>VCII01000868.1:1329453-2658906 GCA_006030095.1 Triplophysa siluroides | reverse complement strand
TATCTCATCTTCATTTATATTACCAGTTTGGCAGTTGTTTTATGTACAGTGAATGCCTGTACCGGTTTAAAAGCTGAAGTTTGTAATTTCTACATAACAGTCACCAAACCATTTTTTTTAAATAATAGTTTTTATCAGACATTTACCCCATCTTTCATTGGCTGGAAAACAGATAGTCCTGGCCCAAACTACTCCATTGGTTATACCAGTGTTGCTGTGTTGGGCTGGTTGGGATGCTCAAACAAACAGGTCAATGTATTGATAGCAGCACAAAGCCACATTGTTTACACTTTTCATTGAAATCAGCCAAATAGTTGCTTACTTTATGTTTGCTTATTACAGGATAGGAAATAGTATTTAAACATGGAAAATTACATACTTTAGCTTTAAGTATGAATGTAAGCTATTTACACCTCTTATTTTGAAAGAAGGTCATACTGTGACTTGAATACTTATTCATTCTTTGTGTGACATGAAATGTTTTGTCATGGAAAGAAAACACCAGCTTTAGAGATTTTTCCTTTAGAAAATAAAGTGCACTGTACAGTTACATGTGAAGTGTGACGTGTATTACTTTTGTATTTGCAAATTGTGATAAGGAGCTTTCGTTTTGATTCTTACCTTTTAATGCAACATTCTAACAACTTTATTTGAAGTACACAGCTAAATCCCAGTCAAACCAGGTCAGAAACACCATTAAAGGGTTCTTTGTGGGGGTTGAACTACCGGTCAAAAGTTTTTGAACACTTATTCACTTTTCATATTTTTCTTTTTAGATTCATATTTTTACACATTTTAGAAACATAGTAAGCTCATCAAAACGAAACTATGAGGATTATGGTGCCACAAAAAAAATCTCAATATAATATATATATTAGCATATTTGGTGTAGTCATATTTTGTCTAAACTTTGCAGAAATGTTCTCTTGTGTCACTTCTTGGGGTTTCACCCTTTTTTAAACAATATTAAAGAAGTTCCCATCTATTCTGAGCTCTTATTGGCTGTTCTTTTTTCATTATTTAGGCAAAGTCATCCTTTTAAAGATCATTTTATTTAAACAATTGTAATGAAAAATGTTATTTTATAATTTTGTCTATGAAACTAATTTCGGACATTTATGGGTACACCTTCAGATGAAACCTTTTTTAAGACAATGAAAAAACATTTCAACTTTTGACCAGAATAGTGCACATTAAATATGAATTGACTAAAATAGTAATCATTAAGGGTATGAGATCTTTTAGCAATATTTTGCATTTATTTGGAAGACAATGTGTATTAATTACGAAAAAGCAAAACTGAAATAGCACAAGCTGTAGTCATGAGGATCCAGACATTTAAAAAAAGGTGAAGAATAGGTGTAGGCCTATTATGAGATTTTATTCACTTTCATTAGCGATATGAAAAAGAGTGGAGAGATTTAGACTAAAATAATTTAATTAGTCTTTAATAATAAATAATAACTGGACTGAGTGCCATTCAAATTCACTGAATACTTGACAATTTTTGTTATAGATTTTTTTTGATACATTTCTAGACATTTAAGTCACATCACGTTATGAACTAACATGAATGAATCACTCTGTACCATGCACTGCGCATACATATTTAGTGAGAGCCGTCTCAGTAACGTCACTTTAGTAAACGTCTCTTAAAAAACGCGTTTCAGCATCTACCGTCCTGCAATTGCACCGCGCTAGTTGCCGTAGATTATCGAGCGCGTGCGTGACGCAGTGGCGTCGAACGCTCAGAAGAATATTCACACAGGCAAGATGGCGACTTCGGAGCCGGTAAGAGCGAGGGGCTTACTTTCATTTAGGGCTTCCCAGCGACCCGAAATGGTAAAGCCGCGTCTGCCGAGTTGTGTGTAGGGTTTGTCCTGACAGTGAAATGCACAATTGAAAGTTAAAGGTGTTGAAAACCCCGCGTGTGGCGTCCAGTCGGGTTTCGCGCTGGCACTTGTGTGGCTGGTGACTTGAGAGACAGGGAGGGTCCGGACCGCGACAATTCCTCATTTTAAACACTCGTTGACTGACGCATTCGGATGACTATATTCATCCCACATTGTTTTTGAAGCAAATGTTGTTAGATTCTTAGTGGGCTCGACGGGATAAAATGAAATCTGCAGACATCTGGACACGTGTGTTCAAGGCTAGCTGTGTGACTAGCAGCTCCCGCTAGCGTGCGCTGTCGTGGCTGCTCAATAGATTGAAAAGCCCGACGTTTCACTTATGCATAAAGAGTCTGTCTGGCATCACTGTTGGGTTTGACTCGGTGGGTAGAGCTAAAATGTTTGATCGATTCTTGGTTAAAGTCAACATGTGCTGTGTGATGCGCATGCCATAGTGGACAGCAGAGGGTGTATTGCTTCACAATGAGCTAAAACGTTAAATGCATCCGACTCGGTAGTGTTTACTCTGTTGTAGTACACTACATGAAACGTGTCCTGTGGTCATCCAAATCGTTTTGCTAGACAAGGTCCCATTAATCTAATTAGATTAACATTCATAGATATATCAAGGTTTGAAATAGAGATTTGACCTAAAGCATTAACGTTAGAAGTAATCTACAAATAAATCTGAATGGCAGCTTGTTTGCCAGTTTACTTGCCCTTAAAAAAAGCTCGTTCACAGATTTTCAAAGAGGCCTTTTTAGCAGTGAACACAATATGACAGGTGCACACTCACACAATGTCCTATGGGTCAGTTTATGGGTTTAGAAAAATCATGACTTGCAGAATGAATTTGATTTTTTGTGCATGTATTTAATAAGTTTTCTTTAGTAAAGTGTCTGTGTTTTGCATTTATGCAGCAAGGAACTGAAAATGAAGAAGCATGTGCTGATAGTCCTACGACCGCAGTGACAAGTCCTGAATTGTATATCAAGCATCCTTTGCAAAACAGGTAGGAGACTTTTACTGAAGTGTTTTTATCCCGATCACATACATGTACACGTATAACTTGCCTGCACTGAGTATAGCTGACATAGTTTAGTTGATATAGGACACACTTGGTTCCCTGATGATCTAACCTCAATTTAAGAGAGTACTAAGGTACAAGTAAGTTCAGAAGTCTGTGACCATAGCAGCATAATAATCCATTTGGGTCAAACGTTTGAAAAATGAATTCCAGCATTAGGATGATTTTTCCATTCATGGCGTAAAGTCAACCTGACATGGATGTACAAATTTAGTTATACCTGCATAATGTGCGTTAATGGAATTAAATATTTTGTGCAAAGTTGTTAATATGGTCCATAACATGACATCGCTTATCTGATTATTAGTAAGACTACTACAATTTAATTTTGTAGAAATACTTTTAGTTTTGTCATAATCTTTTTCCATTATACAACTTAACTTATATTAAATCTGAAAAGGATAGAGGTGGTGTTTTTTCATGCATTGATCTTTCCTTTCCGAATCTTTTTGATAAATGTCTAATTTACAAAACTAGTCTTGCGTCTTACGATTTATAAAAGTATCACATTTGCCAGCAGTGTTTTGTGGATTTTATGTTTGGTTTTCATTCTGTGCTCAAGAGTGAAATGAGTGATGAAGTGGCAGTCAGCCAGCGTGCTGCAGGGGAACGGGAAGTACTGCGCTTCTTATTCCAGACCTTTTTGCATTTTTCTCTGTCTTTTTGGTGTATTTCTGTCATATCTAGACTTTTAAGGACCTTCATTTACTGTGAAAGCCATCCTTGTCCACTCCTAGACTATCATAAGACATTTATATAGAACTCGCATTTGTTATATTGTTGCTAATTTGTCGTTTCATTTCAGTTTTTGTTAGAGTTCTGTTCTCTAGTCATCTATAAATTACTGAACGTTTAAAGTTCATCACAGGTCAAGATTACAGTATACTACAGATAGCACTTTAGTATCAGTCACAAGGGGCATCTGTCATATCCCCGACACACACTCACTGCTGCTTTAACAAACAATAGGACCCTTATCTTGACTTGTAACAATGACAGGGTTTTATTTTGTTTAGTGGAACTCCTTTGACACAGTCGTCTTTTGAATGTGTTTTATACTACTGGTTAGGATTGTAACACTCACTCACATGAGAAGAATCCAAATCAATAACCTAATAAAAGCTCTTTATCTCTGTTACTCATGGCTGTCCAAATGAATGCATATCTACAACAACACCGAAACATTGAAAACTTCAATGAGGAACGTTGTGACTCATCTCTTGCTTAGACACAGCTCTCTGTGAGGTTTCACATGAATATTATATAAGGAGTGACATGAGGAGAGCAACTGTACGCTCACTTGTCCTGTTTTCTCTTCTGCAGATGGGCTCTATGGTATTTCAAAAATGACAAGAGCAAAAGTTGGACGGAAAATCTGCGTCTCATTTCCAAGTTTGATACAGTGGAAGATTTCTGGGCGTAAGCGTTTTTCTCTGTCATATCTCCAAGAGGGTTAATTTAAGAAACTGTTTGGACATTTGGAGGGCAGCAGTAATTCACAAATACTTGGTTGTTTGTTCCTTTTCAGATTATATAATCACATACAAAAACCCAGTAAACTTGGATTTGGCTGTGACTACTGCTTGTTTAAGGTAAGATCGTGGTGCTCGTGTGTAACCAAGCTGTAGATGTTTGGTTGTGAATCAGCCAGCATGTTATCGTAGCGCTATAACTTATTTCATTGTGGGTTTATTTGATCAAATGATCACGGTTTATGTAGGCATCACACTGGATGCAGGTTTAACCTCGGAACTGTCTAAATGCTCATAATGTCTCTGTCTCAGGATGGAATCAAACCCATGTGGGAGGATGATAGGAATAAACTTGGTGGACGGTGGTTAATGACTCTCAATAAACAGCAACGACACAATGATCTAGACTGCTACTGGATGGAAACAGTAAGTGTGTGTCTGGTCTACCAACAGATCAAAGTTTCACTTTCCAGATATTGCATATTCTTAATCTCTTAACATGTGGTTTGTAGCTTTTGTGTTTAATCGGAGAATCCTTTGATGGGGCCAGTGAAGATGTGTGTGGAGCTGTGGTCAACGTCAGACCAAAGGGAGATAAAATATCCATCTGGACGGGCAACTGCCAAAACAAGGACGCGATCACCACGATAGGGTGTGTTACTATGTTTTAAATGTATAAAGATGTCTGCCGAACTGTATTGAATTGATGTATTTATTTTCACACAAGTACAACATTGTAACCGTGACAATGATGTCTGTTGTTTTTCCCATGTAGGCAACAATACAAAGAGCGTTTGAATATCCCAGGCAAAATCCTCATTGGATACCAGTCACATGACGACACCTCTAGCAAAAGTGGTTCTACAACAAAGAATATGTACTCAGTTTGAAGAAAACTCATTTCAACTCATTGTAGGTTTATAAATTACAAATTTGCATCACATTAATACTTTTGAGTTGTCAACTACTGTAGTGTCCTTCCTTTTTAAGAAAAGAAAAAGATTAAATATGTAAATGTAGTGCTCTCCAGACGATCATATGATCAGCACCGGTACGGTGTAGATCAGAGGACGTCTGATTGTTTGACCCGAGAGAGAGAGCACCGCATCGGCAAAAGCTATTCAAGTTGAGCTAGATGTTACTGATATAATTTTAGAATCTGAGAGTTTAAAGGACTAATCGAAACTTGCCTAGCTAAAGATGTTCTGAGGCTTAGATAAAAGAAATACCATTCTTTGCTTTAACGATTCTTTCGCTCATGTGTCGCGCCATGAAAAGTGTTTCTCACCGTCAGATGAACGGAAAAAAAAACAGACTACACTAATACAGAAATTTTAAGGGTCCAAACTGTTTTAACACGCTTTGGTTGGAGGTGTTTGGCATGCAGAGGCGCCTGCAGACTGACCATCTTGAAGGTTTGTAAAGGAATAACTTCGGTCGCGCTCCAAGTTTGGAATTTGGAGGAGTAGTCATTTATTATTTCAGCTATGCTGAAATTGTGGAGTCTTGCTTGTAGATCTATCTTGAACAGCTGTGTTTTTCCCTCCCCCGTCATCTATTTATGATATTTGCATTGCAGTTGAACTACATGGTGAAATTTAAGCTTCCTTTGTTTTCTTTCAGTTTTTGTTCAGGTTCTTAGCAATGTGGACTACTGCTCTCTTTTTATTTTGTTTTACAGTGTATTCAATAATTGGCTGAACACACATGCATTTTAGTTTTGCTGTCACCTTTCCCCTCATATGAAAACTGTAGACATTTTCTAGTTTGCCACAGTCTTTGGATCAATGAAAGAAGAGAAGATACTCATTTTGAATTTATTTTGCTCATAATGTATCTTTATTATCTGTAATCCCAGGATGTATATTACCTTCTTTCAAAGTAAAGGTTATGTGCTTTGCATTAACTTTTGAATTATTTTTCTTAATCCTTCAATTCATAAGCAAAAGGCGTCGATGCGAAAAATGCTTTAATACATTTTTTCAAGATAATCACTTGGGTGTTTAGCTGAGAAACATGATAGTTATTGTAATAATTTCACTGTTTTCTTTTGATCAGGCATTGGACACCACTTATGCTAAAGGAATTCAATACAGGTCCTGCTCTTGAACCTATGTAGAATGTGTAAATAACCTTCTCAAACAAAGTCACTCATCGGTCTGGACTTTGAGCATACAGTTGAAAAGTTCAAACTAGCTTTTTGTTCTGCGGTTCTGTAAAATGCAATTTTGTAAATGAGATGTTACAGCATAATGTCAGATTATTTGCCTGTGACAATTTTGGGTCTTCACACCACATTATTAAAACAAACAAGATGAAAATGAACAGTGATAGGTGCATTTTACTGCATGCTAGATGGGTTTGTTTAAACACAGTGGGTGTGACAGAATTAAAGAACAGGTGTTTCAATAGCAACAGAAGTATGTTAGCATTGCGTGAACCACACCACTTTAGTGTGCTCAAAGGTCCCGTCAGCTTTGTTGGGAAACCACTGGAATACCAAGTCTTTCGGAAAAAGCATTTGACAGCAAAAGCAACATTTCCTCTTAAAATTAAATTTCAGCATGATGAAAATATAAAACTGAAGGTAACCATTTCAAAGGATTGCATATTTTTGTTTAATCATTTTATAAATTAAATTAAAGCTTTGAAGAGCAAAAATCTCAGCCAAACAAATGTATATGATATACATAAATTGTAAATATTTAAATAATGTTCATACAAACACAAAACATCACATTTGTCTAACAAGATTATATTTGTTGCTTGTAATGTTTGTTAAGTGCTATTTATTGTTCATTCGAGGTCACTGTCTAAAGATTTTTCTTCACTTATCACGCTTAACCCACACATACCAATGCCACAAAATGAAGATTATTTCAATTCACTTTATAATGTATGAGTATCTGAACTAAAGTCCTGATATAAAATTGGGATAATGCAAAAGAATTTACGATAAACCCGTACGTGTTTGTTTCTTTTATCTTTTCCTATATGGATTTATGACACTTTCTTCACTGATAAATACACATTTCATTCCAGCAATTGATTCAACGTTATCAAGGAATTTCACAATTAGATTTAAAATGTAAAGCAAACACTGAACAACCTCTGAAACTGAATGCACTGACCAAATATATGGTAAGACATACAGTCGAATGAATACTTACAGTAGCTCAAAGGCAATCTGTCTCTAGATAGTATATTGCCATAGCAAATATTGCATTAATGTCCTTAAAAGTTCCAGAAATGTAAAACGATGTATTATTCTATAAACAATAACTTCAAAGTGCCATTAAGCAAAGTGTCTGGTGCCCCTTCCCAATACAAAATATCTTACTCAACCGTCCATCCACTGCCTACAATAGCATAGGTATTGTACAATTTTATGAATCTATAACCGGAAAACTGATTTAGACATCAAGACAACATCAAAGGTTTCTCCTCTTCTTTCTTTGCTAAAAGCACCGAAAGCATTGATGATGAGAAAAAGTAAAACTCCACAGCATAGCTGAGTTCATAGAGCTCCAGATTGACACTGAGAAGCCATTCAAATACAGCAGAGATGTGTTTGTAGAAGTAGTCCACCTGCATGAATAAGATGCAGTCTGATACAAGTTGTCAAGAAAAAAGCATTTTTTTGTCATTTTTCAATTATTATTTGATAAAAAATGTACTCAAAAAACATGTACAACAATGCATAACATCAGATGTATTTTACTCCAGCTGTCTTTATGTACAGCAAACACTATACGTTGCCTTGTAATTATAAGGTTCTATCTGCATTCTGAGCAATTTTGAGATAACAAGCTTCAAAGTTTTTGCATTCCATTGACGTTGTAGATAAAACCCTTGTTTCCTAAAAAGAATCCCACAATGTAAAGAAAAACAACACCTAACCTAAATTAGACAATATCTGAAGAACAAAATGTACATGTATAATATTGCAACATATTTGAACATAAAAGGATACAGAGAATGGTGGCAGAAATCTGTATTGTTGAAGAGACGATACGTAGTGGGTAGAGGACCCGCTCGTAGCCGGTCAGCATACATTTGCTAGTGAGGGAGGTCAGGATGGTGACGTAGAGACACACACACACAAAGCTCAGGGCAGCACCCAGATAATGCAGCAACAAAAGCTCTGCTTGCTGCAACAAAACACAAAGAATCTTTTCTCATATTTACTGTAGAAGAAATCTTGTAATAACTATGCAGTAATACATTTAGAAAATGTATGTAAACTAGTAATGAAAAGTCTATTTTAAAGTTTCACATTTTTAAAGTTGGTATTCTCATATCATCCACATTCATAATATTCTCTGTACAGTACGTGTACAGGAAACAGCCTCCAACCATTACAAAGTTTATTTTGTGACCACACCTATGATAAACATGACATGAAATGTTGTGTCATACTTCTCCTGTAACACAATGTAAAGAACTTTGCTCCATTCCTTTACGTTCAGAATGAGACCATTGCCAAGGAACAAAATATCTGTTAATGCCAAGGACTCCATTGCGCTTTTTAAGGACCCTTCTGTGTTAAAACATTTAAGTATTCAAGCAGCAAATAAAAGTAATAAAAATAAAGTATTTAAAAGTGCTTACATTACAGTTCCCAGCCACAAAAGCACCAGCAGCGGACACACAGCCTATAACCATAGCGATCTTACTGAGGAGAAAATTAATACCGCTCCTGTCCAGAATGTGTGCGTGATGAAAAATACAGAAAACCAGGACTGTGAGGACAAAGAAAAGGCATATTACATATCTCCAGACAGTTCGATCTGAATTCACATTTATGATTCACTATCATTGTTTTAAATGAACACCAACATTCTGTATACACTTTATATGCACGAACAGTCATCTAATTCTTCATTATTACATTTTAGAACATTTCATGACAAATAATGGTGCCAGTAATATGTAATGAACAAAATGCTCTTATATATCAAAGCTTATATAATGGTTCTATATTCTTATACAAATGTCCCATTTAATTCATAAATTACTAAAGAAAATAATTCTGTGACATGCTTTCCTCAGTTTATATACATATAAAAGTCATATACCCACACAAAAAAGAACCAGCATTGATTGTTGCAGAGAAAAGGGAGTTTTCTGGAAAGTTTGTCCCACTTGAGCTGCAAAATAAACACAAATGGAAATCATTCGGATTATGAAGCGAATTCTTTTATTTATTTAGAGGTTCATTTGAAAACAAACCTTATGGTGGGAACTTGAAGCAGAGTGCAGCACGTGCCCGTTTCGTTTATTAAACACGAGTTTCTGTATTCCCTGTGAAGATGTTAGAAACCTCACAATGTAATAAGACATTGGAAATATATTATATTTAGAGAATGTTGATGGAGATCACTTTACCAGTTACTAAGTGAGCAGACATGGTTAAGACTCAATGCTATTCCATATCTGTGGAGAAAGACATAAGAATATATAATATAATAATAGACATAATCTGACTTCTATCTCTTTTACTCTTTCTATATACGTGTTGTTCCAATTGCTTCCATTGTTTTCCCTTATTTGTAAGTCGCTTTGGATAAAAGCGTCTGCTAAATGTAAATATAAGAACCATTTGCTAAAATGAACAAACCAATTAACACTTTCACCCTTTTTGCTAAGCCATTGTCTACCATAAAAAAGTCATGTTTATTTTGTATTTTCATCAGTAATTTACAATACTTAAACACGAGCCAGTCCCCTATGCTGTGGCAGAAGCTTGTCATTGTTTGTTAGTTCCATTTCAATTTCAAAATATTATACTTGTAGAAATAAAATGGTAACGGACCAACAGCCTATAGCGAGACAAAAGTAGCAAGGGTACGGGTGTCATTAAGAAGTTTGCTATTGCTATTGGTCAGACATTCTTGATTTATAGAGAGCAAGTAAGATCAGTCTTTGAGCTTTTCTGATCCCGACTTCAGAAAAGTATAAGGTGCCTTGACATCTAAGACATCACTACTCAATCGGCTGGCAAAGTTGTAAAGCTGGTTATACAACAATCTGTTACATGTCCTTATAGGCTACTATCATAATCTAGATATCAATGAATTCTTTGAAGCTGGCCTTAATGTTTTACGATTTTTTGAAAGCATAATGATTCATCCATCAACGTAACAGCATGTGGACACAAGATATAAAGTCTATTAACTTTTACATATGTATGAGTAGCAAACTATCATAAACACTTGTGATAGAAATTCTGTTAAGTGATCTAACTGACCATGACAACACGACAACATGTAAGCGAAATGAAAATCAAAGAATCTTGAACTCACACTGTCCAGCATCCGATGAATGAGATGGCACACAGAACAATGGGTAAGATAACCCAAACACCCATGCTTCTAGAGAACTGATTGAGGATAAAGAAAATGATGATGTTAAGCTCCGAAGTGATCCGTCCCAGAGGTGTTGAACGTCTAATAATTCAGCCACACAACATCTTCTTTTGCATCTTTGTATTTTCCTCTAGACACCTCAATTATGTCTCTCTGTACACAACTTGGATTTACCGGTTTACTGTCCCCACGACCAGATGGACTACATTCTTAATGGAAAACACAAAGGAAGGTTTGAGACTGGCTATTCCATCCAGGGACTCCCTAATGGCAATCACCTTTTCTTTAAGAAGAAGAAAATATCACAGCCACAAGGCAACTTGGGTTGGGTCAACTTAGCCTCTTCCCAGTGTTTGCTTAATGACTTACAGTCGTCAGTTCTAAAAGCATGTTAGCTTAGCCCTAGAGGGATACGTTTGGAGAAATGTTCAGTATGTAAGAATACATAATCATTCATGTTGCACATAATAAAATGAAGCATTGTTGAGCACTTAATACGGTGCAGGACTAATTGATTCACAAGATTTAAACAAAAAATAGATTCACATAAAACTAAGAATCCTCAGGGGTCACTGGGACCAGACCATATGAAGGGCAGACCAAAAGCAGATAAATACATGAATACTGCCCACATTTGCCTCTGATTGGAGCTTGTTTAAAAAAGACATCGGCCTTTATCTCACAGCATCTTCCAAAAACAGGATTCATTTAAAAACTATATGCTCATTTGAATAGTTTTGATGCTGATTTAAAGCAATTCTCTCCTCCTAAGCAAACTAATATCATCGTTTTTTTTACATCTATCTGTTGGGTGAACAGGTGAACACAATTAAACCGCACTAAAGGGTGGACCTATTAGTTTCAGGAGAAACTAACAGGATTACCAGAAACTAACAGGATTACCAGAAACTAACAGTTTGAGGTGAAACTAACAACGTACAAAACATGTTTCTAAGATGTAAAGTTCACTTTTGATTTTTGAACAGGAGAGTTGTTGGCCGCTTCGGGGTCCTACATTTCAAAACAATCGAAATGGCGGCGCCTGTAAGATGGAGTCTAATGCGCTGTCTACGGTTTCACTCATCAGCACAACAGTTTAGGTTGGAAGAGACATTTCAGATCTCATTTACAATACTAAAAATATATGTATTGATTGATATTATATTGTTACCTGACGTTTGCGCTTTGTGTTTTATTTATTAAACCGAGTGACTCGTTTTAGTGGGTCTGAATGGGCACATCGACCTGAGCTCGACCTCTCCAAATTAGTTAACGTTACCGTGACATGCAGCGATTCCAGCCAATGTCACCTCTCTATGTAAACCTTACTAAATCACGCCACTAAAATCTATGTTAATAACCTGTATGGCTTGTTCGAACCTCTCTGGGAAGATGATCTTTAGTAGGCCTACCCCATTTCAGCTTATCACTTATCACAAAGGGCGTTAATCTCTTTATATACTCACTGGCATGCCATTTTTCATGAATAAATGTACGTTTTATTTTCATGAGGATTTAATAATAATTCGATTCTGCACTGTAGGCGAACGTTTGACTCAGATTACTATGATAAAATAATAGCCAAAATAATTGTTCATATTAATTGAACTGCAAACTTTATATATTATCATTTGAAAAATAGCATTATGGTTTTACATTAGTAATAAAACACTAGCATTAATGGTAATTAGGTGGAAGCTATCTTTTTTCATAGTGTGTCCAGTGTCTGTGATGAAAATGAAGCGGCTGTAACGTATATTTTCCATAGATTGCCATTAAATGAAAGAAGTCAGTGTTATTCACTCTGGGCTGCCCAGACCCACAGAATCAAGTCTCAACGGTATGAAAGCAAAGCATTTTCAGGTAAGGCATTTTATTTTTTTACCTGTTGTCCTCTTTAGTCCATAACAGATCAACCATGTTGAATATATTTTCAAAACCGCTATACTAATTATTATTTATTATATTTATTTAGGAATCCGTGGTCCTACTTGTGACAAATTGGCCATTTTTATTGCAGTGCGAAAGCTTTCAATTTTAACTCAGGACACCCCGAATCCTAGAAGTTTAAAGTTTCTTCCTGGTAAGCCTGTGCTGGGGGCAGGAACCAAGGATTTCCCCACTTTAGTCTCAGCTGAAAATTCCCCTTTAGCCAGGTAAACACATTATCTTACATTATATATTATAATTCTGCAGAAAGGGATTTCAATTTATCATTAAATCTGCTGCAGTGATGCTGTGTATTATTATATCCAACAGGGATCTTTTCCAAATCGAAGGCATAAAAAGTGTTTTTTATGGCCCAGATTTTATCACTCTGACTAAGGTAGCATTTGATTATTAGATTTGAATGTTTGTTTGTTTGTACTGAATTTAACTTTGTAAATGTATTGATTATCAAAGACAGATGATGACGTTGAATGGACAGAGATTAAACGGCATGCCGTTGAGGTCATCACTACATTTTTTGAGAGTGGTGAGCCCATCACAACTGGAGCAACACACGCTGAGAGCAGTGAGTGAAACTTTTCAGTAAAAGATGGTTTGGTTGTATTGTGCTTGTATACAGGATTAATAGAACTACCTTTTTATATTTTTCAAGTATCATTTTCCAGATTTTCTGTATTTTATTCCTCTCTTTATTTTATTTTCAGCTGTCACAGAGGATGATGATGAGATTGTCTCTATGATCAAAGAACTTTTAGACACACGAATCAGGTATGACATTTTTTTTATTAAATATAGCTATAGCTAAGTGATTTCATAAAGAAACATTTTTAAGTGGAATAAATACCAACAGTCAAAGAAGCACTGATTGTTTACTGTCACCATGATTTTGCTAAGTAAGATGTGTTTCTGGATCAGCATCTTATCAGTGATATACATATACAGTATACATATACACACACACATACACTGCAGTTTGTTTGATATTAATTGCAATGCACAATAAAAAACTAGAAATAATGATTTCTGAAAAAAAGTAAACAGACATATCTCATTTTGGAAACTAACTCTTCAATATATATATATTTTAAACAGTTGACCAATGCGATCTCTGCTTTCTTTAAGACCTACAGTACAGGAGGATGGTGGTGATGTCATATTCAAGGGCTTTGAGGATGGCACTGTAAAGCTAAAGCTAGTTGGCTCCTGCACAGGCTGCCCAAGCTCAACTGTTACCCTAAAAAATGGCATCCAGAACATGCTACAGTTTTATATTCCTGAGGTCGACAATGTAGAACAGGTGAGAGATATAGACTCAACATCCAGATTTTTGTGTCTACATGAGAATTTTTTCATATTTGTGGCTGATCACAGTTTTTTCACCCTGTTTAATAAGGTAGAGGATGAAGTGGATGAGATCAACTCTAAAGTGTTTGGTGAACTGGAGAAGAAACTGCAAGACTAGTAATATGACGTCCTATTCTGTCCCCAATATTTCCACTTAATGTTAATGTGTTTTACAGTGGGATTTCACCATAAACGTGTCACCTTTTTAGATTCTAAATCTAAAATATTATTTAATATTTAAGCAAGTGCAAAGTCTTCAAAAGTTTTTGTTATCTTGGTTAAATATAGTGATTGCACCAAGATAGAGAATCACAGAGCTCTGCACTTTCTAGACGACCATCACGAATCACTCATATTCCAGCACTAACTGTGTTTAAAGATTAGGATTTGTGGATTTTAACTGGTTTTCTTTAGCTTGTCCTTGAGAAAATCTTCAAATGTAAATGGTTATGCTTGTAATATAAATATTTATTGTACATTGAAATTTCACAGACATACCATCATTAAGTGAGAATATATTTATGGTGTCAATAATTGCAATGATTCGAAAACATCATTCAATTTAAAAAATGCTGTTAAGCGCTGATCTTTCACCTTGCTCAGAGGCTTGCTTGGAAATTTGTTGTGGAAGATTTGTTTGTATTCATTGTTCATTGTTAATGACTACATCTGCCAGTAAGCAGCTTTGGAGGACCTATAATAAAATGAACAGCAATGTAAGAACATATAGTTGTTCTGGGATATGCTATGTATTAAAATACATTTGAACACCTTGGATTTTATTTATTTCTTACATTCAAAATAACGCACTGTGAAAAATAACACAAAAAGTCAACATGTTTGTTGTTCAGTCTGTAATTCAAGAAAATTTCTACTGAATGAGAGTTTACATTTTTCTTTTAAAAAATATAGAGCTTTTACATTTGGATGAGCTCTGATGTATACCTTTATCAGCAATTACTAGTAACAGTTCACTTGATTTTATCTGTACAATATGTAGATTGTGGAATTTTGCCCATTCTTCTTATTGCACCTCAAACTAGATTAAGAACACCGGTGAACAGACATTTTCAGGTCATACCAGATCTTGAGAGTGGATTCAGGACTGGCACATTTGCCACTGCAACTTTAACATCTTCATTTTAATAACAGCAATAGACAGCAGAGGAGTGAACTGATTTAAATTCGCAGGGCTAAGGACAATAGTTGGCTTAGTGTAAAAAAAGTAAATCTACAGGTAGTCGTCCATTTTTACAGAGAAAAACAAATGATAAAAGGTTTTACTATTTCAGAAATGTACGGATTTAAGTGACTACTTCTCTTTCAAATATAAATAATGGTTCTATTTGTGTGGAAAAATAAAATACGTTTGAATTGCACCACAGCAGGGGCGTCGCAAGTGGGGGGAAAGGGTGACAGAGGCATGTGAGGGGCCTTGAAGTTCCTGAAATGTTGATTATTATTATTTTACAATTGTGCGCCTATACTGCGCGTCTGTGCAACTTCTCTGTTCTTCTCCGTTAATTTTGGGAAGCATTGACTGCCGTCTGTATGCCTCACACGAGCACAAATCACGCACCAGCGAACTGCACGATAGTGAAGTGGAATGGACTCGCATCCCCGCTGACAGCGTTCTGTTATCACTCCGCTAGAGATCCGTGTACTCCGCTCCGGGTTTTCCATTTCCCGCACAGTCCGTGCTCACTGACTGCGCTCTCAGCAGAGGATGGATAGTCTCATCGACAGGTAGATGAACTACATTCACTTTCAACTAGTGCTTGATCCGTTAAAGTAGTATTTGGGTAGTTTGTTTTTAGCATTTGTGTCGCAAATGTTTAAGTGCAGTGGCAGTATTTTTGGAAGCCTGCTTAAATCATTGAAATCGACCTCGGTGGTCTAAATTAACACCAAATTCGTTGTTCAGATTAGGCCGGAGACTGTGAGAGTTATATTCAGCAGACAACCCAAAAATAGTTGGAATTGAATATACAGGGCAGGCGGTTAACTTCAAAACAATCACTTGAAAACAATGCACACCGGACTACGGAGCGCATGAAGGGACAAACGTCTCGCGCTTTTTGTTTTTATCTGCGTATTGAGTTAAACTTTGGATATGTACGACGTTGAGGCAGTTCTTCTGACATATTAAATCTAACGAAATATTCAACAAAATAATAACATGCCAAAGTTGAAAAGGTCCATAAATATGTAAGTAGTAAAAATATATTTAGGCCTTTTTATTTTTAATAAAAATTGATAAGAGGGGAGCCATTTTTTCTTGACATTCTCGACTTTGCATTAAACTTTTTAAGAAATATTCTCTTACAGTCATGAAGTGGCATTATTACTACCATTTATGCAGTACTAGCCTATTCTTACACTACACACGTTACTGTAAATATTTTTTTTACTGTTCAATAGTTAATGTTTTTGGACTGACGCACAGTGCCTCTATTAATGAAAAAATATAATTCAACTCTCAATTCATGTTTAATGGGAGACTGAGGTGATCTAATAATATTTAAGTATATCACAATTCATACAGAAATAAGATTCAGTGCTGTTTTATAAATAAATATAACAATTTACTTATATATATTTGCTATATAGCGCGGAGGGGACCCACACATTACCTTGCACAGGGCCCGACATTCTTGCGCTACGCCCCTGCACCACAGCACTATGAGGGAAAAAACCTCTCAAAAGCACTGTGCTTAAACCGTCTGATCTCGTTTGTAAATCTATTTGCATGTCAAATTATGTTTCGTGTTGTAAATGCTAAAAAATACTTCTGGTTTTGATGTCTAACGTCAAATCAATTGTGAAATCATGAAGCATGGAATCATTTTTACCACGTTGCGCTTGGTTATGTGCAACGTTAAGTCTTCTCTCATCTTATCTGATCCTGGATCAGTGTTGCAGCTTGCGTCAGTGCTGTACTTTAACCTAAATGCGCATGCGCGGTACGTAAACCTCAGTCTGTCTACCGGTGAATGAGTCGACGGAGGGTAAGCAACGACAACAACAGCTACATTGCATGTGCACATATATGTTTTCTTTTATTATTCATGATTTGTCATGCGCTCGGTTCTGTGAGTCGTGGTGTGCAGATTCGGTCTACTTTTGATGTGTAAATGAAAGCAGTAAGTGCACAGACCGAACACTAGACAGTGTGCTAATGCGTGGGCCTGGATCAGACAGCATTGCAGGAAAAACAAACTCTCCAGTCAGCACAGTATACAGTACCATTGCTTACCAGCCATAAAGAATCGCTTATAATTTAAGATTTCTGCATCTTTTGTGGTTCATACGTTTGTTTGGAGAAATAGCACACGGTTGAAATGGTTATTTGTGTTGTTATGTTGCTGAGTTAGCCGGTTAGCTTACAGCATTGAGAATACGTTAGTGTGCTAAGCTAACTCTCTAGTGCTGGTAAAATGCGTAAAATGTGTGAAATGTATCAATTCGGTCTTCAATAACATATACTGTAAATAATATTAAGTCTGATTTGCTGTGGATCTGAACTCGGGTTGTGTTTAAAAGCAGGGTGAGTTTGCATAGTGTGCTGAGGCTGACAGATGGCACTGGCTGTGTTTCAAAACCTAGTAAGCTGCCTACCTAGACAGCATGTATTTCGGGAATCTCATAACCAAAATCCTCTTTATAGTAATTTTGCTAGGTTTTCAGCTCTTCGTTTAAAGGGATGGTTCACCAAAATAAAATATATTTTAGTTGAACTGTCCCTTTAAGCTCACAGTAGTGATCTTGAGCTGGAGTAATGAACTGTATAGTCAGCGGTAGTAAGCATCGTATCATTCCCACAGGAAATCATTTGTCGCCCGGTACAGCAGAAGGTGTGAGCAGCTCTCCATGGCCCAGTTCGGAGGGCAGAAGAACCCTCCGTGGGCGGCTCAGTTTGCAACTGCAGTGTCACAGTCCGGCCACACAGGGCAGTCCATTGACCTGAACAGTTTACATTGTAAGTCAAACACTCAATTTGTTGGTCAGTATTTTGATGGCATTTTTCTATTTCTTGTGTTGATCTACTACATGTTGTCACAAGTACTTGGAGCTCCTGTGGGAACAGGCACGTGCACACTCAGTCAATAATGTGTTAAGCATCCATTTCTTATTGTGAAAGTTGCCCTTCAAGATGTTGTTGTTTTGTTAACATAGATTTTTAGATATGTTCAAGTTTGATGTAGTTTATCCATGGTTTGTAGCAATGCAATATCTTGACTCTATGGTGTTCACTCATAGCTCTAGGGGTACAGCAGCCGTCCCTCTTGGGTGCGTCCCCTATGTACTCTCAGCAGTCAGCATTAGCCGCAGCCTCCCTCAACACACAGTCTGCCGCTAACTACCAGCTCTCGCAGCAGACTGCAGCTCTCCAGCAGCAGGCCGCTGCAGCTGCAGCTGCTGCATTACAACAGGTGAGAGCCCGTCTTTGTAGTGTAGATCGGGTGGAGATCTAACAGCATAATAAAGCTGATGTATTTTCATACTGCTGTCTGTGACTCTTCGTCTTGACTTTGACTAAAAAGCTGATTTTGGACACAATGTACGACGATGTTTGAACAACTTGAAGCAATGTTGCTGTTTTACTAAACAAATGTAACTGTGTGTACTGCACATTTTTCAGTAAGTAGCAAACTAGTTTACCCTTCCAAACATAGCCGTTCACATAGAACAATTTGGTTAAATGTATCTGCCGAATTTCAAGAATGTTTCGCTGTGTGTTAGTGTGAATGTGGTCTTTACCCTGAACTAACCTGTTCTGATGCTGTTTATCACATTGTATATCATGGTTGTTTTTACATTACTTCTTTATTGGAACGGTCCTGCTGTGTGTTACTAGTGGTTGAGTGCAGTAATCTATCCCCCGCACTGAACAGCTTTGAGACACCGATGTTTTATTTTAGTCTCAGATCAATTCAGCCCTGCAGCAGTATCAGCAGCAGCAGCAGCAACAACAACAGCAGCCCGCCACCCCAAGTTCCCCCGCCGCAGCCTCCCCCTCAACAGACCCTTTACAACATCCCTCATCAGGTACACCTCCATGCGTTTCACACTGTTTACCCTACTTCTAAATGATCAGAATAGTGTCAGATCTGTATTTTAACAAAACACTATGACGATATGTCTTTTTTTAGTTCCAAATCAAAATGTTCAAGTCAAAGCTTCAGACCAAACCATAGCTACATATCTCAATGTGTCACAATTTTAGTAGTGACTCCTGTACTCTGCCGCCATGTAAAATGGTAATGTGCCCATACTGGGATTACAACCATGACAGAGGAAGTGAAAGAGCACGGCGATGACTCAAAAGCACTGCGGTGCATGATATATGAATCACACTGCTTTAAACTGCCAAAACCTCTTCTTGTCTGCAGTTTTTAGCTGAATATGCAGATCTCTCATGCAAACTCTCTCTTGTCATTGTAATTATGTTCACTTTTATTGGTGAACTCAAATAAATTTTGTTTTGAATGGCCAGTCAGCTTTTTACCACCAGTCTTTGTTTTAATGTGATTTGACAAAGCTGATTGGTTCCACTGTAAAACAAAATTTTTATGCATGTAATCTGACATTTGTTTTTTCTTTCCTTATAACAGCTTCCACAACCTCAACAAGCCCTGCTTTCACAGGTACACTCCATTTGCAAATTGAGTTTGCATCAGATTTGTGTCTCAAAGGGCTCAAGTTGTTCTGTTGGATAGATGTACAAAAACAAGCAAGAGATTTTATAACAATTTGAGTTATGCCCATTTGTGTTGTCTTTTGCAGCCCCCTGTTGCCTTGCCCACCAGCCTGAGCCTGTCGAACCCGCAGCAGACGGCACAGATCACTGTGTCCTACCCGACGCCTCGCTCCAGCCACCAGCAGCAGACCCAACCCCAAAAGCAGCGCGTTTTCACAGGGGTGGTTAGCAAGCTGCATGATACCTTTGGCTTTGTAGATGAAGATGTCTTCTTCCAGCTCAGGTTTGTTCAAGTGAATTTGCATCACATTAGATGGTCACACAGATTAGCCCACCCTATATTCCCACCAGTTTTGTTCGATACCCAAATAGCCACAGTGTAACGTTTGTGCTTAGTTTGCGCTCAACTTTGCCGTGGTGTGATTTATGAAATACTTATGTTTGTAGTGCCGTTAAGGGAAAAACGCCACAAGTGGGCGATCGCGTTCTGGTGGAGGCCGTCTACAACCCCAACATGCCTTTCAAATGGAACGCCCAGCGCATCCAGACCTTACCTCAGCTGCCCAACCAAACGGTGAGCACATCCACACGCTCAAAATGAATCCACAGCATCAAATCTAACAGATTCAGTGTGATATCGATCTACTTCCATAGTGTGTCATGTAACGTCTGTTGATTCCTGTGTTCTTAATCTCTATTTAGCACCAGCTGCCCCAGCCCTTACCTCAGGTTTCCCAACAGCTGTCCAGCTTTTACTCTGATGCAGGAATGCCACGCTTCTCTGACACACACCCTTCGGTGGATTCAAGACAGAATGTAAATCATTCCTTCTCTTGATCTTCTGCTTGACCTGATCCTCCATTCTCCTTTTTCACCTTTTTTAAGCCTCCCCAGTATTACAGCCCACAGCTTGTGTGTTGGGCTTGGGAGGATAGTGTACTTGTGTATAGACTGTTTCATTGGACGCAAGCGTCTGGCCCGTAGTTAACTTCCAGTATGTGTTTGGTTATAATATACCAATTTAATTTATATTTAATTTACATTAATGTTAATTTATATTAATATTTAATTGTATATTTACGGTATTTAATTAAATTAAAAGGTCTACCAGAAGATACGTTTGGGAGACATAGCGTTTGTTTGTGTTCTTGTCACTGAAACAGTCTATACAGTGCGTGTTCAGTGGCGTTTCAGGTGCTTTTCCACACACTTTTTTTTTTGCAAATTAAATGATAAACAGTTTTGGTGCTGATTTTTGTCATGCTGTCAGTCTGTTTAATTCAACAGACACTGAATTGTTGGAATGGTCTCTTATATTTTCTGCGGCTGTATATGTATATAATTAAATTAGATTAAGTTACTTTAAATGTCTTAAACAGTAGCTGTTTAACAATATAATATTATAAGACTGAAAAATATAGACAAAATTTTTATCAGTATTGCCAGCTCTAGTCTAAAG
Source organism: Triplophysa siluroides (assembly GCA_006030095.1). NCBI lineage: Eukaryota > Metazoa > Chordata > Actinopteri > Cypriniformes > Nemacheilidae > Triplophysa > Triplophysa siluroides. The sequence goes on along the minus strand of VCII01000868.1, from coordinate 2,637,633 downwards.
CCTTAAGTAAAGGTTCCTTTTGCACAGTCAAACGCACAGCCTTGCAAAGTATACTTCATTTGACCCAGGCGTTCAGCACATGCACATTGCGACAAATTGCATTACCTCTCCTTGCGTACATGGGACCGAAAGGAGCAGTTAAGCAGGCCATGCCATGTTACAAATGACAAAATCAAGTGTGTCACCTGGTGGATAAACTAAATACTGCAAAACGATTAAAAGTGCACGTGTGATCTGCTCGTATAGTACGCCCATGCAACGAAATCTGTGTCACATTCACTGTACACAGACCCTCTTGTACATGTAAAAATGGTCGAGCATACTTTAGGCTTCAAGCACAAGCTTATTATGATTTCAAGAAGTTCGCTTTTGTTTAAGAGGTTTGTTCATGATTGCACACCCGTCTCATGCGCTCCATTTCTTCTGTATTTCAGAGTCAACCCCCAGGCCCAAACATGATGAAACAAGGTCCCACAATGCTGCAGTCTCTACCCCCGCCAAACGCGTTCAGCGTTCCGGGCCAGGGACCTCCTCCATCGCTTCTACAAGCCCAACTCTCCGCAGCCTCTCTGACACCACTGCTGCACAACCCACCACAACCCCTGCTGCCACAGCCACCTCCTAAAGGTACATCAACCCCTCCACGGTCATTCACAGAGTGATAGATCTAGAAAATCTGATGATCTATGTTTTCTCTGTGTAGAGTCTGTGTTCTCGGGAGGTTTACTCCAGCCCCCAGTGCGCATGATACCTCAGCCCCAGCAGGTGAGGCGCGTGGACCCCTCTCCTCGCTTCCCCAGTCGAAGTGAGCGACCAGAGCTAATCCTGAGGAAGGATGACCGCAGGTAGTGTACTGAAAGATGCTGCAGTTGTGTTAAAGAGAAGTGTCGTTGCATTAATGTTGCGTAATACTTTTTGTCTGTGTTTGTTTAGTCGGGAGAGAGAAAGAGAACGAAGGAGGTCAAGAGAACGTTCACCCACACGGAAACGTTCTAGAGATAGATCTCCTCGCAGAGAACGTTCTCCAAGGCGGCCACGCAGAGTCGTACCAAGATATACCGTGCAGTTCTCAAAGTTCTCCCTCGATGGGTACGTTTAAAAAGAAAATCTAGACAAATGTTCAGCTGCAAAATTTTCCTTTGTTATTTTCTAAATCAGTATTTATTTTGATATATATTAGAAGCTCCTCCACTTTTTGCTCATGCAACAATACGTTTATTTTCAGTGATTTAACAAAATATATCTATTCTTGGCAGTTATAACTGTGATGTGATGGAGCTTCGCCAGAGGTATCAGAGCCTCTACATTCCCAGTGACTTCTTTGACGCTGTGTTTACCTGGGTGGATGCCTTCCCCGTAACACGACCTTTCACCTTTGGAAACTACTGTAACTTCCACATCATGCATAAAGAGGTGGACTCTCTGGTGAAGAACACGGCCGTGCTGGATCCACCCGACGCCAATCACACATATAGCGCAAAGGTATCACCTATGTTTTTACATGGATGGATTTTTTTTTCAAACAATCGTTAAATTCTCCATGTATGACTGTGAATGTTGATGCCTGTTGTAGGTGATGCTACTTGCCAACCCCAGTTTAGATGAGTTGTATCATAAGTCCTGTGCATTGGCCGAAGATCCATCAGATCTGAGAGACGCCTTCCAGCACCCTGCCCGCCTCGTCAAGGTACACCTCTCTCAATAACATGGAAAACTAGTCAAAATAAGCCTTTATTAATGAACATCGTTGCACTTGTTATACTGTGATGTACAGGGATGGACAACATTAAAGCACAAGGGTCTTTGCAAGTAAAACGCCAGTAGTATATAGACCACCTCTATGCTTTTATCAGTTTGAATGGGGTTTTTGCACCCCACATTTGTGATCTGGCTGTACAGTGATACCAACATGTGTGTTTTATTTCATGATTTGGTCAATTTGGATAACATTGACTTGAAGATGTTTGTCCTCCCTGTATTTGACCTGGGTAGTTTTTGGTGAAATGGGTATGTTTTTTTGTCACTGGTGTTGGGAGCTGGCTGTGACGTCTCTGTCCTATTCCATTGCTGAACACTTTATTGTGTGGAATAAGCTTCTCGGATGTCTCTACCACCGTCACTGCCAACTCCCGTCTTTGTGGCCACATGTTCTTCAAAAGCCCCAGATGCTATCCGGTAACCCGTGTTCTTCTTTGAACTCTTATGTTTTCAGTTCCTGGTGGGGATGAGGGGCAAAGACGAGGCCATGGCCATCGGGGGTCACTGGTCTCCTTCTTTGGATGGGGCCGACCCAGAAAACGATCCCTCGGTCCTTATAAAGACAGCCATACGTTGTTGTAGGTCTCTAACAGGCATTGATCTGAGTTTGTGCACTCAGTGGTAAGTACATTTCGTTTGGTCAGAATGCATCTCCTGTAATCTCCATGTGTGCATCTTTTAATATTAGGCCTTAGAGTCACACAGTAAGGCCTGAGGGGCAACACCAAAGCGCTGCATGGTTTTACAGTGTACCTCCTGACATGTTCGATGCTTTTGTGTTTGATTTATTTTGTGTTGATTTTGTTTTGCAATGTTTACGCTGATGTCTGTGGCAGTCCTGCCTCTTTATCTATGTGGTGAAATCATTGATTCTTTTGCTCCGAGAGCAGAACCGGAGGAGTCGACCACCATCGTTACTTTCTGTTCTCTATGACCTTTGCCTTGTGTTAAATATCTTACATATTTAACTTGCTTTCACTGTGTCTCAATCTGTCCTTCTCTCACACCCCCTGGGGTTTGTACGCAAGCAAGCGGTTCATATTCACTGTGGGTGTGTCGGTGGGAGGGGCCTTTGTCGGTTTTTGGTTTACATTGTCTGTTGACCTCCCCGGTACGTGGCTGCCGTTCATCCCGAGAAACCTTCGGGGGGTCGCATTACCAAGAACGGGGGCGAAGGGGGCTCGTTTGGGGGAAGTGTGTGTGTGAATTTGTGTGATGTCTCACAGAATGTTTCTTTCCAACGCGCTTCTTCCTTTGCGACAGGTATCGTTTTGCAGAGATACGCTATCACCGCCCTGAGGAGACTCACAAAGGGCGGACAGTCCCCGCACATGTGGAGACAGTGGTTTTATTTCTCCCGGATGTTTGGCATTGTCTTCCTACCCGCTCAGAGTGGGAGGGCCTGTCCCGCGGACTCAAGGAGCAGCTGGCAGAGAAACTCTTGGCCGAACGGAAGGAGGCTGATGGAGAACAGGCACTGAACGCTAATCCCTCTCTTCTCATTTCCGCTTCTCACAGGCACAGGAATAGACAAACAAAACACTCAGAAAGACACAGAAAGAATCAGACAAGTATCACAGGCATCATACAAAACCCACTTGTCCAATCCCTTTCCTCATTCCTGTCTCATCCCCGATCCTCCACCCCATTTCCTCCTGCTCTCCCTCTGTCACGCAGTCTCACACACAGCTGGAAGGGCTTAGGTCCTACTTTTATGACACGTGCTTCAACTGGTAAAACAGCTTCCAGCTGCGGCCGTCATTGACATGCCAATCTAACGGTTGACTCAAATTCTTGCTTAATTCCCCATTTGATTTCAAAATTCTTAACTCAATTCATGCATGAAACCTATCAGATTGACCAAATCAATGCTGGAATCTGGAGGGCCAGTTGTGAGTTGTGTTTATAATGTTTGTGTGTGTTTTTTTAGAATGTTTTACCTGTTAATTCAGTATCTGCCGAATACTCTCCCAGTTGTCTCTCGTCGGTCTCTTTTTTTATTTATTTTTATTTACGCTACTCTTCGATTGGATTGTGTCTAGATTTGGATGTCATGATGTTGGTTTATGCGAGGACAGTTCTGACTAGCTGTTTAAGATGCCAAGCTAAAAAGAGTGTATGGAGAAAAGCAATATACTCGCAAGATGTAGACGTAGGGTGTCATCTCTTGAGTGCACCTGCCCCCAAGTCCATCTCTTGAACCCACTGTCATTGATTATCTTTTTGTATTCCACAGAACTGGCATTGATTGGCTGTTGAGTGGGATCTGTTTCTGAAAACTAGAGAGCTTCCGTGTATCCTAGCAGTTTTTTTTACCCAGTCGAGAGCTCAGTAGGAGGAGACAATGAGACACACTTGTGACCTTTGCTTCTTGCACGGATCAACTTTTGTTTCAGAAAACTCACGTGGGGTCTGAGAGTGGCGGTTTTAACACATTTGTCCCTTTCTTTTTTCCTGTCTCACGTCACGTGCACAGGAGGAGGAGGATAAAGACGAAGATGATTCGAAGGAGGTCACTACGCCGACTCACTGGTCGAAGCTAGATCCCAAATCCATGAAGGTAAGGTGTAGTACGATGGCGAGCGCTTGAATAAAGCTCACAAGTGTGAACCCTGACGTGACACGTTGACACGCAGGTGAATGATTTGAGGAAAGAGCTGGAGAGCCGCACACTGAGCTCTAAAGGGCTGAAGTCCCAGCTGATCGCTCGGCTTACCAAACAGCTGAAGGTGGAGGAGCAGGTTGAGGAGTCCAAGGAGCCAGAGAAACCTGAACCTCCTAGCGTAGAGGAGGACGAAGTCTGCAGAGTGGAGGATGACAGAGAGGTGAGACAGGACAGATCAGATCAGAGGATGGTTTTCCAATGGAACGTCTTACTGATCAATCAAATGCAAACATCATGTGTTTTTAGGAGGAGGAGCGAAAGCGCCAGGAAGAGCAAGAACGTCAGCGCAGGGAGAGACGATATGTTCTACCGGATGAGCCGACCATTCTCGTCCACCCTAATTTTGCTGCCAAGAACGGCAAATTTGACTGCAGTATCATGTCGTTGAGTGTGCTGCTGGATTACAGACTGGAGGACAATAAAGAACATTCCTTTGAGGTGAGGAGCACGGCTGACATTAAGGATAGGGAGATATTTAAACGGGAAGTTCATGTTGCCGATATTTTGTGCCTTTTTTGGGGGGGCAACTCAGGTTTGTGTTTCCCTTTCTTTTACCACATAGTTGACATCCTGTCATCTCTTTAGTATATTTTTTAATAATTCTATAGACCACTTTGGATGTCGCAGACAAATCTGGTACTGAAGAAGTTCTTGTTTCAGTTTTTTAACACCTCACAAACGTTTGAAAGAAATACAGCCCATATAAAAATAAATTTATAAACGAAACAAAATGTTAATTAAATATATTTAAGATTATTTAAAAATGAATATAAAATCAATAAAAATGAAACCGGAAGTTCTGCTGGACCAATGTTTACATCTTGCGAAGTGGTCTATAAAGGGCAAAAAAAGAAAAATATTCGAAATCCAAAAATTGTGACAAAATAGATTGAAACAGGTTTCCTAAATCCTCCCCTTTTTATATTGGGCAGACCAAAATATATTTTTCCTCTTACTTTTGGCATAGCATAGCTTTATAAGAGAAGTCAATCCAAGAACGCATTCTGACAGGGTCATTCTTCATCTAGATGGTAGATGTATATATGATCTAGAACAAATTCACTGCACTAAACCTCTGTATGTCTGTTTAGGTTTCCTTGTTTGCTGAACTGTTCAATGAAATGCTTCAGCGAGACTTCGGCTTCAGGATCTACAAAACACTCGCTTCTCTTCCACACAAAGATGAGAGAAGAGACAAGAAAGACAAAGCTAGAAAAGATGCAGAAAAAAGGGACGTAAAGAAGGAGAAGGATGAAGAAAACGGAGAGCCGGTCTCTAAGAGAATGAGGGATGAAGATGACAAGAGGAAGGTGGGGGAATGATACATTAAGACTGATTTTCTATGAATTGCTTTGAAATGTGCTTTGGTAAACGTCAAAGTAGCATCACTATTGTTTATAAGAATCCCATTTTGTAGCTTGAGCTTTTATTTATGCAATCAATTGGAGACATGAATCCGACCCTTCAGCTGTAAATATATTTATAATATTGTTTAAATTGTAACAGTTTAAAGCAATTGTTAAGTATTATTAAGATTTAAAAAATCTAAATGGCAAAAGTTAAAAAAATGAACCTGCCATGGCTGTTGCACTGTAATAAACCATAACTGTTGACGAATGACTGTCCAGCATATACTTATTTTGAAGCTTGAGCGTTTATTTAAACATGGAGAGGAGGCATCAATATCAATGTGTGTCTCCTGAGTGTAGGACGAGGAGAAGGAAAGAGGCATTAAGAGAGAAGAATCAAAAGATGAAGATGAAAATGAAGATGGGAGCAGCAACAACAACGCTGACGAATATGACCCCATGGAGGCAGAAGATGCAGATGACTACGACGATGATGGTAGATATCACACTAAATTACATGCGGATGTGAAGATGGTTACGTTTCTTTGACTGACATGATCTGTTGTGCTCCACAGATAAAGACGATGAAGACTCTAATGGGAGAGACAGAAGAGACGACCGCAGAGATGACCGAAAACCTAAAGACAGACCATCGAAAGATAAAGTGAGTTTGACCTCCATTTCTTGCACAAGATGTTTTAAGTAGTTGGTGAAATAAGAAGAGGTTGGATTGATGATGTAATCATCTCATCGTCTGTAGGATGAGAAGAAAAAGCAGATGGTGACATTTAACAAGGACCTCCTGATGGCGTTTGTGTACTTCGATCAGAGTCACTGTGGCTACCTGCTGGAGAAAGACTTGGAGGAGATCATGTACACGCTGGGCTTGCATCTCTCCCGAGCTCAGGTGCCTCTCTCTGCTCTCTAGTGTTGAGATGTTTTGAGTTTTAATGAGTTCCTTCCGTAGAGAGTTTACAAATAGGTCGTCAGCTTGTCAATAACATGAAGGAGGCTCTTTTTTCAGGTGAAGAAATTGTTAAACAAACCCATGGTCAAAGAATCCTGCTACTATCGCAAGCTAACAGACCGACCGAAAGATGAACCCAGCCCGACGTTGACCTCTGACGCTCACATAGACAACCTTTTAGGTGTGTAAAGAGGATAGATGAAACTAAGAGGGTTATTTGTAACGCAAGAATAGGACTCCATCACCCGGGAGTAGACTAAAGCTGTGTGTGTGTACCTGCAGGTAACAAAACCTTGCTGTCCAATCAGAAGAACAAGCAAAAATCTGAAGGCGTCAGCGAATCAGGAAGCCTGATCGTCTATAACGGAGCCATGGTGGATGTGGGTAGCATGATGCAGAAACTGGAGAAGAGTGAGAAGAGCAGAGAGGAAATCGAGCAGAAACTCATGCAGCAGGACATTAAAATGGGTATTGGTCTCATTGGTCTTGCTTTGAGATGTGGTTTCATAATGCTTTGAATTTTGCAAGCTGCAACTTAATTTGATATTAAAGGTGCATGTATTTCACTTCAAGCAATTCACACATTATTTAAGATCAACTGCCAATCTCATCTGTTCGTTTTGTTTTGTAGATGAGAATTCAAAGAGTATGGCAGAGCTGGAAGCAGCTAACCACAGTCTTCGCAGAGAGCTGGAGGAAGTGAAGAGCAATCTCAAAGAGACCGAGAGCAGCCTGCAGTCCTCAGACCAGCAGAAAGGCAGCTATGAACAACAGCTGCACAGCACAGTCTCCAACCTCGACAGCGTCATGAAGGAGATCCAAAGTGTCCTAAAAAATGTATAAACTTTGTCATTTGTTGTTAATTCAGCTGGAGATGTACAGTCTTTCATATGAATTGTCTGTTGAACCCTCTCTTCTGTACTTGATGCAGGTCGATCGCTCAAAAGATGGTGACAGGAAAGCTCAAGCGAATGGGTCCGATGAATAACCGTCCCTGTCCAGCTGATCCACATCTATCCCCAATATGTAAATAAGATAGAAACAAAAGCAATTCTTAAGATACATTTATTTAGATTTTCTTTTTTGTTTCTATGTATAAAGTTTTAATGACACTGGGGGTAACTGTAAACTCATATCTCCTCCTCATTACTCTGTCATTCAAAATGAAACTAAACAAGCGCTTGTTTAATGTTTCTTTAAACGATGTGAAAATGTCATTTGGTTAGGCGTTTGTTTTCCAAGAGTCGCTGGATTTCACATTGATACATAACTTTTTATTAGCAGAGTTTAAGCAATAAATGTGTTATTTATGTTAAAGCTGAATTGAATTTAGATAAAAGTAGTTGGTGATTTTATTAGAATCTACATGTTTACTGATCCGTTCTATTGTTAAAAATACAAAGATTGAATAAACGTCTTATGTTAGGTATGCTTTGTTTTGCAGCCGTGTCACCTGTACGCATGCATCTGAATCAGTGCATGCATACCAGCTTGATTCCAGATTATTGCTCTTGCAAACGTGTTACGGTTTATTTCCCAGTGATCCGTTTTGTTTTTTGATTCTTGTGTTATCTAGTATAGAGTGAATGTGGACATGTTCTGTCATTGCAAACAAAGCCAGGCCAGTAACCCTGTCAAAGATGCACAGATTGTAAAGGGTCGTGTCCTGCGTACTTCAGAGAATATCCGAGTGATTGGAGAGTTTCAGAATAGTGCGGATTGAGTGCAGTATGTTTTTTCTAGATTTTTTTGAAGGCAGTGAATTCTCATGGTTTACTTATTTTCGTTTCTTTTGTTAGCTCACTGAGGAGGAGAATGATTTAGCAATTAAAGTGGGGAAGGGGGGGTTCTGCTGAGGGAAAAGAGCCAAACTTAGTCGAAATGAGCCCAAAGCAACCAAGTGCTTATTATTTTTCTAATCTTGATGTACTTTATGGTTGTCCTGTCAAGGGGAAAATAAAAATGGTTCATTTTAAACGTTTCACGAGTTTGATTCTGCTTTACTGTTTTGTATTCAAGTGTGGACAACTTTGTAATGCAGTTCTTCCCCAGTAGATGGCAACATTTTCTTTTGATGGAAGAAAAAGCATGTACTTTTTAATGGGGAAAGTGATTCTAACAAAAAGGCAAACAACTCTTTAATAGACAAGTGGGACTTTTATTGCTGCTGTTACAATTGGTCTCATTTGTATATTACTGATTAAACACCTGGTCATACTCCTGCGACAAGTAAGCTGATTGAATTTCAGATGTCGGATTAGATCAAATCTTAAAAATAGGTTTTTCAAATAATAAAAATGGTCTGAATTTGGTTTAGACACAAAATTGTTATATGTTTGAGCCCAAATGTCAGCATCATACTGATCCCAGCAGAAGGGTGGATTTCAGGAACAAAAAAAACTGCATCATGTAATAAACACAAACATATTTTTATTTTGCTCTTGATTAGTTATTATCTGTCATAATAATTCGACATTACTATTAAGATTTTCAGTAGTCAACAGTAAAGAAGTGATTTTTGCCCCAATTTAAAAGTGTTTTGTTTAGCTCTGTAAAGTACATTGGTGCAACCATCAGTGATAAACCAGTCAAAAGTATTTTGCAGGTCGCAAAACTTGGGTGACGGAAGAGCATTGAAACGTTTGTCCCTTTTGGGCCTCCGTAGAGCAATAGTAATCCAGATTTGGTCATCTGAAATAGGTGTGTATTTGGATCAGGATAATCCATCTTGTTTTGCTTTGAAAAACCGGCACAAATGTAAAACGGATTACCTCATAGTAAAAGATTGGATTTCCCAATCCTAAACAGATTATCACTTACTTTAATAATTCTTTATATTTCTTTCCAGATTGCTGGTGTTTCGGACCTCTTTCCACACACACATATAGGCTACTCTGTTAATATTCTTCCTTTTTATTTAGTTTTTCTTATTTCTGCACATACTTTCCTATACTTTTAAGTCTATTTTGAGATTAAAGCGCACAGTCTAATGTACAATTGACGAGACCTACGTTTCACTGAAAGTTGTATTATGTGTATAACTGTGTATATGACAACACCTGGCCCATGATCACAGTGACATTGAAAAGCCTCTTGTTTTTGGCACAATGTCACTGTGCAGCTCAGCTATGAAACGTCTGAGGGCAGTGTTGTGAAATCAGAGCCGGTGCAGGTAAATCCACTCCTCTCAGACAGAGGGTCTTTGTGCCCCCACTTTCACCCTGCAGTTTGGGTAATGCTCATACACCAAAGAGCCATGGGACAATCGTCCTCTCTTTGCTTCAGAGGGCAGCGGATGACACTTCAGCACCACGAACAATCACCTTATTTCAAATCAAGCCTGTTTTTTCCTCTGCTTTTCTGGGTCGGAAGTTCAGTTATTTCTGTTACAGCAGTATTAGTGAGAAGATTAAGTTACAAACTGCCCTGATCTAACAATCGCCACCCCAAACAAGTAGGTCTTCTCAATTTTCTCATTTCAGAACAAAAGTGACTTTTTTTTGTCTTCCAGCAAATGTTTTCCAAGGCCTTTAATGTGTGTATTTAAATAATCACTGAAGGTGCTGATCACTTGATGTTTCTCCATTCTCTTTTTGTGTCTGAAAGCCTCCTCTTGTCCGCCATTCCTGGGTGGCTTATAGAGGCTAATGTTTCCCCTTTGTCTCCAGTCAGACTCATTATCCCCTCATCTAGTCTCAGTTCTACGTGTCTGCGCTGGCATTCTTCTTCCCCTCCCCCTGTTTTTGCACTGAGGCTTTGTTTCAGGAGACCCCACACCATGTCCAAACCCCCAAACTCCTCCTCACACTATCACTTCTTTCATGGCTTCTGCTGCCCGAAGTCTCACCGTCTTCAACAAGTCACTTGTGCAAAGGTGTAATTATCATGACAATGGAATGCGGTCTCCAGAGACACCTTGAGATAGCTTTACACAACATGTCAAGTTCTCAGTTTTCTTGATTTTTGGTCTGACTTCCTGTGAATAGATTTGAGAAGAACGTCACTATGTGGCCTTCCAGAAATGTTTTGTTCTTAACCTTATGTGAAGCGTATAATAGGTAGTTTACTGTTTTCTATAAGTAAAGTTGAGGAAAATAACACCATCATTACCTTTATGCATTTTGACGGATGCTTTTATCCACAGCGTATATATACAGTATGTATATACATGAGTTTCTAACTGTGTGCAATCCCCTGGGATTCGAACCCGTGACCTTGGAGTTGCTAGCACCATTCTCGAACCCCTGAGCCACAGGAAAGCTGAAATCATATGCATCCACTTTGCCGATTTTCATGAACAAAAATCTGATGTTCACCAGAGTCTTGCTTTCCCTCACGTCTTGATCTTTACCAGAAGCCTCTATAACACAAGTCAAACAAACATGAAAATCACACACTTAGGTGACACTTTAAGCCATTGATACATGAGAGAGAGCAGCGATGGGCAACGTAACTTCTGTCAAGTCGACCCTAAATGAGATGCCAGGCAGCGTGTGAAGAGCACTTGTGTGGAGTTTTTGCTTTGACAGCCCCAGGGACAGGTAAAGTGGAGCAGTTGTTGAGGAAATTATCCTTTTTCCTGGCTCTGAGGCAGAGGTATACTGGGTTACAGTGTGAGAAATCTGGGACGCTTTTTGTGACTGGCTCTTTGGCATTTCCCAGCGGGAACACCACACCCCTGTGTTGTCTACGAGATTTTATACAGACGATTACTTGGGTACAGAGGTAAAATGCCTGCACAGCCTGTCGTAAAATGTTAAACTTCATTATTTAAAGGTGATATGTGTAATATCTTGGAGGATCTATTGACAGAAATGCAATATAATACACATAACTATGTGTTCAGATGTGAATTAAAACCTTATATAATGAAGCGTTATGTTTTATTACCTTAGAATGAGCTATTTCTATCTACATAGGAATTCACCATGTTGTTTCTACAGTAGCCCTAAACGGACAAACTGCTCTACAGCTCACGTTTCGTAAATACATTATCTCCTTCGGCAAAGAAGCAAAATCTCGATGACTTTTGTTTTGTATTTATTGTTTTTGTTTAATGACTTAAAGGAATGTATATGTTTTGAAGAATGTTGGTGAATAAATGATGATAGAATTAAAATGTTTGCTTAGTCAGTGACCTGAACTTGAGAACCAGATCAGTCTGCTAAACTGTTAAACAATTTCTTTCAGCCCAGTTTTGTTCACCGAATTAATGAATCACTGAAAAGATTTCACCTTAAAAATCTCTCATAAACGCTTATGAATGGGGAAAATTTTGAAAGATTTTGCCTAAATACCACTGTAAATTTCATTAAGTCTCTTAAACTCCTGTTTAAGACAAACATCTTGATTTCCCAAAATGAAGCGGGAAACTGCTCAAGTTATTTACAACACATTTTCCGCCATGAATGTTTCAGTCTACGCACCAAAGCAACAATGAAAGCAAACACAGGAAAACAACTTCTTTCCTGTTCCTTGCTACATTGACTCTGAGAAACAGCACGGAGAAAGGTTTACCAGCAGACATTTCTATTTCCTTCCAACCATATTAAAACATGTCTTAAACTTTGTCTTGCTGACCTTTTTTAGTGTAACGCTACACATCAGATATCTCTCTTATTGTTGTAAAAATGCACAAAACAGGAAGTCCAGGGAAGGCATTTCCTGCGTGGATGTCGCCCTAGTGAAGGGTCACTGGAACCAGCAGGAGGTCTTTAACGTGAAGCATTCACCTCCAATACACGCAATGTTTGATGTTACTCTTTTACAAGGCATTTAGAGGAGCAGTGCTCCTTTCCCTTGAAGCTGGGTCCTTTAAATACTTTATTAAAATGAAAGTTTGCGCTGTCCAGACACCACAAATGAAGTGACAGATGACAACGAACAGAAATCTGACTCGAGTTCACGACCGTTACCAAAATGCATTGGTCATCAAACATTCAGTTTACTGTGTAAAGCTCCCAAAACGTACACCATCCTGTGCACCTGCACTGCTCTACCTTGAGTATTTACTTCTTACTGTACCCTGCAATTACTTTATTACTTGGTTTTAAACCTTCTGATCATCTTGCACTTTACTGTGAACATCAGCATGTTCAGACACTTGTTTGAATCATTTTGGGTTATTGGACGTCGTTATCTGTCATTTGTTAAATTGGATTTCTTGTGAACCTTTACAACTTTTAAAAAACAAACATCGAGGCCAAAACATCGCAATTGCTTTCTATTTGTTCCCAGATGTATCATGTATAAAGCTGTTTGTGTCATTTAAACATATTTGGTGACACTATGTTACATTACACCACTTGAACATTTTCTAAAAAAGTTGAATTGATATCTACACCTAAGTCCAGACTTTTTTCTGGGTACTAAATATGTATCCGTTTCCTGTTTCGTGTAAAAATGATATCCGGACAAACACACATACTTTGAAATTTGGATCCTTGAGGTTTTAGAGTAGTCCCATGTGTCCATTGTCCCGTTAAAGCAAAATAAAAAATTCCTGACATAAGACGCAAAGGTTATGAATGTTTGGACTAGACCAGACACATTTGTTCAGTCAAAAGCTCATTTCGATGTACCACTCAGTACCACATAGATTTTTCTTCTAATGGTACTTTTAACTGTCTAATATACATCAACTCACACCATAAAACTGGAACAGGAAGCAGTGAAGGGCGTCTTTGATCCAGTTTACAGCAGGACAGAGAGTACTTGCACGTGCACTCATAATGAAAGAGTAATGAAGGAGTCGCATTTCAGCTCGAAAGGGAAATCACAGTCAAAGGCAAGTCTACAAGAACTATTCTTGCAAGACATTCAATGAGAATGAAAACTCTGCCCTTGAATGCATTGTAGATTGTTGGACCTGTTTCAGATGAGTTAAAGAATGAAAAAGTCAACAGTGGTCACCGGATCAAGAGTTCCAGTGAAAACTTTCTGCATGTGATTTTCTTTCATCTCTAAAAACATGTGCATGTTGGTTAGTTCAATGGAATTCTTGGCCAAAGGGGAAATGCATTGAATCTTGACCTTGCTGAAATTAGGTAGCCTATATACAAAGAAAATTACCAATCCTGATGTGGTCAGAACAGATGCCTTAAATAGAGATGTATGTTAGGACACAGGGTCTTATTCATTTACTTGTGGGGGTCTTGAAGTTATATGGCAATCTTCCAAACAGAGTGCTGTCGTGCACGTCTACCTCTAACATGATTTATGGTGGGAAGAGGCAATGTATTCTTTACATACACGAAGGAAACGCAATATCCGGTTCCACAGCCAGACCCCCACCCTTTGGTCATACACACACATCAAACCCACTTTTGATCTGTCTGTCATCACACCAGACCTCCGGCTTTGATTTCAGTCGCCCAATATGTGAGATGAAAACTCACAGATGGTGGGGAAATGGTGTTTAATGTTTGTTCTATTCAAGTAATGTTTGGAAATTGCAGACAAAATGTTAATACAAGCTTAATCTGTAATATTCACAATAACACACATCAACCTAAATAAAGATTCCTGTAAAAAAACAGTAATATTCAGGTGCGGCTGGGTGCCAGAAAACAGTTAAATAAAAATTTGTCAAGTAAAATGACATGTTTTTATGTTATTTTACACCCACCATTTGCAGTTTATTTCCAAAATTAATTTTTTGGGGCTTTTTCATGTTTTTAGTGACAGAGCACAGTAGAGATCAGACAGAAAGATTCGGGGTGAAGATAGGGGAGCGGGACTGGCAAAGGACTGTCGAGTTGGGATCGAACTCGGGATACCTTGAACGCATGTATTTTAAAAAAATACACATGGAATTTATTTTAACAGGAACTCAAACAGGAAATGAAACAGTACACGTGAAAATAAAGCAGTAAAAATCTTAAAAAATATTTTAGAGTTCATCTGTCTTTTTTAAAAATGTTTTATAAATAAAATCCAAATAGTTTACTTTACTTTGGAAAAAAAAAATTTAACTACATTATAAAACATATGTCACACTTTTACTCCAGTACATTTCATACAAACATGTTTTTTCTAAATTAAGTTGAAAGTAGCTTAATTAAGAAATTAAGTAGTCTACATCGAGTACTTTTCAACTTTAAAAAGTAGAGATACTTAAGTAAAAGAAATGACGTGAAAAATACTAGATTTGAGCTTGTACTTAAGTATTAAAAGGTAAAAAACAACACTTATGAAGTGAAATGGCGTAAACAGCATGACATATGCTTTGTAATGTGGTGAATCTATAATTTTCCAAAGTAAAAACAATCAGATACAGATATTTAAAAATGTACTTGAGGGGAAAAATACTTAAGTGATGTCCACTTCTGTTTAAAATTGTAATATTGTCATTTTAAAATATACAGAAATCTAAATATAGCAAAAATTAACTATGAATAATTTGAAGTCTAACCTCAATATTTACCTCCTTGTCTTGGGTTATAAAATATATCCCTTGAAAAATCTGAATGACAAAAACTCAACAGTCAAAATCACTGAATAAAGTAACAAGCAATTTCTCCAGACACAGTTTGTTTACTACCTGCGGTCTTTTAGCGCAGTCTAGACGCGACCACGCCTTTATAATTAGAGGTCTTTTCTCATTGGCCGACAGCTGCTGCGTCAGGCCTCTCAGCAGCGGTTGCCTAGGGAGCCCGCAGATACCGAAGTACTGATGCAGAATACAGACGGACGCGACCGGGAGCTCCTTTGTAGGAATGTGGCACAACCAACCTGTGTTTTTCCAGTCTTCCGGTTAACCGAGCCGAACGATGTGGTCCTGTCGGCGAAATAATTAGAATGAGATTCATTTGATCGCGTCATTCGTACAGAAGGGAAGAAATGTCTCTAACGCAAAGAGTGGTGCAACTGTCAGCCGCCTCGCTCGCCGTTGTTCTGTGTCGGGACGAGGACACCAAACACACCGCCTCCAGTACTCACGGACAGGACGTGTTTGAGGATTTTAAATCGCAAAATTCACGAAGCTTTTGGAATAAAAGGCTCGTAAGTGCGGTGACTGAAGTTTCCTTCCAAGGATGGCTGGAGAACTACGTGCTGCTTGTCCAAGGGAATGCCAACAACCTGGAGGTGCTGAGGGAAGCTTGGATGCGCAGGGCGCTCAGGTCACCCAGAGGATACATTATCAAAGCAGTGGGTAGGTGATGCACATTGGACTGTTTAAAGCAAATAAACAACATGGGTATTGTTTATGTGTTGAATTTCATTGTTTGCTCATTCATTTGCGAAATAATAGGCTTGGATGTCATCAAACTGATGGTAAAGCTTACAGCAGTGTTTCGGTTTGCAGATATAAGTGGGGTTGGTGTGAACAAAGACTCGACTTGTTCAATGGGAGGGACGTTTGAGAAAGGCTGTAGGTTCAAGATTTGTTTTCTTAACACTTTGTTGATCTCTGAGTGTCACGGCCTAAAACCAAAAGCAGAGAATTAAATCTAAATCCGTGTTGGTTAAGTAGACACGCACGCGTAACACCTTTATTTGACCAATACACTTCTTCACTGGCCTATATACCTGAACAAGCCCCACTCAACCTCACCCTCTATACACACACACAGACACTCCTCTTTGCTTCTTTACAGCACTCATGGTTTTCATTCTGTAGAAGGTATCCTCCTAACCTGACCATCCATTTCCTATGAGACCTCAGAATGCTTTAGGCACAACTGTGTGCGTGCAACATAAGCGCATTATTTCCAGATGACAGGAAATATGATTTCTGGGGAGCATTCTAACCCCCCTCTTTCTCTGACTTAATTTCCACGGCTCGGAAGTAGTTCACCAAAATTGTCGCATCTAAATCGTGTGTGGGTACAATGTAGCGTTTTGTTGGTTTTGATGCGAGGTCAAAAGAAAGATTGGTCACGTGTTGAGGTGAGAGACCTTTTGTGACAGTGTGGGTTTCTGTTGCCCCAGGTGTCGCCGATTCCAAGAGGCATCTGGTTTGCCCTCTAAAAACATGAAGCAGATTGTGAGAACGGCCATTTGCTCCTTGCTGCTCGCAACCACAGAAGCAGCATGTTAACAAACACTGAAGTTGTGGACACGGAGAGATCAGGATATAATTGAGGAATGCGCTAGGAACACACATTACTATTGGCAGTAGATGTAAGAAGCAATGAGATTTTTACACTTTTTGCCCATTGGATAATTGCTGTATGCCCTCATCTGAATGCATTTTCTTTAGACCTCGGGTTGGATTGTCCAACGTGGTGACATGAGTGCAGCCCTTGTGTCTCTACTAATTTATTACTCATTCACCAGGGCCCATAGTCCTGAGTTATGTGCTGTCCGCCAGGCGACTTTATAGCTTTGCCCCTGAACCGATGTCGCTTGTTTCATGCTCAGTGCGCTAGCACAGACTTTTTTGAAGAAAGTGCAAGGACATTGTGTTGGCAACTGAACTGTCAGCTTTTAAATATTAAATACCTAAATTGTAACCATTTAACAAAAACATGATTTTTTTAATCAGATTTGTTTTGATTAAAGAGGATTTATGTCTAAGAGAATATATTTTTGGTGCCTTTGAGTGCATGACGATTTTCTTTATCTGCTTGTTTTAAAGGGATAGTTCATCCAAAAATTGAAATTCTGTATTTACTCACCCTCATGTTGCTCCAAACCTGTATACATCTCTTTGTTATGTTGAACACAAAAGAAGATATTTCGTTCTGGGGCACCCTTGACTACCATAGTGTTGTAGTTTCCTATGTGAGGTCAATCGTGCCCCGGTTATTTTGTTTCCCACATTCTTAAAAATATCTTCTTTTGTGTTCAATAGAACAATGAATACAGGGTGAGTAAATGATGACAGAACTTTCATTTTTGGGTAAACTATCCCCTGAAGTGGACTACAGAGTTTCACACCTCTGGACCCTGATCACTAACATGTGAGTTTGCTGTTCACACTTGCTGATTTGGGTTCACTCTTTATATACTTTCAAGACTTTTTGCAAGGATCCCCAAAGCCCCATTCTGTAGGCTTGTGTTTAGTCAGCAGGAAAAGGTTAGCGGCTGTGATTATCCGTTAGCAGATGGGTTGATGAATTAGCCGGTCACCCTGTCTGTCCTCTTGATTATCAGTATACATTAAGTGAAAAGACGGATTGTTCTCTGGGGTCTAGACTACTCAGCACTGCACAGTGAAGTATAAGCGACCTTGTTGTTTTAATCACAAGGGTCACTTGCTTATAATACTTCAATTGGCCCACCATGGTTAGTACCTAAATTAACAGGATAGTCCACCCAAAATATATATATATATTTCACCATTTATCCACCTTCATGTCATTCAAAACCGGTAAATGACTATTTCCTCTGGAACACAAGAGAAGATATTTTGAGAAATGTTTCAGTGGTTTTGTGTCCATACAATGGAAGTCAATATGGACCAGTGTTGTTTGGTTACCAACATTCTGGTTGGTAATGTGGTTCGGGCTTAGAACTGCGGAGGTCTTTGAAGATAACTGCGAAAAGATATTCAAGCATTACTGTAGTCTAACACACTTTTAAATTGTGAAGTGCTTATGATGTGTGGTCTTTGCATTATTGAGTAACTTTGGATCATGCTTTCATTAGTGGGAAAATTGAACATTCATGCCAATTGCTGTTGATGTGTTCTTAGGCACAGTTAAAATGTTTGTTTACATGCTGTGATCTGATTTCGTTCAATTAAATGATCTGTCCTTAAACTTTTAACGCTAAAGTTTACTGAATATGTAGACTGATATGAGTTCCTGGATCCATAGCTACTTGTTTCGTTGATGACATCTCTCAGATCTCATCTCATAAGCCATGACATGGCATCGTGCTGGTGCCTTTTATCCTGAGGTCAACACCCTGTGGTTCTCATGCATTGAAAGTTGCCCTCTTGGATAACAAAGCACCAAAGGTCATTGCTCTCTGGTCCTGCCCTCAAAGATGCTGTTGGTGACCACAACATGTCCAGGTGTGCTCCGTAAACAGAGGAAGCACAGTTCAGTCAGCATGTGTTTGTAAAAGAACAAAAGCGTTCCTATTTCCATGGAAGCAGAGCAGAAAAAAAAGAAACTTGCATATACATAAAACTTGAAAATTGGACTGAAATTTCATTGAAATATCCACACAGCGTCATCACAGGCAGACGATCCGGCGTACACAAGCTGCATGTTATATTGATTCAAGTATATAAAATAATCCATGTGGTCATATGCTGTGTACATGGTCAGTGTTGGAAGATAAAGGTGGAGCTAGATCAGGTTTCTAAGAAAGCAACCAATGGAATGTTTTCATAAGATAACCAAACACCAAACCAAAGCCTGCCACAAGAAGCCATGTGTATTTCTTCCTGAATCAACCTTCTTTGACTAGTTGAAATCTCGTAGCCTTTATCCCCCACTGTAGTTAAACAACCCTGACAAAACAGCAAGATAGATGGGCTCTTATCTTGAGCTTTCTCTCTCTCTCTTTCTCCGTCTTATGGAGATTCTTTCTGTCTCTCTGTCTGCTGAGACTAATTTCACCTCTGAGAAATGAATCTGTCCGTGCGACTTCAATTATGCATGCTGTCCAAACACAGCACACAAGTCTCGCGGTTTTTGGGCGTGTATAGGTCCCTGTGTAGGGGCTTCTCTATGTGCATGAGTGGTCCGGAGTTATTTAGGCATGTCCTGCTAAATGTTTTCCTTCACAATCCATATAACTGAATGGATGTCCTTTATTCATCCTGATAGGAATGGTTTTGGCATCATATTTGAAAATCGGATGTCTGTATACTGGACATCGCTTGCAGCATCCTTTTCCCATTTCACAGGAAGTCAACCCTTGATGAAATCTGAGCTGCATGACATATTTATGGAGATCACAGCCAGGTGGAGATCTAGGCCAGTAAAAACAAATGAAACGATTATCCTGCTCTCCTACTGGTAAGAAATGCAGCAGATGTGTCTGGAAGAAGTGAACTGTACTCATATTTTCATTCGACCCCTGTGTCCTGTCCAAAGATGACGTAAGCGATGTACACTGTTTAGTAAACATGACCTGAGCGATACTAAACCCAATTCTATGCTCCTACTTGACAATATACTGTAACAAAGTTTTTAGCTGTTTGGGACTTTTTTGGTTGTTTGGGACAATATGTGAAGTTCCTCCCAATGTAAGGATGACAAACCCAAAGTCTGGGCTCAGCTTTAGAGGAAATGGTTCTCATCTGGTGGAAATTACCAGAGTAGATCTTAGTTAGTGGTGTAAGAACGCTGTAAACTGTGGTTTTGATAATGTCTGGTAGAAACGCCTGACATACATAAACATGAGCAAATCAGAAAACTAGGGGCGAAAAGCTTACAATTAAATACAGTACACAATACAGAGTTTACATATGATATAGTATGACGTCATTTTAAGCAAACAATTTTTTTGCCAAAAAACAGAATATTTTGCAAAGCATTAATGATTTTCGATGACATTTTTGATGTACATGCAACCTTATTCCTTAAAGCTTTTTTTAAGTTATTAGTGGACATACTGTGGACTATGTTGGCAGAAAACACGGACTGTTTTTGTCATGTTTTAACCCTAAATATTACCTGATTACAAAATAATTGAGTGCCAAAAATAGAGTTACTTGTATTTTCAGGTGCACACTTTTGATCAAATAAATAGCTTATATGCCATTATTGATTCCAAATATATATTTTTATAATATAGGCTTTTGGTTATTGTTGATGTGCTTACATTGACTCTTCTTAAGGTAGGGAACCTATTTACATCAGGTCAAAAGAACTTCAGTATACTTGAGCCTGGGAACCTGAGATACCCCTGCCAATGGATAATGACCTTCTTTTGTGTGATCTGATACAACACGCTATGCACAGAAAATGGCTCTCTACAATGAAACAAGACTGTTGATAGTTTTCTGTACATTTTTACAACATATAAAATATTGGTCTAGACACCATTTTCAGTTAACTGTGTGAGGTTGATAGTGTCAAACATGGTAAAAGGATGTTAAAGCACCTACTAATTTTTTGCCTTTTATTCTAAAGTATAAAACATAAATGCCTCGATATTTTTTGATCAGTGGTTTCTAACCAATTCTACTGTGTGAGGCAATGTCTTCTGAGTACACAAGTTCAGAGACTATGTCACAAAGGCAAATTGAATGTCAACATTGTAAAGTAGTCTTTATAACCTGTCTGGCAGACTATGTGTTCCTTCCTTTCAGAATCCGTGAAACAGGTTTATTTTCCATTAGTTCACATTAAGACACATTTTTAGCATCAGATTTCAAACCCACACAAAATAAATGCAACTTGAATAGTTGTTTGTGAGCACTTTTGAGAAGTACTAGCTTCAGCAGATATATGGATTTTTCAACGTGACAGTAAAAACATAGTTAAGCGGTCTTAGTGGGCGTGTGCTCAGGAACCCTGTACTTTAAATATATATTAAGAAGATGCACCACTGCCATTACAATTGATATGGTTATGCACGGTCCATATCAAATTTAATCATTGATTAAAAATATGCTATTTAGTTGTGATTTTTGCCAGCCATTTTATAAATATCTGCCAGGAGATAGGACTTTTGTCTTGCTATGATATAAATAGCTGCCCAGAGGCATTGCATACATGGCCATCGAGTGGCACGACATCCGTAAACGGACTTTGGTACTATTGACAGCATTTTTTTTATATTTAAATGAGTTAATTCACAACATGCAAAGCAAAGAAAACAATGCCCACAACTGCTGTAAGAAACCGCAAACTGGTGGCTATTGAATTTGTTGACATGATCCATTGGCTTGTTTTTGAAAATGCTTTTTTGAGCAAAAGAAAACTATAAAACCTATCAGACTGTTAGTGTCACATCTTTACAAACAATTTTGAAAGTCAGACTAGTTGTGTCTCCCAATACCGGTATGCTCGAGTCTTTAAAATATATTAGTAGAATTTATTCTGCTTTTCGCTGCCTTTGATTCTCTTGAGTCATGAACTTGGATGTCTGAAGTGCTGTTTTATTGGTAGGTGACCTCTTGACCTTGTGATGTCATTCAGACATGTTCTTTATGGTTGAGCCAAGACCAATTCACCACCAGGGCCTCCAAATAATTGCCTGTTGAAAACATGCAATATAGTGGTGGTTAATGGGGTAACATTCGACCATATGTTAAGGATTTCTAGGGTTACAATCTGTTTAACTCCAGACAACCCATGCGTGACTTTCTATAGTGTTGAGATACTTATCTTTTAATTATTTTAAAAGATAGTTTACTTTTTCTCAATTTTCCAGTAAAGCTATGAGTTCATGGGATTCAGCTGTATAAGCATTGTTAAAAATCCCAGTATAGAGATAAATTCATGTTTATTTCAAGGCAATTCTTTAATGTTTTGAATTTCATCTTCGACACCCTGCGTGCTTTCAGAAGCATGTCATTTTAGCCTCCCATAAAGCACAGAATTCCTCAGGGCCAGGAAGTCGCCTACATCTGTGGTGTTATCAGGTTACCTTTTATTCACTTTCTCTTTCCCACCTTCTTCAGCCCACTTTGCGTTTCTGTTGTTTTGGCCACTCACATTTTGGTGATGTTAATATAGGTCAGGTTTATTCAGTCCTGCTCCTGGAGATCCTACCTTCCTGAAGAGTTTGGTTCCACCCACTTTCCAACACACCTGCCTCTAATTATCAAGTGAAAATAAAGTCTGTGGTTAGTGGGTTCAGGGTCTTTTATTAGGGTTGGCAGCTGGTAGATCTCCAGTAGATATATAGACGTGATATATACCTCACCTAACCACTTTATGCACATAAACTTTAATTACCTCTGTGGTTTCCTTGTGTGAGGTTTGATGCCCATATACCACCGGAGTGTTTTCAACAGAACTAAAACAATAATTTTTCTGTGTCTTGGTTAACCTGTTTAATGCTTGACATGGACTTTTTGTTTACTTTAGATTTATTTATTTGTCTTGCTTTTTTCAAAGGGACAATTTGTACATAACTGTGTAATAAGCTATCTATTCCTAAACACATTTTAGCTCACTGTAAAAAAAATGCTAGTAGTCCAGCAGCTGGGGTGCCAGAAAAATTGATAACATTTGTTGCCGCATTTCAAAAATACATGCCAATTTGGTAAAATGACAGTGTTTTACAATGCTCTTTGCCTTGAGCAAGAAGATCCCATTGAGCAGAAGATCACACCTTCTCTTCAGAGAGATCTCTAAAGTCACGCCTCCTGAAAAACACATGAATGCAATGATGATGAAAGATTGCCTGCTCGAGCAGGGTGTGAGGCGGTATGCAAATATACAGTTTGACAGACAAGTGGGACATCATATCATTGCGTCTTTCCATAACAAAAAAATTTCTGGAAAGAATTGCCTACCCTGTTTTTAAAGTACAAGCATTCTTTTTATGCTTAATGCAAAAAAAATACAGTTTAAATTGGATGTTGTTACAAAAATCTCAACAATACTGGGTTAACTGTATTTTAACATTTTCAATATTTGATGGGTCTGATAAAGTTTTGCATTGTTAAGGCCATTGCACATTGAGTCCGAAATTTGCGTCCGAAATTTCTGCACGTTAAAAAATAAATATGACCTCACGTGTCAATCATATAAACACACTGCCTCCGATATTTTCGTCCTTCATAAAAAATTCGGACTGGGTTCGATTTTCTGCGTTTTTCGCATCCGTAGCAAGCTTTTTGAGAGGCGTTTTGACAATTCAGAGACACCGTACCAATGAGCGGCAAATTTGAAAAAACGCCAGACCATTAATATGTGTCTGCTGTATTCTGATGTGATTAAATGGCACAACTCCTTGTCCAGGCCCTGGTAATCTCAAGGTTGGACTACTGCAATGCTCTCCTTGCTGGTCTTCCTGCAAAGGCTATCAAACCGCTCCAGCTGGTTCAGAATGCAGCAGCACGCCTCGTCTTCCAACAGCCCAAAAGGGCTCATGTGACTCCCCTTTTCATCTCTCTCCACTGGCTACCGGTTGAAGCCCGTATCAGATTCAAGTCACTAATGCTTGCCTACAGGACTTTCACTGGATCTGCACCGGCTTACTTTCACACCCTCCTGCACTCCTACACCCCATCAAGATCCCTGCGTTCAGCAAACCAGCGACGTCTTGTATTGCCTTCTCATAAGGGCAGTAAATCGCTCTCCCGCTCATTCTCATTCACAACTCCCTCCTGGTGGAACATTCTTCCTAACTCTGTCTGGTCAACCACATCTCTCACAACATTAAAAAAACTACTTAAAACCCATCTCTTCTGTGAAACACTAACCCTTTCTCTCAACAGGTAGTGGTCTAGCTTTTGTTGAAACCAGTAACTTTGTATTTACACCTAATGTATTATCGTCCTGTATGACATATCGCTTATTGCTCCCTAAACTCTTTGTAAGTCGCTTTGGATAAAAGCGTCTGCTAAATGACTAAATGTAAATGTACTCTACAATTTGTTAGTACACTTTGTGTCAACCCCCCACCCATGTATACATTTGACTTAAAGTAACCTTGAAACGGAAGTTGCGATCGACTTCTGTTCCGTATGGTGACGTATATCCGAGTGAAATTTAAAAAAATGTAGGGCGGGGCTTTATTTTGCCATTCCCTTTTTGATTAGTTTGTTGTAAGCTGGGCCTGGAGGGGAGGGTTAAAATTGCCTGGCCATTGGACAGGGAGTATAGTCATACCTCTTTTTGTTGCTGACGTCATGTGGTGAAGAGTTGTTGTTGAGAGGGGGAAAGAAGCTTAAATAGTAAGTAACATATGATTTTTAAGGTCCTACTTTGGTTTACGGAGTGTCCAACAACAAGTTTATGTAAATAGATGGTGTACAAACACTTTTATGTCGTAAAAACAGGCAGTTATTCTTACCTTACTTCCGCGATTCATCCGTCTAATCCCCTCCTATCCGCTAGCCTAGTGTCATGTGATTGGTCAGATGGTGTAGTCTGCTGTGATTGGTCAAACGCGTTTGTAACGAGCAAGGCGGGACGAGAGCTGTTAGGGAACGACGGGAGTTATGATAACGAGTGTCAGTGATAATGAGTGTCAGCTGTGCGTAGCACGGGTATCGCATTCTTCGGAGGAGATCGGAAGCATAAAAGGACGAGCGACAGGACTGTACGACGAGAGAGGACCAGGCCTGGATTTAATGTTATGTTTTATTATGTTTGTGTGGCCGGGGATTTAGAGATAGGGACCAATCACAAAGCAGCATCCTACGTGAATGAACCAATCAGAAGTAGGGGGGTCGTAATCTCACGGGGAGTCGATTTTCGGTACAACACCGGCAGTAGACCGTGCGGGAGCTGCCGGCATTTTACTTTTGTTTTGTGATTTGTTTATTTTTTGTTTTAGTTGTTGAACGTTCACCGGTGACCGCCTCCTTCTTCCCATTCCGGTTTACATGTGGTTTATTATATACAGTGTATAGTTGAGATGGCGGGGATTGACTTTAACAGTTTGAGCCCGAGTCTGACGAAGAAACATCCGTAGACGATAATAGATAGACGATAATAGATTGAACACTTAAATTAGCCGGGTTCATAGAATGATCAACAAACTGTAATACTCCAGAAATAACGGTACATGTTAAAGTTAGCGTTATATGCATTAGCTAAACGCAGACATAAGGTACACAAATACTTCTTGAAGTTCAGACAAAAATAAATAGTCACACTTACAGGTTTTGATTCGGTGTAGCTAACAGGTCCAAATAAGGTTGGTATTGCCCCCCTCTTTCAAGGATAGTCGTTTAACAAATCTTGCAGTGAACGCGCCAAGATTATTGAAGCAATCTTCCGTGAAATGACGCGCGCACAGTAAAACCCTGGAGTTATACTCCTTTGGTGTCGTTTGAAGAATGAATTGTAACCCTTGTTTCCTCATAAGTTCTTCCTTTGGTGGTTTTAATAAGACAGACTTAGTTTCACAACATAGAACACAGGTTCTAGAAAAACGAGCGACAGTGTTTGGGGGAGGAGAGTGAAGTTTTCGCGGCAGTCCCACTACTATGTCTAGTGACGTAGATACGCGACGGTTAGAGATTCGGACTAGTTCACTTCTCGTTTGCGTGATTCAGAGTCAACTCCCTTTTTACAAGCCAATAACTTTGTTATTCATTCACCTTCGGACTTACAACCTGGCAGACTGCTTACTTTCAAACACAGCAACATAACACACTGCATGAAATGTAATTTTCATGATCTAATGTTACTTACTCTTTAATGTTTTTTATTAAAGATTACAAGTGCAAATGAATAAAAAAAAATGATGGTGTGCACAGATAAAACCCTCTACAATATTCACTGCAACACTGTGTAAAACACTTATAAACACAATAATTTTAATGTATGATTTCATTGTGACTTTAAGTTGCATGTGACTTTGTGTACACCTTCCTTGGGACTATTCGCAAAGTGACATGGTTGTCATGGTATCCGGTTAGGTATTTATGTGACAAAGGTTTTAAAGTCGTCAGAGTAGCTTCATGATACAATGAGGTCAGTTTCCCTGGAGAAGAGGACATGTGTCCTTAGCAACAACCACATGTCCCAGTCAGATAAAAGAGCCAGATCTTCTGATTGTTGTGCAAAACGTTTCCCACTTTCTCTCTGAAAAGACTCCATTTGAAGGACGCTTAAACCAATCAAAAAACATTTTTGTTGTTAGATTCAGGACTTTTCGCATGCACGGTTTCTGTAATGTCTCTAAGATGTCAACGACAACCTAAATAAGTGCTGTTCCCTGACCACTTTCCTGAAACTAAAAAAGACAATTGGGTTTTTATCTTGAGTATTCATCAGTTTTTTCTCTCACACCTCTCCGAAACCATGAGGTCAAAAACGTTGAGAGGATTTCCTGTCTAAGACCCTAGACGGGATGTTTTTTCACATGGAAAACAGTGTCAAAAGTGAACACTAAGTAGAAAGGAAATGTGTTAGCATACTATATCTCTGAGCATTCGGTCACAACAAAACACAATGGATTTGTTGCCAAGCACACAGGGAGTCAGACATTTAATGGGAAGGAATGAGGACAAAAAGCCAACCCTCGGACAAAAGTGACTTCTTGTAAAATGTGTAGGACTTAAATGGGAAGAGACTGTTTTATTTGACATGCTCAGTTGTTATATTTTTCTATAAAACAAAAATTGTATGAGGCTTTTTGGTGAATGGCCTCATACTGCCACTAGACAGTGGGAATGACTTATGGAGTCCATATGTGAGGAGCACAAATGTTTACATTATTCAAGGATAATGGCCTTTTCATTAGCGATCGCAAACTTCTAAGAGAGGCGCATATAAACAGGCCTCCAGCGGCAGACAGTGAGATGGCAAACATGAACATATGAAGGAAAGACCTGCTGCATGCCACGGTCTTGTGAACCAACCGTGTTTCCAGGCCTGAGAGGGTTTGGTCCTGGGAATACATCTAAACATTAGTTACAGATGAACTCGGTTTGGAGGGAGTCTTACCTGGGCTTTGGTTTATTAATCAATAACAGATTGGAAAGACAGCGGTGGCAGGTGTCCAGGATTCAATGTAGCCATCCCTAGTTAATAATCAGGACTTTGCAAGCGTGACATTCAGTACAGGAGTTAACATTAATGTTTGACTAGAAAACCACAGAAAAAATGGAGGAGTACAATTTTAAATGAGGTTTGGACAACCACATCTAAATGCAAATTCAGTGCAGGAAAGACTTTTTGAAATTAGGCACAGATGTGGCACAAATGTATTTACCCAGACATCACAGGAAACAGCATTGCTATATACACATTTTGCTAATAATTTGAATGCATTGAAGTTGTATTGTTAAATATTTTAAGGTGACTTAAAGGGATAGTTTGCCCAAAAATGAAAATTCATCATTTATTCTACCTCATGTCATTCCAAACCTATATGACTTTCTTTCTTCTGCAGAAGGCAAAAGGGCTATTATAAATATTTTAAAGAATGATGGTAACCAAACAACACTGGACCCCATTGACCTCTTTTGTATAGACAACACCACTGAGACATTTTTCAAAATATCTTCTTTTGCGTTCCGAGTCATATAGGTGTTCAATGACATGAGGATGAATTAATGTACTGATGAATGTGTTTTACTTGACTGAAAAACAGAAATAGACAATGTAATATTTTTTTAATTGTTTCCACAGGTGATCTCTCCCCAGTGCAGATGTCACCGATCTCCCAGTCTCAGTTCATCCCGCTGTCTGAAATATTGTGCTCTGTCATTTCGGACATGAATGCTGCCCATGTGGTTGTAAACCAGGAAGCATTGATCAATCACATGATGAAAGCACACCCTGGTAACTTCACATCTTTACAAAACAAATATATGGGAATATGCCGGAAAATATCATTCAATATTTTATATAATACATTTACATATACGGGAACCAAGTGCTCATACTTTTTAATATAAAAGTAGCAATTCCTTATGTATTAAAGGGGTCATATGACACAGCTAAAACATATATGATCATTTGTTTTAGATGTAATGCAATGTGTATACACGATTTAAGGTTAAAATCGTTGTATTTTAAATTTTTCTGTGGAAAAAAATGAGTTTGTATCTCCTCTTTGCCCCGCCTCTCTGAACAGCGCATATTTTTTACAAATCTCATTGCTCTGGAAAGCGAGGCGTGCTATGATTGGCCAGTTAACCAGTGCGTAGTGATTGGTCGAATACTGCAAGCGTACTGCACCTTACTTGCGTATACATTTTTGCGGTCTTAGTCAAATCATACCACGAACTGACGTAGATTTGTGAGGGTGTGGTTGCATTCACTTTTAGATAGAATGCATCTTTTGTTCTGACACTTACATTTTTGCAATTTTACGTGTCTAAGACACGCACGGGCAACTTATAACACACCAAAGACACAGAAAAACTTGTTTTTGCTCCATATGACTCCTTTAATACATTGTTATATTGTAATATATGAACAATGTGTTATTTTCTTTTTTTTCAAATACATATTAAATTATTAAATTTATTGAAAAGTTTGCTAAATTTGCTTTTGCAAAAACAGATAACTGTGTTTTTAAAAATGTTCAAAAATCATGTTTTTAATGTGTATTCCAAGTAAAGTGCAATTTGGTTGTTTTGATCAAGTAATAACTAAAACATAATAAAAATATGATAAACCAAAAAAAACTGGATTTTTGAAAAAAATGTAAAAACAGAGTTATTCTTTTTGATCTTCATAAACTTGTGTGAGGGATGTTGTTTTCTCTTATGTGTTCAACACCCCCCAAAAAAACATTTTATTGGAAATGAGTTTACTTATGGAAATATATCCAGGCAAACATTTTGCGAACACATCCATGTCTTGCTGAAAAGCCACATTGACCCTAATATTTCCATTTCGTTTAGGAATGACCATTCCTACTCAAGGTATCCTCTACAATGCTCTGGGAAATCTTATAAAGGAGAGGAAGATTTATCACACTGGCGAGGGCTACTTTGTTGTAACTCCTCAAACGTACTTCATCACCAACAACATGGTGAAAGAGAGGAACTGGTGGAGTACGGCTGACAATGACCTGCCCTCCCCTCCTCCCATCACGTACCTGGTGAGCAACGAGAGCTGCATGGACGCTGTTACTGAGGTGCCTGGCATGGCTCACTGTAAATCATGCAGCTGTTTCACCTCTCCATCCAACGTCCCTCCATCTGTCCAAGATCATCAATCCACCAGCATAAGTGAGTGCACGGGCAGAAGCCTCAAGTGGCCGAGAGAGCACAAGCCCTCCGTTCAACACCAGTCCACTTCCACAGCAGCAGATTGCCAGGCCAGCGAGATCAGCAAATCCACCACCAGCCGTAAGGACAAGGAGAAAGCAGTTCGCAAATTTGGTCTTAATCTGTTTCGAAGAAACACAGGGAAGAAGGAAAGCAAGCTCAAGAAAGAATACGTCACATTCTCTGGACAGTTTCCACCTGAGGAATGGCCTGTCAGAGATGAAGACGATTTGAATAACCTCCCCAGAGACCTAGAACATGCCATCATCAAACGGATCAACCCAGAGCTGACTGTGGACAATCTAGTAAAACACACGGTTCTTATGAAAAAACTTGAGGAGAAAGCTGAGTGGGCCACGGAGAGAGCTGTTGACAAGGGCATTTCAACCGAAGCTCTTGTGTCTAAGCAAAGGCATCAGACCTCAAAGCCCGGGGGCAGGAGATCGGTCCCTAGAGCTACTCGAAGTAAGAGAAAAGGGCCTTCATCCAGAGAAAAACAGAAAACAAAGAACAAAACTCAGCAATGTGCTGAAGATTTAGAGGCAGATGATCCGACTCTGCCTCCCCTCAGACCGGAATTGGTTTTAGAGGACCCTGGCAACCATGAAGAAAGCACGATTCTGAATCCCAAATGTGTTTACAAGAAACAGATAGAGAACCCATTTTTTGCGTCACCAGGAAGAGACATAGAACCAAATGGTGGTCATAAAGAACACAGGAGGAGAGAACCCAAAAATCTAATCGCTGGGCGTCGAGAAAGAACGGGTCACAGGTCAAAGTCTTGGGACCCTCACCGGGCCAAAGCAATTCCTGACGGTGTAGAGAGATCTCATACCTTAATGGACGCACCTTGCGAAAGAGCCCCAGGGGACTCCAGCTTGGATGTTAAACCAATTACAGAGCTTTGTGGAGATTACAGCTCTATCTACCCTCAGAGCAGCACTCTGAGGATAGAGGACAAAATTAAGCTTCGAGAGAGCAAAGTCAGAAGCAGAGAGTTGAGAAATGACAGAGTCAGAGAACATAAACACAACGCTTTTCAGGACGGAGACATGAGAACTGATTCCAACATTGTAGATCCCACTTATTTATGTGACACAAAAGAAGCACCTCTTGGGTGGCCCGAACCCACAATTCAACGCAGACTTTCCCTACATCTACTCAACAGCAAGGAAGAGTCCCATCACCGTCCTGATCTGTTGTCTTCACATCAGCAATCCGCCAACATAACAAGCAGCCAACATCTGTCCAACGTTCAGAACCGAGACATGAACCACACCGAGAGTGAGGCGTACAGTGATGATGAACATCACATCTATCAGAAGACAGATGAAGATGGGGATGTCTGTAGCTCCTTCAGCGTGAATGAGGATGAGTGTGAGCTATTGCACACTGGCACATCCCGCTGCCGTGAGCCTGTCTGTCTGGATGAAGACTGGGATGCCAGTTTCATCGAGGGCCACGTGTCCGGTGCCCATCCCAAACCTGTTAGCACCACACACAGACAGCACGAATACAGGTGGCAGTCGTTGTCTCTTCTTCAGCAAGCTGCCAGCTCCAGACAAGATGCCCAGGGCTTGGGGAAAAGACTACATGAGTCAAATTCGGTAGATGACGAACCCACTGAAGTCCTGGAAAGCAGCATTTTCGACTACTGTCACACAAGCGAAGTGGACTCAGAAACAGAAACAATACATAAGTCTGCAGATGAAGCTGAGGGAAAATCCAACCAATGGATATGTCACCCAGAGCTAAAGGACTGCCATCAAAGCACAGCAAAGACAACAGAGGATGCTGGCAACATCCACAATACAGGTGTTAGTGACCCGACAGGAGCCTGCGCTAGAGAAACCGTAGAATATCTAAGTAACACAGCAGATAGTGGAATTGACTCGCCAAGGTTAGTTGTTTGTTTTGCTCAGTTGATTTCATAATGTAGGCACTCGATAATATCAGGAAATTATATTCGTAATACTTCAGACGTAAACATTATACTTATAGAGAATAAATCTTTTTTTTTTGTTGATTTGTAGGACTCATATGAGCTTAACCTCCAGTAACTCGGCCATACTCAAAGGACTGAAGCATCGGAGTTTCCTGCAGAATTTAGAAAAGCTCCACTCCAAGAGTAACAACATTCACTCTCAGAGTTCTCACCTCAAACTTACTCCTGTCATGAATGTTTAAACTTTGAACATCAGATCGGAATATGTATAAAATGTATAGAATTATGTTCAACAAATGTAAATAAAAAATTCAAGATTACTAGGAAATGAATTAAGGTAGATTTTTATACACTTGCCTCATTACCATTTTGCATTTAACCAATAGTTTGATTCTTTTCTGTAAACATGTATTCGTAAACAGATCCTTTATTGTTAAGAGAATGTCTGAACATAACAAGGGATTACAGTACGCGCTGACAGGACCCATACATTATCTCTGTATAAATAGAAGGCAATTGGCACAAATAAAAGTATGTTAACAAAATGCCTTTATTATTTTCGCTTTCATCAACATATTAGAAATGAAAATGTATGACCTCCAATAAACAAACAAGTGTGGAAATTCAAGTTTAAAAACAACATGCAAATAGATTTAGTCGTAACATGGAGAATTATAAAAATGCCTTAATAACAAAACATAGCAGATCTGATCCAGCATTCCTCAATAAATAATTCATGGGCTTTACGTGTTATATTTGTCAGCAATGTAAGTATAATAGTCTGTGTACAATCAACATATATTAACAATAAGATAGAATACATTCTATAATTATTCTTTATACTCTAAAATGTGGTCTTGTTGGACTTATAACAACAACAAAGCTTACCTTTGCAATGGCTCTGCCATTGATGGTCATGAAAAATTCATGAGTTACAGGGCCTGAAGCTAATCCTGCATCTAAACTAACAAAGGCAGGCCGAGGTAACCAAAGCTTACTGTTAAAAATAAAGCTATTTCAAAACCTTACAGTAAGACAATAAAAACTGGATACAGTATCATTAAAGATCTCTGAGCTATACCACACACAGTATGATTCTAGCAACTTGAAGCAGGAGGCTGAGGTGAGAAGCTCTACAGGTTTAAACAGGAGCTCAGCAGATGGCGTTGTTGAATGACAGGTATTAAATGATGGCTGACTGTGTCATGTTTCATTCAGAGTGCACTGGCAGAGAACAAAGAGCAAAGCCTCCCCTATGTTCATAAAAGACAGCACATGAATACTGTAGGACACAAACCACAACTGTTCTGTATATTTATTACAAGTTTTTATCTATTCATGGAGAATAACCCGAAAGACAAAATGATATACGTATAAACAGCAAATATAGCAATAAACCATGTGTTTCTTTATAATAATACACGGAGTAATAGTGGTTTTACATTTCCATACAGAAACCGTCAACTTGCAATTTGTCTGTATTTACATTATTTTAAAGCGTATGGCGCACCCTGGTGGCAATACAGATTCTGGAAAAATAAAATTAGAGGTGTCAATTCTTGCTCCTGGATGGCCACCTTCCTGCAAGGTTTAGCTCAAACCCTCATAAAACACACCTGCTGATCAAAATATCAAGCAGCTGTGTTAAACCCTGAATGATGATGGGCTCCAGAAGCAGGGTTTAACATCGCCATCAGAAAACTCTTGAAGGAAAAACGTATGTTAAAATACCACATATTTGGTTCTTCAAAAGTCCCCATTGCAACTTTACATAAAAAGGGTTGAAAATATGGTTTTGTTGATACCAAACTGTGATACGTTTCATTTGTGTATGCATTTCTTTAAATAAGGCATGGCATGATTATTTATTTATTGCAGAAAGGGTTATTTCCTGGGTGCCACAATTTTACAAATGTTATAGCCTAGTATTTGTAACAGGCAAACCATTGACCACATAGGGCAAAACCTTGTGGTATCAGGATTGAAAAAAATGTATGGATAATTAAATTAAAATGTACAGTTAAAACCTGTTGTGAAATATCATTTAAACAGATGTTTTCAAAATCAGCCTATTCACTTTTGATTGTGAAATTTTAAATGGACAGTTCACCCCAAAATGAAAATGATTTCATCATTTACAAACCCTCAGGTTGTTTAAATGTCTTTGTTCCGTTTAACACAAAGAAAGATATTTGGAGAAATGTTAGCAATTTTCAGTTCTGGGACATCATTCACTACCCTAGTAAAAAAAATATTTAAAATGTGTTGCTCAGTTGAACACAAAATTAGATATTTTTAATAATAATAATAAAAAAAAGTTCTGAGACACCTTTAACTGCCATTTAATTGTTGTAGTCAATGATGTTCCAGAACTGGAAATTGCTAACATTCTTCCAAATGTCTTGCTATGTGTTAAACCGAACAAAGAAATGTATAAAGGGATTTGATATCAACAGTTTAGCCCACTATATTACATGCATACTAAATGCATATCAAGAATTATTATTATAATAGACCTATCTTTGTATATCATTATGTCACAATACTTACCAGGGGGTCCCATCTATCAAGTGGTCCTTAAAAAAGGTTGAAGACCTCCGAGTTCAACCATTTCCCTTATTAACTCAATCCTTTGTCAAAAGTGTAAGGTTGTTTGTAGGCCATCTGTGCAGACGATCACTTACTCCGCGTCGCCAGGGGGCGCTCATTCACTCGTTTCTTAAACGCGTCGCTTTTTTGCTCATGCGCAGAAACGCCGTTGGCGCCAGATGATCCGCGCCGCCATTCTGCTACGTCCGAAAGAAGGGAGGGCGAGAGAAAGAGTGACAGAGTGCAGACCGCAACCAGGCAGTGCAGACGCAATAGAAGGAAGATCTTTACGCCACTGACTTCACCGACACTCCCAGGAGCGCATTTCGCAAATAATACAAGAAAAGACAAAGAGGTCGGAGATTTAAAAATAACAATAATATTGTGTGTATGCGTGAACCTTCAATGTTTATGTTGACGGGAGATTATCCGTGCTATTGAACTTAGCTGGCTAATTAGCGTGCTATATTTGCGTCGGGGTTATTATATAACTAGTGTTACACAATCCCCTGTGGTCCAAGTTATATTGCGTCTCGTTTGATATTTAGAGTCGTGGGGGTCGTCACTATGCGATGAACAGCGTTTGTTCGGCGGTAACGAAGCGTTATGGACGTCACTGAGTCCGGAGGTGTTCTATAGCAATGGCGACGGAGGCAGCTAGTGTTCCGCTAGCGAGGCAGCTTAGCACGACGACAGGCCATTTCACGCAGCTAAAATTCAGCTAAGACTATAGCATGATAAGCGCACCTTATAGCATCCACACGCTCTTGACAAGCATAGCGGTTGCCCCCAGAATAACTCACAACCGCAGATGACTTTAAACACATTTTGAATTGTGTTTATTTCGACGCCACAAAACAAAAACGCGTTACGTATTATGTAAGAAGGGGGGCGCCTTTCCCGGGCTTTCGCCAACAGTGTCCGTCTGTGGTTAGCCATTTAATTAGCCATTAACTTAAGCTATTTGCCTTTTTTGTGTTTAGAGGGGTCCGCACGATTCACCGTGCGAATAATTGAACAACGCTATTGATGGCCCAGATTATTTGCATTCGCTAACGTCGTGAGTTGCCTGAGTGCGTGCTTATATGGTTCCTAAGGGGCGGAAGCTACTCGCGGCGGCCATTTTATAGCTAGTTAGCTGTTCCAACCCCAATGCACAAGATGCCTACCGAGAAAGACGTCGCGTTTTCCTGAATCTGTCGTGTCTGTCACTGCGCAACTTAACACCACTAGGGAGGTGATGTACAACTGATAAATGCGCAGCGAAGTTTAGAATTGAAGGTAAACTGCCACTTGTATCTATAAACTAGCTAGTTCGGCAGCTAGTTAGCAGATAATGCATGCTCAGGCAAGCTAACTAGCAGCTATTTAGCCAGCTAACCTAGCCAACATTGACAGATCCAGCTGTCTATATGAGAAAGTTTGAAAACCAAGGGATAGTTTGGTTTTATCTGCAAGACGTTTGAGGAGGTTAGTTGGGGTAGAGCATTGTACTTTTGGCAATTGATGTCAATGTGTCAATACTTGAGGAAATGGCAAATAGTCACTGTTTAATCTTGTTTACATAGCCTGCAAAGTTAGCCAAATAAAAACGGTCCATGGGCTAAGCTTAGCAAAATCTATGTGGCTAAAAATGGCTAATTTAGCTTTCTGGTTGTAAACAAATAAATGAGACTGATCTTTAAACAGACTTTGACAAAATAATGTAGGTCACATTTGTCTAGCT
Source organism: Triplophysa siluroides (assembly GCA_006030095.1). Taxonomy (NCBI): domain Eukaryota; kingdom Metazoa; phylum Chordata; class Actinopteri; order Cypriniformes; family Nemacheilidae; genus Triplophysa; species Triplophysa siluroides. The sequence continues at coordinate 2,601,869 of VCII01000868.1, read as the reverse complement.
GTGCTTTAATAGTTCTTGATCTAAACAAATCTTGTTTTTTGTCCCAATGGATTTGCTTGTGCATCTACATATTCAGATATGGCACAAATTAATTTTGAACTTGGCCAAACAGTTAACATGTCAATTGCCTTTTTAGTTGAAATGAGTCACATGAAATAGTTCTAGCATGAAAAACATTATGCACTGTTTACAGCTATATTTCTCAGTTCTTTTGCATGCTTTAATGTAGTTATTCACACTCGTTTGATGCTTCTCAGATGAGAAATTAACATTTTGATGGGTAATTGTTTTTATCTGAAATGTTGCACTTTCAATATTTAAACACGTTTCAACATTTGTTCTCTTCCCACAGGCAGGACTCGTCCTGACTCGAATCTGACCGAACCTGAATCAAGCAACCCCTCCCGTTTCTTTGCAAGGAAAGCGGTGCTCGTAGAGCAGCGCTTAGTTTCACTTAGACGTCAAAACGGAAGTCGTCAGGCTGGAGTGCGTCCTGATGGCCGAGTCAGAGACTGACTGTGACACACCGGGTCTCGATACGTTGGGATCCGAGTGTGTCATAGCCCATACGCAAGTCGGTGACTTGCATTATGGGGCAGAAACTGAGATTATGACTCAGGAGGACAAAAGACTCGACCTGGAAGCTATTCATGGCGATTTAGGAGCTGTGACTTGTGTGGACGTTGTAACGGAGACGGACCACGACTACATTAAATCTGAAATACACCATGATCACCATCAGTACTTCAGCACCGCAGAAATCAAAGGCAACGAGCATTTGCTCGGTGAGGTGCTGTTGAAGACCGAGATTGGCGGTGGAGAGCATATTGTGAAGGTGGAGTCGGACCACGGAGGGGAGCTTACAGTGGAGTCTGAGAATGGTATTATTATTCACGAAGCCCAGGGCCTACAGTGCAGTGAGTGTGGTGAGATTTTTGGCAGCATGACTGACCTCCATGAACATTTTGAAATCCATAAAGCCACTCACCCCTACATTTGCGTCCACTGTGGTGAGAGCTTCGCCATCGAGGCCAGTCTTAGAAGTCACATGAAGATTCACATGAAACTTGATAAAAGTTATACCACTGGTCTTGAGATGGTTGGTAAAGGAGTCATTGATGCATTCAGTTTGAAACCCCACCAGCTGATGCATTCTCCCGAAAAACCGCACCGATGTTCAGAATGCGGCAAGAGCTTTGCGGCCGCCATCACTCTCCGCGAGCACATGAAGATGCATTCGGATGACAAACCCTACAAATGCACCCAGTGCAGGAAAAGCTTTGTGCGCAGACGCCATCTTAAGAAACATCAGGAGCTGCATGCCCGTGACAAGCCGTTTACCTGCTTGCAGTGCGGAAAAGGTTTCGCTACGGCTTCTAATCTCAAGCAACACCAGAAGACCCACGTTGGTGACAAGCCGAACAGATGCGCTCAGTGTGGGAAATGTTTTGCGTCGGCGTCCACGTTACGAGAGCATCAGAGAATTCACTCGGGAGAAAAGCCCTACAAGTGCACCCAGTGTAGAAAGAGCTTTGTTAGGAAACGCCACCTCAAGAAGCACCAGCTGGTCCATCAGGGTGGAAAGCCCTACCGGTGCTCTCAATGCGACAAGGGTTTCAACCATTCCTCTTCTCTGTCAAGACATCACAAGGTCCACATTGAGGCAAGGATGTATGCCCAGGCTGATAAGGATTTCCCCTTCGATCCTCAATTAAAGAGGGAAATGAATACGGGTGAGAAGCCATACAGCTGCAGACATTGTGAGAAGAGCTTCAATCACTCCTCCTCACTATCCAGACACCAGAGAACTCATTCTGATGGCAAGTCTTACACCTGTGCTCAATGTGGGAAGAGGTTCAATCATTCGTCCTCTCTTGCAAGGCACCAACGGGTTCATTTGGAGAAGACCTCTTATAGTGCTATGTCACCAGGAAAGGGATTCCCCCACACTACCATCTTGAAACAGCGAATCCTTCAGAGCGAAAAACCATACAGGTGCGCTCAGTGTGGAAAGGGTTTCAATCATTCGTCATCACTGTCTAGGCATCACAGAATTCATCTTTCTCAGTAAAATCGTGTCCCTTCCAACAGGTGGGGTTGACCAACTTGATGATGGTGAAGGGTATGGCAAGATGCAAAATAATGCAAAACGGACTGGTTCTAAAGGAACTGCTTATTCAGAATCCATGTACTTTTAACTTTTCAAGAGCAATGGTTTTCAATTTGCAATGCTTGACGTTGATAATACGGATAAATCCCCGTTGTAATGTGCTTATACAGTTTGACTAAATCCGCCATGTTTCAATGAAATATCTGTGATTAAAACTGTAGACGAAATTTGAGATTCCATCATTACTGGCTTGTGTTAGTCATGTTCTTTGTGGCTTCATGAAGCTTTCAGGAGTTTAAGTCTGGCACAGTCTTGTACGAAGTATTAGGTCAAGTTGGTTTTGAATGGCAGGTAATTGAATTGCGAATAGGATCTAGCAACTAGTCACTCCCCTAGTATGTATCATAACTCTTTTCTGTATCACTCTTGGGTTAAGAAGCAAATATGTACCTGTAAATATGTGTTGATTTTCTTTTATATAGATATGTATAGGTAAGTAGTGTGCTGTTGTCTGAAAATAGAGCATTTCTTATGTATGATCCAGTCCTATCCATCTCTTGTAAGTAAAACAGAATGGTGCTTTCGGGGGATGTCACCAGTTCAAAAAGACCTGTGTAAGGCATAATAATAATAATAATATGCACAATTAACCGTTTTGATGAGACGGACCTGACAAACCTCCAGCAGTTGACAATACAAAGTGTGGGAAAAGTAACTTATAACATTGAGTCTGGAAATTTGAAAGGGTAGTAGGCGTCAAGAATTAAACTGGACACAACCTGAATATTTCCATATATGCCTACAGTGCTCTCACTGTTGCCCACCAATGGCTGACTGTATACTTACGAAGGTTTCCCCGGCCATTGCTATTGTCAGACAGCAATGTAAAGCCTTTAGTTATATTCTGAAAACACAGCAGAGGATCAACATTTACTAAATAATAGATTGTGTATACTTTAATGCAAATACAAAATATAGCTTGCATTTTGAAATGTTTGATTTCATTTGTTTCCCCCCAATTCCATGGGTATGTGCTTTCTATTTACAGTTATGTGTATGGAGAAAATCTTTTACATACTGATGTATTTTTTTAACAAGGTTTGAGTAATCTGAAAGGGAAATGAAAGGAAAAAAACGTTTTTATGGCAGTGAACATTGTATTGAAACTATTCTTTCTTTTCCATTGAATAACAATTGTGCTTAATCATGTAGCATAGGTTTATTCATTGTGTTAGTTAGGTGCCTTATTGCATGCCATGTAGAAATGTATGCTGAGCTATAATAGAAAAAAAAGGTTTTGGCTTCTGCTCCCTTAGTTTCTTTACATACTAATCAATGTTTTAATTTGACTTTCTGTACTTTTTTTTTGCTTCTCTGTACATTAATGTTTACACTGTTACGTATGTCTTTTAATTTCCTTCTCAGTCAACTAGCCTCTTTCTAGATTTAGAGGTTAAAGAAGTTGCAATGCCATTGATCCATATGTTCATAGCCCTCTATAGTGGTCAAATCTTGTCCCATATGTCTTTCCCCCCATCTTTGAGTGGCTCACCTATATGGATAAATAAAGGTTGTTGACTACCAACAGGTTTGTACTCTTTCTGATGTTAGGGGAAGTAGAAATAATCTGTTAGGGATTTCGATTTGAAATGTGACATTTTGGTAAAAAAGGACCATGTGAACATATGGAGTTGCATTTCATGTGTATACAGTGCCATCTGCTGGTGGCCTTTCAAATTAGAAAAATTAACTTTTTAATTTTTATCTTAAATGTATATACTTTTATTATATTACTATATATACAGATGCAGAAATAATTAAGATACTACTTTAATTTATTTATTTTCAGTTTATTTAAATGTACCTTTTCTGGTTATGTCGAAGTAAAATTGTCATTATTTTTCATTCTGTGAACAACTTTTCTCCCAAATTGCATTTATTTAAAGAAATAGTAAAAAAAAAGATGCAGTGTTTGGAGATCTTGAATACTGCAAAGAAAACAAGTTAGTAGGCTTTTCATGTTTAATTTACAATGCTAATGTAATTAAATGTGTTTAGGATCATTTAAAATATATATAATGGATAGGCTTATTTTTTTCACAACTTTCTCTCAGTCTGTCAGATTGATGTTGAGTGACTTTCTCATTGCTGAGGTTTGCAGCTACTGCACTGGAATTGCCAAAATACATAACACATAATACACAATACAGAGCAAAACATTATTTTTTGAAATTCTATTAAATGAAGTATTGGCCTACTCATTTCTATGAGGTTATTTCACAGAAAGTTCCCTTTGTTAAAAACTGTCATTTGTTCCTCATAAATACCAACTTCCACAAAGACTGCATGGCTCACATTTTATGACAGGAGGTTGAGAGAATCTACATAAGAGCACTTAAGATGAATTACTTTACTATAAGTTCTATAATGATCTATTTTTTCATTGGTGCTGTTCAGTCATGCTCAAACGTGAGTTTTCATGATTTAATTAGGTTCTTATGGAAAATAAAAACAAATTGTTTGGCATGCACCTTTGCAACTTTTATCTCACCATTTTCTCAAAATGTAAAAATTCAAATCTCTAGATGAGTGAGACTCAACACTACTCGTGCATGGGAAGAAACCTCGGCTACATCCCAGCCAGTATACCCTCTTCTGTTCACACACTGGATTTCAGCTTTAATGTCTTGAAACACTTACAGAAGACTGTATTCCCAGTTCTGCCTTTTCTCCAAGTTCTTGATCTATCAAGGTAGGAAACATATTCATCATCTCATTTGTTTTATATAGTTATCACATAAGTGAATGTACATTTATTTTGTGTTCTAGATGTCACATTGAACACATTGAAAATGATTCTTTCTACAATGTGAGGAATTTAACTTCTTTGATTCTGACTGGAAACCCTGTTACATATTTTGGACTTGAATGTTTTAATGTTTTACATAATCTACAGCGACTAGTTCTTGTGGATGTTGGGCTGTCTTCTTTACAACTTCGTATCAATAATTTAACCAAGCTACAGGAACTTAAAGTGGGAACAAATATCATTCAGTCCATGACTCTCCCTTCATTCATGAGCTCCTTCACACACTTCAGTTTACTCGATCTACACGCCAATAATATATCCATCATAAAATCGGATCACACCGCTGTGTTACGAGAGATTGGCAGAAATATGACTTTAATACTGTGTAGGAATCCATTATTACACATAGAACCAGGAGCTTTCAAAGACATTTATCTGAAAGAGCTGGACATACGGTCTGCTTTTGTCTCATTTGCTGCCCAAAAAGTTGGTCTTAAAGCTCTCTATGGTCTTATTTTGAAAAGGTTAATATTAGGAAAGTACAGGGGGACATACGGCTTTGATATATTGGATAATGAGTTTTTAGATGGCCTTTGTTGTTTTTATTTTCAGGAGATTTATTATTATATTGTAGAAAGGCCTATGGAGCGATTTCCCATCTTTCGGTGTATGATTAATGCCACAAATATAACAGTAAAGAATGCAGTGTTTTCTGAAATGGATCATGTACATTTTCATAAAATCAAGGAGCTTTGTTTAATTTCCGATAGATTAGACACCTTGCCAGGGAAAATACTTTCACATCTCTATACTTTAGAAAAACTAATACTAACAAATTGCGAAGCTGTCCGAGCTGAAACTTTGATAGACATGCCTAAACTTCAGTATTTAGATCTAAGCTCTAACCGGCTGACATTAACACCATGCTGTACAAGACTTTTGTCCGGCACACCTCAAATCAAATACTTGAATTTAAGCCTGAATTCAGAAATCGGACTGCGCATTGGAGCATTTGATGGTCTTGATTCCCTTGAGATTTTGGATTTTCATCATACAAGGGTTTTAGATTTGGGACACCTCTCACTTTTGTATGTCTTAAAGAATTTGAGGTATCTGGATGTCTCTTATTCAAGCATCACCTTTGATAATGTTCAGTGTTTTTATGGGCTGATCAGTCTTAATGTTCTTAAGATAGCTGGCAACAATTTTCAGAGTGATGTGGTAAGATATCTCTTTAAAAATCTTACATGTTTTAGAGTATCTTGATATGTCATATTGTCATTTAGCAGAATTACATCCGAGCTCTTTCAAAGAACTTCGAAGTCTTCAAATGTTGATTCTCAGTGGAAACAAGTTAATGACTGTAGATTTTCTCACCTTTTCAAACCTGGAGAAATTAACATCACTTTTTGCAAATAAAAACAGCATTACTAGTATCTCACTTGATGTTCTCCAGAAGTTACCCTCAAACCTGTCAGTGTTCGACTTGTCCTCTAATCCCATCGAATGTTCCTGTGCTCACACAGATTTTATTTCGTGGATTATCGAACATCAAGGAATTTTGGAGCAGCCGCAAAACATATTATGTAAAACCGTTTCAGCAAGCTCAGATTTTCCAGCTATTGATTTTGACATTGACAGGTGTGTGTACAACACAAGACTCGCAGTTATTTTATTGATCTGTTGTGTGATAGCAGTAATAGTTTTATCACTCGTGGCTTATAAATTCCAGTTTCATCTGAAATACTGCTGTATACTACTGAAAGGTTATAAATTACCCAAACAACAAGAATGTTCCTATGATGCCTTTGTGATTTTCTCAAGCTATGATGAAATGTGGGTCATGAATGAACTGGTGGAAAATCTGGAGAACGGTGTTCCACCTGTTCACCTTTGCCTTCACATGCGAGACTTTGAACCCGGCAAATCCATCGCCTCCAACATTATAGACGAAGGAATAATGGGTAGCCAGAAGGTGATTGTGGTGGTGTCTCAACACTTCATTGATAGTGCCTGGTGTCGCTTTGAGTTTGAATTAGCTCAGTCCTGGTTTGTGATGGAACGCAATGCCAACATCATCATCATCATTCTGGAAGATGTGGAGGAGAGAAAAACTAAAAAAGTGTTTGGTCTTCATAAGCATCTGAAAAAAGAACACATACCTGAAATGGAGCAGAGATCCTCTGAGTAACATGAGATTCTGGATTCGACTCCGGAAAGCTGTTATTGCCATAAAGTAATAATATGCATTGTTTGTATATATTAAATGTAATTTGATTAAATATACAGCTGCTTCCTTCTAACCAAACATTTTTCACAGGATGTCCACTTTTATGGCAAACTGTCGTAATGCATTGGTTTGTTGTATACTGCAAACAAAGGGCTTTGTGCTCATCTTGGGAATGTCCAAAAAAATGAAAAGTGAAATGCTTGTTGAATGCACAAAAGAGAGAAGTGAGAGTTGCATGCATACCTGTGAAAGACAATCGAGTATAGAGAGATCTTTGTTATATGCTTTGCTATAAAGTGAAGTGGAAAAGATCTGTTAAATAAGTTCCTAAATTATTGTAGTAACTCATTTGTTGTGTTTTGTTTGTTTGTTTTCTGTTTTGGCCTATGCTCAACCCTGAAGTTACATTTTTTTCTTGGAAATGATGGAAGTAATCAATTATAAAATAGTTAGTTCTGGTCCTTGATTCTGATTGGTTGTGCCGTGATCAAAGCCTTTGTAAAATTCTCCACAACATACATCTGATTGCATTACATAAGCATCACTGTGCCACGGTACGTTTCTGCGTGTCTTGCTTGGCAACTGCTTTGTTGTTTCTGTTTTTTAGGAACTACATTGTTTGGCAGAACAATAAAACTTTTTTATTATTATCATTGTGTTTTATTTGCTGTGTGTCATAACATCCCATGGCTTCTTGGGGCTTATTGCTTTACTAAATTTAAAGTGTAGTATGTCTTTATTCGCTTCACCACGGGTGTGTGAACCACAGTATAATGCCCTAAACCTTCTCACTTCTTTCATTGAAGACAGAATCTCCATTTTTACAGCGGCGATATTGAGCCTTCCAAATTCTTCTATTTGTCTTAACACCAGTGGTCCATGTCTGTTTCTGATGGTATGTTTGCAGTAATCTGTCAACTCTTATCACTGTTAGAACGTTTTTCTTTGGAAAACAAATGTTTTGGTCTTAAATTTTGAAACATTTATTTTGTTTGTGCATTTTTTCTCATCTAATTTTTGTATTATTATAATTGTTTGAAGAGGCACTGCCTCTTTTGCTGCTTACATGGGTGAAATGCCACTGGTTTTGCCTAGTTCCCCTTTTTCTTTAAATCCATGGCGTCGTTCCTCATATTCAGTGACTTCTACCAATGTTGACTCACGTTTTGTGACAGGTTGAGAAAATCCAGATAAGAGCATTCGAGATGAATTACTTTTCTTTAAGTGTTTTTATGATGTTTTTTTCTATAGGCGCTGGAGAATCATGCACAAAAGTAAGCTTTCTCACTTAAAACTAAAGTTTGTTTTGCATTAGCTGTTGTTACTGTGCATAGGTGTTTCTTAAATCGTTATATCAAAATTCAAATCTCTAGATGAGTGAGACTCAACACTACTCGTGCATGGGAAGAAACCTCGGCTACATCCCAGCCAGTATACCCTCTTCTGTTCACACACTGGATTTCAGCTTTAATGTCTTGAAACGCTTACAGAAGACTGTATTCCCAGTTCTGCCTTTTCTCCAAGTTCTTGATCTGTCAAGGTAGGAAACATATTCATCATCTCATTTGTTTTATATAGTTATCACATAAGTGAATGTACATTTATTTTGTGTTCTAGATGTCACATCGAACACATTGAAAATGATTCTTTCTACAATGTGAGGAATTTAACTTCTTTGATTCTGACTGGAAACCCCGTTACATATTTTGGACTCGAATGTTTTAATGTTTTACATAATCTACAGCGACTAGTTCTTGTGGATGTTGGGCTGTCTTCTTTACAACTTCATATCAATAATTTAACCAAGCTACAGGACCTTAAAATGGGAACAAATATCATTCAGTCCATGACTCTCCCTTCATTCATGAGCTCCTTCACACACTTCAGTTTACTCGATCTACACGCCAATAATATATCCATCATAAAATCGGATCACACCGCTGTGTTACGAGAGATTGGCAGAAATATGACTTTAATACTGTGTAGGAATCCATTATTACACATAGAACCAGGAGCTTTCAAAGACATTTATCTGAAAGAGCTGGACATACGGTCTGCTTTTGTCTCATTTGCTACTCAAAAAGTTGGTCTTAAAGCTCTCTATGGTCTTACTGTCAAAACGCTTGTATTTGGGAGGTATAAGGGCACGCACTGGTTTTACTCTGTTGATACTGACGTTTTAGATGGTCTTTGCTCTATACATTTTCAGGATATATATTATTATATAACATTGAGACCCAGTGATCAATTTAATATTTTTAATTGTATGATTAATACTACAAAAGTAGTGGTCAAAGGAGGCGTGTTTCATACATTCCCAGATGTACAATTTTCTAAAATTAAGGAGCTTTACTTGATTTCTAATTTATTAGAGGCATTGCCAGGTAAATCGCTTCATCATCTGGAAACATTAGAAAAACTAGTAATTAGAAAGAGCAAAATTGTCCAAGTTGAAACCTTAAAGGACATGCCCAAACTCAAGTATGTCGATTTGAGTTCCAACCAAATTGCATTACGAGGATGCTGCACAACACTGCTGTCAGGCACTCCTCAAATCAAAAAGCTGAATATGAGTCTAAATTCAGAAATAGATTTTTCAGCAGGAGCATTTGATGGTCTCGATTCCCTTGAGATTCTGGATTTCCATCATACAAGACTTATTGGTATGGGATACCTTTCATGTTTAGCTAACTTAAAGAATTTGAAGTATCTGGATATTTCTTTTTCAAGCATCACCTTTTTTAACATATTTTGTTTTCGTGGGCTGATCGGTCTTAATGTTCTTAAGATAGCTGGCAATCATTTTCACACTGTCTATGTATTAAGATATTTATTTAATAATCTCACAAATTTAGAGTATCTTGATATGTCATATTGCCAATTGGCAGAATTACATCCGAGCTCTTTCAAAGAACTTCAAAGTCTTCAAATGTTGATTCTCAGTGGAAACAAGTTAATGACTGTAGATTTTCTCACCTTTTCAAACCTGGAGAAATTAACATCACTTTATGCAAATAAAAACAGCATTACTAGTATTTCACTTGATGTTCTCCAGAAGTTACCCTCAAACCTGTCAGTGTTCGATTTGTCCTCTAATCCCATCGAATGTTCCTGTGCTCACACAGATTTTATTTTGTGGATTATGGAACATCGAGGAATTTTGGAGCAGCCGCAAAACATATTATGTAAAACCATTTCAGCAAGCTCAGATTTTGCAGCTATTGATTTTGACATTGACAGGTGTGTGTACAACACAAGACTCGCAGTTATTTTATTGATCTGTTGTGTGATAGCAGTAAAATAGTTTTATCAGTCGTGGCTTATAAATTCCAGTTTCATCTGAAATACTGCTGTATACTACTGAAAGGTTATAAATTACCCAAACAACAAGAATGCTCCTATGATGCCTTTGTGATTTTCTCAAGCTATGATGAAATGTGGGTCATGAATGAACTGGTGGAAAATCTGGAGAACGGTGTTCCACCTGTTCACCTTTGCCTTCACATGCGAGACTTTGAACCCGGCAAATCCATCGCCTCCAACATTATAGATGAAGGAATAATGGGTAGCCAGAAGGTGATTGTGGTGGTGTCTCAACACTTCATTGATAGTGCCTGGTGTCGCTTTGAGTTTGAATTAGCTCAGTCCTGGTTTGTGATGGAACGCAATGCCAACATCATCATCATCATTCTGGAAGATGTGGAGGAGAGAAAAACTAAAAAAGTGTTTGGTCTTCATAAGCATCTGAAAAAGAACACATACCTGAAATGGAGCAGAGATCCTCTGAGTAACATAAGATTTTGGATTCGACTCCGGAAAGCTGTTATTGCCACAAAGAAATAGAATGTATACAACATTGCAAATATTAAATGTTATATGATTAATCAGACTGGTTCCTTATTTTTAACTGAGAATTTACAGAAACTTTGCTGCAATTCAAAATGTATACAATCATTTTTTTACAGGACAAATCTCACAGTTAAATTTTTTTAACAGGATAAGAGGCAAACCAAGACCCTAAAGTGAACAATTTTGACTACACTGCCTCTCTGCTTTCATTTGAGGTCAATTGTTGACTACACATGGTGACACACTGAGTTTGTTCCCACAGCGTCAGCTAAATACAGCATCAAAGCGGCCCACAGGACGAGAAGTCTGTAAAATGCTATTGTTCCTTTTAGACACTGCAAACAAAAGGCTGTCTATACACATTAAAAAAAGTATACCTTCCCTTTTTTAAAACAACCAAGAGCAGAAGTAAAATTTGCATAGACGGTCTCATATATGCACAGTCACTGAAATTGATTAGGACGTAATTGATTTGTGAATTAAGTGATCCAAATAAACGGACAAGCCACAGTTTTCTGTTTGACAGTTATTAGCTAGTTAATATGATTATGTGTAGGGAAGGGATGATTTTCCTTGGATCGGTCCTTATACTTTGGCATGTTGGACAGGGACAGGAATGTTCCACGGTAAGAATATTAATATATGTTATTATGTGTTTCAAAGGTAGCATCTCAAAATATAAACTTTCAGGACACCAGTGCTTTCTAACATATTGTTTGTTAATTAAATGTTTATGTTCTAGAGTGTTTTGACTTCCAGAGAGCAAAATGTTAAACATACCTTAACAATAATTAAAACATATTCCAAAATGGTTCACTTTAATATTTATTTATTTATTATTTTTACATAGTCAAAACCCTCTTTACAGATAGCTTATACGAATAGTTATACAAAAGAGTTGTAGCTTCTATATTTTCAGTTTCATTTGTCGTTTTTGTCATTTGCTTTTATTTTTATATTTTTGGTTTTCATATTCATTTATGCTCCATTTTTTTGCAACTTTGTTTTGTGCTGTTATATTTTATATTGCTTATATGTTTGATTGATTTGTTTTTTATTTATTTTCAGTTAAAAAATGTTGTGCCTTAACTTTTAATTTATTGCTGAGGCAACATTTCAAATTTTCTTTTGTTAAGTTTTTTAAATAAAATTTAGGCCGATATATTGTATTTTAATTTACTTAAGAGAAATGTTTTAATAGTGTATTGGTAAACTATAATAACCTTGACAGATATTGTAGTATTTAAGTTTTGAAAGTGTCTTAGAACACAAAGGTTATAAGCAGTTATATCAAAAAAATGCAAAGAAAAACCATGCAGGTATGGTCTTGTCATCTGATTTTGTTTCATTTTTAGATCACGAAGAATACACATTATTCATGTGCTGGGAGAAATCTGACTCGTATTCCTGCCAGTCTTCCTCTCACCGCCACAACTCTTGATTTCAGTTTCAACTTCTTGAACTCTTTAACAAAATATGTGTTTCCTTTAATGTACAATCTACAAGCCCTGGATCTCACGAGGTAAATCAATACTATCAATTATTTTACAGATCTTGAAACTTCTGCAATATTTGAATATCTTCTGGTCTTTCAGATGTCATATCCGTCACATAGAAGATGATTCTTTCTACAATGTGAAGAATTTGACTACTCTGATTCTTACTGGAAACCCTGTTACATATTTTGGACTTGAATGTTTTAATGTTTTACATAATCTACAGCGACTAGTTCTTGTGGATGTTGGGCTGTCTTCTTTACAACTTCATATCAATAATTTAACCAAGCTACAGGACCTTAAAGTGGGAACAAATATCATTCAGTCCATGACTCTCCCTTCATTCATGAGCTCCTTCACACACTTCAGTTTACTCGATCTACACGCCAATAATATATCCATCATAAAATCGGATCACACCGCTGTGTTACGAGAGATTGGCAGAAATATGACTTTAATACTGTGTAGGAATCCATTATTACACATAGAACCAGGAGCTTTCAAAGACATTTATCTGAAAGAGCTGGACTTACGGTCTGCTTTTGTCTCATTGAATGCACAGAAGAGATGTTTTAAAGCACTTGATGGTCTCAACGTTGATAAACTCTTTATAGGAAAATACCGAATGGAATGGAAAATTGAGGTGACAGATCTCAATTACCTGGATGGTCTTTGCTCAATTAATTTCAATGAGATATATTTTCTTCAGAAGGAGTTCTCTATGTTTGAAATGCATGTGTTTAAATGTATGGTTAATGCGACCAAAATCACAGTGAAAAAAGGATATTTACATAACATGAAAAATGTTGCTTTCCACCATCTAAAGGAACTTTATTTAGGAGCCACTAGTTTATCTGCCATCCCACATATTTCAGGCATACATAGCTTAGAAAAGCTGGTGGTAAAAAATATCATACCAATGACATTTCTTGGTGTTGCTGACTTGCCTCTTCTTCGATATGTAGATCTGAGTGGAAACCTGTTAAATCTGAAAGACTGCTGTTCCCAGTTTTTTCAAAGGTGTCAGAATATTAGGCACATGAATCTTAGTCGCAACTCAGAGATAGGAATGGCCGGTAGACCTTTTTCTGGATTTGACCTGCTCGAAGTGTTGGACTTCCACCACACAAAACTACTTGTAGTTTTTCCCTTTTTAGAAGGTCTTCAAAATGTACAGTATCTGGATATTTCTTACACAAGTATTACTTTCTCAAACTACATGAACTTTCATGACCTGGGGAATCTGACGGTGCTTAAAATGAAAGGAAACAGTTTCCGTGGAGACACGTTGAGTAATCTGTTACAGAATGTCAAAAATTTGGAGGTTCTTGACATTTCACATTGTAGCATCGAGAAAATTTCAGGTACATCTTTCAAAGGCATGCAGAAAATACGTCATTTGTATTTAAGTCGAAACAAGCTGATGGTGTTGGACTTTCTGGTCCAGCCAGACCTGAAACAACTTACATCGGTTTACGTTGATAAAAACAGCATTACTAGTATTTCACTTGATGTTCTCCAGAAGTTACCCTCAAACCTGTCAGTGTTCGACTTGTCCTCTAATCCCATCGAATGTTCCTGTGCTCACACAGATTTTATTTTGTGGATTATGGAACATCAAGGAATTTTGGAGCAGCCGCAAAAATATATTAACCGTTTCAGCAAGCTCAGATTTTCCAGCTACTTTGATTTTGACAGGTGTGTGTACACAAGTTATTATTATCTGATTTGTGTGTGTAGCAGTATGTTTTATCACTCGTGGCTTATAGATTCCAGTTTCATCTGAAATACTGCTGTATACTACTGAAAGGTTATAAATTACCCAAACAACAAGAATATTCCTATGATGCCTTTGTGATTTTCTCAAGCTATGAAATGTGGGTGAATGAACTGTGTGGAAAATCTGGAGAACGGTGTTCACCTTCACCTTTGCCTTCACATGCGAGACTTTGAACCCGGCAAATCCATCGCCTCCAACATTATAGACGAAGGAATAATGGGTAGCCAGAAGGTGATTGTGGTGGTGTCTCAACACTTCATTGATAGTGCCTGGTGTCGCTTTGAGTTTGAATTAGCTCAGTCCTGGTTTGTGATGGAACGCAATGCCAACATCATCATCATCATTCTGGAAGATGTGGAGGAGAGAAAAACTAAAAAAGTGTTTGGTCTTCATAAGCATCTGAAAAAGAACACATACCTGAAATGGAGCAGAGATCCTCTGAGTAACATGAGATTCTGGATTCGACTCCGGAAAGCTGTTATTGCCATAAAGTAACAATAACCAAATGTCATTATTGTTAGTATTTGGGTGGTATATGTTTGTATATTTAATAAACTTGTACAATACCTATTACGTAAAAAAATATTATGCAATTTATGAATTCATTTTTTTCTCACATTATAATTTTATTATCGTTATTGTACCTTCAATGTTGGAAATATAACACATTAGATCAACACATAAGATTTTTCTGAAAGCCCGAAGATGTTTTCTAACCAAACCAGAAGAAAGAATGTAGATATTATACCCAGAGGAGACAAGCCACCACTATGAGTGTTTTGTGCCAAAAAAATAATTCTGCATACATTTGATAATCTGGGACATATGTATAACAGGCCTAAAAAAGACTATTCATTTATGCATGCCAATCACTATATCAATAAATTAAAAACCATGTACAAAAGCAATAAATGACAAGTACAGAAATCTCAAAAAGAAAATGCATATTCCAATATTAAAATTTTTACATGCAGGATTAACATCGTATCCTGCAAGTTTAACATCGTATTAACAATAAAAAAAGAAACTAAAATTTAAGCAACAATTTGATTAACAGATTATTAATTCGGTTATTCAAATTCTCCATCAAAATTGGGGCTACTCAGGGAACAAACACTCATTGCAGATGAGAGAGACCCATCATCATCTATCTAATGTTATAACCTCCAGTAATCCACATTAACACCCATTTCTCATTCGGGCATATATACACATTTTCCCCATTTGAAAGAAAAAAAACTAAAACACATGTTCAACACTTTAATACATATTTTATTGCTAGAATCGATCACAAACATAATTTGACAGCAATTCGGAACATTGTGATATTTTTGACAGACTTATGTCCTTAACATTAATTCAGTCAGAATCCTACGTCACTGACCTTTGTCATGCGATCCAGGGGAGCTTCTTGATTGACAAGTGCCCCGCCCCTTCTGTGCAATCGCCACATGAAGTCACATGACATCCATGCTAAAATAACAATAATACGAAAGAAACAAACAGAAATAAGTTTAGGTGTCCCAGATTACCCCACTTCACCCTACAGCAAAACATCCCTTTTATGTCCACTGCTAAACCACAATATTTCACTTCTCACTCTTTGTTAACCATCAACAGAAAGATGTTTATGTTGCAAAATGTCACTTGACCATTTTAGTCTTCTTGTTCTTTGTTTTGACGTCAGCTGTCACACCTCTTAACCATAGGAGGTGTCACCCTAACCTGGTAAACTGGTTTATCACACATGGTTCTCATTCCACTATGTAATGAATGTGACGCTGCAGTTTCATTGAAACTAGATGTTAGCTGAAGAGTTCGTGTTTGAGCTCTACAGCCAGAGAGTTTTAGCATGTCTCGGAGCAGTACAGCAGGCCAAAGCCGATACAGCACTCTGGAGAAACCCAGAAAGTCGGGAACCTATGGCAGATACAGCACCTCCAGACCTAGCAGCCAGAACAGCAACAGAGACGTGTTGTGTGATTTCTGTCTGGCTAGGAAGAATAAAGCAGAGAAGTCATGCCTGACATGCTTGACATCACTGTGTGAAACTCATCTTCAGGCGCATTATGAGTATCCAGCTCTCATGAAACACAAGCTGGTGGCGGCAACGGGGCATCTCCGCGAGAAGATCTGTGCTGAACATGATAAACTTTTCGAGGTTTTCTGCCGTTCCGACCAAGCGTGTGTTTGTGTTTTGTGCATCATGGAGGAACACAAAAAACATGATATTGTTTCAGCTGCAGCCGAAAGGACTGAAAAGCAGGTAAGATTATTATTAGAGATGCTATTGGTTGTTTACTGCAAGTAACTTGTTATGAAGAACTGTTTCATTCAAGCTGCAATGCGAAATTTGACCTCTATTTCACATCTCTGTTAAAATTGCAGGTTACTTTATGGATTTCTCTTTACGTGTGTTGAAATCAACTGACATCAAACTGAATTTAATGGACTCGATGTTGTCAGCAAATCGTGTTAGATAAGTTCAACCTGAACTCACAGGAATTTGTAACTATTTTACGAGGTGGCTAGCTTTTTACGATGTGAATCGTACAAAAATTATACGATCGTTAGAAAAATGCAATACTTAAGCTCCTCCCCTAACCCCACCCTTAAAATGAACCGTAACTGTTGCCAAAGCAAATCGAATTGAAACGTACAAAGCTCCTATGAAATCTTACAAACAGTCACCTCGTACGAATTCTGTGAGATTGTGTTGGATAGTTCAACATGATTTTCTTTAATACATTTTTTCCTTTGAACCTAAAAAGTTACAAATTGCAACTTTATCAATTGAGTCGTATTCAGTGATGTAGGCCCTAGTTACCAAGTCACTAAACTTTTTTATTGTTTTCAAATATTACTGTTACAAAATGTGTGTAATGTCTCGCTTCAAGTGTACCATCTTTTCAATAGAAAGAGCTTGGGGCCAAACTGATGTCATCACAGCAAAAAATTGAGGAAAAAGTGAAGAAATGGCAAAATCTCAGACAGGCAGTGACATCCTTAAAAGTAAGGGTTTGAAAAACATGACTTCTGTTTTTCCCAGGTTACATGTAATACATTGTTCCAGATGCACTGTAATGAACAGGCTTTTTGTCCGTGACCCACATATGCCTAGTAAATATAATAAATATAGTAAATTGACGATTGCTCAGCTGTTAGCATATAATGTTGCTGCAAATACTCAAGTGTTGAGCTGACACTGCTTATGAAACAATTTGTAGTACCTTAATGGTTATTTGCATTTAATGTTTTCCTACACATTTTCTCTATAATACTTTCATAGCTTGATTGACTATTGGCATTGCATTGTCTCAGTTTGTAAGACATGGCATGCAGCTGTGAAATTCCCTGTTAAAAATAAAGTGTGGCGATGCTAGGGGCTTAACTCACAACAAGCTGTAATCCCAAATCATTTTCAAACTGTGAAAATTGTAAAGTACAGACGTTACACATAACTTTTCACTGAACAGTGGATAGCTGATGACACATATTACGTCATCGGCTCTTTACAACAATGACGGTTTGTTAAAACTTGGCGATCTGACAACAGCTGTTAATAACAGATGCATAAAAGCCCACTGAGCTGAATGGCTAACAATGACACTCAAAACCCCAAAATAATCTTGTATCATTTACTCACCCTCATGTCATTCCAAACTGTATGACTTTCTATATTCTGCAGGACACAAAATAATATATTTTAAAGAGCATTGGTAACCAAACAACATTGGCCCCCATTTGCTTCCATTGTATGGACACAAAACCCCTGAGACGTTCCACAAAATATCTTATTTTGTGTTCCACGTGAGGGTGCTATCCCTTCGATTTCTCAAAACCAATCCTTGGTGTTATTACATGACTTGTATCTGATAAATATAATGCGAAAGACATCAGGATGACGGCCACGTTTCTTCCCATAGCAATCTTCTCAGAGTGTGCTGGATGAAAATGAGCGGATTTTCGCTGAGCTGCTGCGTGCTCTCGAGAGGAGGTATACAGACGTGAAGGAGATGATCCGAGCCCGGGAAACACTTCTAGTGTCACATGCAGAGAGGCACAAGGACAGACTGGAGGAGGAGATTACATTGCTGAGGAAAAAACACAACGATCTGGAGCAGCTCTGTCCCACTCTGATGATCACATCCATTTCTTACAGGTTGAGATCAGTGTTCAATAGCTTTGTGACCCATAAATCTGCACGTGTTTGCAACAGTTACGTCATGATACAAATAACATCTTCCCCAGAGCTGGCAATCTCTCTCTGCTTCTACTGGATATGAAGATTTGTCCAAGGTGACATTAGCTCCACAACACACTTTTGACCATGCAAAGAAGGCCATTGCTGAACTTAAAGCGCAACTGGAAGACGTAAGCAAAGAAGAACTGAGCAAAATCTCTTCAGCAGGTGAACAAACCTTTATATTTCAAAGAATAAATAATGCAGTTAATTAACAATTGACAGTTAATGGATTTGGTTTTCATTGACAGTTAAGGAGGTTCAAATTCTACAGACCGTGGAGCCACTTAAAAGGGAGGAGTTCCTAGAAAGTAAGTCATTTCAATACGTAGCAACCACAAATAAAAACCTTGAAATACCACAAACCTTTTCCATCTTCAACCTACAAACCTGCCTTAAAACCTGCCTTAAATTTTGAAGTAAAATCAAATTTGCTTTACAAGTTGCTTGAATTTCAATGATATGAAACTGACTTAAATGTGTATGCGTGTGTGTGTGTGTATGTGTATGTGTATGTGTATGTGTATGTGTATGTGTATGTGTATGTGTAAGTGTATGTGTGTGTGCATGTGCATGTGCATGTGCATGTGCGTGTGCATGTGCATGTGCATGTGTATATACTGTATATACACTGCCAATTTTAGAACACATATTTATTCATATTGTTTCACATTTTAGAAATATAACAGTAAGCTTGTAAAACTGTAGAATAACACAACTGGAACTATGAGAATTATGTTGCAACAAAAAAATCTAAACAAATAAATTTCATTATTATTGATCATCTTCAGTGCAGAAATGTTCATAGACATTTTTATTAAATTACGTTTTAGGTTGTAATGAAAAACAAAACAAAAAGTACAAAGTACAATTTGCACAATTATATTTTTGTCTATAATACTAACTTTGGGCTTTTAAGCATACACCTTTAGATCAAAACTTTAAAAAAAAGCTTGAAATATTTCACAAAAAGTGTTCTTAAACTTTTGACCGGTAGTGTAAATATATAAAACCATAGATTTTCCACCAAAGTGCTCCCCAGTAAGTTTTACCTACTCATCAATAGACCCTAAAACCACCTTTTCCTCCAGATTTCTGCCAGCTTTCACTGGATGCCTCAACAGCTCACCCAAACCTGCACCTGTCTGAGAGAAACAGAGTGGTTCAGATGAGTAATGATGCAATGTCGTATCCTGAGCACCCTGATCGCTTCGACAACTGGCAGCAGGTTCTCTGTAAGGAAGGTCTGGCCGGTGGTCGCTACTACTGGGAAGTGGATTGGACCGGCTCAGAAATAGATATCGCTTTGACTTACAAGGGCATCAAGAGGAAAGGCAATGATAATGTTGGTAGCTTTGGATGGAATGACAAGTCGTGGAGTTTGTACTGCTCTGAATCTAAGTTCTCCTTTGTACACAACGGCAAAAGCACAACTCTATCTGTCCCCAAATCCTCCAGGATAGGAGTGTATTTAGACTACGGTACTGGAACTGTGGCTTTTTATAGCGTGAACGACAATATGAAACTTCTTCACACGGTTCATGTTAAGTTTACTGAGCCCGTCTATCCCGGGTTTGGGATCTCTGGGGATATGGAACTACTGTAAGACTGTAAATAAATGACTAGAAAGTGTTTATAACACCATAGTGAGGTTGGTCAGGATGTCAGTAATGGTCTTCTTTTATTTGAGTTTTGTCAGAACAGGATGGCAACATACATGCATAATCATGTCATTATATTATTTCTCATGTCCACCAAGTTCTAAAACGTTGTAACTTTTATTTTCAGTGAGCTACAGTACATGTGGCAGAATGAGTTTACACGTATACAAATACAAAATAAAACACATTTTATGTAATAATAAATGATGCTTAATTAATGTCATTAAACTACTATTACATTTTATTGGTTTTGATTTCCCTAACAAAGTCCAGATGTGGAAAGTGCATGCCAAATCTCACCACTAGATGGAGCCATCCGAAACTTTTTCAAGGTTGAAGATTTGTTCATTGACAAGCTTTATCAATTCATATATTTATAGAGTGAGAAAACAATTTCACAATAGTCAATATTTACATCTGTTTTATATATCTAGACTACATTTGATCTGTTTTGTTTGGCTTATGCATAACCCATCTCCTTTTCACATATTCTTTCAAGGAATATCATTTTTTATTATTTGTCAGCACAACATTATCAGCCGGTTAAGTCAGAACATCAAAAGAACAAAGACATTGATGAAGAAACACACACAAACATCAACATTGATTAGATTTGCTAGTATCCAGTAATGGACTGACATAGAGACTCAGCAATACTAAAACTGAGTAAGGGGGCTTTTCTTTAGATTTATAATAGACTAAATCATAAATTGTGTCTGTATTAGGTAAAAGGCATGATATGCTTATTTTTCTGTCCAAGTGCATAATATGCTTTTAAAATAATTGATAATTTCATGACATTTATCACTTCATTCATATAAACGTAATTATTATAAATAATATAATATAGGATGTGTAGTATTCTTTAGGCTATTCTTTAAGATTGCTTTATGTACACAGTGCAAGATGAAAAACAAGGACAAGTAACCTGTTGCCCTCAGTTAATCATCAGCCAATAAAACACAAAGAAATTGTTGGAGATTATTTTGAAAACATGACCCACTGTCAAGATAAAAACGTGTTTATGAGAATAGATATACCACTTTTAGCATAACAGCAGGTCATCTTATCACGCAGCTATGAACCTCAGAATGTACAAAATCCTTAACATATGGGTTAAAATTATGCTTTTTTAGATATTGGTCGTGGAATACACTGAATTAAAAAAGATGAGATCACAGTGCTTCTGTTTGGGCAATTCCAAGCAAAAGTTAACCTTACCATAAAAAAAAGTTAAAAAAGGGGTTTTCACTATACATTTAGTGGTTTAAATACTCATGTGAAGTCTTTCTCAAAGTTTTAAAACAAGGGATTTTTATTTTAAAAGCATGATTTTCCATAGTCAGATAAGTGAAGCTTTCAGAATTGTCACATCCATAATGGTCCTTATCACTCATAAATGTATACATGAACTATTTTATGTTCTATAAAGATCCTACCTTCTCCATTTGTTGTGCATTATTGCTGTTTGTGCATTTTAATTCACAGAAATCCTACAAAGTATGTCGTCTTGTCACATCCAAAACATCCATAATGCAGTTTATTTTCCTTTTTTTAAATAGAAAAATGCATGCATGAGTTTATGTCCATCCATAACGCTGGAATTGCCTTTTGCATTACTCTCTGTTTAAGTATAACAGTTTCCATTATAAATAACAGTGTATCATCAGGATGCGGTAACAATTTGGGTGAAAAGATTAATAAAAAAAAGCATATGAATTAATTTGAGTTACTTTTAATGTTCAATGCCCCCCCTCTGTTTTACTGACAGTATGCTCTGGAGCTGAACTTGATGATCTATGGTATCACCGCATGATTTGAGTTTGTTCCAAAGAGCATCTTGATTTTCAGTGGAAGCAGGTAAATCTACCCTCCTATTTGAAGAGTCAACACGGTCAATGTCTCAAATTTGTTTACACTTGATTAAGGACCTAGAAATAGAGCAGAAATTTAAATATTTATTCTTCCCTGTAGAATAATTTCCTCTGAAATGTTGAAACGTTCTATTTATTTCCAGGTTTTGAATAAATAAATAAACAAATCCCAGATGTTCCATGCGGCGTTTGCACCCCACTTACATACACAACATATAAGAGAGAAAAATGACAGATGACATCTATTTATATCCATACATAAATTGTTTCACTAATAGACATCAAAAATTATGCTGAATTAAAAAAAAGACGAGATCACAATGCTTTCTGTTTGAGCAATTCTAAGCAAAAGTCAACCTTACCATAACATTAAGAGTTTTTCACAATACTGATAGCAAAGATGTCAATGTTTAGTTTAAATACATGTGAAGTCTTTCTCAAAGTTTTAAACAATGGATTTTTATTTTTAAAGCATGATTTTCCATAGTCAGATAAGTGAAGCTTTCAGAATTGTCACATCCATAATGGTCCATATCCCTCATAAATGTATAAATGAACTATTTGATGTTCTATAAAGATCCCTACCTTCTCCATTTGTTGTGTATTATTGCTGTTTGTGCATCTTAATTCACACAAACCCTATATGTCGTCTCGTCACATCCATAACATCCATAATGCAGATTATTTTCCTTTTTTTTTTAATAGAAAAATACATGCGTAGACTGATATTTTTTAATGTCTACACTCTATTTACAGGGGTTTAGGAAAATTACAGATGGTTCAAAACATCAGTGAAATTCAATTGAGGGCAAATAGATTTTTTATTAAAAGGTCTCCTGCATCTTGAATCATTTTCCTTAGAAAACACAAAACTCACAAACCGAGACCAACAATGTCACAAAGTCTGCCATCAAAGTCAAGATTTGAGGCCTATCTCGCATAAAATTGTGCCTACTCAAATTGCTTTTATGTAAAATAGAAAATATACAAGCAACCACATGAACACTAGTCATTTATAAGTATTATTCATAAGTAGTATTTTGCAGATAAAAACAAATGTACGTGTACTGTTATCACACACGATATTTATCAACTGCCCAATGATTTATCACCTACTTTATTCCGATTATTTTAAGAAAGTACGTCATGATGACATATCCCAAGTTATCTCTTCAAGCTTTCACATAGCTCACAGTGTGTGATGTACTAAAAACGTATAACGTACAGTAATAGTACAGTAGCCTCGTCGATCAAGAGAGACACTATCGTGATGTGGGTCTGTCTGGAGGCGGAGCTGAGGAACAGCTGGACTGTTTTAAGTTTGCATTCACTCCACACGAAGGGACACGAGATCGGACAGAGACCCTGCAAATCTCCTCCAGTGATCAAGCCGGACAGCGAAGAGAAACTACACACGGAGGTCCTCTAAAGTCGCCGGGTTTCGCCGTTTGAGAAGTAACGCAACAGCTTATGCGGATAGATTGTAACGCGTCTTTCATCGATCCGCGGACCGTCTGTGGATTTGACAAAGGTGACGGAGACTCGTCTGCAGAACTATCAAAGTTGAGATAGGAAAGGTGAGATACAGTCGCAATCTTTTTGATACACGTAAGTTACGGCTTCAACTTCACTCGGCCATTTTGCCGTGTTACTAAAAGGACAACTAAAAGACCGACGCTGTTACAGTGTTACAGTAATACTCCTGCATCAATGCATCGCCTTTAGATCGGTCCTCGTTGTGAATGTCATCCCGTGTTCCTCGCAGGTATATGATGTGTAAAATGAGTGGCTTTGAAGAGAGTGTAAATGCACATTGATGAGCAGAGGGACGCGGGCTGGAGAAGGAGAAAGAAGCGGACGCTGTAGAGGATCAAGTGTTGGAGATGTCTCTGTGGATGATCTTACCCGTCAGCCTCCCAGCTCTCACCATCACTGGAATATGGGTCGTGTGAGTCTCTCTTTACTTCATGGTGCTTTTAAAACGTATGATTTGTAAAGAAAAACAGGGATGACATGTATACAGATGTCATGAACACTGGGATTACATTATTTCAGAGGCTTATTGCTGTGGATTGGAGTTGGGTAGTCTGGTTTCGGAATTCCATAATAACCACAAATGTACCGTTGTAAATAACAGGAACCAAAGTTTTACCATGATATTGGTTGGAAAAATATATGTTTAATTCAACTCTATTACTAATAGTTTTATTATACCAATAATAGCCATAGTCATTTTTTTTTATAAAAGATGCTCTCTTCATACCAAGAGAAGTCTGTTATGTCCCTGGAATAATATTTTGGAACATGAGCATTACGGGTTTCAACGTTAATGTTTATATTTCAAGGTTGATGCCTTTATCTATAAAAAATACAACTTGTTCCTACTCACTGGGAGTGGGCTATTCATAAAACCACTACAAACTTGCCCATAGTTGACTCTTGAGTTTGCCTGAAAATGATGGAGACTTTGAGGTCAATTTTATGAATGTGTTCATAGCGGAGTGGTAAAGAGAGATGTCATGATGTTCTGGAAGTGAACTATGCATTGTTCTGTTGAACACATAAGAAGATATTTTGGAGAATGTAGGACAGCAAACAGTTCTGGGCCACATTTGACTTTTACTATGATAGTCAATGGGGTCCAAGAAGTGTTTGCTGGTTACAAGCATTCGTCCAAATAACTTTCTCTGTGTTCAACCAAACAGAGAAATGTATACAGATTTTGAACAACTAGAGAGTGAGTAATTCATGACAGGGTGAACTATCACTTTAATGCCTTTGAATCGAGTAAAAAAATAGCTAGAATAATATTTAAGACATCAGGGTGAAGGATCTCGGCTCCAGGTTGAATCAGTGTTGTTGGAAGTCTCTGCAATATGAGACGTCTTTGCATTTTCACATTCTTAGAGGTGACCCGTTTCATGTCCCTACATCCTTACTGTGCAATGCTTCCAGGCGTCCCATTTCTACAGTGACCTGAAGGTCCTCTTCCGCTTTTGTAGTGCGCTGAGAGTAAAATGACTGAGGTGGTTACAAAAACCCTGTGCGACGAGAGGACAGCATCAGTGGCTTCTCATTTACTATGCCAGAGGGAGAAAGGGGGAGAAAGAGTTTTGGTTTATTATTTCCATGACAGTCTGGGAGATGATCCCAATACAACATGGACCAACGTCGTCTTGCTCCAGAGGCTTTTCCATTATGCAGGCAAGAAAGGGCTTGTTTTTGTAGCAGAAAAGGCCATCTCTAAGTATGAGCTACAAAGTTAGAATTACCAAAAACAGTTCAAAGTACATGTGAATCTGAAAAGAAATGTTTGGTTTGTTCTCACGCTTTATTGTTGTAAAAAGAAAGTTAGCTGCAAGCGTTTCCCAGTACATAGCCCATAGTTACACCGCAGTGGAACGCTTGTTTGCGGCTTTGAATTATTCAGGCTACGTTGTAAAAACGTTTCCATCTACTGCGAGGGTACATTTCCATGCAGAATTTCCATTTGGACCTTCTTTCTTGCGTTCAGTCTGTTGTTTATGAATTGGGAGAACGTGGCTTACTCATGCCACTGACTTGCGTATTCCCACAGTGATGTGCTTTTCCCTTTGGGGTTGAAGATACTGTTTATGCAAACAACTCCCATAGCATTTATTCATAACAAAGGCTTTGTGTGTCATCTGTAAGTTTGAGGCCACAAGCCAACAGCTGAAATGTCAGTGTTACATCAGTGGATGTTGAAGAAAGA
The DNA here is from genome assembly GCA_006030095.1 of Triplophysa siluroides. Taxonomy (NCBI): domain Eukaryota; kingdom Metazoa; phylum Chordata; class Actinopteri; order Cypriniformes; family Nemacheilidae; genus Triplophysa; species Triplophysa siluroides. The sequence continues at coordinate 2,576,084 of VCII01000868.1, read as the reverse complement.
ATTGAAATGAAGCATTCTGACCCATTTTCTTTGGGATGTGGCTTTTATCAGATGTGATGGTTCCGGTCATTAATTGTCACACCAGCACAGAGATGCTCTGAATATAGAGCTTTTGTTGTTTTAGTACATGAGATGAGAACATGATATTGAATGGAAGAAGGGTGATGCTGCCTTATGGTTTTTTCACAAAACATATCTTAACATTACGGAGTATTTACCTTTGCTAGTTTTTAGTAAGTTCCGAGGTTCATAGACAAATGAAATGATAAGCAATCACTTTGAAATCAATTAAAGAAATATTTTTTTTCTTTTTAAACAAATTAATATACATTATTTTTGTCCATTTAGATGTTTATGTCAATAAAACGCCTAATATGTTGCTTTTTTCTCATTACAACCACACAAGCCAGAAGGATTCAGAATTCAGAGCATATTCTTTATTTGTTTTTTCATTACATGAACCAAAGAAAGAATAATTTTCCTTTCATGCATTTTTATTTGTGTGCAGTATAACAATGCATAATCGCAAACTATATTTGCATATCGCAAACATAAACAAACATTTTTCAGGTGTGAGGCAAAATAATCACAGTTTTAGTTAAGTTTCATATTATTCCTGTAAAAGAATTAAACTAGATTTTGTATTCTGTTGTTTCTTTTTTCACTTAGAAGACTTTTTGCAAGCTCAGTGCTGTATTGCCATGATCCGTTTTCGCTCCTAAACTAAAACATACTAAACAACGTGTTAAATAAAGTCGCTTTTTATTCTGTCATCTGACACAAAAGCTGTGCGACTCTGTGGCCAGACGGTGTGTCCTGTGATGTTGAGAGTGACCTGGTAACGGCCGTGTGGTTATTCACAACACCAGCCAGGGCAGATGGCAGAATGTTTGTTTACCAAATGTAATTTCTCTCAGAGATGCTCCAAGTGTAGTGCACGGCTCAGGTGGTCTGTATCTCTGTGGATACAGACACGTACACGTTTACTAGAAATGAAAACAAAGCTAATTGCTGTTTAGCCCATGGCTGACCCTGCATGCTGTCAGATGCAGTTACACTAGACAGATGCAAATGTGTTTGTGTGTCAACACTATGATTAGCATGAGAGAAGAATGATATCCATGTACAATCCATAGATTTTTGATCTCATCCATTTGTGAGCAACTTTGCTTGCTCGAAAGCATGCTTCCCTTTGACCGTTATCTGATGCCTCCGTGTTCATTGACTTCCTTTGAGGGTCAGTGTGACTGGATCAGGAGGTTGTTGTGTGAACAAATAGTGACTCATAATGCCAGCGTAAGCTAAAGATGTACCGTCATATTGACCGTATTTCCAGAGCTGTCCGGTTATTTGGTTTTATGTTGCAAGCAGAATGTCACATCAAAAGGACGTGCACCCCTGATTTTATCAGTGAGGACACAGGTCTCTGTGATGTTCAGTGTGGAAACACTTTGATGTTGTCCATAATATTTGTTTTTAAAATGTATTTCGGCTCTTTTAAACGTTGGGTCTGTAATGCTTTTTGAGAGCGATCTTAGACCTCTGTGGTTTACATTGTTCTTGTGGTCAGCTCGACTTTTGTGATTTGAAACCTTTATTTAGATTTTTTTGCAGAATAATGGCTGCGTTCGGAGCCAGACGCGCATTTTCAATGTTTTTTAATACGTGGGGTTTATTTTTGCGTCTTTTTGTCCATTTTGTTTTGATTCTTGCTCAGGTCGTGTTAAGCGTGAGCTTTAATATTTTCGCTTCTTTGCCGAAGGATGTTAGATATTTACGAAACGCGTTCTGTGGAGCGGTTTGTCCGTTTAGGGCTACTGTAGAAACAACATGGTGAATTCCATGTAAGGGGACCCGCGGTGTATGTAGATAGAAATAGCTCATTCTAGGATAATGAAAACATTTAGTCATTTTTTGGCAGACGCTTTTATCCAAAGCGACTTACAGATATATAATGCTTGATTATGTAAGGTCTTTATACACATCTGAACACATAGTTATGAACATCATATTGCATTGCTGTCAATAGATCCTCCAAAAAGTTACACACTGGACCTTTAAAATTTGTTCAGGTTTGCAGTTTTTCTGACTAATATGTGTGTCATCATTTCTGATTTTCAGGTACGCCATGGCCTTATACAATCAGCACGTCTGTCCTGTGGACAACTGGTGAGAATTCATTCAGTTTTTAAACTCTATTGTCAAATGAGTGATGTTTTTGATGTGAGATGTCGAACGAATCCTCGCTCATTAACTTCATTTGGCTCAAGGACACATGAGCGAGTTAAGAATCAAAGCCCTTGTTTATTGTCTCTGTTAATCCCAGGTTAACTTGTGCTTCGTACCATGAGAGCTTCCAGTCAAACATTAGCATATGAAGCACAACAGAGTCTAGGCGACTGCAGTTTGGCATTGCGCACTACTGCATTTGAATTCATTTAAAGCCGTAATAATGGCACCTGTGTGCGCGTTCACGGCGGCTGGAAAAGATTTCAATAAGATCAATCAATGAGAGATTTCAAAAGATTTTTTGGCTCATGATGATGAATATGACTCTCATCTTGAAAAAATGTGCAGGTCAACGTTTTTAAAGGCAGTTCTGTTCAACAAACAGGCTAAATTTACTCTTGTTTGTTCAACTTCAGCTGTTTAAATCAAACGCTTCTACCGAACGCTTGAGTTCAGCTTTACATTCCTGGATCATTTTTACACGGGGAACAATTGTACTCTTTCAGGTTTATTTTCTGATGGAGGTGGAGCATTAGCTCGCTGGTGCGGCGTGTGTTAGCTTTGTAAATGAAGTGTAGCCACATTATGTTTGTTTTACATTTCAGCATGGTGTAGGATGAGTTGAAATTTCTAGTGACTGTGAATACACGTTTATACTGGAAAGGAATTGTAACATCATCCAGTGTGCATGTTCAGATTCACAGCCAAGTATTAAATGCATTTAGTATCGTTTTTCATTTCTTGTTAGTGTACAGTCACACCTTTATAATGTATGGGGGATTGTGTGTTTGTTTATATACAGGATGTATAACCAAACGTGTGAGGTGGATCTGCCCTTCCAGAGGGGACCAATCCAATGCTGTACTCTGGAAAACGTTCCACTTATAAGGTCTGTACAAAATGACATGTATTTAATTATTTGAACGTTATGAGAAAAATTTCTTTTTTGGGGGCACTAAAATTAGAGAGTTTTGGGAATAGGGTGCAATAGTCTAAAATATATATATATATAAGAGAATAGAGACATTCTTATTTAGGAATAAACTATTGAATAATATAATAAAAAGTTCAACAAATAAACACAGCAAGTTTTCACCCTATTCCTAAAAAGCAGCCGTTCATCTTGTTGCCCTGTCTCATGATGCAGCGGTGTATGTCAGCACATTCTTATTCAATAGCTCCTTCCTTTCTTCTGCATACGTTTTTCTCTTGTTTGTTGTTTCTATCGCTCTCCATCTAAAGGGTAAGAAACAGTCAGAGAGAAACAGGAATCCAGAAACATTGTTCGCAATGACCTGCCTTGCACCTTTAATTTGAGTAAGAGATATATTTCCTGCTGTGAGGGAAAGACCCGGAGCTGCTCTTGTCTCTTTAACACAACATTCCCATATGACTGACAAAAACTGAGGCTTTAGCAAAAGCTTTTTGTTCATTTATTTGACTTAACCAGGCTGATTTATCATCAAAGAGAAACCTGACATCAATATATTATGCATTCTGCAATCACTTTGTTGGGCCGAGACGATCAATAGGTCGTCTGTTTTCTGTTCCGTAACTGTGACTTATAGTTTTAACTTGCATCATGTCTTATTTATGTGCATTGGGTGTGCCCACGGTCTGTATTTATGCTGTATACCACCAGCTTGTATGTGTGTGTGGGGGGGTTGACTGCAAGTTTCTAGTCGGTAGTTCTTACCCCAGACGTGTTCCTATGTAGGTGAAAGGTCAGATCACACACACAGGAACTACATAAATGTTTTGCTTATCTTGCGTAGCACTTCTGTGTATTTATAGAAAGCGTACTATATTTAATCCTGCGTGCATTGGTGTTTGGTCTTTACAGTGAGTCAGATAATTGTTTAAGACCGAGTTCCTGTAGGAACTTGCCATGCCATGGATTCAGTTTCCAGGAATAGTGATAAACTATTCCTTGAATGCTCTCTGAATTGTCTTTGGAAAAGCATCTGCCACATGCATGGATTTACATGTGTTTACTTCATAAGTTTACAGTTGTATGTCCTTGTAAAGGCTTCATGTCACCGTGACATGTTATGGCTTAAACGGTCTCCAGTGGTGATAACCTGCATGTTTAGGAGGAAGATTTCCTTTTATGGATGTTTGTATAGTTTTTCTGTTCACTGCCGATGCTGTCCACTATCGTTTTTTTGTCTTTGTAATTTCCCATGCAGAATGACAGCTGTGTGGTAAATGGGTCCTGAAGCCCTCTTTGAGTTTTGCCCCCCTTTTCCCAAAAGAATCCACAGCTGCCAATGGGACTTTTTTTAATGTGTGTCTGTCTATACATGCGTGTGTTGATATTGTGAGAGTCTTTGGCATCTAACCTCTGCTCTGATGCTTTGATCTGCAGTAAATGTGGGACTCTTCCTCCAGAGAGCTGCTTCTTCAGTCTCATCTGTAGCACCGGATCCTTTATGGGTGAGTTATGGCATCTCACATATGACATCACTCAAAGTCTGATCACCATTTACATTCTACTCATTTGTGTGCTGCTCTTTCCATTTTCCATAAAACGTGAATTGTTTGAGTCATGGGCGCAAGGTCCCGCTTTATTTTTCACCGGATGGACAAACAGTCTGTGGGGCTTCAGACTGCAAAACCTGCAATCTTAAGAGCTAAATTGCGAATCTCATTTTATTTAATCATCAGCATTGAATGGATGATTGTAGTTAAGCTCCGGCTTCCTGTTTTTCCACCCGTTTGAACTATTCCTGAACGTTTTTTTGAATTTCAGATGAATCTGTCGTTTACTCCTGAGTAAATGATTCCCATCTGTGCTACAATGTTTCACTGTCTAGGCAGCAATTTAGCTCAGGAAATCGCCGGCTTACAGTGTTTGCAAAAGTGTAATATTCACCGCCACAGGTTGATGAGCTACAGTATATACAGTAATTATATAACGGACGTATTCTGTTTATGTTGAGATGTCAGGCTGGCATTATCATCCTAAACATTTGCTATACATAGCAAATCTTGAAGCATCGGTTTGACATTTCACATCCCAGAATAAGACGTCAATGAATGTTGATGACTGCATGTCTTGGTTGATGATGTCACTTTTCATAACCAAACGCAAGAATGAATCATCACTTGAAATGATCTGAATTTAATTTCTATCACATCACAGTAAAACACAGACCAGAGAGTTATTTCACAGTGGAGAACAAGAAAACTGATTCCCATTATATTCAAAACATCATATTAATATTAAGAATAGTTAATGGCCATTTTTTTTTATTATTTGTTTCTTGGTAAAATTTCTAAAACATCCTTAGATTCATTTACATAAGAAGCAAAGTTGCACAGTAAGATTTTAAGTAATTGTTAATGAAGGACAAAAAATCTATATTGATACATTCTCGGAAAAAAAGTGTTATTATAGACTCTTAAAATTGTGAGATTACCAAACATTTATAAAACAGCATTATGAAGATTGATGACTCATATTGCATGTCGTACATTAAAACTCTCTCAATAGTTTCATGGCACTTATGAGGCTCATGTCAACACACAATCATAAGTATATTTGCTGTAGTGTACGTGGCCATTGCCCTACTCTGCGCTCTGATACTGCTGCTTACAGCCAAGTGCAAACTATGCAGCAGGTCTGTGAAAAGAAGAACTTGTAAAGACTCATCGGTTCACTGTGACCTTTGACCTGAGTGTCTGGTCCTGGTGGCAGTCCTCCTGCTGAGAGCTGAAGGGTTGTATTGTTGTGTCCAGTCCTCCACCCTGTGATTGAGAGTGTTGTCCTGCTGTGAAACTGCGTCCCTGCCTGTTTGCGTAAGGAAGTCACCGTTGTTCATCCAACAATACAAGAAAGTGTCGCTCGTGATTTGTTTTTGAATATACGTCTTATATAATTCTGGAATCAAACAAAAACCTCCCGTTATGCTACGTGATTTATTACATCGTGGCTCCCAGACAATAGGATCTTAGAAAAGTTGCTCAGACCTAAATGCTCATATTGAGATAAAAATCTCAGCAGCCTGATAAAAATGCATGCCGACCGTCCGATCAAGGGTGACCAGTGGTTCCCTAGGGGTGCATTGTTTTCCTAGTGGCAGGTTATATAATACTCTGTGTTCCTGGATCTGCACATGGTGTTGGGGGAAACATCCCTCAACATAGTAGCACTGTAACTGTGCGGAAACAGGGTGGAGAGGGGTCACAGCACGAACTGACCAAAGCTTGTTTAGGCTCCCAAAGAGCTTGTAACTATACTTTTACATTTTTATAGATTTATAGAAGTCCTGCACCAAGGTGTAAACTTTTCATATGTGATTGTTACATGGAAAGGAAATTGCATAGGAGATATACATTAACATATACATTATGTGTCTTTTTTATCCACTTGTTTCAAGTGAGGCGACTTTTTGAACAGCTATTTATTTAGCATTATTAATTCATATCACATATTTAAGCAAAACTCTAACAACTCACGGAGTGCACTATAGTGTCCAGACTCACTGAATCGTCGACATAAATATTGTAATAATTCATAAAAGATAAAACACTGTTTTGCTATCTGTGGTTATGGAGATTAAGGTTAGGATTGGGTTTTGTTCGGTAATTTTACAACACACTATGAGTGTTGTTTGGTGTTTGCCTTTGGCATCTGATGGACCCAGAAGCGGTGGTGCGTGACTTGTGCACTTTTAAAATGTTTTGTCTTTCAAAATGAATGAATGTATCATAGGTCTAGGCATGCGCTCGTATCAATTGTTCATATCACGATAATTGCTAGTTCTTTTTTGCGTTGTACGTTATTTTCACAATATTGAATTGCATTTGAAGAAAAACCTTCAAATCGTTTGTGTTCTTATTGATGTTTAAAAAATGTATATTACATAAAAAAGAAAACTACCTTGAGCATTTAAGATTTTAAGAGATCATTTGAGTAAATCCCTAAGTAAATAAATTCAGATTTATATTGAATTAAATAATGATTTATAGACAGCTGAATATGCAAAGTAGATTCGCATATTGTGGCAGAACATTTACTGATACAAATGTCTATTTAAAATACAAAACTCTATTATGGATAAGAAATTATTACCATATTTACAGTAAGCGCTATAAATACGGGAACAGCAATATGGTGTTATATAGCTCTCTGTAATCTGACTCAGATTGTCCACTTCCTAGTGGGACATACACTGCAATCAATAGCAATGAGATATCAGCATGTTAAAAAACATACTTCCCTTCATGGGTGTTGTTTACACTTGCTCTTAGTTATATGAGGCACGGAATGGATGCTCGATGTGTCTCTGTAAATGAACGTTTCTCACAAAATACTCGTTGACCATCAAGGCGTCACGGATTATAATGAGTTATAATGAGATGGTCAGTCAGCATTCTGTGGAACTGAACGTGCATGTTCTGTCTGTGCCATTCATCATTTTTTTCAGTTTGAACTTCACAGTTTGTCTAGAGAAGCATTGATGTATTAGGTACAAACATTATCATCCTTTCAGTTTGAAAAGCACAAGTTGTGACCTCCAAAGTGACCTCATGAATTCTGTTGTGATGTTGACGCCAACCCAATGACGTATTCAGGACACCCCGTCCTTGAGCAAATGTGTAGCAGGACCAAGCTAGTAATGCTAGACAATCCTATGGTTTGCTGCGGGTTTGATAGGTTTTAACATGGTTTTGTGTCTGAGGTGTGGCTGTAGCTACAAAGCAGAATAATAATGGCCTGCGTCCAGGTGACACCATGTGCTTTTGAGACCCCGCTTCTGTGTCCTGTAGCCGAGAGTTTACTTCCAGGAAACAAAACGCATGCAAACACTCGCGCACACACACAAACAGATAGACAGTTGAAAAGATCTTGGGTTGTCCAAAGCACAAATAGACAAAGTTGACCATGTTTGGTATTATATTAAAGTCTTTGATAGCACATTTGGACAATAACTGAACAATAGTAGATGGTAGTGTAGAAATAGTACAGATGACAGTCAACAACACTTCGGGACATCGTTTGTGTTGTTGTTGTGCTGTTTCAGCTGGATTTTATTAAACACAGTAAATTACATTTGCCTGCAGACATGTTTGTTTTTCCATCCTCGTAACTTCTCCTAAACTGTTGTATCAGACATCTTGTTTTGTTACTGCCACTAAACTTTCATACCACTAATTAACTGGTCCTGTTGAAGACCAGCATTGATGGTCTCCAGCATATGTTTTGTTTTTTGATTCTCAGTATACAGGCTTTTAAAATAGCTTAGCTTGCTAGACTTTGTTGACAGGCTTCACAAAGATCTTGCTGGGCAACCGGCAATGTTTTTCTGGTGAACATGTCCAGTGGAGCTGGTTTTCTAACTGGACCAGTACGATTTATTCAAAAACAGCTTACATCATACTGTTCGACGCTGTTCTTGTCAGCTATCTTCTTAAAGGGACAGTTAACGCAAAAAACAAAACGCTCTCATTCAAGTCGTCTTAAACCTGCTATTTTAGTTGTTTTTGCATTTAAAACGTGTTTTCATGCTGCACTGAGTCCATATTTTGAACAGTTGTCCATTGATTTAGAAACAGGAAAAGAAAAGTGGAGGCGCTATCCGGCTTTTTTTTTTATGTCACCTGCTTGTTTTGCCGGAATGTGAATGAGCATCACAGTTTAACGCATTACTACACACACGTGTCAGGCTCGTGCATTTGTCTTTGTCTCTGTATGAGGACATGAACACATGAACTCCATCTCCAGAAATGATCTGAGAGTTTATTTCATAAGCATTTCACTGTTAGAGAAAAGATATCGTCAGTGTTACTCTGAAAAAGTAATGAATTACTAGTTACTTATTACAAATTCAATAGTGCAATTAGATTACTGTACAAATGACTCTCTCCAAAAACTATTGAATTACTCATTACTGATTCATTTCTAAATCCTACATCAACTTTGATTAGTTAAGTGATTCAAGGATAGACATGAAACGGCTCTTTTAATTCATTCAAATACATAATATAAACTACATAAAGTAGTATTATTAACTGACCAAAGTATTACAAATGTGAGAATTATAGATTAAACAACGATTTTTAAGTTAGACTTTGAATTTTGATGTCATTTCCACTTTTGCACACAGTAGTTATTTTACATCTGAGGTAAATGTAATTAAATTACAGAAAAAATAAAAATAATCCCTTACTTTACTTTTTCAAGGGAAAATTAATTCAATTACAGTAACTAATTACTTAGTATCTAGTTACACCCAACACTAGATATCGTCAATCACACACTCTTTGCGACGACCCGTCAAAATAAAAGTATGGTAAACTTGAACATCCAGATTAAAAACATTATTGTATTATAATATTTACTATAATAAATTGTAGTATTCTAGCAGTAAATTGATAAACTATAAAGTATAAACACTTGAGTATACCTATATTTACTAAACTAATATTTAATATATATATATATATATATATATATATATATATATATATATATATGTAAAAATCACCTTTGTATCTGCAAGGAGGAATTTTACTTCAGTTTATCATTGTACATAATATAATAGTATACAACAGTATGTGGACAAATATATAATTACTTTATAGTAAAAGAATGGAAAACGCAGAACTCAGAAATTGTTTAACAGAAAAACTTTATTTTATAACTTAATTTTATGGCCCTAATTTACCCAACTGTAACATGTGATAAACTACACATAAATATTTTTTGTGTATATTTTTCTGATATAACAGACGTTTTATACGTGTGCTACAACTGTTTGGCCTGTGCTACAAAACTTTAAACCTCTGTAGCACCAGTGCTACGTGCAAAAAAAGTTAACGTACAGCCCTGGTTATATCCAGCGTTAAATAACATTCACCACCGTAATGCAGTGAGCAAATACTACTACAATACTAAACATCGGTCAACCGAGTGAAGCGGCATTGATGGGTGTGATGCGTGCTCTTTCTCTCACGCTAGCACGTGGTCTTTCGCTCGGTGGATGACGCGTGGCCGTGCTTCTTCAGGAGAATGGCCAATAAAAGGAATAGGATCCCTGTTACAAAACAGTTCTGAAACAAGTTGGAGTGCTGGGGGAGTGTATCAAGCACAGAAATAGTACGTCATACGTCCAACTCGTTTTTTAACAAGTGAGAAGTCCGCACGTTTAACAGTGTAAAGAAGTCAGAATGCATGAAATAGCATGTTACCCCATCTTTAATTGGATTTGACTATTGTCCAGAGGCCAGTTAGTTGGGAAAAAAGTAAGAGTCTGAAGATGGCATTTACCCTTTGGATAAAAGCGTCTGTCAAATGAATAAATGTTTTTCTTTTTTTTGGCGACAACAACCTGGTTAACACTGACATACAGCACAAAGACTGGTACTGTATGAACAAACATCTTGCGGAAGACTTGCGTTTCAGTTGCGGAATGACTGAGGCTTTATTTTCCAAAGAACACGCTGATGAAATGTACCATGAGTATATTGTGTTACTTTATACCATGTCTACCATGAGTTACTTAAGATCAGTGGTTCTCAACAGGGGGGCTCCAGCTGACTTCCAAGGGGGTCTCAAGATGACCAATAATTTAAAATGAAGACAAAAAGACCACTGAAAACCAAGATATGTCTCATTAATTGGCCATTTTTATTATGAAATAAACATTTTTCCCTGTTAATGTCAAGCTCTAAAATATTTAATTTGATAGAAATAGTGAGTTTTGTTTATTATTGAGTTCAGTGGGGGAGTCAAAGAGGTTGAGAACCCCTGGCTTAGATAGATTCACATCCCAGATAGCACAATCCATCTGGCTTACGTCTATTTGACGTCTGCATTTACATCTACAAGACATCTGCAATACATAGTTTGCTCATCTGCAATACGTCTCGGAGACGTCTGAACGTCTGTAATACGTCTGCTAAAGATCTGGAGATCTGCTGCGTAAAAACATCTGCTAAACATCTTAGAAACAGCAGCTTTACATCCATTCTAAATCATAAACATCTTACAGACATCTTCTAGATGTCTATATGACGTCTGACAGCAGACATCTCCGAGACGTATTGCAGATGAGCAAACTATGTATTGTAGATGTCTTGCAGATGTAAATGCAGACGTCAAATAGACGTAAGCCAGATGTATGTGTGCTATCTGGGATACCTTGTAAATGCCACAAGCTCAATGGTGACATAGACGAAAACCATATCCATTATTATTATTATGGTAGGTGATAAACCTTTTTAGTCAAATTAAATAACAAATGTATTCTCTCTTCCTCTTTCTCCACTCAGTGATGGTTATTGTGTTGCTGCGTTATGCCCATGTGATAGAGAAGCACCAAAACTGTGTATTAAACACAGCGAGTCTCTCCACCGGCTGGATCTGTGCTGCAGGACTCATCATGGTGGGAAACTTTCAGGTACAGACATGACTCTTTACTCTTTTGTGTGAATGGTTTGTGTAGTCAGTGGTGTACACAGGGACTCTTTCCAGGTCAGAGGAAGTCCCATTCTCTTATACATACACAGTGGCTTCCTGCAGAAATACTCAGTATGGTCTGGTTAACCGTTAAACTGATGGTAACCCTGCTGATATGACCATCTTAGACTTGAATTAGACTAGACTGAATTTCTGAATATGCTGGCTGGTTTGCGTGGGTTATCTGGTAAATGAATTGAGCAGATGCTGGTGAAGTAGTATTTTGTTGAAGCTGGTTGATTGTCAAAACGCATCCTTGCGGTTTTACAAACACACCAAATGACTTATTTTTAACTGCCTTTGAAAGTGGTTCAGGTGATGCGATTGGAAAACATTTCTGCACATGTTTATTTGTGTTTGAGGGCGTATGGTTGTGTCCGTTTTGTATATATACCGTGTCAAATATTTCTGGAGAATAAATGTCGTTCTTGCTTCAGTTATTCTCAACTCCTGTTCTCCGCTGGATCCTCCTCTGGAGTGTTTAGATAAATGTTGTTGTTATGAGATTTGGAAGGCGGGCTTCTTAAACCTCCTCGTGCGGAGCCCTGCGCTCCTCCAAGCCCTGTGAAACCGACATCCTTTACCTTTATTTATAAATCTGCGTGAGACTGTGGTGGCCGCATTTTTGCAGGTCGAGATGTTTGGACGATTGGCTGCGTGCCCGGCCTGCTAGCGACGTGGGGAGGCCGGCCAACGGGGGCATCGCAGGTTTTTATGGGCTGGTTGCCATAGATACAGAGGGGGAGACCAACCATTCTCTTGTTAATGTAAGCGTCCGTATCTTAACTATGTTCTGCATCAGAGGCAATGCATAAACGTTTATGTGTGTGTGTGTGTGTGTGGAGGAGAAAGCACAAGTTCAGACAGGTTTGTCCATAGATTTATCTTCTTCACCGAAGCATGCTATATTTATGATGTAGGCAGGTGTTTCAGAGTATAAATCTCTGTCTTTGCTGGATTATGAACTTAATGAATTTGTATTATCAGCTATTTTGTTTTAAAACCAGTCCTTTTTCATCCGCTCCCTTGCATTTTTGAAATGTTTTGAAATCCAGCAAAGCTACTCCCTTGGATTTCAATAAACTCAGTTAGCTGGCTGGCCACTGGTTACATTTGTGTGTTTCATGTCCTTGCTTTAAATTTGTCACTGAAATCTGCCATTTAGCTTAAAGGTCTTGCTTGTATAGAAGCACTTCACCCGAACATTAAAATGTTATTGTACACTAAACCTGTATGCAAAAGGAGATCTTTTGCTGATTCTTTTTGCTGTACAGTCCATAGTGAACAAGGACTGTTAGCCTTTAAAGTCACCATAAAAGTCCATTGCTTTATTTTCCAAGCCGAACAGAGCTTTAATAATGTAATTTTTTTCTTCTACGGAAAGAAAAATACAGTATGCAGTCTACATGAGAGCCTATTATAATACAAGGACCACCTGCTCTCTGTGTGTAAAAAGCAACATTGTGCACAGTGCCGAGACATCCATGTTTGGGTTGCACATGTGAAGTCTGATGTCCGTTAGGTCACGTTTGGTCCTTCCTGCTCTGCTCCTCTGATTTCCTCTCTCACGTCTGGAGGTGGGCTCACAGAAATGAAGCGGTCTGCTCCTGGAGCCCCTCCCACTCTTCTGTTTGTGTAAGAGAAACGTGAACAGAATGTTCCTGCCCACCGCCTGCCACATTGTGCTCTAGAGTCAGACCTTCATTAGGGCTCGATGACATGTTAGGAGCGGTGCTGCTTGCCAAATAAAACTCCCTTGACTTCAGAGACAGCGGTGGCTTTTTTTTGCTTGTCTGTTAAGTGGATTGTAGAGAAAAACAATGATTTGTACATTTTGTACATTTCATGTTTCATAGCTTTGAGGTTGTCCATATGCTATATAGCCTAAAGAAGGGTAAAATTCAACCTTTGATGATATACATCTATGCATTTAATATGTTTCGGCATTTAAAATGTGAAGGAGGGAAAATAAGAGTGCTTGGTTAAGTCCGCCAAAAAGGACCCTTTTTATGACGATTTATTATGATAACAGATTTCAAAGATTCAAACGTGCACCGATGACTCTTCCACGGTTTCACAGTTTTTGAAACTCTTGAAATCTACACCTACTGCCATTTCTAACAGTCAAACCCCAAAAGGGCACTTTTGGAAAAAGTAGCATTGCACCATGTCCTCCCAAATTCCATGAAATGGAGGGAAATTTACTGGAAACGTGGGTCAATGAGTCACGCCGTACCATGCTATGTGTGTGTGGAGCACAGAGCTACCGCGATCTGACAGGCGGAAGAGACGGAATGAGCACGTGGCCCAGACGCCACATCTGTACCTCATCAGCCGGCCCGCCTTCCCTTCTGGAGCGTTCTGCCGCTGCGGTGTAAGATGATGAGTGCGCCATCAGACTCCCATTATTACCATCAGATAAAACATGTTATGTAACACTGGCGGCACTGTTACAGTATATTTTTCGTTTTGATGGAATTCTTTTCCAGTTTTGTTTTTCAGCAATGTTCTGCTGGGGTTCAACAGAACTTGATTGGGGAAAAATAGGAGGTTATAGAGGCTCAAAGTGTGTGAGGAAAGACAGATCAGGCTGGAGATCACTTTTCTGTTTGAAATAAAGTGAAGGTACAGGTGTGTGGACCTCCCTCTTATTCCACAAACCTGTCTGAGCTCGCTGAAGAAGCTCTGCCATGTTGCTTCTCTGCTTCCTGGTCAATATTTTCCACACAACTTATCCTATGGAATCCTGTCCTGATAGTCATGGTTGTGATTTGCAGTGTATTATTTAGTATATTTCTTTTATATACTTCATGTTTTAGATTAACATTTTGACTTCTAAATTGAAAGGTCGTTTAGAGGAAGAATCCCTTTCAAGTAGAGCTTATGTAAGATGTCCTTACACCCACAGTGTCTGTTAGCATACGGGCATCTTTTTATACGCTAGTGTGAATGTTTATATGTGTGCTTGTGTGGTCCACTATAAACATTTAACTGCACCCAGACGTGTTCGGTGGAAAGCAGGTTTCTTGCTCAGAAGTGAATGGATGATCGTTCAAGATAAATGAACCGTCCTGCTCTTCCTGTGTTAAAGGGATAGTTCACCCAAAAATGCACATTTTGTTATCATTTACTTACCCTTAAGTTTTTCCAAACCTGTATTCATTTGTTTGTTCTGCTAAACACAAATGAAGATATTTGGAAGAATGTCAGTAACCAAACAGATCTTATCCACCATTTAGTGTGTGTGTGTGTTTGTGTGTGTGTGTGTGTTTGAACAGGTTTTCAAGGATGGTAAAAGTATCCACCTTTAATGTGGGCACCAATATGTTATTAAACATAATAAGTGATGATTATGTGAAAATGTCAAAATGCACACTGAACAAACGGATTTTTGCTGTTTGTCCAATTTGATTAATTTAAATAAGTTAAATCAACATCATTTTTGTACAATTTTGTAGCAACGTGATTTTTTCTTGTTTCTTGTGTTTTTATTTCCCAGCATGCTTTGCGTAAGACTGCCTTTTGAGAGTTATTTTCTTAATTAAGTGTTATTTTATGAGTTTTTCAGTAAAGAGAAACACCTGTTAGGGTTTAATGTTCATTTATCTTTGAGAATTAGAGGAATTTGTTATATTTTATATATTTTTATATATATATATAAGTTTTGTGGTTACAGTTGTTTAGAAAAGCGTATATAATTAAGCGTAAATACATTTTAAATTAGAATTTCTGTTAAGCTTGGTTAACTTCATATCTTGTTAGAGGTAAAAGAATTTGTCACATTAACTAAAAACACTTCTGTTGAGAACGTTAAATGAAACATGAAACATATAAAAATCATGTTTGTTTAACAAACATAATTTCGGCAATTTGAACATAATGAAATTATGCTGAGTAAACATAACTTTATTATGTGCAACCGATGTACATAATTATTTTATGTTAATCCAACAGAGCAAAATTGAGGTCCCCACGGGCACAAAAGCTTATAAATTGTACAGATTGAAAATCTAAAAATGCAAAAAGTTTTCTATGATCTTTAGGTTTAGGGGTCAGGTTAGGGGATAAAATATTTGTGTGTGTGTGCAAACTGTACGTTCCTTCTGACAGCCTGTGAACGCACAGAGGAATGAGACCCTGATGAACTGCAGAGAAAAAGTTACACATTGATAAGATAAACACAATACCCGTGATTCAGTTTATCTAAAATGCCAATGCTTAATACAGGTGCCTCTAAAGTCTGGAACTTAAGCGACACTTAAAGGGATAGTTCATCCAAAAATTAAACATAATTTTAAACCTCTATGAGTTTCTTTCTTCTGCAGAACACACAAGAAGACATTTTGAAGAATGTTGGTAACCGAACAACGACAGTGACTTGCATCGGTTTTGTGTCCATACAATAGAAGTGAATGGGTTCCGCCGCTGATCAGTTACCAACGTTCTTCAAAATATCTTCTTTTGTGTTCTGCAGAAGAAATTCATGCAGGTTTGAAACGACAAGAGGGTGAGTAAATGATGACATTATCTTCATTTTTGGTGAACTGTTCCTTTAAGATGTTTGCTATTCTGCAAATCGATCTAGTATATTAGAGTTTCCATACAATAGAGTCAAATTCATACAGTGAAAGAAAAAGCATGAAACATTTGAAGAATAAACATTGAAAACAACGAAACAAAAAACATTGAAACGCTTTAAGTAGTAAATATGTCCCTCAAGAACTGACAATACAAGAGAGACTGAGAACCAGAGCTAAAAACTCTTCTTTCAGGCAGGCATTTACCACATGTTAAAGCAAGTCCATATGAGCGAAGCATCTTTCCTCTGTTACTAATTTGGCAGCTCAAGGCAAACGGAAAGAAGCTACACCAATACAAAGACTGCCTGCAGTTAACTGTGTGTCTGCCTCAATCTCTGTCATTGTTTTAATTGGAAAGTGTTAAAAAGCTCACTGTGCGCTCAGGTTTGGACTTGAAGCATACAAGCTGGACGGTGACTGGCTTTTTATTTTTGTTTTTTTACAGCTTTTATGAATCTGTTTTGAGTAACACATCGTGCTGTGGCATTTTGTGTTCGGTGGCATGGATCACAGGATCACAAGCGTCTTCATTGTGCCGTTTACCCACATGACAAGCATGCATACTGCTTCCTCCGTCCCTCTCTTTAAAAGCGCTAACTTGCATACCTCAAACGTTACAGAGTTGAGAACATGTCCTTGTTCTAATGACAGTGTAAGCTCAGAGAACAGCAGCTATTTAGACACTAAAGTGAAGGGGAAGTCTTTGCCTTGGGGAACATATACAATATCCTTAACCGAACTCACGAGTGCTTCCCTGACAATACCTCGACTTGATTTATTGTTTCAAACGTTACTGCTGCAACACTTGATACTTTGCTTTTCAGTGTGAAAAAGGAAGTAAGCAGAGGAAATATAGTTTCGGTTTTGGTACTATTATAGGGAAGAAACCTCTGTTTGTAACTTTTCTGGCAATTCAAGCTGCTTCATAAACACACTGTTTATTTGAAGTTTATTTCTATCGCATTTTCATACTTTTGCAGCTGCACATCCTACAATACCTTTATAAAAATCGTGTACAGTGTCTTAGTAAAAATGGACAAATGCACAAAGGTTTCGGACAGGTTAGGGGATAAAAGATGTGTATAAAGCTCTGTAGCTGAACACTGCACACTGCTGAACACTGAACACTGCCCTCTGCTGGTGTGGGAGTTGTAACTATTCCTAAAAGTGATCGTTCTACCAGAAATTAATGTTCTTTCTTCAAAATATCTGTTTTTGTGTTCTGCGAACGAATGTTGTTCACCGGCCCCCATTCACTTGCCTTGGTTTTGTGTCCAAACAACAGAAGTGAATGGGTGCCTGCGCTGTTCGGTTACCGGTTTTCTTCTAAATATCTTCTGTTGTGTTTCGTGTTAGAAAGAAAGTCATACAGGTTTGAAATGCCAAGACGGTGAGTAAATGATGATCGAATTTTCGTTTTGGGCTGAACTGTCCGTCCCTTTAAGCAATGGAATCACCAATATAGCACAAAGGCTTGCAGCTATAAAAATGGAAAATCTGCGCAAACAAGTTTCCTCTTATGCCCCAATATGTTCCATGACAATTTTTGGACTGCGTGTGGTTTCATAGCAGGCTGGATCCAGGACCTACTGTACTGGAACAATATTTCCCTCCATACTTCTAACCCGTCCCTTCATTTGTTTCAAGCACAGAAAATCAAGGCTGTTCATATTTGTGCAGAAATAAGATACAGTGTAGTTTGTAAAATCATATAGAATCGAGTTTCAACATTGGGAATAAATAAGTCATGTGTACTTGCTAGTGTTTGATTTGTTGCTGTATGAGTCATGGTTGTTTATTCTGGTTCATATTAAAGAGTTTAGAGCGGTTGACTCTGAATGGGATTTTACTTCATAGACATCGTCAGAAGAAGGAAAGCAGGGAAAACTAAATAAAAAAAATCCAGGGCGTTTTTCCCCAGCATCCGGAATACAAGTAAAAACCAAACGCAGTTCAATAAGAGATTGTGTGTGAACATGTGCAGATCTGACTGTGCATATTTCAATAAGAAAACGGTCAAATGCTTTTGTTCCTGCGAAAAACTATTTCTAACCATTCCCAGTTTTGTCATGACTCGTGTATTGTGTATTATGCTGTGGTGTTTCATGAACAATTTCTATATTTTAGCTGTTGGAACAGCTTCACACATAATCGATTTCCTCATTCATCAACTTCCCCGTCGCTTAACCACATCCCCAGCGTATGATGCGTTGGGTCTGTTTCTATGTTGTCATAGGTGCAAACTTACTGATGTGTATCATTGTGTTGCTCACAGGTGGATAATGCGAAGGTTCTTCACTATGTCGGAGCAGGTGTGGCCTTCCCCACCAGCATGCTGTTTGTCTGTCTGCAGTCTGCGCTCACCTACCGCCTGGCCAAGACCCAGGGAGATTACAATATGGGTCACCTGCGTCTCTTAATGACCCTGCTGGCCTTTGTAGCCCTGGTGCTTAGTATCCTTGACACTCATGCTTCACTTGATTTCGTTTGTCTGTTGTTTCAAGTTTATTATTCTTACATCTCATGTTGTACTGGTATATACGAAGTTAATGATCTTTTTACGTTTTCTTAATTTTTACACAGTTTGTAACTATGGTATTTAGCACTTTCAAGCATCCCACCACAGAACATTTTAGTTACTTTGTAACCGGAAACCAACATTTTGACTCTTAGCCCAGCTAGATAAAGCTCAGGGGGGGCTAAATGCTCAACCCTGTTACTGTTTAGATTTATATAATGTTACAACGCTTGCTATGATTCCTTAACCAAACGTTCCTCAAGGTGGAGTGTTTTTCGTTCAGGAGAGCTTCGTCCTGCAACACACATCAGCCATTTTCGAGTGGGTCTTCTGTATGATAATCATGCTATTCTTCGGCACGTTCACCTTTGAATTCGCCGGGATATCCAGTGACACAATGATGGTGCTGGCCCGCAGACAGTCCCTACAGACCGCAAGCCGAGACCACAAAATAGAGTCGCTCAGCGTAGCCAATCAGCTCCAGCCTGACAGCTTGTCCATACTTTAACCTCAGTGCACTACAATACTTTGTCTCTCTCTCTCTCTGAATGCAAGAAAAACTGCAGAAGGAAAGAAACACAAACTGGACCCTGGATCTCATACATCCATCTTACATTTACCAAAGAATTCAGCTCCGATTTTGCACATTTTTGAGAGACCGAGTCTACGCCACCTGTGCCCTGTCTGGGGACGTTGAATCCAGCATCTTCCATGCTGAGAAACTGCACTTGGACGCGTTGGAGTTTTGCTAGATCTTCAGGATTTTGAAATCCCATCCATGTAACAGACTGCAAGTCGATGGAGCTGGAAGGTCAAGACTGAATCACTGATGTAGTGAACTAAACCAAAGCCTTCTACACCTTAACACAGCGCCTCAAAAATAATGGAAAAAAAAGTTATTGTGCCCATTCCAGACATTGCAAGACAATGAATCCAAAATACTGATCTTCTTTGCCTTTAGTTTTTTTAAGGCGAGAGATATGAAAAAGCATCTCTGACCTACTAGTTGACTGATCAATGTGTTTTATTTTTCTTGTATCTTGTTATGCCGTGCCGTGCCTACAGTGTTTTCGGTTCAGGAGATTCTCAATACCAGCGTGCCTTTCAATGAAGAACCGAATACAGCTTTTTATTACATGTGTACATCAGTAGATGCCAATAGCCTTTGACCAGGCACGTATTTTATCATATGCAGCAAATATTAAAACAGCCGAGCTGAATGAGATCAGCAGAAACCTCACGCAAAACAGACGCATAAGCTGATAACATTAGGTCGCCGCTAATTGGTGCCATGCCAGAATGAATGTTAGAAGGATTGCTGGACGTTGTGACCAAATGTCATTGAGACGAGAAGATTGTTGTTTTGTCCCGAGGTAAAAGTCATTATGGAGGTCTCCGTCACTGTGGGAATTGTTCGTTGAGAGGGATCATGGGAAATGGTCACAAAGAGTCTTGTAAGACGAGACTTATAAGCCTTTTTATAGATTGTCTCCCCCTGGTGGCTAGTTTGATACGTGTTCACAGGTCTAGGTCTTTTTGTTTCTCACGAAGTGATAATGCAGCAGGCCTGCAGTGTCATAAATGTTTATGAATAGGAAGCTTGTTACACACTAGTCACACTGCCCATGTGGCATTAAAAGAGTAATGTTCCCTAGTCATTATCAAGAGAGTTTGTGTCATTCAATCTGTCAGAATAAGAGCCAGGTTTGTATTAACTTTCCACGTCACCGTCTGATGCTACCAGTGCTCTTCTGAAAACACATTTCAGAGATTCCTATGAAGCGAATCTGAATGACCAGTTATATTAGTAACTCTCTGCACTCAGGAATGTCTGATCTTGATCCTGCCGTTGTGCAACATTTACAGTCATTTTCTTTCTTGCTCAAGCACAGTAAAAGTTTTACGATTTCTGTTCTTCTTTAGTGTGTTCTTGAAGCAGATTGCGACTTCCTTTTGCTGTAATAGTATTGTTTCTATTGGTCATTCTTTTGTTTAAATGCATTGTCCGACATACCTCGAATATGCATCTTAGATATTAAAAAAGAATACTTTTTCCAAAAAGGAAAATTCTGTCATTATTTTATTTGCCCTCAAACCAGTGACTTTTTTGTGGTCACTGAATTGTGTAGAGAAAAGCTGCGTGCAGATCTTAACGTTTTGTTCTATTCCACAGTAAAAATGGCAAACAGGTTTGTGGCTTTACTCATCAGAGCTATTGCTTAAACATGGGCTCTGACGGTTCATTCCTACTGCAGACAGATGTATGACAATCAAACGCATGGCGCGTATAAATATCTGAAGAACCTACTGTTGACTCTGTTAAAGTATTTTGCCAAACTCTGCCATGCATCAGCTTTAGATTACATTCCAGATAGCAAAAGTGCCTTCACGTGACTTTGATTCAATAAATCCAAAGATCTGAGATTAGAGAATGTTTTGTTTATTTGCTGGGATATATTTGATTGTACTGTATATTTGCCTTAACTGAAATGTATGGAAATAAAGAATGAGACATTACTCTATACCTTTTGTTTCTTTTTTCCTGTGGATAAGCGATTAACTTTAGTTAAAGAAATAGTTCAACCAAAAACTATCATTCTGTTTAGGCGATCAGGAGGAAGTGGTCTTTTAAAGCTTATTGCATCACATGTTAAATTTCACATGTCCCATGTATAAGTATACCCAGCGGTTGCCTTTTCAATGAGAACCGACTAACACAAGCTTTTTTATTTACATTGTAACCATCAGTAAAGAAATGCCAT
The DNA here is from genome assembly GCA_006030095.1 of Triplophysa siluroides. Taxonomy (NCBI): domain Eukaryota; kingdom Metazoa; phylum Chordata; class Actinopteri; order Cypriniformes; family Nemacheilidae; genus Triplophysa; species Triplophysa siluroides. The sequence goes on along the minus strand of VCII01000868.1, from coordinate 2,554,529 downwards.
AGCCTTGACCAGGCACGTAATTTTTTTATCATATGCAGCCAAATATTAAAAACAGCCCGAGCTGAATGAGATCATCCAAAAAACCTCCGCAAAAACAGACCATAAGCTGAATAACATTCGGTTGGTCCGCGCCCGCTAATTGGTGCCATGGCCAGAATGAATGTAGAAGGATTGCTGGACGTTGTGGACCAAATGTTCATTTAGACGAAGAGAATTTTGTGTTTTGTCCCGAGGTAAAAAAGTCCTATGGGAGGTCCCTCCGTCACTGTGGGAATTGTTTCGTTGAAGAGGGATCATGGAAATGTCCACAAAGAGTTCTTGTAAGACGAGACTTAATAAAGCCTTTTTTTATAGATTGTCTCCCCCTGGTGGGCTTAGTTTTGATACGTTGTTTTTTCACGTCTAAGGTCTTTTTTGTTTCTCACGAAGTGAATGCCAGCAGCCTGCAGTGTCATAAATGTTATGGAATAGGAATCTGTTACATTTACACCAGTCACCTGCCCATGTGGCTTAAAAAAGTATATGTTCCCTAGCATTCTCAAAGAGTTTTTGTGTCATTTTCATCTGTCAGAATAAGAGCCAGGTGTTTTGTATTAACTTTCCACGGTCACCAACCGTCTGATGCTACCAGTGCTCTTCTGAAAACACATTTCAGAGATTCCTATGAAGCGAATCTGAATGACAGTTATATTAGTAACTCTCTGCACTCAGAATGTCTGATCTTGATCCTGCCGTTGTGCAACATTTACAGTCATTTTCTTTCTGCTCAAGCACAGTAAAAGTTTTACGATTTTCTGTTCTTCTTTAGTGTGTTCTTGAAGCAGATTGCGACTTCCTTTTGCTGTAATAGTATTTTTTTCTATTGGTCATTCTTTTGTTTAAATGCATTGTCCGACATACCTCGATATGCCATCTAGATATTAAAAAAAAAATACTTTTTTTTCCAAAAAGGAAAATTCTGTCATTATTTTATTTGCCCTCAACCAGTGACTTTTTTGTGGTCACTGAATTGTGTAGAGAGAAAAGCTGCGTGCAGATCTTAACGTTTTGTTTCTTGTCTATTCCACAGTAAAAATGGGCAAACAGGTTTGTGGCTGTTTTACCATCAGAGCTATTGCCTTAAACATGGGGCTCTGACGGTTCATTCCCTACTGCAGACAGATGTATTACAATCAACCAAACGCATTGCGCGTATAAATATCTGAAGAACCTACTGTTGAACTCTGTTAAAGTATTTTGCCAACTCTGCCATGCATCAGCTTTAGATTACATTCCAGATAGCAAAAGTGCCTTCACGTGACTTTGATTCAATAAATCCAAAGATCTGAGATTAGAAGAATGTTTTGTGTATTTGGTGGGATATATTTGATTGTACTGTATTTTGCCTTAAACTGAATGTATAGAATAAAGAATGAGACAGTACTCTATACTTTTGTTTCTTTTTTTCCTGTGGATAAACTTTAGTTAAAGAAATAGTTCAACCAAAAACTATCATTCTGTTTAGGCGATCAGGAGGAAGTGGTCTTTTAAAGCTTATTGCATCACATGTTAAATTTCACATGTCTTTTAGACATTTTTTCATGTCAGGTAGCTCCCGTTAGTCACTATGGACTCTAGAGTTTATCCATACACAAATGCAATGATGCTGGGTTTTCTTGTTTGCTTTACCAGATAGTTGCTGTGTTGAGTGGTGTGATTTGCAAAGCCACCAAACTTTGCACCTCAGTCAGCAACATATACAGAGAACATTTTAAAATTATTTTCAGTTTTGACTACATTTATCGGTATGTGTTTAGGCAAAATTATCATTTTCGTTTCATTCTGTGAACTACTTGCAATATTTTTCAAACAATTCTAATAAAAATATTGTTTATATTTGCATTTCTTTGCAATATGCTGGAGAAACAGGTCAAGATAATAGAAAAGATGCTCTGTATTTTTTCAGACCTCAAATACTGCAAAGAAAACTAGTTCAGATTCACTTTTAAGCAATACAACTACTATTTCTACATGTATTTAGGAAAAGTTGAAATTTTTTTTTTTTATGATAACCTGAATTTTCAGGTGTTGGATGATTTAATGTCACCCCTGAAAACCCCAAACAAACCTGGACCTGAAATTCAACAAAACCTGGACTGTAATGGCCACAATACATCTAGAATTCATAATGGTCTTTTCATTTACATGGCTGTATATGTTAAAATAATTTATCAGAGTTGTCCCTTATGTTTATAAAAACGACACAAATATAAAGAATTTTTCACACTTTAATTATTCACAATTATTTACATGTCAGATTAATTCCAAGACAAAAGTTGAAAATCTGAGAGGAAAGAGTAAGAATAAAGTTGTTTTTATAGCTGAATGCCTCTGTAAACATGGAGATATAGAAGTCTATATTTTATAGTGCGATCCGTACATACATATCAAAGATGCAACATCATTTGGCTTTGCTCTTGTTTTCAAATGATGTACACACACGCACAAACACACATGCTTACAGTGCTAAAAAATACTATGTAAGACCAGTACAAATGATCTGCACATGTAAACAAGCAGGCATTAGTTATTCTCCTGTGAAGATCCTCTGCTATTCTGCAATATTAATGAGTTGAACGGAAAGCAATTGTTTTTGTAATTGTAAGAAAAAAGACACACATGATAAGACCCTTTTTAAAACTGTAAGTTCACAAGTACATGCAAGAAACATGATTCTTTAGCACCATACCATGTGTAAACCAAAAGCAATGGTCCACAATATAAATCTTGTGTCTCTGTGACAACATGCTGCCGAATTATCTGTACATGTTTAAAATAAAAAATACAACAGAATAAAAGCATTTTATTTGGCTGTCAATTTTGATTAGAAATTAAATATTGTATATTTAATTCATTCAAGAAAATTTGTGAAGACTGGGAGCTTATGGTATTGATGATTACTTCTTATTTAAAGTAATTTCTAAAATAATGACTTTTCAAAAAAGATTTTCCAAAACACTTCACCGTCTGCCATTGGTAAAAAATCGATAGTCCCACCCAAAGTACCATCACTGGGTGAGCCAATGCTGCTGTGTTGGGATGCTCAAACAAACAGAGCAAATGTTGATAGGATAGTACCACAGAGCCACAATATTTCGCTTCTCTGAGAAATCACCTACAAATAGCTTATTTATAATTGTCTCTGAATATTAATCTAAATATGTAAGATCGTAGTTAGCAAACTACACTAAACTGTAAAGGGGTCCTTTCATGACAGACTTGCAAATGTGATTTCAATTGTGACATTTACAGTATCATCCTCTAAGTTGTACAATGCAGGTCCCGATGCGAGGAGAGCTCAAAAGTTAAACATCATAGATGAGCGTTTGAACAGAAATGAGAGATAAACACATTTCTGAATACAAAGCCTTCACACTTCAGTTGCCAAAAAACAATGAAACCTCAAGACAATGAACTCCATGTTCTTCACACAGCATCTTTGGAAGAAGGCCTATGGTGCCACCGTCCTCCCCATGGATAACTTCCGATGGGGGCAGACTCCTGATGAAACCTCCGATCTGGGGGAGCCATGCGTACATGGCGTAAGGGTGGCCCCCGTCCCAGGATATGAAAACGGTACCTCTCCGATCATGAAGTCGGCCGAGGGTGGGGAATCCGGGGTGGATGACGGCGAGGGGGCCCAGGTCAGCTCCTTCCGGCTTCGCCATGCAACAAATGGAGACGGGACATAGGCAGGTAACAATTGTAGGGAAGGAAAGGGAGGACTCGACGGGGCTTCGGTGTTGGGACAACCTTAGGTCTTACGAGGGGGCGTAAATCCTTTTACACCAGAAGTCGGTGAAAAAATCATGGGTCATCGTGCGCTCACGGGCAAAAAATCTAGGACAAGAATAAAATAACTAATCAAATCACGGGCCCCTCATTAAAAGTAACGCTCTAACGTGAAGGGGGGAGAAAAAATTCCTTCAAAGATGTTAGGTACAGCGAGAAAGAGGCAACACATGTCGGTCAATTTTGTATGGGTCGAGGGGGGGACAATTGGTTAAGTAACGTTGGAGGTTAAAGGGGATGCATGGTAATTTTTTTTTTTTCCCAGAATTTTTTACAGTCTGCGGGGGGGTGGTCGATTTTCCCTCCCCACCTCTTACACACAAACATCCCAACCATCCTATTTCAATCCGACTCCCCCCTCCCTTGCTGACACCCACGCTTAGCCCTCTTGCGATTTAGTGTCCAAAATCATTCCGTACATAAACTTTAAAAACATGTTTCTAACCCACCTCGAAAGCATCTTTTTCTCAAACACAAAATATCCTCACCGCTTTTTTTTTGACAATCCAACTATGCACGGCTTCCAGCGCCGAACGGCAGAGAAGTATCCAAGGCTAATTGGCCCCCATTTAAAATCAAACCTCACCTTCCCCCATGTGATGGCAGCAACCTTCTTGTATGGGCACGTAACCTAAAAAAGAAGCCCCTCTAGAAGGGTAAATGGGGGGAATAAGCAAGCCCTGGTTTGAATCACAGTAATTTGTTTTATGTATTTTTTAAGTCCACAATATTCCCTTTTTTTATAAATATAAATAATAAATAATTAATATCCCTTATTGTAATATTACACCTGTGGCACCCTTTGGCCCGCTCAGACCCCGTGCCCCCGAAATGTATAGTAATAAACTTTTTTTTTATTAACACCAAACATTGGGCTTTGGCTTCAAAAGAAGTTGGAAAATTAATGTATCTTTTTAAATTGTTTACCTGAAACCAGTAACACCTGGGTCGGAGGTCAAAGTTTCTTGTTTTAACAATCCTGGAGCAACTCTTTCTCATGTTTTTTATTTGTTTCCCGATGAGTCCCTAGTGAAGAGCGAGATGGACAGAGGGGTGGGCAAACTCTATGGCGTAAGAACCCCTGCAGGTGATAGGAATGAATTTATACATGGAGCCCCCCTTTGGCCCCTGAATCATTTTTAAACCTGTCACATACAATTGGACTATAAATGAAACCTTTGACGTTTTTTTTTTTTGTCTAAACGTTCATGCTGTAATCATTTAACAGTTTTGTTTTACTCTAAGACACAGAGGTAAAGTTTTACCTGCAACCAGACTTCTTTCTGCACAGTGGTTGGCCTGTCACAGGGTTTTTGGGGCAACCCCAGCGTCCAGCAATAAGGCAAGCCGAGCGGTCCCCACGGTTGGTGTAATCTTTACATAGAAGGCCTTTTCCACCCCCGGTGGCAGCTCCCCATCCCACCATATGTGGTCCCCAATGAATTTTTTTTCTACCTGTGACTCAGCATCTCCCTGAAAAAAAACCTCATTATTTTTATGGTTAAAAGGTTATAAAGGTTGGAAATGGTTAATACCAATAAGTTTTTGCAATGAAATGGCACAAGGAGTGTGGGTTCACATCCACGATGAATTTTTTCCATTGTTTGAAACCTGGGCGTAGACGATAGAACTAGGATTTGAGATGAAAGATTTATAACATTAGAAATGAAAATTTTTAAAAAGGCGTCAACTGAAACTGGCCGTTGTTTTTTTTTATTGTTTTATACTGTTTGTATTGAATCAAGTATTTATGACGTTTTGCGTTGGTTTTTTTTACATTAAAAACAATTAAAAAATCAATAAATAATAATAGGGTTTTTAAATCTACCCGGGTTTTTGAAGCCCCAGCTTGAAACAAACTCTTGGTTTTTAATGGGCCATTGCCGCGGAGAAACTTTGACAAAAATTGACAAAAAAACTTTGGGGGCCCCTGGCATGGCATAAGGGTGAGGTAAAAAACCCAAGACCATAATGTTTTCCCTTTAAAACTGTTTTTATTAGTAAAGTTTTTTTTCAGAAAGACGTGTTTTGAAAGCTCACCTGAGGTCCCCAATGAACAAAATCCCTGACACTTGGTGTCAGATGGGTAAAGGTGGGTCATTATGCTGTCTTCAGATCTATTTCCTGATGGCGCACCCCATTCCTCTACAACGGCCTTGATCGATGCCATTCTAATCCTGCTGCAGAATAGCAGTGGGCCTTTGCTGGGCTCCTAAATCCAGTCAGATAATTGTGATCGTCGTGTTGAGTGATGGCCGAGATGAGACCAGCTGTATGGGAAATGTGATACACGCAATGGAAGCACAGGCCCATCCTCCTGCTGTATGCACAGTTCCGCTGATACATTGTGGACATGGGCAAGAAAAAAAATGTTATACCAGAGCATGGGTATTCCATCCAACGGCAACATAGAAAAAAGCGCTCGACTCGTATATAGGCACGTTTACAGTACGATCAGAACGTGGGCTAAAATACAGAGCCCCAGAGTATGTCTAAATACAGCATTCCAGCGGTGCCCACGGTGTGCTAATGCTGTCCCTGGGCACTGTACGCGTGAGTGGGTAGACAGGTGCTCTCCCCACACTGCGCGGTCACATGCTTCGGCAAGGACCCGCGTACCGAAAAGTAAGGAGTAAAGAAGGGTCGTAAGGGGGACACATCCTTGAGTAATGTCGATGCAGATGGGGCAATTCTAAGAAGTAATGAAAAAGAAGACCGCTCACTATGCTGGGGTGCAGTCAACAGGCCAAATTGCACGAGCGGGGCTATGTGGGTGCACAATGTGTCTAGGTCAATGGTGAAAACCCTAGGGTGCTGACACTCCCAGATATCATGCGATTCTCACATCATATTCGGCGGTTTTCAACACTCTGCACACTGGAAAATAACTCAAAGGACACGCCACAAGTCACAGGGCAACTGAGGGAAAGGACGAAAGGCGTAAGGCACGACTCACTATCTAACGGATTATAAAGCAGACAGTGTAAGCACACAGCCAGAGAGAATACTCATTAGGTACATACTTGGAGATCAGCAAACTTAGTGCGCAAGACTCACCAGTTTTCAACCAAAGGACTGAGATTCTACATCTGGGAGAAACTCTAGAAGCTCAACCATAGCGAGCAGATATGTGCAACTCCCTGCCACGGACCAAAGAAACAGTGACCGAGCGACAACACAAAACAACACTGGAGACAGGACGGAACACCAGCGTGATGCTGACACTATCAGCCTGCATTCTGATAACGCTATAATAGAACAAAACCTGTTATATTGTACTGTTTAATGGATTGAAGTCACTTGTAATAAAGTATATTGTACTGACTCAATGAAGACTTTGTTAATTTTATAACGCGGCTACAATCTTAAGGTAATGATAAACTCTTGAAGACGATGTAATTGTGGTGCAGTGTATTTGTTATATTTAATCTTGTGCTTTGTGCACTTGTACAGTTAGTTAGAAATAAAATGTAGGGGGATATCATGGCCAAAATAGAAGCGGTCCTTGGGAGATGGCGTTCGAATCACAGGCCACGTACGGCGGGACCAGACGATACGATAGATAGAGCAAGATGAGTACATACTGACTAGGTGTTGGATCCATGGCTAGGGAAAGGCAATAAACATAGCCAATTCGTTGGAGCGACTAACAGACGAAGCCCTGTAATACGCCATCGCAGAGAGGTGGGCATCGCGGGACGTAGGCAGGCACAGCAGCACAGACGTCGATGCATCAGCTTGATCCCGTGGGCGAACGGTAGTCGATAGTCAGGCTACTAGTTATACACACCTATATTGGCGTAGACGGCTGAAGTGTTTTGGAAAATCTTTTTGAAAAGTCATTATTTTAGAAATTACTTTAAATGAAGAAGTAATCATCAATACCATAAGCTTCCCATGTCTTTCACAAAGTTTCTTGTTGATCGACAGTATAACACGCCTCACTGTGCCAACAAAACACAGACATATGACCAGTTTCACTTACCGCGTGTGGTTCATGACCGACATCTTTCAGCGTTTATATCCACCGTTTATAACATTCCCCACCGAAATGCAGTGCACAAACAAACACAGCTGAACTTCGCGAACAAAGCAGCACACTGGTGAGAGTGCTTTTTTCCCCCAATCTCCCAGGTTGACGCGTGGGCGTGCTCTTTCATCTCGCTCTCGCCGGTTGACACTTGGGCTTGCTTTTCCCGGGAGAATTGTCCAATAAGAGACTAAGAAAAGTTGTTACGAAACGGAATTTCTTGTTTGAAAAAAAAACGTTCCGAAACCAATACGAACACTGGGGGAGTGATCGAGCACAGAAATACTACGTCCAACTCGTTTTTTGACAAGTTGACCATGTCAAGCATGAGAAACCAGCAGGTTTAACATTGTAAAGAAGTCAGAATGCATGAAACACAGTGGCACCACTCCTTTAAATTTGTAAAAATGTGTGTTGGCGTGTAAATAACTACAACGTAATACAATCTGTACATACAAACAATTAACTAAGGAAAATATTGCGATGATATGCATGTTACATAACAATTTCTAAATCAGTTTTACTAGCTTTATATTAAATGGCAATGTAAAGCATGCAAAATCAATTTCGAAGAATAACCAATGCAAAGTTTTAATGAAAGTTTTCAACTGGCAGATGTGGCAAAATTGTCTACTATAAAATGTTTTTGTTTTGAAATGTTTTACTGTTACATTACTGACCTGGGTTTTAGAGTCTGGGCGGAGCCATGGAATAGTGCCATCCCGTCGCAGCTCTGCCATTTTGGTGTTGAGTTTGTGGGCAAGGACGATGGTGAGCGGCATACACTCCTCTGTCTCATCCGTGGCATAACCAAACATGAGCCCCTGAAACACAAGGCAATATGTAGGAACTACGTTGAGCATGTATCATATTTAAGCTCGCAGTTTTTACGCTGCTTTTGTAATCTAACCTGATCTCCAGCTCCAATGTCTTCCTCATTTCTGTCAATGTGGACACCCTGTGCAATATCAGGAGACTGCTGCTCTAGAGCCACCAGCACATTGCAGGTTTTGTAGTCGAAACCTGAACATGAAACAGCAGATTTTTTTTATTCAGATGCATTAAATAATGAAATACCTTCAGAGACGGTTTCATCAGACGCAACTTGATTTAAATTAATCTCAACAGTTATTGATTCTTTGCAGAGGTCTACCGGAAGTTACGTTTGGGCCACATAACGTTTTTTTGGGTGTTGCCGCTGAAACAGTCTAAATAATGGTCGTCGTGAACAACCTGATCATGATTGGCTTGAGGAAAAAATTGTTTAAAGAACCGTTCCAACAGGTAACTTCGCCATTTCTGACATGGAATCTCAATCGCAGCTTCACTAGGCTATAACTGAGATGCACGTACTGTGCTGGCAATTTGGACATCTCTCTCTCTCTTAATAATTAATTCAATTAAATGCTATATTTAATTGAAATAAATGCAATCATATCACCCCCACAAACTGCAAACCGAACCCGTTCGATCAAAAATTGTACTGCAAACATCAATAACAGCTGGCTTGTTGGCTTGTTTTTAATTTAGCAAATGACCATAAAATAAGCGGAATAATCCACAGTTAGCTGTGCATTAAAATCCCGTAAAGCACAGCCAGCCGTGGATTATCTTTAACTTGATGACATTGAGCTTTAAATTACAGAGAAGCACATAAAAGGACCTGACCTTTTTCAGAGTTGTCGTAACCGATGTGTTTGATAGTCTCACGTACAATCTTCTGGTAGTCTACGTTGGCTCGAGATGTGATCTCACCGCACAGAAGTACCATGCCAGTCTTACATACTGTCTCTGTAAAATAAATCAATATGTTTCGTTAGTCGCTACAACCCGTGACAAACAGAAAGTATTGTCTCCGCAAATGAAAGGTGTAAAATCAATTACTATGTAAAATGTGGACATGAAGTTCATTCAAATGTATGCAGTGACTGTATGACCTGACTAAATGCAATGGATTTAATCATGATTAAAAAAAACACTTTTACTCCCACTCTTGGTTCCCCTGCCTCAAGTGTGCATCGAGGACTGCGTCGCTGATTTGATCACAGATTTTGTCTGGTTAAAAAAATGACAAACTATTAAAAAACTAAAGTTAGTACAACAGATTAAATAAAACTGCGAGTGTAATGGTAACTAGTAGATTTTTTATGGTACGACTCTAAACGCCATGCTTCAATATACGCAAAATCCCAACAAAGCAAAGCCGTCGCTGAGCAGCTAGAGAGGACAATACTAGTGCTCATCTCCTTTCAGAATCATTGACTCGGTCTATATTTGGGCTGAAAGCTGAGGCAACAGATTAGATGGGTTACATCAGAAACCACACTGTCAAAATCAACATCCCAGGTGATAATGCAAGACTGACAAACAGGTCGAATCTATGAGACCGGTTCAGTCTAGATCCATTTTTGAATCGATTTTTTCGGTCTTGCACATGAGTATTGATTGATCTGCTAAATATGTGCTGACGATGGATGTTTAGCGAGACTTAGCAAGACTTTGCCCACATTAACCGGTTAGAAAAGTTTCTTGTAGAGGGAATTAGTTAAGAATTAGGATTTCGCCCGTGCTTAATTCTGCAGTGTGGTACATGAATCTCTCCATAGCACTTTGGCCTTGTAGCGTCATGAGAGAATAGCAATATGGTTGATAAGATATGTGAGGTCTGGTAGGTTCCCACACGATACAGAAAATTATTTTGGTAAACAGGTGTACCAATGAAATGGTGACTCTCAATAGATAACTGTGTTAAGTATAATTTGGGGAGAGTGCCATTGTGAAGTCAATATCAAATAAATTGCGTAGTAAATAAGTAACTGGGAAAACTCTCCCAGCGTTAGGCTGTAATATAACACGCCTTGTAAAATCCACATCCTCTGATTGACTATTTTTGTCTACTAGACTTTCACTCAATGAAATACCTACCAAGCACAAGGTACTTACTCAAAGCGTGAATTACCTGTGCGTGTCAGCTTTTGAACCCTGTTGAACTGTTGCTTAACTTCCCTGTTTTATGCTTTCGTGACATGTTGTGGCAGGTTAAATAATGTATAGGTATGCACTTGCTGTCAGGCATTTACAATGAGACGTAAGTAAGACAATCTAATACAGGGTTACTTAAGAGTTACTTACATGTCTGTTTAATACTAATGAAACAAAGGGAAGCATTTAAGAGTACACTGTAGATGAACAACACCACAAGGAGACTTCCTTCCAATCTGATTTAAAAGTGCTTAAAAGGTTGAAAATTCACCTGGATGCCCTTCTCCCACAGACTCAGAAGTGAACATGAAGGAGCCATCATCTTTCACATCATTAAATCCTTCCATGTTTACCAGCAACTCAGCAACGCTTCAAAATCACTGATCTGTCAAATGTTCCTCGAAAGTAGGCGAAGAATGCAAAGCTCCTTATAGTCCTGTGGGTCTCTAGGACTTTATGTAGAAGATAGAAAGAGAAAAAAGAAAGAGAGGATTGCACAAAGAACGGACTATAAAACAGACAACCCTGTCTCAAAGCAAGTTGGCCCCCTATATATGGCAGAAAGAAAACACACACACACACATAGCTTTACTCATTCACTCTCTCACAAATACACACACACACAAACACGTGTCATGTGAACGAATGGGGCAGCCCATTCCAGGGGGGGTTATTTTGGGGGAGGAGATTAAAAGTCTCCGAAAGTCTCTGTTAACCCCCTTGTGCACTAAACGCAATGGATACCCGATGTGTTTGTTGATTTATTAGACTGATGGATGCGATTACGTTTCCCTTGAAACTCAGATCATTCGGCTAAACATGATCAGATCTGGGCTGTTTACAAACAGGTGATCTATCTGTAACAAAACCCTGGCAGCTTGTGCTAAGGGATATCAAAACTTAAGGGGGTGTGGTGAATGTGTAGATGTGATTGGAAGACACAGAACCCTTTATTTACCTCTTATGTGCTTGGCAGAATATGTTTTTGTGGTTATGTAATAAATGAATTGCGAAAGCTTTTAAAACACCTATAAGATAATGATTTAACACATTCTTGCAATGGCTTGTCTTCTTCAATATCTTTTTTTTGTCAAGGACTGAAATTCTCAAATATATATGGATTTCCCAATAAAATGTTTTCGGACATGTTATGACGTAATATCCATTAGGTCAGATGTAAAGGTACTTACTACAGCAAAATGTACTCTTTACCCAGAATCAACAAGTGTACAGTTCAGCGCCACACTGCTTTACTATAACAAGGAGTAACTTGCTGTTGTTACCTTCATCGTAACTATATGAATTACTTTCGTTTTGCAGTCTTATTTAGTCACTGGTTGACTGTCAGGGAATTTTATTGAGAATACACATGTAATGTTATTCATAAATGCTTCGGAATACAGACCTAAATTTGGTTTTATGAAAGAAGTCATTTGGCAGATTATTGCTGACAAAAAAATCTAATCTACGCTGCCAGGTGGAGGCAACCTGATGCAGTAAGACTTTTGTGTTGACTCAAAGTATATTATTTAATTCTTCAAAGTAATGATACTTTGTTAAGCCAACTTAAATTTGTTTGATTATGTAATGCTGATTGTCTTATTTTTCTAATAAAGATATTATTGTCACACCAATAACTGTTGTTCAGGCAATTAATATATTTCTGTTGTGTGGATGAAAAATATTAAATTAGCTAAATGAAACATTCCAAGTACTCTTTAAATACTGTAAAATATAAAAAATAAATAAACAAATGTATTTTTCTTTTACTACAATTGTAAATGTTTTCTGCCTCAAACAGACCCAAGCTTTGATCAAACAACTGCGTAAACAGTTTCTGTTGAGTGTTTAAATGCCAACTTTGCTATTGTGTCATGCACTTACAACTCAACATTGAACACACAAATGTCATCCATGGTAACAATCAAAAACCATCATTCATTAAAATAACTCTAAACTAAACAGATAACAAACAGTAACAACGATATTAAAGCATAAATTAAGCCGGCAAGAACTAAAACACTAATCTTTAAAAAAAAACAAATAAGAAACACAGAATTGAACATGCTGCAATGCATCTTGGGAACTTTCAAACTCTTGCAGTATTGCTTGTTCAGAAGACACTGTTTTGTAAGTTGGGCTAATTTTCTGACGCATTTTGTGTTTGAGCAAGATAAACTATCCACTTATAGGAAAGAAGAAATAACTATAAATCTAGATGGTGTCAAAATCAATATAGATCAACAAACGTTATGTGGCCCAAGCTTAACTTACGGTAGACCTCCGTAAAGAATCTATAACTGTTGAGTATTTTTTATTTAATTTAATACAATTAATATACAATAAAATATTATTATATATTAAGAACAATTGTATTAATTGAATATAAAATATTTGTTATATTACAACCAAACACAGACCAGTAGTTAGTGGATTGTTTTGGTGTTGATGGTGAATGAATGTAATGCCGAACTGTGAAGACATGTTTTAACAGACAATTAAAAACCATGTACATCTTAAAATGTGGACAAATAAGCAACACAATGTTCCACATGAAAGTTGTACTATTTGTTTAGGACAATTTTTGAACAAATGAGTAAATGACGTGGGATGAGACAAAGGTCAGTTTCTTCTTGAACCTTCAACCAGAGCAAAATGTGGCATGTCGGGTTAAAATTCAGGTTAAAGGGGGAATTAAGTCCAGAGTAGATTATTCTCACCCAATTCAATAGAATAACTAAACTATTTATTATAAATTGTATTTATTGTGTAATTATTAAATGATTCATTTAAAAAAGTAAAAAAACTTGTTTGTATTTAAAACCTTAATGCATGGCAATGAAGCATTGATTCCTAATGCTATTTTTTTAACATACTAGCATGTGTAAGGCCACGATTCATGGACTATGATCATTCAGTTATAGTGATGTCCCAGCAATCTGAAAACCAACTGGACCAAGCAGGATTAGATAGACTGATGCACAAGCAGGACTGTCCATTTTATTGCTATTTTAAAAGTTTGACCGCTGCATGAATTTGACATTAACCTAACTTCAAACTTGTCAACAGCCTAAGCCACTGCTGTTTATTAAGTGAAAAAAATCCTCGTAACATTAATATATTGATATATTTATTCTAAATAAAGACTTGTACTGCAGATTTAAAATATTCTTTCAATTGTGATGCAATTATTTCAATTGCAATCTCTTACAAAATTATTTACAGGATAATCTCTTTTAATAAGATTTCAGATCTCTGAAATGGGTTAGTTTTGCAATGCACTCGACTTTACATCAGCCATGGTATCAAATAGATTATAATTTAATGTATTTACATTGTCTCAAGGTTGTGATGGATGTGGGGCAGAATTGTTGTTGAGGTGATACACGTCTGTTTATGTTTGCCATTACGCTCTCGGGACAAAACGCACGTGGCTGCTGCTGGTTGGTTTCATGTGGTAAGCACAACCAGTTAGGTGCCCTGCCCTTTCGCCAAATGTGATCTACTTCGATAAGCTGAATAGAAAAGGAGGTGTGCTGTGCGAAAGCCAATGGATAATTGGCATAAGAATGTTTAGTAGGTGGGGCGTATATGCCTTTTGCTTACTGGTTCTTAAACCCAGACAATCCTGCACAAATGTGTTAGAAAAAAACCCAAGAAAAAAGTGACCCAAGAAGGTGAACTAGAGTGAACTTACAGCTGAGCTGGTGCTGGGTATGATAGATAAGCCGCTTGTCTGTGAGAGCTTGTATGAGACGGAATTTAGTTTTTGCCTTCTATGTTTTACCAGCGAGCAAAATCATGTTCTAAGAATGTTACAAAGCAAAAATGACCATTTTTTTCTTCGTTCTAAGAATATTTTTCTTGGTTATGTGAACGTTACATTCTATCATATTGAAACCATTATAAAAAACGTATTCCTAATGTTATGTAAAAAATATTCTGTTAACAGTTCTTCAACATCACTGCACAAGAACAGAAAAAACACAACCAACTGACTTACAGTCACACAACCTTAGACGAACACTAACTGCAACACATGAACACATAACATCTGTCAAGATCTCACCAGAGAGGATTAAACAACTCCACAAACACCATTACCATCTCCACGTGACATTTATCTTCATTTCTGTCATATATCTACTAAAGCTTTTATTGACAATTAATAGAGGTTTAGATCCTGATCTTTTATTTTGATGAAAGACACTATTATAAGGTTCAGTGTGGACAGCATATGAATCGCAACAGTGGTGACTATCAACAAAATATTCGGATGAACACATCAACTCACTACTTATGTCCCAGCAAAACTAAAAGCGAAAAAAAGATAACAGTAAGATCATCCGCATAATTTAGTGATGATGCAATGCATGCTGGGAGTCATGGATGAGGCTGCCCATTTTTGAAATTATTGTCACTATTGTTGAGATTCATACCCTCCTTCTTGATGTGTGGGCCGACATTTCTAACTTTTAAAAACGTCCCATAAACATTACTGTAGGAATGTTTTCTCCTATCATAGTCTTGATCATTACTGTAATCAATCAAATTCTGCATTAGACTCACTGCAACCACATCTGTTTCAATTCAATTGTAATTATATACTTAAATGAGGCTTCCCTGTGCTTTCCCATAGGATCTAAGTGGTCCGCTGGAGTGCAGCAGCTGCAGGATAGGGTGGGATGTTGGGGAAGCTTTCATCTCAGCACATTCCAGCCCACAGCAGCAAGAAGCAACTGGCCTCTGCTGCTCTCCTCTAAAAATAACCATTACCACCAAAACAGAGCTGGTCCAGATCCACTAACCGAACTGTATCACCTTACATAATTGACTGTAAAACAACATATTTTTTTTTCACAGAAGACATAAATCTGCATCAGTGTATAAAGTGCGGAGTAAAAATCATAAAATTATATTATTTAATTTATGTGTTAATAAAACTATAAACGCTATAAATTAATTATTTAATGAAATATTTTAAATATATGCATTATTTTAATAATATAATAATTCAAATATATACTCATCATGGCTCTCTTTGTAACATAAACTGTAGCTTTGTTGAAATGTTTGTAACTGTTATTTGAACATGTTTACCATGGTATTTTACCAAAATTGTGTTGTGTATATGTATTTGATCACATTGCTCATTTTGAAGGCAGTATTAAACCTCTTCTTTGTTCCTTCTCTGTATGTTCCTTAAAAAATAAATCTTTATTTGCTTTTGTGAAAACTGACTTTGCATTGTATCAGCTTTATTTGCCACAATTGCTGACGTAGTCATGTTAAAAGAGACTCTTTTAATTCTAGAAACTACTACATTGGTCATCATTTTGGGAAAAAATTGTGTAATGCTTTTCAGTACACTACACTACACTACGTGTGATAATTAACTTGCTGCAGAGGATGAAGCTCTGCTGTGACAGAGGTAGAGGTTTAAAATGTTAGGAACAGTCACAATATATCACGTACCCTTTATATGTCCCTTTCAAATACACATACTTATTTTTTTACTTTGTTTGCTAAAATGCCATGGCTTTCCATATGTTAAAAGAGGTGGAAACGGCCGATCCTAAAAGGCTTATTGTAATATGGAGAAAGGCCTTTCAATACTAAACTGTAGGAGGAGGCTGAGGATCAGAAAGACATTTTTATGGAATACAGTCAGTATGAAAAACCTTAAGTCTAAGTTTTTGATGTATTTTTGATGTAAATGGGTTTAAAATTATAAAAATAATCTAAATATGTGAACAATATGCCATGGTGATCCCATTGGGGGTCACCTAATAAAGCTTTGGAAACATGCCAGCCCGGGATTCGCAACCTTTGAGTTTAGGCCACAACTATCTTCGACCCAATGCATCAAATATTGCATAATAAATGGACAAGAGTGATGATATCCAATCCTCTGGAGTTAAAATACTTCACTATTAACATCCTTTAACTGTTGGAAATTGGTAGATCTGTATATGTATCCAGTGATATTTGGAGATGTTTTAATAAACCTAATTCAAAGTATACACAAAATTTAATATGAATACATAAAGTTTAACAATAACATTTATTTTAATAAAATCATTTTATTTAAAGATTATTTCATTTTAAAAGTTTAAATAAGAAAGTTAATAAAAAAATTTGTTGTGAATGCTGAATTGCGATGGATGAGATTGGAAATGTAATTGTATTTTTACTGTAAATATTTAATATATTATAAGTAATCTGCATGCTTCCACGCCCACTTGACGCTCATCAAAAGTGCACACATGCGCAGACATCCCCTGAAGCTTAGTAACATTTCCTTAAAATGAACTAAACCTGGAACATAACCTGTTTCGGAGCAGGTTATCTTCAGAGAGTAAGTTGCTATGGTTACTTACATACCCTGAAAGTTATCTCAGTTTTTGGAACCCAAAGCTGAGGTTATCAGCTAACTAACCCTTAAATTTACCCTGTTATGTCACATAACCAGCTTTCTGGAATACACCCCTGGGACGTTCACTGTTGTGGAAAGACTAATAGTGTAGGCCTAAAAAAAACATAAACATATACAAATTTCATTTGGTTAACAGATGATGTTTTCTTTGTTTTCAAATAAATCATGTGGCAAGAAATATTAGAGTATTATATACATGACTGGTTATACGTATGCTCAAAACATCAGTACAATGAGTGACTATCAGCATCATATTAATGTGGCATATGGCTGTGTACAGTATAGGTGTATAGGAAATAAGACCGTAAACAGTTTCATCCAAAGTCAGAGTTGCAGGGAATCTATTTTAGCCCAGCTGGTCAAAATGCAGGGTGATATATTTGTCTGTAGAGGGCAGTAATATCCCACAGCAAAAATGTACATAATGTGGACATACATTCTACGGACAGATCATTTTGTACTTTTTAGTCCATTAGTATTCAGATCATTGAGACATCTGGTGCATATATACTACAAGAATGTAAATAACTTAATAAACGTAGGGTCCTTCTCTATGCTGTTGTAAAGGTTAAAAACGAAGATATCAACACGCAGTACCTTACCGAGGAAATCTTTCAAGCTGTGTCTAAAAATGTTTCAAATTGAATTAAAGTAATAAAAAATAAGACGAGCATTAAAATGAACAAAAAATGCGAAAAACTAAAAATACCTTAGGTTTTTGTTGTTTTATAACAAATATACATCTAGCCAGAGTAGCCTATTTGAATGAGTAAACATTTGTGAATGGAAGTGGCCAAACGTTGCCGTTAAAACACACTTTGTAATTGTAAGATTATTTTATAAAGCCCCTTTTATGATTTTAATGTGTCTATTACGCTAAGAATAAGCGTTAGGAAATTTGACCAACAATTTTGACTATCATGTTTTTGTCGCCTGTCCCTTTAAGAGATTGAGACGCCACGCCTCCAATCTCACTCCATGATAGTAGTTTGACAACATTAACAGACTTAAACTGCGACTGGTGAGTTTACTTCATTTCTTTTGTTGACGTTTTTTGAAACCAGTTTTAATGCACATTATAAATAAACACAATACATGTTTGTATCGTCCGTGCTTTTATCTTGCATTGTTAAAAAAGATGTGTCTGGCGAAATAGACATGCTAGCTCGATGCACTTAAAGGCCCCGTGGCGCAAGTATTGAATAAGCTCCGTGCTGCCCGCCATTTGTACACTAACGTTAGTTTTAACATCAAATAGGGCCGAAAAATTAAGCTTCGTGCTATATTAGTCGTTTTGACAGGTTGTTGATGCATCCGTGAACAATAAGTAACCTACATCAAGGAATAGCGAGGTCTTATCCTTTTGGTTACACACCGTGGCTCAGTATCAAAGTTGTGGTGACTCGGGTGTCGTAACAAAACACTGGAACATGCCCCATATTGTCATTCGCAGTATATTGAGCATTGCACAAAAAAAGCACACAAATTCAAGTAGATCTGACAATGAAATTTGACTATACAGGTAGAAAAATGATCAGCAACATGAAATAACTGATATTAAAGTACTTAAATGTATGAAATATAAGTAACTTTAGAAGATATGACTTGCTGTTAATCGCAAAATAAATACAAAAATAAATAAACTACGTATTTACAATTATGTAGAATTATTATGTAATAATATTTTTGTATACAAATAAGCAAAAATTGAGGGGCACTATTTTCCTTTCCTCTCCAGAATGTTCCCCTGAGGTGATTTGGAGTGGTGGCTAAACTCACCCCGGATGTTTACAATGGCCTTTACAGTATTACGCTCCATACACTTGACCCATTTGTGGCCAAGAGGAAGCATATCTTTTAATGTAAATAGTGCTTTCAAGTACAGAATCTCTGTAAACTCCAGGTTAGCTGTGTCTCAATGCAGACTAGAAACAGGAGGGGATAAGACAGTCACAAAGTTTGATCCACTGACCGTCTCATGCCAGCCGGTATTCAAGACATTAGTGCCTTGCACTTCTGTCAACTTTGTGTGTTTTCGTTCTATTTCCACAAATCGCCATTTATGGAGGGAGAGCCAGAACAGCCAGTCTTCCATTAGTAAGACAAAAGGTACTGGTCTTGTTCCAGCATGTCTTGGTATAAAATGTATTATAGCAGATAGTTGGTTGCCTTGAGTTATTGAATGAAGACAAACATGTTCAGTTTGAAATTAGACTTGAAACAGCAAAACCTGTTTTCAGTCGCTAAAACAAATAACACTTGTTGTTGTTGTTTCAGTCACCGCAGTGTCGACGTCTGTCCTGGAGGGCCAGACGCTTGCTATGGGCATGTGGTCACTAGGCCTTGGCGCTGTTGGTGCTGCCATCGCCGGCATAATACTGGCCAACACTGACTACCTGCTGACCAAACCAGCACCTGCTACGCTGGAGTACCTGGAGAATGCTGACCTCAAAACCATAGATGATGGTAAAACATATCACCAAAATACAAAAACAGTGAATCTAGGGAATTAAGTCACAATCAGTAACAAAAATGAAGCAGGTTAAACTGTTTACTGTTCTTCATTCGTATTCATTCAGATGAGATGGTTTTTAAAGCTAGAAGTCTGTGGGAGAAATCGGGCGCAGTGATCATGGCTGTGCGGCGACCTGGATGATTTTTGTGCAGAGAGGTAAAGTTATCACGTTCCTCGTAATACATCTTAGTCAAATCCTCTGGTCCAATGTGGTTGTGTGATGACGCGGTTGTGTCGACTCGTGTATCTCCAGGAAGCCTCTGAGCTGTCCTCTCTGAAGCCTCAGCTGGATGAGCTCGGGGTCCCTCTGTATGCTGTTGTTAAGGAGAAAATAGGTTCAGAGATTCAGGACTTCAAGCCGAACTTTGCTGGGGAGATTTTCCTGGATGAAGAGGTTGGTAGACTGACAATATTAAACTGAGCATTTCTGCATGTTTGATTCCTGGAAATATTCCTAAATAGCAAGTATTTTGGTGTGTAATATCTTATGTGTATTTGTCCACAGCAAGCTTTCTATGGGCCACAGCAGAGGAAGATGGGTGGGCTTGGTTTCATCCGCTTAGGGGTTTGGCAAAACTTTATAAGGGCCTGGAAGTCAGGTTATCAGGGCAACATAAATGGAGAAGGCTTTATCCTGGGAGGAGTGTTTGTCATCGGGTCTGGCAAACAGGTGATGTTTTGGATCCAGGTCTTCCATTAGCTCGTTGCATACTGTATACCATTGCAATCTAAGAGATTTTTGTTTGCTTTTCAGGGGCTTCTTCTAGAACACAGAGAAAAGGAGTTTGGAGATCGAGTCAGCAATGAGTGTGTTTTGGAAGCTGTTAAGAAAATTGTGGTAGAAAAGTAGATTGTCTTATCTGTCAAATTGGAGCAGAATAGAGCTAAGGAGAGTCTGCCCATATTCTTGAATCAGAGTTTATATACATGAACCTCATCTCACCTCATTTCTCCTTCTGATGCTGTGAAGAGAGAAACGCTCAGTTTATATAGGATTCATGGCACTGATTGTAACACTAGACCTAATTGACAACACCACAGAAGTCATGTGGCCTTGTTTACAGGTTTAGGATGCACAATCAAGGATAATATTGTGAAATTGAGCATTGAACATGAATAATATTGTTGCACTTTAGAAGTTTATCATGAATCATTGCATAGTTGTTGTGCACCTCACTGGATTTCTTTAGCTGCCCGCTGCTGTACTGGTGGTTTAATGGTGGTATGTGTATTAATGATAGTCTGACTCGCAACTCTAAGTAGAGAGAGCAGATTTGAGGCCAGCACATACTTTCATACCTGCTGGTATTTGGTCAGTGAGCAGCCAAAGGTTTCAAGACAGGTGGAGTTTACAATAAGCAATAAACATGCTACTACATTGGAAAATGTGTCTTCATTAATGTTTTAACTCTACACTTATTAAATCATCAATATGTGGAATCTCAATTTTATATCTGGGTTTCCTATATTATATCAATTTTACTGTGTGTAGAGAGGTTTTAAGAAGGTTAAATCACCCATTGTTTTGATCAATTATGGTAAATTGGCGATTAGGGTAGAACAATGTAGTTTGCATTTGGTACAAGTAAATCATTTTGTTCATGGCACCATGTGTTATCTCTGTACCAAACAAAAATGAGAAAATACAGCCCCAGACATTTCTTGGTTTCTTTATTACATTGTTTTAGACAAATACACATCAGGATATAACACAGTAATAGAAAATGCTGAAGAAACTAAAACATGCAGTGAGCACCAATAATAACCATAACAATTGTGCTAAAGTGGGTCTTTCTGGAACAGTAATATTTGTTACCTCACTCTACATATATTGCATTTGCATTTCTATGCTCCGAGGCAACAGGCGATCTATCAATAAATATGTGCTATAAGTGTCAAGCAACTTCGCATTAAAACATCAAATAACTTTATTCTTTAGTAAGGTCTCATTTTTGTAAGAGGGCATTTGGCGTTACAATTTTAAATTCAATTTTGAAATACATTTGGATCCAAGCACGAACAAATGTTCTTGATCATTCCTGATAGACAAGATCCTAAAATCACAATCGTGCATAAAAAAACTATACATTACTGATCAGTGTAGATTTTCTACTAAAAGATCTTTCGGTGGACTAGTGCAATATACATCCATAAAACATCAACCTGAAGCACCACTCATCACAAAACAAGAGGATTTGATACTGGTAATAATAAGATGCTCCAAACAGTAAGCTAGGTCAGTGTGTAGTGTGTTATTCCTAGTCTCATACTGAGATGTTCAGGACCTCTTAGTATTTCATAATAAATACTACTGTAAAGCAGTACTGTATAGTTGTTGGTGCATGACCCAAGTGAAGTGAACTCGATTGTAGGTTATTCAGTGATGAATGAGACATGACAGCATGTGGTTGAACTGGTCTGAGGGATTTCAATTTTAACAGGGCACCCAGAGAAAAGACAAAACGGTTTCATATAAACCACAATCAAATTGTCATATTTGCATAATATAGTCAACATTTCTATACATTAATTCTAGAAACATTTTTGTTGCACAATATCAATCACTGTAACAGGGAATATGTGCACAAATTTTAATTTTCTGTGTGCTTATGCTTAATGAGTAAGAGTAACATAACATAAATGTGCTTACAGATGTTAGGCCTAATAATGTTTACCTACATGGAGTGTTCATGGCAAAATAGTAACAGATCTCTAGTGCCTCCCGGAGTACATGAGGAGAATAGCAACTCATGAAAAGCATAAAAGCTGCAGGGAAAGCAACACTGTAAAGGTTCGTTACCATCATCCAAATATACAAATCACAAAACCAAACAACAAAAACTACACACTGTAACATTACCACAATATGTCAGGAGAAAGTTTGATCATTTAAGCTCAGTTTAACAAGAAGAATATAGGGTACGTTATTGAGCCAAATAGGTTCAAAAAATATACGGTGCAGGCTGACATCATCCAAAGCAATATTGGTGTAACAGATTACAGACTCCCTGATGATAAATAAATCTGATTCCTGTACTGCATGATCAAACATAGTAGCAATGCTCTCTATTCATATAGCTTTCTATTATTGATTAAGATTTTTTAGTGCCTCTTTTCTTTAACCAGACATACCCTGATACATTAGATTAGATATGAAAATGATTCATACAATCACAAAGTGACCACACTAACCAATAAACATTATTCTGACCACTACACCATTCTTCAATAGCCACACACAAACAACAATGTCTACATGACCAAACATCATTTACATCTCAGTAACATCTGCAACAACTTCAAAACACACAGGCCTATAAGGGTTAGACAGAAACCATGATCAAGTACAGTACTGTAGCTTTTAAGAAGTACAAATGTACATCAGTAAAAGTTGCCCAATAGTTTGGGTGTTAACGATGAAGGTCAAGCACACTGCATCTTCAGTGTAAGTGCACTTAAGTGGCACATACTGAAGGATGTAAGGTGGATGAGTTTTATTCTGGCATAATTAATTTCTGTCGTCATCATGTTAGTGAGCCACTAACTTAGAATCCTCAGAAGGTTTTGAGTCAAAGATCACAAAAAAGCATCTTACACAAAATATGCAAGCTACACTAAATAAAAGTAACGAAGGATAAAGGGAGTGCAAAGTTAAGCAGTCTATTAACTGGAAAAATGATACGTGAAAAACCTGTGATAGCGCCTAAGCATCAATCAGCAGCAAATTCTGGCCTTCGTTCTATATAGATATGCGGTTTAGGATTGTACAATAACATGGGTAAAATTAAAAAATATATATATAATTTAGAACAGCAAAACAAAAATAAATATGTTCTACTCTTCAGATTGTGCCCACTAACCTCGCAGTGGAGTACATCAGTATGGGCTGACACCTATAGGGCTCTACAGACCCTTGTTAAAATAAACAGTGGTGATGTTAGGATTGCTCTGTCGTATCCTCTCTTGCAGCTCAGGCTCCAGACTGCTCACCTTCATAGAACTTTTTAGGAACAAAACAGAGCAATGTACCACATTCATTATGTCAATCAAAGCAGGAGACAAGGTCTATAATAAGTAAGCTCTCACCTCTTCTGTGGGAACAGAGCACAGCACAGCGGAGTGGCAAACACAAGACTGTGGGGACAGGTATTCAAAATGATGGATTCATTAACTGTTATAAAGTGTGCAAAAATCACAGCCTAAAGAACTCACCAGAATCCAACAAGCCCCACTTGTACAGGGGCGTTGAGAACTGGGAACCGCTGAGAGACAGAAAGAGATTTATGATGCACAGTTTAAACACACATCCATAACTCTAATAGTATGTGTGTTTGTGGTCCTTACTTTCATGAAGGCTTTCTTCTCTAAGGCATTCATGATTACTGGAGGAATAGCTGTATGAAAAAACAATGAAAACTCTCTTAAACACCAACCCACATATCATAATACTCTCTTTCTGACTGAATGTTATGAATACATTATGAACACTTTACTAAATATACACTCCAATACTTATAAAACCTATACATTTTAAACATGCTAAATAGGGAAAAATAAACACTGGTTGATCCATGCAGTGGTCTTACCCATGGCTGGGATAGCCATGCCGATACGAGACACCACCACTTGTACGATGGCTTGCTTGGCAGCTTTAGCTGATTCTCCGAGGCGTTTTCCCTCAGCATCAGTGACAGGAATACCATATTTAAGCTCTCTGGTAGGAGTAATTCAGAAGAGAACTCATTTTTCAGAAAGAACGAATCAGATCTACCCAAGTTAAAGTATTACTCATAAAGCCTAATGATTAAAACCCTCAACTGACCTTGAACATTGTTTTTAACGTACCTTTGTCTCATGAAGGGTATGTTGATACAGTTTGCTGCTGCCACTGCAGCGAATGGAACAAAACGGCCGATAATAGCTGGCAAGTGCTGGGGAGAGATAAGACATCTTAGATAAAATAACCACGTCACTACTGCCGCTACTAAAAATTGTAAAACTTGTCCTGGTCAAGTAAATTGCCCAATGATGAAACCGTGCTAGCTAGAGGCTACATTTATGCAGGCTAAAACAGATTTCAATAATCTTTAAACAAATTTCAAGAACCAAAAAATATAAATAAATGACTTGATATGGTTTATATGAACTATATGGCGTAATTGTTAGTATTGTGCTAGTTAGGTAATAAACACACCTTGGTCATAGATTTTAGGCCAAGAGCTGTTACTACAGCTCCTGTAGTAGCACTGACGTAAGCTGCTCCAAGTTGACTGCAAACATAAACACACATATATATGAGAAAATCAGTACCAACAACATTTCACAAGGTGCTACCAAACTAACATTTTGCAAGACACGAGCTCCTGAATAGTGCATCAATGATGCTGAATAGTGCATCATGTGGCTTCATCCTTAAAGCATGTGTGATACACTTTCAAGCTATTCAGGAAAGGCGGAACACAATAGGAACGGCACGAGCAATGCGATTATTGGATGATAAAACTATAAACAAGCAGAAAGTCAACCGATAAACTGGCATGCTTGATTTAAACACTGACACCTCTTCATGAGGAGCAGCAGTGGAAAAGATTACTCCACGTTTATCATCATTGCAATGTGGCTCATGCGACAGCTGTCAGGACGCTCAATGGTGCAATATACCAACAGGTGTTGTGGGAACACATCATCACACCATCGAGAGGTGGGCTGCCATGTGGCCTCCATACAGAAACCTGTGGCTAGATTGTATCTAGAAGTGATCTTAGCCTTCATACTTCACGGTGAGTGGTGCGTCTCCACTGCGGTTAGTGTAGTTGACTACGGCGTTGAAAGACTGGTTAACCCACTGCCAAAACACCACTGCTGGGGTGGTCCTGAAAAAAAGAAAAACAGAGAAAGAGAATGAAAGAAGCATAAGCAATTTTATGAATTTAGCAAAAAAGCAGCTAAATCCAATGATTGGCTTTTTTTCCCAGTAATGGATTGAAATAGTTAAATTAGAGACCCTTGATAAAAAACTATTATGCAAGCAAAGCACGTCACGAGGAGTCATCCCAGAAAAACCTTGTAATTTGAATCAGATGTCGGTCAGTCAAAATGACTCATTCATAAATGACTCACTGATCTTAGCAACAGTGTTTTCAAAAACTAGGAAGAACTTTAAGAAAACGACTTTGTTTAAAGCCTAAATAATCCTGTTTTAAAAGCAAAGATGCTACCATAATCCACTTAAAATATATTCAGCATAAAGAGTACAAAGGCCTTAACCCATCCACCCAACACAGGCTTACTGCCTTTTCCATGATGACTCATTTGTAAAGTATTCCACCAACTGGGCGGGGATGTGGAAAGATGTCCTTCTTTTTCAGGCTCCAATGTGTAACGTTTTTTACAATTTAGCCCAATTTCTGCGTGTTTGGTGGCCAGAAAAGCAGATGATCCAGTACTAAAGTGCTCCTACCTGTAAAATGTAAGCATGCTACCAGTAATTGTCATGTTCATGGGCACTTGTGCAGACATGCGTCCAACTAGCAGCATTTTCTCCCCCGTGTCTGGGTGGAAAGCGGAGTCGTAGATGTATTTGGCCTTCCATAGTTGATCCTCTGTTAGCCCAGCCTTCACGACTCCCAACCTGTGAAGAGAACCAAAGCTTTGTAAGCAAGTCTCCTGTATATATACATATACACACACATATACATATATATATAAATATAATAATCAAGTTATTTATCTTTCATCATGGTTCCTTTTGTTTTTAAAATCAATGAATATCAGCCTTACTACTATCTACTGTATATAGACAAACTCAGCACTGCTTAGTTTCAAACTACACACCCTGTGCTATTTTAGGAGGCGATTTATTAAAAAAAATAACATTTATTATATACCGTTTCCTATAAAAAGTCTACAGCATCTATTTTAACATAATGGACAGGTTTTGAGCATCAATAATTGTAACGGCAAGAAAAATAGAAATCATTCTTTAGAAACCTTTGTGGTTAAAGCTTTCAGACCTGTAGTTCTCCACAGTAACTCTAGCATCTTCTAAAACCTCACTGGAAAGAAGCACGTTTCTTGGGTCCGTCACCATGAAGAAATGCTGAGCCCGGCCCATAAATGTGCTCTGGTCCCATCGTGGCTCTTTAATATTGATATTCAGAGGTATATCTCCAGACATCCTTTTTGACTTCTGTAAAAAAACACAAACAAATGTCTCTTACAAGGTCATCTTATATCTAAAAACGAAACATCGCGATCATTGCTACCAAGAAGGAAAATATAGCGTTTAACAATGCAGGTGCACACAGCAAGAGCCCGAAACGAATTTACAACACCCACAGTCAGTACATCGACCTGTCAGTAACTAACATCAATGACTAAGTTAACGTTATCTGTGCTGAAAGATATAACGTTACAGCGAGACACGCCAAACGGGCACGAGCTTGTTTTACATCGGACATTTTCTGAAGGCACCTTGTTTATCTCGTGTATGCAGCTTCTGTAACGTTAGTTAGCGCTAACGTTAGCTGCTTTGCTGGTATGATGGAAACTGACAAGGACGAATAATAACAATTTATACAACATAAAGTTTCATTTAATTCACCAGTTGAGAGTTGTCATGTTGTATCCATGTGTGCTATTTCCATGCCCACAGTAAACCACGCAATGATAATAATTCCCGTTTCTCCACAACCGGCTAAGCTAACGTTAGCTAGTTACAGTATGCTTTCAGTTTCATAAACGCACAACCGTAAACCGAGAGAGACATTATTATTTGTTCGAAGAGCCAAATACGGCACATACCTTCTACACGACCACAGGTACACCTTAATACACCTTCAAACAGATGACCTCAGTGCTTCCCTCTATGAGAGATGACGGAGTACTGCTCGCACTTCCGGTCTAACGAGCATGAAATTTTCGCGAGACGCTTGAAGTGGTGAACGTGCGCGAAAGATCTGCAGTTGGTTCGAGAGACGGGGCGTGGAAGAGAGCTGCGCTGTGATTGGTGGATGGCTCCAAAGACGGGCGTGGAAGAGAGCTGCAGTATGATTGGTTCCGATTTACTACTTGCATTGATCACCCGAACAGTTAAATGGTAGTTTTTGTTTCATTCTGTGAACAATAATTATTTCTCCCGATTTTCAAATGAAAATATTGTTTCTATTTGCGGAAATAAAAACAGGAGAAACAGGTCAAAATAACAGAAAAGGTCCTCTGTATTTTTTCGGACCTCAAATACTACAAGTTCCTATTCACTTTTAAGTAAAACAGTAGTTCATGTATTTTGGGAAAATGTGTTTCATCTGATAACCTCGAAGTTTATCACCGTTTTCATGTGTCTTGTCATGCTGTCGGTATTTCACATTGCTGTTGGACGACTTTGTCTCTCCTGAGGTTTGATTTTGTTCAACAGAAACTGGACTTGAATGGCCACAATACATACTGATTAAATGAAAATAAATTGGTTGTTCAAGATGCAAATTAGGATATTGAAAATAAAAAAATCTGTATCAAAACAATCCAAAGAAATAATGATACCTATTTGAGTTGCGAATGAAAAGCACAATACAGCAACTGTGCAGCTCGAAATAGTTATATTGGAAATAGTCTATAGTCCACTTACAAACCGAAAGTCATTGCCCTTATATAGCCACTATGAGGCAGTATAATGCTTTAAAAGCAATTTCCGATGCTCTGAAAGGGATTACAGTTTATCACCAGGACATTTTTTCATTAGGTCTCACATTGGTTAAACACCCATAATAACCATTGTAATAACTATTTAACTATGCTTCATAATTCAAGCACAAAAGAATGAAGTAGAGATCTCGCAAAACGTTGCTTTTAGAATCTAATGTCTATAATGTCTTACCTTCATTCAAACGAGATTTAAGAGATGTATATGGATCTGTAAATTGCTCCACAAGAACACTGTTCATATAATACTCTTATGCTATGAGTGACGATTGTCAACCACTGGACCGAATGAGTTTGTGCTGTGACATCCTGAGCTGCTTCACATAATCCAATCATCTTGCTTGAGAGGCGGGTTTAAGGAAGGCTAATATTGGCTTTGTCTCAGGTGAGGTCATGCAGCACAACATGGAGACAGGTAAAGGCATTTAACTTGATCTTACTTTGTTTTTCATGCTGACCAATGGGATATCTAAAAGAAGATATGAATTAAATAATTGGCAGTGGAATAATTTTCCTACCGATTTATATTGCTGACTGCATCTCTTCCTCGAGGACTTCAATCCATGGAGGATGGCAAACTTATATGACATTGTTTTTTTTATCTTTGTATAGTTGTGGGATTTACTCGCGCTGAGTTAAACGATTTAGCTTTACCCGTGAATGTTGACCTAGTTGCTTGTGTTGAGTTGCGAAGGGTCGACATGCGCTTTGCGCAACCTGTTGCGCTGTCCGAGGTGCTGATGATGATGTGCGCCAGGTTCCTCTTTATTCTGACATCAATAATGTCATCAGCTCACAAATGTCACTTTCTTTGCTAACAGGAGTGTTTTAATATAAGCTTTTCACACAGCTCAGTATCTATAGCTGTGGAAATAGTGCAAGACTTAGCTTTCCAGAAAGCTATAATTGCAGATATCACTTTACCTCCCATGGGAAATTAGTCATTGCGGCTGGGTTCTTACAGATCTTTCCCTGCAGTCTTGGATCACTGATGAGTAAAGGTGAAACACTGAGACCTGAGAGGACAAGATGACGGACTTCTGCCATGCAAAACTTCACTTGCAGTGAGGAAGAACTCCGGCCAAATGCACCTGTCTAACCATCAGACTTACACCTCAATGAAAAAACATGGGTCACAATTACAAGTCCTCTGTGTGGCTCTCTTATCTTTGCTGAATCATGCACAAAAGGATATGCTGCTGTTTTGGTCTGCTTAACGATACAAAGGAATATCCTTAAGAGCTGTTTTATTGGTTGATTATGTCGTCCTATGGATCACTACACCCTATGAAGACACATCTGTATTATGGCTACTAATCTACAGTGAACAATGATGGATCCGTAGCACCATTACAGAGCAGTTTCTTTTTGTGGAACTAATCCTTAGAACTCAAATCCTTGTGACCGGACCTCTAGTTTGTCCTCTCCACCTCCCCTTCCCTTCCTCAGGCCCTGGATGAGGGTTAGAGGGGAGGTCACCGCTTTGCCATGGCTCATTCGTCTGACACGGCACGCAAAGACATGACGAATGGGGCTCATCCCAGTGCCCAGCCCGGGCCCTCGGGCACCTCTACTCTACCACGCTACCTGCACAAGAAGCAGCAGCGGCAGAAGGGAATAAGATCTTCCTCACCTATGGGCAGAGTCATCCTCATTAATTCACCCGTTGATGGTGAGTCTTCTTTAAAACTTTATATTTTACATTTTTGCATTTGGCAGGTGCTTTTATCCAAAGCAAATTGGATTGCGATTGGGATTGGGATCACTTTATCAATGTGTGTTTATAGTTTTAGTACCCTTCTGTTAAGGAGCCTAGACATCAACCACATTTATGACAGCAGCTGTGTGCTGCATTAAGAAATTTGTTTTCAGACCAACGTTCTGTTTGTCTTTGATGTCGGGCACTGTAGGTGGGGATGACAGTGAAGACATCCACACAATTACTGTGGACAAAAGTGAGGATGGCAGGCTGGGCTTCAGCGTGCGCGGAGGCTCTGAACACGGCCTTGGGATTTTTGTCAGTAAGGTGGAAGACAACAGCTCTGCGGGTATTCTTCACATCACAACAATTTAAAGTGTTTAGAACTGACTGTAACAAACACTAACCTGTTTTTTGTTTGTATATGCATGTATAAGCGAGAGACAAGTCTGTTAATTGTGTCCTTATTGGACGGCACAGAACTGGCTGGCTTGACTGTTGGAGATAAACTTGTGGAGGTGAATGCCATTAGCTTGGAGAACATCACAATGAGTAGTGCGGTGAAGGTCCTGACGGGAAACAATCGTCTGCGTATGGTGGTGAGACGCGTTGGGAAGGTGCCTGGCATCCGCTACTCAAAAGAGAAGACAACATGGTAAGAGAGGAGAAATTTGTAGCACAACTTGAATTTGTTAGGACTTTGTACATAATATGTAAATGAAATCATTCAGGCTAAACACATTGGTGATCTTTCTTCTACACTTGTCCTCTCACCCTCACACCGACCTGGATGTTTTCTAAACCACTTTAGAGCTTTAAACACTGGTGGTTTATTGGCAGGTGTATTGAATGATGGCGTTTCTTTTGGTAAACTGAACTGAGAAGATAAGCCAAGTGTAGTGATGTGATGCAGCCCCCCAACCCCTTCATGACTAACAGGGTGGAAACCCTGTGACTCTTGGCCTTCGCTTGTTATCTTTTCCTTCAGCTTCTGTTTCAGCATACAGTGGTGGTTGAGTTACATCAGTGGTCTTTTCAGGCATTTCATTAACCAATAGTAGATGGGCCAGTGTACAACAGAACTGTACTGTTTGTGACCAGAAAAAGCATGTGTGTAACACTACATTTTACTTTAAGGGATAGTTTACCCAAAAATTTAATAAAAAATAAAAAACCTGTCATCATCTACTTACCATCAGGTTGTTCCAAAACTGTGTACATTTCTTTTTTCTGCTGAACAGAAAGGAGGATATTTGGAGGAATATCAATAACCAAACAGCCCCATTAATCTCCATAGTATTTATTTTTCCTACGATGGCAGTAAATGGATAATGAGATCCGTTTGGTTATGGTTACTGACATTCTTTCAAATAGCTTCCTTTGTGTTCAGCAGAACAAAGAAACGTTTACATTTTTGGTACAACCTGAGAGTGAGAAATGATGACAGAAATTTCATTTTTCAGAGAACTATCCCTTTAAAAGTGAAGTGTAATTATCTTTTATCCAAACTTAAAGGGATAGTTCACCCACAAATAAAAATGAATATCTCCCCTTATGTCATTAAAACGTTTAGGTGTGGAACACAAAAGAAGATTGTTTGAGAAATGTTTTGTGTTGTCTATACAATGGAGGCAATGGGGGCCAGTGTTTTGTTTGGTTACCAACATTCTTCAAAATATATTATTTTGTGTTATGAAGAAGAAAGAAAGTCATACAGGTTTGAAATGACATGAGGTTGGCTAAATGATGAAATAACTTATAATTTGGGGTGAACTATCCCTTTAAAATGAAGAGTGATTAGCCCTTGAAGTTATTCAAGAGTTGATGTGGCACTTTATTATTTGAGCCCAAAAAGCAACACTGGCTTGGATAATGTAATGATTTTGAGACTGGATAGATTCCAATTTTGACTGCAGTTATTGTGTTTCTGGTTACATATAAACGTATGAATGTCCACATGCAGGGTAGATCTGATTCACCGAAGGATGGTAGTGGAAGAGAGTGGTCGCACCCCCTCAGACACTAGTTCAGATGGAGCCCTTCGCAGAATAGTGCACCTTTACACAACCTCAGATGACTACTGCCTGGGCTTCAACATCCGGGGTGGCAAAGAGTTTGGCCTGGGCATTTATGTCTCAAAGTAAGAGATACAGTTGTTTGTAATGTACATGTCTTATTGCTTTCATTTTTTCACTGACATTGTGTACCTTCATTATTGTAGTTATTTAAGTGTTGTCAGATCAAATAATCACAATTATTTTATTCCAAAATAAATGTTTATGTTTAGATTATATATGTTTGTGGTGTGTATATTTATATGTATATATAAATGCACACACATGCAGTATAACAAATATATTTACGAAAGCAATAAGGTATCTGCTTTATCTGGAACTAACCGTTTTATAAATAAATATATATATACATGATGTATATATACAGTATATAAAGTTCATATTTCTTATATCTAAACGTGTTTATGTGTGTAAATATACACTAATAGTCAAATTAATTGAATAATCAATTTGACGTCACTATATAATTTACTTGATTTTGTGTTGAGGCTGGACCCCTGGCGGCCTGGCAGAGCAAAATGGAATTAAAATGGGGGATCAGATTCTGGCAGCCAATGGTGTGGGTTTTGAGGACATCACACACAGCAATGCTGTAGAAGTACTAAAGAGTCACACTCATGTGATGTTGACTATCAAGGTGAGAATAACTTTGACTAAAGCTGGAAAATAATGTAATGACATGTTTAAGTCACCTGTATATTGTTTTACTGTCCACAGAATCTTTTTAACAGAATTGTAAGAAAAAAGAATAGATCACAAAAATACCTTTTTTAATATTTGAAAGTGTATACATGAATATGTATTTCTCCTACACAATGAGATTACATTTAGAGAATGCAGAAACGTTTACTCAATTTTGAAGCAATGTTTATACTTAACTGACACTTAGCTGTCATCGTCTTTAGGTTTCCTAAAGTATGTCATAATGCAGAGAGTATTGTTTTCTTCATGCTTGCCTGTGTTAAACTCAGTCAAGTGTTGGAATAAATGACCGATGTCAACAATGTTATTGAATGCATCAACCCCTAATTGTGTAAATACCTGAAAAATAATGGTGATAATATTCAAACATATGAGAATATTTTAAGCGGGTTTACATAAGGTTTCCAATGAAAATGAGAAGAGCAAAACAAATGACTTCCAAAGTGCAATGGCATATTTATTGCCTGCACATCATGTTAAACAGCGCAGCCTCTTGTTGCGTCAGGGAGTGAGAAAGCATAGCGAAGCAGACAGCTGGCATTTAGCCTTCACATTCCTAGTTGCTCTCTTTACTCAGGCAGAGCTCAAGTTCCACCTGTGAAAAACAGCCAAGGGATGTGCATTATTCACCAGGCTTTGGAGATCAAGTTATAATCAGCAGAAAGCCTCGTTTTATGGCCTTTTCTCATCGCCACACAGTATGGCTTTGAATTAAACCTCTAGTGGCGCCATACAAGGTGCTAAATGCCTGCTGTCTTGGCTATTGATGTCATGTTGTAATGGTAAGTGTGTGAGTTCAGTCTCCTTTTAGGATCCAAGGGCCCTGCTGGTGATAAGTGACAGTGTGATAACTGATGAGGAATATATCGTAAACCGAGCACGCGACTACACTTGATGGTTTTCTTTCAACTGTACAACAGTCCGTTAGAATGTACTGTAAAATAACACAACAACTGTATGACATAATTGTTCTCCATCATATTATTATTTTCCTAAAATATACGAGGCTGCCACCAACTGTCATCTTCATAATGTTCCAGTTTTGTTTAATAATAGACTAATGTTTTTAAGGCCGTGTGATTTCATGAGAAAACACTTGGGGCATCTTTCAGAAATGCTTAACCTGACAAATACTACAAGGTCATATTCTCTTCAGCCTTGCTTGTTGTACAATGCTATCATAAGTAATTTAAACAGTTTACTCTGCAGAATATTTTCACAATTTATAATATCAAATAGAGCATATTTGCTCTTGCAATGTTCAGTTGTTTTCTTTCTGTGTGTAATGTGTGTTGTACCAATGACACATGGTTTAATATTCTGATCTAGGAGGCTGGAAGATACCCTGCGTATAAGGAGATGGTGGCAGAGTACAGCTGGCTTAATAAATGTATGTAAACCTGTTCACTTCACACATTAAGATATCTATTTTGTAAATTACGCTTTGCGTGTTTAAAAACAGGTTGCATGCTCTTAATGGCATACTTGTGTACTTTGTGTTCAGCGCAGTGTATGTCGGAAACCCAATATCCATAATTAAATTGATGGTGTGTTGGCACAGTCCCTGTGCAGATTAAAGCTGAGGGCAGACTGGCCACATGTCAAGCCTGATTATTTCATAGCCCTTAAATTCTCTGCTTTCCATTTCCATGGTTGTGTCCGAAAGGGATTAGAACGTAAGGTTCAAAATGTACATGTTTGTAAGGGTTATTCTGGGGTATTTTGGTTGCAGGATGGATATAAAATAGAGAACTTATAGAGAGCTCTATATTTGTGACTGTTAATGCCAGCATGTGTTCATCTGATGTTGAAGTATATTAAGACATTTCTTGATATCTATAAGGGTTTATCGACCCAATTGAAAGCAAATGCACTTTACTCAATACTCAAACACATACTCAAACATATATTAAACAAATAATCGTAAATATGAATGATTTTTTCATAAATCAAATTGAGAATGCAGGTAGTTTCGTGGCTGTGCCCTTTTTATAACCAGTATATCTCACTCAAATGTTGGTTTAAGTAGGAAATACATCAACTCGTCTGTAGACTCTTCTGTACAATCACAAAGGACAGAACGCCATGCTTGGAGTGTTCTCTTTTCTCTATTCAATAACATTTGAAATAAAAGTCTCTTTCCTCTCTGTCAGTGGCTAATGGGGGTCAGCCCTCCTCCTCTCAGGGATCCGACTCCTATTCCTCCACTTCCTCTCTGTCTTCCGGAACGCCGGTCAGCTCCCTCAGCGGCCTCTCGCAGGTCATGTTCCCCCCTGTATTTGGCTCGGAGATGGTGGATGTCTGTATTTCCACCGAGGACCGTTCACGCAGGCCCAGCTCGGAACGGACAGAAACCGCAATGCAGACCGATCCGCAGGAGCTGGAAGCATCAGTAAGATCTAGTAGGGTCATAACCGCAGAGACAAGTCGAACAGTGGGCGAAACTGTTCTGTTGAAAGATACTGTGATCCGAAGCGGGCACACCCATTCTCATACAAGGACCTTCTCTGCTGGGGATAAAGAGGCTTTGGACTCGCCAAAAACTGCAGTCCTTATGGCCCTGAGCAAACCTCGTAGACCCATTCGTAGATCCCAGAGTCACATCACTATATCAGGTAGGTGTCACCAAAGAGAGTTAAAGTGCAGTGTGGAAGATTAAGAAGTACCCATTGACAAACAATGCAATATAATATACATACCTATGTCTTACATAATGAAGCGTTATGTTTTTGTTATCTGAGAATGAGCTATTTCGATCTACGGTAGCTCTATACGGACAAACTGCTCTACAGTGTGCGTTTCATAAATACATTATCTCCTTCAGCAAAGATGTGACAACATCTCAGTCCTGTGTCAGCCAGTGTAAGGCTTCGAAAAGGAGGGGTGGAGTGAGCCGTTGGTTGCAATTTGCAATCTCACCACTAGATGTTGCTAATATTTACACACGGAACCTTTAAGAATATAAAAATAAATCAATGGATCCATTGGTTGAGCCAAGCCAATGGGATAAAATTGGATAAAAATATCAATGAGTTTCTTAGGTGTGCCATTTTGTTTCTTTAAGACACCTTAAGCAGAAAATAGAAATTTTTTCCCAAATACCTAATTTTTGTAAAAAATATTTAGCACATTCATTTTAAAGTCAACACTATGTCCGTTTTAAAATTTCTATTTGAGGAATCATTGGAGACAAAGTTGATACTTCAACGATGAAGCATGACTGTGAAATATCAAAGAGCCTTCTTGTCCTGATAGTACCAAAGAGCCGACATGTTTATACTTTTCAATGAAATCAATCTGGTCTACTTAAAGTGTTCTTTTCATACAAGTTTGGAACTGGAGATTTTAACATAAAAAAACCTTAAGCTTTAAACAGATCTGTTCACCAATGAAAGCTATAAATCAGGAGAGATGTATACAACCAATCTCATTTGAAGTGCACAAGGTCACGACCATATCAGCGATGAGGTCATTTGAAATACAGTACAGCATGCTGTGAAATCTCATCTCAGAATAGAAAATGTGTTGTCGAAAACCAAGAACTAACCAATAGAGCTGCCCTGGAGTCACATTGCTGTCTGTTTGTCAAATATCTACTGTAGGGTTGCACTGCTATCGTATCTCTGCATTTAAATGACCTCTTTGAAATGCATAATACATCAGTATTACTGCATGGAATAACCCTGCGAAAGATGAACAGTTCAGAGTAAAGAATCTGACGCTATGAGAAATGTAGCCTCAAAATCCACAGTGCAAAGTGTACATCATCTTGTTTCATCTGCCAGAGTGAAGCAAGCTCCACCTCATAGCGCAAAGAATAACGACCGGCGCGTTTGTAAAGACAGGTGGCCTTTGTCAAATATATTCAATCATAAAAGCCTTTTGTTTTATGTCGCTATTTTTATACTCATTTAAGGGATATGTGAATAACACTCAAAGTGTTCCTCAATGTTGTAACATCTTTATAATATCAACATTAAAAGATATTCACAAGCTGGTTAACCATAATTGTTTTATACTATTTGTGAATTGTAACAATTGTGATTTTAAAGGGCCAGATGTCTTCAGTGGTGTATAAAGACCTATACAAAAATTATGTTTTATTATCTTAGAATGAGCTATGTCGATCTACATACACCGCGGGTCTCCTCTGATGGAATTCACCATGTTGTTTCTACAGTAGCCCTAAAGGGACAAAATGCTCTACAGAGCACATTTCGTAAATACATCATCTCTTGCGGCAAAGAAGCAAATACGTGAGTTCTCAGTCCTGTGTCAGCCACCGTAGTGCTTCGAGAGGGAGGGGTGGAGTGAGTGATCGGTTGCAATTCGCAACCTTACCACTAGATGTCGCTAAATATTACACACAGCACCTTTAACTCTCCATTTCATGGGTCACTCTTACTAAACATCAAAGCTGCAATCCTTATGAGTAGTAATTTATTCATCATGGATCCAGTGTGCATCTTTGTACTACTTAAACTCCTCAGCCTAAATGTGATTACTTGACACGTATCTGTTTGAATGTTGATCAGAGGACAAACAGAAGAAAAAGAAACGTCAGAAGGATAAAGTGGAAGTTGAGGGAAGCACCCTGCAGCGCTCCAAAACCTTTGTCAGCCTGCTGTTTAAAAGTGGGCGCAGGAGGGAGCGATCTTCCTCAAGGGACAGGAAGGTCACTGGGACAGTGGACGGACAAAGAGGAAGGTCCAAATCCCCAAAACATCTAGATAATGAACCGGGTGAGTTGAGTCCACCTACAGTTCAACATCTTTTGACGTGAGCCACGCTCTGTGTGATATATGAATACTGGGGAATTTGCAGAGAGTGTATGCAGATAAAGCAGGAGATTTTCATTTGAAAAGCCAGCGAGCGGCATAATGAGTTTTTAAGGAGGCTAAATGAGAGAAGGCAGCTTTACTGTATCTGTAGTGTTATGCAGTAATTCCCTTCGAGTGGCCTTGAATACGGCCCCTGGGGTTTTACTCAGCCAATGATGAATTGCATTGCTGCCTGCTGAAGCAACACACAGAGACACATGCACTTCAATAGACCTCAAAACTTTGAAAAGATTACAAAACTTGAAGTTAATTACAGCTTCTCGGCTGGTCAGTTTTGTTTGAGTGCATTGTTTTGTATGTCAACAAGAGATGGTGGTGTAAGTGTGTATGTACTGTGGATTATTTGATGGCACCAGAAATGTTATAAAAGATGTTCATGTAAACATATTGAAGCTTATTGCAGGGGTTCCCAAATTTTTTATTCCAGGACTTTTCAAGACCCAGCAGAATATTTTTCAATTGAAAACAACACAAATTCATTGCTAATCAACATGATTTTACAATGCGGCTTATTTGTACGAATTATGTTTTCTAAAAATGTACTGTACTGCATTTTGTGAGTCTAGTTTTTGTTGAGACTAGATTTTTTTATGACTCACATCGAAGAAAAATATACTTAAGTTTTCTTAGAGAGTAATTTCTTTTTCTTGTCATTTTATGAGTAAGTTGCAATAACAATATTCCTTATGGTGGAATTTAAAATCATTGCCATTGCTTTAAACTAAATTGTGTCATTCATTCACTGCAAAAGTCAAGCTACTTAGATGTGATATTTCCTAGTGATTTGTTTAGAACACATACCATATTAAAAATGGAATGATAATAGCGGTTTCTCTCCACGAGGTTCATCCAGTATAAATGCTTTTATTATGTAACGTTTTGCGTAAGAATAGCTTTCATCTTAACTGTTATTCAGACATCTGTCCTGACTCTAGCTGTCGTGTTCACAGGTAAAGAGCGAGGTCGACCCAAAATCAGCCTATTGAGTTCTCCCAGAGAGTCCCGAGCTGGTATGAAGGCACACAGCCCTATGCCCAGCCCAGAAACCATGAGCATGATGGAGGACATGGCCCACAAACTGCTCAATGAGGATGAGGTGGCTGCTGTCATGAGACACTGTAAAAGAGTGAGTCAGTGGGGAAAATAACTCATTTATGACTTCAGAAAGATTCATCTTAAATTTGATTAGATTGAATGGTGTGGGTGAATAATGGTTCGGCAATACATGAAGAGTTCACATGCACAACCCTCTCAAAGACAACTTTGTCAAAAAGAGATTATGATGTTGAGTGAATGCTCGCCACATAACAATTTTGCTTCACAACTAGCTAAATACCACAATCTGTCATGTCTGATATATATCTGTTATAGGCCCTTTTCACAATAACGTCACTTAACTTCCGTCTTCTCGCAAAGCAGTGTATCATGACTTCTGTCTTGCAACAAACAAGAAGAAAAAATAACTTTTGTTTTGCCGTCGCACTGGAATTTAACAATGGTGACTGAAACTTAGTACTTATCCTAGCACCTTCGCTAACACAAAAAGAAAAGAAAGCACTTACCTTCATAATCAAACAGGTACTGTTCACCGAAGTATTTGTATCCTTTATCTAGCTTTGATCTTGTCGTAAGCGAAAATTTGTCTGCAAGATGTTGTACATCATCTAGCCGTATTTGTGGCAGCTGTGCAAGAGACTTGGTAAACTCCATTCTGAGGCGTTAGCGGAAGTAACGATACACTGCTTGCGGCATAACGGAAGATGCGTGACGTCATGTGAAAAGGGCCTATTGCTGCAAGTAAATGTAGGAGCCTGTTGAAAAATGCTAATTTAAACGAAAAGTCAACTGATGAATTTAGAGGGTTTCGCATCTGAACTCTTCACATGTAAATAAGGTCTTTCAAGCCTTTTATTTCTAGCGAATCAGTGCGCCTGCAGAACACACTCACAAAAGACGGATTTGACTGGTCATTTACAAATAAGATCAAGCGCTTTGGATCCTCTGAACTCTGCGGTTTGCAGTCACACTTATTCTACAGAGAGATCAATGCAGCGGTTCTCAGATGTTCTGAGAACTCTTATGAAATACAAGCAAATGTTAATGCTGAGGTTAAAAGAAATGTAACTAGGGCATCTTTAACTTTCTGTTTTTAGTTTCTGTCGCAGCGTGTGGTTGAGGATTTGGTGCGCCCCCTGCTGGCCATCTTGGACAGGCCCGAGAAGCTTTTGCTGCTGAGAGAGATCAGGTAACAAAATATCCTCTATAATGTTTCATTCATACGCCTTCTGAGTGCATTCATTCTTTACATTCAAATGCTGTGTGTCTCTATCTAACATCTGTATTTACCTTTGTTTCATCTAGAATGATCATCCCTCCTTCAGAACTGGGACGTTTTGACAGTATGGTGTTACCCTTTGAGCTTGAAGCCTATGACATACTAAAAAGTCGTTCTGGTAAGAAAAAAACAGTTTTCAGACCTGTTAAAGTGATAGTTCACCCCAAAATAAAAATTCTGTCATCATTTGCTCACCCTCTTGCTCACTTTCTTCCTTCCGCAGAACACAAAAGAAGATATTTTGAAGAATTTTGTTAACTGGCTTCACTTGCATTGGTTTTGTGTTCCTACAATAGAAGTGAATGGGGGCCAGTGGTGCTCACCAGCTTTCTTCAAAATATCTTCTTTTGTGTTCTGTGGAAGAAAGAAAGTCATAAAGGTTTGAAATGATTTTGACAAGACGGTGAGTAAATGATGATAGGATTTTCATTTTATTTTTCATAAGTGTTCATACTCCTGATGAAGGCCTGACTGGTCCAAATGTTGTTTTCGCTTTAATACATCTTAATATCAATGTACTCTGGAAGAAAATGAATACATTTCTTCATTGGTATTGTCAGGTGTATGTATAAATATACGTTGTGCCCACATATACATTTCAGAATCAGGTTCCGATTCTGAAATATATATGTAGGCACAACATACAGTATATGTACATGGACTCTCAAAAAGGCGCTACAAAATGTTCTTTACAGCGATGCCATAGAGGAATAATCTTTTTGGTTCCCCAAAGAACTAATCAGTTACAGGTTCTAAAAATAATCTCTTACATTTTTTAAGTCTAAATAACTTTTTTTTCTTTTAGATGTTAAAGGTTCTAAATGGAAATATACAGTCAAAAAATAGTTCTTCTATGGCATCGCTTCACACTTTTATGTTACAAAAACGTGCAGCATCTGAAATACAGATCCTGGAAAATCCTTGCAGTGTGATGCTGTTTACTTAGTGTTTGTGTTTTTTCAGTGAGATCTCCTGTCCTTCGCTCTCCTCGGCATGGTGGAACACCCCGTCGCCATTTAATAACACCCATCCCAGGTAACGTCCCCACCACTGTGAGCTTGTGCAAGTCTCTCTTCTCTCTGTTTTCAGTGCTGCGCGTGTCCTCACTCTGATCTCTGTAGGATGTTATATAACCAGAGGTTTAGACTCCCACTCTCCCCCGCAACATATTTCATAACCTAAAATGAATGTCTGACGGAGATAAACACATCCATATTTAATCTGCACAACCCCTTCCACACACACACAAACCAGATTGTCCTCTATATTAGTGAGAACATCTTATAATCTAGTATTGAATTTGCACTGGAATACTGATATTTAATGACATAATAAAATTCAAAGTTTGGCCAAATTATAACAATTTTCACCTTTTCAAAACATCCGTACAAGCTGGTTTTTCATGTTGCACACACACAAAAACTGGGTTACTGTTATAGTGAGCTTTGATCATTGTTTGCTGCCATTTGAGACACACGTGCATCATTTGCAGGATGCCCAGCACACGTCACTGACAGAATTAAATCGAGGAGACAACACTACCCGGTCTGTTTCCTTCTGCTGCCGACACTGCATATGACCTAACGACATCTGACCTCGGAGCGCACAGTGTCTGCCGTCATTGTCCGCAGCGTTCGCCCAATGCCTGCATGCGCTTGTGACCTTTGAATGGAAGTGGTTTCTGAAATGCAAGAAAAGTGCCTCGCATTGTTTAACCTTCAAGCACGCGGCCCACGCAGGTCTGAGGCTTAACGCAACTCCTTTGTACCGTCTACAGAAGAGTAATTTAAAACCCCCTTGCTCTCCAGGCCCATGAAATCCGAGCGAGATCGTGCGTGTACGCAACACCACACCGTAGCTTACTCAATGGATATGAATGTGCGATTGTCGCTCAAATTTCTGGATGAAAGGGAAAGTGTGTGCGTGAGAGAGAGAGTGAGGTTTTGTAACATCTGCACTGATTTAAACAG
Organism: Triplophysa siluroides; assembly: GCA_006030095.1. Lineage (NCBI taxonomy): Eukaryota > Metazoa > Chordata > Actinopteri > Cypriniformes > Nemacheilidae > Triplophysa > Triplophysa siluroides. The sequence continues at coordinate 2,512,413 of VCII01000868.1, read as the reverse complement.
ATGTAAATGAGTTCAGCATTTTGAGCGTTGTGTATGAATGTAGAACATTCAAAACTATCCCGAAAAGGACTGTGATGGTAATGTCATGGTGCTTTTATACATACCACGGTACGGAATTATTACCAAAGTCAAATAACATGGTATTTAGTAACTTGTAACTATGATGGTGTACCAGAAAGCATGTTATAACCGTGTAGAATATAAATGTATAAGCAATTGTAATTTTTGTAACTGGTAATTGTGGTGAGCGAGACATTACTCTGAGTTTTAATGTCCACCTGTATCCCGTCACAGACTACAGGGGCGGATTTCAATTGCAGCCAGTGCAGGACCTGCATAAAGAGCGTCAACTCTTAGAAGATCTAGAACGTCTGCGCTTCGCAGGTCTACCGACCGGCCGTCTCCCTCCTCCTCGAACTTTCACACCTCTCCTGGATGTACCGGTGGACACTTACATCTCAGACTCAGTCGGCCATCGTTCCCTGAGCCCCGCTCGGCCTAACCGGCCGCAGTCAGATTTCCCTCACAGCTCCGAGCGACATGGACGTTCCCCTCAAAGAGACAATGCTTTCCCCCAGACGTCACACCACGACTCTTTATCCAGCGGGGGGGATTCTGTTCCAGAGCGTGGACGGTCTCCTTATAGGAATGGGCATAGAATGAAAACCCAGAATGAAAAAGAGGTGAAGTACACCGTGATGAGCGCACACAGACGGAGCAGAACACCGCTTACCGAGGTGTTTGGGCCCAGCTCAGATCAGGACTGGAGAGGAACTGTGAATGGACACTCGAACAGCAAAGGAGACTTTTCAAAGCAGGAGTGTGAACTTACCACGGTTTCTATCTCCAAGACCAAACAGTCCTTGGGTGAGTTACTTGAAGACACTTGTTTTGAAATTGCGCAGGAATTCATTCGCAAATGACAGCATAAATATGACAAAGACAACTGATAAAAGGTTATCATCACGACCCTGCTGAAAAAAACAACAGAAACCCAATAGAAAACATTATGAACCATTAGCTTATCCCCAAATTTATTTTTGTAGTGTGTTTTGGGCATTATTCCAAAAGGGTGTAATGGTGTTATATTGGTTCTCATTTGCTAGATAACAACCCACCAACAGAATCCATCACATACCAGTATAGGCACTAGTTTCCAACCAATACAGTTGCCATTATAAACATTAAATCTGCTACATTTTCTGTTGTTTAAGGCAGGGTTATATTGTTTTATTCAACAGTGCAAAGTAACCCATACTCTCTTGCGAGAGAAAATGCTCAATTATGGGGTGAACTATCCCTTTGACTTACTGATGTAAATATGTTTCCTTTTCTCCCTAACCAGCAGATGGCAGTGATTTGCCCAAACTACCAACACGCTAACCATCCAAACCCTAAACAATGTGATATTTACAATACATTTAATCTCGACCAAATCTAGTTTAATCATAATGAAAAAATTCCTCATGCATCAAAGTGATAAATCTTGAGAAATACAGGAATGATTTATAGATATATGACTCAAGCCATCAGTGACATATCATATGACTCAATGATTTCTTCTCCTTGTGCAGGCATTAGCATCTCAGGTGGGATAGAGTCAAAGGTGCAGCCAATGGTGAAGATAGAGAAGATCTTTCCAGGAGGAGCGGCCTCCGCAAGTGATGTTCTGAAGGTATAGGATCACCCTCATACAACACAGTTACTCAGATGAAACCATCTGCTTCATTAAGTCATTTATGCCACAGAGTTAAAGTTTTTGTGTGTATCAGTAACTTTGTATGCATATTCACATTTATAGTTGGCTTGATGGGCTAATATATTTGGCAGGTGACCTTGGCTGTTGGCCTAAGTGATGCTGTTCATTTTATTTTGGTTTTGGTTATAACTGCCTTTCAGTTTTAGGTTGAGAGCAAAGATATTTTTATAGGCTGCAACTCATTCATCATTTATGAATGACATTGACCAGGCTAGTACTGTAAATATATTGTTCTGAGACGACTGCTTTTAATCTTTTTACTTAATCCACATGTTAACACATAGATACTGTATAAAATCAAATCTCTTCTCATGTTTCTTCACTAAACATTTTTCATGTGATTATTTCCATACCAAAAAACATTGTTTTAGTTTTTTCCTCATCCAACAGCATGCACAGAACAAATAGCTAGTACTTTTTAATTCTTGGTACTTTCTTAATTTTAACCATACTTTATTTGAAAAGTTTTGTTTTACATATGGGTCATAGAGATGCCTGTGCATACCTTGAACTTCTTTATTATTGATATGCTGCCGTGTGCACTGTTTCAAAAAATGGCATGTGCACATGACGTTAAATGAGGTCTTGCACATTCATCACGCATGACCACCCCTTCTACGATAATGTCCTTTTTTGATACATGCACCCATGCACTTGTGCAGATGCATGGAATATAAACCGGGCTAAAAAGTTTTCATGCGAGCCCAGTATGGCTTACGCTTGTTGGGGCACTAGCATTCAAAACACAAGATATGCATTTGCAGGTCTTTCGCACACTTGTGCCACTTATATACCACCTGACCATGTGTCCAAAACATCCGGCCCTGTATCTGAGGCAGAATATAGCAGTTGACTTGAATACACTGTCAACAGCACCTCTGTGACCCCACATATAAGGTTAAAGATCCCACGTATGTGCGTACGAACGTGTACTTCAAGAGAACACGTATCGCTATCGATCACAGCCTATCAGGTGACGGCGTTTCCCTGCCCTGCTCTGAGAGGCTTGTGTTGCCAAACTCAAGAGATCAGGTGTCAGAACCATTCAGTTGACATGACCATCCACAGGTGCAAGACTGGTGAGTGTGGACTCGTGGGTATTTCCATTTATAACAAAGACTGATTATTTGACATGCCCTTCAACGAATGTGACAATGTTGTCACACCGCAAGTTGGGCTATCTTCACCTTTGCCCTGCAGATTAACAAGACTGTGTAGGAAAGTGTGTTGTGTGTCCTGTTGACATACTTCCTCTTCCTGTTGTCTAACTGATAACTGCATTACCTGAACAGCATGCACGCTTCAGCAGCGTGGTGGTAGGGTTCCTATCACACATCGACTGCAGTCACATCCCTCTTTTCCACGATTTTTGACTGCGGAATGAGGTCAGGTGTTGTGTATGCGTTTGGGCTTGGGTTCGCGTGTAGAAATGAGTCAAGCTCTCTCTTTTTGATGTTGATTGTCTGAGGCCTTATTAGTCTTTGCAGCAACATCTTCCGTCTTCATGCAGCACTTCATTATTTGCTCTCGACTCGCTGCCCTACTTCTCTCTGTCGTTCGGCTTATGAATAATGATGGTTTGGGTTTAATAAGGGATCATTTCACAAAAAAGAGATTTAGCTAGATTTGAACAGTTTCAACAAGATGTCATCTTTCTGCTGTTATTTGATGGCACAGTGAAGAGGGACGTGAAGGGTTTTTGGGTGATTTCTAAAACTTTGTTAATTTGGTTGGTTGCTATGGTGTTGCTAGGGTAGGTAGTTATAAGGTGTCATGGGTGTATCTTGCTGTTGCTCAGGAAGTCAACACTAGGTTTCTACACTCTGAAAATGCTAGGTTGTTTTTAACCTATGGTCAGGTAAATCATGGACAAAACCAGCCGCTGGGTGAAAGTTCGAAAAAACACAAAAGATATTTTGAGAAATGTCTCTGTTCATACAGTGGAAGTCAATGGAGGCCAAAGTTTAAAAAGTATGTTTTTTTGCTTCAAATTCTTAATCTTAGATATGAGCGAGCAAATTATTTCCTATACTAATACATGTCAGCACTCCATCTGAAAGGAAATCATTTGTCTCCATGCAGCTCTAGGAAGGTGCTAAACACATCAATCCTGTTCGTCATCTTTCTCTCTATGAACACACACACATGCTACAGCACAGTAAAGTGTGTTATCCCCTGATAACTCATCTTTCCTCTGAAACCACGAAGCTTTGGTGATGTGTTTGTGGTTAAAAAGGAAGACAGCATGCAAAAAAAATTGTCTCTGTGGCTTTAATGTAAGAGGTGTGATGTTTTCAGGCTCTTTAATAGCCATAAAGGGAGAAAAACACAAAGCAACATTGAATTTAATGTTTTGCATTTCTCTTCATAATAATCTCCTTTTAAAGAATTGAAGTGAGAATATTCGTGATCTTAAAGGGATAGTTCAATTTCTTTGTCAAATGTCTTTAGAAACCTGTTTGACTCCCCTCTAGAGAACACAAAAGATATTTTAAAGAATGTTGGTAACCAAACAACTTTGTCCCCCATTGACTTCCATTGTATGGAAACAACATACAAATCCAGAGAGTCATATACAGGTTTTGAACTCCGGTGAAAATAAATGATGTTCTATCCTTTTAAATGAGTAATAAAGGGGTTGTCAAGCTTTAGTGGCAAAAATCATATCATCTTAGCATCAATCGCCCTTTGTCCTAACTCTCATATAACAGTGTTTGTTTTGATGGACCAATGAAGCAGAGGAGATCTTGAAAACAGTCCCTGACCTCTAAGGATGGGTGTAGTGACTTTACTAGACAGGTGCATCCTGGTGAGAGATCACGACAGAGGAAGAACTTGTGTGTTTGTGAGCTCAGAGGCTCTTTGACATTATATCCTGGCAGGAAAAAAATCATTCCAAAGAGTCCACGTATAGATTTTGGGTATAATGTCCTGTTCATACCGATGAGGGTTGTTTACATTCAATTTATGCATTTAGCATTTGCTCTTGCTTTTTTGTCATGGGGTTAGTGATTTGTTTAAATAAGGTGAAATGTTGGATATATCCCATGTTTTTGAGCTGAAAGTACTCCACATCTGTGCTTCAAGTTTGCCAGAGGCTACAATCAGAGAGAAAAACCATCCATTTCTGAAGTCATAATAAGCTGATGTCATCCACTGGCAGAGCTCTCTTCTACTCTCCGACACACACACATACGCTCCATGGATGAGATCATTCACAGGTATTAAAGACAGGGAACAAAGGAAATGACTGGCATCCTGTCCTTGGAGCTTCCTGCCATTCACACATTACACAGCCCTGTGCGCTTTGCCAGAAATATACAGGGATGCGTTTGGAAAAACATCTGCGTTAATGGCCAATCCTATACATGAATTTTCCTAAAAATCTCTCTCGCTCTTTGTATGTGTGTGCAGGCTGGATTCGAGCTAGTGTCAGTAGATGGAGAGAGCCTCCAAGGTGTCACGCACCAGCACGCTGTGGATGCAATTCGGAGGGCTTTCAGCAACAAGGCCAAAGACCCCATGGAGTTCATCATCAAAGTTCCCAAGAACCCGAGGGAATGACCTGAACGCAACCAGACTCATGTTTAGATGTTTTTGCGCTAATGCTCTGGGGTATGGAAAAGGGCACATGCCCGGTTGGATAGTGAAGTCATGCCATCATGTCCAGTGGGGTGAGGGGCAGACTCCTGAGCAAGAATAAAAAAATGGGCTTCCACAGAATAGACGGTGCCCATTCACATGCACAGATGTTTTTCCTTTCTTGGCTAAATCTATTCCTTCCGTTTTCTGTTTACAAATAATCTGAGAAAACCGTCATAACTTTTAAGGCACAAAAGCCGGTGTTAACATGATGAGTGAATTGTGAGTTTCTATTTTGGGATCATCGTTCAGCCCCGGTCGGCGTGTGAGATAAGACGCTGGCGTGACATGCCGATTATCAAAGTCATAACACTACCCATCCAGGCAACAGTTACACATGAGGCCTCTCCACATTCATGCCTCCAAGAGATTAAACAAAGCCATGTTATGGATTTAGATCCAGATTAGGTCTTTTATTTTTGAGGGTTTGGTTTAGTTAATGTCTAGGGGATTATTACAAAATGGAGGCGATCTCACTGAAGACTCTTAGTTCCTGTTCTCTGTTTTTTGGCAACACGTATGCATACATTTAACTTGTAATTGTGCCTTAATTCTGCACGTATGGATAGTGCGATTGAAATCTATACTTGGTGATGGTTGTAGCATCAGTGTTATATATAAATTTTTCTGAGAGACTGTAAGCATCTAGGAAAGCATGTACAAAACATGTGATCTGCACTTTTTGCAAGTCATTTTATTACAAAAAACATTGTGTGATTCTAAATAAAAAAGTCAAATGCACAGTAACCTGTTTTTAGTGTGTAAGACTGCCAATTTGACCTTGAATAAGCCACAATTATTGATGAAATACCTTTCTAAGTTTCACAATATCAGTGTCAATAACATTGATTAAAAGATTGGTTTTGCAATTATGAACACATTGCAACCTGATACAAGTATTTCCGAGCATTGAAAAATGGGGAAGTGTTAAAAAAACATTTTAATTCACTGGTGTGGCCAGATAAGCTTCTGAATTACTGTTAACTTTACGTACTGTATCAAAAGACACCGCATTCAATGTGAGTTGACTTGCTTTAATTAAAAACACATTTTTACAAGAAATATACAGCATGAAAATATACATGACTACAAACATTATAGATTGACAAAACACACAAGCACATATATGAGGGGAAGATTAAACGTTAATTTGCTTTGGTCTATTCACAGTGATTACACCTTCAAAATAGATTTTTAGCACGTGTAAAACAAATATATTGAATATGTCAATATGAGAAATATTCACATGTGTATTTAATCAAAGGTGTGATTGACTGATAGAAGAGAAGAGAGAACATGTGCGGTAGTGATTGTATCGTCATATGACTTCAGAAACAAGAGAACAGGATGCTATTCATTGGACGATTCAACGCACATTTCTCCCCGTCCAATCACAGTGCTTCTCTGGCCATTCGTAATTAGGATTCTCAGGTCGTGTCATTATAAAGTTATTGCAATAATGTTGTATCATCAATGTAGATCTCGTTTTCACTGTTTCAGGACATAATCGAAAGCAACGCAAGGTTAGAACAATCAGAAATAGCGAACCATTCTGACAGATACTAGTGAAATGTTTGGTCTTGAATGAAAACATACAGATTGAGTGTCTTTCCTATGATTGTGAAGAGTACATTTTCAGTTTTTTTCTTTATAAAAGGGGAAGCACTGAGTGTTCATACAAGGTGAATGTAAAACGCATGCAAGCATCTTTGGTTGAGATTTATGAAATGTCATTTTGCATGCAGCTTTCTCCCCATGACATCGTTTTGCCATTTTATTGGCTCTTTTTTACCTGATGCCACACAATCTCAGGTTGAAAAAATTAAGCATCATTACAGGTGGCTGGCCTTTGTTATTTTTAGGCCTGTCACAGTGTTTAGGGCAGCTTTCACAATAGCCAAAAAGTCAACCGCCGATGATGCTTTATATTTTCGACAGGCATGGATGTGTTCAGACCACAGTTAAATCGATTTTATGAAAATATGAAAGCACTAACTGCTGTAAGAGCTTTTCATGAATTAATGATGGCAAATGGTCCCTATAGAGTGTGCGGATCTGTTAAACCCACAGTTACCTGTGTTACCACAAAATAGCTTTAGGTGCTATATATAAAAATATAAATCATATATATTTATATTTTAATTCCTCTTTTGTTTTTTAAAGGATCTGTGCTGTAAAAAACAAAAAGTAAAGATAGTGTTGTATATATATATATCCCTTTTTGAACAAAATGATCACAAACATTTGATTAGTATTTCTGTATTCAAATTTAACATGACATATATATGTATTCATAAACTATGTTATTACTGAACAGAAATGCTCCACCCACTATGGCTGGAGAAAGCGTAACCTATGTGATGTCATAACCTGATACCAGATTGTCTGGCATCATAATGCTACGGTCTCATGCACACATGCAGTTCACTACTGCATGTACAGTATGCACAGCGATACTTAGGAAAGAAAAATAAATTTTGTCTCTATTTCTGCTAGTTATGTTCGCTAATATACACTCTAATTATAAAAATAACACTTCTACATTAGTGATTAGTATCAAATGTAGTGTAAGCAGCGAGTCTGTGACATGAAACGGAGAGTTCTTACTGCATAGTGCTGCTGCAGATGGCTGAGAAGAAATGGCACGATGTTATAACTCTAAACATTAGCATAACAACAATGCAACAATACCGCAGTTTCAGTGACCTAACATGAAATGCTCAAAAGATCTCCCAGTCTCTTGGTTAATAATGGTACGAAGGGAGTTGAGCAGTGTGTTCAGACCATTACATGACATCACAACTTGTGCATGAACCTCTGTATCCATGTAGCTGACGTATGAGGTTCCTGTCACCTGTACTTTGATCTTATTGGGCTTCTGACTCGATCTTCTCATTGTGCGTAAAATATTAACCATAATAAGAAAAGATCGAGGACATCCTTCCCTTCACCGGTGCTAATAAACTGCTGTATGCAGTCACTGTACATTCAATGGAAACCGTTCACAGGGTTCTGAGGCGGTGTGAGGAACATCATGAAGATAATGGCCTCGGCTGACAGGGCTTATCCCAAATGGCGTACTTGATGTGACTCACAGTCATGCTGCCTCCTCTCCAAAAAAATCTTTTGTCGTTTTAGCAAAGTGAAAAGGTGCTCACAAGCACTCCATCGCACTCTTTTTTCAAGACATGGGCAGGAGTTGAACTAAGTCAGTGGGAAAATGTAAATGCAACAGGTCAATTGAAATTTTGAGTTGGAGGACTGAAATTGTAGTGTTGAGCTTTATGTTTCTTTAAACAAGATTTGAAATGAAGTCGATTTAAATCACTGTAGAGAATACAAAAACAGTCCGCCGATTCTATCTGGGCCTGGACATGGAACGCCACAACAACTGGAATAACAGTGTTCATGGAAAAAGTGTTGAGAAGCATGCCTGTGATGACTGGTGTTCCTCACACAACCACGGCGAAGGTGAATTCTGAGACGTCGCTGGTAGAGAACGGGATGAGCCTACTAGATTTCAGTGGCAGTGATCTCCTCAAAGTGGATTTCGTTGCTCCGCATGTCAAACTCCTCCATGTCCCTGTTCTCCAGCTCCAGACTGAGCTCCCTCATGACGCGCTCCAGGTCACGGTTCCGCCGGTACATCTGGATGTAGTTCTGCTGCAGCTGTTTCTGGTAACGGATCACTTTGTCTTTCTCCTCCTGCCACACCCTGCGCTCGTCCTCGAAGGCCTCCAGCTGGTCCTCACTCCGCCTCCTCTCGTACATCAGCTCAGCTCGCAGACGCTCCACCTGCTGACAGAGACCGTGCAGCACGTCCACACTCTGGCGCTGCACCTTCGCTTCATCGCTCTCATACGCTAGACGCTGCTCCTCGCTGCCGTTGTCCCGGAACGCAGGGCTGAGCCCGTGGACGATTCCCACACGGCTTTGGGGCAGGGGTAGACTCATGCATTGACCTTTAGAAGGCTGGGTAGTGGGCATCGCCAGAGCCTCTTTGAGACGGAGAGACTCTTCTTCCAAACGGCCCATCTTCTCTCGCAAGAGCTCTGCTTCACTCTTACGGCGCTGTAGCTCGTTCTCACATACCTCCAGTTCTAACGTGCGGGTGCGGGCTGTGGCGCTGGCCTCTTGCGAGCGAGCGTGGCTGGCCTGCAGCTCGGAGCGGGCTTCTCTCAACTGAGCCTTCAGAGCAACAATCTCACTTGCCTTTTGACTGAGGTCTGCTTGAACATCCTTCAGCTGCTGCTTCAATAAGGAGATCTCACCTGACTTCTGACATACCTATAATAAACAGACACAAAGGCACGAGTTAGAAACTAATCACATGCTTAGTAATCCCCGGTTTAGAGTATACGAATTTAATACTTCTGCCTTTATGTTCATGGAAGGGACTTCCACGACAGAGTAATAGAAGAAAAATACTGGTGAACAATACTGGAGGCACTGGAATTAGCATTAAGCTAGTAAATAATTCATTCTGACGATGCAAAAGCTAGTTCAAAACACACCGCTTCGATACAAATTGTGGAAATAACTCGCTAGTTCCGCTTTCTCTATAATATCACACATGTCTTAAAAGAGGAAACTTATTACTTGTCGAGAAGCAACATAGAGTCTGACGCCGTTTCTTGTCTACAACACGACAAGAATTTGTCAAAATCGCATGATACAGCAACTTTCGTAACTGACAAAAAGCGATGTAGTCTGAACAGAGGTGGACAGTACTATTTAATATTTATAAGGCATATTTTATAAGTACATTTGTCAAGTATCTGTACTTCATCTGAGAGTTTTTACTTTGGAAAAAAAATGTAACAAGCATAAAGTATATCATACTTTTAATTCCACTACATTTCATAAATAATTGTTTATGTGTTTTTCATTCAACACTTAAGTACATTAAAAATCTAGTGCTTTCTTTATTTAAAATACTTTTGAAAGTGAAAGTAGGAAAGGACTAGATTTTTATGTACTAAGGTATTACGTTAAGGTAAGAAATGGACACGAAGTTGGCCTGAAGTTAACTTCGGTCTGTGTTTGCTTATAATATAACAATTGATTTTATATTAATTTATAGTAATATTAATTTGTATTAATATTCTATTGTTAATTAATTGTATTAAATTTAAACTACCCAACATTTATTGATTCTTTGCACCAGTCTACCGGAAATTAAGTTTGGTGCACGTAACGTTATGTTGTTGCTGTTGAAACGTCTATATAATGTAGTACATTTTTACCAAACTAAAAACACTGATAAATTACAGATACTTGATAAAATACTTAAGTACTGTCCCCTGAGTCTGAACTGGACATTATGTTCTGTGATGAGACTGTATCAGGTCTCACCTCCCACTTTGTTTCTTCCAGTCGGGGACCCAGTTGAGTCTGCTCTCTCTCAAAAGATGCACATTTCTTCTCCAGCGACTCTCTTTCCTGCAACAGTTGGGAAAAGTCCTCCTGCAGTTTCTTCTTCTCTTGCTGCAGCTGGAACACCTGCAGCTGAAGAACCTGCTGCGCCCGCTGGGCCTTCAACTGCACTTGCTTCATCTTTGATGCGCAACTCTGCCGAAGATCCTCCATCTCCTGTTCACAGCGCTTCTGTTTCTCTTCATACACCTGTAGAAAAGAACAATTCAAAATTCATATTTTGTCTTGACGATCCATTGTATTAGATCCTCCAAATAGCACCAACAGTTTGTAGAAAACTGTATGTTTAATAGTCACCTGACAGATAGCTGCTTCATTCTCATCCAGGTTGTCCCTGAGTTGCTGTAGCTCCAGGTCTCGTTCCCTCAGTTTTTCCTCTAGTTCACGTATGACCCCTTCATATCCTTCCCCCGGAGCCGGGGACCTCCCACACGATCCGCTGTCTGACAAGGGTTGGCCTCTGCCACTTAAAGACCCCGTGCTCTTACTTGATGACGATCGGCCGCTGTCTGAATTAGAGTGTCCATGGCCACCGCCGGAGCGTGTTTCCATATTTCCATTGGGTACCTCGCTCTGTGCCAGGCTGTACCCCGTGCTGCTGTAGGTGGGCAGGCTGGAGAGGGAGTTGCGTCCCGAGTCTGACATGGTACAGGATTGGCTACTCCGTGCGTTGCGTCCACTGCTGTAAGAGTTCCGCTTCTCGGCACAAGGCAACCCTGCTCCAGCACCAGGAAGTAAGATGTTAAGACTGCCCTGGCTTTCAGTCAGACTGCCCCCTGGACGAGGTGACAGGTACTGTACGGAATTACGATTCTTGGGGACCACAGGCTTAAAGGCAGTGGGACGGATCAATATCTTCTCCATACTCTGTGATCAAAAACAGGGTTATTGTGATTACTACTATCACACTGACTACCTTAATGATCAAAACAAAATCACATTGGAATGGAATCTACTCTTGTTGACAGTCATGATAAAGTCTGTGACTATAGATAAGATTTAAAGGGACCCCATATATGACTCTTTTTCTGTAGAATACAAAAGAAGATATTTTGAAGAATGCTGGTACCAATCAACATTGGCACACTTTGACTTCCACTGTCCAGACACAAAACCACTAAGACATTTCTCAAAATATCTTCTTTTCTGCTCCACTGAAGAATGAGTTATATATAGCTTTTAATGACATTAGGGAGAATAAAAGATGACAGCTTTTTTTATTTTTTGTGTGAACATCCCTTTATGGTCATTATGCCTACTAGCTTTTCACCCATTGAGTAAGCAGTTTTCGAATGAGGCCTCATTTAATGTTAGAGAGTGTAACTGAGATCTGTCATCGATTAGATGTATAAGGTGAGTGATGGCATATTGATGTATTGCTTTATCTTTGAGTACAGAGATTAAAGTTTCACCCAATCAATAGAAAAACAGCCAAACAAACATGCACCTATTGTCCGTGAAGAGCCTCAGCAACACCCCTTTTCATTAAAGGAACAGTTCACTCCAAATAAGAAAAACATTCAACGCACACCCAGACTCACCTTTTCCAGCCTGCCTGAAACTGGAACGAGCTTTGGAGGAGGACTACCAATGTTACAATTCATGCCCCTGTTATCAGGAGGCTCTTCGGTATCGCTGCACGGACTGCATGCGGACACGTGATTATCATTCCAGTCGCCCACCGACTCATCGTTCAGATAGCCATAGTTACCATTGCCAGCGGAGATGAGTGCGGACGACTTGGTTTTAGTGGGTAAAAGAGGCTGGTTGTTGAGAAGCTGCTCCTGTGAGCTGGCGCTGCGGAGCGTTCCATCTTGCTGTCGGAAACAGCTGGTGGCTGGTGTGGGTTTACGATACTTAGCACCATAGTCGCTGACGGCTCGGCAGTGGCGCTCCTGGTAGGTGCGTCCAGAAATGAGGCTACTGACGGAACCCATGGTGCCTGCCACAGCCACAGGGGAGGAATGAGACACTGAGTAGCACTGCTGGACGTCAGCGCTGGGTTTCGGGTGATCAGTGGGCACAGGCAGAGCCTGAACTAGAGCCATGGCGAACACGCGCCCAGGACATATAATCTGTAGAGAGAAACAAGAAGAAGAGATTGAGATGGTACATAAATCACAGAAGGATGATTTCTACATTCCTTTAGCTCAGTTGGTAGATAATAACTAAAGAAACGGCCAATTAAAAACAGATTGGCGAGCATTAGCCGTGAGTTATGTGACTGCGAGGTAGCATTTAATCTGCAATATATTTATCTTGCTTCTGTGTGCTAAGAGCAGTTTCACCATGTGGAATAATCTGCAAAAAGTTTGCCAGTCCAATCAATTCCAAACACATCCAGTGCACTTCAGAACACACTCCCAAAGCACTTCAAAGTGCATACCTTACTGCCACACACAAAAGAAACACACAGATCTAAGTTTCAGGAGAGATCAAGCTGCCCTGACTGCAGCGGCATCCCAATGACCTCTACCAGAGCAACAGAAAGAAAAACTATAAGGTAACTCACGTAACGTCGGTTCCCTGAGATAACGGGAACGAGCATTGCATTTAGCTAAACGCTATGGGAAAACTCCTGTTTTATCAGATACTGAAGCCTATATGAAAATCACAGACCAATGGCGTTTGGGCCTGCCCTTTTGGGCGGCACCGTTCGCCTATGCAAGTCCAGGCCGAAAGCCATTCAGTACTACATCAACTTGTAGTGGAGTAGGCGGGGCGAGACCCTGAGTCGAGGCCGGTGAGTGAGTGTTAATGAGCGTCAGCTGTACACGCACCGGTCTCGTATCACAGAGGAGATCGGGAGCATAAGAGAACGAGCAACCATACTGTCGAAGAGAGAGGACCGGGCCTGGACACATGTTAAGCTGATTTATGTTTGTGTTGCCGGCAGTCGTCCGTGAGGGGCTGCCGGCTGTCTTTTACTTTGTTGTTATTTTATTAAATGTTTAAATGCATTGCGTTTAGCAAAATGCTATGGGAATCATATCCCATCACGCGATGCTTACGTGGGGCTAAGCAAACTCTTGCCGAGGTTGATTTTGAACCCCAATTTCTCCAAATGCCCAAGGACAGCGGGCCTGTTTGTGCATATGTCTTGTTCCGACCGGGCTAGAATAAGCCATTCATTTAGATCAGGGGTCGGCAACAGGTGGCCCAATAATATCTGGCCCGCGCCAGCAGAGCATGTGAGCAAAGCGTAGAGAGAGCATAGCTGGGAGCGGAGTGTTAATATTTCTCGCGGAGCAGTGAGCGACTTTTTGAAAATTCAGCTCCGCTCGCTCAATACGCTCAGTGTCGCTTGCTCAGGCGGCACGGCTTGGATGGGTGGCTGGGTCTCGCTTTCCAACCACTGGCTAAAAATGGGCATGGGATGACAGTGTTTCTGTGACCAGTCCTGGCCTTCCTCAGTCACACTGTCCTTCTGCTGACTTTGTTTTCTTCTGTTATGCCGATTTTATTGGTGATGTTCTACTGGCCTTCATCAATTATTGTTCTCTTATACATCGTCGTTCCAGTCCTCATTCTGATTGGTCTGAAAACACGGCTATGACGCTTCACCCAACAATTTATCCCGCATCCGAAATCGGCTACTTCCATAGAATCATACAATATAGTAGCAAAAATAAGTACGAGTCACAAATAGTATGTCCGAAACCTCAGCAGGTGAGAAATACCCGGATGGTCAACTGCTTCCGACGAGATTTGTGAGTGTCCATAGGATGGACACTATTCTATCCCATGATGCCACGGGAGCTGAGCAACGGTCAAATTTCAAAAGATAATCAAATAAAAATAGAAGAAAACCTTAAGCAGGGTGTCCATTTTCAAATATAAGTACCAATAAATGAATTTCTCATGACTAAATTATGTTTTTATCAATGCGTACATACAGATAGTCACAGCATACGGGTCAGATGATGATAAAACACATGAGGACTATTTTTCCAGTGAAAGGAAGGCTTTAAGCTGCATAGTTACATATTTATATTTATTATGTGGTAATCGTTTTATAAAAGCAATAAGGTAGTTTAGGCTATAGTGCTTTATCGTGAATAAGTCATGGCTAAAGGGTGTTGTTAGGCACGATGCGACACAGCACAGCCTCTCGTACCTTATTGCTTACACAAAAAAACTCAGCCACTTCCTTAAGTTACTTAAACCAGTAACCCTCAAAAACCTAACAAATATATTTATCTTTCCTAACAATAAATGCCAGCATACGATATGTTGTTATCTAACGTACTCATGCTACAAATGGTGAAGGGCCAGGGATCTGTACACCTTTACTACAAGTAAAACTGTTTGAGAACAGTCATTTAATTCAGCATCTTTAAACGTATAGTATACAGTACACAAGTCTGTAATGATTCCAGGATTAGCACACTATCAGTGAAAAATAAAAAAATGTTGCTCAAAATAAATCCAGGTGCAGAGTGTTATGACAATGGCGATCTTCCTTCCTGAGCTAGAAATGGGGATATTACAGTAATATTACCAGCGGAATATTTGGATGAGAGGGTGAAGTGAACGAGATGAAACACTTTTGAGTTTGAGAGAGAGAAGTGAGGGGGAATAGCGTGACTCGATCACAGTAACAGTTTCCAGGGCGGCTCTCTTCGAGTGCTTACGCACATGGTTCCACTAACGTGGCTATCAGGTATTTCTGCTTCACTGCTTCTTAAGAAGTATGTTCCTGTAGCTATTCCAGCTCTCAAACTGCGCTGCGGTTGTGCTCCAAAGCACAAAAATTAAGACCTTAATGCAAAAAACGGCAGCAAAAAGGTTTATAATGGAAAAGGTGCATCTAAAATGCATTAAACTCATTATAATTTTACATTTTGATCATACTGGATGCAACACGAAGCAACACGACAAACCATTAAGAGCAAGCCGCTGTCGTATTGGACACGGTGTTAGACTCTGCACAAGCACAACAGTGAATGTTCTCTCAAAGCTTGTGATAATATGATGAGAAGACCCCCACACAGTATCAGCCCCTCTAACCCCTGTAAACTTCAAACCAGTCAGTCTGAGACGCCTCCCTGCTGAATGACCCTCAGAAGTTGCTCCTCTGTTTCCGCTCTTCACAGTTTGAAATCACAAAAGTAAATTTTCCAGTTACTTGCCTCCACCTTTACCAAGGTTTTAACCAAGTCTCCTACACCCCATCAGCCATCTGTTTGTGAGTTAATTGGAGTATTTTTGGATAATACATTTCAATACATAGAAAAGCGATAATTCTGTTATAAAAAAAGATATTTTCATAGCGCTGCAGTTTTGCATTATTGTAAAGCAGCCTAAAAGTATACTCCGCCCCAAAATAAAAATTCTGCCATGAATTACTCACCCTAACGGTCATACGATAACCCTAAGACCTCCGTTCATCTTCGGAACACTAATTAAGATAGTCTTAATGAGGTCCTGGGGGGCTTTCTGACTCCCCCCATGGACTGCAACGCGACTGAGTGGTTCCGAGCTTAAAGTGATGAGGAACGTTTTTGTGCGCAAACAATCGAAAATAACGACTTTATTCAACAATTTCCTGATTTCCGCATCAGTCTCCTCCAACATGAATCCGGAAGACCACATGCCTCTAAAAGCCACCCCCATTCAAAATGCTCTCCACATAGTTAACGTTACTCAAATAATGTTGCTAAATACCACACGAAATCTGGTATTGCTAAGTAAATGTAGAAGCCAAATAAAACAATCCGACTGATTTAGAGGGTTTTGCATCTGACCTCTTCATACTGTATGTGTTTGAAGTTGAACATATGTCACGCTTTATCATCCTACGACTGAATGCCCAAACAAACGTGTCTCTTTGATGTCCTCTGTTTAGACAGCGAGAGAATAGTGTGGCTTGCTGCTGCGGGTGTTTCCAATCAGATTTCACTGTAAGGCCTGGTGGCTGAAATCTCACGATGACAAGTCTTAATAGCTCAGCCGCCGCTGGAAAGGATTAGCGGCGAGGTGTGAATCTCTTTGGGATCGTGGAGCTTCTCTGCGGAGTCTGGATCAGAAGAGGGTGAATATGCCAGCATTGAGCCTGGAACCCAGCAGAGCTCTAACTCTCTGAGCAGAAATCCCTAAACCCTTAATCACATTTGGTCTCTGTTTGGTTCAAGTGTAGTTGCGGGGCAGGATATTTGATGTGTGCTCAGATCCTGATCAAAGCCTCTTCCCATGGAGACGTTAGACATGACATTGGGGCATCCGACACCGAAGCCTTTGTTCTGATAACGGCAGGATTTTCCTTAGCCGTGCATAGAGGTTTGTATTTACTTGATCGTGTATTCATTACTCTTGACTGAGATTTTTTAGGTCAAAACAAGTCACCATTTGACTTCTCAGACAAAATGTCATAACGAAACCCTTACAGGCGCACATACACTGAAACGAATGAAACTGGAGAGCGGAGGAGGCAGCAAAACGGAAATGCTGACCTCATGGAGTACTTCATCTGATTGTTGGAAATGAAACCACACATCCTCATTAACACTGTGTGTGTGTTCCCTAAAATAGAGTGGACGAAAGTACATGCTCGGCTAAATTTGCCATCTAAACAAATGAGACAATTCACAAGAATGACTCATTTGCTCTGTTCCAAAATATAGTGAGGTGCCTAATGAGGAAGCATTTTAAGACATCATTAGGCGTGATCCCAATGCAAATTCTATTCGAAAAGGTAAGCATCTTAGTCATGTGGCTTCCCAAGATACACGTTTTCATTTTCATTTGAAACCGCAAGGCAGAACGGTCTGCGTTCTTCGCAAAGAAGCCAATCCCAGAATGCATTTCAACAAATCCCTAAATCCAAGGTGGTGGAATCCTGTTGATCTTCTAGTATTTTTATTGGTTCCATGACATTTTCTTTACTCTTCATTTTCATGTTATCATCCATCTTTCAATTACTTATCAAGTCAGTAATTTTCATTTCTTGAAGTTAAACCTCAGATTCATTCCCTCTCTTTGCAGTTTTTTATTTCTTATCCTGTTACTGCAGTTACTTTCCTTCAACCCCTCAACCTTTCCTCGTACGCCCTGTCCTCTCATTATATCGCGGCAGATCTTTTCATCAGGTCTTTTACATTTCGCCTGGATTCAAACAGGGGTCACATGTGTAAACTAGTGTAAGTTAAAGATAAGAATCAGAATGTCCAGCATCAGTCACACGTCCGAAGCCCCCCGTGGGCTTTGACTGGCTGTTCAGCAACTTGCGGCCCGCTCTGACACTTCCTGCCAGCTGCACTCTCATTGTCCCCCTCTATCAGATAAAACACATAATGCTACAAAAACATGCATGGTTAAAGTGAAAAATAGATCAGCCTTTTAAAGGGCCGCTATCCCAGAAGAGTGCAGAAACACCCTGTAATTATACGAATCCATCTGTTCTTCTTTTTGTAATCTCCTTTAAACCACAACAGTGACACAAAACAGGCTGTTGGGGAAACCCTAACAATCTGATGTCACATTGTTTACGCTTGCCCATGACCGCTCACAGACTCCGCCTTATGAGGGCGTAGTTCCCACCTTGCCAGAGACACGCTGTCAGCCATTTTCAGGCAAGAGCAGATGTAGCCACTAGCCAGCGACAAAAATGTCTAAGAAACAACAAATGTGTGGTGTTGTTGGGTGTAAAAGTGAACATAAAAGGAGGCCGGGAGGAGACCTTTTCGACAAGCCCGGGTTCATCCCGCTGCGACCTTGGATGCCGGAGTTATTCACCACCGAGAACTCTGCGTCGAGGGAAACAGCACTTTTTTCGGATCGACTAACCAACATTCACCAGTCCGTATCTCCGGTCCGGAAAGACTTACAGGAACGAGATTTAAAGGTCTCCGCCGCGGCATTAAAACGACGCTGAACACGAGGCGATGCGATCCCTAGGTCGGGAGCTAGAGCTCCCGGTAGCCGGGAAGGTTGAAAAATCGAAGCTCCGGGGAACAGGTTGCCCAGCCTTCCGCCGAACTTATCTCCGGCTCCCGGGGTCGCGGCGAGTCAACGCGGGTCAGTATAGCATGGGTTTCGCAAAAAAAAATATTCGCAAGGGTGGATCAGTAACAGCTGTTCGCGATCAAGCTTCATCTCCGGAAGAATAAGTATTACACATCGTTTTTAAATCGCCTTTCTTAAATAATGTGTTTAGCATGTTAGCGGCTGTTGTTTACATGTTCGTGGCAAATCCTGAGACTTAACATTGGTCCAAAGACAGCTGTTGTGTCGTAACGTTAGTGGTAAAATGCATCGCACCCATCGGTTCAGAAGAGTAAAGCTTATTCATTACAACGAAAGGAAGTTATAGCAGTGTCTTTCTCGGTGAGTTCAGTGTTTTCTCGTATGTCCTAAGTGTGACAATACTTAGAGCGGATAGAAACAGAGTGCGCATTTGTAAGACAATGAAGATGTGCAGAAATTGCTACTCACAACGTAATAACACCTGGTTGCTGATCTTTACATACCTGTCTGTCATGTACAAGTACTCTGAATGCATGGTTTTGCCTATATCCGTGTTTATGTCTGTTAGTAATATGCATGATCATGATTAATCATCAATGGGCAACATTTCATACAGCAAATGGTAAGCATGTTGTTCTATCTATGTTTTTGTCTTTTCCATTTAATTCGTATTTATGAACAAGGCATTAAGGTGATTTTTATTGCAGTTAGTGTATGGTTTTGGTTGAAAAGGGCATTACAGACGTAATTGCGCTTTCCGCTATATTGCTTGTCTTGATGTCATCCAAATGTAACAGAGGCCAGCTAGTTAAGTGCTGTGTGTAAATCTCACTCCCCGACCTCAAGTGACGCTCTAGCACCTCCCATGCCGGACCGACCCGGTTCGAGGCCTGCTGAGAGCAGTGCAGGTAGTTCCGGTTACACAAAGCACATGTGTAAGCGCTCTTCCTTCTATTTTGCATACAGGGAGGGGAGCAGAAGCTCATTTGCATTTAAAGAGACATACACAAAAACGGCGCGTTTTCCATTGCAGCCACAAATGGTCATGTTCAACATATTGTAATGAAAGATATGTGGTGTATTTTGAGCTGAAACTTGAAAGACACATTCTGGGGATACCACTGACTATTTTTACATTGCAGAAAAAACCTGGGATTGCGGCCCTTTAAACAAAATATACAGTAGGGATCTGTGATACTTTTTTTGGATCTCTGATTAGGTTGCTGCAATTACAAGGTATCTGCTACCACACTCATTTATTATTTATATGGGATAGAGAGTAATCGTGGTAATTAAGCTTATTCATTAGATCATTTGATATTTAGGAGAGGATAAAGGAAATGCGCAATGCACGGTGACTACGCAAAACCAAATAGCCTGATCTATCAGTTTTACGAATTAGACACTATTATTAGAAATACCAGAAGAACAAATATAGCAGCAGTAACACATGGCAAAGCCTCCAAAGAGATGATTGTTGCTGTGCGTGGCACTTATAGTATATCTCTGGGTGGATACATACATTAAAATTAAAAGGCTTTCATTTATTTTTTAACCAGGATGATTTTTTTCCTGATCTTAAAAGCTTGTCCATCTTCAGTGTAAAGGAGCATAAATTGTTGATTTAACCCTAATGCGGTCTTCGTTTGGGGTGTACACTCATGGTCAAACAACAAAATGTAATTTTGTAACAAAATAATTGTTTTTCTTTTAACAAATGTGATTTTACTCAGTTTATAAATGTTTTTAGTCCACATTTGTGCAGTATTCTGAGGATTTAGGATATTTTATATAAATGATTAAAATAAAATGTAATTGCTGATTTAACCCTTATGCGGTCTTCGTGTGGGGTGTACACTCATGGTCTTCTTTGGTTAAGTGAAAGATTTTTGCCCATAAAATGCAGTTTTAAAAGTAAAAAATATCACTTTTACCATTAGATGGCTGCAGAGCTCCACTATTTTTCAATAATGTTACACGGATAGTTTTTTTTATTTTAGCAAACGTCATTGGCGGATCAAAAAGACCCCGAAGTCCGCAAAGGGTTAATAAAAAAAAATCACAAATAACCATAGATGTACTTTAAGGGGATAAAAATTAAAATACTGTCATGAATTACCAACTCTATAGTTGTTTCAAACCTGTATACATTTCTTTGTTTGGTTGAACACAGAGAAAGATATATGCACGAATGCTTGTAACCAAACAGTTCTTGGCCAGTAGGAAAAATGACAATGGTAGTTAAAAGTGCCCCAGAACTGTTTGCTTTCCCACATTCTTCAAAATATCTTCTTTTGTGTTCAACAGAAAAAAAAGTATTTTTTCCTTCTGCTCCAAGAACTGTTTGACTACAAGTATTCTTCCAAATATCTTTCTCTGTGTTCATTAGAACAAAGAAATTTAAACAGATTTGTAACAACTTGAAGGTGAGTAAATTATGACAGAATTTATTATTTTGGGTGAACTGTCCCTTTAAGCAAAGAGAAAGCAGTTTTATAAATATAATGTGATTAATTATGTGCTGACCAGAGGCCAGTGGGATCCAACCAGCTCAAAAATGGCTTTTGAATGTATGTGACAGTGTGGTATCTCCCAATAATGTTGTATAAGATTCAGCGTCATTATTAAAATTGTTTTGTCCTATGATATAGACGTGAAATTAAATAGAATGAATTGCAACACCAACTATTTACTGCTATCATGGTCAACAGACCACTGGCTCCACTACACAAAAGGAATAGAGTTTAGTCATGAATGACGCATTTGAAATAAGGGAGTTAATGGAGCACAAGAGAGGGAGTCACTGCCATTGGTGAACTTATAGATATCCTCCCCAGCGTGTTCTGAATTGATCAGACAGACACACATACAGAATTGTATGATCTACTCTTAGTCTATTTTTTTACAGATCCATTCTGAACGACAACAATGACTCACTTATTGCAATTTCACAGTCGCCTTGTTGTCTGAGAATGAGAATTATGCTTTTTGGCACACATACAAAAGCACTGAGTGTGTTGTCATTTCTAATGTGTGTAAAGTTTTGCGTTTAAGGGAAAGACGGCAGAATGAGATCACAGAGCTGCCAGAGTGTGTTTATATGATGTATTGATAAGAAAGTCTTTCAAACTTTTTATAGGAAATCGTATCTGGTAATGTATCACTGTGTTAATACAGTAAAAAATATATATATATATTTTCAGCTTTCAGTTCATGACGACTTCATAGTTCATGACGAAAGTATTGAGGTGCACAATTTAGGGACCAGACAAAACCATAATTCAATAAATTATGATAAGTTTCAAACACAAATGTAAAACCCTTATACAACATAACAGCAGAGATTTAGGCCCATCCCAATTCTGTTTTATTCCAATTCGCCTACCCCTCGCCCCTTGAAACAGAATGGCAAGGGGAAGGGCTGAAAACATTCCGCTAAGAAATGGGACACCACTACTACACAGTCATACGTCATTATAATACGTCACTGCTAGCTCCTACGGAGATCCAGCGATGTTTATCACAAACTTCCGAGATGCTGCCGTCGGCTGCAGTCATATCAGCTTCGTGGATTGCTGCCTAAAAAGTGATCTTGAGCAGCGCACCACAAACACCTCCGTTCGCCGTCTCCAGGGTGTTCAAATCCTTATTAAACCCAAAATAAAGACTCACATTATACCTGCATGAGCAGCCATGTTGGAAAATGTCATACCCCTTCGTGTCAAGTGAGGTCCAGAAAAATCTTGGTTTGAAGGGCAATATGGCCCCTACCCCTCCAACCAAAAGAGAAACGAGAAAAAAAATGTAGTAAGGGTAATGGCTAAAATGGGATTGGCCCTCACACCTGCATATGGTTAAGCCTGTCCTCACATATGCGAAGCTACCCATTGTTTAATGGAATCCCTGTAATTCTCTTTTCCAACTCTATTAATTGTGTCTTCCGTTGCCGATGCGCTGGATCAGATTAAAAGCGACGGGGAAACAGTGCCTGTGGAAGAAGCATTATTGGTCCTACTGGTTTCGTTGCCAACCTGTTGCTGTTACAGGCTTTTATCTCTGTTTGAGGCTGTTGCCATGGCACTTGAGGCCAACATGAGCACTGCCGGGGGTGAAAGAGAGAGAGAGGAGGTGGAGCAAAAGTTTGCAACACAAACAAAGAGAGAACTCTACACAGAAGAGAGGAAGGAGAGAGAGAAAAAGACATTAAAAAGTCACAGGTGGAGAGCGAGTTAACATGCGGAAACCGAATGGAGGAAAAAGATGAAAGGAGTAAAACAAATATGGATTCCATTAAAGATTTAGTGAGCGAGAGAGAGAGAGAAACTCTCTAAGTTTAAGGAAACAGCGAGCCGGTCGGCTCTTTAGCATCTCAAAGCATATGGGCTTTATTAAAGGCCCCCTTGAACTGAGGCCCGAGTCACCACACAAACCTTCAGAACACAATTAGGCTCTCCTCTCCTGTCTCACTGTCCGAGCCTCCCTGGGCATCCAAATCCAGCAGGCCTTTCACAAGAGTGCCGGCTGGCTCAAAGTCTAGAATGAGATGCAGCAGGCGCCCTTCTTCAACACAATACCACACAGAGCCGCTGCCATCTGGACTGACACTACCTGCCAATCTACACCATACATTTAGTTTCACCCAGCGTGCAGTGCTGGAGCCACTGGCACAGGCCCAGACGCCAGTCGTGGTGCCCCGTTGCGGAGCCCCTATGGCGGGAGAAACGTCCCTTGTTCTGACTGGCATAAATGACTTTGTATACTTTGTCCTAAAAAGTCCTTTCTTAAATAAAACTATAATCCCCCACGTCAAGATCACAAAGTTTATGAAATTGTGGCAGGTGAATTTAACTGGAGGTATTGAATACTTGCTAGTATTCTTATAGACGGTTTCAGCGGCAACAACATAAACCTTATGTGGCCCAAACTTAACTTCTGGTAGACCTAAAGAACAAATAACTGGTGAGAAGTTTTAAATGAATTCAATGCAATTAATATACAAAAATATTGATATGGATTAATATTAATTAAATATCAAATAAATTGCTATATTATAACCAGACACAGACTGGAAGTTGTATGTGTAAAATGTAAATGGAAGTTAACTTCGGGCCAGCGCGTGCGTCCGATGAAAAGGTCTATACCATTGTTAAACTGAGACCTAAACAGTTCTACAGACAGTCTGATATAGACCTCTTCTGGTCAAAATGTTTGTGCAAAAAAAAATCTGTGGCATTGTGCAACAGAATGTGTCAGAATTGTGTAACAATACAGTAATTGTCTGTGTTTGTAATCTGAACTTTGTCTGTGAGATTTTAATGGGTTGATGACTACATTAAGAGACAGCTTACTTGTATCTTCATACTTCTTGATAAATTGAACCCATTTCTTGGCATTTACGTCAATGTTAGCAAACAGCAGAAAATTAGAACCGGTCATGTAACAATAAGCAGCCAGTCGTTTTCCGAGTCAGCTGCTCTTTTGCCACGGAAAGAATTTCCAACCGCTAATGATTATTCAGTTCAGTCCAGTGGTCAGAAACAGACACAGCAGCACAGAGAAGAGCTGTGACTCCACCACACTGTTATTACTGCTGGAAAGGCCATTCTGAAGAACTGCTGATGGGACGGTAATGCGCACTGGTACTTTAGTACTTACTCAGTACTATTGTGTACTTGCTCCTGGTCAATGAGTTTGGTCTGAAAAACTATACTGATCCACGAGTGAAATGAGGAGGCCACAGAGCCATCTGGTAGGAACAAGGAAAAGGACAGATTGTTCTGCTTTTAAAAAAAGACTAAACTAAATAAAAGTCATTGCCCAGCAGAAACGACGGTAAGCTAATGCAGATGTGTCTCCTTTTATGTTTCTCATTGCTTAGTGTTTTCAATAAAAGAAGGTAATCCTGTATCTTTATTCATTGGATTGTACTCTATTATGGTATAGAGAGATTGTCATATACACGTACCATGGTATTAACCTGGTACACTATGCCCTGTCCAAGAATAGGCCTAATAAATATGAAAAATAAAACATTAAAAGGAACATAAATGAAAAAAGGTTACAGATTATCTGAAAAATTAAACAGACCATAGATTACATTTAATATCTAGATGGATTCTTCAAGTCTGAGTCTTCTCAAAATGTCTTCTCCTCCTTTTCAACCAGCTTCAGCACAGCGAGACAGATAAATAAACTTGTGGCTTTTTTTGACAAGCCATAATCATCACTCTCACGATCAAACCGAAATGTGTGCGCAACACAAACTGCAGTCTGGGAAAAGCGGCACAGCGCACATACCGGTAAATTAATTCCACGCCGATGCTTACATAACCAGCGTGACCTCAGACAAACTATGCCAGCGTGAATATGTACTTCATCTCGAAACTGCATAGATGGTGAACCACAAACAGACCGACAGAAAACAGACAGTCTTAAAGATGATTTTGAAGACTCGCAAACACGCCGCAGCGAGAGCAGCCGCAGAGGGATGCGGATGTAAAGACAGCGTCCCACCAGATTCCAGTCGAGCTCAGACGGAGAGGAAAAGAGTGGCATGGAAAGTTCTGATTCAGTGTAGTCAGATGAGACCGACTCTGTTAATGAGCTCTCCCTCTGTATATACGTCTGCAGGAAGCTACAGCCTTATATAAATACTTGGCACATAGAGACATCTCATAAAAGGAAACAGGAGAGAAGAATAAAGGGGGAGAGCAGAGGAGATGAGAACAGGACACAGAATAGAAGAGAGAGGTCACTGGTGTTTGGGAAGCCATTTTGAATCCAAAGTTTTTTGTCACCACGAAGACAGTTTAGCTGACAGCATTCATTTCAAAGCCCTGAAACATATGAAAGTGATTTAACTCGTCTATTATTTTCCGACTCACTGACGCAAGCACCTTTCCCCCCTCCAGGTGATCTCATCTGGAGTCTGCGTGCCGCTGACATGCGCCTCTATTTCTGGCTTTTACTGTATAAGAATGTACCAGTGAGCAAAATCACACACGCCGAACACAAATCCGAGCTCTCGATAAACTTGGGAGCGGTGGAATCAAAGCTTCATCCCATTCTGATACAAAACGTCAATAGATTAGACAGCACGCTGTGCAAGAGGCTTATCACTGTTTGAATAGTTTGAAGAAGCTTCGTGTAAGCACGGAGTGATTTGAGAAATCTTGCTCTTTGTGTGTGTTGGCAGTCAAATGCTCCAATCTAGGCCAGTTGTTCATATATACAGCTCTGCTCTTCAATCTCTGTAATTCAAAATACCACTAAACTCACTTCAGAAACACGGTTTCTTCAAGTAAAAAATTCAACATATTCATGTTACCTCCATTTAAAAAAGGTTGTGTTAGAAACAACACAATCGGTGGTATCTAGGATAACACACAAAATGTATTGTCCTTAACTAGATACATTTTGGTGTTTTTTCTGGGATAACACATTTCCTGTTATTTTTAACTCAACGTCCCTGTTGAAAAAAAACAGCATATGCTGGTTAGGTATGTTTTGATGATGGTTTGCTGGTTCGTGCTGGTATAAGCTGGTCATGTGCTGGTCCTTAGCTGGTTTAAGCTGGTCAAACCAGCATCAAAACATACCTAACCCAGCATATGCTGGGTTTTTTTCAACAGGGGTGTGGTGTCCCTTTTATTTATTTAACACAAAATTGTGTTAAATAGCTGAACACGAACAGTGTGTTGTTAATAATGAACACATCCCTTTTGAGATTTTGTAAATGAAATGTGTTCACATGGTCTTGCTCACACACTTGTATCGGAAACAAACACTTGAGCCACGCATCATAACAAACCAGCAATAAAGTGTTACAACTCCAACAAGCCATATACTCTTTATGATTTGTGTCTTTGATATCTCAAATGTTTCTCCTGACAGAAATGAGATCAAATGGAGACTTTTGCGTAAATCTCAGATTTTCCAGATGACAAAAAAACACCATTGAGCTCAAGAGTTTCAAAAGAGATCTCAACAGTGTGAGATCTGATACCACTATCTAATGTTTACCTTCATGGGTCTTAATATGAATTAAATTCTTAAACTATTATTCCAAAACCAACTTGTCTGAGCAGGGCTATCCACACTTTATAGCTCAATCCTCTTACTGTGTGTCAACAATTGTCTGTTTTGTTTGTTTTCATTCTTGTAAAAAAACATCTTAGAGAAAGCTTCTGAACTGTTTCTCAACCTTTTCCACTGGTTAACAGCCAACATGCACATTCTCAAATTACCACATTAAGGAAGACTTTTCTCTAAAAAGTCTCTCCTATAAAGACTTTTTTTTAGACACAACACATCTCTGGGTAACAATGCTCCAAAACTTCAAAGTAAATTGGAGACCCTCACTCGAGTGCTATCAGCTTTAAGAAAGTTAATCATTCATTTCACATCCCTTCAAAGCCCTGAGAGCGCATTGTGAGAATCTGAACTCGCATGTTTTTAGAGAGTGTAATAAATACAGTTTTACTGACGTACCCATGGTGCTCTGCATGGCTGCCTCCTCGCGTCTGTCCCGACTGTCCTGGAGATACAATCCCACCCCGCTCACAGAAATCTGTAGTCTTGCTTCTTCAATCTCAGTCACACACACTCATTCTCTCTCACACATTTCCACTCCTCTTCCTCGCGCCAAAGTTTCCTCTCTTGTTCACTCTGAAAGCCCCTTCCTCCGTGTCCTGTCCTCTCCTCCGCTGCTTGTCGTGACAGCTCCGCCCCCGTCTCCTGCTACCCTCCTCCCTCTCTGTATGTGGCCCCTTCTTACTCAACCACCCCCATCCTCCTTACACACATTTAATCCCTCCTCATGCACACTCCTTCGCTTCACTCTTTCCTCCACATTTTCCCCTCTTCCTCTCAGTCTCACACTCAGTCTGTTTACATAAAAGTTTGATTCGGTAAGACTAAAACAATAGTTAAGTGATTTAAAACGTTCAAATGCTTTAGACTGAAATCATATCAGTCAATTCCTGCAAGGCAGATTCAGAACACCACACCACAATTGACCCACATTCGGTGACACTTGACATGCATTTGGAAAGTTCTGCGAACTTAAGGCGAAGTTTACTGTAATAATAACAAACAAACATACACTGTAGGTGAAATAACGAATTATATTAGTCATTAGTATTTAATTAAATACGTTTATTTATACGGTAAGTCAGCTTTCTTTTTGGGTATTAGATTTATTCTTGCACAATAAGAGGGACTAATGTGATCCTACTTTTTCGATGCTGCCAAAATATATAACATAATTAAGTTTCCTACTTTTTAAAACAGAGTTCACACATGGAGCACATTTATGATGCCGGAACAATTCTTGCCAAGATTCCCATCATTACCCTCGGAAAAAAATTGTTTGTGTAAAGACCGGGTATTACACTAACTGGATTAGAGTAAAACCTCTCAAATCAAGTCAAACTCTTTGTCTGTTAGTGGATTTTCTCTGGGCTGTAGGGCTGTTCAACGATTAATCGTATCTATAATAAAAATTTGTGTTTACATAATATATGTCTGTGCACTATATTTTGAAGAAAAATATAAAAATGAAAATACATACATGTATGTATAAGTCTTTATAAATACAAAAGAAGTATGCACAGTGCACAGACATAAATGATCTAAACGCAAACTTTTATTCTGTATTCGATTAATCGCGATTAATCGTTGAAGGCCTACTTTCAACTGCTACAAATTCACACGAAATGAGCATAACAAATTGTTGCCGCATATTACATTAAAATTAAATATTTCAAGTGAAAACAACGTAGGGAGTTTGATGCATTTAAAGTGAAGTACTTGGGACTTTACTCTGTTATTTGTCTGAGCAAAACAAAATTCAGTTTAATGTATGTTGTTCACTAACATTTGGTACTGGAAAGATATCAAGTAGTTATTCCTAAATTCAATTTAAAAATACCTAAAAACTTTAAATTCAAATTTAAGACTGAAAGTCTGGATCCAGAATAAAACAAAATCTATCACAACCTTTTGAAAAGTTGCAAAACTCAATACAAAGTTTAAAAGAGTTGAACGTTTCCAAGACATCAAAGCCTAATGTGTTCTTTACGAAGTTACAATTAAAAAGAAAAAAGACATAGAAGGTAGAAGTGCCTGTATTTGTCCGAAAGTTTGTTTCTCAATGAGCCTCATTCACTCTTTATTGGTTTACTGCTCTACTCCTTCATTTACAGGCCATTCCCAAACAAAAGCAAGGAAGCATGACGTGTTATTCCTAACCCATGTGTGCTGGGAACAGTAAATACTGAGAAGTGAAATGAAGAAGACGGGTCGAGAGAGAGATAGATAGGAAGGAAAGTTAATGAAGCGTTAGAAACAGATGAGCATCTGAGTGATGAATGCACACTTGCCCTCCATGGGAGTTATCATATGAACATACACTCCACATATATATTTGTATAAATTCACAAGGGAGGTTTAACATGATACTCTTTACCGCACACACCTAAAGGTATGTCCGGTTAATTGGATTCTCTTTGCCGGAGCCCAGGCACATGCTTGCATACTTGCAATATGACCTGCACATTATCCGTGGAGCAAACTGACTCTGTCTTCCAGTACTGGGACTGGGAAAGCCGTCGGTTGGGGGATTGGGGGCAATGAACAGCTTTGATTCAGAATGTACGGGGGGAGGGCGTTTCCAACCCCCACCCACAACTTCCAAATCCTGCTGTTTCTATTCAGCTCTGAGTTAAAAAGGAGAAGAAATGGAATGGAATGAAGTTGGTTTGGGAAGAGAGAGAAATTAATGATAGCGAGGGACAAAAAGACTGAACAAGAGCCTTGCACTGGCAACCCCACCTCCCCCCCGCACATACCACACATTGATCTGATCCACAGCGCACACAAACGTGCAGACGGACACACACAAAATGAGAGGTCCTCGAAAACTTCAACAAAACACTTAACCCCTCATGTACGAAAAGTTAAAAAGAGCGTGCTGGAGTCTTGAGGGGCCAACGGGGAAACTGCACCTGCAGAACTGCATGAAGCTCCATAAAGTTCCCTGTCAGACACAATTTCACACACAATTCATGATGTCACAATTGACCCCATTTACTTCATTCATGTTACTGGTCCTACTGTGCATGATTCATCCTTGTCCTTTTCCAAATAAAGTATCTTGATCGGACTCTGCAATGACGCTGTGGATCTGTGATATTACAGATCCTGCTTACAATTTCAATCCCTGCCCTCCGACCACATGTCATGTACAAACCACTAATCCCGATCCAATTTACAATCTATAAAAATCCATCCAACATTTTTTCTTGTCGAATATCCTGTTTCACTCAGAACATTTTGAAGCACAATGACTTGTGAAATGCTCGCTTTAGAAGGAGTAGTTTACTCAATGAATGAAAATATTCTTTCATCATTTACTTTCACGACTTTCTTTCTTCGGCAGAACACAAATGAAGATATTTTAAGAACGTTGGTAACCATATGACATTCACCCCCCCCCATTGACTTTCATATTGTGGACACAAAACAACTGAGACATTTCCCAAAATATCTTCTTTGTGTTCCAAAGTCATGTTAGGGTTTTGAAAACATTGAAGGTGAATAAATGACAAAAAATGTTTTTGGGTGAACTATCCCTTTAAATCCATTTTGCAGGTTTCCTTCCCAGCTCAGTGCAGAAATGCACAAAAAGGTCTGCAGATTTCGTCTGGGCCTACTTATGAAAAACAAATCGCAAAATGCGTGTTACATCAGGGTACCATTCCCATGAATCTTCGAACCGTGAGTGTGGCCAAAGACTGATGGCACAAGAGAAGCATGTTGACACCATCTCTTGAAAGTCTTAAAACATGCTTTACCACCTAAATGATCAAAGATTGTAGCGTGGAGTGCACATTAATCTTTGATTTACCCTCTGGAGGCAGATTACATAACTAAATCATGAGTTCAGTGAATGTCATGTGTGGAACTATGTATACACATCAAGCCCTGAGCTCATACCGCCCCAGCATCAGAAGAATGAAAAACACATCCCCCTTACAGAACTTTCAGCGGTCAAAAGACACCCCGGCGTGCACTTTCTATAACACCACACATGTACACTATCAGTGACAGAGAGACAAGTTCATAAAGCATCAACACTCACGGTGCAAGAAATGTCACACAGACCAGCACTACATAAACAAACAGAAAGCGCCGTAATGAATGGCGTGTAATGAAATTGTATGTATGAAGCTGCCAGGGGATCTGAACGTTGCAAACCAATCTACTTTTACTGCTCTGCTCCCTGCCATGGAAAAGCAATAAGCCCACTGAGGTGAGGGGGGAGGCATGAAGGATAGGAAAGTGAGAGGGCAAGTGAACGCTCTGTCCTTTTCGTGCACTACGGAGGGGGAGTGCAGTCAGCTCGCGCTCCGCAATAAAGCAACTAGCGTGCCGTGGACCTGAGGTGTGAGATATCTGTACCCGACTAGGTTCTCGGTTTTACTTTTATGGTCACTTTGCTAGAATAAAAAAAGAAAAACATATTATGTTTATAGGGCACTTTGAAACTGTTTGCTTATAGCCTCATAGTTCATAGTCCCTGCGTCCCCATCCGCAAATTATCCATCCTAAATAGCATTCAAGATTAAAATGAGTGAGACAAACTCAGAGATTTCAAAAATAATTTTACAGACTTTTCCAAAAACCAAATGATCTCAGTTATGATATACACATTCATGTCATAACTCTAATCTCACTGTAGGTCAACTTTTGACTCACGTTCGTCATTTTAGGAGAAACGTCTGAGACAAAGTCCACAAAGTTACGACACAGCAACCTCACCAAAATGTTATTCCAGGCACTTACTCAAAGGAAATTTAGGGAGGTGAGAAAGATCTCCACCAAACACCTGTTCCTAACCTCAGCCATGACACCCAAGAACCCCCATTGCTGTTTTATTGGGCGGAGGGTCGAGTGAGGTCAAAGGTTGGAGGACCAGTCTTCCAAAATAGATCAAGAGTTCGTGGTCTCAGTCTTAATGTGCACTAGGTGGAAACACATAAAATAGCACTAAAATTAGCCAAGGTCACACAGTGACAAACAAGCTGAGAACTTCTACAAGATCTGTTTTACCAAGTATAGACAAAGTCATAAACTTACTTCCAAAGCTCTGACTCAATGTCAACATAGAGTCAGACATTGCTCACCACCACACTTGGAAAGAATAATAGGACTTCAGAGAATAACAGCCAAAACAGTTCACAGCTACAGAGCGTCCATTGAACAGTTAGCTTTCATTGCTATGGGAGAGCTGCTAGCATAAGCATTGAAAGACGCACAGAGAGTTATTTCCCATAGCTAAACAAAAGGAATTCATAGGTCTATGGTAAGCACACAAAAGCTGGAACACACACAGAGAGAGAAAGAGCAGGAGGCAGAGGGACATCTAAGGCAGCTCGGACCATTCGGGGGAAAAGGTTGCAAATCACTTCGGGACACATTAACATGACTGCTCATGACTAGGCAAGAGGAAAAGAGCAAACGTGCGGTGTCTTTTAAAGCGTGCACACACAAATCTCACGGCCGTCCTGCAGTGCTTCACTAAATCTTAACAGGAGAAAGGTGGGAGCAAGCATCATGTCAGGGTCCTCTGGTTCAATTCCCATTAACTCCCAGCATGCTTGCTGTTTTTACTTCCACTGGTGTGTAGACATGGTCAGGCCGTCCCTATAATAGTGGCTACACCTTTACACACATACAAAATTTTACTTCATCTGTAAAATACAAAGGAACAACATAATATGCTCTAAAACCAGAACCACGTGTTTTCTTTTACTTGGGAAATGTAGAGAGATGTCACACGGTTCTGCGTTAAAAGAAGGCCCATTGTGTCTCCGCTCATGCCCGTGGGACACCCAACACACATCCGAATGGCCTAAAGGCTGTCAATATCTTCAGTAAAAACAATTCGTCTGGGCCGTAGCTAAGCCTCAGATGTCATATGCACCACAGAGAGGAAGCAAAAGAGTTCAGTCGTCTGAAGAAAATTAACAGCTGCTTAGACAAGTGTGAGAATAGATTGATGCCCTGAAGCTCCAGAACAGCTGCTTGGACCACACAAACACAAGACAACATTTTGAAAAAGAGCGCTTTCTGGGAAACTCGAACTAAAAGCTAGGCCAAAGATATTGCCATGGTGCCATGCTGCCATGGTTAGTAAAAGAGTTGCCTTTGGATCCCATTGTAAGAGTTCCCTAACTTGCCACCCAGTCTCTGGCAGGCACTGTCCTCTTGTCAATCCCACCCTCTAATAGCTGCCCTCTGACACTTACAGCCCCTCCCATTTAGGCCCAGGTCGCCCACCATCCACACCAGTGTCACACTTTGTACTGGTCATCCATCATGAACCTGACCCCCGTACTATACTCCAAAGTGCTGGAATGGACCTTTATTGAAATTTCCACGGGGGTGTAAAACTCAGCCAGACGCACATTCACACCATTAATCAATGTCCAGACTCCAGGAGAAGAGATAATCGGCATCGACAGTGAGGAAATATCTGTGCAATTTTGCTGACGCCTGTAAAATTGACAGCAACATGATTTTGCAAATTGCATTATTTATCACAGTTCTTTACTGCAGGGTTGGAAACCTACGGTGGCCTCTGCTGTGCATCTACAACAACCTGAGCACACTTTAAATCATGCTTTTACAGATCATTAGCTTTCAGTGTCTTTAATTAGCCGAGCCTAATTAAAGCCAACAGGGTGAGAGGTAAAAGTTATGACAGTGATGATGGGGTCTATTACCGTCTGCTTGTTCTGTATGGGTGGGCTAAATAAATGATTCAAATAAATTGCATATGTCAGCTTCTACTGACGGAAGTAAAAGATACTGTGGAAAAGCAGAAAGGGAATTGTTATTGTTCTTACCTTGCACAGATGCCCTGAGTTCAGCTCCTAAGCTGCACACATTCAGGTCTGATGAAGACTTTACACATCCCAAGAGCCACACTGCAGCATCGGCCTTTGCTCACACGCACACCTGCAAACATACACACACATGTATTGGGGTTAGATGACGTTTTGAACAGTAACAGTCACAAAGCATTTGAAAACATAACAAAGAGGGCCTATAAGACCTCTAGAGCAGTGGTTCTCAAACTGGGGGCCAGGGCCCCCGGGGGGAGGCACAAGATAAATCCAAGGGGGCCACAGACTTTGTGGAATTATATAAAATATAGAAATGTATAATCAATTTTAAGCAATTAAACATTAGAAAAACAAGACCACCAACCAGAAGTATTGATGTTCCAGCATTGTATAACAGTATTTGTTTATGGTTTTATTAAAATTCCTAGTTCATGATTATAAGTTTTTATTTGGGGGGCCACAAAGCCATGCACTCTACACAAAGGGGCCTACAATGAAAAAATTTGAGGATCACTGCTCTAGAGGACATGATAGGGTTCAAGTACGCACAGTGTACTGTACATCACATCACACACCTGCTATATAAAATATTACCTGCCGGATTTAAAGGTGAAAAAAGGCTTGTGTTGCAATGCAAGCATGATAAGGTCATGGCTTTCTGAGGGGTCATAGTATTTATTTTTCTTTGGTCCTGAAAAGAAAGGTTCACAGGGTCCTTGGAAGTAATAGAGGCAGAGATCAAATACTGCCTAGTAAAATATGTGAAGGGATAAATTCCTCATACAAAATAATTACACATCCTAGTAAGAGTAGAAGAGCATACTGCCCTCTGCTGGACACAGACCCAATCTACTGCTGTGCTTTAGTGGAAGAAAGCTTAATAAACTGATACAAAAGAAGAAAGCACTTCAACACATACAATAGATGACTTTAAAACTAACAGACATGTACTTAAAAGCATTATCTATCATAGATGGCTGGACAAGATGTCCTCAGGACTTTTTAAATAAATCATTCAAAAAAAACATTAAAAACGTATTTGAGTGATACTATGTTTTTAGATTCTCTAATTGTGAAAGTTTTTTTTTCAGCGGCAACAACATAAAGAAACATTGTTCCCTAAGCGTAGCTTCCAGTAGACCTGCGCAAAGTAGTTTAAGTAATCTAAACTAAAATATTAAGATCAATTAAATATTATTTCAATTGTTATATTATATAGACCAATAAACAAACACTGACCGGATGTTAATTTCGGCCAGCTTTCGATGAAAACGTTTACTAATTTGCAAAGTTTTTCTAAGTTGCAATTTAAACGTGTGCATTGTTCTTGATGTACAAACCCTATCCAGACAAACAAACACACTGCCTCTTATCTGGTTCCTATACCATCTGAAAGACCATCGTTCAGCCTCAACACGCTGACAGGAAAAAACAAATGTTCCGAAAATTTCCCAACCACAGGTTTCTTGTTTCAGTGCAGCTTTGTCCAGTTAAAATGGCAAGGCCTGTTCATAACTCATAGTGACACCATGTGCTGCATTCCAATCCCCTACTTATACTATGCCCTTAAAGTATGTACTGTTTTTTATATAAAAAAGTATACACATTTTAGTGTGTAGCAAAACTTTTTGCATGCACTGGGACATACTAACGCAAAATGGTGTGTGGCCAAAAAAGTGGCCATTGTACGGCGGTTGACGACACAGTGATCCTTAACTGTCACGAACATCAAAATACAGCTCTTCCTTGCATTCAAGTATTTATTCTTATATATTATATTTATTATTTTGTATGTATGTTTACTTACATTAGTTAATTTAGCGAAGCATCTTTTATTTAATTTTATTAATGCAGTGCAGCATCACTAATCTCCGTCCTCTCGCAGTGAGTTGTGGGTAATATCAGCCGCTAAGTGTCCATAGGTTCCATTTGGCCGTAAGTGGACTGTGAAGTGGACTTCACAGGGTGTTCCGCCATCTTAAGTGAGATTCCAATCCGAAGGGAGCGAACATGTTAATTTCAAGGGGCACTACGGGAATAAGGGGACATCGATACATCACTTCGCCGAAAGTGAAAATCACCTAATTGCCATTGCGCGCCGCGTTGCGAGTCAGAAAACAACGGACAAGTTTACGCATGCCCTTTGTACATTGTGAAAGTTTATTTAATTATTGTTAATTATAATTGTAACAAAGTTCAAAGTAGGGAAGGAAGGAGGCGGGAACCGGCGAACAATCAATAATGTTTTGATCAAAAATAAAATAAACAATAACACTGAAGGCGAAAGGTCGGCAGCCACCCCACGGTCGACTGCAGGGCACACAAACATAAATATAAACTTAACATGTGTCCGGGACCGGTCCTCTCTCATCAGCAGTCCTGTCGATTCGTCATTTTATGCTCCCGAACTCCTCCGTGGGAGATGCGGGACCGGTGCGCACGCAGCTGATTTCCACTATCACTCACGCCACCGGCCCCGCCCCACGGCTCCCGTCCCGCCTTCCTCGCTACAATATTAAATACTGTGTGTTTGCTTCACATAAATATGTTATTTTACTTTTTGTAGCATTGGTATTTTATAGGCTATACACTCGAGATGATGAATGTATTTATTTGTATTTATCGTTTATTGTGCAATTGAAAAGTAGTTCAGCCATTTTTTTTTTATTATTATACAAACCAATATAAAAGTGGTAAGCAGCAGCAGAATGTGCTATCTCTTTAGTTATTGCTCCCTGAACTCTTTGTAAGTCTAAATGTAAATGTTACTTCAAGGGATATCCCCTGCTCAGGGAGTAGGGAGCAGTGAACACTGCGTAGGAACCCTATCAAATGGAACGCAAGGTACTTTGAGAATACTAATCTCAGAATACTATGATTTGGGACATACCTATTCTATTATCAAATACTATTTAGGACGGATAGTATGAGACGCAGCAATACTGAGCGCTGGGTCGATCCTACGGGATGTGACCTGCAGGGACTGCTCTCCTTTGGTCAGGAATGTTACCGTTTACTGTGTTTAATATACCGGTGAAGAATGAAGTAGAGATTAGAGAGGAATGTGCTATCTCTTTAGTTATCAGCAGTCTCATAAGAAGTGTGCTTTAACACACACACAGATACACTCGATTTAAACGACACACGTGTAGAAAAGCGTAAAGGATCAAGGATTACTTTGTTTCTCCCAGAAATATAATTTAACTGCAAATGGGATGGTTTGCGTGCTGAATTCAGTGTGAAGCACAACTTCCGATGCGCGTGCTGCACATGCTGTACATCGCTGCAAACATAAACATTATGAATGTAAGCTCTCATTCGTCATCTCACATCACCAGCAACGTCAAACTTATTTTTTTCTATAGTTGAGTGACAGTAAGCAGTCGTTTAATGTTATCCGGGACACATTAGATTCACGCGTGATCACAACCGACCACAAAAAGAAAACTGATCGTGTTTTTACACCAGCATTTAGTGCAGTCTGCGCAATAGTGCTCACACAGTTCTTCAGCAGCGATGCACACGGTAATCCATCACTGAGGCACTGTCTGCAAATTGATACAATGTGGCTCATTGATTTTGCCATGACCTCAACTAGCCTGTCAGGGATAAACTCAGGCCTGGTGAATGGTGCTGCTCTTCAGTGTCAGATTGCTCTGCTGCCATTAAAGCTCATATTTCTTTTCTTGCTGTCTGTAAACCAGGCTCTATTTCTTCCTAATAAAAGCTCTCATCACGTCATGGACTGACAGCAGTAGTGAGCTTGAAATGATCTCATCAGAGCTGTGGTGCAGTGGTTTGTGTACATGGTCCAATGCAGTGCTACAGTGCTTATGCGGCTGATCCAGGTTTGACCTGCATTTTCACTGTCACTCTGATATATCTCTGCAACAAAAGGGAAAAAAATCCCACTACCAAAATAAAGAAAATCTAACATTTATATCATTTCCACTGCTATAGTACGACTGCCACAAAAAAGTCATCATATTAAACTTGCTGTTAAAAACATATTGCACTGTATGCAAACATTGTCAACATGTAATGAATGCACCAGGAAGCCAGAGAGCAGATGGTACTTTTTGACAGACGCTGACCGTCATCATCCACTTTCGTTATTCAGAAATGCAGAGTTTTTACATTTTCCTAGATATCTCTTAGTTCTGCAGGGAAAAAAACATACATTTCTGTTTCATGTGAATCTCTTTAACACACTTTGACATACTTCTCAGTCTTACATTGATTGTCGTTTTCTAGCTGCTCTCATAGACAACCAGACTAAAGTAAACATGAATCTGACCCATTGGAGTCCCAGCAAGGAAAAGAAAGCCTGCAGGGTAACAGATGGCGAGGACCAGGCATCAGAGACTCAAGGATACTGAGAAAGAAGAGCATCATCCCTCCTCTCATCCATCCATCCCTCCTTTTCAAACGAGAATGTTGCTTCATCTCCCATTATTCTGCAGGGCCTGAGACCCAAGCGTCAAGCTATGGGCAATGCTGGGTCAACAAACTTTAATGAATCAAGATAGGTGTGGTTAAATTCAAAAACAATGTCAAGGCAATAGGTTGTTTGCACATGACGTCACCACGGCACTGAGTGAAGTGCAGATCACAAACTCAAAATGGCAACTTTTTGCGTTGATGTTTAAATCGATCACACCATGGAACCACAAGGTGTTTTATTGTCTAGCAAAAGTTGATGTTCGTGAAGGGGGAACATGGTGGTTTGTAAACCTGAATCTGTGGTCGGGAGGAGCAGAGCCGGGTGACTGTTTTAAAACGCTTAACAAGGTAACGTACCTAAACAACGACCAGGTGAGCTCAAATTTCTGTCAAACTTTGTAATAAGCACCAGCTGCTGTCAAAAGAATGAGTCTGAAGTGATAAATCTCCGATAAGCGTTTCTTCCCCATAGAAATCCATTATAAGGAAACAGCTTAACATACTGAAACAACGACCACTTAAAACGTAATTTCGTAAATGAAATGCTAATTGTAATAAACACTAGCTCTTGTTAAAAAACATGCACAATTAATTCCGGGTATAAGAATAGTCTCACGTTAAACTTGTTCTTCATTGAAGTTCATTATAAAGAAAGAACATATCGTGGTTCAATGCAGCGACAAACTGAGAACGAAAAACTTTGCAGGTATCATGTTTATGTTTGATATCCGTGATAAACAAATTTATTTAACTTGGTTTTCCGTGGTCGTTGTTTCGGTGCGTTTCCTTTTAATGGACTTCTATGGGGAAGAAAAGTTTAACGCAAGATTTTTCATTTTATCCGTTAAATAAGGAGTCGTTATTTTAACACGTACACGTAAGGGTTAACAGAAATTTGGGCTTCCCTGGTCGTTGTATAGGACGTTAAACATAGGGAAATGTTTCTCCTATAGAGAAAATCACTTAAGTTAACATGACAAAATGGATTAGGTAGAAAATAGGAAAATATTAGATACATGCAAGTATGAAAATTTGAGTATACTGTGTGAGAATGTTTGACCAGAACATTTCAGGTACGAGAAAAAACAGTGCTATTTTTTTCCAGCATGGAGAATCGGATTACTGTCCCGCTCGCACACCGCCACTTCCGACCTCTGGGAGAGGATTAGCGTTTTAATTTTCATAAAACTAAGTAACGAACAACTGCGTCACATTTACTGACCTTTGCGGCCTTGTCTTTTGCATCAGGACAGGATACAGTCATATGCTGATACCATGAAGCAATACTAGATAATCTGCTTTGCTCCTGTACCCTTCCGTTATTTCTAATCACCAGAGCTCATCTCAAAGTCTGCTTACATAAGGCTCAAATGCTGATCAATAAAGTTTTTATGCTTCACAAGTTAGTGTTGCATTATCACAGTTTGCATATTATCTCAATGTTTTAATAGCCTACATTTTAATGCTTCCAATTAACAATCCAAACGGAAGCTCATGACAGCGGTATGATGTTCTCTATTCTTCATAGATATTTTAAATAGTCAGTGTCAGTAAGCAAACTTCCCTCTGCAGCTGATTAATGTTGTTAATCTCACGGTTGTGTCATTAGCCACATGAAATGGGTCTAACAGCAGTGCGGCGGCGTCAAACTCGTGCGGAGTCTTCCATCATCTCAGAGGCGACTCAAGGGCACAGGAACTCAACTGTGATGAGTGATGCTCAGCGCTCAAATGCGCATCTGCCGTTTCTGTGTTTAAGATGCTCAGAAAACACTAATATGACCTGCAGGAATCATCCCGCTTCAGAATCCAAAGAACTTCATAAACTCAGATTGTTATCATGTAGTACATGATCCACCTGCTCACTGTCCTGTCACATTTGGCATTATCATAGCAGAGATTTGCAGCTCATACAATAAATCTTGACGCGGCTGCA
This sequence comes from Triplophysa siluroides, assembly GCA_006030095.1. Lineage (NCBI taxonomy): Eukaryota > Metazoa > Chordata > Actinopteri > Cypriniformes > Nemacheilidae > Triplophysa > Triplophysa siluroides. The sequence continues at coordinate 2,472,321 of VCII01000868.1, read as the reverse complement.
ATTTTATCATAGTCAATCAGATGACTGTGAATTACAAAAGGAGTTAAAGCAACTAGAATAAATACAGTTTATCAGTCATTTCTAATGCAAGGAAAACCGTATATCTTGTTAGATCAGTAAAAGCAGTAAATCTTTGTTTCTCATTTGTTTTTGTTTTTCAGGGATAACTGTGTTTTCCAGGAAAGTGGCAGCGGCTTTGTTGTCCTAATGCTTTGCTCACTGTCCTAGTTTCCAATGCTTTCATTTTGCAAGCAGACATACAAAAAAGATGATTTACTGCTTCAATTTCTGACTATTCAATGAGGATTTGGTGTCAGACTTAAGCTCAGCAAAACAATGCAGCCCCGTCGCAGCGTTTTATCGGTGATAGTTTTAAAAGATTCAGAAATGTAATACCAAGCAAATACTGTATCAACACAACAAAACACGGTCACTATATTTTCCTACCAATTAATCTGAAGAAGCTAGTAAATTAAACAGATGTCAGCATGGGCAGATTATGTCCCCTATTGTCCAAAACCATTAACCAAACTATGCCAGGCAAAATACGTAACCTATACTAAATACAGTGTGGGTAGAATAATGTAGCAGGTCACCATTTAAAAGGATAACTACAAATGTCATAATTTATTCCCTCTAATGTCATTCAAAACCTATATATGATCATTTCTTCTGTGGAACACAAAAGAAGATATTCTGAGAAACAAGTGGTTTTTATAGAGCATACAATGGAAGTCAATGGGCCCCACTGACCAATGTTGTTGGGGCAATAACATTTTTCAAAATACCAAAGTCATATAGGTTTGTAATGGTCCTTTTAAAGTCCATGTAATATTTGGGTTATGAAGGAAAGTCACTTGGTGTACTATATTTCAAGTATTTGGGGCTCCAATTGATTCAGATTTTAAAACAAGCAGTAGTTTTGCCTCACACCAGCAGGGGGAAGACAACTGATATCCCAAGAAGAACACTAGTAAGAGCACAGTACACTGTCAAATTCCTTATTCCTCTCAAACTGTCATGTTGCTGAAAGGCAGACAAAGCTTCTGCAGTCGGAAAACATGACCAAACCCATTGCAAACATCACAGCACAGCAGCAGACAATAAGACAGATCTAGTTCAGAGGCCAGCGTTTGAATTAGATTCTGAGTTAACTTTTGTTGTTGCAGGTCGAGTCAAGGCCATGCAGAAACAAAGGGAGATTGACAATCAAAGCCAGGTTAGCAGAGCGCAAGTCTGTCTGATAGACACATCAAGCTCTATCTTAAATCTAAATCTGCAAACACACACACCACTGTGATTTAATCAAACCGAAAAATGTGACGTTTGAAAAAGCATACTACCATATACTACTTTTTCTGCAGTTATCCTTTAGTATGCAGTGTGCAAATGTTCTGTATGCATTGATAACCTAGACGTGGCAATCTTATCGATGCCAGAAATCTGTTTAAAAGATCATGCGGTATAAAACATTTTTTTTTCATATTTTTGTGTATAATTACATGGGCTCCACAACTCAAATTTCTTTGTTAAATTCTGACCAATGCCGTGGTCAGACAAGACTTTCAGAATGTGAAATTTCTATGGATATGTGGGCAGTAACCAAATGCGAAGGCATGTTTTTTATTCACACATCATGGATTCCAATGTATTTGCACCATCATTATTTTTTTCATATTTACAACTGTATTGTACAAAATTAGATGTACAATATGTATGTAATGTGTAATACTAGTATTATGTATCAGCATTTCTTTCAACTAACAGGGTCACATTGTAATGTATAATTGTTTTGTAGTCTAGTGTGACCGACCCCAAAACAATAAATTGCAAAAAACAATAGGCTAAAGTTGTTTTAACTATTCTGATGAATAAAAGTAATGGAAAACATGGTGAAATGTCATAAATATAATATTAACAATTAATTTGACGGAATCTTAGCATTTGTACAGATTTTTCATGTATTTTTGAAAAGTCACACTTACAGAAAAAGACAGCAAATTTACAAGAAAAACATGAAAAACATTTCACGTGAAAAAACTGTTATTTTACTGTATTTTCTGGTGCCCCGCCACTTTTTTACAGGATTTTTTTTTACAGTGCAAGTTTTAAAAAAGTTCACACTACAGTATACTGTACTAAGCAGTTTGCGAACACATTTATATACTAAACCTAACCGTAAAATACTTAATTTATGTTCTCTTTTAGGATGCCATGACACAAACAAACTTCCCCTGGTTTCCCTTACCAGATGAGACACCAGAGCGAGTATAAGCCAATGATTCAACCTACAGTGCTCTGACTTCTTATCTGGTCATGTCACAGTATACAAGAAGAGGGTAGAAAATCAGTAGCATTTGTCTAGCAAGACAAATGTCTGAACTGCAGAATTTAACCGAGGTCTGAGGAGTTCAAGCTATCTTTTGTAAAGTGGATTTGTTATTCTAGCTTTGCCGGCCAAAACTGAACAATCAAAGCCTTGTATAATCCATATTCACTTTAATGAATCTTCCAAGCTCTAATAACTGCCCGGCCAGTAATCACTTCATATGCATCTGACTGGATTTACAGCATTCATGGGCATTTGATAGGAGAGAGCAAAAGCTTTTTGACAGCCGCTCAAATATGTCTACACATCACATTCTCCTCGCAGAAAGAGGAACCGTGCGGCAGCCAAAACTGAAACAAGATTACAGTACATTACAGAGATTTTTTCTCAATAAAGATGGGAAATATAGGCTTTATCCAAATAACTGTTAAAGTAATATATAAAGCGTAACCTCATCCTCAAATATGCTCCTGTGGTTGTACTAAATAATTTCTATTTAGTATTCACAGTGATGGAACGTTGAAGAAAACCATTGGAATCTAAACTTTTTAACCATCTGAATCGGAACATTTAGAACAAAACTGAAATGAAAACTACAGTGATTAACATTACTTATCCACACTCACCAGTGTTAAAAGAGCAATGTTGACAAAAGGTCTATTATTCAAAGATGACAAACTATTGTGGCAATAATCACCCCAAAGAGAGCATCGCAAACAATGCTTTTAATAAACAGGTCATTTTGGTTCAATAAAAACTCACAGAATAAGATGACCGCAATGCTTACCACTTATGTGTTCTGTTCCTGAACAACTACACTTAAAAATGTAATGCCTGGTCATGGAAAACCACCACATAAAAGAGGTGGCTACACTTCCTCGTGTTATGATGGCACAGAGGGTGACAGTAAGCTCACCCACATGAGACCAGATGTTTGGAAAGCCAGACGGCCGAGGAATGCTCGCTCAGTTGAAGTTTCCAAATGGCTCGTTCAGCTGTTTCCAGCCTGGGCTCCACGGTTTCCTGTGTTTCAGTGGCAGGATGAGCCAGCGCTCGCCCGCTCTCTATCGTCTATCCCTCTCTTTTCTTTCCTCATCTCTTCTGGCCCAAAGGCATTAAACAAACAAGGCCAATGAAGGCATCTGCCTGAACGCCCTAGAGGAAAATGTGTGTGCTTCTATGTGCATGTTTGATAGAGCGAGGCTCTTGAGGGCCAAAGGCTAAAACAGAGTGCTCCAATAAGCATTAAAGAACAAGACTCTGTATCTGCAGAAGAATGTAGGGGAACCACTGATCGACAAAGCAAATAAGCGCTTAAACTTCAGAGATACAGGGTCGGTGTTACAGCTGAATGTAAGAAACATTCGTGTCAGTTTTATGTCTCCCTCAACCCATAATTCCCAGAACAGATGTGGAGCTCATGTGGATCAAAGCTATGGTGAGACTGCTATGTTGTCAAGCATAGGACTCGACATGCAAACATCAACCAATGTGCAACCATCTGATATGGTCAAAGACCTTGTAATGGCTTTAGGACTTACACATGAGATCTCACAGGAAAAAAACATGCTTATAAATCACCAGATTATGGATACGCAAAACCATGAGAAACAGATGCTTATGGAAAAGATGGACTTAAAGATGGACCATCTGAGCATTAGCTGGTTAGTTTCAAACTCTAGTGAAACCTAAATGAACCCCTCAGAAAGAAAGGCCCTTCCAAAATTGGAAAACATGAATGAATTTCACAAAAGTAGACATTTCCATGGTCATTTACACATCTGTTAAGCTCCAAAAGGAAGCAAAAAGAGTCTGAGGAAACAGTCCTTTCCTTGTTCGTCTGTGACATAGGATCACAACATGCAAGGTTGCAGGTCAAAGATTTGTTTATTCAACAACTGTTTTAGTATCATGAATATAGGAATGCAGTGGTAATAAAGAGTGTTTGTTTCTAGTTATCATCCACTGTTTATAAAACAAGACAGCTATTTGTATTACATAAATAAAGAAGCATGCAGGTGTACATGAGCATAAATCCTAAAGCTTACAGGAATTACCTGCTACCAGGAGTTTTAAGCTGACATAAAAGTTATGAATATATACATTTACAGCTTGTTGTGATAAAAACGTGGTGTGGCATGCGAAATACTGTTTAAATATATTGTATATTAATTAATCAATTAGAACATTATACACAAAATGCAATGTATTTCTATACAGAAATATTTATTTTTATTTTATTTAATAAAATTAATATTATATTCTTATGTGTTATTTCTAAACTCGATATATTCTTGAAAATAAATGATCATATTTTTTTAAATCTTTGTAGCTGTTGTTTTTGTTCCGATACAAATAATGATCAAAATGTGTTTTTGACGTTTGGTGGTTATTTGGTATGGAAAGAATACGACAATGTGCTTTTAATTTGCTCTGTGTTGAAAGTGTATTTGTGTGGGGATCAGATGTGTGTGTGTGTGTTTTGCTTTATGTGTGTATGCATGCGAACTACAGTCCATATGAAGATCTGATGGGGTCTGACAGAAAGCAATGCTTCATTGAGACAGCAGAACACTCTATTAATACCCAAACCTTTGTTTCCAGCATCATCCCTGTTCCTAAACATGAAAAGAAGTCAGATGCATGAATAAGCAAAAGAGAACATGCAAATGATGCATAAGTGGGCCAAAAAAATCATTATTTAAAAATTCTGCTCCAGACGGGCATCACTGAGGAGAGACTCTGGGGTGAGTTACATAAATGACTCTAATCCTTTTTGCTATGCAGCAGAAAAACAGGAGCCGTTGCTTCACTATTAAAAGAGGCAGGACTGCTTCTATACAACGGAAATGACTGAAAGTTCTTTGATTCTGTGTTTATAATGTTTCAATATTACATACAAAATGTTAGTTGTATGTGACGTGTTGACACCTACATGATAAAAAATCTGCATGTCAGGTTTTCATGGGACTAATCTTTAATGATTTTACTCTTGAAATGTTTTCCTAATGTACCAGGAATGCAATGTTCCAGGAAGCTATTGAGTAAGGTATATTTTCTCATTTAAAGTTTTGAGTCAGCCGGTGGTCAGGATTGTTCTACAAACACGGGCAAAATCAGTCAAGCTCACACAAGTCAATACTGCCACACAACTTCAGTAAACCGGCAGCCATACAGAGAGATGCTAGGCTTTGTATACCGGATATTGTGCTGTTCTGGTTTGTTCACATCTCATACTGTTAGTACAATGACAGGAATTGTGATGCTCCATTAAATCTGGCCCATCCTTACACAGTTCTACTCAGAAAGGTTCAGATGAGTTAACATTGTCATATACAGGACTTACTGTACAACTGCTTTTGATCTCTGACATGAAGGAGACATACTACTGGGACTGTGGTTTAAGAGCAACTGGCAGCTGTTTAAACTGTCGCCAGTCAACTAAGCTTGAACAATCACTTCTGTTTGTTTTTGTTTGCTTTCTATTAAGATGTGGATGAGCAAGAGTTGCACTGACTTTGATCAAACGAATGAACCAACTTCTGTTTTAGCTGCTAGGAAATGGAAAAGTTTGGAAATATAGATGAAGTGTTATCCATCTGTGCTTTCTGTTTTGGTTAAAACATTGCTTTTGATGTAAACCACAACAATTCACTGCTGTTTTCAGTCCCATGAAATGTATAATATACATACTGTATACTCTATGTGATATAATATTGAACTCTGTCATTGCTTTAGCCTGTATCTAACTGATATTTCATGTTCTCTAAAGGGTCGTTCATACTATAACGAAAACTTTAACTATATTAGCATCCACACAAACACACTATAATGTCAACGTTATGGTCATTTCAAGCTTGTGTGCTGCTGTGTAACAATCACAATAATGTATACTGTTGCTTTACGTTTTCAGCGCCAAACGTCTTTCATTCAGTAGATGACTGGTTCCCTTTATCGTTGTGATGTGAACCCCACTATTCTCTTAAAGGTCCAGTGGATGAAATGTAGCGACATCTAGCGGTGACATTTCAGATTGCAACCAAACTATCATATGTGGTATCATTTGAAAGCTTAGAGTCACTAGTTTCTGTAAAAGTGCACCATTTTAGGCATTTATCATTCATAAAAAAACTTTTTAGGCTGAAATTCATCATATCCCCATGTCATAGCCCCTTTATAATCATGTATGTTTATGATCATGAACATTTTTCATAAACCTCAAATATCTCCAACATGTTCAAATTATATATCAAATGAAATCTCTTATTCTACTGAATAAAGATCTTCAATTGGATTTATTGATATTTTACCACAGATCGAATGCAATGAATTATGATGTGTATGAAATTGATATTTGTAAACAAACAACACATCCATTGAATATCTAAGCTAATAACTGCCTCCCACCACATAACTTTTTTTGTTATATTGTTTGCTACAAAATAAGTCCATTCCTACCTCTTTTCATGGTTTTAAAAGTTAAAAATCCACTTTCCATGTCTTCCATCAACGTTCTGCGTCAGCAACATGACATAAAAGCTAGGAGAGTTAAAAATTCTGTAAAATATCCGAACCTCTGTCTATCCACGAGATACATATTAAACAGAAGCTCAGACTCTGACGTCTGTGTTGACCCCTCATTTGTCCAAATAGGCGAATCAGAGGCTGAGATATGACAATGCGCCAGAGTCTGAGCTTCTGTTTAATATGTATCTCGTGGATAGACAGAGGTTCGGATATTTTACAGAATTTGTCATATCTCAGGGAGGCAGACCAAAACACAAGTAGCATGTTTGTGTAGACCACGAGCAAACTCAACACCAAGTTTCGCTTGTTACGTGCAATTTTGAGAGGTTTACTGTGAAATTACACAAAAATATTTCATTAATAACACTACCATGTGGTTATGGAGTCTGTTTAAAATTGGGTATGCCAAAGACAAATTAAGAAAAATGGACACTTGAGTTGCTTTAGAGTAATACACTTTCAAAAACCGTCTTTAGGAAATAAAAAAGTATTTTTCATAGAACTGATAAAATGTTTATCACTTTCAGCAGTGTTTATGAACTTTGGAGGGGTTTCCTGGAATATGACACCAAAATGTTCTATTTACATCACTGTATGTGGATATGGTGTGCATGGGTATGCCAAATTCAGGCGGAAATCCAAAAAGTTAACTCCCAAAAAAAAAAAATCTTTAGGCCTTTTAAGATTTTATTATTACCTATTTTGTATGTTTATAAGGCCCTATAATGTATATAATTTCAGGTTTACTATCATTGCGGGGACAAAACAAATCATGACCACCTTCAATCAAAAGCGGTCCCCAAACTTAAATCTAAAACACAGACAGGAGCCAAATAAAAAGCGAGAATCGATCAACCACACATTTAAATGAAAGGCACTTTATCCCAAATGTGACTGGGCCACAGTTTCTCTTTCAGCCTAAATGCTGCGCTTCAGAGAAAACTCGCTGCTCTAAACAGAGTCTAGCAAAAATGTCAGGGAGGTTGCTAGACAAGGTGGTCAACGTGACATCTGAGTAATGTATTGGAAGAAGAGGTTTAGTGTTTGTGTTGTTGAGGAGAGATCTAATAAAATTACTGTGGGGCTTGAACCGGCCCAGAGCTCGCAGGTGAAGCTGCAAAAACAGCAGCAGCCAGAACGGCTTTTCCTCATCTTCTGGCTCCAGTGGGAAGGCAGAGTGAGAGATGGACATCACCGAGCATAATGAAAACACAACTCAACTATTTCCTTCATTTTTTTAACTTTCCGCAATTGTGGTCAAATGAGAATAATGTGCAGAGAGGAAAGATTCATAGAGGCAATTTATTGTACACCCATGCTTTTCCATTTAGGACCACAGAAGAAAAGGAGTCAGCTGACGATGTGGGCTAAAGAGGAACGTAAAGGGGGAACAGCACCACAGGCTATCTGGCATAGTCATTTACTAAACTCTGTCCACATGGAGTTCACAGCAACCCCATTTCCCACAATTAAACTAAGCACAACATTTCACACACACTCTCAGTCACACACACACTTCAGTTCTTTATATAGTGAAGCTCTTAAGGTTCATTTCAGTTTGTGGGCTATGTGGAGCTTAAATGGTCAAGCACATTTATTGCAGGAAATTGGACCCCTTTGACCCCAAAGTCCTGAATTTACCAGGTTTTTTAAAGAAGCAATTGTGTATTGTGATGATAATGTACGATAAGCACTTCTTTAGATTAGATCTATAAGACCAGCACAAGACAAGCATTAAATCTTAAGACCACTCATTTTGTTACGGCACAAAAAGCAATCATCAAATTCAACTTATCTGTATAACTTTTCAAAATACTTTTTCTTTCAAAAGTAGCTTAAAATAAATGAATTCAGTAAAACGATTTAAAAGGTTAATTGAAAAAATATTAATAATAATTTTAAATAATAATAATAAGTAATAATACGTTTTTAAATAACTATTCAGGTTCGTGAAAATGTGATAATTTGTGAATGCAGGTGCTGTTGTTGATCTATTCGTTGTGCTGCTGTTTGCATGTTAAAATAAATTTGTTTTACCGTGTCACAGACCCTCGTCATCTGAAGCTGTGTCTCATTTCGAAGTCTGCGTTTTCCAGATGTCGCATTCGAAGGCATATGCGGCCGACAAACGCGACCTCCAGGGGGACGCAACCATCGAAATCAGACCCAGCATGTAGCTATTTTTTTTTTTATTCCAATTTAACATTAAAATCTTATTAGCTAACGTTAATGTTCAGATAACGTTCTCGGTTAGAGAAATCAACCGAAATGAGCATCCATAAGCGTTATATTTGTATTACATTAGAAAGAGCAATTTCTATCTACATAGACCGCGGGTCTCCTCAGATGGAATTCACCTTGTTGTTTCTACAGTAGCCCTAAACAGACGAACCGCTCTTTGCGTTTTGTAAATACATTGTCTCCTTCGGCAAAGAAGTGAAACTGTGACAATATCTTTGACACATATACATCTTAATAATGCAGCTCTAGACAGCATATAAAAGTGATTTTTCACATCCAGAATCCTATTTAAATGCACTTAAGGACTATGAGCCCATACACAACAATTCAGTTTAAGTCAATGGAATGTCAGAATAAAATGTGTACATAATTTGGCATTCTGTTTTGCTCGTTTCTCATACACATTTCTATTCTGACAAAGCTTGCTTTATCGCTCAACACATTCCAAGCTGAATAACTGGCTTGTTTGGGTATGTGCCTGTTCACTGTGTTGACAACAATGGACCACACACAGACAGTATTGTAAGAACCATCTCCTGACCCTCTGACCTCATCACATGACCTTGCTTAAATTTCACTGTTACCTTCATGAGCATCAAAGACGTCCTCAACATGGCATCAGTAGAGAGGTTAACAAACCCATTTGAGGAGGTCAGCGACCTTGCCACGGTCACTTGGAGATTATGGCAAACACGCTATAGTTTCACACAGTATTTTACAAATCTGCAACATAAAGAGTCGGGTATCTTTAGTGCAGACGCCTAATGAGCCTGCAGGGTTTTTCCTGCATAGGACAATTGGAGGCTGCCGCCTCAGTCAAATTTCGTGCCGCCTCAGTCTCTGGCCAAAATCATGTTGGGTGTCTTAAAAAAAAAAACTAGTGAATTCAGTTGGCTATTGTGGGCTGAAAAGTTAGTTGAAATGATAAAAAAGCTTATACTGTATTTGATTTTAAGCAACTTTCTGTTGGTTTGATGTACTTTATGTTTTATATAATATAATAATTGTCATTTTTATCAATTTTTTTGAACTTTTATATGTTGTTTGTAAAGTGTTTGGTTAATCCACTTAAAGGGACGGTAGGCCTACAGATGCGCGTATGTACAAGATCAGGATGGCACCACCTCCGCCTCATTTTGAGCCAGGAAAAACCCTGGTCTGTCTGACTGATGTGGGATGAGGATGGTTAAGGACACGAAATGAAGACCACACAATCTAAGTCAGCACATCTCTTTAAACATGCCTGGGTGAGCGTCATCATGGTTCAGCATGACTGGTCTGGATTTAAGCCATCGGTTGATGTGTCGAAGATACAGAGCATTATTCTGTAATCTTTAAACCAGAGGGTCGCACACATCCATCAATTATTCAAGCGACAAATTCCACGAAAGATTGATTTCTGGATTATTTTACATAGCTGGTAAGAGCCTAGAGATGGGACGACAATCTTGGATTTCATCGGCTTTGTAATTAAAATGCAATCCATATAGATTCTTATGAACTTTATGTGAACTGTGGTCAATATACACAGGTCAATGACAAATATGAATTTTCAATGAGGATTTCTGTGGGAAGATACATGTAGTTGTATATACATGAAAGTTCTTTAAATATCATGTTTATTCTTTACTATGGTTACTTACATTTGTTTTTGAAAAACTCACCCCCTCCCCTCGATGCCATGTTGTGAATAGCTTCCAGCTTATTGGTCATACCACACTGGCTTTTGAGCAAAAACTATAGTGTACTTAACAATTTTTCCATTTTAAAGCAGAGAAATACAATTTTTATAAAATAAAAAAATAATAATAAATAAAACTTTTGTTCCTGTATAACTGTTTTTATTCTGAAACTTTTCTTATGATATGTTATGAAAAATGCTGAGTTGTGTCAAAATGGACAAACCCACCCACAGGTTTAATTTAACCGTGAATGAATGGGTTGGTCCAGTTGACCAAACCATAGGCTGACACAACCCAGCATTTTTAAGAGTGCCTCTTGACATTTTAGACATTTTGTCCCATAAATAATTCCAAATCAATTGCCATTAATTCATTCATTCATTGTCAGTGCCAATTTATCATACATATTAATTTTATCCAAAATGACCCCAAAGTGAGACAACCCTTCTTGCCATTTACACAATGTTGAGTGTATGAAACCATTACATGAATTGCATATTCAATGTTTTTGTTTAAATAAACTGACATATCATCGTTGTCCTTCTGAAACCTTGGATGTGCAGATTGGCTGTTTTTCAGTAAATGGGAAAAGCACTGTACTTTTCAAATGATTAAATATTGTGTTGTCAAAAGTGACAATCAGTTTTTAATACTTTTTATTGGTTGGATATTTGGATGACCTAGTGACAGACATAAAGGGTGACTAATGATTTATGGCAAAAAATGGAGATACGAGGTTTCAGTAGGACAGCAGCGTTATTTTGGTGTCACGTGTTTGACATACTGTACACATCAAATCACTTTGACTAATGTTAGAGTTTCTGTTTTTATCAGAGATACAGCAATAACAAGATACACCAGCTGCACTACAACTCAAGCTGTAAACATGACTAGCGTGACTCCAATACATGACTGTGATTGTGACTCATGTTGAATACGACCGAAGATGTGGACCATTAAGTGTATTTACTCTCATTCCCTCCCTGTTGGATTGCTCTTCGGAGAGATCTGTTGACTTGAAGTGGGTGTTGTCCACCCAATGCATGACAGCGTAACTAAGGGTGATGACATACCGCTTAGATATAATCGAGCCAGAGGCCTTAAACACCAAAAATCTGATGCTCTGTGCATTTCCACAAAGCAAATTGCAAACTTAAAGTCCCCTTTGCTGCTACACTAAGATCAGCAGAGGTCAAAATGTGGAGGAGGATAACAGTCGTAAACCTTGCCGCTCCGGTACGTCACGCGATCTGCTTGTTTGCAGTCAGCGGGAGATGCTGCGGACTAGCCAGCAGCATAGAACAGAGAGGCGGGCGTCACAGCATGTCTCGGCGAACGCGAGGCTTGTCTCCTATCATAACTCACATCACAGTGGGACACGCTGTGCACTGAAAACAGTCAAGAGCTGTGGACCCCTGCCTTGCGTCAGCTCGGATCTCCCGAGGGCCAAGGATCATAAATCAAGACAAAATGGACACTTGTTTTCATAATGTTTTGCTCTCTGCGTGGGGGTGTGTGGATTTCTAGGGCCCTTTGACAGGGCAGATTCCCGACTAATGAAAGGCAGGCAAAGCATGAGATGCTGCATTTCATCTACTTAAACATCTCAGCAAGATTTGTTTTGGTCTTGCCACTGTCCCCGGGGGGTAATTTTTGGAATGATGACCTGGAACATTATGTATTGTGAAAAACAATACAAATACTGTATCTAAAAATATATACAAACTGGATGCATAACAGGCAATCTCGCTGCACAGCAGGATGAGATACAATAACACTATTCTGACCTATTGTACATCTTTAACCATCTTCACCACTACACTGACATCACGGGTATGGATTTATTCAATCTGCCCTCATTTTTCTCTTTCAATTTTTAAATCCATCAAGAAACTTTATCACGCTATAAATTAGGAGAAAGAGAAGGATTTAACCAGGAAAACATCTCAGCACATGTTGATTTTATCTCAGGAATATGAATGGATGACACGGATCGACTTCTTCCTCGCACAAACAACAGACCCATAAATAGACCCAAGGGCAGTCATAAATGCAGGCGCACTAGATCTGTTGACCACCCTCCAATCACCTATAAATACGAGAATTTATCACCATGGGAGGACTTATTCTTTCAAAATACAGACACCACAGCCGTTGTAAATTGAATACACAGTTATGTCATGAATCACTCCAGCGACAATATAAAAGAATTTACTGTACTCCCCGAGCCAGCACTGAATATTTCCCACACTGAGCGTATCAGAGATAACGTCGTAAATTCAGTTCCTCCGGATGACAGAGTATCGACGCGCAAAAGAATTGCAAGCAAGGTTACAGAGCGACTCCTGCCAAAAGCCAGCCAACGTCCTCTGAAATTACAAACTCTATCTTCATTTATATGGCAGATGGCAAATTCAATCTGACAGGAACGATCCAGTTGTGTTCATTCAAAAGCACTAGACTAAACCTGCTATCACATTGGGAATGTTCAACTGAAAAGACCTTCACATGGTTGATTTAGTAAGCCTGTGAGTGCAATTGGTTAAAGTTATATGAACTGTAAGTCCTATGACCTGTGAGCTCTCACTTCTGATTCTCACACTCCAACAGCTTCTTAACACTAACAGCTGGCCCTTCGTAGTGCAACTGGCCGTCTAGTACATTTACTTAACGTCTCTCATCATACTATATACACAGACTGACAGTTTGTTCATGTAAGTGACTCCACTCAGTTTGACCCACGAGGGTGTTCTGTTGCTATTATCCAGAAATTATAAACCAAAACCCAACTACATTATTATATCACATCATCTGGGAATAAGAAGAATAAACATAATCTGGGAATTTGGCAGAGAGATTAAAGTGATAGTTCACCCAAAAATTGAAATTCTGTGATTTATTTATTCACACAATAACACAGAATATTCCCTTATTCGCCCTTGTGTTGTTCAAAACGTGTATATGACTCTTTCTTTTGGAACACAGAAGAAAAATAACATTTCTTTTTTGTTTCCATAATGGTCGTCCATGGGGCCCCAATGTTGTTTGGTAACCAACATTCTTCTAAATATCTTGTGTTCTGCAAAAAAAAGACATACAGGTTTGGAATGACATGGGGGTGAGTAAATGACGAAAGACTGAATGAATTTCTCCATATATGATAGATACAAATGATTTCAATTAGGTTCTAGCTGGTCTAAAATCGGGTTCGTCTATGAGTAATGTGTGAACTTTTTACAAGGTCCCTTGCACAACATTTATCAAAAATTATGCAAAATTTGCTTTTACATTTATGCATAAGGCAGATGCTTTGGTAGGGCATTCGATGTATACATTTTATAAACAGGTGTGTTCCCTGCGATCAAACCAATGATCTCTTTGCTTTGCCAATGCAATGTGCTACCAACTGAACCCCCAATTGTCATGCAGAATAAATCCAACAATGCATTAAGGTGAAAGCTTATGTGCCAGTGTGGGTGATCATTTATTAAATGTTCCAATATCTCATGAAAGTAGTGACAAATGACCTCTCGGTAAGGTTTTGCACTGCTTGGCAAAAAACGTTCACCCCCACCCATTATATAAATTAGACTTAGCGATTCGCATACAGTCGAATCTTTTGTCCATCTTCAGACTAACCCAGCCCATCGGTATTATTTCAATAATTTCCTCACTATCCAGACATGATGTCTCCTACAGCAGCCAGTGAGATGCCTGAAAGCAGCTGGGTATGACACACCATGTGCAGAGCAAGGAATCAGTGTCTGTGTGAAGAAATTGGCAGCGGTGTAGTTTAGGTCCTAAATACAGTTAAAGTTATAAGAACATGGGCGTATAAAGGCGGCATATCCCCATTCACGTGATTTTAAAAGCCTTGGAGAGACACAGACTATTGATAACGGTATACGTGTAAAAACTACACTGTCAGTCCACAGAGGCTTCTCTGACAGTGTGAAGGATGTCTTTATAAAAGCCGAATCGCATGGCGTTTTAATCTCGCACATATGGGGAGGTGGGGATATTGTGGAACCACGAGCGGTTTCCTTGAGCTGTGTCTTGTGATAAGGGACTTTGTGTTTTCAGTTAACAATCTCTCCGAGAGCTTCTGCACACTTTGTTGTTAGAAAAAAACGAACTCTTTGCCCGTATGTGTTGAGCATGGCAGGTACAGTAAATGGGTCAGAGTTAGATAAGCTTTTTATAGAGGTAACAAAGCATGCCTGGTGAAAGCATAAATCGTTACACTTAAGTCAATGGATATGATGTTCTTGCCTTTACCAACTTGTTTAAATGATCTGCAATATAGGATGTTTAAAATATCATTTGAAATAAATACTAACACACTGAGTTAACAGTGGGCAAGTAAATCTCCTTGTCATGCTCAGGTCACGTTTCAATCCATAAATCAAAGTACAGAAATAAGAAAACATGTTTGCTTACGACCACCTCATTTTTCATTACAGTGAAAAAGTAAAATCATAGTAGTACTTGCTGTGCTGTCTTTAAATAAGTTTTGTGTAAGATGGTAAATATTAAACTAACAAGAATGAGAATTAAGGGATTTATAGAATGACTCATTAAACCAGCAAAACCTTTTGAAATGCATTGTCTCTACTGCTTAGATTACATGAGGGTGTTATGATTTACAATTTTCATACACACCGGTAGCCAACTGTGATATCTGATCAACCTACTGAGAAGATGTGTGAAAAAATGCAAATACACAAAGAAAAGAGCTGAATACAAAGACCATTCACATAATGCGTTTGTCTTAAGTGTTAATCGACACCGCCATATGCTGAAAGTGACTGAGATGCCAGAATTACTTCTGCTGGGATGAATTTTCTCCTGCCTACACTTTCATAATTATGATCTATGAGCAAGAAAAAGTTTTCAAAGTCACTTCACTTCAAAAAATAAAATAAAAAATAATAGTTAAAATCTTAAATTAGAAAGAGAATAAAGCAACATAACAAATCAAGTATCAGAAGTCATCAAAAATAATTAAAAGGTGAGTTATAAATGCCAATGTTTCAGACATAGTGGTTTAACAAAATATTCAAGCAACGTAACTGCAGCTATTAGGACTAAAAGCACTTTGTTTTTATTAAAATAATTACATCATACAGTTCATCTCAAAATTGTCATAAATTTGTACCACCGCGGCGGGTTTAAACTTGCACTAAAGTTTTCGAGGCTGATCACTTACCATTGACCGCGTGAAGATCGGTTTCAACAATAAGCCCCACAAACAAATTACGTTTAATGTTAAATCTCCCAGCGTTGAAGTTCAAGAAATTCTGACCGGCAGTCGCTTTACTCCTCTCTAAAGTCCGTATAACACCAACTCCATTTGCTGAAAGAGACGACAAACGTGAAGCTACTGCGCGTCCATCCCTCTGGAAGAGACTGCTGCAGTCAAACTACCGTGAACCCCGCTGCGCGCGCTCGGGACTCGGACCCTGCCCCCATCATCGGACCGCCGCTGGCAGGACGCCGCTCATTCGAGGACCGACCGCTGATCTGGAGCGACAAGGCTATGAGAGGGGGCATGCTGAGGGGGCTCACGACGGACGACAGGTTCAAGTTCATGAAGCAACAATAACTGCGTCCCTTAAAGTATTTTATGGTGTATGTCAAACCAAAACAGCACGACATATTATGTTAGATAAGCACCTTAGATGCAATAGGAAATGACAAATTGTTTTAAAATGATGCACAAAAGAATGTATTCTGGAGAACAGTTCCTATTCAAACAACTGAGGCATTTCTCAAGTGATCTTCTTTTGTTTTGGGTGAGCTTTTCCTTTATATAATTTACCATAAGTGAACAACTTTTAAAGTAGTTCTAATGCTGCGTTCAAGACATCTCAGATGTAGTATATTTCCCACCTCAACCCGGAAATAGTCTCTAGAATGGTGCTCTTCTAATGTAATCAATTCTTATAATGTTTAAATGCTAATTAAAACTTTTAATTCACAATTCAGGTGTTACTTCAGGTTTTTAGTCGGAAATATTCCAAATCTGATGTTTCATAACCGCAGCAATATGTGACCGAGCATCGGTAGAGTCCTTGAATTATTATATGACATGTTTGTTTTGAGGCAAAAGTCTTATGGGTCTTATCATTTTCAAAGTCCCCATTTAAATAAAAAATGTTTTTCCTTTTAGTAAAACAGTTTAGTGCAGTTTCCTTGACTTATCTAAACAATATCATATTTTAACGTTTTTGTTTTTATGTTTAACCTTACTAATGTTACACAAGTCAGAAACAACAAATATACAACAGGTCCATTTTATTTTTATGTTTTTTATTTTTAAAAACAAATATGCGGTTTCCCACTCATAAAACCATTTAGTATTCCATTTGGGATATACCCTTCTTAAATTTAACTAGACGGTTGAGTCCATAGTGAATAGTTTACGTGTATAGTATGGGACACAACTGCTGTCAAATATAGCTTTACCAGGCTGTGCCAAAACACTATTGGTTATTTTTTAAAGGGGATGGATCATTTGATATTGTATGTATCAGTATCACCCTCTCTTCCTTTTAGTTGAAGTTACATCAATACAACAAATAATGCTTCACGTTCCATAAAGAACTTCAGTGCATTTAATGAATATAGCTTTAACTATGCTTTAAGTGAACACACTTTACCATTATAGGATGAAAAGGATGTTATCCGAATATATGTCACAATTCTTATAGTTTAAATCATGTGAGTGCTAAGCTTTGTGTAGATTGGCTGTGCTTCAGTCTGTAAATGTCGTATAGTAGTGGCTAGAGTTATGAGAAAGGCTATGGGGTGCACCACAGGGGTCTCAGCAGGACAACAAAAATCTCATCTTTCATCATTTTTGCTTGCATAACAGCTTGTGCTATTCAAACAAATGATAATGGCAAAACAAGACTTAATATTTTTACTAATCAAATCATAACCAAACAAATCTAAGATTCATTTTTTTAGATCCTTTCATCAACCACAATACAATTGTAGAACCATGCTAACTTTAAAATCCTATATTGCGGTGTATATTTTACCGTGTCTGCTGTTAAGACTTGTATTTTCCACAATTACGATCTATCGATGTTTTCAATGTTGTTAAGTGGTGGAATGATGCCCATGTGTATAGGGTATAGATGAGAGCAAATGGGTCCCCAATGCAATATATGTATGTGTGTGTGTAAAAAAAGTAAAATGCCATATCATACTCATATTATTGACCCAAATTTGAAAAGCTACAGTACCACTTTACAGCTGTTCTGGTACAGAGGATTATCGTGAACAAAAATATACATTCCTATGTGTTCAACTTTATGGGGTTCAAATAGACATTCAGTCTTAGAGCAACATTGCAAGCCTGAAGGGTTTCATTTGCATAATTCAAAAGCTGTTAAATCAGCGGAGCGCACTGCAGCATAAACATTCTCAGATGCACTGCACACCCTTGTACAGTACGACCTCTCATACATCTCTTTATCAATTCACAACTTCTTCATACAGTAATTGTGGACGAGGACAAAAAAACTGGGCCAATACCAGTCTGTTTTTCTATTCTGCTTTCTGCATGTTTAAGGCTTGAATAATTGGTCATTGTCTTCATTGTTGAAGACTGTTTGCTGAATATGAGCATCAAGTTAAACAATTAGTTCACAAATTAGGAATTACTGAATAACTGTTACTACGATATGCATTCTTACTTTCTTGAGGTCCTTTATATTCAGACAATGTTTTCACAATAAAGTAAATGATGTACCTTTATGCTCAGTGATTGTTTAGCAAAATCACATCATTTTATTTTTTTATATTTTATGGATAATTTTATATATGTGCACCTTTATCCTTAATAGGGCATCAAACAATAAATATTTTTATTAAGTATCCTTCTACAAACTCAAAATTGAGAGGTGATTAAATAGCAGGCCGTTTCTCACAATGGCCAATGAAATAACAATCAGTTGGCAGTGCCTTTACCACTAATTTTGTTTCCGAAACCCCTTGACATTCTGCAATCCATCTTTAGTCTTAGAAGGTAACAGAGCTGAGTGTAAATGTAATCTGTGGACCAGTTCCAAATAGGACAGGACAGGCGGGACATCTCACATCTCCGTCCAATCGCTCCACCACTAACACTGGACAAAGATGGATAGAGTGACAGAAGGAAAGATGAAGAGGAAAAGATAATGAGCAGACGTAGTCTGTCTATTGGTCTTTTTGTGGCCTCATTTAACTTTTCAAAGTGCCTCATGTTTACAGTTTGAGGGTTTGCAAGTGCCAAATATCTAAAGAAAAACATTATTTTCTGAGTGAAAAAACAACTGCAGCCACCAGTGGAGAAAGCGGCATATTTAATATACTCTGAGGGTCCTAACAAGGTTTCATTAATATTTATATGGTCTTTTGAAAGTTACATAATGCTATCGTGGGAGTGTATATAATGTTTCATTACCTATTATTCTGAATACATTTATGATAATACTATTTGTACAGATGAGTTTTGTGCACACAAATTTAAAGAAAACACATTTTTGGGGATAATGATTTGAGCACTAATTTGTTTTTAATTTTTTTACCAAGGCATTTGTTCAGAAACTATGACAGTTTCTCGATTCCAAGAATGCAAAGGACGGACATGTCTACATGTGGTGACCGGTCTTGCCAGGCATCCTTGGAAGAACAAACTCACAATGACTTCTGGGACTTCAAAAGGGTTCAGTACACATTTGATGCATCACTGACATCATATCAAGAACACATCTGGATACTTTTCATGAGTTCTCTGTACTTGTGTTCTTGAGTATTGGAACCGGACTTTGATGGTCGGTGTTGAAGTTGAGTGAGAACAGTAGGACGCAGGATCGCCAAAGAACGCATATTGAGAAATTTGCAGTCATTGATGAAAGACAAGAAATAAACCGAAAAGTAAGGACCATTATATTCCACGACATGCAGTAATGCTAATAGCGCTGATGGAAATCAGTTTAGATTCATAGAAATGGGGATTCTGAGTCATTTTTTCCATCCCTTGGGGTATCTGTAAATGAAAAGCAGGGCATATTTTATAAAGCCTACCATATTTTCTGGTCAATAGCCTATTTTGCAAATACTGCAATAGTGAATCAGAACAAAAGAATAGCATTAGTTGTCAAACAAGCAACAGGAATAAACAGAACCAGGCATCATATTTTATCACAGACATCTCATATGCAATGCCTGTTAGACTACGATAGAGGCGCAAGGTCACGAACTTACTTTTTGAATGATGGAAAACAAAGCTAAATCGTGAAACTCCAAACATTCACAGAACCAAAGCATTAAGGGTTTTGGGTAGCATACTGTTCATATCTAAGCAGGACCATAATTACTCTATCAAGCGTCTTCAAAGGAAATCCAAACATAATGCAGTCTAACCCGAGTCAGTGCATACTTTAATTACTTGAACTCCTCTGGCGAACTCTTAGAAGTAGCCTACATTCCTCCCATTCCTGTGATTAAACATGGGCACAAAATAGGATTATGCATTCGCTTAAATGGATGGTTCCCCCAGTAGGCTTTGCATTAGTTGGGCACTCCAACTTGACAGTGAGCAGTTTTAGTCAAAGTAGTCCAGTTCAGAATCGTTCATTGTGAAGTGGAGGCATTGTGTGGTTAAATTAAGCATCCTTTCAATTCAAAGAGCCAGTGTGCAACCCTCAGACATCCCCGAACGACCCACTGGGCAGCATCACAAAAGTGTCTTTGGTTTCAGGGGAACATTTTGTGAGCGTTTGTGTGTATAGTTTAGTTTCTCTCTTAAGAGAATCTGTCCCTTTTCATATATGGTGAACAACTATTGCTGTCCGATTGAAACATCATTTGAAACAGACAAGAGGAGCTTCAAATCACGAACATTGAGAGAATGTGCAGACACTGAGGCTCCGTTGATACTTCAATTCACTTCTTCACAGAGTTGTATAAGTGGAATAAGTGCAGTGGCGAGCAGCTGAATCCTGCTTTGTTTAGATGCCAAATCTGTAAGCACAGCGTACCGTGACTGTCAATGGTGTGCACCACCGAGTGCTGGATCTGTGTGTTCGCGTAAGTGAAACAGGATGCGGAACGGTGGATCTACATAGACTTGTTTTTCTTTCAAGTGAGAATATTTAAAAATATGTGCGTGTGCTTTGTATGTGTGCAAGTGCACCTTGACGTCCTGAGGACGGATAGAAACCAGGCGCTGCTTACAGTATGAAACCGCAAAACTTCTGCAGATTTGGAATGGTAGTCCATTCAATGGCAAAATGTTCAGCACATCCCCCATCCTTATGTAAAATGAAATATTTCAGAAAATGTAACTATAAAGTTCCAAAAAATTATAACAAGGAGCTTGGCTGCACACGTTCCACCAACACATTTACTTCTATTAGAAAGTAAGTGTGGAAAACATCTGTAGATCCATCTACACCTGCAGGTTGACCAATGTCACATGCGATAAAACGCACACACACATGTATGTTTTATTATCTCCGTGGGGACAGTCCATAGGCGTAATGAGTTGTATACTTTACAAACTGTATATTTTATCCCCTAACCCGACCCCTAAACCTAAAGATCGTAGAAAACTTTTTGTACTTTTAGATTTTCTAAAATTATCGTTCTGTACAATTTATAAGCTTTTGTGCCCCTGGGGACCTCAATTTGGTCCCCACAGTGACACGGGTCCCCATGAGTTGGAGTACATTCAGGTTTAGGTCCCCACTAACATACAAAAACCAAGTCCACACACACACAGGGGGAACCCAGGCACTCATTTTTCACTCGTATTGTTGGTCAAGGACAGGTTGTCCCAGCACTATGGCCATTTTTTCTCCATTGGTTTGGACCATTACAGTTTATCCATCATCAGCTTCCAAAGCATGATGTTAATTCATCACAGAACAGAACTGTTAGTGACTGCAGCACTGAATACATAACAAGTAAAACACATCTCAATTCAACGAAAATTAAAGATAGGACAACAATCTGAATTTTACTTTGATTTGTGATAGAAACAGCAGAATCCTCAATGGAAAATGTAACATCTCGTACACAAAATGCATACGGTATACAAGGAAGACTTTACAATTATCTACAGCGAGAATGATACAATCTAAATTCAGGAACTGGGCCACAAAGACTTGTTTCTGTGATGTCATTACAAGCCATGGAACAGAGAGAGATAACACAGTGCTTTATCACAGAAGGAGACATCTCATCTCACTGCTGTACACAAAAGGCACATACATGTTTTATCCCGACTGTGTGGTTTTTAATAGAGAGGGTGTCAGCATTAGCCCATGATAACATTGTGCCTGTAGCCTCCAAACATGTGCAAGGACATGCAAGCACCGCAGCTCTTAGCAGGGATCTAAACACGCTCTTTGAACTGTTTGCGTGACTACAGTGACATTTTGAACCTGCCAAAGGGAAAACTCAGGACATTTCAAACTTTGTTATCTTCATCTTATTTCTTTCAACTGAATGACACATCCAATGCAGTGCTTCGATTCTGTGGCTTTTAAAACCTCTTGGGCCAGTTTCACAAATAGCGCTTAGATTAAAACGGAAGCTTTTAGAAACGTGCATTAATGAAAAAAGATGACTGGGTGCATCTTGAGACAAAACAATGGTACTGATATGTTCTAGCACAGGTCAATGAAAGTTGTTTTCAGTTTAGATAGCTCAAACATGCATTTTAAGCTCAAGATCGGCCTAAATGGACTCTTTTGCAATGTCGGCAGAAATCTGTAAAATGGGTTTAAACAGAGAGATAAACAAGCTTATTAATATAATCAATTTAGCCAAATCATTTAGTAAATGGAGGAAGCAGAAGGAAGTTCTGTAAAATATATTATGTAAAAAATATAAAAGTCCCATTTACAGCAAAATGATGAGCTAATAAAAATAATAATGCAAAGTGAGGGGAGGAGTGCAGCTCTCTGAAGTTTGTGTTAGTGCAGCATAAAATGCCTAATTCTTCAAATATTAAACAGAGCCATGCATTATTTCCACATCAGTCGGGGTGAATCCAACACTTTTATTTGTGTCTTTCTCTCTCTTTTTCACACTCAAATAGACTTGCTCAGATAAGTTGGGTGAGCTGTTTGACAAACTTGACAAATGAGAATTTATTTCAATATAAAGCAAATGACCTGACTTAAAGTTGCTGTGAATGACAGTGTACCTCCTGTACCCATTAGATCAACTAACTCGACTTGATAAAAGTTGCATTAACTTGATAAAAGTTGCATTAACTTAAAGAGCTCTGTGTACATTTTTACATGGTTTTAAATGTTTAAAAAGTACATGTGCCTCATTGCATGTCTTCTGAACTATAATGCAACAAAGTGCTTATACTTCGCATAAATATTAATCCCATGAACACTCATGAGACAAACACATTAAACAGCATAAATTGTGCTAAAACGTCTGGATTTTTCCTCTCTTTCTCATTCGGCAGCATTACAGCTTTGCTCAAATTACATGGATGGACACATCAATAAGTGATGTAACACTTGGCCTCTTCCATTCTATAAAGCACAGGCTTGCAGTGTGCCACTGGCTGAACACAGCCTCTCTTAATTCGACAGGGGAAAGAATGCACGCTGGATTCAGAGTTGCCACAGCAGCTGTGGAAATGTTATGTTTGGCTGAGGTCGTGGTAACAGCTTAAAGTTCCCGTGGATGATGCGCCGATCTGCACAAACATAGGCATTATTCACTGAAACATTGCTTTTCTCGGGCAAGTCGACTCTAAGCAACATCGGCAATGTGTATGTTTTCCAACAATTCTTCATCCTATGGTTTATTGTTGTGGTGGGAAGTGGACGTGTGACTTAAACAAACAAATCAATTGAGAGATGAAGGTTTTTGATACAATCTGCTGTCCTAACAGAGTGTTTTACTTTATCAAGGACACACTCAAACACACACACTGGTTAATGCTCAGTGGCATTTTTGTGACTGACTCTACCATTATCCGAAATGATGGAATTGAGCTTAATAGGGGAGTGAGTGCCAGCTCAGGCTTCGCTACTGTGATTGTTCACACAAAACGAAAATTCTCTCATGTCTCCAAACCTGTATGACCGTCTTGCTTCTGCGCAACACAAAATAAGATGTTTGTAAGAACGTTGGTAACAGCATTGACCCCAGTTGACTTCTATTGTAAGTACACAAAACCACTGAAACATTTCACAAAATATCTTCTTTTGTGTTCCGCAGAAGAAAGAGTCATAGACAGAATTTGAAGACATGAGCGTGAATAAATGTTGACATGATGATTTTTGGGTGAACTATCCCTTGGTGTGATTGACACAACCCATAGCTCTTAGACAGCACCTTAAATTTTAAAAGAGTTGTCATTTTCATTGAAAGATATACAAGCTGTAAAGTGAGAGTGGGCACATCATAACACAACCACTGGACTAAGTGCACTGATCATTGAATGCACTGATGAAAAGAGACGGTTAGAGATTTGGGAGCAGCCGCTTTTAGACTTTCCCGCCCCTTTGGTTCAGCTACGTGTCTTCCCAACCTAATGCCCAAATCAGTCAAGGCCCATCTCAGGGTGTTTCATGTACACTTGTGTGTAAATGTACTTAGCTTGTATCAGGACAACAGAGTACAGACAGTCCCATCAGCAGGGGGTTTTGTGTGAAGTGTGCTGTGTCACACTGACATACTTTACAATGGTGTTTGTATGCAAATTATAGCGCAAAAAAGAATTAAAAAGGGTGGCTGACTTGATCAAATCTGAGATAAGCATCAAATGAAAGAAGTGAAGAAAGAATAAAAAAAAAAAGTGAATAAAGACACACGATTGTTGTTGACTTGCTCCATTATGGATGAATTAGACACATTTACACCTATTGTTTCGATCAATCCACACATAACCTGTGCAAAAGGTATAAAAAGGGGTTCAAAACATTTTGTGATTATCCACTTTCAACCACATTCAGAGCTGGCTATAGAGTTGTCACAGGAGACACATTTAAGAAAATATTTTTGAATATTATAATATGAATGTTATATTTTAAATATTATATAAACATCACATCAACTAGAGTATTGCTAAAATTAACCATGAGAAACTTTATAAACATGCACGACACCTGAACTATTTTTCTGTAAGAGATCTATGCATGGATGTTTGAGGCATTACGCTTGGTTTGTCGAACAAACAAATGACAACTGATCAAAATTTGGGAGTGGAAGAGAAGGGTGGGGGACAGCAACTCTTTTAGCTTCTCTTTTAACTGTGGAACGCCTAAAACACTCCCACATGTCCTCTATATCCAGCAACAAACAGTAGAAACTATTTTGGGCAGGATGCATTTAAAACATACCGTAACGGGAAGTCTGCTTTACGATGTTCACCAAAACAACCTGCATAATTATGATTGTATTATATTTTTGGCTTTCTAAATGCAAATTGTAAAGATAAAACCTGAAACACTACCTAATGGTACTATAAAAGGTTCTTCACAGTCAAAAGGTTCTTATGAGCACCATTTCTTTCTAACGTTTTTGTAATCTAAGAACTGTAATCCTTTTCACTACAAAGAACTATAAAATAACTGGGTAAAATAAGAGTAATGTTGGATGTATAAATCTAAACAGAAACATTTTCAATTCAAATTTATTTGGTACTGAACAATTTTCAATACAAATTTGCAAAGACTACGTTACAAACCCCAATGAGGGAAATAAAGGAAACAGTGGGGAGGAAACACTCACTATAAAGAACAGTTGCACTTAGCCTGACATTTTTCATTGAAATTATTCGTAATTGCGATGACAGTGTTTGTAATGCTTTTGAAAGAAAAGGTTTTGGTTGAAGTCATGACTGCGGTTGTTGTGCTTCTGTCAGCTGGCTTTCTGATTGGCTATCGTTTCGTTCCACGTGACAATCAACATAGTTCTTGCGCGTTTATCCTCGGGGTTTCCCCCACACATCAGGATTTCTGATCGTAAATGTTGAATATTTTCGTTTGGGATGTTTTTCCGATCAGGTTCATTCGCTCTTAGCACAACTCACACCGCCGGAAAAATCTGATAAGATAATCATTAGAGCCATGTAACTTCAACGGGACTTTACCTAGGATAGTCGGAAGGGGAGAAATCGGCCTGGTTATCTTGTGGTGAGGCCGGTGTTGTTCCGAAATTCGTCTCCCCGTGAGATTTTGACTCCCCTACCTCTGATTGGTTCATTCACTTAGGATGCTGATTTGTGATTCCTATCTCTAAATCCCGCCCCCACACCTAAACCTAACCCTAACCTCCGTAGGGGGAAACAGGGGAGTCGTAATCTCACGGGGAGTCGGATTTTGATACAACACCGGCTTAAGAAAGAAACATCTTTAACCCACTGAAGCTCAAGCCACGCCCCCTGGTCTTCTAGAACAAAATCCCACTTCTTTTTTAATAAATCTTCACTTACTAGACGAGATACATCTTATATAATGACCGGTTTTGGGGACCTATAAATGGAAATGCATTAAAAGCTGCTTAGCAAAGTCAGTGCGGTTAACAAGAGAAATGTTCGTAGTTTTTGGATTCAGGTCTTGTCTCAGTGGAATTGTCAAAGATGGCTTTTAGCGCAATCTGCATTTGTCTGTAGCTGAAGATGTGAAGGGCTGGCTGTTTCTCAGAAGGAATGTGTAGTGGACTGTAAACACAACAGCAGCTTATGTGTTAACATACCGTTATTTATGTGTTTATGAGTTTACATATGCATGTCCGCTTTCATTCATACAGTATGGTTTGCAGGAAGGAGAACTGAGGTTAATCCTTACAACAGCTGTGTATATATCATCCTCTGCCCTTCTTCAAACTTGACACGAGTTGTGGAAATGCATTTGTAGATTCACATGGGACACAAACTCCAAGAACATTTCTGGACACGCAGCTGTTCCCTGTGTCTTTTTCCTCCTTCCTTTTCCCTCCACCCTCTTCATCTTCCCCATCAGCCCGAGTGGGCTTTCGTCAGGAACAAAAACAAACCCTTCCTCACAGTCTCAATCACTCACTTAAAAGCTTTCGTGTGCAATATTGGTGAAGGAATGATGAGGCGGGTGGAAATACTGATCTATCCTGGGTTGAAACAGAACTGCTGCATTAAAAATCCATCACATCGCTTTGCTGTTTTCACTTAACTTTTGGAAGGAAATATCACAAATGAGATTTCTTTAACATGGCAATTGTTTTTCATAAGCAGCAGTGAGCATAAATTAATACATAATGACATGTTTTACATAGTTTTAAAAATATTTCAACAATATTAATGGAAGTACTTTTTTTTTTAAACTAGAAGTTTCAATATCTGTCCTTCTGGTACTTCTGTAATGCACACACAGTGCCCCTAAAAAAGAGTGAGAAAATATTTTGTCTCGCTGACACAGTTCATGAGCAAACACAATGCACGCAGACATAGTCTACTCCACAGTGCCTCCCACAATGCCTCAGTCTGTCTCCTGAGTTTCCAGTAGATGTTGGGTTTAGATTCACTGTGTCATTAGTGAGGCCCTGGTCCTGTTCAGAATAACTCACACACACGCACGCACGCACGCACGCACGCACACACACACGCACACACATGCACAAAAATAAAAAAGTTCTGCATGAAAAAGAGAGTGTTTCAAAGATCCTAATACAAAAGGTCACGCTCAAATTTCAAAGCACAACAGAACATTTAAATGTATAATGTAAAGCAAGATTTCAGAGAGCAAATGTTTTTATCATTTCACAAAGGTCACAACTGCATTAATTCTTGCCCTTTAAATTCACATGTCCAAACCACTCTCTTTATGTGTGTATTCCAGTAGAGAGATATCAATGCCAATATGATGGTTTGAATGACTCACAAAATGTATAGCGTTAACACACCGGATAAAAGTCTCAACGCTGGTTTGAAAACAACCCAGCATTTTTCAGAGTGCACTATATGCACACTTAACCCCTAGATTGAGTTTGAAGTAATATGTTATAAGATAAGCTACTTTAAACTGCATTTCCAGACATCAAAGACAATAGATTTCATTTTGGATCAATGTTACATTTGGTTTTCAAACGCCACTGGTTTTTGTTCTGCACCCAGACCATGTTGAGAAGCATCTGCAGATAACACTACTGGAGTACAGGAGGACTTATGAGGAGGTCTTTAAGTCTGGTGAACGCTGCCGGCTCCATTCCACATCCTGAAAGAGGAGTTGACGCAGGGGTGCTGTGATTTCACTATAGCCAGGGGTGAATTTAGACAAATCACTCGTCGTGCCGAGGAACCGTTGAACACCATGCTTGTCCCCTGGGGTTGCCATAGAATGGACTGCATCCGTCTTGGTGGGGTCAGGCTTTATCCCCTGTTCAGTTAGGAGATGACCCACATATGACACATCAGACACACGGAAAAATCACTTGTCAGGGTTCAGCTTAAGATTCACAGAACATATTCTGTCATCATGCTCTTCTCTTGTGCTGCACCAAACAAGGATGTCATCAACAACAATTGCACATGGTTGTCCTTCAAAGAGCTGCTCCATACACCTTTGGAAAACTTTACTGCCCGTGGATATTTCATAGGGCATTCGGAAGACGGCATATCGGCCCACCGTGGTCATAAAGGTGGTAAGTTGACTCCTAACTGAGTGGCACCTGCCAGAACCGACACCTTGCAACAAGGATGCTGAACACCTTTGCTCCTGGCATGTCAGCGATCACCTGTACTACTGTTTTCATAGGATGATGTGGCCTGAGGAGGGATTTGTTGAGGTGCGCAGGGTCAATACACAGTCTTACTGCACCATCTTTTTACATGCAGCCACCATAGAAGACCTCCTGAACTGACTTTATGACTCTCTGACGTGTCTATACCGGATGCGGCTTGGTGCTATGCGGCGCGACAATCCTATTAGAATAAGCCATGTGTCCGTTGTAGACACCGTGTTATGTTCTGTGAGCTCAGGGGCCCCCTGCTGGAGAGTGTGCACATTCGGGTCAAACTTGCACAAGTTTAACGCTGTCTCTGAAGCCCAATAGAGGTTTTACATCATTGTCAACAACGTGGAACTGTAATGTCCCACATGTGAAGTTTACATTAGTAACACCTCAAGTCTTTATGATCTGACTGACATAAGTCACAAGGTTGTGGTCCACATGAGGGCCTGGATCGATGTTCTGGAGAACGCCCCTGGGCAGTACATTGCACTGGGCTCCAAAGTCAATCTTCACCTTAAGTTGCTTCCCGGTGTTGGGAGTGGACAGGACGGTAAATATCTCTCCCCTATCAGCTGGTTCGTTGTATTGAATGCCTTTCTGAATCTTCCGGATCTTCCCCCTCCTCGTAATTGAATGTGTCATATTTATCTTGGGCGTCGGGACCAATGAGGTTCAGAAATCGTTCATTTTTTCAGTTGCTTCGCAGGTGAGCGTCCAAGCAATATATAACATAAGGAGTGTAATGGCGGAGGGAAATGATGTGGCAACAGTCTTAAACTCAGGCGATGGCGCCCGCAGGCGTTGTGGAGGGACAAGAGCTGGGGCAGATGTGACAGATATTGGTTTAGTTTGCTGTTGGATTGATACTTTATCAAGCTATTGACCTTAATTATACATTCCCTGCACTGTGGTTGATACCCAGTTACCCAGTTATCAAAGATATTTGATTTCATGTTGAATCAGGTTAAAATGGCTATTCTTAACACTGAAACAACATTAAAACAATCACCTAATGTAAATCAAATCATTATGTACGGCACAGGTTTTGGTTTGTGTGGTTGTTTTATTGTTATTGTAGTTCTTTCTAGTGTCTTGTTCTGATTGGTTTTATTGTTTCATTGTCTTCAAATGTGCCAAGGTGTTTCATGTTTCATGTGTCGGTTATTGTATGAATGTAATATGGGTTGATTTGTCATGTTTTTGGTCTCAAGTTTCATGTCATGGATTCTCGTTCACGTTTTGATTTATTAAAGAATTTTATCTTCACTTTAGATCCTTCTCCAAGTTTCATATTTTGGGCAACAACGTTAAAATGTTTAGGCAGTTTCAGCAAATGAACTGCATGAGCCATATTTCATATTAGTCAATGTAAATAATGTGTTTATGCTACCTGGTCGAAAATTTTATTGTTATTCACAAATGAATATTTTCAATTATTTGGTATAAGGCAAACTGAACAAATCAAGACAAAATCAGTTTTTTTCATTATTGCAAACACAACTTTGCCTCAAATGGATGTAATCCCAGATAAATCATTCAGTCATTTTTGCTGTACATCACCTACACAGCAAAGGAAGCATTTTTACGTCCTGCAAAGAGAACAAAATGCCCCTCACTGCAGTAAGTCGGGAAACAGAAGTTCACACGAGCAGACAAATATAACGTCTTGACTACAGACCCACTGGCATCTGCTGCCACTGGCACACCGAGTGTGTGTGTTGTTAACTGGGTTAATTCCCTCTGGAACATGGCCTGAAAGATAAACGTCCTGCCAGATAATCTCTAATCCAGAATTTCTTTAGCAGGATCAACTAACTCAATTAAAGTTTACTCCATTTGAGTTAAGAACTTAGAAAGTGGCTATACCGTCTGATCGCTCTTACAGAGAATGACACTGAATAGATCACAGGAATGTAAATGATTAAACTCAGGAGTATTGCAGCTGTTTGCACATTTCTGACCTCTGAGGTCATGAAAAATAGTGTGCTTGTTTTGTCATTTTGTGTGAATCAGAGAAAAAGTGTCTCATAAGTGCTACTGTAAGTATGTGCATTGTCAAGAAAGTAGTTCAGGTGTCAGAATTCAACCCGAGGGTCCCATCTCATGGTCACAAAATACTCTTTCTCTCTCTCTCTCTCTCTGGAAAATGAAACAGAAAATGAAAGATGTAGCATTTGTCTATGTCATATAAATGATATCACAAATGGGAAGAATAAGAGAAATCACATATGACAACCAGTGAGCAAACTAAAGCAAATTTCAAAGATATGTGGCAATGCATCGCTCCATTGTTCTGAAAAAGAGAAAAGAAAAATGCATAGATTTTTATAAAGAAATGTTTTAAGAGCATTTTTCCCCCGAGCATCTATTTTTGGCATCAGTAGGCTGCACAAATGAAATGACCACGCTTGGCAACCAAAAGCATTTGTGTGCTGTGTGTAGCATGAACCCATGACATACTGATTTTTTAAAGAATCATATATGTATATCTTTAATGTACAGTATAACCTTTTCAGTGTTGGGTAAGTTAGTCTGAATAAGTAATGAATTACTAGTTACAACTAACATATTTAGTAGATCAATTAGATTACTGTACAAATGACTGTCTCCAAAAATTATTTAATTACTTGTTACTTATTATTTTCTATATCTTATATAAACCTTTATTGGTTAAGTGATTCAAGGATAGACACAAAACGACTCTTAATTCGATCAAATAAATAATATAAAACTACATAAAGTACTCCTATTAATTGACTAAAGTATTACAAATGTGAGAATGATACATTAATGCATGCATTTTAAATTAAGACTTTGTATTTTAATGACAATTTCACTATTGTATACATTACATAGTATTTAGTTTATACTTACATCTGAAGTAACTGTAATTAAATTACAGAAAAAAGTAAGAGTAATCCCTTACTTTATTTTTTTTAAGGAAAGTAAATAAATAACAGTAACTAATTACTTAGTAACTAGTTACACCCAACACTGAACCTGTTGTGCTGAATTCTGACTCCCTTCCAGAAGCCGACTCCTCTCACGTGACACTTTTGCCTGTCTACAAAGATGTAAACTTGGATTATTTTCCAGAAAGTTTTGTGCAAACTGTTAACATGCATAGACAAAATTTGCAGTGAAATGTATATATTATGTAAATAGTAGAACAAACACTTAAGGGATATAAACGGTTTTGTATAATATGTAATTTTTGTCTTGTGTAAGGTCTAGCTATTTATACAGGTTAAACAATACAGATCAATTAATAGGCATTTTTATTATTGATTTTCACATTTAGGTGTAATGACAAAAAATATTTAGTCAATAATGCATTTTACAATCACTAGAACAATACAGCACAACCTACACTGTAAAGGATGCAGACCAATCTGTCAAATCAAAACAGAACACTTCAAACCCCCCCAAATGTTTTTTATTTAAGATAAAGGCTTGTGCTTTGGTTGATGCTGCCAAAATCATACCCTCCCCCCTAAAATGTCAGGTTTGCATGGTCAGAGGTACATGAAACTGATGCTGGTGACACATTTACTCTGAAGTCTGTCTCCTGAAAAGCACAAGCCTCTTTCTTTGTCAGCTGGGTGACGTTTCCATTTGTCGACATGACATGGTTAGATTCAGATGGTAAATATATCTTTTAAGTTGCCTTTCCACCTTAGAGATAATATATAATTATATAAACACCATATAAAATATTATATTAGTCATATGATTTAATCAAATATAATTTATTGTCACTAATGTAAATCTATGTTAAATGATCACGAGATCTCCAATGCTTTTTTAAAATAATTTTGTTTTTGATTTTTATATATTGTGATTTTAACATATTTTAATTACATATTTATTGAACAAAAATGTATTATTTTATTTATTGAAATAAACCAAAACTAGTACAAACATACTTTGATCTGTTTTGAGTAAGTATTTACTTATTACTTAAAACCATATTATTTAATATAAATCATTTATACCCTCGCCCCCTCATAGATCTGTACAATTTTTAAACAAAATTTACTACTTATGATTTAGTTTCACATCAGTTGCCCCAGACAGGCGACACAGTAAGCGAGCGACGTGAGGAGTCTGGCAGGCGTGTTCACGTGAGAAAGTGACGTCAATGCATACACTCTGTAAAAGAAAAACATTGCTTGTGTTTCACCAGACGAGTAAATAGCAAATAGCTTCAGAACAAAATCAGAATTGGTTAAATAGCCTGGTCAATACATGCTAAATAATACTGATAAAAGATGACAAAAGGTTTAGTGTATCTCTCCTCGCCTAAAGACAGAATTTGTAAGCCATAGATATAATATATATGTATAATTAGCATAATGCACAAAATCTTTCTGTTGATATTAGTCATTTCAGGGCTC
Source organism: Triplophysa siluroides (assembly GCA_006030095.1). Classification (NCBI taxonomy): domain Eukaryota; kingdom Metazoa; phylum Chordata; class Actinopteri; order Cypriniformes; family Nemacheilidae; genus Triplophysa; species Triplophysa siluroides. Next base: position 2,439,406 of record VCII01000868.1, on the reverse strand, counting down.
TCTGTAATAGCCTACTTGTATCTCATATAGTTGAACACTAGATGGCGAAATACATTCACCATAAAATCAGAGAGTGGGAGGCTATTATTTGATTCCAAAATGATAGATTTTTAATAGCGTTTTTTTCATGTAAAATACCATTTTCAAGCGACAGTCCCTAAATGATCACCCTATTCGTGACAGCTGAAATGATCTTGTGTCTGTCATTGTGAGATTTTGGGTTTTGCCTGTGCCCCACATATAATTACAGAGAATAACATCAGATTGTTATCAAGCGACAAACTTTGACACTGTAAATAAATATACTGTACGTTGCTGCCAAATGAAAAATTACACGCTGTGGAAAATGATATACTTCTTCGTGAATAGCCTGTTCTCGTTCCTCAGGTTCAGGGTGTTGCCTGTAAAAACAAACAACATATTTGATTTAGAGAGAAGTGTAAACACACTGTGTCAAACTGGCAGGACGTGGGTGATTAGTTTCTCGCATGCGATCTTTTCTTGGCTGTGTAGGTAAATATATTGCTGTCTGTCATTTGTTATTGTCTTTTTATTGCTTGTATGAACACAAAAGACAGAGTTTTAAAGATATGCAAAGACACAATGTCAAGACTGCCAATGACTAGGAAACCTTATAAGACAGACAATTACTGTTTGCAATATAATGTAGCAGCTGAGCCAAGAGCCTATAAAAGTCTTGATCCCTGCAATTCCCCACCCACAGTTCACAGCAGTACCTGGGCATGTTAGGTACGGGATCTGAAAACCGTCTCTTGGTTGCTTGGTAACCAGTACGTAGCACAGTGGAAGTATGCTGGGTTCCCTTCAGAGTCCCAGCAATGTTGTTTTTATTTTTTACACTGCACAGCTGAAACCTTTTACAAATTAGTGATCTCTGATGTGTGATGTTTTAGCACTCGGTGGGGGTGAATGCAGCGATCTGACTGGATTTAGACCAGTGGTTCTCAAACTTTTGCGTTGTAAATTGTTTAGAGAGCATTGCTTTGTGCCCCCCAAATAAAGATTTATAATCTTAAACTTTAACTAATTTTAACTAATCCAAAAACACGTTCGTTTATAGAATCCGGGAACATCTTTTCTTTGGTTGGTGGTCTTGTTTTTCTGATGTTTGACTGCATAACATTTATGATACATTTTTATTTTTTATAAAATCCCACAAAATCTGTTGCCCCCTGGATCCATATTGGACCCCCTCAGAGGGACACTGACACCAGTTAGAGAACCAATGATTTAGAGAGACTAAAAGCACTCATCATTGGACTTTTATCAGACATGCAGCAGTGGGAAAAAAGGATGTCTGGGGGTATATTTGTACCAAGGCTTGTTTTTAATGCGCCATCGTGTTCATCAAAACCATCAAAATATGAGGTATAAGGTACAAAACACTAAACGTTTAAGTTGTTTATTGGACAAACATATTCAGCAAACACGTAATAGACAATATATTAAAATGTACAAAAATACATAAAACAAAAAGCTGACAAGAAATAAAGCAAACAATGACTAGAATTTTACCTGTTATCAATATTGTTGATTCCCTTAGCCATTCTCCTGAGCTAATTGACTTAGTATTAACCCTGCTTAAAGTGACACTTTAGAACTTTTGCTCACGGCTCCCCCATGTGGTTGATAAGCGCAACTGTCTGTTACCAGTGTTGTAAATAAAATCCCTGTATAAGCTTCCCCGTGGGCACCGCAAGAACTCATGAATCTGTTTTAGTAAGTTGATGAAACCGGCGAATGAAGAAAAGTTGTTTGGAAAACATCGCACTCCTCCGCAGGCAGGGGATTGGCCAGGCTGTGTGTACCGACCTGAACGTAGAACTTACAGAGAGTGATGTTGTAGCCTCTAGGAGGCTGCTCGGGTTGCAGCGGCAGTAGAATTTGTACCACTGAAATAGAGACGAAAGATGACATTTTAAGGTCGAAAAACTACAAAGTGTTGCTTTAAATTCTTTCTAAAGCTGAGCTTTAGTCTACACAACAAGTACGCGTATGCAACATGCAAACAATGTTTTCAATACATATTAATAATAGATTTGCATTAGATCCAAGTCATCGGACGTTAGTTTTGGCCATTACTGTACATGAGCTGTACTCAGCCTTACTCAACAAAAACAAGATTATGCACATCTTGAGCTCACAACTGTGTGTCACACAAGGAAGTGACCTAATTGAGGCAATTATAATCAAGTAAATAAAGAAACAGTGCAGAAGCGCCCATGTCACAAGTGACTCTGTTTTGACGCTATTTTCCTTTTGTTTGTTCAAACTTTCCTGGAGCCTCCAGTGCACTGCACATGTGGACGTTTGCTTCAGTTAAAACGTGGCAATGGTCTCATCAGCCGTTTAGTACACAGTCCATGTCCTGAGCTGGGTGTGTTGAAGAGGAGACATCATAATGCCCAGTGCTGGGGAGATCCGCATTTAAAATGGACAGTAACTGAGCACAAATGCAGGTTACTGTTGTGTTTATGCACAACTCTCCAGAGACTACATTTCTGCAACAGTTTGTAAAGGGATACGGTCAAGATTATAGGATAATTCATTAACTTTTGCTCACTACTTTTGCTCTTTTGCACACTAACTTTTCAGTACAGCAACACAGAAAAATAAAGCCAGAGACTCGACACAAATCACGCTCTCATGTACAAACACATGTTTTCGTTCTTTCTCTTATCTTGTATCGTTCCACTTGGTGATAACTGACAAAATAACCAGCATAACCCTCATGTTGTCATAATGACTTGAGGCTTATTATGATGTTGTAGCTTTTTACATCTTATAAGAGATGCATATCAAGTCATCCTGTAGGTTTCAACCACTCCTGTTCTAACCCTATTTGCCTCTGGGTCCAAATGTGACTATTGACTCGGCAATACCTTCTCCCCGCAGGTTTGGAATGACATGAGGGTGAGTAAATAAAGAATTTCGATTTATATGGGAATTATCTCTTTAATTCATTATTGCACATTTTCAAACCCAATTAAAAACAACACACCCTTTTTTAGCACATCAACACAAGATTTGAGGTTGACTCCACCCAAACTCTCATATTTAATCTCCGGGTAAAGAGAATTTTGAGAGAGGTTTCTAAACACATTATAGATGTTAGAAATGTATTGCTGAAACACATTACAAAGACTCTATGTACTTTGAAATTGTGGAGTTAAACCGTTAAACAGTTTTTCACCATTCTCAGGATTTTTTGGGCGGGGCTAAAACGGGGGATCGATGACGCAACGGAGCGTCCGAGGATACATGGCCACTCCCCTATCACTAGAGCCCCTAACATCAGGCGTCTGCTCAATCACGAGCTCAGGGTTACAAGCTCTCACCAACATGATCTCTAACGCTCTCACTCTGCCCAACTAAACACATCTTACCCCAAATAACAAGCAAACGCAGATGCAAATGGACAGAGGGGGGAAGCGCGAACTGGAGGGGGATCACTGCGCGTGACCACGACGTGCTTCAGGGATTATCTATTGATGAATATCACGCGCATTGACTCGCAAGTGCTTGAATTCAAATCCTCCTTTAAAAATCTTCACATGTAGCCTACTGGGGACTCAGGTTGAGCGACGCGATTGGGCGTGGCTTCAGTGCCAACAGCGGACACGCCCCCAGCGTTTGACAGCACGTTGAAGTACTGCTTATTTTTTCAAGATTTGGATGACTTATTTTATTAACTTGGATGTTTTTTTCTTCATTCGAATTTGGCTGGGGGGTAAAAACACACTTTTCTGTTGTGTGACAAACTCAGAACACATATTTCAACGGCACTTTACCCAGACTTTAAAAAACATGCTGATATGCGATGGAGCACTTTGTTGTTATTTCAACTTCCCTGCAGCAGTTAGTAAACAGAACAAAATATTCCTGTTAAATTGAAAATACAACTGCAGAACCTGTTTCAGCTGCACCTGACGTATCCAGTAGTTATAATCTATTGTCATACAGCTTTCACACGTCAACAGATGAGTCATGTCCAGTATCATCTGTTCAGTCCGAAATAAGCACATGAAACAATTGCAATCTCTGCAATGTTAATGTTTAAAAACTGCCAAATAAAAAGAGATCACAGGCTTCAATGCTGTTTATTAAAATGAATGAATACGTAAAACGTAAACAAACCAAATAACTGGATTCAGTGTTGTGCACATTGGCTAGCGATGGATTTATACTTCCCAGCATCCCCTGCAAGCACGTCCCCGTAGGATTACTGTGTTAATTAAACAGAAAAACAACACCTTACACATGGACAGAAAGAGAGAGAGAGAGAGAGATGCACACTGAGTTTATATCTTGGGCTTTGACGGTCTGAACAAGCACAGGCCGAGGCGGTGGGGAAAGTTTCGCACATTTGGAAGGCATCAGAGAATTAAACGTTAAGTGAATTGATGATATTTCTACAGTCTTTCTCACCATGGTGACAGGCATAGGTCTAACCAGCTTCATCATATGCAGCTCCAGAGGCAGCCCACACAATCCTACCCACGACTGAGGAGGCATACAACTGTGTACTCAAGAGGCTATGAGCCGTGCTCCGCTCTGCTGCATATTTAACAATATATCATCAACACCAGTGTGGAAACAGGTAGTATGCGGTCTCGAGATCCTGTTATGAAAATGCATATACATTTGGGTGCAAGGCCATTTTTATAATAAGGTCAACATCATTGCATCAGTTTGTTTTCAAAACCAAATTGTCATGTTAGTTAAATGCACAGCAGCTACAGTATATATAGCCATGAAAAGATTTAGAGACCATTCTAGTTTTGTCTTTACTGATCATTTTGACAGTTGTTCCAGTCAAGTATAATTTCATCAGAAACAAACCTCAGGAATGACAAAGTCATCCAACAGTAATGTGAAAGACTGTAAAGATGCATGAAAACTCTGGGTCATTCTATCAAATATTTTTAACCGTCAAGATATTAGTATTGTGTTGTTTGAACATTAAGATGAACTTCGTTTCTTTGCAGCATTCAAGATCTGAAAACATTGCACATAAATAAATGTAAATTATTTTTATATGGATTTTGGCCGGAATTGTGTCACAGAATGTATCATTTTATTAATAAATACCTAGTCAATTCTCAAATACTGAAAAGTGTTTGGTGTGGTCTCTTGTATTTTTTCTGTGGCTGTATATACGGACCTAAATATGAATGTAAAAATGACAGTTTAAAACACACTAATAAAATAAATAGACACGCATCGGTACAAATACATTTTCCACTGATACTGTATGTTGGAATAAAGGACTGTATGCAATGCATAGGTGAAGTTAAAACCAATATCACAACCAAAGAACAGTGAACTAAACAGGGCAGACTCTTTAATTATTCATAAGGTATTCAATTCATATGGCTTTAAGTAATAGTACAAGAGCAAACAATGAAACATTCAATCGAGAATAATTCAGTGGTGACTACACATATAACTTTCTAACTAAAATGCACGAACTGATGATGCCATGTTTCCTTCTTCCATTCATCACATCATGGAAAACTGGTCCTACAGAAGCCAATCGTGTTGTTTATATTTTGTAAGAGCCCACAGCCATCACGTAAACCTATATGACCAAACTCTGTTGTGTAATCCTGGTTCTTATTTGTCAAGAGCCCTGCGCATGCAGTTGCAGTAAATGAGACTAGAAAAGGCTTAATGACAGTTCCCCAAACTATTTCAAAGCATTCTCCAGGCTCTTTTCATCGTATTCTCTCATTCTCTGCCAATCTCTTTTTCTCGAGTGCACTAGAAAATCGCTCAACGAGGGCCATAGTTGAGATATATCTCATCCACAGACCTGTCCTGGCACGTTAGAAGAATTCACACAATGTCCCCCTTCGCAGAACTCCCGGGACTCACGGGTTGTAAACATGGTAGGAACAGGCCATATGAGCAGCACAGCGACAGGCATTTAATCACAGGTTGTGAGCCTCTGGGAGAGCGGAGGTCAGATGGGTATGCAGATCTATTCTGCTCTTATTAGAGAATATGATGGAGATGTATGCACGGACATGAAAGCCATTTGTCAAATACAAATAGGGGGTGGGTTGGTGTGGAGAAAAAATACAAGAACAACGACATAAGTTTTTAAAGGAATTCAGTTCGCAAACTTGAAAATTCATTATTCATTCCATGATATGTGCTTTCTGTATACGGATTTATTTTTCAAAGGAAAATTTCCAAATATGGGTTTAGGACATAGAACAATGACTAAATAAGCACAAATGTATTCCCTTCGAAAAAATGCATAAAGTCAAGAAACTAGAGCTCAAGCCTACAAACGTGTCAGAATCGTTCAACAAGACAAAAAAAAATATGAACACCAGGATTAAAGAAGAAAAATGGAGAAAGAAAGAAAGAAAAACAAAGTATCCTATCAGCAGTGCTCATCTCAGCTCTGTACTAAACATGTGGCCTTAATGTTCTCCATTCGGCTTCACTGCGATCTGCATATTCTGATCTAAACAGATAAATCCAGGTGCTATGCTTTCTTTAGTGGGAGATACGCCAGAATGCTTTTGCACGCGAGGGTGGGTAGACCAAAGCTGGACCAGTTCCAAGGTGAACATTTACACGGTTTATTTCTATGAAGGGATATGAATTCTCATTGTTCATCTCAAACCAGGAGCCCAATTTCACCTTGTTGTATAATTCTTTAATCCGTGTTAACACTATAAGGTTTGACTGTAAGATGCGATGTAACAGTTGGTCATGTCAAATGCATAAGGTCAGCATCAGATTGACCTCCTCCCTGTGGTTGCCGTGGCAACCCAGCAGCCAATGATTCTTGAATTCGGATGAAGTCCAACAAAGAAACATTTTACTTCGTGCATGCACAATAAGGGACATACAACAGATGTCAAGCGACATCAGTGGTCCATTTCTCAGGGTTATAACGTTACTCACTGTATGTCCATATAGATTTCCTTTCACAGCATTTCAGAGTACGATACAGTTTGGTTGCCATTTCAAGACACAAATATCTTGGCTGCAGTTTTTTACAATTTCGTTCTTGTCAGATCTGTCAGAATACGCAGCACCTTACATGATCAAATGCTACTTGTCCGTAAAGTGCATCTCAGTGGTTAATACTGTCTGAATCTTCCCAGTTCCCCGCCCCTATAAGACTATTAATAAAAGCTTTCTCACACTATTAGTACCATCAAGTGCATTTCTCGTTTTTTCTTGTCTGTTACGCCTGTTCATTTTAATGATCATTATTATTACAAGCAAAAAACTGAAACGGTCAGTTGAGCATAAATTAGAAAATATTAAAATAAAGGACCTATACATTCAGTGCATCATGCACTAGAGTTTCAAAGCGTCTTTTTTGATGCCTCAGTGTGGGCTTATACAGTACAGAGATGATCTGGCCCTTTTTTACGCTGCCATATGTTACCATATTAAAGTATTTTATGGCCTTCAAAGCAGTTTTCAGTGAATCATATGTTTGATTCCTCCAGTAGCAAGAGAGATTCTTTTGCTCCTCGACTCCAACCCGAATACTAACGTAAAAATGCTGAAATGAGTTCCGCTGAGGTAGAACTTCCATTGTACGTGTTGCAGCCTTTGCTGTTTTGCGACCGGTGGATATTCCTTAGTGTGCTGAAAGTCAAAAGCTCAACATATGAAATGTAAACGCAGAAGCAATTGTTCCTTTAAAAGGAATGGAGACGCTGTGTTTATCTTCCAATAAAAGCCATCCGATCATTAGCTTCCCTTTAAAGTCAGTCTGCATTTTCCGTTCACACCGAGCTCTCATCGGGTTTACTGCAAAGCTGCGTGTGCTTCCTCTTCTCCAGGATCCTGTTGAGTTCCTCTGTGAAGGAGTAATAGAGAGGAGACGTGGTTTCTACGTCATTCTGCCTGAGTAACATGTAACTGTTGCCGTTCATCTTGCGCAGGACGCTTGGCAGGGTGGCGGAGATCCCGATTCCATACTCTGACTCTGAAGAAGGTGGCGGGAGAGGTGGAGCGGGAGGGAGATCTTTATTGGGCGAGGTTGGAGCTTCTCCAGGAACGATTTGCAGCAGACCGTCATGAGCGTCAGCTTTGCCATTGCAGTGGCTAGAGATGGTCTTCAGCTCCATGTTTGCACCTCTCTTCCTTTCGGCGCGAGCGGCAGCTCTCAGAGAGTATTTACCCTTCCGTCCTTGTAAACAGAATCCGACGTAAAGTAGGACCACCGTCAGAACAAGACACAATCCTCCTAATATTATGATAAGGGAAAGATACATGGCCTCCATGTTTCTTAGAGACAAGAACTCAAAGCTAGGAGACAGTGGGGTGGGATGGAAGTCCTCCACGGAGTCACTATGGGAAGTCTGGGATGTCCATAAGATCGCTGGTGGATGCGTCGGGTCCACAGGTGGAGGTGGAGGCAAATCCTGGCGAACGGTCAAGCTGTAGATCACCACGGGGACATGAAGGCCGTTCTCCAGGGAGAAGCAGCAGTAGTTACCGCTCTGGTAGGGTCGTGCCTCGATGACAAGAAGGCCGTCTGTGCCAACGCGGTAGCCGGAGACTAGCCCATAGCCCTGCAGCTTCTTTCCATCCAGCGTCCACTCGGGGGTTGCCAGGTTGGAGCTCAGCTCACACTGAAGCAGCACATCATCGCCCACCATGACAGAGCGAGAACGGTGTAACACTTGGTCTACGACAGAACAAAGAGGAGCACAAATAAAATAAGTCCTGCAGCAATTACGAGAGGATGAACTGTAAATAATTTACTTATCTGGCAGTGTCTTAAAATTATATTTTTATTCGGCAACCCAGACTTTTATCTAATATCATCCCAGCCTACGTGGTTTAACAGCTATGACTCGCTGAAGAATTACGCAATCGCATTTGACCGCACAGATTAAAACAGCATCACCTCAACACTGACTAACAACAAATGTGTTCTTACCATCTGCTGTCGATTCATCACATCCCTTGTTTCCATTCAGAATGTCCTGCTTCAGATTGGCTCTATAAATAGAGAAAATACATTCATGTTTCAGTTATAAGAGTTCGCCCGCAATTTATTGAAGGATTCTACTCTATAGATTCAAGATCAACAAACTCCAGCTACGTGCTCTGGTACACATTGTTAGTCACAATAGTACAGTTTCAAGACCACACATGCTAGTACCTGATGTTGTGCGATGTAATCTCCACACACTCCAGTCCATCCCAGGCACAGAAGGGATCTCGCGACATCACACATTCGAAGCAGGAGGAATATTTTTTGCATGTGGATAAGGGAAGCTGTACCACTGAGGTGGGCGAACCCACATACACGCTCATCTGGCGAAGAAAGATTCAAGTGGGCAGTAAGATTAGCATTACTTGAAATACTCACAAGTCACATTAAATTCACATGGAATTACAGCCTTTGATAATGAAAAATAGACGTGCAAATAATACAATATATCACTGTAATGAACATGCTCAATATTGTTATAGTGAATCTTAAAAATACAGCATTTAATTGGAAGTTGAATTGTTTAGATTTCGAAAATGCACATTAGCTTTCTTTTCCATCAACTGGGTAATACCAAGTTTGATACCTTGATAATACACCATATACCGCAATAAAAGTAGCTCAGTGGTTAGAGCATGGTGCTAGCAACGCCAAGGCCATGGATTGTACCATGATGGACACTGTACTCTGATACAAATGTACAGTATAATGCAATGTAAGTCGCTTTGGATAACAGCGTCTGCCAAATGCATAAATGTAAAAGTTCCAGCAATTATCGTGATATGATAAACGGAGAGATCCCATGCAGAATTGGAACAACCTTGGATGAATCTACCAATGATGTATTTACAGACATTTTCGTCAATTCCAACTGTTTCTTACCTGTTTCTCAGAGATGACTATGCTGTCCACTGGCTGTGGTTCCTCAAACAACTGCAGTTCTTCAATGATGTGGAGTTGATCATTAACCCTCACAGCCCGCTGAAGCCATCCTTCATCTGCACCGTCATGAAATACATCACATGCATAAAGGTGCACCAAAGCTTCCTTCATGTATATATGTATGTATACGCTTAAATGCATAAATGTCATTGCATTCGATCGCAAGCTATTCAAATAAGTGGCGTGTGCCGACCTATCACAGTTGACCTTTTCTCATAAGTAACTTAAATTTGCCAACAACCAAACAACCTTTTGCTTAAAAGAATGTGTTTATACTATTTTTACTTTAAAATATTTCCAGTTAGTGTGATGTTTTGTATGTCATTAAATCCCAAAACTTGCTTGGTACATAGACGTTTCAGCGGCAACAACATAAACAAACGTTATATCTTTTAACACAACTAATATACAATAAAATATGACTATGAATTAAATATAAAAGAAATTGTTATATTGCTTGCCACTAGCCAGACCGGAGGTTAACGTCGGGTCAGGCGCGTACATCCATTGAAACCTCCCATAACCAGAGAGAGAGACAGAGAGAGAAAGCTAATGGAAAGGCGCTGTAACATACCTGTCCCAATGAAGATCATGTGGTATATTTGACCATCTAAAGCAGTCACTCTGTGTATGGCAATTTTAGTGTAGTCCACATTCCTCCTGAACAGCAGGGGGCGTTGTCCTTGCGGAAGGATCTGCCTGTACATGAGCGGATGGCGACGGACGAAGTGAAGAACATCATCTGGCAGGTTGGCTGATGAGTTGATGCCTATTGCTCTAAGTTGATCTGTGATGCACTGAAGAGAGACAGAAGGTGTTAACAAATAATGCACCTAAACACTGCCATATATTTATAACTTAAAATGAATAGCAAAGACAAACAGGGTGGGATCAATGACACAATTTCACTGCTGCTGTTTAAAGGAATGTCACTGAAAGTGTGTTATGGAAAAATTATTTTCCAGAATCAAATGTTATTTAAATTCACCATTTTTTGAGAAACTTCAAATAGGGAAGGGAAAGAAAATCTTTTGAGGAAGTTTTAAACTTCCGGATTTGAAACTCGATGCAGCCAATCAACAAAGATTTTCTGCTTACTTCTAATCTCCGTGGCAATAGGCTTTGATGAAATAAACCCCTTTTCTCCGGGTGCCGTCTATAAAATTGCTCATCAGCATCAGATTTCTGAAGGAAACCAGGTCACGACTCTACCTGACTGTGTTCTTTGATGCACTACATCATACAGCGATTAGAGAACTTTACAAGCTCCACCCACAGACTGCTGACTCTGCTTTACCGTTGAAGTCAGCGAGCAGGTAAAGTTGCAGTAAGGTGAGCATAATGAGTCCAGCGTAACATGAAACTGGCCCACTGTAATCCTGCTGTAATCCTGTACTGCAACCGTTGGTCTTACCGAGCCAGGACGCGGATCCGGCACCTTCCCCGTGTACTGGGTCCACTTGGAGTTTGAGTCCTCCTTGCTCTCCATGTATGGTCCTTCGAAGGCCCACTGGATGTCCGAAATGGTGTACTGGCAAATAGCAGAACCTTTAACGTTTTTCCTAAACAAAAAAGTACTGGTTAGTCCTCTTTCAAAGCATCGGCACAAAGGTTGAAATCCAATCCAACATGACGTCAGGTGACATGCTCAACCTGATGAACACCCACATTCAACCATTTCTTAAGGATATATTTCAAGAGAGCACAAAGGGAGTTTGTGAATAGAAGGTGCATTCAGGACAATGGTGAATCAGACTAGGTGTGCACTGATTCAGTTTCCAATGGATACGCTTGGGTTTGTTAGCAAAGGGCCTTTTTAGCCTGCGCTGCACGCTTTGTTTGTCAAGGTCTTGGCATGCCGACATAAAACCCCCATAAGCCCGCAGTGTAACCATGGCAACACCGAAAAATAGATTACGAATTTATCAAAACGTGTGTTCGAGAGGTGAAGGATGACAGAGAGTGGGTGAAGACGGGGAACATAGACAAAGCTTTTCGAGCGATGAACACCACCTTGGGAGAGAGCGAACTTATTAACAGTGAATTTACAAAGGTGAAGACGACACAACACTAGAGGAGAAAGAGTTCTCAATCTTGCTCATTTTAACATCTGACTCTGTCTCAATCTATTCACCACGTTTTTCAAAACCTGTATCACTTTTTCTTTTTTCAGTGATACGTTCCTGTTTCAGGATTTCAACGCTAGTATTTTCTGTACTATGGAGGCAAATCCTTCACAATGACAATAAGTTATGGTTTAGGACTAGGCTTGGAATATAGTCCCTTTTTAATTTCTAAATGATTTCTCCAAGACATCAATGAGATGAAATGAAATGAAGACCTAATAGAAATGTTTGTTCAAGTCTCCGACGTCTCCAACGAGAATAAAAACATCTTAGAAATGTCTCTATTTGAGATTCAGAAGAGATCCCAAGAGCCACAAACTGAGCTTAGTCTCCAATCAAAAGTCCATATTATTAAAGATTTTCCCCCACATGATCTCAAACATTTCTTAAAGAGATAGTTCACCCAAAAATGAAAATTATGTCACCATTTTCTCACCCTCACGTAATTTCAAACCTGTATGACTTTCTTTCTTCCGCAGAATACAAAAGAAGCTATTTTGAAGAACGTTGTTAGCTGAACAGCGACAGCACCCATTCACTTGCATTGGTATACAATAGAAGTGAATGGGTGCCAGCGCTGCTCGGTTACCAACTTTCTTCAAAATATCTTCTTTTGTATTCTGTGGAAGAAAGAAAGTCAAACAGGTTTGAAATGACAAGTGTAAATGATGACAGAATTTGTTTCCGTTTCATGAAAAGCAACTGATACTAAGTTAGACTCTTAGAAATACAGAAAAGAGCAGTTTAAAGCTGGTAAAAACTCATTTCTGTAATACACACAAAAAATCTTGCGGTTTTAAACAACATGAGGTCAAGCAGATTTTTGGGTGAACTTCTCCTTTAAGGTTCCTTTAAAAGTTTTTTACTGCTTCAGTCCTGCTTAATGCTGAGAATAACAAACAGCCACTCAAACGTAAACTTCACACCCAAGCTGGTGACACGGTGACATCACAGTCATTCAGTCTTCCACTGGTACAAGTCAACATGATTGGCTCATCACAGCGCATTATAATAAGTCTCCCTATGTTTCACTCTTTCTTCTTCTACCTCCTGATTGTTTTCTGACGCAGCAAACATTATGGTCTTCCCCCTCTTGTCATTCACCACACAATAAATCATATGCTTGTGGTTTGCACCTCAGGCAGTCTCAACCCACAGTCTGATCGCTGGCAGCTCAACAGATCCGCCTCTGTTCTCAACAGGGCGTCATGACTCCTCGTCAGTCAAAAAAGCGGCTAGACGTAAGGCATCAAGGCGTGTGTGACCTATTGGCTACTAACAGTTCGGCTCTATAGAATCGTGTTACTGTAAACAAATGAATAAACACAAAAGGCTAAATTGTCATGGTGACGTGCTGAAATGCGCTCAAGAATAACAATGACTTTCAAAATCGAAAAGATTGGTTGCCCACGTAAGTCTTAAAGGGATATTTAACGCAAAAATGAAAATTCTGTCATCATTTACTCACCTTCGAGTTGTTCCAAATCTGTATAAATGTCTTTGTTCTGATGAACACAGAAAAAGATATTTGGAAGAATGCTTATACCCAGAAAGATTTTGCCCCCCATTGACTCCAATAGTAGGACAAAAATACAATGGGAGTCAAAAGTGCCGCAGAATTGTTTGCTTTCCTACATTCTTCAAAAATATCTTCTTTTGTGTTCAACAGAACAAAAAATGATAAAGTAATTTTTCCTACTATGGGAGTCAAAGGGGGGCAAAATCTGTTTGGTTATAATCATTCTTTTAATAGAATAGAATTCTTTAATAGAATTTAAAGACTATTAAATATGTTTACCATGCAAAAAATCACAGCTACTAAACAAAAAAGCATATAATAAAAACTGGAGAGGAACTATTAAATCTCATTAATCATCTGTAACAATGCCAACTTTCCAATATAAAATCTATGAATACTCCAAATGTGGGATTTAACAGTTTTTAATCAGTAAGAAACAAAAGTCTGGCTCCAGCCCGCATAGAGCAAGAACAGCACACATTCTCGGATCTCCTGGGAGAATGTAACCTGCTTATGAATAAAACATGCCGTGTGCTCCAGGCAGCGAGGGAACGTGTCAGCGATTTTCATTCAGATGATACTGGTGGACTGTAAATGCGGTTGCCTCAATTGAAGTAAGCAGCCAGGGCAAGCCGAGGCGAGGAGTGTGTCCAGGGCCAGGCAGACAGATGAACTCACTAATAGACAGCCCACACAGCAAATCCATTTCAAACCCGACAGTCACAGCAGAATGACATGATGCTCCCCGGCAGAATCTATTAGTCGCTATTGACTGGGGAGTCATTTGCATGCACGCTTTAAGCTTCAAACTTCCAAGAAGTTTCATTGAAGTGTTCAGCCTGAGAATACGGCATATGGTGCGTAACATCTAGCTTTCTAGGTAAAGTACTCGTGCCACTAAAGTTATGCTTCAAAATGCTCATCGGTAAACACTGTTTGGTCATTTTTCCTACTATGGGAGTCAATGGGGGGCAAATATCTTTCTCTGTGTTCATCAGATCAAAGAAATTCATACAGATTTGGAACAACTCGAAGGTAAGTAAATTATTCATTTTTGGGTGAACTAGCCCTTTTAAGAGAGTTTCCACAAAAATAAAAATTTGTTTAACCTTAATATAGTTTAAAATCAATATGAGCTTCTTACTTCTGTGCTATGCAAGAACAGAGATTTAATCCACATTGTTCTGTTGCCTGATTGGTCAACAACTGTGGTTTATTCACCATAAACAACAGCTACGGTGTAACTGTTACTAAACAGCACCATAAACAACACTGGTCCAGAAGCACTTCCTTTTTAGTTTTTTAACAAAATACAACCAACAGAACTGAATCAAATGGTAAATGAACATTTTAAATTTGATGTGAAATTAGGAAATAAACAAAAAAGGAGAGTGTTTATATGTAGAGAGGACATAACCAAAACACATAAAGACATAACCAAACTAATTCATCAACACTGATTCTGAAGGACATCGGGCCTTACCATTCCAAGCCAAAGATGCCATAGAGAACAGAGTCCTGAGGGCTGGCACCTTCCAGAAGAAACACACTCCTCAGCACATTGAAGTGAAAGTCATAGTCGGGTAAAGAACACACAAGTCGTGCCTTCAGAAAGGAGGTCCACTTCTTCTGTAGGGTGAGAAGACCTCCTCTGTCGCTCTACAAGATAAACAGAAATTTGTTAAATCCATTTGTCCGTTTAGGGCTACTGTAGAAACAACATGGTGAATTCATTGTAAGGGACCCGCGGTGTGTGTAGATAGAAATAGCTCATTCTAAGGTAATAAAAGCATAACGCTTTATTTCGTTAAGTCTTTAAACACCTCTGAAGACATAGTCATGTATATTATATTGCATTTCTGTCAATAGATCCTCGAAAAAACTACACGATGGACCATTAACTAGTCACATAAAGCTTCACTGACATGAAACTGGATATTCAAGACTATTAGAAAACACAAGACAGTGAAGCTCTTGGTATGGCAGGTGACATTAGATTAAGGGAATGGGAAATAGACTGAAAGATGGGAATATTTCTGTGTGTAAGGTAGGGCTGTCACACGATCAATCGTGACTAATCGTTTGCAAAATATAAGTTTTTGTTTACATAAATATGTGTGTGTACTGTATATAATAATTATGTATATATAAATACACACACATCCATGTATAATGTGTAAATATTTATTAAATATATACATGTATGTGTATGTATTTATATATATATCATTATAATATACAGTATTTAAACGATTAGTCACGATTAATCGTGTGACAGCCCTAGTGTAAGGGAATCACCCATCATGTCAGGGGGGTAAAGTAAATTTCCACGCTGCCTCCCACGAGAAAAATAATGTAAGCTGTGCTTTACTGTAATGGCCTTTATTTCAACATCCAAAACAGGAAACTGACTCTTGACTGTATGATGCACGATGTCATCATCTCAGATGGTGATATTCAACCACAGATGTGTGGTTACATAAACCGGACCTTAATAACCAGGCATTGCTATGAAAATGCTGTAAAAAAATGATAAAAACTATAAACTTAACTATAAACTGAAGAGACCGAATTGTAGAAGCTTAAACTGGGTCCTCATTCAGACAGTAACTGTTAAAAGTATAAAATGTCTACGAGTTAGTGTATTTCTCAGCAGCTCGATGTCAGCGAGTGGGTTTTAGCAGCATTTAATGCCACTAGCATGTGGATAGTGAACAATAATCTCCTCATTAAGATGACCCCACTGTGTGGACTGCCACGGAGAAGCCATGAATTTCTGCCCCGAGTCCACACAACCTGTATTTTACAGGCCAGTCTGAATAAACATACATTCACACAAAGAAAATTAACCTGAAAATCGGCCGCTGAATTGTGGGCTATACTCTCTAATTATATAAGAATACCATCTGAACCCAAACACTTCAGATAATGCCAACCCCCATGTGTAACATTGGACATGTCCTTTGGACACAATCCCAATTACATCAGTTAAAACCCTGTAATATTTCTTTCCTCTGTAAAAAAAATCTTTCACAGAAGAATTTTAATACAGATTTGAAATGTAAATAATCACAAAATGTTCATTTTGGGACGTAATACTCCTTTAAGAGCTCTCAGTGTGCCTGGGACAAACTATTCAGTTTGGCATTTTGGCAAAACAGACCATTCAGCAACACTGAATACACACCGAAAAAAACATCAAATGGTCAATAAACACTACGGATGATGAGATGTAGGGTTGAAGACATTTTCAATAAGCGTTTGATGTGAGTGTGGAGCTGGACGGATGGGTTGAGAGGTGAGACAGAATGTGATCTAATGGGACGGAGGGCCTGGAAACAATGCTGCTGTAAAACCTTATTTAGAAAGCTGCGGAAAAGCAAACTTCAAATAAAAGAGCATTCTGACAGAGCTCTTACACTGCCGGAAATGAAACACAATCATCATGCATGTCTTGTATTTCAGTGTACGTTACAGGGCAGTGAAAAGGTCAATAAAAAAGAACATCAATAAAGCGTGCCGGATCAAGTTTTATAAAATACGATAAAATTATCTTTAAATGAGCAAGATGATGTCTTGCGTTGTAAGACAATCCTGTAATTTTCTTTTATTGGATAAAATATTTATTGTTCTTTGCTTCCACAGCCCCTGGGGAAAAGATTAACGTTCCCAAGCATTTTTCCACAATAACTCCACTTTCTTCTGCGGATAGCATGCAGGTTTGAAATATCAAGATGACTGTTCCTTTAAGATGCACATGAAGTATTAAAGTATGGGGTGAAGACTCCAGCCTCGTACCTTGCACACGCGGGCGACCCGTGCTACTCTGCTGTGGCTGAAGTATGGACTGAGCTCTTGGCTCTTCTCCGTGAAGAAGAAGTAGATCTTGTCATCATCTCCCACCGAGCTGCTCACACTCTCCCTCACCAGCGCTGAGCCCACAAAATCCGCCTCTGAACGGGAGAAGACAGACACTGCTGTTACTCCAAAATAAAATTGTTACATGATGCAATACTGCTCATACGAGTTCTAGTTATTTTTGAATCCTAAAAATGAAACATTTTAGGATTTGAAACAAATGAAATGTGGACCAACCCTGTAGCCACTGAGTGGGAGCCTCTTCTGTTTTCAAAGTGGGACCCGGAGAGTTGCGTCGGATATCTGGATAACTCCTGAACTCATACTGAGATGCTGTGTACATCTGTTGATCTAACATAAACAAAGGTCCAAAATGTCATACTTGAATCTCCCTAATATCATATGATTTGTGTCACCTAAGAACTAGAGTCAAATCTACAATTTATTCCTGGACGACGTACCGATCAGCAGGCCAGTGTAGCTTTTGGTGGGGTCATATGGGCATTTCTCTCGCCCCTCCTCGAAGGCAGACGCAATCTTGAACTCTCTCCCATCCTGCAAAACGCAACAAAGTCATTTCAACTGCCTATCACCTGAAGGTTTTCATCTCAATGTAGGAGCTCTGCGTGTACTTACGATGTATGCACACAGGGGGCTGAAAGCGTGTGTACCACAAGTGTACAAGTGTGTGCTGTTAAACTTCTGTAAGAATCGTATGTGGTTGAAGCACTCGGTCTGTAGGTTTGAAGAATACTAGATCAGTAACTTAACAAGAGATGTTGTTATAATACAATATATCGAGATACTTAACCAACCTTGTTATCTTTCCCTTTGTTTAAAACTGATGCTTCTGATCGTCTGATGCTTCCCAGTCAATCTGTACAAATACAAGATTCACAAGAGTTTGTAAACCGTCTTGGAAAAATGCTTACCTGGAAAAGCAACTTTTTCTATTTGTTTGCAATGGCTGCATTTCAACTATCAGGCAGAGTTCAGGTGATCTATTGTGCGCCAGAACCAGTTGTGTTTCTACTGTCACTTTCAGGGTTTCATCTACTCAGGGTCAACAGCCGAGTGCCAATAATCCTTAGGCCAAAAGGGCCAACTGGGAAATGGAAGGTTAATGGAAGAGGTGAACAGCTTCACTGAGGTCATTGATGTGTCTTGGTTTGGGTTTGAAAAGGATAAAAAAGTGACTAGTAATCATGACCAACTAGACTTAGTATATATCAAATAAATAAACAAAAATAATTTGAAGCAGAGTACAAATGATAAGAATCCTTTTATCCTTTTACAAAAAGGAAATGGCAAAAAAAAGATTTGCATTTTCTAAATTAAATACCATTGGTTGAAAGCCTGAAAAATATAACTGTTATAGTAATAATAGTACGTATTTATTTAAATGCAAGAAACAAATAGGACCAATAGGAATTGAGTTTGCAAATATTCCTATAACCTCGTTTGAAAAGCAGAACATGATTTTTGTGTATTTAACATCTAAATGTCTTTTAAAGGTAAAGATTAAGATAAAGATTATAGTATAAAACCCAAAATTAAATGGTTTAAATAAAACTAAAACTAAATCTGCAGATCTCCATAAATTGCAGAAACTGTGGTGAAGAAGCAGAATAAAAATAGAATGTTTTTTCTTTCGTAAGAAGTGTAATTAAGTGCCGATGTGTTTGTCAGTACGTACCATCTGTAGAGAGCTGCTGGAGATGTCACTAGCCTGCAGTGCATATAAAGCCCCTCTAGCTCCCACGTACAGCACGTCTGCATCCTCCTCCAACATTAATAAACTGTAGTTCAGTGTCAAGCCTCTGAAACGCTTGCAGCCCAACAGCCCTGCAACACACAGGACAGAACAGTCAAACCTTACTGTAAATATAATATACAGTCACATCACTAAGATCTGTGAGGCGGTTTAGTTGTGAAGACATTTGATTGTATTCAAAATAACATTTCTTTTCGACAATGTAAGAAAAAGGTTCCTTTTATGGTTTAAACTGTGTGTCATCTGAACAAATGCATGGTTAATCCCGCTTGTTTGTTTTGAATTCTGAGCTACTATACTTAATTTGATCCAAATTCTTCAATTCTAGTAGCAAAGCTTTTCAGACCTAGCAACAGTAACCAAGGAGGATGAGACTTGCCAAAGGTTTAATTATCTTGTTGTTTACGATACAAGAACAGACAACACAACTCTCCTGCTGAGGCTGTCTACACAAATCTTCTTCCCAACGCATAAACGAATCATTCGTGCGTCCTCTTAATAAGCATCATTATATCAAAACTTTCCCATTTTCCAACAGAAAAACATTTAATATGTGAATACTATGTCACACATGAGTCATACTTTAAAAGTACTGTATTTAGGCTACTCCCAGGTAGTAAAAGACAATTAGCACTAGTTCTATAAGCGTGAGAGGTGGAATGCCCTTCACATAGGCAGGTACATTCATACTGACTCTTTCCAGTTCTCTGTTTGTGTATTGCAAAAATAGCACCACGGTAGAGCATCAACACACATGCGCACACACATCACAGGACACACGTCTCCACACGTAGGCAGGTGTGACAGGATTGCATGCAGGGACGGGACGGGACAGGTTATGCAGCACAGCCAGATCTGGCTGAGGATTCAGAGCACTACAATGACAGAAGAGCACACAAATAAAGCAAAGGAGAGGGAAAGGGAAGTCAGCTTCACGCAGGGCATAAGAGGCAGAAAAAGGGAATAATTTAGGTGCCATCTGACTCCCTGCTGATCCAGCGCTGTTTTCGCAAACATGCAGAATCTGTTACATTTCCTTAATGGTTCCTGCTTAAAAAAATTAAATACACACGCACATGCTCAATACACTTGATTAAACATCTCTCTTTGTTTAAAGCAGTCCCAATCATTTTATGTAATATTTGTGATTTAGTTTGTTTGCGAGTATGTTTGTGTGTGTATTTATTGGTAGAAATAGTAAGAGTTGACCTTTACCAACTCGATAGACTCGATGTTTGGAAGATGTTGGGCTTGCTCAATGAGAATCTGTTTACTGTTTACACTTTTTGAGGGTAAAAAACCTTAACAACAGATTACTTAAAAGCATCTGCATATAAAGCGGGAATAGAAGAAGTATGGAGCCAAAGTAGGGTCACATATATTTGCAAAAAAAAGTTTGCAAAAAAAAAAGTTTTGCAAAAAAAAAAAGTTTGCAAAAAAAAAAAGTTTTGCAAACAAAAAAAAGTTTTGCAAATAAAAATAGGCTATTATCGCTCCTTTAAATTCGCGTTTCAGCCAATCGCTTCCTTGCGACACTGTTTTCTCTTTGCTCTTCACTTTTCTTTGCGCCTTGCTTTGTGTCCCTGATTTGACGTGGGGGAGGAGACAAGAGATTGGGGCGTGTACAAGCGACCTGAACCTGCCTCCCCTTACGTAGCGCCATCAGCGTAAACTGCTGTGCAGACTGACGCCTGGGCCACACATACTCCGTGTGCGGTCCGTTTTTTTTTTTTACGTGCACATGTTAACGGATTAGATCATTCACACAGCGCGCGTATGAAGTGCGGCACGTCCGTTGCAGGTGCGTTGCGTTAGTTCGATTTTACGCATCGAGTCTATTTTGCTGTACAGCAGCACACGTATCATGCCCAATGAACACGAATTGACAAAGAAATGCAATAATTTCACCAAAATGCATACAATTAAGTTTACTACCTTTTTATTTGACCTTTTTAAGCAATAAAACAAACAAGAGTTGTAAAAACAATAATCGGATTAAATGTTGTGTCGTACAAAGTATCCTACAGTGTTTATATTTTATGGGGAAGGTGCACGCAGATAGTGACAATCAGGTGACAAGCATGTTGTAATGTGATCCATGTTGACTTCTGCACTGGTTCATAGTGTGAAGTGAACTCAAAGTCTGCACCTCGTTCTTCTCCGCACATTCTTAGCAACAGATAAACGCGATAGCCTTTCTTTTATCAACACTCGCACTAAACAAAAGAAAGAATCACAATGACGAAAATAGCGTTTCATAAACCTTTTATTTTTCGAATAATCTTCCAAACATTGGGAAGTTACTTAACCATTGTTGACTGAATCACTCCGAAGACGCGTACCGCTTGCACGCAAACGTAACGTAGTATGTGTGGAAACACAATGGCACATGACGGATCTGTACTGCATACGTGTTGCTCTACGCACCGCATATGTAATGCACACGGAGTATGTGTGGCCCAGGCGTCAGTCTGCACAGCAGTTTACGCTGATGGCGCTACGTAAGGGGAGGCAGGTTCAGGTCGCTTGTACACGCCCCAATCTCTTGTCTCCTCCCCCACGTCAAATCAGGGACACAAAGCAAGGCGCAAAGAAAAGTGAAGAGCAAAGAGAAAACAGTGTCGCAAGGAAGCGATTGGCTGAAACGCGAATTTAAAGGAGCGATAATAGCCTATTTTTATTTGCAAAACTTTTTTTGTTTGCAAAACTTTTTTTTTGTTTGCAAAACTTTTTTTTTTTTTGCACAACTTTTTTTTTTTTTTTTTTTTTTTGCAAAACTTTTTTTTTTTTGCAAAACTTTTTTTTTTTTGCAAAACTTTTTTTTTTTTGTTTGCAAAACTTTTTTTTTTTTGCAAATATATGTGACCCTACTTTGGCTCCATAAAGAAGGTTTTGAAAAAACTTATATTAACTAATAGCATAAAAAATAACTATACAGCTGCAGAAAAAATGAAAAGACCTGTTTTTCTGTGCTAACCATTTATAGGTATGTGTTTGGGTAAAATGATCATTTTGTTTTATTCTGTGAACTACTAACAATATTTTTACCAAATTTCAACAAAAAATATTGTTTCTATTTGCATTTATTTTCAGAAAATGAAAACTTGAGAAACAGGTGAAAATAAGAGAAAATATATGTTTCAGACCTCAAATACTGCAAATAAAACACGTTCAGATTTACTTTCAAGCAGTACAACAGTAATATTTTTTTACATTTATTTATAGAAAAATCTAAAATTGAATTATGTAATTTTTTATGTGATAATCTCACATTATACATTTTTATCATAGTTTCCATGTCTCTTTCACTCCTGAGGTTTGATTTTGTTGTAATTCCACAGACACTGGACTGGAATGGCCTCGGCTGTAAAATTTCAATATTGGTCCCTTTCCCTATGACGGCTTATTTCAAATAAAACGTTTTATCAAATCATAATTACCAGCAAGAACACATGAGACGAGAAAAAAATATTGAAGTCCATTTATTGAACCTAAGGAACGCTTTGAGTCTAATCCTCAAGGTTAAAAAGCAAAATGATTAATTTTCTCTCTAACTGCTGTCATCATTTAAAGGTGCCATTCTTTTGCTGTTTTTGAGGCTTTGATTATGTTTTTTGGGTGTTTAACAGTGGATGTTCATGTTTCTAGTTTAAAAAAATGTTTTATATTTCAAGTCTATTGTTCACCGCTGTCCCTCTTCTAGCAAAACGACTGGATTTCCTCCGGTCTATATAATATCCCTCCTTCCGAAACGCTCTGACTGGTAAACCTGAAATGGTCTGTCGTGATTGGTTCCCGCTTAGAGCGTGTGTATGAAGATGTCCCACCCATACCATATCAGCGAGCTTACGCTTCTCAGACTGTTGTGATTGGTCGGTCCCCGCTGCGGATGATCCGTGAGTTGGGTAATAAAAAAATACATTCTGATTAATTGCAGGTGGGTCACGGGTGGATGAGATCAGTCATTAATTATACAAATATGAACTACATTTCTCTAAATTACGAATGTGTTTTAAATGCATTATTCATCAGGCAGACGCTAATTTGCACTCATTTAAAAGAAATACGCGCGTGGCGGCGCTAGAAGAGGGTCCATTCCTTAAAGCAGAAATGGGGGCGAAACAGATTTTCGAGAAAATTAAGAGAGAATTCAAAAATGCAAAAAGGGAGGACGGAAAGAAAAGTGCTGTGTGGGAGCGTTTTGAGGATGAATCAAGTGCTGGGTATGTAATATGCAATGACTGTGAGGGCTAGAAAATTTACCGTTACCCAGTCATTCGTGTGTGTTTGTGTTGCAGTGACAGACACAGCGATATTCAGTCTGAAGGGTATAAAGCCTGTGTTTATTCTATTAAGAAAATGTAGGCTAATCTGGACAAAGACAAACTATTGTTTTATAAATAAATGTTAATTTAAAAGCATTTTACGATCAGCGTATTATTTTACTATCAGATATTGGCAGATTAGTTCTGATGTCACTGAATCTGATAACATCATGTTTAAAACAAAGAATTAGAGTAATTAAAGTGAAGATCGAATGCGGCTCGGTTGCGGATATCTATACCAGAGAAAATTATACATGCGGGTGGGTGGCGGGTGAATAAATTATTTGAAGCAGCGGATGCGGGTGACATTTTAGCTCATCCGCGCCTCTCTAATGTGTATTCATAAGCTTTGGCTTTCAGCAATAAACAGTAACAATGGTGTCAACTTCACTTCATCAGTTAAACACATGCGGATTGATCATAGTGTAACGGAGGTCTGCTAGTGCATGTGCAAATGTCAATCTTTGTTAGAGAACGCGATTTGTTTCCTACTATGGCGAGGGAAATGACAGCGGACCGATTGGGTCAGATCGGTTATCTTAATTAACACTAATAACAGAAACGTTAGTTTTGCCTTTTTATATTGGACCCAGTTGGATACTAAAACAAGCAGATTGACTAGGAGACATTTGCAAGCAGGACTTCAAAGGACGTTTCATAGAAGTGTTTTAGAGGTATGCACACACACTCTCAGTGTATTACACAGCACAGCTTTCACAGCCGATGTTAAAGTCATGGTAGCTGTTATCTGACCGTTGGTTATCTTGGAATGTGTGTAGCTGAATTCGTATTACCAGCTGTAGGACTGTGATGAAAGTGAAACTAATTAATTGCGCAGCTCAGTCAAATGTTTATAATCTCTGATAACCAAACACTACTCCAGCGGTTCTTCCTCTTCTCTAAGGAAGGTCTCGCGCCTTTTTGGCGTATTCCTTTGGGTGGATTCTGTTAAAGACAATATCGCGCTTGGCATTGAACGTTGAGCTTTATCATTTTGCAGATATTGTTTATGCTCTAACAGCAACATTACACACTAACTAAAGTTAGAAAATTGGCATCACGGGGAATGGCCGCTTTAATAATATCTTTATAAAACACAAAGCTAGTCAGCCAGGCAGGACCAACATCATGTTAATGGAACAGATCGAGCGACTCTAAAACATAGTATCACATCAAAATGAGTTTCTCACTGTCCTCCAGCAATTATTTTGCCATGACCTCGAACACAGTTTCTCTGTCACACAGTCAACAAAATACCAAACAGGCGCAGAGAAATCCACTAGTGGAACCAAACACCCCAATATAATACACCACAACATTACACACCGGAATAATACACACACAAGCACGAACATTTTACACACGTCACGGACACGTCACATGTGGGTTGTACTTTGCCACTTAGCACCAGATTAAATTCAACCCTTATACAAACAGCAGTTAAGAACGGTAAACAAATGACAAGCCAAGGTTATTCAAACAAAACTGACATTCCAAGAGCACAGAGACCTTCGCAATATGCAGTGTTGGAGTGAGCGTGGCACCTTTGTAATTCAAAGAAATGTCAAGTGATGTGTAAAACTGGCACCAGCCCAGCACGAACCCACATCCATCCCAACCAGACCAGCAACCTGACTGACACAAAGCACAAGACCTATACGTGCTTTCCATTCTCAGTCACAAGAAGCGCAGCACTCTGAAGTGAGGCACGCTATTATTGACCAAAACTGGAATTTCTTGTTTTGCTGACATCTTAAACAGGACTCCTCAAGATTTTTCAGTTGCACAAACGTGTGTCTGTTAACCATGGTCATGGGATCGTATAGGGAACTGACAGAGATTATTGAAACTTTAGTCCACACACAGACAATGAGTTTATTTAATAGGAATTACTGCTGGGACATTCTTGATACTTAGATGTATGGGTTGTTGGCAAATAAACTGTACCCTGTGTGTGTCCTCTGGTGTGACAACAATAGTTTTGGAAACAAACTGTTACTAATAGATTATTTTAGATTATTCATATTTTTAATATAGAATAGCACAAGAGAGATTTTCTAAATTTTCGCAATGTCACACCATGGGACACATGTGAAACTTATTTGTCAACTAGCCGTATACAATACTGGTCAACTGAGTCACTTTTTTGTCTTTATTAATATTTTTATTTATCAAAAAATGTTTTTTTTATTCATTCTTATTTTTATTCCAATGTTTTAGAGTATTATAAAAATGACAGAATAACACAAATGTAAATTGTAACTATGAGAATTATTCTGTAGCTTTAAAAAATACTAGGGATGCACCGAATATTCGGCCACCGAAAATTTTCGGCCGAAAATGGCCCAAAAGGGCATTTCGGTTTTGGCCGAAAGACTTTTTATCACCGAAACAATACGGCCGAAATGTTGTGATGACGCAAACAGAAACCGCGACCTGCACGTACTTGTCTGAAGCGACAAGTCTACGGTGTGGACGTATTTCAGTACATTTCGTAAACTCTTATAGAGTGTTCACACCAAAACGCTGTAAATCGCGCTATTCGCGTTAGTTGGACGCTTGAACATCAAATTCGCTTCATTACAGACGCGAATTTCCTCATGGGAGGGGCTTCTCCGCGCGCTTAGGCCCTACTAGAGCAAGCTCCTGATTGGTTAATGCGGCAGGAATTTTCGCCAAAGTTCAGATTTTTCAACTCGCGCGAATCACGCGAACGCTCAATTCGCGCGATTCGCGTCAATCGCATCGCAAGAAGTCATCGATCCGGGCCGCGATGTATGCGGAGAACCCGCGTGCAGACGGAGAAGCGCAAAGCGCAGGTGAAGGAGATCAGAGCGCAGAAAAAAACTCGTCTCTCTGCACCAGATGAGGGACATGCACCCTCGTTGTCTGATATGTTCAGTGAAATCCTGCAAGAAAGTGCCTCAAATAATAGGTAGTCTATTCTATATGACTATAAGATTGTAGCCATATTTCTGCTAGATATTTTTTTATTTGATAAAAATGTTAATTATGCACTGGCCCTATTTAAATACACTAGCTCAAATCTTTCTAAAATGTCAGGCAGATGACAAGCTCAACCGCTCAACAGCTAGATGTTTATCTGTCTGAAGTCCCCCATCCCCAGAAGTGCTGTACATTATTATTTAATGAGTAGGGTCAAGTTAAACATTTAAGTTTGAATTTGATTTTATACTGTGCATTGTAGCAATGTGCTAAATAAATATTTGCATAATTTGTAATTGATTTATTCTTTGAAACTTTAATATTAATGTATGCAATTGCAATGCCTTGATTTTAGTAAAGTTAGTACAAGGTCATAGCCATAAATGCAATGGTTCTAATAATTGGCATAATTTATTTCGGTGTTTCGGTTTTCGGCCTTGATTCCCTCTTTTTCGGTTTTTGGTTTCGGCCAAGAATTTTCATTTCGGTGCATCCCTAAAAAATACCATATAAATCAAATTTATATTTTATCATTTTCAAAGTAGCCACTATCAGTCTAGAATTGACCAAAATAGCTACTTCTATCTTTCTAGGAAAGCAGCTTCTTGAGGTCTCACCCTGGGATGCTTTTTAAAGGAGCCATAAGAACATCAGTTTCCAAAGCAATTGTACTGACAGGTACGCCCACCTTACTTGCGTATACATTTGGGCGGTCTGAGTCAAATCATACCATGAACTGACGTAGATTTGTGGGGGTGGGGTTACACCAGGCGTTTCAGGAAGGTCTGGGTGAGCATTTGCTTTTAGATAGAATGCATCTTTTGTTCCGACACTCACATTTTAGCAATTTACGTGTCTAATACGTGCATGGGCAACTTATAACACACCAAAGACACAGAAAACACATGTGTTTGCATATGACAGCTTCAAACAGTATTGAAATAATTCCCATCTATTTTGGGATAATATTGGCTTTGTCTTCATTATTTCGTTCAAGTCATCTATTTCAAAATGTGCGTCTGTGTACACAACTAAGTAAATATGTCAAGATAACCATCAGTTAAAAATACAATTGAAATACTCCACTGACTTAATTAACACAGATTGCTGTATTACAGGATTCTGCTACAAGATGAACTGTGTGATAACAATGAAGCAACGGAAAACAAATCTCACATTTCCTGTTCTCCGGCTAAAGTATAATCCAAGCAGTGTGTCAGGTGATGTGAGGCGGTAGCCCACCAGAAATGACTCATCCGCCATAAGAACGGCCTATTGACTGTAGCAATTTTAGCTTGTCAACATGTCAAAGTTTGTTTAAGCAACATTGGTGTTATTAAAAACCTCAATATGAATCTATCCTGTTGAAATAAGGTAATATATGCAATTAATTCACTACATAGGTGTATGACTGCCATTACAGTATTACATATTACAAAAACCCATCCCATGTGTCCACACATCCCTCCCGCCGACTGAAGAGCTGCCACTGCTAATGAACAAATGAATATGAGATTCACCACATGATTTTGAGTGTCATCCCAGGGGCTTCTTCTTGTGTGCGTGTGTGTAAGAGAGAGAGAGAGAAAGAGAGAGACTGTTTACTAAATAAACAAGTGAAGGTCTCCCGAGAAGCACTGTGGAACGCTGTGTTTACTGTCAGGTTTCGACCAGTTGCTCCATGTTGAGTTTTGCAGCGGTGTGAGCTTTCAAATTGGACCGAAGTATGAGTGTGCTCAGAACGCTTCTTTGAAGAGCACAACACATACATTGCTAATATAATTTACACTAC
Organism: Triplophysa siluroides; assembly: GCA_006030095.1. Taxonomy (NCBI): domain Eukaryota; kingdom Metazoa; phylum Chordata; class Actinopteri; order Cypriniformes; family Nemacheilidae; genus Triplophysa; species Triplophysa siluroides. The sequence goes on along the minus strand of VCII01000868.1, from coordinate 2,411,120 downwards.
ACGCTCCCTTAGGTAGTTTGTCACGATCTCAACTCCAGCTCATGTCTCTGAGGGTTTCCTTGGGTATAAAGTACAAAGTTCTTTGAACTCATTAATGGTTAACCAGCTGCGGAAAAGGGGGCTTGAGGTTCTGCAACACTGGTAGTTGCAAAGACAAGGTTACATAATGAAAATATTAATATTCAGTATTTTGTGGCTATTACATTACACAATACATACTGTTATTTAGTACAAGGTAATTTACAAAATAAAAACCAAAAATAGATAATAATTTAAATATTTACTATGTGGGTAAAGGGATGCTTTGGCGTGATATGACATCACATGACATACATGTAGGAAATAAGTTGCCTGGGACAGTTATTATAAAAAACTATATACATTTATTGTAAAAATTGACCGATTAAAATGTAATGTGTGTCCGTACAGTATACTGTATGTTCAATAATCTGAAAAGGCCAGCATATGTTTTGTTTGGTTTGTGTAACGTCATTAAGGGAACACTGAAGTCATTTTCCACTGTAAAAGAACCTCTTCATTATGAAACATCTGCTTGTTTTCTTTCCTATTTTGTTTGTGCAGAAACATTTGCATTTGTACCCAAAACTAAATTGGGAACAAAGTGCTTTTTGATGAAGTTAGTTTGGGATTTGAAATCAGGTCCCTACTGTGCAGAAGAAAGACTGCAGCACTAACCTATCCTGTTTTAACACAAGGAACTAAGTTAATGGTGTTTTTGTAACAGGTGCACCATCTTAACTTATGCCCTTACATTTTTTTTGGTTTGCTTATCTCTTATCTGCTGCTGAGAAGAATGCTGACAGTAACGCAGAAGTAACAGCCATTTTATTTTGATCTCGCAGTTTTAATCTGAGCAAATGCTTGCACAGGGAGACTAAATGAAATGATGAGGGGGCACAAAATGAGATAAGCTCATTGATTTTGTGTGTGTATCAAAGTAACTTGATTTAAGATCTTTCAACATCCTGTATGCAGGAATAGGTCCCAGGGACCCAGTCGCTCACATCTGATAAAAACACCTATGCAAATGCAATTCATTACGATAAAAGTCCAGGCAATAAAATCACAAAATAAAATCCACCCAAATGTTACATATACAATGCTTTGTTTCCGCTGTGGGCCACCCGGATTGAAGCCCGGGGCCACCAGCCCCATTTTACCCTTGCCTGTATCGGGATACTAAACACATGCTTGTGGAGAACAAAACGCATTGACAAGTCAGAAGAGAAGTCAGAGGTTAAGAAGAATGAACTCTGACAGTCCACTTTGAGACATCAACGTCAGAGTCAGACATATACAAAACACACATGCTTCAGCTGGAAACTCTTGTGTGCAAAGCAAAATGATTTATTTACTCACAAATATAATTCTCTCTTTCGCCATAACGTCACTTGCACCCACACGGCACACACGACATTGTATACATTATCAAATAGTTTGTAAGCAAAGCTGTCTATGGTGTACAGCTGTTACATGCAAACATCACGGGGGGGAAACAAGTTGAAGTTTTCATTTTAAAAACACCCGCAGACCGTGTACAGCACTTATGTTCTGGGAAAGAAAACCCCAGCCAAATGACTGTGACGAAAAACATGCTTTTCATAATAAGCCAATGCAATTACTTACTTTTAAGGAGTAATATAATAATACATATATATTCGACAGTTTGAAAGTAATGCACCCCGACCCTTCTTGTGCCTGTTATTCTGCATTGAAAATATGCTCCAATACTCCTACTCAAGGTCATGAACCTGCCAAGAGAAAGAGTGGGACATCTTTAAGAGTGAACCTGTTGCCCTCTCGCTGTGTTTTCAAACTAAACACAAGCTTCAGGCCTCTCAGCCCTCTGACCTCTCAGTGGTTGTGTAATTGAACACTGAGATAAAGGAAACTTTGGGTATCTTCACCGTGCTTGAATTCTCTGCTGAACTCAGATGTGTGAGAAAGATGCTTTTATTGTTCAACGGCGAAGAGATACAACGCTCAAGCTGGTATGCGCCTGGTCATCTAAACGGCTTTAACAGAGCGATGCCTACATCTGAACGATTAAGAGCAGAATTAGAAACAGACCATGAATCCCCCGGCCTCATAACAAAGAGCAGCATGTCATGCCTTGAGTGGATCTTTACTTGAAATTGAACTCTTATGAAATGGTTTGCAGAATATAGTTTGCTTTCCTGTGTATGGCATAAACAAGACGTCTTGTAAATAGCCAACAGACTTTGGTTTATTTTATAGCTATACACCACGAGTTACTACATTCCACTGATATACAGAAAGTGGTATAACAGCTGGGGAGGTTGTTATATCATTCTAGAAAGCATTTTATTAGACAGAATTTTTTTGTCATCTGATTGTTTGAAAAAAATAAGGCTATATGTTTTAACTGTGCCTATTTGTAAAGGAGTCTTCAATAGCCTTAAAACAAGTAAAACCAACACTATTGTACATAATTCAACCATGGCATTATGCTTCGATCTATACTTTGATACTTCATTCAATATTTATGATTTTCTATTGATATTACTTAGATTTTTTTAACATTTGAACGGTACACCAAGGTACTTCCAAAATACTATGGCTATACTGTAGTATTTTTGCCGTGAAGCTATAAAAGAATATGAAAAGGTCAAATGTACTGACTGAAAGTGCTGTGCTTTCTTCAATTTGCTGAATGAATGAATGATGTTAGAATGAACAAGGGTCTTACCATTGAAGAGAACTGTTGTTCTGGGGGTCACATCCAGGTCTAGTGGGGGTCTAAAGGGATAACCCCGCAGAGTGGACACAATACACAGCAATAGCAGGATAAGCAACCCTGCGCTGTGTTTCAACATCTTCAACATCAATAGTATATCCAGGAGGGGTGAGTACACCGGGTCCGTCACCCACCCCCCCACCTCAAGGGAGCAGAAAGTCACCCACGCTGTCCTTTGAGACCCCCTCCTGCGGTATGCACAAGCGCAGCGCTTCTTCACTTCTTCTTAGGTTAAACAATCCTCCTTAAGGGTCCAATCTGCAAAACAAAAACAAAATGTTAAGAAAGTTGACTAGCTAGTGCTGATGTCATGGTAGGCCGGGTAAAGCTGTATCAAACATTATGTGGAGATATAGTTTGATCATGTTTTTGGACTAACACGATTTGACTGTGGTAACCTATTCAGATTACCCGAGGGCAACTAACTATCAATATTCTCATCTTTGCATCTAACAAAGGCACGTGGGTGCGTTAAAAGGAAACCATCGTGCCCTATGGCACTAAAAGGCTACTTCAATCGAAACAAGTTCTCTTTACTTAAATGCATGACACACACACACAAAGAACACGCACACCCAGAAATTCACACCAGGTAAAGATCAAAGGCATTTCACGTCCAATGACACGGACCTCTCGAGCCTTTTATCCTGAGCTCTGACCGAGCCAACTGCTGCCAAGATGATGGTGAGTCACATATGACACCTGAATAGGGAGAGTCCAAATATACAGAGCTTACCTACAGCTCTATTTTAATCTTGCCCTCTTATATTAGCTTCCCCCGTGTTTTATATTATCAGCAGGAAGCCATAAGATGAAAAGATGTGCTTGGTATCAGAGGAGAAATTATAAAAATACTGCAGAACCACAGGTTCATGTTGCTCAACTTCCAGTGAAGATACAAACTGATAAAATGCACATTTTTGTTACATTCCTGGCCCTTTCCATCCATTAATCCCTCCTCTGAATCTTACCTAACCTGTCAGTACAGTCCTTTTTTACTTGGAAGAACCACTTCAAATGTCAGGTTTTGACATGGTTCACTATATTTGGACATTCTGAAAAGTAGGGACCTCTCAAGCATAGCCAAACTTGTACACACACATCCCCACACGGACCTCAGAAGTTATATCAGTGACGTCGTCTGTATAGCCCAACCTGTACACGCAGACACAGACCGTCTCTCAAACACAAGCACATTGACAGTCACCTTTGCTGTCTGATGTGATTTAGGAGGACAGTGGCCAGCACATCCAACTCTTGTGTTCGTCTCCCTCTGTCCATTTCTCAGACACACTCAGTCCCTCTCTTCTGTAAACACACCAGACTTCTCCCCCTCCCTCAGATAAACACACACTCTCTCTCTCTCTTTCCATTATACAAGCTTACGCTCCAGATGAGCAGTGTTTTCTTTTTCCTCTATCAGAGACCGCATTCACGGTGACTTCTATGCCTCTGTATTCGCCTCCAATGAAAACTATTTTCTTCACACGCAAAAACAAACACGTTTTCGCCAACCCTCACACACATCTCCCCCGCGCAGATGCGCTTGAATCACACCTGCGGTGTGGCAAGAATCGGCAGAACCGTATGCTGCTTCAGTGTATCACATGAACATGCCAAGTACAAATAATGTCAAAGGTCACACTATGAGGTCAAAGGTAATACAAAAGAAACATATCGCTGCTGTCCTTCAGAAACCTTGTAGCTTGTATTACATTTTCTGCCATAAATCATAATTATTAATCACCCTTTTAATAATTCTGCGAAAATCGAAGCAATAAAAAAGTGCTTTTCAACATTGACAACGCAGCATTTAATCATTTAATAAATACAGTGCTTTACATTTCCTGTGTTTTACATTTACAGTGGGCTACAGTGATGCGTTGCATATACTGTAACCGACACACATCAGATTCCTGAATATCTTTCTGAATTAAAATCTTGACATGTTTAATCACCGCTGAAAAGAACTTATTGGTTTTCTGTAATAAGAGAGATTTAATGACTAAAAGAGACTCCGAAAAGTTTGTGCCAAAATCAACCCCTGAAGGGATTTTATGTCAACAACGCATTAGCAGATATGACAGTATGCGGTTTTAAATATCACCGTTTCAGGAATCAAAAGAACGTTTTTGCCGAACTGAAACTGTGCGGATTAAATAACGTTTCAATGCAGTTTGTGTCTAAGAGGTTTATGAAAAAGTCCATTACAGGACTGTAAACACCGCGATGAGCAGTATTCCTTTGCCCATTCAGAAACACTCACAGAATGAAGGAAAGAAAAGAAAGAAAGAAAAAAAGCGACTCGGCATAAAAAAGCAACACTTTGAGATCAGCTCACTGGTGTTATGCTGATGCAGAACATTGCGTGGTCACATCAGAGAGCCCCTAAAGAGATCAGTCACACTGCTCTTCCTTATTCTGATCTCAAAGCGGCTGATCCACGTGATGAGCCCAAGCCAATTCAATACACTGAAACAACAGATGATCAGCTGCGATCATCTACAAATACATGAGTCGTACAACAGGCTCCATGGTATCAGACTATAACATAAACTAAACCAAGCTATAAGAACTGGCCAGCTGCAGAGAGATCAACTCTGAGTGAAGAGAGAGCTCTGTTTCTGGCTCAGCTGGAGGAGACTCGCCGTCATGCATCTTTAACCAGCTGTCAGTCACTGTGTGCACGTTTACATGCGAGTTTAAAGGGTCCGTTCCCTTTAGAGGAATAGATTTAAACTGACAAGCACAATAAATGACTCCCGTATTCCTAAATGTAGTTTCAAGTCATTTGTATTACAACATGTTTCTGCAGTCACTACTTACAGTAAAATATTGTTTAGATAATTCGTATTGAAAGATAAGTATCTTACGAGTGTTGCGAAGTCTTTGATGAACTGTATTTATTATGAAAATTGTTGTACTTTGAAGTCTTTTATCCTCTGCTCGTAACATCTCACAAAATCATGTTTTCGTGAAGAAAAAACGAGAACCAAAATTAGGCTGCCGTTTAAACATCTTAACAATAACACACTGTCTATTTGCACTGCTATGAATAGCTTGACTAGATGAAACAGAACAGAACAGGCCACGAACCGAAGGCCTCCGTGCAAATCTATTTTAGTCAAATCAATGTTCCGCATCCAAAAATAAATACATAAACAAATAAATGACTTCGTAAAGCATGACAGACCAAGCTTGCTTTATTCTAGAGAACAAGCCAACCAGTGTGCGTGTTTAATAAGTAAGCACCACATTACTGTATGAAAGCTGTCCTTCACAAAAATGTTATTCTTACAGGACCTTCCATTTGTACACTGGATCATTGACCCAAAGTTGTATCACGTGATGCTCTCTCTCTCTCTCTCTCTCTCTCTTTCATATTCAGCTAGAATAAGAGGAGATTCTGTCAAGCCAAAATAAGAATGCTGTGTAAACATAAAGAAATCATATGACAGTCGGTGCATCAATGAATCGGCTTTAAAAACAACACACTTAAGCAAAATAACAGGCTTTCATTATTATGAATCATTAATGTGTACATGGGCTAATTATGAATGAAACAAAACACTTATCTTAGGACATTACACATTACATGACTCAAATAAAACAAAGACACAGCCGGTCTGATCATGTCCGTTATTACATTATTGTGAACATTTAACTTCGTTATTGATACTTGCCACTTACATTTTGCTACTGTTATTATGGTGCAACTTAAAGACTTCTCCCAGATTTCATCTTAAACTGTGTTTGTGTCTCGAAAACTGTCAGTCGGTCACTGCAGACGTCCATGTGGCTTTATCTTGGTGACACATTGCGTTCCGTATCAAGTATCAATAGCCGAACCTAAAGTATATCAGTCCACCATGTGTCCAGTTTAACGATTAATTTAAATAAACCAAGAAAAACACTGAAGGAAACAGACATTTTTGCATCAGTCTTTGATCGTGGATGCTGTCATCTATCCGGCACTCGTTTTAAAGAGTTGCTCGTTTACAATCCCACAGGACTGACAGAAACTTCGCTGCTCATGTCGAGATATCCATTCAGGAAGCTATAACAGCGACTGCCGAAAACTAACATTACAAAACATCATTTCAAAACAAGCCTTCGAACAAACGTTCATTTGGACAACTTACGGTAACGCCGTTCGTCACAAATCGTGCGAAGTCCCGGAAACCTCCGTTATCAGTGTACGTGCGGACACGAGGAGAGATAGATCTGCCTGAGACGCGCATCTACAGTGATAGACCTCAACGCTCACGAGCCTCGTCACAGGTCCAGCCCTCGTGCGCAGCTTCACTTCTGAATCACATCTGAACGAACTGACAGACAACCACAAACACGCACGCGCATTATTGGGGAAAAACATCTCGGTTCCAGGAAAACTTTTTTTAATTGCCGCGTTTCTTATTTACTTTATCCATTGCGTAACTGTCACTTCAGTGTGCGTCAACTACCTGTAATGTGATAGGCGCAACTTATATAAAATATGATGTAAAATGAATCATACAAACTGTCGAAAAACATTTTACTGTGGGACATTCTGGTTACAAAAGATACGAATGTATTTATTTCAAGAGTGCTTCTTTCTTTTTAGTACGGCAAATATTGTTCCTTTACTACCACCATTTGGCGGAGAGGAACAGTGCAAGACAATGATGTAAACCCTTGCAAGACTATGATGGTCTCAAGCGTGAGCAGAAACACACACACAGAACTTTTCTGCAGAAGTATTTATTTTCATAAAAATAACCCAAGTCTTTAATATCTCAATATACAAAACTCCACTTTTAAATAATTTATCCTTATAGCAAAACCACTCAATTATTTACAATTTAACCTGCATCCACTAAATGATTGAGGTTTCTGAGATGCTCTTAAAGCATAAAAGTTTGTAGCAACATTAGTAATGGTTTAAGACCTTGCTTTTGTATAAAAACAATCTGGAATTAATAGACAAAACCAAATCACACATGGCGTTTCTGAATAAAGATCTGTTTTTTGTTTGTTTGTAAAAATAAAGGAATAAAAATGAACAGAAAAGACAGCAGCATAACCAGCACACATTCTGATCCTGAGAGCTAACAGCGTCCATATACTGTACATGTGTTTTAAACAAAGATATTAGAGACTGAAGAGTGTCTTAAAGCAGACATTCCCCTATATTTACAAAAAAAATGTGTCTGCTGCGAAAGAGCAGACAGCCATTCAATAAGACTAAATTTGACATTTTAAAAACAAAGACAACTAGTAAATACAGAACATATATTAGGTCTTTACAAACAGTGTGTAAACATGCATCACGTATGCAACAATTCGACAATTAATGAGGGCACAAAAGAGCCACATACATTTTTTTGCATAATGTGCATTAATCTTAACAAAAGGTGCAATGTAAAATTCTCTCAAAATGACATGAGAAGCTATTCTTCCTCAAACTCCTCCGAGTCCGATCACATCCCCTCCCAAATCCCGTCCTTTATTGCTTTCATCTAACAAGTTCTCAAGTTCTTCTAACTCCTTGTTGCTTTCCTCTACGTATCGTCTGTCTTTACACGGCTCTTCATCTTCATTAAGAAGCTCCACCATTCTCCTCATGAGATCTCCATCACTCTCCATCAACTCTTCAAAACTTCCAACCAGCTTTTCATCAGGCATCTCTTTCAGCTTTTCATCATCATCATCATTTAGCTCCATCAGCTGTTGTGTTGCCTCATGACTTTGCTCCTCTACCTCCCTGTGGTTATCTGTCCGCTCATCGTGCCCCTGTGCTACGTCCTCACTCCCCTGAGGATCTTCATGTTCTTCAGCCCTCTGCTTCTCCTCCTCTTCTTTGCTCTCAGCATCTTCCTCTGGCTCTGCACGGTTCACATCCCTAGTCTGAGTTTCTTCTGCATTGTCTGAAGTGTCTTGTGCTCTGAGGCAGGTCTTACCCTGAGGACTGTTAGGTATCTCATCCTCTGGTAGGGGCTTCCAGTAGTCATATAGTTTTCCCTGTGTGTAAAAAAACACCTCACCGTTTTCACAATGCTTTGTTTTAAGTTGCATATATTAAGATTGTGAATGCAAAGACCCTGGCACTTCATAACATGACAGTGTTCCACATTTCACATACTGTAGGATATACAGCATTACCTCTTGAGGCCTTGTTCGTACAAGAAGCACCTGCCACCTGGTGTAAATCCTTGCCACAAAGTCCTTCACCTACAGAAGAAAGGTCAAGCAGGCTGTCAATAAAAATCGAAATCCCTTTGATAAGACCAGAATGAAGGATTCTCAGAACAAAGTACAGAATAAAGCTGCACTTTACTTTGCTCCTGTACAGCGTCTTCTCGCTCTCCCTTATGTCACACTTGATGTGTTTCTCTAGCTGAGAAGAAAGACTCCGTAACTCGTTCTGGCAGTGAAAGAAAGCTAAAGTCAGTCCAAATGAAGTATGAAAATGGTGATATAACAAAACTGACAAGACAAAGACTGAGCCAAAGTCATATGTTATTCTATTAATGCACTTTAAAGCAACGTTGCAGTGAATTTTTATTCTGCAAGGCTTTTAAAAAGCACCACTGGCTATGTTGCCATTTTATAAGGACTAAAGTCTTTGCACACTAAGTCTGAAATTATGAACGTAAAAAATAAATACAACCTCACACTCCAACTCAAGCGATATTGCATCAATATATTTATACACAGTAATAGATTATATATGCATGTTTGTATATCCTTACAATGTGTTTTAGTTGAAGTGACTTGGTAAGACTTGGTAACTTTTCCTTAAGTTAATAAATAAATATGCAAAAATCAACCACAATCTGAAACAGGGCGGGAAGACTTCATTTTGTTTTTAGCTGTAACAACCGTCCCTAATTGATTTTACACATGATAAAGACACATATGACAAATAAAGGCACAGTGATGCATAATGATCCCCTTTAAAATCATCCCTCACTTCAATACACACAAGCACTTCTTTCTCTTTACACAGAAAAATTTGTTCAGCTTATAATCGGCCCCTGCGGGTCAGAGTGGTACCAGAACACAGAATGATGGCTGTGTCCACAGATGGAGTGTTTTTATGTGACTGATTCATAGACACTGTCCCTTTAAGACTGGACTATAAAATGTGATAAAGACACTTACTCTCTGGATTGAGGGTAAAAATTCAAAATTGGAAGCTTCATTTGTCAACGTCAAAAGGCTGTAGCAGAGGTAATATGCCTGTATGAAAGGAGAGAATTTGTCATCTTAATGAACTATAAGTGGTTAACTTTTGCAACATCACTCTTGGATATTAAAAAAGTAATGATTCAATAGCGCTCAGTCCTCAGAGGACTTCCTGCTTACTTGTTGGTCTAGAGTGGCATGACAATCCTCAGTGCTCTTTGAAGACCTGAGGGCTTTCACCAAGGATGAGGGGCGCATATGAGGTAGAAAAGGTTTCAGCGCAGACAGCTGGAAAAATTGTGTCAGAAAACGCATGTTATTATTCCTTCATACGTCAAGCAAATGAAACGTGTCTGACAGTCACATGCCATAAAGCACCTGCACAATTATATTATGTGAACATTGAAAATCTGTTGACATTCTAGTTTTAATAAAAACATATTCTTACCTTAAACTCTGTGCTTGAGGGTTTGTAAGTGCAGGTGTGATTCAAAAGCTTAGAGATGATAGACACGCTCAGGTGTTGTTTTAATTGCCTGTTGGTGAAAAATCAAATATAATTTTATTTTTCTATTTCTAAAATCTACACTGATAACGTGAACTGATAGCATCAATATTTATGTCACATTACAGATTCAAACTCACTTTCCACGACTGCCATCTGGCAGAAGATAAACGAGTCGCCTGAGGTTGTGATGATCCTCTGACAAATCACTCAACGTCTCGCAAGCTTTAGATAACTGCATGTTATAACAAAAAAGCTGTGTTACTTGAGGGATTCTTTTATAAAGTTACAGTTCACTTCAACATAAAACTTCTGCCTCTTCACTTCATGGAAATCATATTTTTTCTCTTTTTTGTGTTTGTGGTGACAAGCGAGGAGATGATGACATTTTTCATTTTGGGGGGAGCTAGTCATTTCATCCGAATACACTGACAGGAAATATCTGACCTGGATGTCCCAGTGTGTGATGTTTTTGAGCAGATTTTTTAGTAGAAGACTGAAGTCTCCAATCGGCAGCAGTTGGAAATGAATCTCCAGTCCAATTCGACACACCACTGTTACAAGCAACAGCAGCTCTTCATCTGTGTACGCTCTCGGACACAACGCAGTACACAGAGACAGGTACTGAACGTGTAAACAAACAGACAAGACTGACAGTCATTTCACTTGAAAAATGTTTTATAATATGTCAAAAAACATGTAGTATATAGCCTGGCACCCTTGGACTTACCCTGAGAACATTCTCAAAATTGTGTGCTGGTAACGTGTCATTAGCTTTTTCAGAGACCCGTGTTCTGTGACTGGTTTCTTCGGGCTGAAAGCACTCTCTGCAAAGAAATACAAAAGAACAAAAACTACTGGCAAAGCTATTAATGCTCAAGGTAGTTATGAGGCATCCTCACTTCATAGTTACTTTGGGTCAACGTCCACAAAACCCAATCACATTAATACTGTAATAGTAAGAAAGGTTAAAAGCTTACAAAAGGTCTCCCTCGGTAAAAGGGGGTTGCAGGGCTTCAAGAGGGAAAAGGTTGATGAATGACGCTCCCGTGTTAAGGAACACTAGCGCGATATCCTGTAATGTGGGCACCCACACTTTAAACCTCTGGCTTTGGTTTTGAGTGTTTGTATTTTCCACTGCAAGACAAAACACATAGTAACCATTTTTGCAATTCTATAAGAATATTTGGCCAATACGAGGTTCAGTGAGCATACCTATGTGCTCAGCAGCAGACAGAGCGATGCTTCGCAGAGAGTCCAGGATCCGTGAGGAAGTGATGGGGTTTGGGTGAACTGACATCATCTGAAAAAGTAATGCTTTTATATGACTATACACATATTTCAAGGATCTAATTGTGTAAACGTTTCTGTGGTTTTAATACTGACAAAACAATTAAGATTTTTTTATGGATTTTAGTTTTAGTCCAAAATGTTTAAGTGAGCTGGAGTCTCAAAGTTAGAAGTTTTCTAACTGTAACGTATACGTTTTGGCAGGTTCAAGTAAATGTCTCAAGGGTGTAAATATGTTTCTCATGGGATAATATAAGCAGGCCTGAACAAAATGCAGCTAAGCAGATTTTGTAACAGATAGGAGCACAGCAGCTTTAAAGATCAACACAATAAAGTATCAAATTCAACTGAAAATCTAAATATAGAGTATATCACATGAAACATATGGCGCCACAAAAAGCACGAATCTGAGACACTCAAGGCAAAGAAATTGTGCTTGTGCTGTGATACCTCCTCATCTAATGCAATGATATGCATACATTATTTAATGTGATATGATATTCATACGTTTACTGTACATTGCACATGTTATGAGATACTGCAGTTGTTTGTGGGAGTGTCCAAGTAAATATAAGACATGTGGACAGGTTTACCTGAAAAAGCCAGAGTGTCACCTCAGGCTGACAAGGAAAAGAAATATAGGCTGTCCTCAACAAGCCTGCGCTGATCAGAAACAGCACTTGTTCAGTACGGGCCCTACAGAGGAACAAAAACAAACACTCAGCTCAACACTTAAGCTTCTCTTTGATTATATTCTTTTTCGCTTCGCATAAACAACTGAACCTGAGGATCTGAGTCATGAACAGATCAGACCTTCGTGATTTCCAAAACTTGGCAATTTTGACATTTAAACATATCATATAAGCAAGAATTTAAGGACCCAAGTTCAGAGTGACATGCGTGTGACATTCTTACTGAAGGAAACTGTGTTGTGATCGGTTTTGTGGAGTCACGCTAATGTTCCTCAGGTCCAGCGTCAGGTGGTTAAAGAGTCGCCCAAACTTAGCAGGTGTAAAGATTTCCTCTCCCGGGTGGATCTCCCTAATGGCACATGAGGCAACCGAGAACTTTTGCAAAAATTCCCTAAACATAAGATAGTCATGGTTAAAGATAGTACTCATAGGATTAAACATATTGGCAAACTGAAAAAGCACTTTTAAAGAGGTCATATGGCGCGAACATGTGTTTTCTGTGTCTTTGGTGTGTTATAAATTGCCCATGCATGTGTTAGACATGTAAAATTGCAAAAATAAAAGTGTCGGAACAAAAGATCCATTCTATCTAAAAGTGAATGCTCACTCAGACCTGCCTGAAACGCCTGGTGTAACCACACCCCCACAAATCCGCGTGTGTTCGTGGTATGATTCGTGGTACGCCCAAATGTTTACATGCAAGTAAGGTGGGCGTACCTGTCAGTACAATTGCTTTGGAACATGATGTTCCAAATATGGTAAGAGGAGTTACATTTCCGTCACACGCTTGCAGTATTCGACCAATCACAACGCACTGGTTAACTGGCCAATCGTAGCACATCTCGCTTTTCAGAGCGATGAGCTTTGTTAAAAATCTGCGCGTTTCAGAGAGGCGGATTAAAGATGAGATAGTATTCGTTTAAGCCGTATCATATGACCCCTTTAATTCATTATCAACCTATGCATTGTGGAATCTTAAAACGGATGCAGAAAATAAAAAAGGCTTTCTTGCTTATGTCCAGCCTCACACATATTTGGCACCCACAGAACTCAGGAGACAGATCCCAATCTTTTGCAGAACTGAAATTCTGCGTACCAAGAGGATAGGATCCCCAAAAGACCAGACTGTTTTCAGTGCAGAAAATGCAACCAACTCTGCAAATGCCATCCGGGTCTGCTAATGCCTCATGTGCCCTGTAAGTTCAGCCCTACAGCATGATGCCATGGGTAGAAGCAGAGTTTCCAGTACCCTCTCAGCTTTTTCCATATTCATAACTGCTCACAATTGCAGAGAGTCCGTTTGCATTTTGCTAACACCCCATTACTATAGCAACCGTAATGCTGGATACATAATGGAAATTACTACACTTCCTCAACAAACTGGTCTTATTTGATCCCTTCCAAAAGTTTTGGATTTTAAAAAACCAACTGGAATTGCATGCAGTATGAACAAAGCCTAACAGAAGACCACTTATGGTAAAAAAACACATTACCTTTGTTCAAGTGAAATATCTTCCTCTTTAGCATCACTGTTCTCTTCCTCATTTAAATTCAGCAGGTCCTCCTGACATGACTCCAGTAATTGTCTCTCCAGCTCTTTTGACCTGTGCATTACAGAAAAATGAAGTTAGTAAAGTAATTATAAGACATTTATCAGGATCATGTCTAAATGCCGTGTGTTGTTTAAATAAATGCAAAGTTTTAATACATAATCACGGGTTTGGGAGACTAAGGGTGTGAATGAACAATTAAATCTGTCGACTTTAAACACCCAGTGTTATTAGCAAGCACAATGCAAAATGAATAACAATTAGGACTAGATGTTTACTTTTCTGAAAAAAAATATAAGTGGCGCTTGCCCATGAATTTTGTGCTTACAATGGGTTTTTGCAATGTTGCATGTTATGAAATAAACCCCTACAGCCCTGAAACAAGAACCTCAGCTTTGCGTCGGGTCTTGATCCGACTGCTGGGGTTTATTCTGCAATAACACGCGGTCTGGCTGTTCATTACCCACTTATTACACTGCTACTATTAAACATGACATACTGATGTCATATTTTGTTGGTAACAAATGCAGGCCTTCCTCGAGGAAAACCCGTTTCCTTTTGGTTTTAAGGCAAGACACAAAATTAAAATGAGACAAACTATTTAGTTTATTCGTTTGTAAATATACTCTAATGTGTGTTATTAAAAAGGCAGTTTTTTTATTTCATTTCAATCTGCACCTGTCAAAATGACTTGCAGTACATGGATGGCCGTCCATATTTGATTTTGAGCACTCGTTATCAGAGAAATAATAGGAAAGTCACAACTGGCCAATCAGAATCAAGTATTCCGGAGCGCTGTGTAATAAGTGCAGTTATGTACTGACCTAAATCAAAGCAGTCCACCATATAGTCTCTATGATATTCAGGCTCCATCTCTTGCCCATATTAAAGTGATAGTTTACCCAAAAATGAAAATTCTGACATTATATAAACAGCCTCTTGTCATTTCAAACATGTAAGGCATTCTACTGCAGAACACAATTGATGATATTTTGAAAAATGTTGGAAACAGAAAAGCGTTGGTCCCCATTGACTGTTGGTCCATACAATAGAGGTCAATGGGGACCAGCGGTTTTCTATTACCAACATTTTTCAAAATATCATCATTTGATCATAGAATTTTCATTTTTAGGTGAACTATTCGTTTAATGCACCAAAGCCAGAAATCGCCGACTGTATAGTTGTTAAAAGTAACAGCACTTCTCAACAAGCTGTATGACTTCAGGTACACATTACAAACGCAAAATGTGAATTCTCAGCTTTAGCATTTAAAGGTCTGCCGAGCACAAAAACATCAGACCAACCTTTGATATTGTTCCTTCTCCTGCAGCATCTGTTCCAGTGTATTTCTGTAACTAACTGCGTTGGTCTTTGCTTTCACTGCCACGGGCTAATACAGATGATAAGAAAAAACCTCAGGTGTTTTTGCTTACAAGAACACAACAAATGATAATTAATGCCACTTGAGCTCATATAATGCGTTTCTTCTGTTCATGGACATAGTCAGATTTGCACTTACTGCTGCTCTGGCTCTTGTTTTCGCTTTTGGCACTGGTGTGTTGGGCTCTGAGAAAGCGTCTTTCTCGGGGGTAACGGGCTCGCAGGTTCTCCAATCCATGATCTCCCTGAGGGACGGGAGCTGCTCATCCTCATCGCTGCTGCTCAGGTTGATAATGCAGCTTTCTCTTAGATCATCTTCTGAATCATCACCCAGCTCAATATCTAAGGGATCTTTCCACTTGGGGGAGCGTTTCTTTTCACTTGATCCTTCTGCTTTCACACTCGCAGCTGGGACAGGCATGTTAGCCTTGGGGCTGCGTGACTGCTCCACTTTCAGCTGCGTTCTTTCATCCGATTCCATCTTACATGAACCAGCATGTTCTGCAAAGCTGGGTGTTCTCAGATCGGGCCGACCGGGGGACGAGCTGATTTTAACGCTCTCCTTAAGGCTGGGCAAGGAGCTTGTGTGCGTTGGGGTAGCATTGTCTTCTCGCTCGCCGTTTGAGATTTTCCTGTGTGTTTTGGGCGCTGGCAGGCAGGGGTCCGGTGTAAAGAGGCCTTCAATGCTGTCAAACGTGGTGCTGGACTTGGGGGAGATTTTGCGCAGATGGGGTTGGCTGGGTGGAGTTTTGGGATTTTTGTTGGCGTGTGCCACCATAGCGTCTTTAGGCTGTTTAGTGGGCTGGAATAAATGTATTTTGTCACTCTCAGTGTTTGACTTACTGCTGGTCTCTTGTTTAAAAAGCTTCCTGGAGATGAATGGCAAAGGTCTTGGTTTGTTGGGGTCTGATGTTTGTGAAAGTGGTTTAGGGGTCAGTTGCTCTTTTATGGTTATCACAGACTCGTTGACAGAGTTCAAAAAAGCCCGTTTGACAAACTTTGGCGGTGAGTTTATAACGGGGGGTAAGCTGGGGGTGAGCCGGGCATCTACGCATGGACGTTTGTGGTCCTTTTCACTGCCTGTACTAGACTCTCTTTTTCTTTTTGCAGAAAGGGAGTCTCTGCCCTCTGTTGGCAGAAAGAGGTCATTCACACAAACAGCTGCAGTTTAGTTTCCGAAAATGTTTCAACAGATCAGTATCAGTAAACCCCATACAAACCAGGAGCAATTTTTTCACTGCATCAACACAGTCGCACAAATGTAACTGCAAAAAAATTGTCGCTAGCTCTAGCTTCCTTCCTTCCTTCCTTCCTTAGCTATGAGATTCGCTACTACTAAAATATAATTTTACGTCAATCATATGCCACTAAAAAATGTACATTGCAGAGGGTTATATAAAGACTGCAGCAGACATGATGAACACACAAGATGAGTGAGAATCAATGTATCTACCATGAGTAAATGAGCAACACCTGATTGTTCTCACAACACACCATTAATTACCATAGGATTAGCAGGAAAAAATGCTTCCTACATTTCTTGGTTCTGTTGAACACAAAAGATATTTTGAAGAATGTACATGCACATTTGACTACCATTGTCATTTTTCCTACTATGGTAGTCAACGGTGGCCAAGAACTGTTTGGTTAAAAGCATTCTTTCAAATATCTTTCTCTGTTCATCAGATTTGTAGGGCGAGTAAATGAAGCCAGAATTTTTAATTTTGGGTAATCTGTCCCTTTACCTCCGCACAACAATGTTCTGAAGGCAAATATTAATATAATTTATTATTTGATGAAAGTCTTGATCTGTTCCTCACTCTCCACATGCATTTTCTACTCTTGAACTCCGTCACTGGCTCAGTATTGAATGTTTACCTTTAAATAACGCGCAACAACCAGAACAACATCGATAGCCACAACACGAGAGCAGAGGAGTGAATTGTGTTGTTTAAAGAGATAGGTCAAGACTTTGTATTTACAGTATATTTGCTTTCTCCAAAGACGTTTGATGCCTTCAGAACATTTGAAATGTACAGCATGACCCACACAGTCATTTTAAAAACACCCCTAATGTAAATCTACATTTTGGTTTCAAAACTCAAAGAAAGCTAAACAACATAAGGGTGAGTAAATGACAAAATTATCGTTTTTGGGTGAACTAATCTTTTAACTTCTCCAGTTAACTAGTCTCTTTAAAACTCTGCTCTGAGTTTGCATAAAGTCTCATCTTTGTCAAGTGACTGGACACACCGCCTGTATTAGCCAATGGTCAACCTCACTCAAGTCACCAGCTTGAAAACAAATAAGTTAATTTGCAGTGAGAACAGGGCTTCATGCAACAACAACAATTGGTAACAATGTTTACCTGGAGAAGGCTTCCCATGAGGTAGACTTGATTCCTGTAATAAAAAACACATGAATGTGTAAAACATGCTTACCATGAACAGTCACTTATTAAATTACATACAAATTATCATAACATGCATTGTATTTATTGTAATTAAATTGGCATAAAATCTTATATAAATTTTAGGCTCTTTTAGGAGCTATGTACCTTCCGATTGGACATGTTGCTATAAATGGAGGTTTTGTGGTCTCTACGCTCCATTCTATCTTTTCTCTGATCAGGACGGTGGTGGATTCGCTGTGCTGTGCTAACTGAGCTTCTGGGTCTCTCCTGGACTAAGCATGAACTATTAGGCCTTGAGTGAGATGGCTGAGGAAGAGTATGTCTTCTAGACTTAACATCAATGGGAGGTAATATACATTTGTTGAGCTAAACACACAATAACAAAAGAATAATAGTATATATTGTTATATGCCAGGAGACAGACACACTCACAGGGGTATTACTCATGACTTTAATAAACAAAGCAAATCTACAGAAATGAATTACTTTTTGTATTAGGTTTGGGGCTAATATATCATTTTGACTACCACTGAGACATTCATTTGGCAAATGAATTATTTAGAATGCCATTTCCAGCTTTCCAATGTTTGTATTTGATAATCTGATAATAGCAACAGAAATTAGAAAAATGGGGAGATAAAAAACAAAGAACAGACAGAAATTAAAGTGCATTAAGAAGGAATTAATAGTTACCCTCAGGTTTTCATTCAGCTCTTTACTGAGAGCCAGAGATATATCTCGGTCTCTATTATAAGAACTGGTCCTCTGGAGGTCCCTTTTAGTCATAGGATTGAGAGACCCATCTTTACAAGAGGAAATGTTTCCACTGTTTGCTTGTAGATTTCTCATAACAACGCTGCAACTTGACAATCTGTTTGGTTCCGTCTTAGCGCTCTTGTTGAAGACTTTAGACTCCCTCCTACCCAGCTCAGAGTGTTTGACTGGCAGGACGGGTTTAAGCTGTGTGCTTGAGACTTTGAGGGTCTTCTCAGGGGGTTCAAGGCAAGGTCTTACCGACGCAGGACGGGACGTGCCATCTGAACTTTGGCGCCGTGGCATACCGAGTGGAATGAGTTCTTTCACTAAAAAAAAAACAAAGACAGTCACAGAGACAGCAACAATGACTGCATATCACATGGTAGCTGAATCACATTACACACCTGGATAACATGCTAGCACAGGCTTAATAAGATTATCAGCAATATCGGGTAAGGAGTAGGTACAGAAGTAAGACTGACATGATTAAAATGGATAAATCTGGATGAAAAAGAGAGAAATTATGCAAGGGTTAAGCAAGAAATTGCATTCGCCTGTATTCTGAAGGACAGCCAATGCCAAATGCAACATAAGCCCACAAGCAGATCAACAGCAGCCCGCAACTAAGCATCCCTGTAGGGTTAATAAATGCAACACCGAATAAATCTATCTCACCAATAGAGGTGATGTGTTGCTTCAGACTACTCGACATTTTTTAGTGTTGAAAGATAGCCAGGTGTCTCTAAAAGTCATCCTTGTCATCTGTACGGAGTGAAATGCACGTATCATGTGTTACAACAACTAAACGTATATATAATATAAGCATGGAAAACTCTCATTTGTTTAGCTAACCAAATCCAGTTCAGTCTGTGCCACTGACACCCATTCCTATACGATGATGTTGGCTACACAAATACGGCATTTACAAGACACTTTACCATCAGTCAACATACGATATAACAGATTTTATGTTCAACAGACCTGTGATCCATGTTCCAAGGGTTGTAATAGCAGGTGGGTGTGCGCCTGAAAAACAATGCAATGGGGAGATTTCAGACATGGAAAATTGAACAAGGATTGACATCGAAAGAAATTAAAAGATTTTGCTGTCTTTAAATCGAGAAGCCGGTTTCAATGTCCAAGTCTTTAGGCGGGAATACTTTCGCTTTGCGCTCTGTACGTGACGTTACGTACGTCAAACAGCTAACGTTAGCATGCTAGCCTTGAGAAACAAAACCAGCCACTTTTAAGTTTCAGTTTAACTCATCACTGACAGCTAGCGTGATGTTTTGTTTTGACAAATGCCACGAATAAACAAAGTTTTACGGACAACCCGTTCCAACACAAACAAACAGCTTTGCATTATCAACTCTTATAAAGAGACCATGACGTTCATCAATATTGACCAGGTTAACCGAAAACGTTTACAATGATCCAAACAAACCACGACATACTATCTGTCAAGCACATTTTGGTCTGCGTTTATTTAATCGTAGGCGGCATTTAAAAACAAAAACGCATGCACACATGTTTAAGGGAGAATTTGAAATGGCATTGAGTGTGTACCAGACATCGCTGAAGATCATTTGATAAACTCCATGATGAACGCGCCGTTGTGTTTCTCAGGAGCCGCCATCTGTATGTGGGAGGAGCCAGTGATGTGTTTCACGGAAACAACCGCTAGGGGGCATCACGTGTGCGCGCCAAAATTAAAAGAAATAACAATGAATGAGGGGGTTTGTTATTTCAGCTGCAATTATGTGAAGAAGAATATAACAATTCCTATAAAGTTGCAGGAATTATTGAGCAAAATAGATACTTAACAGTACAGAACTTTATACAAAAATCTAATAAAATATTTGAATGCATTAAAAGCTACTGTAATTCGCAAATAAAAAACCTAGCTTGGCATAAAAGCCTTTTAGTTATTGATTATTACGAAACTTGTTTGTCAGGACATGTATTTTTATTAGAAATATTTTCCACAAAAAAGCCGAAACATGTCACTCTGTTTATATGTTGTGATACCACTGTCTTATAACTACAAAGCACGCACGTGTTAGGTTCGTGTGTCGCTATTCGTGGATAATTTAACCTAAAATGCTTTTGATATTCTTGAACACACAAAGTCCACAGGCCGTCTATTCTACACTGTACGGTACTATTGCAGCAGTCTGGTAGGCTATTATGTTACGGGGGCGTTCTGCAAATACATGGGTTTAAAGTTCTGCATGACACCGATGGTTACTGGAGCAGGAAAATGCTTATGCAAAGCTTGTCGTTCTGTGCTGCAATAATACTTTGCATTGTGCATGACTCTCTTTCGTCTGAAATACAAACTCACGGTTATGTTACTAAAGCTGACAATAATCACTTAAGATTAATAGTAAATCTTACTCAAAATGTTAGTTTGGACAAAGCAAAACCCACCAGCTCGTCCCCTGAAGAGAACACGGAGGCGCAAAGGAATAGTGAAGAGAAGGCGCACAGTAAAGACGGACAACAGGGCGACAAAGACGCTCGTGGAAAACCAGGCGAGTTATCTATCTATGGGGTATAACGGAGGGAACAATATAATAATTATAATTTTTCTTTTACCATATTTTAGTTATTACCAAAGCAAGTTTCTCTAAACCGTGACAAAGAATGCCTATCAATTGGGAAGAATTGAAGCGTTTTTTCCCCAAAAAATAGTTTTTTGTTTTATTGTGTTTCATTGTGTTTTTTTTGTTATTATTGCAAAACAAACCAACTGCAGTTTGATTGATAGTAATTGGAATGCACAATAAAAAAACTAAAAAAGATGAAATATTATCTTATTTTGGAATTATGAGTGGTCTCATTTTTGGAAATAAACTCTACCATTATTTATTTGCTCTTGAAACGGTATTAAAACTCGTAGGGAATGGTCAGATCTGTTTGGTAACATGGTGTCTGCTTAATTTGTTCATTCAGTGTTGAGAAAAAATGTTATAGAACCCAAAATGATGCTGATTCAGCCCCAACATTAAATAAACATAATGTTGACTCAGCATTTATTCGCATGCACGCACATCCACTCATCTCAAACATTCTCCTCTCTGCTTAATAAGTAGCTGTTTATATTAGCCTCTTTATTGAATGCCTGTTTCCATGTCTTGACACAGATTGTCCACCACTGGGGTTGGAGTCTCTAAAAGTGTCTGATGAACAGCTGGAGGCTTCCTCATATTTGAGTGTTGGGTTGGGTGCTCATAGAGGACGCCTTAACATACAGGTCAGCCCACTTTGTATATGTTTGATAACTGTATTTAAATTCTTTAATGATAAATAAATAAGTCTGAAATTTCACTCTGAAAAAGGGTGCTACAAAAGTTGCCACAGAGTAACCATTTCTGGTTCCCCAACAAATCTTTTGTGAGGCAGAAAAGTTCTTCAGATGTTAAAAGTTTCTTATGGAACCCTTCAGCCAAAAAGGGTTCTTCTATATATAGGGCATCATGAAGCACTTTATTGATTGTTAGGCACAATTGTTGATTTTGTTATGGCAATGCTTGTGTTCAGCGGTTGATAAAGAGATTCATCTATTGCTGTGTGCTGTAGTCTGGTTTAGAGGATGACGATGAGTATGATGGAGCGTGGTGTGCGGAGCTGGAGGATCAGGAACAGTGGTTGCAGTTGGATGCTCTCAAACCAACTCTGTTTACTGGGGTCATCCTACAAGGCAGAAACTCCATCTGGGGGTCAGTGTGTGTTTTACACTCTGAAGAATACAGTTTATTAACACTATTAAACTTTGAAACACCACCATATTGATACAGTGTATAGTCATTTCTTGGAAAAAATAGCTTAAAGTGGCAAAATTTCTACAAACTTCTAATCTGTAATATTTTGTTCACTAAATTGTGAGTTGTGTTTTTTTTGTTTGTGTGTGTAGCTTGCACTGGGTCCATACTTATAAAGTGCAGTTCAGTAATGACTCACTGGTCTGGAAGCCCTGCATGAATGGATCAGAGGAGGCGGTACGTTTTTGGTTTTTATAAAAGTGCATCTAACCTACATTTGTAAACTCTGCATCATGGAGATTTTCTTTGAAAGAGTCCATTGTAAAAAAATACTTACACAGCAGAGTAAGGCATTAAGAGTCATAGCGAGAGCAATACTAGTCGAATTCTGGATGAAGCTCCTTTCCCAGTCCTGTCCAATTAATGGAAAACATCACAAATAGACCTTAGGAATAAGCAAGACATAAATCTTTGAATACTGTCAGAGAAAAGCCTGTCTAGTAAAGTTTCCTAGTTGTGTCTTTTATTTTCTATTGCAAGTATACTCTACTGTATCTCTCCTGATATCTGACTCTCTGTGCAGGTGTTTGTCGGGAATAAAGATCAAGAGACTCCGGTTCTGGCTTTTTCCCTGAGCCCTCAGTGGCCCAATACATCCGCATTAACCCACAGACGTGGTTCAGAAACGGCACTATTTGCCTCCGGGCTGAAGTGCTGGGCTGCCCAGTGCCAGGTTCAACACTACACTACTGAATTTGAAAATATTTAGATCTGGACCACAGTTCAGGTCATGACGTATGGAAAATGGTTTAAGAAAAAAAATACATACAATATATTAACTACTATTATATTTAATTTGGCTCGAATGTAATGAAGTTTGTATACTGTAAATTGGAACCAATGAGTAGTTATACACTACTACGCACAGTTTTTCAAATCTTGTCTGTGTTCGTAGATCCCGACGACCCACATATTTCCGAGTCTGAGAGCGGATCCTCAGATAACCTGGACTTCAGACATCACAATTACAATGAGATGAGGAAAGTAAGTACGTTTTAGATCACAGACGTTGTCTTCACAACAATCTTACTTCCAAAATTTCCCATAAGTGAACTGACACAAATCACTTTCTCTCCAGCTAATGAAGTCTGTGACAGACGAGTGTCCAGATATCACACGCATCTACACCATTGGCAGGAGTTACACTGGTCTAAAGCTTTATGTTATGGAAATATCCGATAACCCAGGGAAACATGAGCTGGGTAAGCGTTCACTTCATCAAGACCCTTCAGTCATTGTATGAGGCTATTCAGGGTCCCTGTAATTGATGTGTGTTTCAGAGACTTAAAGCGGCCCTAACACGCGGCCAATCGCATATTAATCTTGAGTACCTATAGAGTAGTATTGCATACTTCGTATCTTCGTATCTTCGAAGAGGATTTAGTTTGATCACATTTACAAAAGATAGATGCAGCTGTACGATTTTTCCGAAATCATACGGCCCATGCGGGGGGGGGGGAGTAGGCTAAATAGTGTTCAAATGCTTTTTTTCAACATCTCTTATATCTCTCTCTTAAAACACATAGTAGAATGTGTTTTCTTTTTCTTTAGATTTATCTGATTCGTCATAACTTTGTGTAATATGTTGTTGACACACATCTGCTTTTTATCATTTGTTGGGCCAGAATAAACATTCCAGTTTTGATCAGATGCTGTTTTGGACTTTCCAAAGCTACTACCACATTAAAAAACACTGTAGTGTTTCACTAAAGTAAATTGTAGTATATTATAGTATGTTATAGTATGCTATAGTATACTAGTATAGATACTATAGTATTCTGCAGTAAATTGATAAACTGTAGTAAATACTGTACAATGTTGTATCTGAGGTTAAAAACAATAGAGGATTTATTTAGAGTACTAATAATATTGAAGTTTGTCTGCTATCCAATCTTTAGGTGAGCCAGAGTTCCGCTATGTCGCCGGGATGCATGGAAATGAAGTCTTGGGCCGTGAGCTCCTGCTAAACCTCATGCAGTTTATGTGCCGTGAGTATAAGCGAGGCAATCAGCGTGTCGTACAGCTTGTGAAGGACACACGCATCCATCTGCTTCCATCAATGAATCCAGATGGATATGAAATGGCCTATGAGAAGGTGTGAAGCAAAATGATCGAACATAAGGCTGTATAAAAGGTTTGATGTGTTAAAAGAAGAAAGTAATTCGGATTCGGCCTATGTCTGTCTTCAGGGTTCTGAACTTTCTGGTTGGGCTCTCGGACGCTTCAGCTTTGAGGGCATCGACATGAACCATAACTTTCCTGACCTCAACAACATCATGTGGGACGCTCAGGAGCTGGCCACAGACAAGAGGAGAGTGAGCAACCATTACATCCCAATGCCCGAGTACTACACCTCAACTGAAGCTTTAGTACGTATGCCTGTAAAATATGCTCTATTGTAACCTTTTTGTTATTTTATCATGCATTGTTCACTTATAAAACACAGTTGTTTAAAGTTATTGATTGTTGTATTTACATTTGTGCATCTGGTAGATGCTTTATCCAGTAAGTGCATTGAAACTGAGTTTGTGATATTGAAGACGTTAGCCCCATGCTTTACCAGTTGAGCTATTTGAAAACAACTATTTCATTTTAGATAAGACCTCCATGGTAGCTGGCCAAAAAAGTTGGAGATATTTTGAGAGTTTACCCACGGACTTTTTGTTTCATTGTGACACAATAAAACAAGGACTAAAACGTCACATTTATTGGACTTTTAGACTCTTTAGACTCTTATATGATGAGGACACACTGCGCATTTGCATGGAATGTGAGAACTTCCTCTCAGCTGAGGCTCCCTGTGCCGGGCCTCCAGAAGAAAATAAAACACACTGGGTTGAAGGAAAAGCACACAATCTCACAGGCAAAGGGATAAATTTGCACTTCATCCATAAAAATGAACCATCTCCTCTGCAAGCTTAACTATGGAGACATGTTTGAAAGAACTAAAAGATCTACTATGAGTTTAAGGATCATTATAGGTGGAGTTACAAGTTTGTTTGGGGGAGGACCAGGAGACTTGAATCAGTGTAAGGAATTTTATTTAGCTAAAAATGGTAGAAAGTGCCAAAACATTTACTCCAAAACAGTAAATGCGCTGGTGGACCAAAGCATGTTTCAGCATGCCTTATACCCAAGATCTTTACACAAGATTGACAGCATTGGTCAAATCATTACTACAAAACGCTCAATAAAATATACCATAGTGTGATAGTCTTAAAGGGATAGTTTACACAAAGACGAAAATTCTGTCATCATTTACCCATCCTCAGATTGTTACAAACCTTTGTAAATGTCTTTGTTCTGCTGAACACAAAGGAAGATATTTGGAAGAATGTCAGTAACCAAGTAGATCTCATCCCCTCATCACACCCCATTGACTCCCATAGTATTTATTTTTCCTACTATGGCAGTCAATGGGGGATGATATCTGTTTGGTTGCTGACATTCTTCCAAATAGTTTTCTCTGTCTTCATCAGAACAAAGAAATGTATATAGATTTGGAACAACTCAATGGTCAACTCATTTTTGGGTGAACTGTTCCTTTAAAATCTAGTTGCCTTCTTAGATCTCAGTTGCATTCCAGTTGTATCTATATATTTGAGTTGTATATGGCATATAAACTGCTTGTCTGCTTATATTAGATTAAATATAAATGCACATGTGTTCATGTCTAGATTGCTCCAGAGACACGTGCCGTAATCAGTTGGATGCAAGACATTCCATTCGTTCTGAGTGCTAATCTGCACGGAGGAGAGCTGGTGGTCACTTACCCGTTCGACTGCACGCGCGATTGGATCCCTCGCCAGGACACGCCCTCCGCAGACAACGATTTCTTTCGCTGGTTGGCTGCTGTCTATGCATCCACCAATCTAGCCATGGCAAACCCAGATCGGAGAATCTGTCACTATGAAGACTTCCAGCAGCACAACAACATCATCAATGGAGCTGATTGGCACACGGTTCCAGGAAGTGAGTCAACAGCAAACTCGTACACCTTACAGGACGAATGGATGAGCTCGACGTTTGCCTATAATTTGCATGTATAACTTAAAGGAACAGTTGACCCAAAAAAATTCTTCATTTACTCATTTATGTATTATTTTCATAGTTTTTTTCCGCTTTAAATATATTAAGATATTTGTTTATCCACGTTCCTCATAAAGAAGTGCTTTATAGACTGATTTTAAAGTATAACTGATAGGGCTGTTAACCATTAACCACAATTAATCGCATCCAGAATACATAATGTGTAGTGTCCATAATTATTTTGTATTTATATACACATACGTAATGTATTAAGAAATATTTGCATGTGTGTATTTATATTTATATAAAATTGAAATGATATAAAAACATTTATTGATTTTTATTTTTTACTTAAATATATACACGTGTGTTTATAAATACAAAACAAACACATGCACAGTACTTTATCATGTAAACACAACATTTTACTCTGGATGTGATTAACCGTTTAACAGCCTTTTACCTTTATCCTTCATTTTCTTCTTCATCTCACTTTCTAGGTATGAATGACTTCAGTTACCTCCACACTAACTGCTTTGAAATAACCGTGGAGCTGTCGTGTGATAAGTTTCCTCATGCCAGTGAGCTCCCTGTCGAGTGGGAGAACAACAAAGAGTCTCTCCTTCTATACATGGAGCAGGTGTGTTTACTTTCCCTGCATCGTATGTGAAACACATAGCAAATGCTGAACCACATGTTCTTTTCTCTCTCTACAGGTGCACAGAGGCATAAAGGGTGTCATCAGGGACAAGGACACTAAAGCTGGAATTGCAAATGCTGTCGTTAAAATTGAAGGCCTGGACCATGACATAAGATCTGGTATGTGTTATATTTTTATAAAATGAACAAATTGACAACCCTAATGAAAACTTTTACATATTTGGATTATTTGATCAGCTTTGTAATACAATACGTCATCTTTTCCTTTTGCTCATGTGCGTGTAGCTGTAGGTGGTGATTACTGGCGTTTGCTGAATCCAGGTGAATATAAGGTAACCGTGTGGGCAGAAGGTTACTTCCCCCGCATCCGTCAATGCTCTGTTGGGTCAGAGCCCCGGCCAACCATCTGTGACGTCACCCTTACGAAGACATCACAACAACTTCTCAAACAGATTCTAGCTAAAGGCAAGAAAATCCCAAGGGACAATCAGGTACGGATCCGTGCCATGCGAATGCGCAAACTCCGCGCCAGCACCAAGATTCTTAACCGTCAGCGAGAGCAACAGCAGCGTCTTAACAAAGTCAAACGGGGATTAACTCGTAGATAGTGAGCCGGTCTGTCACAGGTTGAGAGACACTGAGATTCTGTAATGTTACATAACTCACCACTACACCCTCCACTTTTATGTATGATGGAAAAAAATACACGACCGGTCAAAATTTTTAGAACACTTACTCGCTTATTCCTACATTTTAGAAAAATAGTAGTTTATCACATCTATGAAATAACATACATAGGGAACTATGAGAATTATGTTACGACTTAAAAATATCAACAAGAAAATCTAACTTTAGCATCTTCAGTGTAGTCATATTTTGCAGAAAATGTTTCATGGCATTTTATCAAGCAGCTCCTGAACGTCTCAACCCAAAATGTTTTTTAAACAATATTGAAGGAATTCCTACTAATTCTGTGCTTTTATTGGCTGCTCTTCATTATTCAAAGTCATCCATTTCAAAGACATTTTAATTAAATAAAATTTTAGTTTGTAATGAAAACTAAATGTTTGCACAATTATATTCTTGTCCAAGAAAGGGATTTCAGACATTTAAGCGCACCCCCTCAGATAAAAACCTTTTTAAGATAATGAGAAACATTTCACTCCAGTGTTGTAAAACTTTTGACCGGTAGTATAGGTCGACATCAACAGCACGCTTATGGATTAAAGCTAGTTTTTCACTTTTTAATGTGGTCTAATTTGAGCACATTGAATGTTCTGATGCTAAACATGTGAATGTTTTTTTACCACTACAGATTTCTAAGAATGTCTCATTTTGAAACAAAAACTGAGGTCGAAGCTGGTATTCTACCCTCAGATTATGTTATTGATATAAAAAAGCTAATAAAATATTTAAAAAAAAACACCTTTCAGGTCTCCATATTGTTTTTATCACAAATTTCTAAATTAGACCTAATCGTTTTTAGATATAACGTGAATAAGAAATACTTAAGAATCTGTTTCTTCACTTTTTGAAGCACACAGCCCTCTTTGGACATCTTTTAAACAGCTGATCTGCCTGGAGTGCGAGACATGCCAATGCCAACAATTCAGTGTACTTTAGCAGCATAAAGTGTCCCAAGCACCTCTTTTGTTTACACCATTTTTCTTCTCCGTGTCAAACAGAACTTATCAAAAAAAATCTTTATTTAATATATCTGTACCACTGCATCCTTAGTAATGTTAACATAAAGAGAGCGATTCAGACTGTGTAACAACCATGGTTAAAGGATGGTCACTCATATTATAATAACTCGTGAAGGAACCACCGATTTTAGTCCCAAAAAAGATGGACATCCAGATTCGTCATCCTCCCGATAAGACAGTCATCCGTCAGTTAAACCTGCATCCAACTGCTACCTCGCACTGTCCTCGTGTCCAGAGATCACAACTCTTCAGCGATGTGTTAGGAGCATCACATCATGGGATTCATCCGCAACCACTGATTGTCCCTGTTGACTCCATATGTATGAACAAAAACAAACAAAATTCTCTAGATCATTCAGACCAACCAGTCAGTAGTAAATGTGTTCACCTTAACACACACGTACACAGTACATACTGCATCTGACAATCTAGAAATCAGACTTAAGTTAGTGTTAAGAACAAGCAGATAAAAAAAGAAAAGTCAAGCCACATACTTCCAGAAAAAAACATGGCAAAGACTAAAATGTTTTGCAAAACGCAAAAATTGCCACCAGGTACAACATGACCAGCTTGAACTGCTTACAGATAAAGTAAGACTTGCATGTAAATGGCTGTTACTGCATAACTGCATGAATGAGCAAACGTGAGAAAAAAAAAAATCTCACAATTCTCCAACGTTCACATTTGTGACCGACCACATTCAGTGAAGACTCATACCATCATCTCTCATTACTGCACACAGTTTATAGCGTAAATGACAATTACATCTAAAAACAACAAACTCCCTTGCACAAGGTCATACACATGTATACACAATGCTGTGACCCAATAAATCACAATCATTTCTTTCTCCCATTACCTGCCATCAACATTTGTCTGACCGGTCAAATGCCTCTGCCATTTGTAGCAGGTACAAAGATATAGTTCAGTGTAAATTCGTTAATCTGTTTGTGGTTAAAAGTGAGGTTGGTACAGGGCTACACGTCCACTGAGGCAGCCCGACGCTAGCTGACAATGAGTGGGCGAGAACTTTGTTGTGAGCACCACGTCGCTGTGAGAGTAGATGGAGCGGACCTCCCGCAGCAGAGCCGTCCGCACGGGCATGCAGTCCACCAGCTCGCCACAGTGCTCGTCGAACGACAGCAGGCGCACACCGTAACCGTACGGCGAGCAAATGAGTCGTCCATCTGGGCTGAAGCATAGCTCCTTAATGTAGCCACGGCCAACGTTTGCCTCCTCGATGTAGTGTGTGAGACGCAGAGAGCAGCGAGGAGACGATGGGGGTCGAGGTGGTGCTCCCTCCTGAAACTCATACACACACGTCCACTGGAGAAGGGAAGATAAAGACTGTTAGATAAAGATATAACCCATGTTTTTTTGGCCCAAATGTTTTTCCACAATTCTGTTGTCTATACAGTGCGTGCATAATAAGGTACATTGATTTTCTGGTCATATTTTTTTCCAGGCACATTTTACCAATTCCTAAACACATCAATCTTAATAATTATTATTAATTGTGTATATAATCATTTTTAAGTGATATACAATAGTTAGCAAAGGCTTGAAGTGAAAAATGCTTTATATTTAGGTGTGCAGAATTATTAGGCACTATTTCTTTGACGGGTATAATTACTCACACCTTATTCTTCATCTTAATTCTTCATTCTTTTGCAGGTTAACTGTATGTTTTCTTCTTTGTTTTTGTTTGACTGCTAACCCATTGAGCATTTTGCTACCCCCTTGGTCACGCCTCAATTTTGCAATTTCTAGTATTTCATTCTTATAATGGCCATTAAATATTTTTTGACTTTTCGGTGTATATTGTATATGTCTTTTTTGACTCATTATACCTGTAGAATAAATAGTACCTAATAATTCTGCACACCTAAATATAAAGCGTTTTTCACTTCAAGCCTTTGCTAACTATTATACAGTATATCACTGATTATATACATGATTCATTGTAATTATTTAGACTGATGTGGTTAAGATTGGTCAAATGTGCCTGGAAAAAAGTATTATAAAAAATCAATGTACCTAATAATTATGCACGCACTGTAAAGGAAAGTATACTACACTGTACTTTTGAGCGGTTGTTAAGGTAAGTTACTGACCTCCTGATCATCCATGTTGCTGGAGCAACGGAGAAGTGTGGCCCAGCCCTTAGGATGCAGTTGTAAGGAGGTGATGCAATTTCCTCTGTCCCTCTCACCTGGTATCTCTGGGGTTAAAACCTCCAGACTGTTTCTGGGTGACAAACCTGGACAAAACGTGAACACAATGAGAACCATAATAATGACCTTAAAAATCACTGATGGGTAAGATTGACTAAAAACTGAATTAGTGAAGGTTAAAGGAAAAGTTCACCCAAAAATGAAAATCTTTCGCCATTTATCCAGTCTCATTTCATTTCAAACATGTATGACTTTCTTTTTACGCAGAACACAAAAGATATTCAGAAGAATGTTGGTGACCCAACACTACCAGCCCCTATTGGCTTTTATTATGGACACAAAACCAAAGAGACATTTCTCAATATATCTTCTTCGGTGTTCCACAGAAAAAGAGTCATATACTGGTTTTGAAAGACATGGGTGAATCATTGAAAGCTGAATTGTTATTTTTAGGTGAACTCTCCCTTTAAGAATAGAATTGGCACTGGCACTTTTTTTTTAAAATAACAGCACTATAGCTGTAATTGTACTTTTTTATTATATTATATGTAAAATCATTCTATTTAAGCTTTACCCTCTCTATGCGGATGGGCTTTGCTGTCAATAGTATGACGAGAACCCCCTGACCTGGGTCCTGCCGATGAACCTTCTGAGAGAAAGAAGAGATTCTCAATATACAATTGTGCTCATAAATTTGTATACATCTTGCAAAATTTGGAAAATGTTTAAAGGTTAATAATTCAAATGAAGGTTTGCTTTTAATGTAGTACTGCCACGAACAAGCTATTTCACATAATACATATTTACATATTGACCACAACTGTATATATATCAATAATAATAATAATAATAATAATAATAGGCACAAAATGCTTTACCATAAGATTATTATTATTTAACAAGTCATTTTATGTTCTATTCCAATTTAATACCTAAAAAGCACATTCTTATGTTACGACTTCGTCCCAAATCTATCCGAGCAAATATCAGCTCCTGCATAAATGCTTCCCATACCACCTCTTCTCTAGCTTTCACATGTTATTATAGTTCCCACGTATCAAATATGCCATGTGTTTATGCTTCATAACATGCAAATACCTGTGCCAATCGGAGCTCTGCGGGCCCGTAAGATGCGGTAGCTGCCGACCTCAAGGCTCTGGGTCAGGTCAAGATCATGTAAGATGAGCAGGTAACCAGAGGAGGTGGAGATCAACATCTTACTGCAGTCTGGAGTCAGACGCATACGCATTAAATAGCGTGTGTGAAAAAACTTTTTGTGGGGGCAGCCGTCTTCTGTAAACCTTAACGCACAGACAGCAGAATGATGGAGTCATGTGCAAACTCACATCAGCCATTAAACATACACCCTACCATACCGCAAACACACATACCTGTTGGTATCCCAGGTAATGACATTTCCATCAAATCCAGATGTGACCAGCAGGCGTGTGTTTGTGTCATACTCTATGTTCTTGACCCAGCTGGCGTGGCCGTGCAAGGTGCACACCTTCGTGTTGAGTTTCCGCAAATCCCACAATGCAATAGTAGTGTCATCAGAGCAGGTCGCAAACAGACGGTTGTCAAGAAACCTAAATATTACACAAGATCAACCTCACACAGACATCACAGAGAAACATATGTGCTACAGAAGTAAATGCAAAGGTTTAGCATGGAATGCTGTAAAGCTTTTAATTTTTAAAAGTGGAATTGTTATTGAAACATATAATTATTTTTGCACATGGCATGAATGATGTTTGTGAATATGTACCTTATGTTGTTTACACAGTCCTCATGAGCCTCCACCAGTGTTTTAATATGTTTGGAGGAAACAGGGTCAAACAACAGCACCTCTGTCTGTTCGCAAGCAACCGTCAAAACCGACCTAAAAAGATATTCAGTGATTTATTGAGTTTTCTGAGCACCGGATGATTAAATAACTCAAAAATGCCTTTAAAAAACAATACAAGCTTTAAACTTTGTCTTGTGCCTCTTAGATTTATTGTATAAAAAGACAATAATTGTGCTTGGTCCAAATAGAGAAGTCTTTAGCTACTCTTTAACGTACAGCCACAAAACAATACTATTTATAGGTATGTGTTTGTGTAAAATGATAGTTTTTGTTTCATTCTGTGAACTACTAACAATATTTAGACCAAATTAAAAAAATATATATTGTTTCTATTTGCAGAAAATGAAGACTGGAGAAACAGATCAAAATAACATAAAAGATGCTTTGTATTATCAGACCTCTAAAAACGGCAAAGAAAATAAGTTTATATTCAATTTTAAGCAATACAAAATAACTTTTTGAACATGTATTTAGAAAAAGTTTATCATGTGTCCTTCACATTGCTGTTGGAGGACTTTATGTCACTCCTGAGGTTTACTTTTTCTGAAATTCAATAGACACTGTTCTGAAATGACCACGATACCTAGAAATGATGATCTGAAATGAAAATTTGCAGTGGTCTCTTAATTTGTTTGTGGCTGTATTTGTTAAAATGTAAATTTTTGAGTACTTTAAAATCTCACAGATATCAATTAATTTTGTATTTTTACGTAAATTTTGTATACAGAAGAATAACTGACCCCAATCTACTGGCATCACCCAGTGTTAAAAAACTAAACCAAAAAATCTAAGCTTTTAAAAAAAACTATATTATTAGTTAGGATAGGATCAATACAGGAACATTAGGACACGTGACAGGTAAGAACCAGGGCAGAAGAGTGCCAGTCTGCATTTAAGAAATGTCAAGAATGTTTATTTACATCAAAACTAAACGACTAAAACCCATTTGAAGCTTGATCAGGGTCCTATTTCAGCACACGAGAAGAATGTTTTTACATTACACAGAGAAACGTCGTTAAATTCAAACTTATAAGATAAAGATTATTTGCCCTTGCATTCAGCTCGTCGGGAAATGACAACTTTTTTGCTTTTTTCACGTACCCGTAATTTTTCGACGACGTCACGTCCGAATATTCAAGTTAAAGACAGCTCCATGAGTCTGTGTACTGAGGTTCATCGAATCAGTAGCCGGGCTCATGGACGAATAAAGCCGTGTCATGGTCCGAAACTGATCCCGCGTAGGGTCCACGAACGGCCCCCTACGGATCGTCCTCCTGCAAATCCACGAGAACAGAGAGTCGTACATGCTCGAGACCCTGGACCCCGAGCCCGTCTACTAACGAGCCTCGACACAGGCACTCTCCTGGGCCGCTTTCGGAGATGACGGTCTCGTTGACCCCTTGTCCTCGTCGGTGTCTTCCTCCTCGTGTCGCAGATCGTCGTCCAGCTCGTCGACACGGGGGGCGCGCGGCTCCTCGGGGTCTTCATTGTCGCTCGGCTGTCCCGAGCTCATTGTTGTTCGAGTGTTGTTAGCGGCTCCGTTTTGAATGGCAGATTTTAGGAGATCTGCTCTCCTAACTCACCCTTCTGCTGCTATGTGGGGACAGGCACTGGACCTGCACGCCAGGCCGTCTCGCAACGCTTCCAGAGACCGCTTAAACATCCATTAATACAAACACAAGACTGCTGCGGATGTGTGAGTGTACAACAAACTACGTATTTCCGGTTCCTGCATATGTTAAAACCACTGTGGTCAAAACTCAACTGTATTTAAGCATGGTGCTATAGCTTTTAGAAGCTACTAAATAACACGTGAATAAAGTTCTAGAATAAATAAAAAATTGTCCATTGCTTCCGGGAAAAAAAGTTAAAGGGTCATTTAGCTGTGATATTAACACATTTAAATGTGAGGTGTTACACCAGTAGTTTTTAGACTAATATATTTTCAATGCATAGATGGAGAAAGCCAATAAAATCAATATAATTTTTCAATCTTCATTGACCCCGCCAAAAAACACATTTTCTACAAGTACATCATATCAATAAAATTATTTAGAGTCAGATTGAATTTTTTATTAAGAGTCCAACTTAGAGAAAGAGCAATTGCAGTGTTAAGAATGATCTATTGATATATTGCTAAAATTAAATGAAAAACACTAACTCAACAGATTCAACAATTGTATCAGTACCTTATAAACATTTTTTAGAATAAATTTGGAGCTGGGACTATCAGAAACACTGATATGCTGCAGCTCGTCATGTTTAATGTTATTTATATCTATCAATAACACATTTTAGTGTTAATACTTCTCAGTCCCACAAGTGTCAACGTGAAATGACAAACCCGATCTTTAAAGAAGTACCACTCTCTCAGACCTAATGATCACAAGACGCCATTCATTCGCTTATAACATATCTCGAACTCTCTGAGATTGACTCTCTACCATGCTGTCATAGACAGAGCGATAAACACTGAGGACCTCAACCGCAGTGGGCCGCAACTTGGGATCTTTTCTCTTGCACTCTGTGTGGATCTGAAACAAATGAAAATGGATGACATCACTTTCTAGGACATTCCCTAATAAAAACCGTGTCACATCTGGAATCTTCCAGATGTCTGTCTTTTCATCATAGTCAGGCATGAGTCCATCTGAAAACGGAACATCCTCCCCGTGGGGCCACAACTGCTCAGGAGCAACAAAGTCTCCGGTTATCTCATGGTGGCCACACTTCACCCCTCGATGTGCCCTTACTACCTCAGGAAGTGCATCGAGGTCGTTGGCCAACAGACGCATGTCAGATGCAAGAAGAAACTGGCTGAGAGTTTTGTGTAGGTCATTGGAGTCACACATCACCCGGATGCCCACCGGACTGGCGTGCAGGTACGCCAGGAAGGCAACGTAGTCTTTTGCCAACTGTAGCCGTGTATGCCATGAGTTTCGCCAGCGATATCGGTCTTCGGCAAGGGTGACGTCGAGGCTCAGTGCGGATCCAAAAGGATGGTATTCTGTAACAAACACACCTTCTTCCTCACATGCTCCTACAAGCGTTACAACGTGGACGCTCTGCAAGGAACGCAGCATTGACACACCATGGAGGAAATCATCTTTATAGTGCTGAGACGACAAGACCGAGAGAGCGACCTTCTGCCCTCGCCATTCTGACAAATAGACCTGGAAAACACAATAAAGCATCCGTGTAAGTCTCTAAAGACAGTAAGTTTAACAACAAAAGAACGTTAGCGAAATCCAGCTTCAGACCTTTTTTACAGCTCCCTGTCCAGTGAGCTTAACTCGACGGACCTCAGCACGAATATCTGGACACTTCAGCCAAGGGGTACACGTGGTCATAGTTCCGATTTTAAAGTGGCGAGGTGGACACCTCACGTGTGCTGAGGTAGGACTGGTGTCCTCATACAGGGCATCTAAGTAGAAATACAGCAGTAGATTGGCACAGAGGAGAGCTGCCAGGCAAAGCACAACTACAGGCAGTCCACTCCTTGCCCCACGTGTGCCATAGTTAGTGCCACCCATACCCCATCTTAACCTGTTGATAAAAAAATATATATATATTTAACTAGTCAATATTTAAATACTAGTTAAAAGTATAATGGAATAAAGAAGAAATGATTCGGCGGTTTAATCACTTTTTACAAAACGTCTATAAATATTTTTAACGTTTAAAAAGAGTTTTTAAGGTTGACATCTCATTTAGGTTTTTTGTCGAAATGTAAGTAAATCTAAGTGAATCTGAAACTTATTTCAAATAAAGTAAACAGAAACCGTTATATCGGTTCAATCAAATCTAGTGTCATAAATACTTCGATGTTTTCAACACACCTGTTTGCATAAGAATAAACGTGTTTTTCGCCAGCAGCGGACACAATTTGCTTCTGTTTATGCGGTTTTGAAACTACACATTTGAGCATTTAGTATTTCAATCCACGCTGCCAAATCCCACCGTACAATGTTATTTTTCCGGATCGTCTCGCTCTACGAAGTGTCCCAGAGCAGTTTACTGTGCCCGGAACACAGATCGCCATCTAGTGTCTTGTCAGTGAATAACACAGCAGCCTAGAACGGGGTGTCTAACAGTTGATGTAGGCCTACTTGCCTTGACAGTGTGTTAGTATGACCTAGCCTATGACCGCGTGCATGATCTAGCCTACAATTCTTAACATTTTTGTCTAAAGTGTAAATTAAAATGCTTAAAACAATCATCTCATAATGTAGTGTCAGAAAAATATGTTTTTTCTCTGCCTCTCTGTCTTTCCGCAAGGAACGCTGAGCGAATGACGTCATCAGAAGTTCTGCATATAATCACTTTCACAATTATTAAGATGCCGAAAATATGTATATGCTTTTGCTAACATAGGCTAGTTGAAATACTATATAAACAATACACATTAAAATAACTATTTTTAAATCAATATTTTGAAAGTGTCAATACTTGCATCTGCTTATCACTGATGGCATTCTGGACTTTTATTGCTACGTGGATCTTTGGATAATTTGGAAGAAACCAGTTTGACACATTAGGTGTTTACGTTATTAGTTAAACACAATGCGTTCCTTAACCAAAACGAGTTATAATTTATTCATAAGAGAACTAACGTGCCACAGAAGCGTGTTTTCACTGTTTCCATGGATAACGTTTATTAAATATTAAAGCATTTGGTGTCAAATTGACACCCTCGTGTCACGAGCTATATATCAGCAAAGACCTTTAATGTAATGGCAAAGCACTTCGCCCGGGTCCGACTCTAATTTCAGTCCAACACAAATTGTATAATGTAGATGTTTAACGGCAAAATGGAGCGCCGCGCATCGAGGGCTCACGAGGAGGACAGAGCAGAGAGGAGGGTGAGATTCCGGGTGGCATCCGCGCACAGTGGACGCGTCCTGCAGGAGGTCTTCAGAGAGGATGCGCTCGAGGACTGTGCGGACACAGACACAACGGTCAGCTCAGAGCCCGAGCCCGAGCGCGCCAGCTCGCCCGCCATCAGTGAGGCAAACAGTCATTTGAGCGGCCTGGTGGGGCATGAAGCTGACGACAGCGGGAGTGAGCCCGATGAGCTGCTCATGTACGCCAGTGCAGCAAAAGAAAAGTTGTTCACCGGGAAGCGCGTGATCATTTTCAGTAAGAACGGAACCATCCGGGGCGTGAGAGACA
The DNA here is from genome assembly GCA_006030095.1 of Triplophysa siluroides. Classification (NCBI taxonomy): domain Eukaryota; kingdom Metazoa; phylum Chordata; class Actinopteri; order Cypriniformes; family Nemacheilidae; genus Triplophysa; species Triplophysa siluroides. Next base: position 2,373,174 of record VCII01000868.1, on the reverse strand, counting down.
AAGTGAGTGCTGGGCAGGTGCTATTTAACAACCTGTCCAAAATGTATGGGGTAAGTGTGATGCAGTGTACTAAAATGCGTTTATTGTTTTTAACCAGAGTTTATTACAGGGATAGTTCAAATATAATATGCGTTTATTGTTTTTAACCAGAGTTTATTACAGGGATAGTTCAAATATAATATAATTGTCTAGTCATCATCATTTATGCATCATGTCGTTCAAAACTGGACACTCCTGTGGAACACAAAAAAACAAATGTGGTGGTTTTATGTCCATATGGTCCAATGTTGTTTGGTTCCCTACCACAGGGGGGCCCAATATAAATCCAAGGGGGCCGTAGACATTTGGATTTATATAATATATAGAAACGTATAATCAATTGTATGCAATTAAACGTTAGAAAAACAAGATCAGAAGTATTGATGTTCCAGCATTGTATAACAGTATTTGTTTATGGTTTCATAAAAATTCTAAGTTCATGGTTTCTAAGTTTTTATTTGGGGGCCACAAAGCGATGCTCTAAACAAACAATGCAAAAGTTTGAGAACCACTGCCCTACCAACATTCTTCAAAATGTATTTTGTTTTTTGCAGAGTAAATGTATAGGTTTTGAATGACATGAGGGTGTGTAAATGATATTTCGGTGATGTTTTTCAGTGATCTATCCCTTTAATGAGTCAGTTGCTGGAAAAAGGGAACTCGAACACCCGTATTTAGACATGTAAGCTAATGAAGCCCAATGAGTGTCTACTATTGCTGTTAAAACGGCTCATTTTACGCACGGTCAAACTTTGCCGTGGTTTTGTAGCAGGTTTGCCAGTAACTTACTTTAGATTTCATTTAGAATTTTGTTTTAAACATAAACTTAGTTCTTTTCTTTCATTAAACAAGACTAAATAGCTTAAGTTACGTTTCTTGTTATGTAAATGTATCTTAGTTTTTGTATTTATGATTTTCACTAGAAAACAAAACGTGTAATGTAAAAATGTAATTGTTTGCAGTGTAATGCCAGTTATGAGGCCAGTCTCTTCTTGCTCATTTTGAAAAACAAAGTCTAAGTGTTTTGATTTTGATTGTTGTAAAGTTGAACTCAAATTAAAAACAGTGCTAATAGGAAAATATGAAGCAGTAATCAAAGCTACAGAACGTTACTGGCAAAAAATCTCATGAAATCTGTCATGGAAAGTTATAGTGCAGAACTGGTCTAAAAAATGGATTTAATGTATTTATGCCAGTTGTGTTGTGTTGTATAATTCTTCAGATTTATGGGTGTTTGTTGTCTTCACCCTTTAAGGGATCATTGTAATGATCATGTTCAGATATTAAGGTTCCAGTTAATATTTGACATCCTGATTATCACAGGATAGGTTTTTATCAAAATAACTAAACAGTTGTTTAGTCATTTATTTTATAAATTACTAATACTAGGTATTATTGCATGGTATTATATAAGTTATCATAGTTTGATGATATACTGGTGACTTTTAATATTTAATAAACTTGTTTCTTTCAAAGGACTCCCTTGTTTTGAATCGGCTTAAAGACCTTGAGCAGATGCCTAAAAACAGCTCCTGAATGGCCTGCAGCAGAGCATGCTGGGTCACAAAGTACTAGGGGTGTGACTCCAGTGGATGTCCATGAGGCTTCAGTATACATGGAAGTTATGAACAGTGGCCAATGAATTTTCCTGATAAGTGATTTATAATATATATGTATAATGTGGTTGTGTAAATATATTTTATATTAGCTTTTTGCAAAAATGTTCTTGAGTAAAGGAAACTAAACGAATGAGACTTTAGTCAACAGATTGTTGTAACTGTTTGTTTGTGGTCCTTGTTTTCTGTAGTTGACCATGTGTTGTGATGAAACTCTATATTCCTTTGATTTTATATGAAATAAGATGTTGTGATCAAAGTTTTATACATAGTTCTACATTTTAATGAAATAAAAAATGAAAACCAAACTCTTTTTTAAATATTTATTTATGTAATATTTTTTGATTATATATTATTTGTCTCCCTTGTTTTTCAGAAAACCCAGCCTTTGGTTCCAGAAGCCATATTATAGAACCGTCCTGTCTTAAGTGAACATTTAACAAGCTCAATGTTATAAAATGGTTCAAAATTCAAATTAGGATGTAGGAGTTAGGATGTTTCTATAATACATTACAACCCCAGGAAACTTAAATTCCCTTTCATAAAACAAACAGCGTTCCCACATTAATGAATTTCCAGGTTCAGATAATCTGTGGGTGTGTTTTGGAAATACATTACCTGTAAAGGAATTTAAACACAAACAGCTGTTTCCTCCACACACACAACTCAATAATTAATAAGATCAGATGATAAGATAGATCAGCTTTCTCTGCATTATTCAGCTTCATCCCTGAAAGGGAGTGAGATCGAGAGTGAATGCTTATCATGATGATATTCCTAGCAATACAGTATCATATGAATGTTATTATCTTAACATCTTTGCACGATTTGTGTCATGCAAACGGTTTAAAAATACATTTTAATACACCTCAACGAAAATTCTTAACAACTAAAACATTCAATTCAATTTTATTTATATAGCGCTTTTCACAATGTGCATTGTTCCAAAGTCGCTTTACAAGAGAAAATAAGAAAAACACAAAAAAGGTCATTTTAGATCATTCTAGTAAATAATGTCTAAAATGCAGTCTCCCGGTGGTTTATTAAGCATATTATGCATTAAGTGAAAGCTTGGCTGAAAAGATGTGTATTTAATCTAGATTTAAATTGGGAGAGTGTGTCTGACCCTCGAATAGTATCGGGAAGGCTATTCCAGAGATTAGGTGCTACGTATGAGAAAGCTCTGCCCCTGTGGATTTAGTTATTCTAGGTGTTATCAAAAGTCCGGAGTTTTGAGATCTAAGAGAGCGTGATGGGTTGTAATGTGATAGAAGCTCTGTTAAGTAGGTAGGGGCTAAACTGGCCTTATAAGTAATTAAAATAACTTTAAGTCAAGCCGATACTTAATGGGTAACCAGTGAAGGGATGATAACATTGAGGTTATGTGATCATATTTTCTGGACCTGGTTAGAACTCTGGCAGCTGCATTCTGAACTAACTGTTGTTTGTTTATTGATGATGCAGGACAACCACTAAGTACATTACAGTAGTCAAGTCTTGAGGTCACAAATGCATTAATAAGCTTCTCTGCATCAGCAACACATAGAATAAATCGTAGTTTGGCAACATTTCTAAGGTGGAAGAAGGCTGTTTTTGTGACATTTGAGATGTGATTTCCAAATGACAGGTTGCTGTCTAATATAACGCAGGTCTGTAGTAAAAGAGTAACAGTGCAGCCTTTAATTTGCAGGTTACAATCCGAAAGTCTTTGTTCCGATAAGTAATAGTAATAAAACATGAATACAGAGTTGTTTTATCATTATATTAATAAAGATTTATTATACTTTTATTTTGTCGCCGAGCTAGTAATTTGACAGACGAACTATATTTCTTATGAACTGCATATGAACTCATCTTGGAGTAATAATTTTGCATGAATGGTAACATTTTTAACAGAACAATCAGAAGACAGTAAGAAGAACAAAGACACCGTAAAGTAAAGCACAGGGATACGCCACCAGCAGTTGCTGTCCGCCCATATCAAGAGTGGAGGTGAAAATCTTAGAGGCTGACAGACTGCACCAGCCAATCACGAACAAGGCCAAAAACGTGCCCAGAAGTCCTCTGCATTAAAACACAACAAAGCCACTAGTTATCCAAATGCAACGAACCTGAAATGATCTCAAAAACTAAATTAAATACGTAACATACTCACTGAAGGGAATATACGACAGCAAAGGTGGAGAGCACTACCATAGGCAGGAGACAATATCCAAGCACGCTAGCCACAGATCCACAGGATATGCTGTAGCTACTCATCAGGTTCAACAGCATGTACATCCCAACGCATCCCAGAGCGCTGATGCCATACACATATCCAAAGTGTGCTTTCCCTGCCTGTAAAGGGAATACACTAGCACAAAATACACACACAAAAACAAGCAGCAGGTGCTCGGGACATTAGGGAATCATTTTGTACCTCTAGTTAATGGTTTTGCCATTTCACTTCTGGCGTAATGTAATGCCCAAAGTTTCAAGGTGTATTTTATACCATCAAAAGTGTGGCTCCCAGGGCAACGCAGAAGAGAATGGGGCCAGTGAGGTCGGTCTCGTTCATTATGCTGCCATCCGCTGGTTTTAGTGGATTTAACACAGTCAGAGTCTTCTGCCAGATATGGTCAAAGTTAACACCCAGCTCTGAGGGAAAAACAAAACTGTTTTATTTGTGTTATGTAATTACATTACACATGACAATGCTTTAAATTACTTCGTAAAAAATCTTTTGTGTTAATACCTTCCAAGAGTGGCGGCTCTTGCTCAAATGAATCTGTATATTCTGTTTGTTCAGGTTGTGCTCCAGGCAGAAACACTTGCCCAGTATAAAGGGTTTGGGTGGTATACTCATCTTTTAAGGGGCCGTTACCATCACTGCCAACCAGACAGTAAACAATGAAACTCCATCACCATTAAACTTAATCAAACACAGTGCACATTAGCTGATGCACATTAGTAAGTAGTACGGAAGATATAAAGTGTGGTGAGGTTAGACTTACACATCATCATACTCTGGATTGAGGGAGGTTGGATCGTAGCCATATATCTCTTCTTGGCCTTCTGTATAATACCCAGACTGATAGAAGTCCTGCTCAAAGTTTTGAAAGTCTCCCATGCTGGTTAAGAAAATGAAACGTGTGCAGGCAAGTTCAAGCAAACACTGTGGCAGCAGCATTTGAATGATTTCTGAATCAGTGTTAAGATTAAGATTTGTTAAACAATTCTCAACAGGTTTCCTACCTTTGTGTGTTCTTCTGTGTTTGATTTGCACAACTTAATTTGTCTTGCGGGTTTGCTCGGTCACTGAGCAGCTGTTTGTTGTGTATGTGTGTATGAGATGCTATTTATAGTCTTCTATTTTTACTTGAGGGACACTAGCAGGACTGTCGTTGGGCTGGGAGTTAATAGTGTAAACCCATCGTTACGATATATAGATCTTACACTGCTTAAGTTGTGCATAGTTAACAATATAATCATATTTATCAGTTTAAAACAGTTCATTCTTGTAACATAATTATAGAGATTAAAGACTGTTTTAAAACAAATCTACATTAGTGATGATTCAGTTAATTTATCAAACATCTACTGTATAGTCAATAATGATGTGTAAAAATACTGCATTTTCATTTTGAACACCCTGTTTATACACAGCTTTTAGCGATTTAGCAAAAGTCATAGATGTGACTCATTTGAAAGTTACTAAATTGGTACAGATTTTTTTATTTTTAAAATGTCATACAACACAAAACATTTCATTCAATTACATTATACAATGCAATTTCAAAATTGTTACACATTTGTGTAGGTTGGCGTACCCTGCGGTAAAATAAAAATAAAAGTTATATGCAGCAAACGGCTCATCTGATTGGCCCATAGCTGTATCAGGGGAATAATCATAAAGAATATTAGGTCACACTTTATTTTACGGTGCCTGTACTTACATTTAAGTACTGAGTAAAAATAATTAACTACATGTACTTACTATAGGTTTAGGTTTAGGATTAGGGTGTGGTATAGGGGTAGTTACATGTCATTTTGCATAATGTATAGTAAAAACTATAGTAAATACATGTATCATGTGTAACAAGGGCACCGTAAAATTGTGTTACCGAATATTAACACGTATTCAATCAAATCAAAATATAAATCTTGTTTGTAAAAAAGAGGATTTAGAACGTTTGTGGTTACAGTATTTATTTTTGTAATGAGAGTATTTGCTTAATGCTGTTACATTACTCGGTTTCTCTAACATGCAGTCTAGGGAATGTTTGTAAAAACTCCGTAAATGTCCTAATTTAACCAAGGCGTAGTCATGGCTTAATCTTAAACCAAATGTTTTGTATCTGTGACTCTCAATACATTCATCATTCTAAGAAATGGTTAGTTACAGCATGCAATATCCAGAATATACACACAAACACGCGCACACACACACAATTAAGGAAAGTGAACTTCATTTTCATAATTTCAAATGATGTCTATATGTCACTGGAATCTGCAGTCGAGCTCATATTGGAAACTTCTGCTTGTGTTAAAAAGGTGACATACGATTCCTCACTGCTGTGTAAAAGAAAAACACATCAATGCACTATGCAGCTACAAGTAATGAAGCAGAACAAAAAGACAATAAATAGACAAATTTGCCACCAGTAAGTCACTTTGCTTATTTGTTGCAGAATCAAAATATTTTTTTTAAATAGTATATATAATACTTATATTGAAACAGTGCTTTAGAGCAAAACATATAAGTGTCTTCCACAATATATAAAAAGTCACAGTTTTACCCATTTCTGTAAGCCCAAATGAACAGATATAGCCTTTGTTGCTCACCTTTGATCACTGCTACACTGATTCCCCCCAGAATCTGTAAGACCATGAGCATCACTAGGTTTCCTTCAGGGGATCAAAAAGTACACTCACACATGTTCCAAAAATGTTCTATCCAAAAAGTAAAAAAGATTATCCACTAGAAGATGCTTACTTTGATTCCCTGCTGTTCATCTTAGCAAAGAGCAGTCTGAGAACTCTTTCTCTTTCCTCCCATCTCATCTCTGATATGTCCGTTCTGTGTTTCCTTAGATTACTGTGGAAATAAAACAATGTTGTTATTGACCTGTTTTGCTAATAAGTAACATGTAAGTAACAAGTTTAGTGTTGTATTAAAAGTGAATTATGAACATAACAAACGAACTCTCACCCTTTCTCAACCTCCTGCGAGCCAGTGGACACGCTGTTTTGTGTGTGAGCGTAATCCCTTCTACCCGACAGGACCTCATTCATCCTCTTGCTACGAGTCTCCCCTCCCTCCAGTCTGCAAGCATAGCATCATCTAAACAATCATAGTATAACAACAGCTGGAAGATTCATTGAATGTAACTGGAGTTATACTCTCAAAACCTTTGTGTTAGAATCTCCTGCTTGACTCGGTTCAGAGCTTCATGGAACAGGATCTCCGTGTCTGTGCGCTGCTCCACTATACTGCGGGCCAGCTTCTTCACTCGGCTCAGCTCCCTCTCTCGTAAGGTCAGGAGCTTCTGAAGTTTATCCAGCTCTACCCCGCTGGCCTGAGTTCTGACCTTGGCACGCTGCTTGACACCGGCTTTCTCACATTCAAACTCAGCTACCGCGCTGGCCAGCGCCTGCTCCAGTGTGGACACCTTGACCTTCGTCTCAGTGATCTGGGTTCGCTGGGTTGTAATCCGAGAGACTGTGTCATTCATTAGCAGTTGGTTTGTCTCCTGCGGGATGAATGAATGGGGTCCACTAAAACTCATGTTTCATGGGCAAGCTCTATAATGTTTTCAATTAATTAATGAATTATTATGTAAGATAATGTACAGGCAGCCGGTTGTTATCGCAGAAATAAGCCCCGACAGTGTGTTGTATCAGACTGAAGGGGCTTATTTCGCGGCTTGTACATTATCCCGCTTATTACACGGCTTCTTGCCACATGAGACAAAAATGGACATGAAATGTGAACTTAAAATATTTGATAAGCTATTTTTAACCGAATGCAGACCTTCTGCGAGGAAAAGCCATTTACTTTGGGTTTTAAGGTAAGAAAGGACGTTCAAATGTCACGAACAGGCAATTTGATTTAATCATTTGTAAATATAATGTTATGTATGTTATTAAAAGACATATTTATCAATCAAAATGTCAAAATGATTTGCTGCATCTGTGTGACCGTGTGTTATAAGTTTTGAGAGTTTGTTATATGGGAATAACGAACCTGCAAATGTCGCGACTGGCCAATCAGAATCAAGCATTCCAACGAGCCGTGTAATAATAATAATATATTAATTGTTTATTTTTTACACACAGCTAGTGACAAGTTTGGACACATCTACTGATCAGAAGGTTTAAATCCTGATAAACACATTATGATTTTCTCGTGATGTTTCGCGCGGTCACCTTTTGCTGGGTGAGGTTGTCGTTTTCCTCCGGCAGCGCTGCATTTCTCTTCCGCAGATCCTCGACTTCTTTGATGTGGTAACTCAGTGCCTTGTTTAAACGCACATTCTCTTTGAACACGGAGCGAGAAGCGACATCCAGCTGTCTGATGGGACCAAGACAGAAGTCTCATTTCAAATATCCTAAAATCTCACAAAAAAAAGTTGTTCCAAAAGTACCAGGTAGAAAGGTATAGTGTTGTTGGGATGCAGGGGGAGATATAGGTACTTACACAATGGCCTTATTGTGAGCTTTCTCTGCAAGCACAGCAATGTTTTGTTCAGCTTCCTGCTCTAGATGAAACTTAAGATATGTAAGATCGAGTGAGTGAGGGCGGGAGTGAATGGGTAAAGACGAGAGAAATATTGTCTATTTTTTCCTTTGTACCTTGTCATTGAGGAACTTTTGCTCCATTCTTTTAAGAGTTTTCTGATGATCTAAATCTGCATTGTCCAAAATGTCTTTCATCTGTATATAAAAATGTAGACGTCCAGCTTTATTGCGATATTTATACATAGTTCAATTTGCAAAATAAATCAATTGCATCGTACATTTCTAAGTTCTTGCTCCATTTGTGGCTTCTTCTCGAGAAAGTCATTAATGATCCTGAGCTCCTCTTGAATAATCCTAAACTCACTAGATCTCGTCTCAAACTTCTCCTCCAGTTTACCAATCTTCAGAGTAAAATCAGTGATCTGTGATGGCAAATCCATGAAAAACGACGAGTCAGCAACAAAGCAGTATAATGACAACCAATTCACCTCCTCAAAATTTAGATAAGTTTAATATTTGACAATTCATTTCTAGTAATATTTTACAATTTATTTCCATTTCAAATAACACAAAGAGTTCGATATCAGAATGTAGAAAGTACTACTGAGGCCTATTTTAACAATAAGTAATTTGTACATATACATATACATGCACTCACCTAAAGGATTATTAGGAACACCATACTAATACTGTGTTTGACCCCCTTTCGCCTTCAGAACTGCCTTAATTCTACGTGGCATTGATTCAACAAGGTGCTGAAAGCATTCTTTAGAAATGTTGGCCCATATTGAAAGGACAGCATCTTGCAGTTGATGGAGATTTGTGGGATGCACAAAGCTCCCGTTCCACCACATCCCAAAGATGCTCTATTGGGTTGAGATCTGGTGACTGTGGGGGCCATTTTACTACAGTGAACTCATTGTCATGTTCAAGAACCAATTTGAAATGATTGGAGCTTTGTGACATGGTGCATTATCCTGCTGGAAGTAGCCATCAGAGGATGGGTACATGGTGGTCATAAAGGGATGGACATGGTCAGAAACAATGCTCAGGTAGGCCGTGGCATTTAAACGATGCCCAATTGGCACTAAGGGGCCTAAAGTGTGCCAAGAAAACATCCCCCACACCATTACACCACCACCATAATTGCATTAATGAGAAATTGAACAGGTGTTCCTAATAATCCTTTAGGTGAGTGTGTATATATATATTTGTAATATATTGAAGTCTCACATTGATTCATATCTTTGCACAGTTCAAGATTTACAAAAACATATTCCATATTATTTTCTCACATGAGAAACTCACTAAATTCTCCTTCTCTTGAGAGGCTCTTGTTTTCTCAAACTGAATTTTCTGTTCCAGTTCTGCAATCTAAGAAAGCAACTTAAAACAGCAAAAATACAGCATAAAAACGTGTAGCTTCATCAAGTGCATTTAAAAATACCTTCTCTTCATTTTCGACGTCTTTTTCCCTCAGAACAGCGATGATGTCAATGGTTTTCTTCTCAGTTTTGTGCTGTACATCAGTGAGGTGTTCGTTGGCTTTGGCCAGTCTGGCCGCTGTCTCATGATACTCAATGCGTGACGTTTCTGTCATATCACACCTGGCCTCCCACAGGGCCGCGTTTGCTTTAGCCCTCTCGATATCAGACTCTTTATCCCTTTTCGACTCTTGCTTGCCATCTTTCTTTCCTTTTCTGAAGTAGAAATAACACTAGAGATTTCGTTCGTATTTCTAATAGATAAGCCGGCTCTTTTGTTTGACAGACAACCGCAAAAGTTAAAACTAAATCAGATCGCAATATCTGTCTTTACTTACCCTTTTCCCTTCTTCCCCTTTTTGATCGGCATCTGTCTGCGGTCTGATCAACTGTGTGCTCTGTTAATATGACGTGCCCGAGCAGGAAAGGGAGTTTGTTTACAATTACATCTGTTACCATGGAGATGAGCGCGAGTCAGAGTAGTAAAGTAAAAAACCTTTCAGACGATCTTTAACATACTTATTTTGTCGCAGACTATTAGACACAAGTTTACGACTTTATTCTTACATTTACATAACAGTCGACAAATCTATTTTGTCTATGAAAAAAGGGGACGCCTGGTTCGTTTTATGTTTTGTTGGTACGTTAAGAAAATATATTTCACACAATTTTTTGGCAAAAAAATACCCACAAAGAACACACACAAGCATTGTTAAAAATGCCTGATTATTTATTTCCTTTATAAAAATTACAAAAATGTAACAAAACAGACATAATACATTTATGCATTTTAAAGTATAAACTTTTCAACTTCATAAAATCAAAACTGTCATAATAAAATAATTTAACACTGCAACTCAAATACATAGAACCACAACTATTTTAAATATATTCTTACACCTGAAATCAGAATTCATACATATCCACACATAAATACTTATAAAATATCAGCCCATATAAACCACTGTGTGACTGACATATTTCAGATGAGGTCACTGCCAGGGTGCTCTCCTCCCCAACACATGATTGGTGACTTTCTACAGAAGAGAGATACAGTGCATTCAAATGGCTATCAAGTTATATATGCTTGAGATTAAAAGCATTGATTTAAAAACTGATTTGTTTACTATGCCCGATTTATTTTGTGGAACTAATCCTCTGGAACTGTGCATGTACCTTGTTAAAGAGTTGAGCATTAAGGCGATAGGTGCAGTGCTCTGCTTGTCTCTTCTCCTCCTCCCTCCTTTTTCGGACTTCCGGAAGTTGAGCATATTTCCTGATTAAATTAGACATCTATTTGTGTATTTGATCCATAAACTGCAAAATTACCCAAAGGCCAATAATATATATACAATAATAATGAAACAGTTTGTCCCTGTTTGCTCAAAAGGAGCAATTTTGTGGCTCTGACTGGACCTGAACTTGAAACTTGCTATGCCACGATACATGCCAAATCATATTATGCCTGCATTTACACTTCACACACAAATACACACCCCTACCTCCTGAGTCTATCTGTCCTGTCTATTCTCTGAGTGTGATTTTTCTTCCCTATCCAACTGAAATAAGACAATTTGCAAATCAAAAAACAAAATCATAGAATAACATGGAGTTGCTTAAAGTGTACTACGTACAGTACTATATGGATGTTCACAACTGCCACAAGCACATCAAAAGTTCTACATGTGTTTATTAAAGGGGTCATATGGCACACATACATGTTTTTATGTGTCTTTGGTGTGATATAAGTTGTCCATGCATGTATTAGACACGTAAAATTGCTAAATTTAAGTGTCGGAACAAAAGATCCATTCTATCTAAAAGCGAATGCTCACCCAGACCTGTTTGAAACACCTTGTGTAACCCCACCCCCACAAATCCACGTCAGTTCATGATATGACTTGACAAAGACCGCCCAAATATATATGCAAGTAAGGTGGGCGTACCTGTCAGTACAATTGCTTTGGAAACTGATGTTCTAAATATGGTGAGAGACGTCACATTTCTGTCACACGCTTGAAGTATTGGACCAATCACAACGCACTGGTTAACTGGCCAATCATAGCACACCTCGCTTTTCAGAGCGATGAGCTTTGTATAAAATCAGCACGTTTCAGAGAGGCGGGGCAAAGAGGAGATAAAACATCCACGGCATGTGGAAAATACAGCGTTTTTTTACCTTAAATCGTGTATACACATTGCATTACATCTAAAACAACGAACATATTTGTTTAAGCCGTGACCCCTTTAAATAACTATCATGTCTGGGTGATGATGCATACTTACTGTTTGGATCGCTGGACCATCTCCCTCCTTGGAACAACTCGCTTTCGGGCCACCGGAGCTGGTGACAAGGGCTTGTTTTAATATACTGTACATCTTGACACAACGTGTAGCGGGCCTTTAGATTATACTGTAATGTTACCTTGAATAGATGGATGTGATGGTGCTGGGCCGTTGAAGAGCTCTTCTCTTTCTCTGTTGAAGACAGTCTGTAACCTCCTCTCCTCAACCAGTAACTCCAATCGCTTCGTTCGTTCTCGTGATCGAGACATAAACTCTGGTCTATGGAGCTCAAGAGCTTCCTGAAGAAATCCAAGCATAGATGTTTAACAAATTAATTGAATGATCAAAATCAATGTATAGCAAAATAAAACCCTGATATACCCAAAGCCAAGCCACATACCTGCAGTGAAAGCCGAACAAGAGCTGAGAGCTTGTCACTGCTATCTCTCCCTTCTGCTGTTCTAGATTCTCTTGGCCTCTCTTGCTCCTCCTGGATCTGTCTCTCTCTAAGCGGTTCTCTTCCGGGTTGGGTTTTGCTATAAGGCTCAAACCAGGCCTGACTCAGGCAAAGTGCCGATTCACTCTGTGGCTGGTTTTCCTTACGCCCATCAGACTTCAACTCATCCGCTGAGACAAACCATGACACACCTTAAAGAGAATGTGACAGTTACAAAAAAAAGCTTATGTTGTTGTCAATGTATATATTTTTAGAGAGAAGAGAATTACACATCAGTATTTGTACCGTTAGTGTAACTGGTCCGGATGCTCTTGTTGCTGGAGTCTCTCTTCAGAACTGACTGGGTTTGAATGGAATTAGTTGAGGACGCAGTGGGAACAGGAATCCCCTGAACATCTCTGTTGTGTGTGTTTGGTGTACGGACATTACTGGAAGCACCAGGAGAGGGAAAGATGGTGCCTACATCCCGAGTGTGTCTGCGTGTGCCATTTATCACGATCTCCAAATCCCCTGCAAAGAATACAATTTCACATGTCATTTTGTCCATGCAGACAAACATTTGTCTTTCAGAATCTGAACAGGTTGCAGTTTTGGTGTGCAACAAACCTGCTTGTACGCTTTTGCTGTGCAGTTTGACCTTTGATCTCTTGGTATTGAGGCTTTGAGAATTCGTCGAGAGCGTGCTTGAAGATGACAAATAATCAGGAGTTACCTGGAACAAACACACAACTTAACATCGCAATTCATGTATGTTGACGCTTGACAAATGTTAGCAAATGTTCAACTGAAAATTTGTGAATGAAAAGAAATACACACATTAAAACAATGTATTACTGTATAGTTCAAATACACTGAATATAGTCTAAAGACTAAAAAACCTTTGAAAAAAAGTCTTAAATTCTTACTGTGGAGTCATCTGTGCTGATGTTCTCTGCATCAGCAGACACTGCAGTTTGTTTTGAATCTGGTTTCCTCCGGCTTGTTTTCTGTTTATTGATGGTATTAAGTCTGAGCAAACTGTTACTGCTTTTCAGTCCTTTGCTTGTGACACGGTGACGTCCGAAAGCTCGGACCAGTCGCTCTGTGTCAATAGTGGACATGGTACTGCTCGTTTCCATGGACACACTTGAAGACTCATCTCTCTCAGCTGGACAACGCTGCACATTCTCAGGGCTGTCTTCCTGCTCAGCCCATGCTTGTCGTGGAGCCACTCTTTCTCTCTCCACACCTTCCTCAGTTCTCTTTCCCTCCTCCCTATCTCGCCTTATTTCGCGAATTCTATTGGTGCTGTCTGGTTGTCTGATAGTTTGCTTTGTTGGAGTGGTACTGTGAATGAGACGAGACAGACGCTCTAGTCTATCAAGCAAAGACGTATCTCCCTCATTCGTGGGTCGGGTATCTTCCAAGCTCCATTTCTCATTGAAGCGACGCCAGAGTTGGTCCAAAGAACTGCTAATCTCTACACTAACATCCTGCGGCGTTCTGTCCTGCCTGTTCTTGTTTAATCCAGATCTTCTGATTGGTTGAGAAGGTACATGCTGTGGTTCTAGGGGTAATTTAGGCTCCTGCATGGTCCTGTTATGAAGGTGCAAATCATCTGTGCTGTAATCTGCCTCCATGTGCAAGGGGACAAAATGATCTTCATCACCCATGTCCTTCACTGAGACATAAGATGTTTGAGGAGCAGTACTGTTATATCGGCCGGTAGATTCTTTAAAACTCCTCCTAGACACACTGGATGACTCTGAGAGTGAAAGAAACAAAAACGACATTGAGGTTTTGTGTGTAACAGAAAGTATCAATAGTAGCGTACTGTGAAAATGTATAATTCTACAATCATTTAGTTTTGTAATCATCTACATGTCATCTAAAAGCATAACTTTTTTTTTTTATTCATATAACTTCATCTGAATGATTTCAAATCTAAAGCATGGTCAAGCAAAGTTCTGTGATACATTGTGTTGCATAGAAAGAAATCTCAGACATTCATCATAAAGAAATAACCGTAAGCAGATTGTAATTTATTTTACGATTTATTTACACCAAACACTGTACAGCTAATAATGGAATCAGTCCCAAAGATCTTACCTATTGTTACACTGGCTCTCTTACTGTAGATGCCTTCCTTGTGCTTTGGCATTACTGCGTTGTCTTCTAACTCTCTGGAACCCAAAATGTGTTTATTGAAGCGCGGTGGCACAGCATCATCAGACCCTACAAACAGAGCGAAAGCACGAGAGAGCTGGATCAGACAGTGGGCCCCACAAGGCTTTGACGTAGATCAGATGTTGCTTGTGTTCCTGGATTGTCTTTCTCTTGGACAAAGAGCATGAATAATGCAGGACTGAGTGTGAACCAGCTATAAGACCCTGGGGGAGGGGCCAAAGGAATGACATGAAAGAGCTGATATGAAAGAAGTTATTCATTCCAATGATATCATGGAAAAAGATGCAGATATGGATCCATTTAGATATGGATCATGACCTCAGTTACACAATAAACTGAATTACTAAAAGGAGTAGACCATGAGTTAATGATACAGTTTTTAAAATATTTTAAAAAATAAGTTAAATAATGAACATGTTTAATAATAACAACTAAAATCTGTTATCTGCTACCTGACAGAAAGCAAGTTATATAAATGTATATAATCTGTATATACAGTATATACAGATGAAGTTAAATACAATATGGTATAGTATAGATACAATATAATATAGAATAGCTCTCTAAGGGTTGATTTCAATGAATAACTGTAGTGTTAAGACTGTTTATTCGATTGTTGTTCTAAGTGCTTCTCGCTTGTTTAATGCATCACATCATTCTGTGGTCTCTTCTTTCCATAATGAAATCAAATCAATATTTCAAGCAAGTGTAATTATTTATTTGGGAAGCATCTTTATATGAAGAGGAATTATCCTCAATAAGTTTAAGAATAAACCATGATAGGGAGATAAAGCCCCTAAAACAAAGATGCTTAATATGTTGTCTCAAGCTTTTCTAATTCCAAAACATCACCTCTGCTTTCCTACAATACTGTCTAGCAATACTTTGCTATGTATTCCCTAATGCTGAGTACAGCTTTCTGTGACATACCCGAATGGGAGCTTTCCACAGTTGTGTCAGAGCGATCACGAGAAAACTCTGGATCAGCCTGCGGGACATAGAACAGCTCGGAGCTACCATGCGGTTTGTAAGGCAACAGCGTACGGACAGCTACAGAAAGGGCACATAAGCAAAAACAAATCACTTTAATATACCCAAATGGTATATTTAAATTTGCCTATTCAAATGACAGTAAAAAGCTGTTGCCAAAGATTTACACTTCTCTCACCTGCTGCTTGAACAGCGCGAGTTCTGGACGTCCCTGCCATTTTTTGAGTTGATATAAAGGCCTGAGGATATCTGGCCTGTAGGTGTGGATTGACTTCATTCTGGACTAGAAACGGTTCATTGTGCTCAAATGATCTGGGTTGTTGTGATATTAAATTGAACCGCTGTTGTTCAGTTCCAGTGCTTGTAATATCGGGGGACTGTCTTACGAGTGGGACATCTTTGAAGCTGTTTTGACTGGACCACCTGCTTGAGTGATATTCGACAGAATGGGACTGGTGTTTAGGTCTGGGGGATAAGGTGACGTGCATGTGAGAGAGGTGGGATTTATTATCAGGAGCCGTGTCAGACGCAACACTGGACATAATCTGGTTACTGCCTGTGATATTATAATCCATGTCAGACATTTCTTGGACAATGTGAGGATCATTCTTGACAGTATTTTCTTTGTTATCATCAGCTGTAATTTCTCCAGTCCCCTCTTTTAAATTGCCCTCACCCTCCGTCTGTTCCTCTCTGTCAGATGCATTTGGGATTACAGCCGGTTGATGTCTCAGTTGTGGATAAAATACTTCAAGGTTGGTATCTGTTCCTTTGTGGTGACCATGGTGATGTAACATGTCTTGGCTGGCATCAACATTACCCAGTTCCACGCTACCAGTGAGAGAGCAATCCGAAGGCAACTGTGGAGATGGGGTACGTCGAGTGGTTGCTATAGAAATAGAAGTTAAAGTTGGTGGGCTGAACCCCTCCCGGAGAGCAATCTGGTGAACTCTGGCTTCCAGATCCCGTTGTTCAGGGGTGTAGAGTAAAACATTGGATTCCAAAGGTTTCTGAGTGGTTTTCTGTTGCACATCTGAGACACCACTATCCATGCTGGGCACGCCAACAAAATCTTTCAAGTCTTTCCCAGGCTGAGATCCAGCACCAACACGGGACTGGGCACTTCCCTCTGAATCTGAGCTCCACTGAGGAACATAGTGAGACAGAAACAAAGAGCAGGTTGAGATCTTGTGTTGGGGAGTATTGTGGGAAGTAAGAGTAGTGAGTGGGAGAGTATAAACACTTATGAGTATAAACACTTATGAGTATACACACTGCAGACACAAGCTCTGTCCAGAACATGAGTGCAAAGAGAAAGCCACGCAAACACACATCTTTACCTTGAATACATTCTAACAGGACTGTCCACAATGCAGTCTGCCGTACCAGAAACAAATCGCATATTATAACAGAGTCAACAAGATAAATGAATACCTCCCGAAAAATAAAACAAATATAATTGACCCTCATGCTAACTCCGTGTGTTGGTATTCTTTTATATTTTTTTATGAACTGAAGAGCAAAATAAACATACACATTTATGTTATGATAGTAATGATGATTAAATGACAAAATCTTGTCATTTTTAGATTAACTAAACTTTCATTTTCGGATTAACTATTTTGTATCAACCAAATAGGATAGATGCTGACATTCACTAAAACGGTTTCCGCAAATTTGTTGGACTAGCATGTTGGCATGTGTTACCTTGGTGTGCTGGGTGTTCAGTAGAAGCTCTCTTTTGATGTCTTCAATTCTCTTTCTGTCTTCTGCATTTAGCTCTAAACTTTCACACTGGCGGCCAGAAACCTTCATTACGATCCATTCTTCAGAAACAGAGACAGAATGCTGTTATCATTATCATGCAAGAACTACCTAGACATGTTATAAATCCGTGCAGCACATCAAACATAAAAAAAATATTGTGTACCACGGGCACGCCTATCCTCTGGGTCAGTCGTGCTTGGCCGGCTTGTAACCATAGAAACAGGTGACTCGCTCTGCAGTAACTTGCCAACTTTAGCAGCCAATGAACTCTCGCTGCTGCTGTCACTCAGACTTCCAGCATCGGTTGATGCATGGGATGGACTAAACCCAGAGCAGCCAACCGCAGCATTCTCAGTCTCCTCCGGGTTCTGAGGAACGTTTCCCGTCATTAAAGGAACATTCGACTGCACGGTCAACCGAGCTGCAGGCTGCTTCGCTTTATCTGGGTCAGCAGCACTGCATCCTTCAGGCTCAGCCCGTCTTGGGGTCACACAGAGGTCACGTGACTTTAAACTTTCATCTCTGCTGAGCGAGAGGGCATCAGGTTTACTTGTAAATTTGGTCCGTGTGGATGGTTGATGTGCTCCCTGAGAGGAAGAAGAGCTTGCTTTTAAAGCCGAGTCGGATGAAGAGCGGGTCAACAGAAGGGAAAAGTTACCACTAGCTAAGAGAGACCTGCCATCATGATAACCCTGAGCGTTTCGGCCTAGAGAAACAAGCGAGGTGTCACTCTCCGAGAGGCGGTGGGACCCGGGAGAGGACGTCAGAGAAGAATTACCCGAGACAAGGCTTTCTGCACGGCCCAGCAAACGCCTGATTTCATGCAGTGTGCCAGAGCCCACAAAAGAATCATCCTCCTTCACTTCCTCTCTGGGCACAGCAGGAGCCACAGAATCTAGACTGAGCTCGCTCGAGAGGCCAAAGCTACCTTCACTTTGAGGAGTGTCAGAGTGTTGTAAGTTTGATGAAGGATGTAATGTTGAATGATGTCTTGGTGGAGTATGGGGCTGACTCAATATCGTCCCAGCACTTTGCTGACCGGTTGCTTGGTCTTGCTGATGCACGGACAGGCGGTGTGAAACAGAAGTGCTGGAGTCAGCTGAGAGTTGACTGGAACTGGAGAATGCCTCTTTCTGAGTGTCAACTGTAAAGACAAGAAATGAACCCAATGACAATAAAATATGAGCAGCTGCAATACACAAATATTATATACAACATTTATTCACCCTTTTGTCATTCTTTCTTCTGCAGAACACAAAAGAAGATATTTATAAAAATGCTGGTAACCAAACAACTTGAAACCGTATTGACTGCCTTCGTATAGACACAAAACTAATAAGACATTTCTCAAAATACCTATTTTTACAGTCATGCAGGTTTTGATGGACACGAGTGTGAATAAATTGTTTCTTTTTGTACAAACAATCCTTTTATTTATATTCATAAAATACGAATGATATTTCACAGCATATATCAGATATCATTTGTTCACCTTCAGATGGCTGTGTGCTTTTTGTTGGCGTTCCGATGGATCCTTTGATGGTACATAGGTCAGTAGGAGAGAATTCAGGTTCTCTGATTGGCCCCCGAAGCGTAAATGGATTTAAGATTGTTGAAGGTGATTGGTCGATTCCTAAATTCAGCAGGTACAACTATAGGGATATAAAAAAAAAAATATGTGATGGTCTACTATTGCACATAAACAAATGACAAACATTTAAAAAACCATCATCAAAAAAACATGTGTAAATTAACATACTTTAGACTGAAACAGGATATCACAACAAAACCTACAGCAGGAGTTTATTTATTCAATTAATCAGACTGTACTAGTGTCCACGTTTGGATTGAAAAATTATTTGATTTCATGTTGACCAAGTTTATTGTGTTAACTTACAGGAATCCTGTCTTCAATGTTGAGCTCTCTCGACTGAGGAGGAGATGTAGGTCTGGATGTCCAGTATGGTGCATAATTGTCTACCTCAAGACTCACTACGGAAGAAGCAGCTCCTACTGATGCCCGCATACTCTGCTCACCATGGTAACTGCCTTGAGAGCTAGACAAAGTGCTGCTCATGTTGAAGCTCGATGGCACGTCACTGAAGCGACCAAGACTGGCGAGAGGGGAGGGCTTGACAGTGATTTTATCCTGTAACGCAGCTGAACTATTATTCTTTCCTAAAAGCATTGACTGACTGCTCGGCGATCTGGTAATGGGAATGATGTCATCATTTTGTGCTGAAACTCTGTGTGAACCTGTGTCTCTCTGAATAGAGGTTACCACCGAGTTCAGCGAGGAGTGAGAGTGATTGACAGGTGACTCATATGCTTGACCTCTAAGCACACCCGCCCCAAGGACATCCACCCGACGGGGCGAGCCACTTCCAGAGAAAGAGGCCGAAACAGGTGCCTGAGTCAACTGACGCACATCGTGAGAAAGTTTGAGTGCCCCAGATACTGAATCCTGTGATTTGTTCTTGAATGAAACATTATCAAATCCCTTCAGAGCCAAATTGTCATAAAATGACCTGCTGGAAGTTTGATTGGCTGTCCAAGCATCTACACTTTTTGTAAGTAGCTTAGGCTGGGAAGAGACTGTACCCTTCCAAGAGCTAAATGAGAAACCTGACCTTTCATCTTTGTACCAGAGTAAAAGGATTGGCTGTCTGAGCTAGGAAAATCAGGGGCGGGTGAAGATCCTTGTTGTTTAGAGATGGTATGTGTTTGGGACTCTGTCGGGGTAGTTTGTGAGGCAGATGACGGTTTGCTAGGGACTGTAACTGTTGATTGAGGACAGATGGGAAAGGTAAGTTGATCTAAAACACTTAGATCCAATGAAGAAATTAATCCTGTTTTGGAATGACTGTTTTGGGACGATGCAGCCGCAGAGGCAACACCCTCTTCTCGGGAATGTACAAGTGAAAGTTTGGTCAATGCTGGTGGGGGTTTCACAAGGGGCACTGCAGGGGTGGACTGAGACACTGGATGGGTGCTCAAGAATGACCCGTCTGCCGCCGTCGCATTACCCGAGCTCCAAACCAATCTCTGCAGGCCTGGGATATGCATTCCACCTGCACTGGCCGGTGTGACAAACAGCCCACTATGAGAGCTTCTGTTCCCAATGTGGTGTCTAATTCCTGGTTCAGAGATTGAGCCTACCTCTCCCTTATACAGTTGATCACGGAGACGGTCAGCTGTTTGATGTGAATGTACCCGAGAATCCCGGACAGTAATGTTGGACACGGCAGAACTCTGAAATAAAGACGATGAGCCCCCTTGTGGCTGCTCTCTGCTGCTGGACAGAACAGACTGAAATTCATGTTCAACAGCAGTGCCAGGTCCGGCCAAAAGGCCTGTTTGAATATTCATGGAAGGTTCTAGATGGCATTTAGCTGTGTTTGGCAGGTCTGATGCAGGTTCAGGATGATCGAGGGGAGTCTCAGAGGCAACTGCACTATTGATATTAACAGCAGACACTCCTGCAAGCTGCTGAGAGGCACTCTGCTCCTCTCCTTCCGTTTGTCTGTCAATTTTGTTTTCAGCTTCAAATGAAACCCTCTCTTCCTCCTTGATTTTGTAACGGTCTCCAGGTGAGAGGCTGTGCTGGGAAAGCGAACCGCAGCTAATTTCAGCTTCCGACAGAGCTGGAGGCACATCCAAAGGATGCTGGGATAGCGTGGCCTGCTCATGAATAGTCTCTTGGCGATGGGAATCGTCAGCTCCACCTACATGCGAGTACATTCTGGGGCACCTCTCAGAGATAACAGAGAGGTCAGGAAATCCCCTGAGTACGCAAATGCAATAGAGAATATATTACATACAACAATACAAAAAACAATACTTTCTAAAAAAAATAATTAAAATGAACGAAATAAAAAGTAAATAGTACCGGAGGGCGACAAATTCTGCATCTGTATGCTGAAAAAATGTAGAATCAGAAAAAGGATGAGATTTGTCCAAGGAGGGCAGCAGGGCAAGAGCAGGTGACATCTGGCTATCTTGAAACTCTAAAAAAAAAAAACACCCTTGATATAATAAAAGTATTTATTATGTAAAGACTGACAAAGACAACTGACAGTGGAATATAAACGTCTGAGACCACAACTGAAAAGTCTCACACTGTACACATACATACAGATTCTTAGTGTACCTAGTAGTTTAAAGGTATCAGATTTGTCATGCATGTTACTTAATGGTATCCCGACATCTTGAGCATCTGTGCGTTGTCTGGAAGCCTCTAAATGATGTTGTCCATGCTGCAGGCAGGGAATCTCTGCAGGGGTCTGGAAGGGTTAAAAAACATTTTTTTAACAGGAAAACCATGTTTATGCATTGATTATGCATATCTTTTTGTACGTCTGCAATCCAATGTCTCATACTGCTCGTCAATTCTTCATTTTAGGGTTTAACGGGTTATTTACATGAAACTATTCATTTTGTTTTTTTAGCGATGCTACTAATTTACATATATATAACTGGTCTGTAACCCACTTTTTAGCCTGAGCCCGCTAGCAGTGAAACGGTACTGAGAACTAATAAACTACAAATGATTTAACGCTTGATAATAGTATGTTCTCGTATGTATTCTATACATAAACGACTGCGATCAGGCCATTAAACAGCCATTAAAGGTAACTTTGTGCACTCCTAACGTGTTGCCACGCAATGATTGTTAGCAACAAGGCTGTCTCGATTAGCGAACCGAAACGAGTCATATAAAAGTTATAGCAACAACAAAAACCACGCAATTTCCAGAATAAAAGCACGACATTACGTTTGTTTTATCTTTATTACTATTAACAGTTTTACTACTTTGTTATTTCTAAAGACTCACTCTGTTTACATTTGCTGCATCCTCCTCTGAATCCATGTTGCGATAGCTCGTATACGTTACGGCGCACGCGCACTAACGTTACAATGTTTTTGAATCCACAGAGAAACTGATGAAATGATCTCAGGTTAAGAGACCAGCAACAACACAAAATATTCTTTATAATGTCTGTATTAAAAATGCTAGACACATTAAGGCCATTGCTACACCAGTTTTCAGTGGACTGGACAACAAAGAACAAGGAAGTTCTGCGCGCAGAACGTCTGACGCTGTTGCTATGACAACAGGAAAAGCCCGCAGTGTTGCGCGGGAAGTCTTCAGGCATGCATGTTTTTGCATTATAATAACACATAATGTATTGTGTATATAATGCATATAAACCATGTTGTTTGCTGTGTGTTTTTTTTTATTTGAAACGTATCATTTATTATTCTCAGGATTAGTCAGGCCTGACTTACAAGTATGTAGTTACAATTTGGCTACAAGTCTGTGATATGGTCTATGGAAAAACTAAAAATGAAACCCTTGAGAGGTTATGAGCAGATTATAATCAATTTATTGTCTTATAAAATGTGTTACTTTTCTTTTTTATTAACAAAAATATGAAGGCAAGTGCATCCATTAATGATAAGCATAATAATCAGGGTCTCAGTCAAAGGTCTAGTCAGCAGTACTGATGGTCTCAGCATTTAAAGTGGCAATCAGCTCATGAGTCTTTGTGCCCCTGGTGTACGTAGCCTAGTTACTTTCCCAAAACTTTTGAGATAGTTCTCAAGGTCTCCCAGGTGCAAGCTGTTCGCCTTTCATGGCCTCGAAATCCAGTGAACTCTTTTTGAACCACAGTTCAGTGTGTCCTTGAACACACACTTCTATGTACTGACACCCCAGTCTGGTTTCCCCTCATGGGTAGGCACACACATACCAGGGCTCTCAAGTTTTATCAAAAGTTTGGAGTTAGATGACATCTGTTAGAAGAGGAGCCACTGAAAGTTTCAGTAGCGGCCCCTCAGCCTCACCCAATTCTCTCAAGTATTTCTAGCAGTTCAAGTTTGTTATAATTGACCAGCACAAATAAAACATTTACAAATTGGTAAATCTGATAAAAGATCGACAGATGAATCCAAATGAAATAAATAGTTGAAAAAATATTGAATGATGTATCAAAAATAAAAAGAAACATGACCCTAAACCAACAGTGCACAATGTATACATACTGTATACAGCAGGATTGTAGAAGTTGTCTTGAGCATGTATATCAAGCTGTGAAAACATTACTGAATTGTTAACTAGAGTGCTCTGCTTTTAGAGATGTAGTCTTAGCATATAGCTGAAAAGAACATTAATACAGGAGAATTTATAATAATAAAACACATCTCTACTTTTCTTGGTTTAAGGTAGCCAAAGCTTAGATAAAGCATTAAATGTACATTGTCTTTATATGCATCGTCTTCGAATACTTATATTTAATCAGATATTTCAAACAATACGAATAATGACAAACTTTAGACAGTAAAATGTTATCAACTTCAACAAAAGCCCTCTTTGAACTGCAGCAGCATCCATGATTTATTACTGTTTAGTTCTGTGCAAATGTGCAATATTACATAATGTAAGATTGATGGAATTTAATTGTAATTTAAAGTGCAAGTTATGCATTAAAAATGAATTATAAAAAAGTGAAAAACAAACAGATCTCATCCCCATTGATTCCCATAGTAGCCTATTTATTTTCCCTACTATGCGTGAGCGCATCGACAACTGGCCGAACAAATAGAAACAGAAATTGAGCAAAAGTATCCAGACTCTTTTAACAAAGCACGTCTCAACCCTTTACTGTCAAAATACAAACAGCACATTACATGTCCCACCAGAGACAAATATATTGTATAGACTGTTAAAAGATGGACTAATGAAGCAAATGGTTTACTGAGAAACTCAGACAGCTTCGTCATACCAAAGATGATGCTTACAAAAGTGCTGGGATAAAATATTGTATTAAATATTGTAAAATATTGAAAAAAAGATTTCATGAAACGACCCGGCGTCAGTATGGACTGGTCTGAAGAACATCACCAAGTACAAGAAACCCCCACAGTCTGTAGAGAATCAACAACTGACTGACGATCTGATCGTGTTTTACTGCCAATCTGAAAAGACCAGACTCACAATCCACATCCGCTTTGACCTGCACTTCACACATTCACCCCTCCCCTCCGTGCAACCCCCCTCCTGGACTTGTGTAGAGGATGTGGGTGTTCAAGAAGCACAAGACTAAGAAAGCTCCAGGCCCAGACGGTGTTTCACATGCCTGTTTAAAAGTCTGCGTGAGCAACTGGCTCCCATCTTCACACAGATCTTCAACAGATCTCTGGAGCTTCCCCACTGCTTCAAACGCTCCACTATCATTCCAGTCCCCAAAAAATCCAAAATCACCGGAGTTAACGACTACACCTGTCGCTCTCACGTCTGTAGGTATGAAGTCATTTGAGAGACTGGTCCTGGCCTTCCTGAAGAACATCACCGGACCCTTGCTGGATCCTCTTCAGTTTGCCTAGAGCAAACAGGTCTGCTGATGCATTATGTTCTGCAACATCTTGATTGACCTGGGAATTACGCAAGGAATGCGTGAGACTTGAAAGACCTGCACATACATAACTAACAATTACTATACATCTCTGCCTACAGACATTTAAAGACATTTTTGAAAGAAAAAAAGTGCAATCTCGTAAGTAATGCATTATTATAGTCAAAACATTGGCTACATCTGAAATCCATGCAGGAAGGGAACCTATATTTTCTTATATGATGTATAAAAACAAGTATACAACAATATGCATGTATACGGTATGCATGTCCTCCAATATCACAGGTTCGTTTTTAAACAACGCTTGCCTTGCATAACCTACAATGAACTGTTTAAGACTATTCCCAAACTACTTTTTTTTGTGATTAGCTCTTATAAACACATTCATATTTCATGGTAAGTAGGACACTTTATTCATATTTATATAATAAGGATTTTCATGCTATATTAATATATACAAAAACCTTATTTAAGTTCTTATGCTATGTAATTCAAGTAAATAACCGTTTTATAAAAAGTTGTTTCACCCTAATTTGCCTCTTTTTTTTATCACGTGGTCAATGCGCAACGTCGTCTAAAGCGACAGCGCATGCGCTGGGGCACGGTCCGTGGCGTGTGTGCAAAGGTGGAGAGGCGTCTTGTGAAAACGCAGCGATTGGAAGGAATGTTAAATAATTTAGAAATTACTTAATTTACTTATATATTTCATAACTACCTCGTCCATTCATATATTCGTTATAATGTCTAGGAAAAACACATTTGGACCCGGTAAGTATCGCATGCTCACTGATACTACAACATTCATCTGGTTTCGTGACGTCTTTTAAAACTTTACCAACTGAGCACATTTAAGTTAACTTCAAACGCAGCGCTACACTCTTGTTTTTTAACAGTTTATTCTTTTTATAGATGTACAGTTGTACATTGAAGCTCTGAACTAATCGCCATTTTTAGTGCTCCTTGTTGTTTTTATATATATTTATATATCTCTGGTTTGTCCTTACGAACTTTACCTGTAACGTTATATTTAAGAGGGTAACAAGGTACGTAGTACGATCACGTGCTCTACATTGTTCTTTTTTTTCGTGCGCTGGTGTAAGGCCTGTTGAAACTTTTAAAATAACTTTTTCTCTGTTTTCTCTCATAGAATACTTCCGCATGCGTGATGATGCGTGTCTGATGCGCACTCACGTAAGTTTGCTTTTGTCCATGCGTCATTATATTATCATCATCCGCCATTATAAGATACTATATTGTTTTTTCATCTGCTTAGTTCTAACCCAATTCTTTTGTGTGGCCGGTATGCTCTGTTTTTAGGAGGCTATGGTGGATTTTATCACAAATAGACCTCCACGCCCGAGCATCTTAGATGCTCTAAGTCTTGGTTATGAATTTGGTAAGACATTTCCTTCACTTTCTCACACATGCACTGCTCTTATATTTTTATATATGCGCTGTAAAGATGACATTACTTACAACTTTACAAATTTTGTCCATTTGTCCATCAACAATCATTATATTGCAACAAATTCTGCTTTTTCTAGTGGTTCATAGTTAAAGGGATGGATCATTTACTTACCCCTCACGTTGTTCCAAACCTGTATACATTTCTTTGTTCTGGTGAACACAGGAAGATAATTATCTTGGATAATAACCAAACAGATCTCATCCCCCATTTACTGCCATAGCATTTATTTTCCCGCTATGGCAGTAAATTGGGGATGAGATCTGTTTGGTTACTGACATTCTTTCAGATATCTTTCTTTGCGTTTAGCAAAACAGGTTTGGAACAACCCGAGAGTGAATAGATTATAACAGAATTTTCATTTTTGGGTCAACTACCCCTTTAAAGATCAGATGACAGTGCCGTATACATTTAATAAAAAAATCTGGGTTGTTGTCCTCATTTTCAAAAATTGTCTGGAATATGAGACGATCTAATCTTTGATCAAATCAAGTCTTTTCTTGGAAAAATAAATTCAGTGGTTCGCACAAATATCCCCATTGTAATTTTAATGGTAAAATAAGATCTTTCTTTATAGTCGTATAGTAATACTTTCGTTCATTAAATTCCATTTAATAAATGTTAAGATTTGTGTTTCTAGCGCCGTATGATCAGTCATCGGATGATGATGATTATGATTATGATGATGATCAATATGGCATCCCTGAAAACAACAGTTACTGTGGCTTTTCCCGCAACTTCCTTGAACGAGGCCTGCCAAAACCATCGAGACAAATAACTCATGAGGTTTGTTTTAAACACTTGTTGTTCACTCAGTCCACTCCTTGTGGTATTACTTGATATCCATAGTTTGTGCTTTTTTTTTTTTCAGGAAGCAGCAAAAAGCGCAAAAGAACTTGTGGATGAGGAGGAGAAGCTTAAAATAAAAGCAGAGAAGAAAAAACAGAAAAAAATGGTGAGGCATGCACAAAAATAATGTTTGATGTGTTTTGGATAAGCTTATATGTTTTAAGTAATATCTTTCTGAAATATTGCAGAGACAGAGGGAAAGACGGCGTCTGGAAAAATTAGAGAAGGAAAATGAAGATAAAGGAAAAAATAAAGAGGTGATATGCGTTGTTTGTATCTACAGCAATTATTTGCCAAAATGATGCTGTTGATATGCAAGAATACACAGACTTCATTTTATCTGTACATGCAGACTGCAGTCTAAATATATCTAGTTTCTTTCTTTGTTTAAGGTACATGTTGACACTGGATCAGAACAACCTAAACTTACAGATAAAGATAAAAATATAATTATAAACAATAATTATTCATCTGTACCTCCTGACCCTCACCGTACCACAACACCTATGCAGAGCAGTGATGACGATGATGAGGAAGAGTCAACAGTTGATCCAGAGGTTGTCTTGTAGCTAAATCTTTAGACTTGTTACTCATTGTTCATTGTTTTTTTTTTACAAGTAATTTGCTTATACAGTGCTGATGTTAATGAGGGTGTTTTGTCTGTTTTAGGAGCTTGACATGAGTAGCTGCTTTGTATCAAATGCTGCAGCCATCGCCAAGCGTAAACTGGAACAAAAACCCAAACCTGAAAAGAGAGCTGGTCCACCAAACTCCAACAAACAGCATGGGTCAGACCAGAAGAGTGAACGAACTATGAACCTGGAAAACCAGGTTGGAACAGAGAACGTATGATGAAGTAAAAAAAAATTCTTGACTTGATTTACATTAGATTATAATTGCATTCTGTGATCTTGCAGACTGATAACAAAAAGGAGGCGGAGTCAGATGATACTGTGGATGCAAATGATTTTATTACAAAAAGCGTGGAGTTTGCAGGTTTGTTAATGGTGGCCGGATGTTTTGTATTGTAATGGTTTAATCAGCTGTTTTGTTGATGCATTTATGTTCATAATTTGTATCTTTTTTAGAAATTGGTAACCATTATGCTGCTTCAGGAAACTTACAGATGGCTGTGAAATATTTTACAGAGGCTATAAAACACAACCCTAAAGAGTATAAGTAAGAGTCTTTTTTCAGTAATTTCAGTTACTGGCACACTTTTTGAAGTGATAAATCAGGCAGAGCGAGTATGTAAATGTGTTACATTTCTGTCATAGGTTATTTGGGAATCGCTCCTTCTGCTATGAAAAGTTGCTGCAGTATGAGAAAGCTTTAACGGATGCTGAAATTACTCTTTCGATGAATCCCAAATGGATTAAAGGACTGTACAGAAAAGGCAAAGCACTGGTTGGCTTAAAGGTATAATTATCATAATATTGTCTGCTAGTTTTATCAGTAATTCTTTGACGAAATATTTAATGATAATACACAATCATGTTTTTTAATCTATCAGAGATATTATGATGCCAGACTTACATATAGTGAAATATTAAAACTGGACCGCTCGTGCAAGGATGCAGCTGAGGAGTTGATGGTGGTGCAGATCATGCAGCTTATGGTGAGTGGATGTAACTACTACTAGTGTATCACCTTCTGTATCCATTTGGTTAGCAGTTGTGTCTCAGTGTAATGTTTAACATTAAAGGTAATATGCTGTTTTTCATCAGGAAATGGGATTTACTAAAGAGCAGAGTTCCAATGCTCTTATTATTAACGGAACCGTGGAAAAGGCCATAGAAAATCTGTCTGGCCTATCTGGTATGATATTTATTCATTATTTTTTAGATTCTTGTTTTTAAATGTGCTACTGTATTTTAATGGGACGTTCATCCGCTTCATGTGAAATAATGAACCATTTTAAGTTTTGAAAGTTTATGCATGAATAAGTTTTAGTTCAATGAGTAAATGGGACAGTTGTCAGTCAGAGTAAATCATTTAGATTCTGGATAATTCTTGTATTCTCTGTCAAGGTGCCATTCCTGGCGCTATGCCTAGAGAAAGTGAATTTATGCCTGTACAGAGAAACTCACGAGCTCAAGCTAAAGTCCCACTTGGAGCACTTCCCCAAAATCAGCCTAGACTCAATACACCTGTCCCTACCGCACCTAATCATCCACCGTAAGACACACCAGCACAGGCAGTTATGATATATGATCTTACCTCAAAACTGTATGAATTCTGAGATGTGACTTTTAAATTTTTTAAACAGAGAACTGTTCCCTGTCTGGGTCGGTGATCTGGTGCCTTCTGTGACAGGAGAAAAGCTTTATCAGTTATTTAGATCGTAAGTGAACTCCTTTGTTTTGCACATGCTAAACATCTTAACCCGATAAATTCCCCAATGGTGCAGTAGAGTTCATTTAAGCATTTATTCACTATGTTTTAACAGTGCTGGGCCAGTCCAAAGTGTGCGAGTGTTGCCTGCCAGTCGCTGTGCATTTGTTAACTATATCAGAAAGGAGGACTGTGAGAAAGCCATCCAGAATTTACATGTAAGTGTGTGTTTGTTTGTTTTTGTGTCGAAGTTGTTCGGTGTGTGAATGACAATTTAGCTTCTAATTTGCACCTATTCATTTTCTGGGGATTACAGGGTTATCCAATTGATGGAACAATTCTAGCGGTGCGTTATCCAGATAGGATTCATACACGTCTTGGAGTGTCTAGAGATGCATCTACAGAGCCCTGGTTAGTAAACTATGGGTGTATGAATAGTTTAAACTTGAATGTAGCAGTGAAAAGCTATACAGCAACATTATAATGATGATGTAGTGTATTTATGTTGTTAGTAATTTAAGATTTTTTTTATTTTCTCTCATGTCAGCAAACAATCTGATGAATGTTTTTTTTGGAGGACAACTGGCTGCGTTAAGAATGAACGCTGCACCTATCGGCATATACCAGAAAACAAGGGCATTGATCAACATAAAGGAAGATCACATCAATAGAGGGATTGAAAAAAAAAACTATTAACATTTGTTAAGTCAAATTTAGAACCAAGTGCGGGAGTTTTTATTTAGCCTTATGATCAGTTTAAAAGGAAATACATTTTTGAGTTTGCTAAACAGTTTGGTAAATCAGTATGATGGATGCGATTATTGTCCCACAGAATCCTATACATTCCCTAAAACTGAAGTGAAGGTTTTAAATATTTTGCAAGTCTCATCTGAAGCTTTAAGCTTCATTTAAGGCTGTAAATTTTAGTTAATTGTAGAGTTATTGAAGAATCACTGCCGATCTTTTATTTTTGATAATGGAAAGAAATTGTAAGCATTGCAGTGGTTGCGTTATTGACTCTGCCTGAAGTTTAAACTAAAAGTATTATTACACTCTAAGAGGTATTATTTAGGCCTTACAAAGGAACTGCAATGTGTATATGCAGGTCTTAACCTAGGATTGTTAGAAGCAATGGGTTCCATACAAAGCATTCAAAACCCCTGATGCATTTGTGATAAATGTAATCTGCCATGGACAATGTTGTACTATCATACTGTGGATATTTGTATGGTTGTAAGAGATATTAGTACAAAATGACCATCACATATGCTTATTAAACTGTTTTAAAAACTTTTTTGTTCAACTTTGCATTTTATTTCATGATATATCCGTGGTGGCTATTCCCTAGTATTTATTGAAACCTAGTAATCTAAGAACATGCAGAGAGTCACCTTAGTATAAATGTATTCATCTGCTCTTCCTCCTCTAATATGCACCTCCCACCAAGAGAGAAACACAAAACCAATCGTCAGCACCATGATACTGTCAAGTACGTTCATTGGCTGAGAAAGCAGAGGCTGTGTGTGTATGTGTGTGTGTGTCCTGTATTAAAGCAGGCTGCTCTGCAGCATTTCTGAACTGGTGCAGTGCCGGTTCATCTCCACTAATGGTGTGCAGAACAAGGGGGACTTGAAGAGAACAACTTAAACCAACAATTCAACATTAACATAATTTAAAAACGAAACAAAAAAATCCTGCATCATGAGCTTCGAACCTTTCATCTCTTCCACACTCTCTCGACGATGGGGTGACTCCCCCACCACCTACCGGCTTTCCCGGGGGCCCCTCTCTTCCTCCAGGTGGTCGGGGCACTCGCAGCTTCTTCAGGGCTGGGAGAAGACTGACCTTAATCATGTCACTGTAGTGAATGCAGAGCTGCTCGAGCTTCGAGCCCAAGAAAGAGAGCAGATGGTGGGTCTGAACAACCGCTTCGCATCCTACATCGAAAGGTGCGACATCTCGAGCACCAAAACCGGGCGCTGCTTCTGCAGCTCGAGGCCCTGCGGCGCAGGCAAAGTCAACCGTCCCGCGTGCAGCAGCTTTACATCCAAGAGGTGCGGGGCCTCAGGGAGCAGCTGCACCAGGCCGTCCAGAATAAAGCGTGCATGGAAGCGCAGCAGGAGCAGCTACGGGAGATGCATGCACAGCTGCACCAGCGCTGGGAGGAAGAGGCGCAGCGGCGTAGTCAGGCAGAGGAAGACCTGCAGAGGTTGAAGGAGGAAGCGGGGAGGATAGTGCTGGACAGCTGTGATGCAGAGGCCAGCGTGGTCTCCCTGGTGCAGGAGCTGATGTTCCTGAAACAGGTGTTTGCAGAGGAGCAGGAGGGCTTGAGGGTCCAGTTACAGGTCGCCAGCCTCAGCGTGGAGCTGGACACAAGTAGACCAGACCTGTCGGCTGCTCTGAGAGAGATCCGAGCGCAGTACGAGAACATGGCCGGACACAACATGCAGGCGGCCGAGGCTTGGTACAGGGGGAAGGTGGCCAGCGTGGTGGAGCTGACAGATAAGCAGGAGGAGGCTGTGCGCTTGGTGCGTGAGGAGACGGCTGAGTACAGACGGCTGCTGCAGTCTCGCTCAGCTGAGGTCGAAGCACTGAGGAACGTCATCGATTCGCTGAACGCACAACTGGGTGAACTAGAGGAGACACAGGGCACTGAAGTTAATAAGTACCAGGTATAATTCAGATCACCACTGTGCATCACCGGCATTGGTTACGAAGATAATTACACTGTTACCATAGAAACGGAGCATCATATACAACCTGATCAATGTCTTTGTAAATTGGCATGAGAATATATAATTTTTTTTAATGCCAAAGCAATACTTGGTACCGTAAAATGCATGCAAGTTTCAACCAAATCGATTTGTGTTCGCAAGTATAAGTTTGCTCATAAAATACTGATACTGATGAAATACTGCTGGCCTATACCCCTATATCTTGCTTTAATCATTGCAAAGTAAAAGTGACACCAAAAATGCAGTGACCTTTGAATCTTACACAGTGAAATCCTCTTCAGTGCTGTGTCATGACTGCTTGTTTATATTGGACACAATGAGTACCTACCATTAGAACTGATCCTGAAAGTCTAGCAAAAAAATGGTTAATCAGCTCAATATAAGTATATGTATATATATACAAGTACTTTACATGTCTTTGATTAAATACGGTGTGTACGAATCGTTCAGTTTGTTTTTTGTGAACTTGTAGGGGAAGATCGGTGATCTGGAGAGGGATATTTCTGATGCCAAAGAGGAAATGTCACGCTATTTGAGGGAGTATCAAGATCTGCTTAATGTGAAGATGGCTTTGGATGTTGAGATTGCTGCTTACAGGTAATTTGTCTACATTGGTTTTTTTTAATAACTGTTTCAAAGTTGCATATATTTGTTTTGTATTTACATCTACTTTGGTCTCGACAGGAAACTCCTGGAGGGAGAAGAACTTCGATTTACATATTCCACCATCCCGGCCCTTGCTTAAAACCCCAGAGAAACCCTGTAGTCTCTAACATCACGCATTCACTACATTCTGACAGCGAACGCTGAGCCAAATCCTCCCATTTCTGATCATTACATCTACAATCCTCAAGTACTAATGTTTACTCATCTCACATAAAGCTGTTTTTCCAAAATCACCCTACTAACCCTAAACCACCACCGCACCAAACTCTATGTGCCAAATCCTCGCCCCTATACATTTTCACTAAACCCTCATTCTTTAAATCTCTAAATGTTATCATGAAATTGCTTTAAAGACAAACGCGCCCTTGTGTCACACAAGAGGTCCACTGGAAGAGGTCCCCCTTCTTCTATACACTCTAGAGATCAAACATGGAGACATTACTGAAGGAAGCACTCACTCAGCCAGAGCTCAGTTTCATGTCTGCAGATTCTCATGGTTCAGTATATTGTGCTGCAAATAATTCCTTACCAAATTGTCTGAATTCCGTCACCCATTAAGCGTATCATTAGTTGGAGAGATCCCCTGTGTACAGACTATTAACCAATTGTTTGTGGAGGTGGATTGTTCAATCTAATCTTGCTTTGGGTGCTCAGCAGTAAATTTCTTAACTGGGTTTAAGGCCAAGAATCAGCCAACATGTTACTGTCCATCTGACCATCTGTAGTTCTTCAACCTTTCAACGGAAAGTGCAGCAGTTGTTCGTTTATAGAATGTTTTATTGATTTCCATTTAACGAAGATGTACTTAATTTGCTCAGTGTCTGTTTCTGGTTCGTATGTTCATATCGTATGTTTTATTGGAGAATGATTTATTTTGGCATAGTCTTACACTTCTGTGTGATAAAAGCATGAATGTAATTGTGCAGTAGAACAACAAGCTCTACAACTAGTGTTTATGGTGATTTGTGGTAAAAATGTCATGTTTTCATTCAAGTCTGTTGGGTTGTCTATGTTTTAGTGTCCTAGAATTATCATTCGGAAAGTGAACAAGAAACCGAGTCTGTCCATCACGGCAGTCTCTGAACTTATTGGTGCTGTGCGCACCTAAATACATGCTAAATAAATAAAATGCAACTGTAACTCTTATTCAGCATGTCTCGGTGTGTTTGATTCTTTGTGTTAGGTGTATAGTTTAAAAGTCTAAAATCACAACAAAATCTGGAATTTTAAGTCTTTTCAGAAAAGTCTTTTTTAGGTTTCAGAAAAAAAATACCATGGTTGGAACTTGCATTGTAGTAAAAGTGTAGGCTAGTAACAATGGTTTTGTACACAAGCCAACAATGTTTAAAGACCCACTCAAGTGCCTTAATCTACAGCTTTGTCGGATGCTTTATGTAGCAAATTTCCTCTAAAATAGGATATTGGGGGGGACATATTGAATAGTTCCTGCTGTTTTAAAATAACCAATAACTAATAAATAGGAGGGGTGTAGAGTCTCTAGATTCTAAACAGCTTTTGATTGATCAGAATTTTTTATTTAGCTGGAGTGCAGAAAGATGCCATAAAAATGTTTGTGCTTATATCTTTTTCAATGTTTTGTATCACTTTAGTTTAATTATATCCTTAAGGTTAACATAATAGGCTACTACAAACTATAAACCCTGTTTGTATTAAACCCATAGTTAGTGGTTACCATGGTTTAACTATAGTAACCATGTTTTTTCAATTGTAGTAAAGTCATGGTTAATTTCCGTGAGAAACATCTATTTTCAACAACGATTTCTGAATTTTCATATCATCTGCTCTCCAGAGTCAATCCGCAGTTACACCTCATCACAGCGCGTGGCAGTAGAGAGCATCCAATGCGTTCAATTCATCCCACGAGTAAAATAAACATCTTCCGTGGTGAAAGTTCAAGAACATGGCGATCTGATGCTCAGTGTTAAATAGTCAAACTTGTAAAGTGTTACTTCTATTAATTTCGTCTCAGATACGACGTTGACTGATTATTAAACGCAGGCTGTATCATGCTGCGGGCTATTTCAAGATGTCACACTCCTGTCATCCGTCTTCTCGCTCCTCAAAGCGAAGTTCTGGTTCAAACCGTTCGAGGTAGAAAATCTCGCACAGACCCGAAAGCAAAGTCAAAAATCGATCGGATCAAGACTCCCCCTCCCGTGGACCCAGTGGAAATGGTTGTCCTGAAGGAGCGTTTCACAGAGTACAATCTGATCATGAGAGCCCTGCGGTAAGCGTGCATGACATCACATCATTTCTCCATGTATTACAATGTCACCAGTGTCATTGAGGCGTTGGAAGTATACCTTGACATATATGCTTAACGATTTAAGTATAGAAGACGATCGCAGGTTGTTGTTTCGAGTACATACAGATGTTTTTTGATCAAGGTCATGAAAGCTGTGTTTATTAATGCATACTTTTACAAAGCCAATACAGTCAAAATGTGCTGCACATTTACATTTAAGCGCGTGTGTGTGTGTGTGCAGATTGGAGTTCAAAGAGGAGATGCTGAGGAAGAGATTTGAAGAAGAGGTTGGGTCTTTAGCAGAAGAGAGAACCAAACAGGAGGCTGAAGAGCATCGCTCACTCATGGCCTGGAATGATGCTGAAAACCTTAGACTGAGAAAAATACGGTGAGTTATGTAGATCTGCTATGAAAATGTTTATGTGAGAATACTCTTTACTGTTGTTTGAATTGAATGTGAATGTGCACCGTTTTTTTTTTTAGAGAGCAGCGAACGCAGATGGAGACTGAGGGTAAAGAACAGAGACAGAGAGAAGCAGCTGTCTTACGTCAACAAGAGCTGGAGAACTACATTAAAGAGAAAGAGAGAGAAATTTTACAACTACAGGTGAACTTTTCAGTTTCTGCACTTCTTGTACTCTGTACTTCTGCTGCTGCAATGATGACATGCAAATAAATGCTGGTGTTGTCTGTTTTTTTGTTATTTGTTAACATTTATGCACATTTGGGATATGTGCATATTATTTTTTGGGGGAAAATGTTAGTTATTTTGTTTAATTTGATACATTTTTGGGGGTTATGTTTTTTTCTCTTTGACTCTGATATCATCTTCATTTATTTTTAATTGCAGGAAGAGGCAAAGGACTTCATCACATTGGACAATCTAGATCAGCGGATTGAAGAGGCTCTAGACAACCCGAAAAACTACAATTTTGCCATTGATAAAGAAGGACGTGTTGTCAAACGGACTGCTTTTCAGTGATGGATACAAAATCCTTATGTACATAAAATGTATACTGCTATGGTTGAAAATGTTTCTGGTGAAATAAGTAAAACAATTTTTTCCTAAAAATGGTTAGTGCATTGTGTTTTAATCCTCTGCAGGTATTATGCAAAAATCTGTATTTGTACATTTTAAAGAAAGAATATCTTCACTTTCTTGGAATAATGTTGACCAAGTTTGGTAACAATTCCATGAATTCCCATATGAAGAGTGTTTAAAAAAGTTTAAATCCACATTCAATTCAAAATGGTTAAGGTCGTGTTTGGCAGAGCTAATGAAAAGCATGCATGGATTTAATGTGGACCTGACTGTAGGGGTTTGGTGAAAAGGTAAAACAACAATTTCACCCATGGCACTGGCCCCATAAATATGCTTGCTTGCTTAAGCTATGATAATAGCGTAATGTGCTATTGAACTAAAACAAAATCTTAAGACCCGGGGAAAGATTACAAGTATTTGCATTTCTCGCTGGTGGATCATAACCAGGTTATAAGTACTGCTTCAAAATGCCAAAACAAGAAACCAACAATTTATCGAAAACTTCATTTAAACTCAAACAGGCTGTTCATCAGCTGATCTAAAGTTTAAGACAATAGCCTGAAAAGGTAAAATCTGCACAAAAATATGGCTTTTGTTCTTCAGGCAGTCGCACTGTAGTGATCTCCTGATGGCAAAGGCAAAAAGGCTTTCTGTCTTTGAACGTGGCAGGATTATTGAGCGGCACAAGCAAGGGCTCTCGCAACTTGCCATCTCTGCTGAGGCATGCAGTAAGTCAGGCATTGCAAATTCTTAAAAGATCCTGAGAGTTATGGGACAAAAAAGTGGTAGATCCCAAAAAATTCACCTGCACTGAGCCGGGGATCCGACTGGCTGTCCGTGAAGACAGTGCGATCCTCAACCTAAATTAAGGCCCTTACTGATGCTGACTGCAGCCCAATAACCATGAGACGGCATCTGCGAGAGAAGGGCTTCAAGAACAAAAAACGTCTTCAAAAGCCACGTCTCCTTCCATGCAACAAACTTGCCCGTTTGGAATTTGCAAGGGAGCACCAAACCCGAAACATTGACAAGAGGAAAAAGATGTATTCACTGATGAGAAATTTTTTAACTTGGACGGTCCTGATGGCTTCCAACGTTACTGGCATGACAAGGAGATCCCACTAGAGATGTTTTCTATGAGGCACAGTGTTGGAGGCTCCATCATGATCTGGGGTGCTTTTTCCTTCAATGGGAAAATGGAGCTTCAGGTTGTGCAGGGCCGTCAAACGTTGGCTGGCTGGAGTTTAAATTAAGCTTTCAATTAATTGCCTTTTTTGTCTCTGGCTCCTGTGTCTTGTTTTGGCATTTTGAAACAGTACTTACAACCAGAAAAATATGATTGTTGTTGTTATTATATTTAACTTATTCAATATGTTTTCTTTAAATTCCATTTTCCTATCATGTTATTCTGAGAAAACCTGTATTTTTGACCTTGGCAAAATCCAATAAATTCAAAGTGGGGAAATCCCAATTTCTGGGAAGACGGGTGAGACATGCCTTCCTATTCGTCATGTCCAAGCATGCGCAGATTGCGCACATGTGTTGGACAGTATCACTTCCGGGACAGTCATCTGCATTCGGCATTTAGGCACAGAGGTGAGTGCAGAGTCTTGGTTATTCGCAGGGGCACGAGACTGTGAATATGTTTTTAAACAGTTGATCTCTTCCCTTCCTTCTGCGAAGCCTTCACTCACAGTGATGTCAAACTACTGCTTTGTCAGGAATACGTGTTTTCGGCTATAGATCTGATGCAACAACATGGCAACATCACACGTGAATCGCACTTTTATAAGACCATGACACGATGTCTTCGGGACAGCAGTCGTCAATCACATCTCATGACTGAAAGGACTGTAGGACACTTTTCTAAATCCTCTTCGGAAAAGCACAGGGATGGAGAAGGACCTGTTAACGGGCTGAGTTTGGTGTCACAGCGGGCTTCAGGAGGCAGCGGTCACGCCGCTCGTGTGGCAGTCGCGTTTGGTCTGGGACTCGGAGCAGCAACAGCCTGTATGCTTTAAGAGATGTGGATGATAAAGAAGATGCGCTACAGAGGACAGTGGCAGTCAGACATTTACTGATCGACAGCCTGCTTCCTACTGTCCAGTGTGCCGCCCCTTTCAAACCCGACAGCCCTCGGTACAAATACAATTTCATTGCGGATGTGGTGGAGAAGTCAACTTCTGCTGTAGTGTACATTGAGATCGTGGGCAGGTGAGTGTGTCAAAATTCAGCCAAGGAAACAACAAATATTGTAAATAAACGTCAATTGTCTTTCATGAGAATAAACCATAGTTTTGTAGCTAGACGGTAGTACATTTGAGGATACTGTGTTTATACTACGAACATTACAGTAAAACATTACAGTAAAAATACATTTCACGGAACAATGACCTATTTGATTTGAGAAAAGCTACTGTCAAACTTGCAATGAAAAAGTATTTGTTACAACCTGTCAAAATAAAAGTCCAGCTAACTTGGACAAATTATGTCATGAAAAAACGATACTATTATATATTAAGTTTAGTTAAGTTTAACTTTAGTAAATTGAAGTACACGTGCTACCAAAATGAGTAAAAATACAAAAAAAAAAAAACTGTTAAAATAAATGCATAAATGATTTCTTTAAATCATTTTGCAGTAGCCTGTAGTTATCCAAAAGTAATCTAAAACCGTGTTCGGTATTCAGCCTTCAGCCAAATATTTAATTATGTTCGGCTTTGGCCAAGAATTTTTATTTCATTGTATCCGTTGTCTCTACTGTCTCTGTCGTGCTAAAATAATAGTATTTTGTGTAAAGCTGCTTTACCACAATTCAAAATTGTGTTGAATTTTAAAGGAAAAGTTCACCTCAAGTCCCCGTCAATGGGGACTTTTTTTTTTACAAGTGAACTACTCCTTTAATTTATTATTTTACACGGTTTCCTGCCAGACACCCTTTCTCCGGCCGTGAGGTGCCCGTATCGAATGGTTCTGGCTTCATCATAAGCAGTGATGGCTTAATAGTGACCAATGCCCATGTGGTTGCCAACAAGCGTGGGGTCCGTGTTAAACTGACCAATGGCGAGACTTACAATGCCATAGTCCAGGATGTAGACCAGGTTGCTGACATTGCAACCATCAAAATCAATGTAAAGGTAAAGTAGGCTTCTTTATTATAGCACAGCCATCCTTACATCCTCACAGATGTTATATTCCCTCATCTCAATCTGTATTTTGTTTTCCTTTTTTTAGCATCCTCTCCCAACCCTACGTCTAGGCCAGTCGTCTGATGTTCGTCAGGGTGAGTTTGTGGTTGCCATGGGGAACCCCTTTTCTCTAAAAAACACCATCACTTCTGGAATAGTCAGCTCTGTCCAGAGAGGCAGTAAAGAGCTGGGCCTGTCTAACTCCAACATGGACTACATCCAGACGGATGCTGCTATAGATGTAAGGGCAGAAAATGACACTGTGCATAGAAAATATTAGTGCAGTTGCATGTGATGTCAATACGTGTGCCTAAAAGGGCAGTTTACTACATCATTGTAAGTATTAAATAGTAGAGTTATTGAGTCACTCACAGGTACTTTCCTCTTTTTCAGTTTGGAAATTCAGGAGGTCCTCTTATTAACCTGGTAAGTCACTGACATTCACCATGCACTACCTCAGCACACCGCCTGTGCCTTTTGGCTATAGGATTGAGAAAGTTGTTTTATTTCTTATGTGAGATTTCAGGATTGAATAGAATAATAGTTGAACTCTGATCATCAATGTGACTAGTCATGAGCATAAAAGCAAAGCTATTGGTCTGATCCAGTTTGTGATATTCAATTGATATGAACTGATACTATTGTAACCTTTAGGATGGTGAGGTCATCGGCATTAATACTATGAAAGTGACTGCGGGGATTTCCTTCGCTATTCCCTCAGATAGAGTTCGTCTCTTCCTTGATCATGCAGGAGAAAAACAGAGTAAGAACGACGATGACCACATTTTTGCTGTTATCCGTCACTTTACGGTGTTCACTTACTGTCTTTGATTGGAATGTGTGTGTTGTAGAATCCTGGTCTGGAGAATCAGGATCAAAACGGCGCTACATTGGAGTGATGATGTTGACTCTCACCCCCAGGTGCTTGTTTATTAATGCTGTTTATCGTTAAATGCACCTGATGAGAGTATTGAAGTATTTGCACACGTGCATTGTTTCATCACCAAAGTCTATAACCTGAAACGGTTAATCTTTGCTCCTTCAGCATATCGAAGAGTTAAAGATGCGTGACATGAACTTTCCAGATGTAACGCATGGAGTTCTCATCCACCGTGTGATTATAGGTTCTCCGGCCAATAGGTAAGCAGCACTAATCTTACTCCACTCAACTCTGCTGTGCTGTGGTTCTAACAAATGAAAGAGGTCCTCCCATTGGTGATGTCGTTTCCTGTTTTCACAGGGCTGGAATGAAACCAGGGGATGTTATCATTGAGATAAATGGGTCAAAGGTGAACACCTCAGAGGAGATCTATAATGCCGTGAGGTCAAGTGAGAGTTTAAACGTGGTGGTCTGCAGAGCTAATGACCTGCTAATGCTGCACATGACCCCTGAATACACAGAGTGACATCAGCATAAAGAAGCTTTACACACTAGACAATAGAAAGACTAATGGATCAGCTGACGTCAAATAGTGAATTGAAGAAAAATGAGGAGATTTGATTTGACCAGAAATTCCAGATGGTTTAAGCAGGTCTGAATGTAGATCAGTGGACTGTTTGTCTAGTATGTTTTACTAAGCCTTACATTGACGTAGTGTGGATGAAACCTTTTTGTGAGCGTGTATTTTGTACACATTTTTGGAAGTTTATGTATGCGTGTGGATCACTGTGAGCCTGTCGGCTTGCCGCATTACACTGGATAAATATCAGTGTCCAAATATCAGTATTGTTTGGAAAGAAAATCTAATAAATACCACTAAAAATATCAGCCTGTGTTTGGGAAACACAGTTTCACACAACACCAGTGAGCTTTCATCTCTATAATAAGAGAAGGTGCTCTTATTGCTACAACGCATATGTTTTGTATGAATCTTATGTCATGAAGTTTGTATTTTAATGCATTTGACATACAAGTGATTTCGCAATAAAATATTTGAGTCAATGGTAAGGTTCTATTAAATAATGCACAATGCTTTACATCCTATAGCTAAATTTACATTCTGATGTGTTGTACAGTTTATATGAATACGAAATCTGAGTAACGCTTTAAAAAAAGGTTGTATTTGTTAACTGCATTAGTTAACATTAACTAAAATGAACAATACTTCTACAGTATCTAGTACATGTTACTTTATCATTTACTAAGACATATTTACTTACAGCGGCAACAACATAAACTTTATGTGGTCCAAACGTAACTTCCAGTAGACCTCCTCAAAGAATCAATAACTGTTGAGGAGTTTTAATTCAATTTAATACAATAATATACAATAAAATGCTTTAATATTTATATTAATTAAATATAATATAAATTGTTACATCCAAACACAGACCGGAAGTTAACTTCGGGCCAGACGCATGCATTCAATGAAACTGTCTATAAGAATATGTTGCTTATTGTTACTTCCTGCTATCTTTAACCAATGCTAATGAATTAGATCGTAAAGTGTCATTGTAGTCTCATTCATTTATTGCATCATCAAAATATGAAACAAAATGAAGGAGATCAATGTCTTGAAAGGGGCTGGGGATTATGTTTTGTCTAAACTGTTTGCTTATCCAAGTGTCCTATCTTTACGGGTAACTTAATTTTTTGCTCTTTTGTGTCACTACAAACATTCATTTTTATTGTGTATGTGGCTGATGAAACTTAACACACCATTATTTTTATTACAACTTTAAATAGCACTTTATTGTCTATCTCGAAACAAGAGGTTTGACATGAAATTATAATTATACAGTAAATCAACATAAGCAAAAAACTGTTCAGTTAAAACATAATATGTGATGCTGTGACAAGTCATTACTGAAAGACCATTTTAACAAGATACTGTGGTGAGTCTGAGCTATGAAGCTTAATAAACATTCATTCACACGGCATTTATATGTGAATGATCATCTGGAGTACAAAACGTTCAAGTATTTTTAAATCACAGAGGAACACAGCTCATTGGCTGTGTGAAGCATCAACAAAGTCTTGAAGGCTTTAAGGAAAGTAAGCACCTGATTGCAAATGTAAACAATACAGCAGGCATTACCAAATGTTCATTTAACATCTCACCTTCAGTCTCTTAAATCCATATTTAGAGTTACTGTAAACAACACAGTCAGTG
Organism: Triplophysa siluroides; assembly: GCA_006030095.1. Classification (NCBI taxonomy): domain Eukaryota; kingdom Metazoa; phylum Chordata; class Actinopteri; order Cypriniformes; family Nemacheilidae; genus Triplophysa; species Triplophysa siluroides. Next base: position 2,330,576 of record VCII01000868.1, on the reverse strand, counting down.
TAAATTGATTTAGAACGGCTTCACAATTTTTTTTCAGATTCACGACACCTGTTAATTAATAAACAAATTTAGCTGGGGTTGAAACACAAATTCATTTTATGACTCATGTGAATTGTTCTGCTTCTGGTGTAAAAACATTGAGCATTTCATAGTAGTGTGAAATAATAACTAGTTTAAATGAATAATTATTTTCCTCTGGATTAGTTTTTTCAATATGTGGATTAGATTCATCTGATTATGAGATCTGGTTGTTGAGTTGTCCAGGGTATTTCTCAAACTTTCTCTCAGCCTCTTCACTGAAAGCATCACCTGAAATAAATGGAAAATTAATATTTCAGTATATTCAGTTGTCCGTTTTTCATTCGAGGCATTTTATGTACCTTACATATTGAGAATAGCAAACTACCATATGATTCAGCAGCATACATTCAGTACAGTACAGATTCATTATAAATACAATGTAATCTATGTCTCACCAATATGGCAGTTATGAACCCAGACTCTGTTGCCATCGTATTTGCAATTACATTTCATGGCATTGTTTGTGAAGTCACTCTCAGAAACCTCATAATTAGGATTGATCACAATCTGGAAACGAAAACAAAAACACATTTACATATTTCGCCATTATAACATATAAGATAACATTTTTTTTTCTCTGATCATTCTTAGCATGTTGTAGATGAATTCCAGACTTGTGATTAACTCACCTGAAGGATATAATTTCCTGGTTTAACATCAGTAATGTCGAGCCACTGGCAATCAATGTCATGGCGATACAAATCCCAGCATCCGACTGTGATGCCTTGCTCACCAAAGTTAGCACACTCATATCTCTTAGAAACACCTACGAATAAACAGATCCGACATATCACTGACTAACAGCACCTTCTCAGAGCTGACTTACAGAAGAGTGTGTGTGGATCCATGTGATTTACCCTCTTCACAGTCTGTGTCTTCCAGGCAGAAACTGGCTTTGTGTCCCTCTGCTACCTTAGTGCCATTGGCAGACAGCAGGTCATAGTGTGTAAAGATATCCATACTATGATAATGGCTGTAAAGTCAACAATAATGATTAAAAATTATGAAAATGTTATGTTCTCATGTGGACACTGAGTAATAACACACTTGTGTTTTATTCAATATTTATAGTAGACATTTAGGTTACCCGTGACATGCGTGCCAGACCCAAGAGTGACGACCAGCTTTGGGTCTGAAGTCAGCTCGGCCAACATTATGTATCTGTGATGAGAAGCGGAGCAGACGACGGTGACCGTAAGGCCAGTTAGCGTTGGCAGCGCTCTTGGACAGACAGTCCTCTTCTGCCGCACAATACAGCATGTGTAACGGCCTGTCCTCTATATACACTGTCTGCTGCACTAGAGGTGCATTCAACACAAGATCAGATGCAGCTGGGGAAATAAATATGAGCAGATTAACATATTGCTGCTATATGAATAAAATATACAAGAAATTATCAAATTAAAATAAAATCTTAAAGACAAATCAAAGTTATTTATGCCATATACTAAATATATATATATTTCGGTCCAGGAATTTGATTTATTTGTTTGTTTATATTTTGAAGTAAGTTTCATTGTCTGGACAAACAACTTGGATCAATGTGCAACAGTTCAAAATGATACGTTATCTCATTTCTCTGCATAATCCACGCAGGTAAATCATTTCAGTCTCAGATATAGTTCAGGACTTTCCCATGTGAGCTCCAGTAATTGCAGGCCGATGGACAAAGAAGATAATCATATCTGACCGTAGCTCTACATCTACAAAGTGAACTTCTGTCATCCATGAAAACAGACGATGAGTAACAACTGTGACACATGAGGTCATTTTAAGGACATTTCCTCTGAAAAAGCAGTGACTACACCTTAAAGTTAGTAAAATTTTCCAATTTTGTTTCTGATTTTGAAAAACCTGCTTGGACCCTGATTATCGCCGCTTGCGGCTATATTTTCTATATATATATTTGTATTGGCAGGGATCTGTAAAAGTTATTTTGTGTAAAAGTTGTGTGTTATGATGCTCGTGTGACTCTGTGTATGTGTGTGGGTTATTACTTACTCTCTGAGCAGATGACTCCTGCTGCAAACCGAGCGGCCGTTTTCTGGCAGGTAACAGTTTTGTGGCGTTGACATTGGCTGAGAGACATCTCATGTCCAGTGCATTTCACTCCACTCATGACCATGTCTGTTACATTACTGCTGTCCCAATACCACGTTTCCTTAGCAAACGCGCATGAAAAACACAAACAAACACAGATGTGATGAGCAATTTAGCGTGAAGAAAATGATGGTGTTATAAATTCATTGGACTTACGCCAAAAGACTGAATTGGTAAACAAAGACAAATACAGCCATTTTTGAAAATAAAATAAAGATTTCCCACTCTTTCCATCCTAATAGCTTTTATCAGCAAAATCACAATGGTTGAGTAAATCTTATGAAATCATGTCAAGATTCTGTCAAACACCAAAATTAAAAGTTTCCTTTATGCTTTTATGCTATTTTTACATCATTTTTTAGAGCATACAAGTTTTGGTCCCATTTGCCTTTCGAGGAACAGACAAAAAGTTCAGGCATCCTCTAAAATAATTTTGAGTTCAGTAAAGAAAAGTTTAAGTTTAAAACAGCATAATGGTGAATAAATAATGATAGAATATTTGTTTTTGGGTGAACTGATTCTTTAAGAGAGAATATACAGTATTTGGGAATATGACGTATAGGTTTAGTATATGTATAAGCAGTATAATTAAAATATGACTTATCTTCTTGACAGATTTAGATTAATTTGTGGAGTGGACCAACTTAATGATGATTTTAAACTAAGGCCACACATCTTAACCAGCAATTACTGTTTTATAGTGTATAAAGTCTGTCCAACTACAAAAGTGCTTTGTTTATATTCCTGAAAGCTCATTCCTAATCATTCTGTCTTAAGAGCAATGAGCATGTGTTTGTGTGTCTGTGATATGTACTCACTGTAATAGCATGCATGCTGAAACCCAGCCCTAGCTGCCTGCATGCCACCATGGCTTCTTTGGTGGTCCATCCCTCACTGCATACACTGCCCCAAAGTTGCCCCACCCGCACCTCCACTCGCCCTTCATACTGCGAACGCCCACCTGACAGACGCACCTGAAAACACAACCTACGCCACGTCAGGACACACATCTTGCCCTGTCGCCAGACTCTCTCTCCTGCTTACCCACATACAGACAGGCTTCCCTGCTGAAATGACCCGTCAAGCACAACATGATTGTCAAAGCTGTTGATCTTTTCAGCAGGGTTGTTTCCACTTCGCCCCTGTACTAAATGCACTGACTCTGTGTCATGTGATGTTCTGTGTGTTTTCAAAGCTGAGGCTTTTAATACGTATGTGGGAGAGTGTAAGCCAGCACCATCAGTTTTTGAATGTAGAAGAACGGAAGTTGTTAGCATGCAAGTGTACTGCTGTTATTGTTAGCATCCTACTTGTAGGCCATGGTTGGCGTACCCGAGGCCCAGCTGCCTGCACACAACCATGGCCTCTTCAGTGCCCCAGCCGTCTCCACAGATCAGGCCCCAGAGCTCGGTTCCGTTAGTCTCAGTATGTAACACCTCCACCCGGCCCTCATAGCGTGTTCGCCCCCCTAAGATGCGCACCTGAGCAGGGCACAACCAGGGAGGACAGGTAAGAAGCAGTTTAACTTATGAATTGTAGGGGAGACTGGGACTGGTTTTCACACTTTTTAGTTTAGTAAACATTTCTCAAAGTAGGTCATTTATATCATTAATATTTTTTTTATACATTTTTTAAAACTCATTTCAAACTAGTCCCGGGCTCCCTACAAAGTAGAAAAGTAGAATAAAAGGGTGTCTAAAAGTAGGTGCATGGTTAAGGGGATAGTTCACCCCCCCAAAAAAAATCTGCAATCATTTATTCACCCTCATGTTGTTCAAAACCTGTATAACTCGTGTTCAAAAGAAGATATTTTGAGAAATGTCTCACTGGTTTTGCGTCCATACAATGGAAGTCAATGGGGGCCAATGTTTGATTACCAATGTTCTTCAAAATATCTTCTTTGTGTTCCTTAGTAGAAAGTAATACAGGTTTGAAATGACATGAGGGTAAATAATTTGTTTTTTTTCGGGGGGGGGACTATTTCAAGTATATGTTACAATGTTACAAGACAATGTTAATGTTGTGTTATGTTATGTTGTTATGTTAGTGAATCTGTAGTGATCCATCATTCCAGTCATTGTCTCTTGGCAAGACAATATAACCCAACATTTTGAGTCATTTTCTCAAAATGAATATTGAGCACAACATTATTCATTGACTTGACCACAGCTTACAGTATTTCCAGAAACAAGAAACACATGCAGGAGAATGTAATGTAGAGTTTTTTTAAAACACCAAGGAGACAGACATTTTACTTGATAAGTAAAAATGAAATCAACACACGAAAGATGCTTTTACACGTGTAAACATTAGGTTGCTCTGACCGTCTTCTCGTGGCCCATATATGGGACATTACAGCGGACCGCTGCATCCTCTGTGTGTTTGCAGTCCTCAGCCGAGATGTTTTTATAGCGGCAGTTCCACAGTGAACGCTCGTGGCCGGTGCACTGGACCTCATTCATGTGTATGGGTCCCAAACCTAACAAAAATATAGAGTACACAGACACACAAACATTAAAATGTGTCAAACATACTGACACAGCTGCCTGTAACAGATCACTTTATAATACTGTTAAATTGATGTTAGTGTTAATAGTGCTAATAGTGAGACCTTATAATTTCCCCTCCTCTTCTCTGTATGATGCGTATCGGCCCGAGAGCGGGACTATACTGTCCCAATGACCACACTTTCAAGCCCCGCCCTAATTGTTTTATTATTGAAGAAGCCATCAGATATATGTCACCTTTCAGAAGAAAACGCCTTCGCAACCTCTGTTTCATGCTGACTTTGAGCTGTGACAGCTACTCCTCTGGTTCCACATGTACTCTTATTTTGAAATATTCATAGCACTGTTTCTATGTTTATGCATGTTTCCTGTTCCTCATTTGTTGTTGTTTATCATCAGCTGTTTTCAGTTTGGTTCCATGTGTATATAAAGCCATTCTTTAATTCTGTTGTTTGTCCGCTTACTGTTATTTTGTGGTTAATGCCATTTCCTTGATAAGTAAAGACCATTAAAAAAAACTACAACATCTGTTCATTCCTTAACAACACCTTATGAAACATTTAGTAATTAAAAGTGAAAGAATGCCTTATAAATAAATCTTTTCTGATCTTTTCTCAGATCTCCCAAGTATTAATAGAAAGGCTAAAAACTGGTGACACTAGTTGTATTTAAGGGACATGTTTACTGTGTGCTGTTAGAAACCCATCACAGTCTTCCTTTATTTTACACTGTGAGGCTACATTCACAGTGACTGCTGAAAAACAAACAGTTCATTATTATTTGTCCACAACTCCATTTACATAATGGACTAACCTGGTTATACCCGTTCAAAGGTAAGGAAGACCATTTTAGTTTACCCATTTCTAATAAGTTAGAGATAATGTGCAATCAACGGGTCAATATGTGAAATGATAAAACAGTCCTTGATGTAGATTTTTCAATAGTTGTGGTTTATTCAAGATAAGACGCAGCTGTGATCTGTTGACCAAACCAATATAAGTATCAGTGCACAGCATCCAGTCGTTGTGTTTGTTGCAAAGCAACATTCTGTTCCTGTTTCAGGGCTATTATGTTTTATGATGTAGTAACTGTTTTATAAATGCAACAAAGCAGTACTGTATATGATTTCCCTTCAGCCATGCTGTATTAACAAACTATCTCTTATTACTTAAATAAACACTTAAATTAACAGAGTAATCTTCACTCCGAAGAATGTTGTTTTGTAATGATAACCAGCTGACGGTAGATTTACCTTATTGCATAGTTACAGTTACTTATATTATATCCACAAGAGATAAACTAACACAGGTCTGTAGAAACTTGAGCTGTCTGGTATTGAAAAATATTCGACCACGGAATATCATGAGCATCCAATCAGAATCAAAAACACCAAAGAGTCTAATTACTAAATGAGAGCAATGGCCCCTGTTGTCTCTGATGACCTCAGAGATGAGAGTTCAGGTCATTGGTCAGGTATCAAAAGCATTCTTTGCATTCCATCGCTGAAGGCAAAAATGATTTTACATATTTGTTCCATAGCCTCACATTTAAACTTGTTTTCTGTCCCTTTTTCTCACCTTGTCCCATGCGGGCACCTGTCAGGGCTTCTTTGGCAGAGCCGAAGCCCAGCTCTCTGCACACCACGCTGGCAGACTGCAGGTTCCAGCGATCGTCGCATACCGTCCCCCATTCGCTACCCTTTAATACTTCAACACGGCCCTCGCTCTGTCTCACTCCCCCCTTCAGACGTACAGAAGACTGTTGCGAAAGAACGATATGTTGTTAAATAAAAGTAATTAGATTGGGACTCAAAATATAAATCATACAAATATTTGATACATATATGAACATCAAAGTTTACCGAAACTTTGAGTTTCTTTTTCATTGCGTTGTTCTGTGTGTAGAGTGGACCAGGTACGCAGCTGACCACAGCCGGCATACCCCCAGGGCACATCTTTGTGGCATTGTCATAGTTAAACTCCAGAGGACACGCAGCTAAATGCACCTCTGTACCCAAACATGCCACTGAGTGAACCAGGAAGTGGTTCTTCTGCCGCTCAGCATACAGCCTGAAACAAGTGAAAGAGACATTGAGCGTGGGAACCTCCTTGGGTGCTTCACTAGAGATTTTGACTAAGCCCTAGAATTACCAGTAATGCTCTATCGTGTCCGACAGACATAAAACATACACATGAAAGAACATGCAAACAAATATGCAAATGATTACCTTTGAAGTACACAAATAGGGTTACAAAACATATCAAGAAGGACATAACTGGCAATGTATTTCCTTTTTGCCAAGGTTACCTTTCAGCTGCAGCTGATTTACCCGGTTTAGGTTTAGAGCTAGTTTTAGTGATAGTCTTAGCATTGGGCTCCAGCCTGTAAGGCAAAGACTCATTAAGCCGTCTGAAAATGTCCATTACAACATTCAACATGCAGGTGCATAAACATACGTAGAATCTGCAAGGGAAATTTAAGTGTTTTGTTTATTCTTCCTCTTATTATTATTCAACTAAGATTATGATGCCGTAACAACTAACCAACTTTGTGGTGATTTCTCTGATTTGTCTTTCCCATGCATGTTAGACACATTAAAACAAGCAGATCAACAAGTCAACATGCAGAGTATAACAGTTAGCAGAGGGATGCGTTTGTGTTAGTTAGCTTGAGGATGTTTGTTTCTCTCTCTCTCTCTCTCTCTCTCTCTCTCTCTCTGAGAGCATTAACTCAATCACATGCACACCTCATCGCGAAACTATGTGAGTAAAACTAACAGATGGTGATAAGTTCTACAGTGGGAAATGTTTCATCTGGGAAATGTTTCATTTCCACCGCTCATTCAGAATCTCCTCTTTCAGATACACAGACACACACACGCACACTTGATCATCTTTAGAGGTCTTGCAGGAAATTGACATATTGTCATAGTTTATTTACAAACAGGTAAACAAACAAATTCTGCTGTGCAAAGGCAACACATTTGTCAAAATTAAGCTGTGACCGAAACTAAGGTCCAGCACGATCTGTCATGTGACAGGCAGATTTGGTTCAGCTATTAGATGCAAACATTTAGAATACGCACACACAAGCAGCTTTAATGCTCTTGGTTTCAGTTCAGGATGCTCTTACTGCATAATGCCTTTGTAGTGCAGAATTGACTTTTTGTGTTTCAAGAGTTAGTTGGAGAAAGACTAACACTGAAGGCACACTATGCACTTCAGCCCTCTAGGAAAAGAACACAACTGGTTTCTTTCCCTCAGATGGTACCTGGCTGCTGTTACTTTTACTTTAGCTTTTGGATCAGCAGATCTCTTTCTGAGATGCCTGTTGAAAATAGGGAAAGGGTCAAGCCCACACGCATAACACTCTGTGAATCTCTCTTTCTCTCTACAATAACTCTAACATAATAAGATACTGTTTTTCTATATTTGTCGACTTAATCAAATTTAATAAAATAAAAGGGACTGCCAGAAAGAATGGATAATAAACCATAAATCTGGCTGGAATATTACTGCTGGAATAAAACATATTCATGGCTTGTGTTAAAATTTCCTAAAGACTATAAAAATAACTGATGTGGGGTTATGGTAACATCATCAGTCACAGTGTGGTATTGATTTAGGCTAGGTCATGGCATGTACAGTATATGCCTTATTAAGGAGAGTGGTTGAGAAACATTCTCTGTAAAACTACATATTGAAAAAATAAAGGCGTCTAGAAGAAGTACGCAGAAAACTCCATAATAGTGAGATTTTCCTCTCAATATAGTGAAACATGCTGGAAATGAACTTATGAGGGCAGAATTGGAAATTAACTTTAACAACAAAAATTAAAGAACCTGTCATATTTTTGAATATGAAAACAGGTTTGTTTATCATTATCTAAGCATAAAAACTGTCTGTATTTTTACATTCTTGTAACATTCCACTGAATTTAAGGCGCAATACCCTGACACTGTCCTCAGTCTGCAATGGTTCTCTTACTCATGTGTTTGTTTGTGGTTTAACTTGTGTATATCTTGCAAAGCTAAACCGCATTTCTCAGATGGCTGAGAAAGTATACAGAATTTCCTCTCACATCTGGCATAAACTGACACAGTAGAGAGAGATTACACAGTGGGAAACACAAACACACAAGACACATAAAAACACAAAAGTAGACCCTGAAATAAAAGCAGTAAGTCTACTTTCACACCAATCAATCAAAAATGGATGAAATCTATTTCTTTCTAATATAAAATGGGTTTCAGGCACCACTAAATGTTGTTTCTGTTAAGATTAATATGATCAGAGCTCATCTGATGCACTCACTTGTAAAAGTTTTTGTTGACCTTCCTCTCATGGGGGAATCCCATCATGCCACAAACAACGCGTGAATTTTTGGGGGTCCAGCCGCTGTCGCAGATCTGAGCCCACCCATCCTTATTCTTGACTTCTACTACCCCCTCTGTGATGGGCATACGCTTAGCTGTGACGACTGGACGCAAACGGACCTCCTCCACTCTATTCTCGTCCACTTGCACCTGAGAGAAGTGTAAAGAATTGAAACCGTATGGCAAGTAAAACAAGAACAGGTGTGAAAAATCTTGTGAGATGGGGGCTGTAGTCAATTACTTTAGACAGTAATGCATGGCGAAAATGATCAAAGAAACATGTTGAAGGTGAAAAGTTCAGCTCTATTCCCTTCTAACCCCTGTGTGGTGTTCAGGTCTGTGGGACCAATATAAAAAAATAATTTAAGCGTTTCAATATTTTTTCTCAAATGTCAGGTATTTGTGTTTTTATTAAATTGTGTTTTATTCATTTGTTTAAGATTTATTTACAATTTTCACCCATGTTATACTGTAGCAGTTACATCTTTTTAGTACATTTTTACAAAAAACAAATAGGAGATTTCTTTCCTAATGTGATTTAACAGAGCTATATGTTGTCTGTGTTGCTTGTAATTGGTATTTTTACATAATTTGTGATTGCAGTATCAACAAAAACTTGAACACCATTCAAGGGTTAAATTATTTGGCAACAGTTTTATCCAAAGAGACTTAAAAGTGCATTCGAGAGATTATATCAGAATTTATACTTTACCTCTATCACATTAGAGTCTTTGAATCCAGGCAGCCGCTCATCTTTACAGATCACTCCCGCATCTTCATCATGTGTACAGTCACTGTTGCCCCATCCACGAGACTTACACACTGATATACTTCTTTCACTTCCACTGCATTGCACATTGTCAAGCCAAATCTTACCTGAAACAAACACAATCTCGCCCCTGAGCACATACAGAACTATAATATGGTGCATATGTTTATAATGAATAATACTATAATATGAAAATAAATACAGTTTATAACATGTGAAAGCTGAAATGCTTGTTACCTGTCCCCTTGCCATACTTGGCGCTGTGTGCCCAGCCTGTAGCGGAGACAAACCCAAGCTGGCGACAGAGGACGTGGGCATTGGCTAATGAGAAGTCATCATCACAGATTGTCCCCCACTCGTCTTTATAAAACACCTCAATTCGACCCTCGTTGTGTTTCCGGGGAAAACCAGACAGACGAAACTTCAGACTCTCTGGTCCCTTTGTCTGAGACGTTGGTGTGGTGTTTGAGCGCACTGGGGGTGTGGTTTGGGCAAAGCATGATGGGATCCAAGCACTGAGTAAGAAGACAACAATGTGTCTACACCAATAAGACCGTTCCATGTGTGTCTGTAAGGAACAGAAAGAAAAGTTTAATCACTTGAGGACCGACAAAAGCATACTTTGTGGGGTTTATCAACGGATCAGAGGGCTGTGCATGTATCCTAAATTCCCAACATACTTTGGGGCACCTAAAGTATTGTAACATGGTTAATTATGAACAAACTACATGCATACATACTCTACCCCATACTTTAATGTGGAAGTACTGCAAAACATGACCTTTATGAAAATGAACCATGGTTTCCTGGTTTTATTTGTAGTAAAACCAAAGTAGGCCTAATATACACTTAAATATCAAATAGCTTTCCTGTGGCTCAGTGGTACTTGGCTAGCAAAGCCAAGGTCATGGGTTTGATCCCAGGGGATTGCACATAGTAAAAAGCAAATGTATAGTACAATACAATGTAAGTCACTTTGGATGAAAGCATCTGTCAAATGCATAAATGTTAATGTACTATACTTACAACAAAAAAACAATTGGCACGTGATATTTGAAGTCAAGGCTCTGACAGACTGTATCTATTACCAATACATCGAACCATCTGTTTATACTTTCCTTATTGATAGAGTCCAGACATGACCAGACATTGGTAGTAGCAAAATATCAGTCTATGCACAAGTTTCCTTATTAAAAACACAGCCTACATATGTTATGGATGAGACCAAAAGACATGATATACTTTATAGGATTTCTGTGAATTAAAATGCACAAACAAGAAGCAATAATGGAAAAGGATGGGTCTAGAACATAAAATAGTTGTTATGTTTGAATGTGCCCATTTAAATATGGACCGTTATGCAATAAAAATGCTTTAAAACTATAAGAGAGACCTCACATCAGGGACGGAGTATGCCTTCAATGGGCCCCGGGGCCAGTTACCTCCAAGGCCCCCCCTCCAACAATTTTTCAGTTCTTTTAGCTGTGCATTCACAGTTATAGAAAGTTAAAGGGATACTACCAAATCAAAATGTCCCCATGTTTTCAGGCAGATGAATGCCATATATTTTTTTACAGGGTATCCACAGAGGCCTTGTATAGGCTATGGGACCCATTTATTAAACATAGATAAACATTTGTTTTCATTGTTGTTGGGTTTTCTATACCAAACTGGATGGCGCAACCTCGAAGCCACTGGCCCATTGGCCCGGTCAGTAGTCCATCCCTGCGTCACACGGGTTTTAAATAAAAATCTCCACATTTTACAAAGCCACTGACTGTATGATCAGCATGCTTCATTAGTTAATCTCAATGACTGTATATAGTATCAATCCATATTACATATGATAATATAGCAGTCCATCCAGGCGAAAGAAAGGATTGTGGGCCGCAAAGGAATGTCAATGTATAGCGCCCTCTCTGTTGGGTTTGAGTACTGAGTCGTCAACTGCTGGAGGAACTTATAACGGACACATGTCTTTCCCGATGAGGTTTCCTAGTATCGAAAACACTTAAATATCAAGTAAATGATGCACATGTGACATGTCTAAAGGTGTTTTAAATACATGAGATCAATTATTTTCCTCTAGTGGATGGAACCAATTAAACGGCACTTGAGACCGGCGCGCAATTGAAAACAGCTTGGTAACCTTAGCTCAGGGGTGAGTGTGCTTCAGGGCAAATACAAAACACATTTAAACAAAACATACCATTCACAAGATTGACAATAGCTTCTGTAAACGATATAATGCAATGAAATGTTATCATTGTGCTTATACTTACATATCTGTTGAGTAGGCATGGACGAATATGGATGCCATAGGTCGTCATTATAGGGGTCATGGACCGTTTAACAAAAATAACACAAATGTAAAAAGCAAATGTTTATGTATCAGTAACTTCTCCATTAACTAACAAGCGCGGGTTCTGTCCATTTAGACAAATACACGGGAAACCTTACAGAAAAATGCCATCTAATAGCATAACATGAATAACGGTTACGTAAAACGACCACTTTCACTGTGAAACGTATCTTTAAAACCTGACGGGTGGAGAATGCACGCCGTGCAATCCGGCGTTGATTTTTTTGTTCAAGTGGTCGGTGTTTGTTAAGCTATTCAGCGGTATTTAAAACTATTTAATAGTGTGGCATATAAAATACAGACAATTCTTCTTTTTCCTTACCTTGTTCTAATTTGCCGATTTCCCCTCAGTCTTCTTCACTATTTTAAAATGCAATGTACTCGGAGTACACAGAAGTGAGAAATCATCCACTTGGTAGGGACAGTCGGATCAAGGCCTTTAAAGAGGCTAAGAAAGACTCATAATGACCAGCAATAACTGTGTCTGTAATGGCAGTTAAATTGCCAGCTGGACAGTCGAGACAGAGATGGGGAAAGACGGGGGCACGGGGGGAACAGGGAGAGCAGGAGGGAGAGGTGGGGCTGACTCGTGGACGACTTCACACGAACGAAAGGGGGCTGGGTTTACTTTTTTTGGGAAAAACACACAGCCCTTTCACAGTTCAGGAAAGTTTTTCCTACACGCTCAACGGAACGCCGTGCTGTGGTTTCTCAAATGCTCACGTTTCACGTGTGTAACGAGCGATTCTGACGTTCAGATCCTTGCGTTATTTAAGCGCATATAATCATAACAACGATACGTGTTGATAGAAAGACGTTCATTTTAAATCTATGAAATGTTGCTGTATTCTGTCTCAAACAAAAGCATAATAGTTGTGCTTTATGTGTTTTATTACAAAGCAATATTGCATGTTATCTGTAATACAAAAACGTACAAAGTTTCTGTTGAAGAATATGACCCGTGTTTAAAGTAACACAGTACTTAACCTAGCACGCCTTTTAAAAAGGCACTTTATATTTGCTGTATACAGGAACAAACTACACATTTCTGTACAAATATAAGCAATAAGCATGTCATACATCAATGAACTAACGTTATAGAGAAAGGTGAACATGAGGCACAACACACAAGCAACAGGGAGACCAAATATAGTGAAAACGTTTCCATCCCTAGGGGAGTTATCCATAATTTATAATGACCTTTAAAGCTTAAGATTTTACGATGACAACAGGTCAAAAGGCTTCCAGGTCCTCTTCTTTTTAAGTTATTTTATGTAAAATGCCAGAAAGTAACACCATATTGGTTTTCTACAAACATAAGTGGTTTGATTGAACTGTGCATGAAATTCTGACTCTGAAAAAGTGCTCTTATTATTATGCTTCGGAGTTCAGACCTCTACAACAAAAAGAACAAAATGAAACAAAAACAATTTGAGAGAACAAAATGACATTTTATAAAATATCCCTCTTTATTTGTGTTCCTGTTGTGAATACACAAATATGATCATCTGTATTGCTGTATTCCACAATACCAATGTTAATTCTTTACCAGTAAAAGCAGTACGGTATAATCTGACAGCTGACACATTTAGCACTATAAATGACAGCAATTCATGCTGATCTGCTTGTCAGACGCACATTCCCTAAAAGCTCTTTGTTTTTCGCCGAACATGTAAATTAAAGTTCTAATAGGATATGAATCAGTTTTACAGCAACACCGTATATTGATATAGGGATATGTTTTACCGCAATTGTTTACCAAGCTGGCATAACCCACTGTTCGGAGGTAGCGTAAAAGTGGCTATACTGCCAGATAGCTGATAGGACATGATCGGTGTAGTTCACTGTGTGGTCTGATAACAATCTGACATTTAAAGGCAGCTTTGGTTTAATGCATAACTATTTTAGGACCTTTGGTGATAGCCATCAACAAAGGTAACAGCTCAGATCAGGATGGGTTTGACAATTCCAAAAGCGCTCCAACCGCACCAAAATATCCCTGGAAACACATATGAAAGGAATACACACTGGTTAAGGGTGAACTGGTTACATGTTGTTTCAGATTTGTTGAGCAAATACTATAAAAACACACCTCATGCCTGAGGAACAGAGCTTTGAGTTGTCCTTTGCTCCAGTAGTCCAAAGCATAAGCCAGCAACTTCATAGACAGTGTGTTCACTCGCAAAAAGTTTCCAACGAACACCACTCGTTCTATGTTCTGAATGAAAGAGGCTCAATAAGCATTTATCCTGGAAACAAATCTTTGAACAGGTGCTTTCAAAAAGCTGATTGACCCCTGGTCTCTCATAGCCCTGTACAATGCTGCTTGATCCAGATTCCACAAGGCAGCACCGTAAAGAGGCTGACAGACAAGAGCAAGACTTCAACAAAGGCAGGAAACATAATATTGCTTAACCTTATAGTGTAAACGTAAACATGTACCTCATTGAGTGCACACATGCGTGTGATTGAGCCAATGTTGTTTGTGATGGTGACAAGTGTGGCTCTAGCCAGATCCTCTTTAGAGACGGAGTCTCTCTTCTCCTTAGACATCACGTTCCCAAAACTATGAAAATACACAAACGCTGCATTCATTAACCTGACAAACATGGATTATGTGAATTCACAGACATATACACAATGTATGTGTCTAAAACCTGGATGCTACAGCCCATCCTGGCAGTCCAAATCTCTCATAGCCTCCACCATAGATGTCCTTGACTAGTTTATCTACATGTGTACTCTCTCCCTCTGACGCCATCGCAAGTGCCTCCTCAAAGGTGGAGCATCCAGTCAACAAGCAACACAGCCCAAGGAATGTACCACCACCCAGGCTGAAGATGATGACGAAACGGATCTGTTACTGAGTTATTAGAAACGAATGCAATACTTTTCAAAGCTATAACCAACCTGGTTCCAGTCACCCGCTTGTAGTTGTCTTTGGAGTATACAGCCAGTATGCTGACCCCTGAGCCAATGTTGACCAGCAGCAGAGGAAAGGGGCAGTTCTCCAGGTTGTAAGCTTTCTGCTCACAGCGCTCCGGGTCTGTTGGGTTCACAAAGTAATAACATTCAGATGGAGCACTTGAGACCACTGAGGCCATGTACAAAACCCCATTTATCAGGCAGTCCAGCTCATCCAGCTTCACCAGCTCCAGATTGGCCATCTTGAAGAGAAGAATCACCACAGAGAGACATTCAGTAAAACTGATTAGATATACAAAATGAGTGAAACAATACACAAATAGGTACGTCTGCTCTGACACACCTTACGGAAGTCATCCTCAAACTTAAATGCACCGCCTCCGGTAGCACAGAGAGTGGTATGCAGACTGGAGAAGTGCTTGTCTCGGCCCATCTGCAGGAAGGTGGGCAGCTCATGCGTGGGAAAGCGTATGAAGTGCAGGCTGCCCTTGCGACCCCAAAGAGTGAGATCCGAGAGCTCCAGGTGGACATCTCGAATTCCTGTTTTACCGTAGGCAGTGTGCGAGGTGAGGTAGCGACGGATGCTTTTCAGACTCTCCACCTCCTCCAGTTCTTCCTCTGCTGTAATGTCTTTGGGCTCAAAGTAGATCAGCTTCACCAGTGTGCCACCAATGTCCATGCCAAACCATGGAAAAGCTGGGCACCAATAACAAAATATAAATGAACAGCATTAGTGATTAGAGTATTTTATGAATTGTATCATAGACAATAAACCGAAGTAAATATGTTAAGTATATTATTATGCTATATTAAATGAACGTTAGCCACCAAACAAGAAATCCCTAGGCTTCAGGCTTTGTAAAAGAATACATTACATTTTAGAAACGAGATTCTAGCTTGTATTAATAATTAAATACGAATAAACTATTTTCAGTACTCAAAATGAAAATCTAATTAATTTTTAAATAAATATCTTGCCTATTATTTGAACACAATATCTGACTACAGTAACGTTACTAAGAAATATTACATTCTAGTAAGCAAGTAAGCTTAACCCATTTATAAATGGTTTACTCTTAATCGTAAAAAGACAAAATGGACAACACCAAAATATATAAATATATCAAACGAAACCGTAATTACAGGGTTTCATTTGCAATTTGTGTATTTGTCACTATCGATTATTTGCGGCATCAGCTCCGTTAACCCCGTTAACGTTACCTAGCGCCATAACAAGATGGTACACCTACGCGGCCTGTTCTTCTTCAGCGAATCGAGCCTCAGCATCGCCGTTGTCGATTTTGCTTTTCGCTGTTCTTTGGATGCACCACCACCGGCCGCTTCGCTGTCCGCAGTCGGTGTAGCAACTATGCTACATATCGTTTCAGTCTTCTTTGATAGCGGGAGCCTGCGTGCTGTCGATTCTTCCCACTCCGCACATCCCTCACCGCCACAGGGGAAGCCATTCGGCTCCATTGGTATTTAATTTTTAGCAGAGATCTCTATATGGACTATTGATAAGAAAAATGACCGTTAATGTATATATAAACGCATTATCAATATTTCTAACGGCCATTGACATCATCACCATAGAAAATGTTTACGTCGTTATGTTTACAACACGAGCACAGTTATTCGCGTGGCCAATGAATGCGCTTTTCCTGTCGCTGTAACAGCAGCCATCCAATCAGAAATCGGCCGATGTCATTCCTTTCTTTACCGGAAGATGGCGCGATTCACACGTTTCTAGCGATGCAAGAAATCATTTGGTCAGAATTGTTTTATTTTGTGAATGAACGCAAAACTCACGGAAGGCCACTTTATTTTAAAATCATTTACCGAAAACAAGATGGACACATACAAGAAACAGTTAAGTCACATATATTGTTTCAGAGACTACTGTGCATTTGAAACACAATATATACTTAAGAAAATCCCAGAAAATGCTTAAAATAGCAGTAGTAACATTACCACATGCAGTTTATTTAAAACCGTATTCAATCATACTGAATTTCACATCACACCAAATGTTGTAAAAGTGCTATTTAGGCTAAAATATTACCTAACACAGATATTAAATGTTAAGTTGAAAGAGAATACACATAATTCTGAATCCTATGAATAAAATAGAACTTAATAATTACAATAATCAAATCTAAAGTGCAATTTTGGTACACAGCAACATGGATTCAACACTGTCTTTGTTGCTGCATTTGTGAAAGAAATCGTTTTTTTCCTACAGAAACATGACACTTGGTTATTTTCGATCCATCTTAACAGCCACCTGTGTAGACGCATTGTTTTACCCAGTTGGACAGTCTTAAAAGGCATTTGGAGAAAAGAGTGGATGTGGGACTGATGGAAAAAGAGTTCACTAAAATATTCAAAAGGAATAAAATGTGTTTCAGATCAAACTGTGAGTCTTTTGTGAAGACGTGGTAATAGGAGCAGGTGTGTAGATCTGTGTTATTCTTCAGCAAGTGTTTAGAATAAGTTTAACATAAAAGGGATAGAGCCCTGTATACTCATGTGACCTTTCATAAATGTACAGCTGATTACTGTATAACATAATATGGAGCAAATTGGATCAGGGAAGAGGTCAGATCAGAGTTCGATTTTAAGGATGTGAATGGTCGAGCCGTACAGGTGTAAATGTATGCACAAATACAATCCTTACACAAAGCTGCTGTCCATGGCTTAGAAGACTTGGTTTTCAGCGCAAAAGTAATGGACTACTACTGTACATTTCTGGAGCTTAGAGCAGTTAGTATCCACTTTACTGAAGAAAAGGAACTTGGACATTATTGGATTATTAAATCTTGATGTTTCACAGAAAAATAAAAATGTGTTTTGTTAAACATGCACTTTTAATAACTTTAAGACTTCAGAATTAGTGCTTGATTTTCCAGACCACAAAAAGGCCAATGCATACAGCAGCTGCTGCGGCAATAAGGTGGAGTTTATTTATGTGGCTTGTTGTCTGGCCCTCCTCTCTCGGCTCTACTTTAGGACTACTTGCTAGCTGAGTGGCATTTGATTCTTGCTCCTGGTAGTTAAAAGTGATTGACCTCTCTTTGTCTGATGGTCTGATGGCATCTCGGCCAGATGGCTTACGAAAATAAACCCCACTTTCTCTGTTTTCATAACTCTGGGCTGGCTGGTCTTCAGAGATTCCTGTGCTATGTTGCAGATTTCCGGAAGCCCCACATGGATTGAATGTGTTGCTCAGCATTCTTGGGGGCTGACCATTTAAATTTTCATCAGATGGTTCCTCTGACCAACGTAATTCATGGTGCTGTGTTCCCATTTGACTTTCCAATGAAGATTCATAGTGGTCCTCTTCAGGCTGGTTCAGGCTAGAAGCATCTGAGCTTTCACTGATGGAAGAGAAAGGATTGGTGCGGTGCTCAAGATTAACAGACTGTACAGGCTCTGCTGAAAGCTCTGATCTGCTGATCTCCAAATCAGTTGAAGTTGTCGAGCACGGCTCTTCTTGCATGACAACTGCTTCATTTGGAGCATGAAGAATGCCAGGTTTACTGAAACATTCATGGCTGACAGAAGGGAAGCAGTGAGCAACTACCCCAGCAGCGGAAGAAGGTGTTGCCTGAGGTATTCTAATGGCAGTTGTTTGGGCTTTGACTGGCATTCCAACTGTGTTGGTCCTCTGAACAGTCTGCAGAGAAAATACAAGATTAAGCTGCATAAAATGAAGAGTAATGGTTGAAAATGTGAATGGCTTGTTGGCTTTGAAAGATCATTACCTCATTTACAGTTGGGTCAGATCCTTCTTCTGGTTCCATATTCAAAGGAGAATTGGTGTCCTGGACAGGGAGCTTCTCAGGGGTCTCTTCAACGGCTAATGGTACCTGGTCCTTCTCTGAGTTCTGGGGACTTTTTGAGGTGGAGTAAGAGTTTGTAGTTTGGCTTAGAGAGCCACTTGAGGAGGAAGCTTGACCACGTAAGGTGGAAAGAACGTTGCCATCAGTTAAGGAAGTGGTGGTTTGGCCATCTGGGGTGTCCGAAATGGGTGTTTTGTTTTCAGTTGCCCCAACCTGGGCTGAGGGTTCAGCAGTTGAAGCCACATTGGAGGCTGAGGGGAGAGATGTTTGGGAGGAAAGTACAACAGGAGGTGGAATTTGAGGTCGAGAAGCTGGTTCAGGAGAGGCGGCAGGTGCACGGACTTGCTCTACATGCTGAAGATCAGAAGCCGGTGGTGAAACATGAGCTGCGATGTCGGAAGGAGCAGTCGTCTGTGCTGGAGCATTAACTGAAGGTGGAGTAAGATGGGGAGGAGTGGTCACTGGGACAGTATGAATGATTACTGTAGTACCCGTTGTTGTAGTAGCAGCTGTGGAATCGGAAGCAGGAGCTTGTGCAGGTGCAGCAGCTGCATTATCTTTAGACGGAACACAAACACAGAAAATGGGCATTCGTTAAATAACGTCCCTACTGCTTTTAACAAAAGTAAGACTATGACTTAAAAAGCTCTCACTCGTCCTTCCTCTGATCCTGTCATAAGCATCAATGAGCTGATCCGCCAGTATTCTGTGTTCACAGCTCCGCAGTGCAGCGATGAACTCCTCAGGCCAGTTCTCTCGTCTGCGCAGGTTGTCCAAAAGCATCTGCACAGCAGCATAGTTCCCAGCAGAGTCTTTTTTGGCTTCAACCTCCTCCTGTAAAGTTTTACACGATCTATGATCAATATCTGATCATTATGATATTTGGGCTTGGATGATCACATATCTGACATGAGTTGTAATGTAATAGTTGTGTAATGGGTTAAATGTGATGCTTACCCTATCAGTGAGCGTGAGGCACGGCAAAAGGGGCAAGATCTCTTTCACTTTGATTATTGTTGCATATTGTCCCAATTTCCGCCTGATCACCTCATTATAAAGCCGGTCACTTGCGTATGTCATTTTAGCACTTGGAAGGGGGAAAAGTGATAGAAAAGTGTTAACTTAGAGGTTCAATATTATAAACCACACTATATAGAAACCACCTAGTTCTACTTTAAACTAGAGTTAATACATACTTTAATCAAAAATCAGCCCTGAGAAAAAATGAGAGAAATCTATTAAGTGATGCCTATGGAAGCGAGAAAGGTAAAGTGGATGTTTTACGTAGATTACACACATTTAGGCAGGGTGCGGTGTAAATGTGATTGCATTATTGCAATGCACAAATGTATCCTACTTCAGGAGGAGAATGAAAGCTTTTAATTGAAAGTGAAAGTGAAAACTTGGATACCATTGTTGAATTGTTAAGTTTCCCTTAAGTTTCCATTTGGCCTTAATAAAAAAAAACGGTTTCATACAACAGAAAAAAGGATTTGGTTGCAATCTTAAAAATAAAACCTCAAGCCAAAAATCACGTGCTTGCACAATCAAGCCAGAGAGGCAAAATTCTTGTTTGTGTGAGATGTGAAGAAGGCAGTGCATCCTTTATTAAACAGTTATCATTTGGGGTGCAATGTGCCACACTATTCATGATCATTTTGAATACTGCACTGTTTTATGTTCCTTTAGTTATGATGTAGGATTACATTTAAAAAAACTATAAATAATACTGCAATGTTAATGAATCAACATGTCCACTAAGCTTCTGAGAATATATGGAGAGTTCAGATGCAAAACCCTTTAAAAGCCTACTCCGTCAAAACTACGATAATTTTTTTCTGTAAAACACTAAGGGGGGCAGGGGGGTTTCAAGATATGTAAAAAAATTTTAAAACATACTTTACAAAAAAATCACAACTGTGTCTGTGTGCATTTTGAGAAAACAATCACAACATATTAAAATATGACAGTGCAAGTTGTTTATGACCAAGACACATCTAACATTAAGTTAGTCTGGGACTATAGGTTTAAGCCCTGTCTGGGAAACTACCCCTATGGTTCATTGAAAATGTATCAAAGTATCAAAAATGACACGCATACAAAATTAATGTTTAATTAATGTTTAACAATTAATGTTTATGAAATTTGGTTCAAGTAGCATTCATGTAGAATTGGTGTGTTATCATTTTCTTATAATCCCCCTAAAGTTCCCTTACAACCCTACATTTTTAAGGAATCCCCATGTGGGAAATCCCCATCTAACACATCACAGCTGTGATGAAATGAAATAACACTGACAGGATAAATGCTTTAGTATTTCCCTGTATTTTAGTAAGTGTAGAACTGATGTTTCCCCACTGGAAAAAAAATGAATGATCTACAAACTTCAAAGCAGAATACTGCTGATCTGCAATGGTTCGTCGCAGTGTACTCACTCTCCCTCAAAAAAGTTAAGTTAAACATGTGAAGGAAAATCATGCACAACACTTTGGAATGCCAGGGAAGATGGTTCAAAGAGGCTAGGTCAGATCTTTTTTATCGCTTTTTGTTCAGAGGGCACATATTCATTTATATAGTATAATCCATGCAACATATGATTATGGCACACAGACGTTAAATAGTCTGGTTGCACATTGCACTCTTTCCACATTTCAGAATAAAACAACAAAAGTTATTGACATATTTTAAGAAAATATATTTTTACTTCTACAGAGTACGCAGATTCTGTTAGACCGCAACATTGAAAGATTTGAATATCTATATCTGCAGAATAATTTTAGGCACTTAAGTGTAAGGTTACAAATGGCTTCACAAGGAACATTAATTCAGGCAAATGTGTCCAAGTTTTGGACTGCTAGTGCATGTTCATGACCTGTGAAGCCAGCCCAACCAAACAAAAACATGACCGAGCCCAGCCTTAGCAAGGACAGATTAGCAATGTGAGTATTTTTTATTTATCTCCTGTTTGCACTCAAACAGCTCAGGTATAATAATCTGTTGTCAATGATAATGTTGCTCATCTCCAGGCCTTGGACGGTTTCTTTTCAAATGTATTTCACTACAGATTAAAAAATACATGCTTTAAAAAAGTCATCTGTAACGTATTTCGTCAGATTTCACAAGTGTTGTAACTTAATCTAAATAAATACTTTGGAATAGTTATAAGGTACATAAAGCAAAGGGATCACCAAACAGATGACTCGGCTTTCATCTGCATATTATTTTAAATAACATCAGTTTTACAGTTCACCATCATTGGACATTATGTCCACAATTGTGAGTGTATGACTCACAATTCTAAAAAGTCAGAATTGTGAATTATCAATTCACAATTGTGAGGATAAAGAGAACTTGCATATTCGTGCATGAAATTTAAAAGCACAACTTTAGTTTAGGATGCTTTTGCAGATTGTCAAAGTCAGAGAATCAAAAGTTGATGTTTACACAAATTGCCTGTAACAGTTTATATTAATGTTTAAATGAAATAAATGACATTACATTTCCAAGCAATCACTTTGGTAAACTAAAATAATTTCGGATTCAACTGTAATTTGATTACTACCCATTTAAAAGTAACTGTAATGAAATACCGTTACTCAAATTTACTCAAAAGTTACAGGCATTTCGTTACTCCCCAGCCCTGCTCATCTCAGCTGAGACTCACAGAGCTTCAAGACAAGTATTTATTTCTCGCCTATCATAACACCATGTCTCTCAAAGGTCAACCACTACTAAATTCTATTGGAACAGAGCCATGAATGATTTCATATTGTATGATAACAGACACATGAGGGCCTTCTCACTCTCCCGAGCCACACTCACCTTGCCAGGTAGGCAGGTAATGTCATTCCTCTATAAGCTATTGTGCACCCAGCCAGGTCCAAACTTATTCACAGTTTCTAATAAATTATTATATGCTTTAAAGCACCCAACTGAGGTCACAATGACAGACTTATTACTTGGCTTTTGTTCAAGGAAATTGGCAAAGCTCCTCTTTGGTGGAATGTCCTCTAAACGACCCAGCTATTTTGCAGTAAACTTTTAACGTCATTGTCTGAGACACTAAAATATACCGTACAAAAGAATCACCTGCCTCGATATACAGCAAATCCACTGTTTCAGTATCGATAAACATGTGTCAAATTGTCAAAGATGAATGAAAGGTATGTACTACAGCCCGTACAACTACTGTATGAGTGGGCTATTAAGATTGTGCTTATATTCTAGAATAAAACACGATTTATCTATCGGTTGCAAACGAAGAGCAAGTCGCACGATATCGAACAATATAAAGACCGTGCACATAAGCGTGTTTTTAATCATCGTATTTTTGCGTTATTAATAACGCGTTAATAACACGAGACAGTTTGTATCAGAGAAACTTGTTCGTCATAAAGTCGTCACCCATAAAAGGAGCGCCTGTTATGCAACATTTACATAGGATACATAACGCATACAATTATCTCGCAAATAAAGATTGTAAAATATAAAAAAGAGTCATTAATGTTACCCTTTAGAGGAAGGTCAGTCTTTGCTGTTCCTCGCAATCATAGGCTACTACTAGTTTCGGTTTGCACGGCTTCCGTTCTGTATTTAAAGCCCTGACGTGTCATCAACCTCTCTGAATTTTCATTGGATAAAACTTTTAACCGTCTATCATCTTTAGGATACAATATAGCGCCACTGACATTGCAGTGTACAATGATCTTCGCCACCTTGTTGTAAAAATGAATCTTGAATGTGTTTACACTCTAATACGTCCAATAAGGAAGCTGTCGAAAAATCTGATAAAAAAATAAGACACGTCCACGAATGGTTTGAAAGCAAACTATAGAGAAGCATAGTGCATAACAATTTAGATCAATCTGTTCAACTATATCATGGCGTTTTTAGCTGTGCTTGTGCGTGGTGTTCACATTTAATCCTGATGATTATTTATTTTATTAAATGAGAATAATACAAATGACATTGAATGTAGTTCCCAAAAGGCCAGGAGATGGCGAGAGATGTAGAGTTTGCAGTGTGTTTGCAAAATATATAAATTTGTGTCAGTTCTTCCCAAAGACCAGTAGATGGCCTTGTTTGTACAGTGTAGATCTGTACTCAAGACCAGAAAACCTACATGCTGAATTAATCTTTATATTTCATTAAAACCACGTTATGTACGTGATAGAGTGACCTATATAATGCTTCAAATGTTATTTGTGTTATATCAATATCTAAAATAAACAAAGATCCTCGGGGCTATGAACCTGAAGGATTGATTTATTTTGCTATAATAACTATAACATTATTCCACTTATTGTGATATGATCCGAGTTCATATTAAGTACACCTGTATCTCTTTTACAACATAAGACCAAAGGTCATAATTCAGAAATATCCAGTCAGGATCAAGCTATCCACAGAGAACTG
Organism: Triplophysa siluroides; assembly: GCA_006030095.1. Classification (NCBI taxonomy): domain Eukaryota; kingdom Metazoa; phylum Chordata; class Actinopteri; order Cypriniformes; family Nemacheilidae; genus Triplophysa; species Triplophysa siluroides. The sequence goes on along the minus strand of VCII01000868.1, from coordinate 2,306,200 downwards.
TGAAACTTGTGGTTAGCATAATCCTTAAACACCCATAAACTGTTGTAGCCTTATTTTAACTTGTCAAGACCACATGTTTTACTCTGTAGTGCATGTAACAGTACATTCGGTTCACCCCTAACACTGGTGAGAAAGTGTATTTTGTAGCAACCGATACGGATTTTTAATGAAGTAATTATGATCTTAAGGCATCTCTTGCAAATTTCACCTAAGGGTAATCATCCATTAGAACCTATTAGTGCTTATGATAGCATCATGTGTGCTGCTAATAATACTTACCACTTATTCCCACTTGCCTTTTTATTAGTCTTTTCTTTCTGTCCCTACCTCTCATATGATTTACAGAAATATGTTTACATCATTTAAAATTTGATAACTTTAAGACTTTAGAATCAGTGCTTGATTTCCCAGACCACAAAAAGCTGCTGCAGCAATAAGGTGGAGTTTATTTATGTGGTTTGTTGTCTGACCCTCTTCTCTCGGGCCTACATTAGGACTACTTGCTTGCTTGGTGGCATTTGATTCTTGCTCCTGCTAGTTATGGATGTTGACCTCTCCTGGTCTGATGGTCTGATGGCATCTCGGCCAGGCAGCATACGAAGACAAACCACACTTTCTGTGTTTTCATAAATTTGGACAGGCTGGTCTTTAGAGATTCCTTTGCTATGTTGCAGATTTTCTGAACCCCCACATGGATTGAATGTGTTACCCAGCATGTTTGGGCTGATCATTTAAAATTTCAGCAGATCCTTCCTAGGCCAAGTGAATTATGCTGGTCAGTGTTCCAGCTTCACTTTCACATAAAGATTCATAGTGGTCCTCCTGAGGCAGGTTTTGAGATGAGGAAGCATCTGAGCTTTCATTGATGGAAGAGAGAGGCTCGCTGGAGTGCTCAAGACTACTGGACAGTCCAAGTTCTGCTGAAGGCTCTGTTGTCCTGCTGATCTCCAAAACATCTGCATCTGGCTGAAAAACGTCAGCTCCTCTTCATCTGGACGAAGGACGTCAGGTTTACTGATATATTCCTGGCTGACAGAAGGGAGGCAGTGACTAACTACCTCAACAGGGGCAGAAGGTGTTGCCTGAGGTATTCTTATGGCAGTTGTTAGGGATTTGATTGGTATTCCAACTTGGTCCTCTGAACAGTCTGCAGAGAAATTATAAGATTAAACTGCAAAAAAACTGACAAATTGTTGATAATGTATGAAGCTTGTTGGCTTAGGAAATGTTGCTATGTCATGCTGTGTTGTTTCTATTTTTGACAGAGCATTACCTCATTTACAGTTGGGTCAGAGCCTTCTTCTGGTTGGTGTCCTCTACGGCTAAAGGTAGCTGGTAGTTCTGGGAACTCTGAGATGGAATGGGAGTTTGTAGTGTAGCTAAGAGAGGTGCTTGAGGAGGATGCTGGAGCATTTGAGGTGGAGAGAACCTTGCCATCAGTTAAGGAGGTGGTGGTTTGGCCATCTGGGATGTCTGAAAATGTTGTTTCGTTCTCAGTTGCCCCAACCTGGTTTGAAACATTACTTGAAGCCACTTCGGAGGTTGGGACAACAGGGAGAGATGTTTGGGAGGAAACTAATAGATATGTGATGTAGTTCTCAAAAAGGCCAGAAGATGGCCATGTTTGCATTCTTTACAAAATATTTAAAATGTGTCAGTACCTCCCAAGAACCAGTAGATGGCCTTGTTGGTACAGTGTAGATCTGTACTCGAGACCAGAAAACCTATGGTGACTACATGCTGTAGGCCTATTAATCTTTACATTTCATAAAAACACTTTATTTACATGATAGAGTAAGCCTCATATTCTGTCCTATATAATGTTTTAAATATTACTTATATTACATTAGTATAAACAAACAAAGATTCTAGGGTCTTGGAACCGGACGGATTGATTATTATATTATTCTACTGTGGGAGATGATCTGAGTTCACATTAAGGCCACTCATTGTTGATATAAATTAGCCAAATGAGTGGTCTGTTATACAATATATGAACAAGGGTCATTATTCAAAAACATTTGACTGTTCAGTTCCTTGGTTGATGTGTAATACATTCAACTTATATTTCACGTAATCCTTAAACACTCATAAACTTTTGTAGCCTAATTTTAACTTGTCAAGGCCACATTTGGGCATGTAGGGCATGTTACAGTACATTTGGTTCACCCCTAACACTGGTGAGAAAGTCTATTTTGTAGAAACCAATAAGGATTATCAATGAAATAATGATGATAAAGCATCTTCTGCAAATTTCACCAAAGGGGTCATCATCCATTGGGCACTGTTAGTGGTTAAAATAGCATCCATGTGTGGTGCCGATAATACTTACCTCTTTTTGTCACTTGCCTTCTTTATGTCCATACCTTCCTTTTATGATGCACATTTACAGAAGTATATCATTTACAATTAAATAGTGCGGGTAATTGTGGCTTTATTTTATTTTATTTTAACTTAACTAAACAAAAGAATAAGCATATCATCACTGTAAAATATTATTTTATTTTTACACACACTCAAAATGTTTTAAAACATATACATTAAAAATACACAAAGAGGTAGCAAACAGAAAACTATCCAGGGCAAAAGGAAAATGTACATGCATTTAGTCAACATGTGGCTATAGGCCTACTGTTTAAAACCGACTGGTCTCACCGCCAGGAAAGTTTAAAATAGGTCAGACTGAGGTCAGGGTTTAAAGTTCAACGTTTATTTGATTCAGTCGTTCCCAGGGTAACGGATCACTATCCTCTATGACTGTAGTGTTTCGCCTTTCGCTCCAAAAATGCTCAAGATCCGGGAGAGTTTGACACGACGTGTCCAAATGGCTCTCAGCTGCGGTCAGAGTGGACACACCTGCGCGCTCATCCAACACCTTCATGACCATTGCGCGCATCTCATTTGCGTTACCCTTTATTTCCAGCCTGTGTTTTGCACCCCGACAGGTTAATTGAGAACACAAACTACTGAGACGTTCTCTGAGAGGCACGTGCATGGTGAGAAGGATGGCGGGACAGAACGCGCTGGACAGGTAAACGCACACCTGACCAAAGATCAGCAAGCCAGCTGGAGGTTTGCAGCGTTCTCCAGGACTGTGACGCACCCACATCCAAGAGGCCCACTCGGGCAGCATCATGAGCGCGTTCACGGCGATGATGCTTAAATACAGCAAAGAACTCTCATACTGGCGCGCAATGAGAGTCTCCTCGTGCGCGCTAGGTTTGATTTGGAAGATGGTCCTAATGTGGCACGCAGTGGCGAGTATGATGGGAAGAACATAGATGGCCATCGGTAATATCTTGCTGTACAGTCGCATGACATCTTGGGAGTCAGAGGTTAATTCAGAGACGCACAGACTGATATTTCCATCTTCTTTTAACCTAGATAATACGATATCAGGAATTGGAAATACAAGCGCAACCGTCCATATGATCACTAAGGTTACTAAAACGTTCTTTTGGCGGAAATCTGATTGGTCATCTGGATTGGAGGAAAAGTTGTGGCGCGCTTGGCTCGCTGCTAACAGTGTAAAAGCTTTGACGGCCAGGCAGCTATGCTGGATCCACTCTGTAGTTTTGCAAGCCATTAGCCCCAGTGTCAAGTGCGCTTGTAGTATGTGACCGCGCGCATGAGAGCGCACAGGCAGAGTATCAACAAGTCAGTTGCGCACAAATTGGAGAGCATGACATATGCCTCCGATGCTCTCTGGCTGGTGAGAACGTAGATAAGAACGACAAGCACCAAAACATTCCCCACGATTCCAAGCCCACTGATCGTACTGAGAATGGCTGGTACGATTACCAAAGTATCTTCACCTTTTAACAGTTGAATGCCACCATCGAAACTCACAAATGAGCTGTTCACTGCCATGTCCAATTTCACGAGTGCCAAGACTTAATCCAAAAGAGAAACCGTTTCAAAGAATACTGTGACATGAATGACACTGGATTGCCCAAGCACTTTGCTGTACAGAGCTCGCATTTTGGTATGCTTGACTGAAGATGCGTTTTTTTGGATGCCATATACGACGTCATCTTAGCTGAAGGGAACTGCAAACCCAGATTTCTCTTTTATCATTTTTTGAAAAGTACTAATGGAGTTTTCTCCAGCCCCAGCCCTCGTGTGAAGGTCCTCCTTGAATGTAATGTAGATGAAATGATTTGTAATAAAAGACAGCTGAAAAAACGTTATATCCAAGAATCAACCTGGGATCAGTCCCTTTTTGGTTTTGAATTGTAATTTGAAGTGTCTGCTAATAAACAATGTAACGTTATTTAATATAGTTTATGTGTGACTTATACAGCCAAGATACATATCTTGCTTTTTTTAGCCAATTTAAAGGTGAGATGTGTGTTAGGTTTAAGGAACATTGAAAGTGCATCACAATTTTTTTTTAAGTTGCCAACATGACAGTAAGGGCCCACTAAATGTGTCTTTAGATTGCTGAATGTGTGAGGAGTTGTTTCCTGCAGCCATAAAGCATCCTTCAGTCTGTCCTACTTTTTACAGTACTGCCCGTGTATTCATTCCCTGCCTTAGGCTTTGTTCTTGTGAAAGAGAGAGCACTATAAAATGTTTGCTTGATGTGCAAAGGACATCCATGGAGGTTTTATTCCTGAGACTTTTCAAAATGAAGAAAGTAATAGTTTTTCTTCGGGGTCTAGGGATTTGCTCTCAGAGGGAACAAGGCCCACACAAACACACACTCTTGTTATCTGCCTCTCCGCTGTTTGCCAGTGCTTTTAGACCTTCAAGCACATGTGTTTTAAAGGCCTTGGAACATAACAAATATTTGATATGAAAAATTAGGACAGCTTAAAGTATTTATGTACATATACTCTATAGAGATTGTGTAGCAGTGAAGCAATTTTCCTGTGCATTTGGAAAGCACCAGCATTTGCTTTCTGACTGAGACGAACATTGCTCAAAGGGCTATATAAAAGATAAAGACGGTAGGCCTACCTTTTGGGCTTCAACAATAATTTAAAAACTCATATCATTCATGCATCAAAAACGGATCCCAAAACATCACTGTTTAAGCATTACTTTATTTACAATCTATTGCACATTTATACATTACTACACATTTGTACATTACATATGAAGTAAGTAATATTACACTGTCTGAGCCGTCTGGCTGCACATCCAGCAGTTTTTGGGATTGGCAGAACTCCCACCACCCAGCATGAATAACTAAATGTCTCATAATTAATTTATAATGGAGAAGTATTATTTATGGAATTTTCAGTGCCGGTTTTGCAACTTTTTCAGACTTCTGATCAAAATAAAACAACACTGTTATTTGAATCCAAACCCCATTTGTGCATAATAATAATATGGGCAATTTGAAAACTTCTTTGTAATTACTGAAACAAATAACAATATGAAGTTGCACAAACAAATATCAATATATCCAAAGCACAAGCACAAGGTTAAACGAAAAATCACTTGTTATTGTTCTCTCAGTTCTTATTGTTCGAAAGATTATTTAAAAGCCTATAAGCAATTATCCAGAAGAGGGCAGAAAAGTCCATAAAGCCATACGACCTTAAACTTTTTTTAACTGTTTTTAAAACAAACCTTCTAATATATAATTAATCAATTAATTTAACACAATTATAGTGAAATTAAAGAGGGACCTTAATTACTTAATATTGTTGGTTGTGAAATTATTTTGGAGAGTTAATGGAGAGATCATTGACTTACCGTCCTTTCAGTTTTAATGCTAATGGGATGGCTCTAAATCAGGTTTTTCATACATAAGTGCATTTTGGAACAATACATAAAAAACTTTTTGTCCTGACCACATTCCTTACACTTCAAGTAAAAAACAAACTTTACACACGCATTTGTAGAAATGAAAGCGACAAAGATTCTTCGTTATCTTGATCCATGGCCATATTTTGTTTTTAAATGCATGCAGTGCCCGGGTTAATCTGCACGGTCATCTGAGGCGATATATAATAAAATAGCGCTTGTCCCGCGCCAGCCGCAGGATGGGATTTCTCCCACGAATCACAAGGCCGAATAAAAGCAACCCACCACGTATAGCAAATCGGTGACCCGGGCTTTATGTAGACCCCTAAAGAACCATAAATTAAAAAAGTGAAAGTTCAATTGGGCCGAGATTGAGAATAAATAGAAGCCATTGTAGATAACGCATGGACTATTTGCTCATCTATTTAACATTCATTGAATTGAATAATCCGACTTTATTATCGTAAGTAGTCTGCATATGTTCTATGAATATGCTAATTTATATTTGCTGGAAGCAGTCCACGGCTTAATCATTTTTTCATCAACATATGCACATCTCACGTAGGCTAGATTCACAACATTGCATATGCCACAGCTCTATACGGAGAAAGCAATAAGAAAACAGATTTGTAAGGTGGGGAGGATCCATTGTCTTCAACCATCTTCTGATTGCCTCTGTTCGAGCCATTTCTAGCTGCTCGCCCGAGGCCAGTCAAGTTACATTTCAAATCAGCAGATTCATTGAAAAGCCATTACCCAAAACTAGACGCTGAAGGCGTGACGTCATTAGCGCATTAATTGGCTGTCACTTTGCATACGAATGCTCGGGCCCTCGGCCAAATGGCCCTTTTATCTTTTTCATTTACGGAGAAATAATAGACAATTTATCATTAATCTAAAGCTAGAAATATTAACAAGTTAAATGTCATTTCCTGCGCTCTACCGTGTTAATACTTTCCTGTTGCTTTCTGCCCTTAAGCACTCTGTCGGCATTTCCTGCTTCGAATATTCTCTGATTGCTACTTTTTTACACCTTCTCTGCTATATAAAAACACAACCTTTTAATGAACCATTGGCACCTTATGTGGTAACCAAGCTTTACTTTTGAAGCCACTGCATGTTTCTATAGTTTCTTTCTCTGTTAATATCAACATGTCAAATGTCTATACTCTATGTGTAATTGTTATAAAAACATTTTTTTAAAGAGGTTTATGGCAGAACTAAATGTCTAAACAAGGCTCTATTGCATAGAGACAACATACATGTCCTGACACCTGTCACTTTAACAGACATAATAGTTTTCACCAAGGCATCTCATATTAAATGTTACTGTTACAAAACATGTTATAAACCTTTGTGTTTCCAACCAAACAAATTTCCATTTAGATATTTTAACCAGGATTAAATTATATCTTCAATGTGTCACTGGAACGGTGACATTTAAACAGCATTTAATTCTTTTTATGCTCACTCTTGTCATAAATGAATGAATTACTACTACTACATAATTCATTTTGGTAAAACACTGTCAAATGTATTCTAGAGCTTTAAAACTTTTCCAATGATATATAGTTTGTTATGATTGGATTAGATTTTAGTCGGGAAATATTAAAGTAAACCTAGGTGTTCCAAAATTGGAACAGTGACAGTAAAAGGGTTTAACAATGTTGGTAACTGAACAACGGCGGTACCCATTGACTTGCATTGGCTTTGTGTCCATACAACAGGAATGAATAGGTTTGCTGTTGTGTGATTACCAATATTCTTCAAAATATCTTCTTTTGTGTTCTGCGGAAGACAGAAAGTCATACAGGTTATAAAGACAAGTGGTTAAGTAAATAAAGACAGAATTTTCATTTTTGGGTGAACTATCCCCTTAAAAACTTGAGTTTAAAAGTGATGATAATCAACTTTAAAATGCAGTTGCACTTTGTATAATTAAAAAATGAATTTGAAATAGGCCTAGGTTTAAACATTTTGATGAGTTTAAGTAATAATAACTGATAAGCACATCACTTTGTACGTTTACTAAGCAGCCCATTATTGTATAAAGAATGTCATTCTAGAGTATAATCATAAAACACGTCTTGATACAGTAACAGGCATTTCTCTGTGAACATCAAGATTACACCCAGTTGAAAATCGAAGGGCATGGGTTGATAGGTTAATGACGTTTTCTCATTCAAACAAGCAAGCAGATCTATTATACTGACCTGTTTGAGCTCGAATCAATCAGCAGTCAAGGGCAAAGACCAAAACAATTGGCAGATGCACAGTTCACTCAGATTAAGACAGCAGGATATAAAACAGTGGTCTTGGGCAACATCGTTCATAAACGCACTAAAATCCGTTTGATTAATGCACAGAGGTCTTTGCCTTTGGCTTTGACACAATGCGCAGACTGCAAGACACAATGGCCTCCAACTAAACAAATAAACAAATGACACGGCTAAACCTGCAGATGCTGTTCGATTAGCTTCTGCATTTATGGTGTATGTAAGCGTCTAATCCAGGGTCACACTGAAGTGAAACGTATCTGCGGGATTATATGAAAACAATTATGTGGGAAACTTGTATTTATGGACACTTTAATGGCCAATGAATCTTACATGAACACAAATATATTTTATTAAAATTTTGTTCCAAGTTCAATCGCATTTTTGTATAGCGTGTTTTGATGCAATATGTATACAGTTTGTATCTAATACATTACTCTTCGTAGCATCTTAAATACATAGCCAAATAGAAATTCCACCTTTGGGGATTTTTTAACAGTTTCATGATCTGTATTTGGGGTCCATCACCCATGACCTTGCAGTGATCATGGCAATAGACCTTGAGACAAAGAGATGAGAATGGTTGGTGTGTGTGCTTTGTGTTTACAATGATCTCTCTTCATACACAGTCAACTCACACATAAATGCACACAGATGGCCTAGAGGATCAATTCTTGATGCTTGTAGGTACGTGCCACCCATGATCATGACCACAGACCCTGTGACCTTAAGCCTTTGACCCCTAACCTGTTTAATTGTGTCTGCTCGTTGTGGTATCCAATCACAATAGACTTCAAGATCAAACCCAAGTGTCTGTTTGCCTTATCTAAGCTGTTAGATAAACACTGATGATCACTGACAGATTGGACCATTATGATTCAAACACAGGACACATTCAAACTCTACACCACAGCAAAGCAAACCGAGTCTGTAATCTTTCATTCTCTGTCAAAAGATCATTCCGTGATTGAAATGAATTGGGCATCAGCATAATGCACAGATACTGACTCAAATGGAAAGTGTCCATAACATGGAATATACAGTTCGTCTTCTTTTATTGGTGCTGTAGGTTTTTCTGGATTTCACGGAGAAAGACAATTTCTGTTCTTCCTTTCTCATTTTTTGTCACACACTTTATATTTTACTCTTTTCAAAATTTGACAGCAATTTAGTGGGTCACAGAGGTCCTGAGGTTCAAAAAATGTCTTCTTCAGGGAACATGTTGGGTCAAACAAAGAAAGTGAATACAACAAGAGTGTATCATTTTTCAACCATTGAAACCACGGTGGGGTTTGTAAATTGCAACACAGTCAATAAAAAAATATTATAAATAAATCTAATCGAATGTAACACCTGCATAAAAAACTGAATTTGTTGTCACATTAATATAGTTAGTTAGTAATTATGTTCTGTTAATTGTTTAATTTTATATAGGCTTTACACACATCAACACAAAACCATATAGGCCCAACGTATATGAGTGAAGCCCTTTCAAGATCCTGGAAAATACAGATGTGTCTCTCAATTTGTCCTTGGATCATTTGGCTTATTCACACTGCCAGTGATGAAAAACATCAAAAAACATTATAAAACTGGTGTACGTCTTGAGAGGAAAATTGGCATTGACATATTTAAGATATGTCTGGTCAAGTTGTTTTCATTTAAAACAACTCACACATTTAATTTTGTCTGGGACTAACCTGAAGCCTTGTCTGCATAAGAGTGTCCAAAAGTGCTGTCCTTTTCTTCTTGATTTAATTGTTTTGAGTAATGTTAAAAACGTTTCCTATATTTAGCAGTTATATTAACATAAACATTCAGAGTCACTGTCAATATTTCTAAACTTCTTGTAAATGCAAAACTCCCCCACACCCTGTCACCCCTATTCAGAAATGTACGGTTTAATTACTGAACCAGATCTTACCAGATGAGGGCAATATACATCCTCTCTGTATAGTTGAAACATGTTTGGGTATTTCATGCGTTTTGATTTATTGGACTGATGCGAACCTGTGATTGAATTAAGAGGTTCAATTACATGCTTATAGGATGCAAAGAGAATGTGTTATTGTTTTCATATAGAGTAAAACAAGTGAGAATAGTGTAATGATTGTACATTTCAAAATATAGGCTAAAGCTGACGGATTTGAGAGAGAATTTTGATCTATACTTTTGATAATAATGACAATTTGATAGCCTAATAGATATGATTTTAGATTATTCTGTTTTTTTTGTTTTGGTCATTTGCCATATGTAACGTGATCACGTCTTAGTTCATCTGGGTTCCCTCTTTATCGGATGATTGACACGAGGGGTTGTGAAGTGACGTTTGTTCCCACAAGATGCTTCCGCGCGCAGTTTAGCGGATAATTAAATTGTAAAACGAGTTAAACCGCTCAAAGAAGATCTTGATGCCTCTAGTTTGTAAGTCGACACCGTGAATAAGCCTTTGGTATAGAAAAGCACAGCGTGCGGCCAGCTGCGTCAAACAAGTGTGCGCTCTTTACATTCACCGCGCGGACGCCAGACTATGGTATGGTCGCGAGACGCGTCTGAAATCTTATAAGCTGTTTTGACAGGATGAGATCCGTCTGACAAGGCAAAAACTCTGCACATTAGGCCTATTAATCGTCTCTTTTGGGGATTCCAAAAGTCAATGTTTCCCACCAACACAACACCATGCCATCAGCAATACACGGTAATAAATAATCTAATGACACGTTAAAGAGACTGAATGAGTTGCACCAGTGGTCTTATGATGATGGAAAAGTGTGCAGCATGATATGCCCTGAGTGTTCAATTTTGTTTATTTACACATTTGAGTGACAGGGCGAGTGTCAGTGACAGCTGTTCATGCAGAGCTCTGTGCTTGAAAGTAAATTGAATTGGCTTGTGCATGTGAGTATGTTTAGAAGTGTAAGGGATTTCATTATACAGTCTCACTCTGTGGTTCTGATCCCTGATTAAGGATCTAATTAGTTTAGACTGTAAGTGGTCTATTTGCACTTTGGTGCTGGAACCGAACCCTTTCCAGATTTGTGGGCAAAGATAGCGTGCTTATGAATGTCAGCTGCACCTCTGTGTCTCCACCAGTATTTAGCAAGTGTGCTCAAGTGTTTGGTGTGTGTTTGATAGACGTCGGTAAGTTCGTGAGGGTTGTATTGTGACTTGTGGAAAGAGACAATGATATATATACAGATACAGTTGGCTCCAGCTTCTGATTTAAAGTGCAGATAATGAGGATCTCATAAAATGTGATTGAAATAATACTTCTAAGAATAGATAGTTAATAGGTCTGAAGAAAGACACAGTCATTAGCCAAGCAGCTTCGCTTTTTTAAATTGTCAATTAATGTCACTGAGAAAAACTGGGATTGTGAGATAGGCTACTTTGTATGTGTATAAATGCAGGTTCAAGGAGACTAGCCATTCATCTGAATTTCAAAAAGTGTCCCAAGCAACCTAATTCACTGTAAGCATTATGTTTGCTTTGTGAACTTGCTTACTGATTTAACGTTTCTATCTTGTTTATAAAAAAAAGACTAATATGAGAAGCAAATTGAGTGCTTTTACTAAGAGCTGTTGGCTTTCCTCTGAAGATTATTGACACATACCACTGTAGTTTCACAAATGTCCTGCAGGGGGTGTCACCACAAAAACTCACAAAGAGATGTCAAAATTGCGGTTTATTTGTCTGACATTGCCCCACTTGGGTTGCTATTTCAGTGCATTGAATCTTTCTCACTTTGTATGCTGCGTGTTAGAGGGCTTGACTGACCTGATTAACATCTTTTCAAAACCCTTATGACTCAGATCATCTTCTGTATAGTTGACATCCGTATTTTTTGTACCTCAAATAAAATGGCCAGTATTTTTTCTTATATTTTTAGGAGTAGTGATATTCCTATGAACAAAGCGGATGTAACACGCATTTTCTTTCAATCTCATATTAAGCTTGAGTGCCTACAGAATAGTATTGCATACTTCGTATCTTCGAAGAGTCTTTAGTTTGATCACATTTATAAAAGACAACAGACGACCTCCTCAACTCATGCGGGGGTGGGGGGAGGTGGGGGATGCGGAACTAAAGCACGTGCACACAATACATCATCGCATACATTATCCCTGCATAGCTATTGATTCACTGTGAGTTTATATTGTTTTCCTTATGCATGTACGTACCGATTGCCAACAAGACACATGACTCAGTTTCACTTACCGCATGTGCTTCATGACCGGCATCTTTTAGCGCTGGGACTGCTCCAACTATCAGTTTCAAACGATCTGCAAATCCAGCGTTATATCCACCGTTTATGTTACATTCATCACTCTCCATGGCTGACGCGTGGGCGTGCTCTTTCATCTCGCTCTCGCTGGTTGACACTTGGGCTTGCTTTTTACTGGAGAATTGTCTCATAAATGAGTAAAGTTGTTACGCAACGGAATTCATGTTCGAAAAAAACTTTCCGAAACCTATACGAATGCTGGGGGAGTGTATCAAGCACAGAACTATACATCATACTCCCAACTCGTTTTTTGATAAGTTGACTATGTCAAGCAAGAGAAGCCAGCAGGTTTAACATTGTTAAGAAGTCAGAATGCATGAAACACTGTGGCACCCCCCCACCACTTTAAAATGCAGAAATGTGACCCTGTTTGTGAAAACCAAGTCACACAATATAATTAGAGCATCAAAGTTTGATATCAATCTACTTTCAGTATGATTTCAATATGTGACAGTCAATATTAAAGATTTCAAAATTATATTTTCACCAAATGTTCTTTACATTATGTTGAATTATTTTATGTTGAAAAAACAGTAACTCACAGCAAAATACTTTAGCTGGGTTGGGTTCTCACTGGCATTTTCAGGAATATCAGATATATTTCATATAAATTTTATTTAAATACATTTCCATTATCAAATGTGTCATACAAAAAATGCTGTTTGTAATTTAAATTGCCTTAAAAATGTAAACTCACTAAAGATATATTTATGGTATATTGTGGATCTCTATGGTAATCTTGATTTTTCTTAATTTTACACTTTCTGTATATATAACATTTTCTAGTGTTATTTATTCAGTCGTGGTCCTCCTTATAACAGAAAGAAAACTTTATTGCATACAATAAAGCAACTTTTGAAAATGAATTTTCACAGCAGTCACATTTTCTTTATACAATGTGAATAATAAAGTTTGAAAATATTTAATGACCATGTCAACTACCCACAGTTATAGCATATGCTAAGCATGTCTAACTATGGCCGAAGACAATGAAAACAAAAAAACGTTGATTCAGCAAGTTCCCTGGTTGCCTTAAAATATGAGTCAATTAAACTTAAAAATATTATACAACTCAACAAGAAATTCGAGTTAACTAATATTTTTAAGTTGAATTAACTCAAAATTTCAAAGCAACCAGTGAACTTTTTTCAAAAAACAACAAATATTTATTACAGTGAGTGAGGCAGGCTACTTTTCAGGAGACACAGTAAAGGCTTTACCCATCATGCTATCAAATGCTGTAGGCTGCAGGCCTTCTTCATAGGCAACTGGCCTATATATATATGATACAAACATACAAGTCTTTAACCTTTGACAAACCGTGGTTCGGTACTTTCACATAAATCATTAAAGCAGCCACGCCCAGATTCTAAGCTTCCAAACTTAAGGGTGTAAACTTTTTTGACGATGTTACAGTAAATACAATAGTCCAAGGAATGATAGGTGATTACAAATCTGCCATGTCACAACATCTGCCCGTTAAAGGTTCGAGCATCACTGTATCTGCAACATTATGTCATCATAGGGCAGCATTCATGCAGGCAGTAGCTAAAAATGCACGTGTAAGTGTAACCTTTATTGTTAACGCTCAGACTGCGATTGTTTATTTACATAATTTAATGTTGTGAGGTTTTTAAATCGGAAGTAACGTGTATTTTGGATCAAGACAGAGGCTGTACGCTGTAGTCCGGGTACCGGGGGCTAGTCACTTCCTTGTCCTGCGGAGAGGATAAAGCAGTGACGTCGGCGGACTGGTCGGTGGCTACAGCGCCGCAGAGGGAAACCTGTCCGCCCGACCCGGACAAACGAGGGGACCACGTCGCACCAACACGCGCCAGACATTTAATAGTGGGCGGCTCGCGCGCAGAATCGTAAAATGTTTAGCCGTGAAGCACGAGGGTAGGCTGGCTGGCGGTTCGACGCCGCGCTCTACCGGGAGATCGCGCGGATTTGACCGACTCGTTACCGGCTGACTCTCTGTCTATGTGTCGGTGTGCAGCGCACCGGTGGCGATGTCCTTGATGGAGAGCGACGAGGAGCATCGATGGGTGCCGACACACGCGCAGGTAACCGTGTTACGGGCCCGAGGGCTGCGCGCGAAGGGCAAACACGGTACCAGCGACGTGTACACCATCATCCAGCTGGGCAAAGAGAAATACTCCACGTGCTTGATGGAGAAGACTACGGATCCGGAATGGGGTGAGGAATGCTCGTTCGAGCTGCAGCCGGGGATACTGGAGGAGGGAGGGCGAGACGCATACCCACCCGGTAGTGCAGACTTGACCCTCACCGTTATGCACCGAGCGCTTATAGGACTGGATGTGTTCCTGGGCCAGGCTGTTATACCGCTGGATAAAGCCTTCCAGGAAAAGATATGCAAGAAAAGCCAGTATGTTTGTCTTTTTGTTTCACTACTATTTGTGTTTGATTATCATGCCTTCAGCGGTTGTTTATTGTGGCTAAGAGGCATGATGCACGAGTCAGATTGTGTGTAATATTTTAGCAAACTAAAAGGAATTGAGGATTTATATGTGCAATAAGTGCTCTCCAGTGTCTTCCTCAGAGTGCTGCAATGTGTTCCTCTGCAGTCACGCCCTCTTAAAGTGGGCCTGGTGTGAAGGAAGTGAGGGATTTTTGTGTGACACAGTTTAGACGTCTGTTTTTGTCTGGTTCAGGTAATATTTAGTTAGGATGTCCGCTCGATGCACAAGCAGAAGGATGCCCTGGGTCATGTTCGGTCTGTCGGGTGGATTTGGGTTTCTTGACCTGTAATGTCCCTTCCCGCACTCCATAACAAACCAGTATATTACAAACAAGGTTTATTTTACGTCTTAAAGGGATAGTTCACCAAAAAACTTTTTACGTCTTAAAAAGCTAGTTCAACAAAAACTTCTTTAAAACCTTAATATGACTGTTTCTTCTGTGAAAGACAAAGAAGAGATTTTGAGAACTGTCTTTGTGGTTTTGTGTCCATATAACGAAAGACAATGGGAGCCAAAGTTGTTAGGTTGTTAAAATTTTTTTCGTTTTTTGTTGTGTAGGAGCAAGGTTGGAAATGAAATGATAGTGAGTAATGCAATGTTTTTATTTTTTGGGTGAACTATTCTTTTCCAAAGTAGTCGCCTAAATGTATTTTGAAATGGTAGAATACTTAAAGGAGTAGTTCACCCAAATATGTAAATGTAAAATCTTTTTCTCACTGTCATGTCAAAAGAAGATATTTTGAAGAACGTTAGTGGGCCTTTGACCCCCAATGACGTCCATTGCAAACATTTCTAAGATATTTTTTTTTTGTGTTCCACAGAATAGAGAGTCATATACAGGTTTTAAATGACAAAAGGGTAAATAAATAATGACAGAATTTTTATTTTTGAGAGAACGTTCCCCGTGACTGCTGTGTTTTTATACAATTGGGCATTTAGGCCTACATTTAAATACTTATCCAGCAGTAAGGTAAATATGGGTCCAGCACACTATTTAATTTATATTTGGCAAAACATGCTTTACTCTAAATCCCCCTAACTATTACTCTGTGAAAAATACTAAAGCAAGTGTAACTATCCAGTAGATAACAGGACATTTACAATTCACTTACTGATTTTGATTGACACTCCACACATTAATTTAAAAAAACATTAATCCTTTAGCAATAGAGTAGTTTTGTCACCTTTCATAGATTTGTCTTGATGCATTTAAATGTTCTGTTTAAAGTGATAGTTCACCCAAAATAAAATTTATTTGTATGAGTTATTGTGCATGGGTGAGGCTCTAACACCATATGTGATCCACACCCTTAGAATTATTTACAGTGTACGGCCCACTTCCTGCACTTAACCAGCACATAGGTGGTTACTTGTATTATAAATAATATGGCATGAGAAACCGTTTTTGGCCAAGCTCTTTTGACAGAAATTAAAACAGATTTCCGTAACCATATGTGCTTTCTAATATCGCTTGATAACAAAATTGTTTGTGCACAATCTTTGGCAACTTTGTTTCGGGCAAACTTTTAACAGTTAATAAAGTTCTCGGCACTCCTCATAAGGCTTTTGCGTTTTGCTGAGTATGTTGCTCACTTCTGGTTAACTGGTGATTTCCAGATTGCGTGTTGGTATGTCCCCTTGTTTGTGTAGGTGGGGTGTGTAGGTTCAGATGATTCAGATGAATACTGTGCGTTGGTGTGTGGGTTGGCAAATTACCATGGCATGATATAGCAATCACATGCTCCTATCACTGCGCTTGACTATTGAAACATTTGTTTAAAACCAAGCATCAGAAAGTTGCTGACCTAAAAACCAAAAGCTGTGTTTCCTCCTGCACTAGTGAACATCCAGTTGTGAAAGTTAAAGTTCCACTGGATGCTGAGTAATACAGATGCACATATAACCAAACTCAGCAGAACGCTGCTGCTCACCTCAGATAAGGAGGTGAAATGAATGTAGTGCAGAGTTTGTGTTATTTATATCAAGACTGGAACCAGTGGGTGTTTTTGGCTCATTGGTTTTGTGTTGTTACCATAAATGGGCTAGAAGGAAAACAAAGCAGTGGGACTGTGGCTAAAAAGACTTGCCGAATAATTGCTTTAAAGTTAAAGTTTATCAAATACACAGTTCAAATCTGTGCCTCAACCACACAGGGTACTTTACCTGCATACAACATCTCAAGCAGCCAATGCAGTTTGGTTACATGTAGACAGAATAGTCAGTTGGTCAAGTTCTAATAAAATGCATATAAATAAAAAAATATGGACTTGAATAATAATTAAATTCTGTCATAATTTACCTCATAATCCATATTTCCATAATCCTGCCATAATCACCCTCATGATGTTTAAAACTTGTCTATGACTCTTTATTCTGTGATATATAAAAGAGGATATTTTGAGAAATGTCTGTGGTTTTGTGTCCATACAGTGGAAATCAATAGTGGCCAGTGTTGTTTGGTTACTATCGTTCTTTAAAATATCCTTTGTGCTCTGCAGAATAAGGAAAAGGCCTTACAAGTTTGTATGGATGATGATGAGAAAAATGAAGAATGTTAACTCCTTTCAAATGATGTGATGTACAAACGCTTGATTGTACAGAATACATAAAACAAAACATAATTGGCAAGAGTTTTGAGGTGATGAATGAGGAATTGGAGGATCATGTGATTTCGCCTTGATATAAAGTGAACATTATCTCTGTGTTTGAAGTGTCAGAGGTCTAGAGATGTCTATGACCTGGAAGTCGAATGCTTGATTTCTCAGAGAAATATGACTATGCTGGTTGAGATCACATATTTGTGTAAATATTTATGTGTGCTTGATTGACTGATAGCTTTGTTTAATCTGTTTTAGAATCAGAATGTGTGGTTTGTTTGGACGGCATACCACTCCATTTCCTTCCATGTGTGTCTGTGTGCGAGTGCCAACTTGTTTTATCTATAGACCGCTTTAGAAGACGTAAGCAGCACTGGTCAAAAAGCACGTCTGGTTTCTTATTTTACATATACAATTAAATCTTGTAGACATTTGTCTAAAATTTTTTATTTGTATTTAGTTTTAACAGTTAAAGGTACAGTTTGTAAGAATTTTGAAGTAAAATATCCAAAAACCACTAGGCCAATGTTATATATATTTTTTCAGCTGAGTACTTACAATATCTCAAATGTTTCCTACTGCTTTTAAATCCTGAGAAAATCGCCATTCTAAAGAGTGGACAGCGGCTGTTTAGTCGCCTGTCAATGGCGTCATATCCGCGTTACTCTTTGTTACCGACTTTACTGACGTAGCAACCGCGTGACACTGTCGTAGACAGATGCGGAAGAAGTTTGTACCGTCGGTCCGTCTAGCATTATTGCAAATGATGTGCGTACGTTCAAAATAACATTTACTATGTTTGATTTGAACACTTGAACACTGCGCAGTGTTATCACACCATCGAATTGGACAATTACTGTAACTTCTATGACTAACAATTTTTGCGATTGTTGTTGTTTTGATCGTGCGCCCTCTAGCGGCGATTTCTACAAACTGTACCTTTAATGTATGTATGCAATGTATAAAAAAACTGAAACGGGAAGTGCTTCTGGACCATGTTTACATCTTGCAAGATGGTCTAAGTAATGTGCATGAGGACAACAGTTTTTGCTTTCTGCTGGCTTTTAGGAAACACATTTCCTTACAGTTATTTTTTTTTATTAGCAATGTAGAAGACATTAAGGTTAAAGGTGAAGTATTTTACTTTCTAGAAGCACCACCAAACAAAATTACAGAAATATTGACTCTTTACAAACAAGTTTCAAGAACACTACCCCATTTTCTGTATTTGTTTGTCTGACCAAACTCCTATTAGTCGAATAAGTGTTGCTGGCTGAGCAATGTCATGATGTTCAAACAAACAAAAAGTGTGATACTATAGAAAAATGACATGCATCACCTTAAACTAATGACAGCGTTTTAAACCAGAAAGCTTTTAATTGTGTTGCCACAATAGTAACATGACACTGCATTTAAGAGCTATGCCAAATACTGGGTTTATTAGTAAATGTGTTAATTTACTATAACTAATGGGATACATTATGTGTGGGTGGGTCTGTTGCTTGTCTGTTAATTGTTCTTTTTAATGTGTTGTCAAAGGGCTGTTTAAATAGTGTCATTTCTAATATATAAATATTGCATTGTGGGATAGGTTTTGTCTGTGTTCCAGTGGAATCCAATCAACTAGACATATCAATTGGTGGACGGCTTATTTGAGGCTTAGGGCATAGAAAATATCTTAAGCTCCGTATATATATACGCCATAGAATGCAATGGAAAATCCCCACCAATAGAGACAATGTGTGTGCGTAATTGTGTGATGTCGTGTGGACTAGTAAAGCAATAATGCTGATGGAACAAATCTGAGCTCCTTGTCACTGTCACAGCTCTGTCCTTGTCAGCATTAGCGTTTGTGTACGTGTGTACTTGAAAAAACTGAGTATGTGGTATTTCAACATTTCATTTACATTTCATTTACATTTCAAGTTGATGTGTTGGTGTTTGTTAGAGGAAGACAGTAATGTATGTTTGAATGTCGAGGGGGACACTTGAAGGACCATGAAGCATCAGATCAATAAATGAAGCATTCATGATCCGTCAGTAGACTGACCAGAATTCCACAATCCTGTGGTTTGCATGTTTTGAGCCCTACCTTCTCTTTAAATGAAACTCATGTGTCACAATAACTGTATAATCTTTATTTAATGTAGATTGAGATCTTAGTTGGTATATTTTCTTTTGCCATTTTATACTAGCAAAATATATGAACATATAATTGATTTTAGTTTTTTACTGATAAAGACAAAAAATATTTTTACTGATATATCTGATTACAAGGAATGTACATACAAAAAAGGATAATAAAGGACGGCAATACCATTAGCATCCATACTTCTAGTTTAGTTGTTAGACAATGCATAAACTCTTTTGTTTTATTAATGTTTTTTTATATAATATGCTCTTATTAACTAGTTTTTCTCTACTCATTATTGTTCACAGGTGGTACCGGCTGCATTCTAAAACTGGAAAAAAGGAAAAGGAACGTGGCGAGCTTCAGTTAAACGTGCAGTTCACTCGCCACAATCTCACGGCCAGTATGTATGACCTGTCCGTGAAAGACAAACCCCGATCTGCTTTTGACAAACTCAGAGAACGGATGCGTGTTAAAAAGCGCACCAGCGAAGAAGATTCCTCTTCTGCCATCGTCGCCGGGGGATACGGATCACTGGTACGCATACGGGCGCGGTTGCCGAGTGATGGGGGTGGCGAGGAAGAGTACGAGGATGACGAAGGTGGAGAGGCAAGGAGGAGTAAGATGAGAAGTTTCTTCCTGCGTGGGAAGTTGAGAAGGTCCTCAGACACGCGATCTAGTACGTCGCTGGGCTCCGAGAGCAGCGAGTCGTCTTCTCGGGGTGGCAGCCTCAGCCCGACAGCAGGCATCAGCGTTGTGGTCTCGGATCTGTCCAACTCTCCGAGTAACAGCAGCAACCTGACCGCAGACAGTCCAGGTGTGCACATGGTTTTGATCGCACGCATGCAGTGCCGTGTCCAGACTTTTGGTGGACAAAATGTGAATGAAACATAACCTCACTTTCTAATTCTTAACATAATTTGAGTGTTAACGTACGTTAAACATTCTAATGACAAACACAAATGTGCTCTTTTGCTTTTAATTGTTTCAATCTGGTTTTGTTTAAGACCCCACTTTTGATCGATTGAAAGATAGACAGTCAATTTAGAATTTTGATTGGCAGCTGGGGTGCCAATTCAATTTTAGGGGGCGGAGCATACCTTAGACCACACATCTGGACACGCCGTTGCCCTCTCACACACATGGCTTTGTCTATTGTAACGTCATGCCTTTAAGAAATTGCTTTCTTTTCTAGATCACACAGTGGCTCCCTCACCACAGGTTTCTCCTGTCAGACATGTGTATGCTCATGAGATTGACTTCAGCCTACCAGTGCCTCATTCTGTGATGTCCGAGAACAACACCCTGATTCTGCTTCCTTCGGTGTACGTCAACGGGAATCCAGTGGAAACGTCCCCTCTCACTCACCACCCGCCATCCATCATACTACAGCAACCTCAACCAGAGTCAACCAAACTACAGGCAAGGAAGCTGCCAGATGAACCCCAGACGACTCGATCAACTGAGCCAAAATCCCAAACCAGTGCAGAGACCAAGCTGTGCAAGTCCGAGTCAAAGCCAAGGCCCGAGCCCCAGCTTCCAGCTCTTGGGTTGATTCAGAAGGGCTCTTCTCACTCCCTCTCCCTGCAAAATCTCTCTCGCCGCGGGGAAGAAAAGCGAAGCGGTGGACCTGTGGATGGACGTCGCTGGTCTTTTGATAAACCCGGCGAGGAGGAGAAAGCCGCCATTGTAGCAGCACTAGAGTGTGCTGGGAGAGTTACAGACGAGTCTGTGATGGAAACAGTCATACCTGTTGGAGAGACAGAGACTCTGAGTAAGAAGAGGCGGGGCCTGTTCTCACATGGGAAAGGTGAGTCTGCCGGCAAAGGACCAATCACGAGCAAAGAGGAAGCAGAACATGCTCAACAACTTGTCGAAGTCAAACACAAAGGATGGTTCGGCTCCAAGGACTCGCACAGTAAACCCAGGTAAAAAACAAATCTGTGCATTTGACTGTTTTTATGTTAGAAATAGAGGCAGAAGTGATTTATTTGTGTGTCTTTCGCGGTTCTGTAAGTGTGAGCAACGTGAGCTTGTACACTAGATTTAGTTTCAGCATCTGCATTGCAGAGGGAGGCGCTGCCTGGAAACCTGAACTCATGGGTTACGTTATGTCTTCTCTTCCGTTAACTAATACTCCATTTCTCTCACTCTCTTTCTCTCTCTCTCGCTGATGTTCTGCCTTAAGCTTAATATTTGATTTCTCCTTGTTAAGCGGCAAGTGTTATTTTTAGGTATGGCAGACAGATGGATCTTAGTGTGTGTAGGAGTGTTTGTCTTAACCATGAATGGGAGGAGTCTTTAATTTAGTTCTGTCACTGACCTAAACCAGTATCACTGGATTCTTGTTTCTGTTGTAGGTGTGTATGCCGCTCATTGTTTGGTAAATATTTTCTTTTTTCATGGTGTCGTATGCGTCACAGAAATCACACTCTTGATTGAGTTTATTCAAGGGTTTCTGAAAAGCATCAAAAAGTCGACAGAAATGTGCACACACATTCTCGTAGACAGACAGATTTACACGCATAGACCTCAGAGAGCGTGTAATCTATGCTGATCAAGTTAACGCTTACCCGTGAAATGGGCCTTAATGGATTAAAGCGCTATTCAAACAGGATTCGTTTTCAAAATGCAGCTTAACTTTATTATTAATACAGGACAGCTGGCAGTTCATGTGCTGATTTGGACAGGATGAGATCTCTAGTTTGTTAACATGAGTGTCTATAACCTGCATGAATATAATAAACTGTATCATTTTAAACATTTTGGAATTTAGGAATTGGTTAAGGTGGGTTGTGCTATTATTTTTTAATTATTGATAATTGATTGATCATTTATTTTTTAATTGATTCTTTCAGGTAAACAAAATAATCAAGGTGCGACAATCATTATCCATTGTCTCTTTTCTTCTTGTGTTATAAATGGTTCCTGAAACTCAATTGACAGAGCGTTCCTTTAAGAGCGCAAATAGATCATGGGTTCAATTTCCAGGAAACACACACACTAATCAAATGTATAGCTTCAGCTTGAATGCACTGCAAGTCGCTTCAGAAAAACATATAAATACAAATAAATCCACAGCACACTTGTTTCTTTGCAGAGGTGCACTTTCATCCCTCCCTAAAAGCCCAGAGGCTGTGGCATGATTAGTCAGATATTCTGAATGTTCTTTACCAAAATAGATAAACAGCCACGGAAAAAATAAGAGAGCATTTAAAATTTTCATTTCAAATCCGCATTTCTTGATGCATTGTGGCAATTCCAGTCAAGTCGTTGTTGAATTTCAATCAAATCAAACCTCAGGAGTGACATGAAGTCATCCAACAGCAATGTGAAAGACTGACAGCATGACTAGAGGTGATCACAAAAAATATTTTTTAACTTTTCCCATATACATGTACAAATATGGCTGCTGTATTGCTTAAAAGTGAATAGGAACTTATCTTTGAAGTATTTGAGGTCTGTTATTTTTACTTGTTTTTCCAGTTTTCATTTTCTTCAAATAAATGCAAATAGAAACGATATTTTAATTGAAATTTGTTAAAAATATTGTTAGTAGTTCACAGAATTAAACAAAAATAAAGAATTGACCTAAACACGTACCTACAAATAGTACATTTTTACATCAGAAAAACGTTCTTGACTTTTTCCCCACTTGTATGTTTAGGAGTTTTCAGTAGGTTGTGTAAGTTGTTTTCAATGGAGGAGAACAACATTTTAGATGTTAATTATTTTAATGTAATGCCTTTTTTGATTTATTAAAACATATGCATTTATACTTTATTTGTTTAGGGAATTTAATTTAATAAATACCTACTATTTCCAAAGTCAATGAGTGAGAGTTAAACAATCGTGATATCAGCATTGACCAAAAATAATCAACCAATAACCAATGGCATTGAATAGTGTAAATTACATGGAGTAAATTCATTTTTCGAATACATTTTTGGGTGAACTATTCCTTAACGTTTAAACCACCTATTGATTTTACCCAGAAGGTCCATGATAATTGTGCACCAGGCAGCAATAAAGTGTTGAAGAAACATTACATGAGAAACGTAGCACACCCATTGCAATCATAAGCGTTTCTATCTTATGGAGGTTGATTTACAGAAGCCCCCAAAGTGAGCCAAAAACAGTAGGTAGGTGCTTATTTTTAAACTGGGGTTGTAAAAAAGAAATACAAACCTCATCAGGGAAAAGTCCCGTCTGAATACGGCCAATGACCTTTTAAATGCATACAGATTAATCCTTCATAAAAACAAATCTCTTTTGAAAATCACAGTTTACAAAGCAATTTAGCTCGCAACTATTGTTAATCTTTGTCTAGGCAAAGGCTTCTAGCATGTTTTTTATTAACTCAATCAATGACAACCAGTTTAAACGATTTCATAGAAATTTCATTGAAGTTCACTTACTGGAACAAGTCAAATACCCCAACCAATCAAATGCTTTTCTATGTTGTAATGGCTCGGGGCAAAAATGATTAAGTTTATGTTTGTACCTATGGGCGGGCATAGGCTTGAGGTTTTTTCTCTCTCTCTTTTTATTTTTCCTCTCACCTCCCCCTCTGTTATGGTTGGGTGATTGTTATAGCCTTTTCAGACTCTGCAGTTCAGCGTGTCTCCCTCGGTGTAGAACAGCTGAGGTCAGACGTTGTGTGTGAAATGTTTTCCCAATGCCTACCATCACGTAAGGTAGTACTGCATGTAAATTTTGTTATTTTGTTGGATACAACAACAGATGTACTTAATAGTAGTACACTGACTGAGTGGTTGTCAAATTTCCAATTTTCAGACTGCTACAATTGACCCTTCGCAAAACCCCGCCCCCCATCGTTACTGATGCTATGTCCGACAAGCTTTCGGTATCAGCCATGTCCTCCCAGCATAAATGTGTGCACTCCCTGGGGAAATGGTGAAGAATTTCTGGAAAAATAACATGCTGATTTCCCACAGAAAGGATTTGAGATAACTGTAACAATTATACCTATATTTGCGTCCACACCAGCAAACAACAACTTTACGTAAATCCTAAATTCACACGATGCAGTAGGCTACTAACGTTTCTGTCACACAAATGGATGTATAGCTAACCTAAATGTGGTGTATTAAGTGTTTATATTTACTCCTAAATTTGTAGTAATGACAATTTAAGAGAGAGAGTAACTTCGGGCAGAGTTTTGGTCGGCCGTGATCTTTCCTTGTGAAAACGAAAGTAAGCTTTTAAATATTAGTTCAGTACAGAAAAGAATAACCGTCCATCAGTGTCTTGATCTTTATTTGTGTTAAATACAACAAACACAGTACAGCTGTTGCTTTACGACTTCATTGCTGAATACGTCTTTCCTTCAAAACGTCACTGCAAATGCTGCTCTCTGAACGCTGGAGGTGTGCTCATTACATCACAGGGATGCAAAGCATATCTTGCTAGCTTGCTCATACATGTAATATGTAATATATCAATATTATTTCAGCCTTGAAACACTTCTTCCCGAACGCTTCCGTCTGGAATTCGTACATTGATTCCAACAATATGGTGTCTTGTATGATATCTGTATTGGTATAGTTGTGATGTGAACTCCACTATTCTCCTTCATTTAGAATTATTTTTAAAAGTTATAACTTCGTTATCGTTTATCGTGATAGTGTGAATGTCCATTAAAGCTTGGTATATATCTCTCTGTTTACTATTACAATCATTAAAAATCTATTTTTTCATATTTATCACCAAAGCTCTACTACGCTAGCTTGTCGGGACTGGTTTGTTTGTAGGACAAAACGGCAGTCGGTCACGGGGCTGGATTGGTCAGATCGCCTGTCAATCAAACTGCTTGCGGAGGGTCAATTGGAACTGCATTATTGGAAACTGGCTGTGACCTCTGGATACACACCACAACGTTTTGCATAGAATGCAAAATAAATTGACCGCCTTTATATGAGTTGTACATTATTTTGAACACAACAGCAGTTGTTCTTCGGATTCCCCACACACATCTATTCAGTAGCCTGTATTTAGAGGTTAACTATTAAAAAAGTGTTGTTGGTTTTTTAACAAAGCACTTTTCACACAATTAGTATTTGTATACAATTATGTGGGACATTACACAGTCATGCCTAAGGCGTTTTGCATTTTAAATGGTGAAGGTCACTGGTCATTGCTTTTGGCCATTGATGTTTCTCACATTATAAGGGCCTAATGGAGGCTACAGTCACTAATAGTGTGCACCGTATATACTTTCCTTTCACAGCTCACTGGTGTCTTCCAGGTCAGATTCCAGTAGCAGCGTGATCTGTCCCATTGACCCTTCACAGAACATGGCTGACAAACACGCTAATCCCTTCACTTCACCCCCACCTCTATTAGATGCCAATCCCTTTTTCCCACTTGCACAGCCAAATCCTTTCTTCCAGGAGTTTCCCTCTGATGCTTCTTTAACCCCCTCACTCTCTAGCTCAGCTCAATATCAATCTGAGCCTGCTTCCTCCTGGTCTGGTGGTAATCCTACCCCAGATTTGCTAAGGATTGGAAACGGCAAAGGACCTTCAGGGATATCCCAAATAGATTTCTCAATTGATGCATCTATTTCTCATTTCGTGGATGAAGCTGATTTGGAATATTTGCTGAGGACAGACTCAAGTCTTCAGAGAAAGGGAAAGAAACCGAGAATATGGTTACAACCCCTACTGTCCTTGTGAAACCAAAGAACGAAGAGCCCTTAGGTGGTTTGGATAGTTTAACTGATACAAATGATCTAACCTATTTAGAGAAAACTGCTTCAGCAGGTACAACAACTGGAGAGATGTCTAAGGAAATTTCTGCTAACACACCTCAGGTTTCAGGAAGTGATGGTAATTCCAACAAGTCTGACCTCACTAGTCCTGATCTGTTTGGTTTCCCAGAATTTAATCCTAATTTTTCTGAAATAATTTTACCTGAGAATTCAAGTTTAGAGTTTTCTGCACTGAACGCACTTGCGTGGCCTTATCCTGCACTGTCAAATGTCCAAAATAATGAAGTCAATGGTGATACCATGACTCCCAAAGACTGGCCAGATATGTGCCTGACCTCTCAAAATGCCAAACCATCTTTCACACAGCCTTCACTATTAGATGACATTTTTAATACCAAACTCATGACTATTGAATTATCAGATGATGCTCATGTGAGTCCTGAAGAACCAGAGTTTGGTACGGATATAGAATCTGTAGAAATGAACGAGGATCCTGTGCCATGCTGTAGAGACTCAGATGATGCCCTGGAACCATCCAGCGAGACATCTGATTCCCAAGGAAGAGAATTAGACAACCAGTCCGTTGAGCCTGGTCATTTTCCACACTGTGACTTCATTTCAAGTATCAAACAATCAGATGAAGGAGTTTTGGATTCAGATGCCTCACTTGTTGAATCATCTGAGACTTTGGGATTCCACAGTCCATCAGCACCTAGTTCCCCAGTTGCAATACCACTGGACAATGAAGACAATTTAGGTGCAGATATGGAAACAAAGTTCGAAAATGAATCCGAAGAGGGTCTTTCAGATAGTGCCAATACTAGTGATCTCTTTTCTGAGATAACATTCCCCATTCCTGATAACCTAAATGACATCTCTTTCTCATTTTCAAACACTGTGTCTAATGAAGTGCATGTGGATGAACAGAAAGTCTTTGAATTTCCAAACAACCCCTCTAAGGATGATCTAATAGGAAGTGTATTCTTCAGCACTGGCGAAGGGCAAGAAATCATACAGTCTGATGAGCAAACAATCCCTGCAGGACATCTCAATCCCACCACTGAAGATAGAACCGGGACAAATGAAGATTCATTGATTCTAAACTCTGCACTCTCACCTCCAAGTGTGATTGTGCACAGTATGCACAAAAGTGCAGATTCAGACCAGTACCTTACTTGCGTATCTCAGCAGGATTCAATATCCCCCTCCTTAGAGCTTCCTCAGGAACTGAAGCCCAAACATGATCAGTCTGGGGAAGACAGTTTACTATTTGGGTCCTTGCCAGAACATATCACCGTCCCTGATGTCATGCCAAAAGCTGTGGAAGAAATGGATTGCGTGCAAAATCAGGTTGTAGTAGAACATTTTAAATCTCAGGAAACTTCGCCAAAAAATGAGTGCCCTCAGGGAGACGTTCAACTGAATAATTGCAAACCTTCAGGGGACAATCCTGAGTCTGACGTACCAAAAGATATGATGCCAAAAATGAACATCTCAAAGGATCTAATAGCAGAACTTGAGGCTCAGCTTGCGCCGTTAAAAACTGAAACACGTCCTGTAGATAACTGTGAAACGAATCCATTTCGACCAAATCATTTCCACAGTGAGCAAACAGACAGATGTCCCAGTGAAACAGTTGAGTCTTTATTTAATTTGGCCCATGCGAATGTTTGTGTTTCAAATTGTGCATCAGAAGAAACCAAAAGCATCACTCAGGACCTGGTCATAACTGATTTATTTGCTCCCAATCAACTTGAATCACCCCAGTGTAATAGTCCCGTCACACACCCTAAATCTGCAGGGACTCATGATGTCCTGGAATCACAGAGTCTAACAATGCAAATAACACATTCTGCAACACCTGACTTATTCCCTGTTAACTGGCCACTCCCATCAGCCTTTGAGCCACCAGCATTGGCTTCAGGGGATAATCATAGCCTCTTTTTCCCCTCTTCTGCATTTGACCCATTACCTGTAGCTTCCTCAACACCACATGTAGCGGTAGACACTAACGCGATGCCCCAGCAATTCCCCTTTCCCACAATTCCCTCTACCTCAGAGCAGTCATGGCCACATCCAGCATTTAATGATCCTTTTCTCCCGGAAAATTCACAGACAACCAATCATCAGAGCAGGTGAGGTTTCAAATGCAATTTTTCTGGGTGACATGTGAGGCTGAAGTCCTCAAGGTCATGACGGGTAGTTCGGGTCTGTTCTCGCCTGTCAAAATCACTGTCGGTTTTTGACATTTCTTTGGTGCACCGATCATCTCGGTTTCATTTGTCTTCTGAATGTGTTTTTTTCTAAATCTGTAATTACTGAAACATCACAGCCTAATGCAACAAATAAATTTGATGTCGCTAAACATATGGACAGTGTCAACATAAGGTATGTCATGAATGCATGTATTATTGCTACAAGACAGTTTCAGTAACAATAGATTTCCTGTTGTAGCATAGATGGGAAGCCTGTGATGTGTTTAAAAATGTCATGTCTAAAAGTGGTGCTTTGGGGTTGTGCAAGGTCTGTGGTGCCTGCGATCTGTGGTTCTTGGGACTCTTCTTCTTCATCTTCTCTATTGTGTTAATTAGTTTGGTGATGGTAGCATGTGTCTTGATTTCTCTATGGACACACACACACATGCTCATGTGGATCCCACAGTAGGGACTGGAGCCTCACTTCAATTAGCAGGTGTTAACCAAGTCAATAAGGAGTGTATGTGGTTCGGCCCACAGGAAGCTTGTGTTAACAAATTTTACTTTTGGGGGCTTTGGGGCTTAGTTGTTTTCTCTGCATGTTTGTTGTCTCTGTTGGCTGTCACTGCACCTGTTATAAGGGGGGGGGTGTTGCCTGACTACTGTCAACTTTATTATCTTCCTAAGATCGCCTTGTGTTATATAAGAGGAAAATTTGACCCTTGGTCTCTATGTCTTTTAGTCCACATCCAGTAAAGCCATTGACACCCCCTGATGACAAAAGATCAGAGGGTCGCTCAGTATTGGAGAAGCTTAAATCCACCATCCACTCAGGACGAAGCCATCATTCAGACCAGGACGCTGACAAGAAGGTGAGATAAAATGGTCTTCCTTTTGAAACCTTTCCCCTGCCATTGATGGAACTTAAGACAGATTTTGTTGACTGTTATATTCATAGAGAAACATTTTGATTGGCATCAACCTTTTGTGAAAATTATTTAAAAAATGCTGGCTCTGCCTGCCTGGCAACTTTTTAAAATTAATGCTGGTGGGGAAAAGAGTTAAACACCATAAATGTGTTGCTGTTACACGTTTTATGAACTATTCTTCTTTCTCTGTGTTAGCTGCTAGTGGAGGGAGGTGGATCATACTATCATTTGAACCACAGCGAGCTGGTCAACTTGTTGATCCAGAGAGATACAGAGCTCAAGCAGGAGCGAGAGGAGTACCAAAGGCGAGGAGCGCTGCTGGAGAAGCGCGATGTGGACTTGAAGAAGATGAAAGTTACTATCAGAGATCTAGAGGACTACATTGACACGCTGCTTGTACGCATCATGGAACAGACTCCTACGCTGCTGCAGGTCAACCCCAGGAAGAAATGATACAACACATGGTCAGCTATGCCTCCACAAATCCTGGGCAGACTTCACAACCCTGCACTGCTACAGCAACCATAGTAACATAGAGAGTTACAACTGGCGTTAGTTGATGGGTTTGAAAGAGATGGTGTAAGAGTTTGGCATGTCTGGGGTCCATATAGAACACAGGTACACTTTCATAGATGGCTGGGATGCATTTTTATGTGTTTGCAGATACTCACTTTAACCCAACAAATCATTAAAACATGACAGCCCAAGCTATGTACCAAAATCACCTGTAGGAAGGCATGTGTTGTTGACAAACATTGATTTTTTTTTCTTTTTCTATCACGTTTTGACATGCCCAGTTGCTTGAACAGAGAGAAAAAGAGCGGCGAAGTTAGAGAGAGGAAGAATAGAACCTTAAAGCAAGGATAGAGAGCAGAAATAGCCAGTTTGTAATCTGCTTGTGCCTCCCTAAATGTCTTCCGCACTTTACTTGGGAGCTGAGGCTCACAATAACTGACCTTCTAGCTCCCGTTTGTGGGTCAGCGTCCTTCCTCTTCCTGCCCTCGCTTGAGCCAATGCACGCACATCGCTGCCAGTGCTTTCAGGTGTAATGAACAGGATATATACTGTTTTCATTGCATATATGCCACTTGGACAAATGCCAAACGCTGCCTTATCATACAGTATCTCCTCCATTTTGTTGTTGCTGAAGTCATCACTTTAATTCATTTGCACATCATATTCCAATACAAAGGCGATGGAGTGTTTAACTTTGCAGAGACTGTTAAGTAGAGGAAAGATCAAATGAAGTGTGCAGTTGTCGAAAAGAGAGCGGTAACCACGAAATAGCAAACGCCCTAAATTAGCGTTACTGTGTTCTCAATACGGCAGCGGCTCTGGCCAGTCAATGTTTCTGTAATGTTATTCTGGTGTTATTCTGATGTTGCCACTATCAGTGTTGCCACTGTCTGTGTACAATGTAGTATTCTGTGTAGATATGAGATAGGGGTGTATATGTCACAGCACTTTTACAGTTGTTCTTTCTCAACCGCTTAGGTGCACAGAAAACACATGTACAATGCACAGAGTAGTAAAAATAATCCTCTAAACAGTGTTCCAGTGGTACTAAACTTCTGATAGTCTCTGCTAGAAAGCTAAACATTTATCAACAATGTATTTCTATGAGAAGCACTTAAGGGTGTGCTCTGCCTTCCATTTAAAGTTGAGTTTGTCTCGGACTGTTGAATGATGGGAAGATTTATGAATGTTCATTTATTAAGGCTTAGTATAAAAGTTTACAAGAGTATGTTGTTTTAATTATGCAAATATTTATTGTTCTGTTTGTTTTAAAATAGCCTTTATTTTTGTGGCCTTTTTGTTTGTCACCTTTCGTGGTTTAAAGTTCTCTACGATCTGTTAATTGTTATTCGCTTATTTAGTTTTAAATGCAACCTTTTGTTATGCTGTTCATGATGATTTCTTTCCATTCTGCTTTGGTTTTCATTTCTAAGGTCAGTAGGAACACAGAAAGCAATAGATGTGAAGGCCAGGCTTTTGCAGATTTTAAGAAATATATAGTTTTCTAGGGTTTAAACTGATGGAATGTAATATATTTGTGTAGGTTGCTACTGTGTCTAATGCCAGTTTATAGAAATACAAACACGCCTGCAGCCTAGTAAGGAGGTATGTTCAAGTGCCCTTGGCTGAGTGTTATCATGGAATGTGTCGATGAGAATGAGTGTAGAAAAATATTTATATGCTTTTAATGGTGAAATTGATAATCAAAGCTACATTTTATGTAGTACAAACTCTGGAACTTGCAAATAAAAACTTGTGTTTACTATATTATACACTTATTTATTTTTAGAGGTCTGAAGTTTTTCTTTTATTGACATTTAAAACTAGATTTTTTAAAGAAAGAATTGAAAAGAATTACTTTAAATTGCAAGAATGGTAGGCAGTTTCATGCAATTCTTGCAGTACGTCTTCCTTTTGATCCTGTCACAATCAAAACCAGAACAGCTTAAGTGAACCTCATATTTAGTAGCATATACGCACCAAATGTTATGTGGAACCATTTGTTCAAGGTGCAAAAGAGTTGAAGTGCTTCTATGAGGCCCGGTTTGGGTGGATGTTCAGGGTGTACTTACATGAGTGTCCACTGGGGGTTGTGATGTTTTCATTTTCTGATGCCTCTAATCTGAGAGATGTTCAGTTGACTTTTGGTGTGTTAATAAGCATCTCTGCAAAGAAACTGTCTCTGTAGAATAAATAAACTTTTCACTTTGGGATGCATCTCAGTATGTTGTTATTTTCAAGTGTGAGGAAGTTGCTAATCAGAATAATGCATTAAAGCATGTTCACGCAATCCAATTCAAAATATTTCACTCACATATTGCAATATCGTGAGCATATCAGCTGTCAACGTGTCTAATGCTTAACCTAAACTGCAATGGATGCATAGTAAGAATTAGACATATGTAGCGATGATTATCTGAAATGAAATGAATCGTTTTCTACCTCTCGTGTTATTCCAAACCTGCATGACTTCTCCTGAACACAAAAGACATTTTAAAGAATGTTAGAAACCAAACAACATTGAACCCTATTGACTTTCACTGTTTGGCCAGAAACCAATGAGACATTTCTCAAAATATCTTATTTTGTGTTTAAAACCGAAAGTCATACAGGTTTGCAATGACAAATGGTGAGTAAATCATGCAAGCATTTTTATTTTTGGGTGAACTAACCCAAGACATCACATAGGCCTAGTAAGATTTCCTTTAAATACTTAGTACACTGCTACAAAAATGTAGTAGAGATTTTTTTAAATAAAGTATATTCAAGAATAATTAACCTACTGTTTATTTAATGTTATATATTATTATTTAAGTATTGTAGGCCATGCTTTGTACATCAGAAGCTTGGCCATATTTTGGATGAGACACATTGCAGTTGCACACATTGCATAACATTTATGTATTTATTTAGCAAACGCTTTTATCCATTAGGGAGAATAAAACATTTTGCCTACTATGATCCCGAAGAAAACGACATTACCCAAAATGCATCAAAACGGATGACGACTCAAGCCCCCCAGGAAACAAGATCCTTTTCAGAGCTCTTATAAACAAGCTTATTGAATGCATTCTGCATAGCACTACCTGCCATGACTGAACCGGTCGAGAACCCTCCGTTTAGACTCGGCGAGTCTCGGTTTGATCAGGTAAACAAACAGACACGGTGCATATGAATGTATGACTTATGGTCTACAAACGTGCTTTGGGCAGCTGGGTGTTTTTCAAGCTTTCAGTAGACCGTTTGAACACGTTGTGTAGTTTCAGAAAGATTAACAAATCCATTTAGTTGGTGAAATCAAAAGAAAGCCACGCATGCGCGTGCAGTTGTTATCGCTTCCGTCCTTTCACTCGCTCTATGGTGAAGTCGCATTAACAGAGACCTCTGTCGGTGTAACGATGTCACTGACATTTTTGAATGAAAATTTAATAACTCACAAAAATGATTGCTGGGAGAAAAAGACCAATCGGGTTTTCACAAACACAACCCGGGTTAAAAACAATAGACATTATCACATTCATTTAAATAGTTATAATGTGAATTGTATTGGTTGTAATGAAAACTACTCCAACATCGAGCTCACACAGAGTCGTTAATAAAGACATATAATAATAAAACGCCGAAATATGCGGAAACTAGAAGATCCAGTACGACAAAACACATTTAAACCATTTATATTTATTAGTGACTCAATAACTTTCACCTCAGTGGAAAAGTAATAGAGATGTAATTTATTTATTAATTCATTATCTATACAGATGAGTCGCATCTGCTGTTATTGCTTCGTCCGTCACATGTGTAAAGGGCCTTCTGTTAGACGTGCAAAACCGAGAATATGTTGTCTGCTGCATTGGAAGTCTTGTTTTTCCGTCTTTCACACACACATCTGAACATTTTAATTGCGCTGGATGTTTTTTTTGGCTCTGCAGATAAGATAGCGCACAGTTGGCGCGCTCGCGTAATGAGGCGGACACACCTGGCGCGCGAAAACAACTGCTCTGGCCGTGTGTCAGAGTCTGCATCAGCAGCTGTAGAAAGTTTCTGGGACCTCCAAAACAATTTGTTGAATAATTTAAGAAAATTGTGAACGTATGATTAATGACCATGATTATTAATCTGGAAAGAGCTTTACTTGTTCCACACAAATCTGCCCCTAAGGCCTTTATCTCATTATTTTTAGGAAACATTAAATTGTAAAGGGGGACATTTTATATTGTGTAGGCGAAAAGATAAAATCACAAAAACAATAAATAAGACACCAAATGTTAAATTTGCTCTTTAACATTGATTTGCATATATTTTTTTAAAGTAATGTGTTTGTTCAAACATATGAGATGAATGTAATATATGAGCGATTAAAGTGAAATGAATTGAATTCTGTTCACTTTCAAGACAGACCAATTTAGAAAACTATAAACATTCAAACATGGCAAAGATGTATTTATTGCAATTTATTTATTGATTTATTGTCAGGGTATGTTTTATGGGAGATTAAGGCACTTCTTGGATGTTATTGACCCGCGTACGCTCTTTGTGCCAGAGGTAGGTGAAATTCTCCTGAAGTGCCTCAAATAACTCTCAGGTCTATTTGTGAATGCATAAGTTCTCTCCTTTCTTATTTTAGAGTCGTTTACATGATTGTATAAAACTCTTGGATCAGTTCAAAAATGGAACTTTGCCTCCAGGTGTGACTAATGCGCAGGTAAGGTTAGGAGTCCTTCATCAAAACTACATTTTGTTTGGTGTGTACGGCGTAGCTGATAGAAATGTAGGGGAGGTCGTGGAACAAACATGGCACAAATGGAATCAGATTTTAAAGAAGT
This sequence comes from Triplophysa siluroides, assembly GCA_006030095.1. Classification (NCBI taxonomy): domain Eukaryota; kingdom Metazoa; phylum Chordata; class Actinopteri; order Cypriniformes; family Nemacheilidae; genus Triplophysa; species Triplophysa siluroides. The sequence goes on along the minus strand of VCII01000868.1, from coordinate 2,271,475 downwards.
TTGCCGTTGCAACTTTGGTAACCACCTTTTTTGCATGTCTCTCAATAGCTTTGGGATGCTCAGAAGGTTAAACAGGTGAGTGTGAACAGCTGTGAAAGCCTTTTACAGATGCCGATGAAAGAACCTTCTCAAATCACTCAACATCATCATGCAGAGTGTGACACACACCCTCACATGCCGTACTTCCGATTAGCGGTATAATGAGAGAGGAATTATGGATAACCTCAGCATGCCAATACTTCCATCAGAGTGCTCTCACCTCTTATTTTCTCTCGTTTCCTCTTCTTCATCCTGTCTGCCGTTTCATTATGTCCTTAGGCTATCATCCATCCAGACACAGGAGAGAAGATCCCCATGCCCTTTCGCATGTCAGGTAAGGGTGTGAGTGTGTTTTCGGCATGTTTCTGTGTCACGGGTGATAGGCAGTTTGCTGCTTGTTACCAGCTCTGGAGACTGAAGGTAGGTGGCAGGGGGTCTCGCTGGACCAATCTGTTGGGAAAAGGTCACACTCAGCTGGGCTCTGATTAAACCCTCTCCCCCCTGCTGTCTGGAAGTGTTGTTGGGCCACTCAGAAATAGGAGTACTTTAGTCTTCTGTTAACACGGCTATTTAAAGAGAGAACAGATAGAGAGACCATCCTGCCTGACAATTATGATGGCTGACTCAGAACCATGCTGTCTTTTTATGTGTAATGAGGATTTTATGAATGTTAAAGGTCAGTAATAAGTTCATAATGAATCTATAACAATGATTATTAAAGCAGACATGAAATATAATGTACATCTGATCCACGGTATTCAAATGTCAACATTACATTATTAGTATCTTTATACTATCAAGTCAAGGGCTTAATAGTTCTTTTTCTATTTTGTGTTCTTTATGTTGAACTGTTCTTTTCCTTTTTTAGGTTTTGTGCCCTTTGGGACACCAGTGGTAAGTATAATAATGGAATTGTGCAATTATTCAAGATATTTTTGGAAGTCTAAGTGGCCGTTCATACGCTTTCTTGTGTCTGTCTATGCTGTTTTTGTATTGTATTTCCATGTAAACGTGCACTAGACAGTCATGTTTGAATGCATGTGTCGCACTGTTTCCCACCAATGTTATGCGACGTTTCAAATAATTAAACATAAACATTCTGTCATTATTTACTCACCCTCATGTCATTCCAAACCTGTATGACTTTCCCTCTACTGTGGAACACACAAAAAGGATATTTTGAGAAATTTCTCAGTGGTTTTGTGTCCTTACAATGGAAGTGTCACAAATTGTTTGGTCACCAGCATTCTTCAAAATACCTTCTTTTGTGTTCTGCAGAAGAAAGGAAGTCAAACAGGTTTGAAATGACACGAGAGGGAGTAAATGATGAAAATAATATTTTTTGCATAAACTATCCCTTTAAATATGTGACCCTGGACCACAAAAGAAGTAATAGGTTGCACGGGTATATTTGTAGCAATAGCCAACAATACGTTGTATAGGTCAATATTATATTTTATGCCAAAAATCATTAGGATGCTTAGTAAAGATCATGTTCCATGAAGATTGTACATTTGTACATTTCCTACCGTAAATATATAAACAACAAAAAAAATGTTGATGCAACCAAATCGCAAACAAAGAAGGCAAGCTCGCTCACTGCTGCCCGCTCTTTAGGAATTACCCTCTATTACTTTATTACATTAAGAATTACATTATTACATTACTATTACATTAAGAATTACATTAAGTTTTGTATCTATGTAAAGCGTAGAATTTCTGCTTTCGGGTTCATCCACTCTCCACAACATCATTACAGCGGTAACCCAATAGAGAGCATTTCAACAAACCTGTTTTTTCTTAGCAACGGCCTGCTACAGCGTGTCTGATGGAACTTTAAAGGCGATTTTCTAAGTGTTTTATTTTTGGCACCCTCCGATTCCAAATAGCCTAGTTGTATCTTGACCAGATATTGTCCTATCCTAACAAACCATACATCAATAACAAGCGTATTTATTTCAGATGATGTATAAATTGATATTTGAAAAATTGACCCTTATGAAAGGTTTTGTGGTCCAGGGTCACATATGTGCCTCCAGAAGGTAAACCTGATTTGATCGAGTCCTATGTTCTTCATGGGTTTTGTTCGTAACATTTTACCCCACTTTGTTTGACACAAGAACGTTTTCTGTCTTGAACTCCGTCTGTGTTCACTCTGTCACCTTCATTAACAGGTAGTAGGCCTCCTTTTACCCAATCAGACTTTGGCTTCCACCATCTTCTGGCAGGTACAGTTTACAACATGGCATATCAAGTCTTGTCAAGCTCACTGTCTGAGTAAATGTCCCCTTATTTCAACCATTCAAACTTGTCTTTCTCACAGTGGCTGAATCAGAGTCACAACGCCTGTGTCAACTACTGCAACCGTAATGCAACCAGGGTGCAGTATTATTCATTTAAATTAAATCAATATGTATGTTACTGGCAGCCTATGATACCATGACATGAGTAAGATTTACCTATAGTTTAAATTAACACAAGAAACGAATGCAAAAAGATGAATGCTAATACCGTTCTAATTTTATATTTTCAGCCCGCACCAATGTCCAGGTTTTTCCAGGGATACCTGGGTGCAGTCAGCAGTGCAGTTACTATTGCAGTGAGTTCACACATAACCAAAACTCTATTAGATATGTGATTTGACAGATAGCGAGAATTGTTTTTTAATCCCTTTCTTTTAATCCCCATTTTGAAACGGTCATATCAGACCAGCAAAGAAAATATATTATTCATTACTTTTCTGGTATTAAGTGAATTTGATAAGCAAACTGATAGAGCCGGATAGTATCACACACAGACAGAAAGCCCTATGTATTTCAGTTTGCTGAATTGCATATCTAGTCTACGCCCCCTGTGTTCTCCAGAGCCAATTAGCTGCCCTGCTGGGTGGCAGTTTGATGCCCAGGGGCATGACAAGCAGAACCATGGTGACGACAACTACAAATGGCCCCATGCCTGTGAGAAATATGGGAGGGGGCACTAATTAAAAGTAGACCCTCGGAAGACCCCTGCCGGGAAGGGAAGGGATGTGAATGGGTTAGGTTCTCAGATGTTTGTTAGACAGGAGCGGGTAAAAATGACCAGAGACTGATAAGGCGAGATGAGAAACAACTTAGCCTGTCTTGACCTGTCATGGTGTCCACAGGGAATCCAAAAACCGTGCCTTTAAAATCCCTATCAAAACAAATATGTTGTGTTACTAAAATGACTCTGACCTAATGTGGTAGATTTGTCACGTGGAATTAAAATGTCATTGTTTCATTGGGAATGGAACCGTGTTTATAAATGCAATTTAAAACCCCAATATAAAAAATAGTGTTTATAAATTACACGATGACTTACATTTGACTTTTAATGATATTGCATGTTTGTTCACTTAGGTGGGGCTTAATATTCTTATTAAGAGAGCCGAGCATTTCAGTCCAACCACGAGACTCCTGGTCCAGAGGTTCATCCCCTTCCCTGCTGTCGGTACGTGCACATGAGCGAGAACCTCGTTTAGCGTGTGTCCGTCGGAAGTGAACGTTATTTACTGTCACAATCCGCTTAATCTGCCCCGTCATCTTCATGACAGAAATCCCATTACTTCCTCATGTGTCATGTGCTCCTGCTAAACTGCTGATTATAAAGCATAAAATGAGCCTGTTATGCATGATATTAATTAATGCGCACAGATCGCGCCAGTCTGCTGCCTCGAAGCCCCTTCATTTTTAAATGAGCGTTTGTTCATGCTTCCATTAAACCCCGAACGCACGTTAAGCGTTTGTTTTATTGTTGTTTTTCACGTTTCGTGTTTTGACTGATCCCGTTGTCAGAGGGGGATGCTGTTGAAATGTTATCTCAGTGTTCCATTAGCGTTCTGGGGCTCGAACAGGTCCAGAGGGGCCGAGAGAGACTGTCCCACAATGCCTTGGGGATGGTTGGCTGTAATTAAATTGTTTTCGTCCCCACACCTCACCCCTTTAATTAAATCAGCAGGTTCCCCCCTCACCTCTCTGGGCTGGGGTGACGGGACCTTGTTAACTCTCGACTGCCGTTCTCTAATTGGTTAATTAGGCCTAAAGTGCTCTCCGTGTTAGCGCCAGGTTTGCCGTCTCCAGACCGCCATGTTGTTTTTGTTTTTCTGTGTTCAGTTGTAAACGGTAATTAAACTCGCCTAATGGAACACAGCGGAGATGGAGAGTTTGAAATGTTGGCTTTGATTTGATTTGTACTTTCACCGTCCATAAGCGCCCTCAAAGTACGTAGTCAGAGTAAAATGCGGATATGAAATATTAGTATTTGTTGATGTGTTTTTACAGTTTGAAGTCATCCTCTAGGTTTCTCGACCTCACACATTTATTTTTTAATATAACTTTTGAGATTTTTGTGTTATGGATGACCTAAAGCAGCCCCCTTGACATGTAAAATGTGGTATGTGTGTGCTAAGTTTCTTTGTTCTCCAGTTTTGATTGTGTGTGTGTGCTTGTGGTTAATTGGCCTGGGTCTGAACCCCTCAGAGGTGAATTGCTATTTACTCAGCCAATTAACTCAGCCCCACAACACTGCAGCACACAACACTGATAACTCACAACACAAGGCCTGTAAATTAAAAATGCTTCAGGCTCTCTCTTCATTCTCTCTCACTTTTTTTCTCTCTCTCTCTCTCACACACACCCACACCAATCTCACCACATGCCACAGATGAAAATGACTGGAAGTAAATCATTGTTCTATTAATTTTACCTATTGCATTGTATGTGTGCCCTATGACATGACCAAAGTAAACTACGCACTTTTCCGGATAATCGTTGTTTTTTATTTCAACATTACTTAATAATCCAGTTTGTTCTGTTAGTTCTATAGCTACATCTGTACACTGCAAAGGTGTCACAAAAGATGCATTAACACCACAGACTCTTCATTGCTGCACAGGGAGCACAAATGCGTTTACACAGGCGTTGCAGTTGCAGAATTTTTTTTAAATTGCTTTAAAAATGACATTTTGAAGCCCAACTTTCATTGCATTTACACAGAACTAAAGAAGCAACAAAGCCAATTTGGGTCGGAGCTGGTGATTTTAGTATGACTTTAAAGTAGGGTTGTCAAAAGATTAATCGCGATTAATCGCATCCAGATTAAAAGTTTGTGTTTACATAATAAATATCTGTGTGCTGTGCATAATAATTTTGTATTTATTAACACATACACATCCATGCATATATTTAGGAAAATGTAAAAATGACTAAACATTTATATATTATTTCAACTGTTGGTAAATATAAATAAACACATGTAAATATTTCCTAAATATGTATACATGAGTATGTGTTTGTATATTTATTTATAAAAACATAATTAATATGCACAGTACATAAATATATATTATGTAAACACAAACTTTTATTCTGGATGCGATTAATCGTGATTAATCTTTTGACAGCCCTAATTTAAAGAGATAGTTCACTCAAAAATGAAATTCTGTCACCATTGACTCACCCTCAAATTGTTCCAAACCTGTACAAATCTGTTGAAAACAAAAGAAGATCATTTGAAGAATGTGGGAAACCAAACAGCTCTGGGGCACCATTGACTAGTAGTAGTTATTTTGGGTTACATGCAGAAGAACCGTTACTTGGCTAAGCTTAAATGTGACAAAGTCAAACAGCCCATTCAACAAATAGTTTTCTTTAATAAAATAACATGCAATCAAATTCAACAAATTCTTTATTTTATATAATCAAAAAATAATTAATATTGATATAAATGAAATAAAATAAAATATAAAAAGTTTTAGTATTAGCCACTAGCCAAGACCGATCAACAAACACAGACCGGAAGTTAACATTAGGCCAGGTGCATACATCCGATGAAACCGTTTATTGACTACTATGGTGTGACATGTCCCCATGCACGAAGATGTTCCCTGTTGCGTGAGTGATGCGAAAAACAAATAATCCTGCGAGTAATATAAAGCGCAGAACGTGATGCTTCTCGTTTGGTGTGAACACACAGTTATAGTAAACAGTGTGCACAGGACCTTGATTCTTCTTTCGCTGTTGACAGTATTTGGATTTATTCGTGGGTTAGAAGGAATGGAGTAATAACAGCCCAAACAACAACAGCACATTCATATAATTCCCTTATCATAAACACTGGTTGCTGAAAAGTTGCCCATCAAAGTTCTGCTCTCTAACTGAAGTCCTCTCTTCATGTAGCAAGTGCCAACGTATGTAATGTTCTGCTGATGCGGCACACTGAGATGTCAGAGGGCATCAGTGTCCTGGATGACAAAGGCAATGTGGTGGGCACATCAAAACTGGCTGCCAGGCATGTGAGTGGGCTTTGGTTATACATTTGTTTGTTTAGGATGAAAGGTAACTGTTATGCTGTGCTAAGTTATGCCCTCTGAAAGTTTTTTCATTGTCTGTTTTTGTGCAGGCTTTGATGGAGACGGCCCTGACACGTGTTGTGCTGCCCATGCCTATCCTCCTGCTGCCGCCTATTGTAATGGCCATACTGGAGAGGTGAGTAAAGTTATCTCCCTGTCTACTAAACACTGTTAGTATGCAGTTGGTGCTCTCATAAGAGCATGCTTTCTCATCCGTAAATTATTTTCTTAATGTCCAGGTCTGTTGTAGATCAGTGATTAGGTATATATACACAGATTAGACGTCTGTATTTATTCCTGTCTTGGTGTGGGGGAAGTAACCACCTTTACCTTGTTGAAAATATCAGGTATTAAAATATGGTGAATTTCAGCTTATGCCAAGAATGTACTTTTATCAAAAACTAACAGCGGAACATGTTTTTAATATCAGCTGAATATGTTCGTTTGAGTGGGCTTAAGTTCTGGCGTTTTGAAATCACACATCCTCTCTAACCAACGCTAGCTTTTATGAGATTCGTACCATATGCCCAGGTGTATTTATTTTTTATAGTTTGTGTTCAAAGGTTTACGTAGGGCTTTATTTGTGGTTGGTCTTTAATGTACGTAGAGGTACAAAGTTTAAGAGGCCGCTTTTTAAATATGCAAAATGAGTAATAATTAAAGTGGTTTTGTTGTTTGTTCATACATAAGGACTATTTTTAAACAGATTTACTTGCTTCTGTTTACAAATCTAAAGTGGGATGACAAGATTTTGCACAAATGTATTGATTTCATGCCAGATTGAGCCCTTATATTTATTCGTTTTCCAAATACTAATAAATTGAAAAACTTTCACTTATTGTTTGGCTCATAAACAATTATTTTTATTAAATAAGTACATTTTTTAAATGAATTTCATTGGCGATCTTTTGGACTTTGGCTGTGTGCAAACCTCCCCAGATTCTTTCTGCTCAGATTTGCAGGTGTGTTTGTGTGTGTTAGCTGGAGTACATGGTGAGTTGTCCTCTGCTATGCTGACTGTCAGCTCACCCTCACTGGCTCTCAATGGAGCAGGAAGAGAGGGTGCAGGTGGGTCAGTGCTTTGAGGGTGGGGCTGAGCGGCTCAGAGATCCTTGATTAATTAGAGCGCTGAGAGGAATCTGTGTGATATATGTGTGCTGTTTAAACCTTTCACCTGTTTCTCCGGCTGTGTCTAAAAGCAGCTGCCATTCTTCTCAGTCAATCTCTCTCACTTAACAAGCAGCATTATTGTTTCAGACGGGCTTATAAGCACCGTGCCATCGCGTCTAGTGATCTAGAAGAAATTCAAGTAAACTTTAGATGTCACCGAGTGGATATTTGTGCATATGAAAGTAAACAAAACAAAAAATGCTATTAAGCCAGTTTATAAGTACTTCCAACATGCATGGAATGGTGGCATATTGTACACTATTGGTATCTGACTCTGTTTTTGTCTTGTTTTAAATACAGTATAGGCCATTTAAACCATACATATTTACTATGTCTTGCTATTAGAGAAATCTAACAACATTTGTAAAAACTACAAATATTTTGCCAGTTGGGTAAAAAAGTTAACATCTTACAATAAGGTTGTTTTTGTTAACAGTATTTAATGCATTATAACATGGACTTACAATGAGCAATATTTTTTTAAGCATCTATTAAATCGTTAAAGGTTTAGTGTATGAAATTAAGCGGCATCTAGTGGTGAGGTTACGAATTGCAACTAATGGCTCGCTCAGCTGCTCCCCCCACCCTTTAGTAGCACCATGGTGGCTAAAAACAGAACTAAGATGTTTTCACTTCTTTTCCTGTTTTCACTTTTTTCAAAACAGCTACTGTATAAACAACAGGGTGTATTCTATGAGAGAGGACCTGCTGTGTATGTAGATAGAAGTAGTTCATTCTAAGATAATAAAAACAATGCTTCATTATGTAAGGTGTTTATACACCTCTGAACACATAGTTATGTATATTATATTGCATTTCTGTCAACAGAAAAGATCCTCCAAATAATAACACACTGAGCCTTTATTATTAATAATAATAATAAGCTCAATTCATATAGCGCTTTTCCAGACCTCAAAGCACAACAAATATCAACATAAACACAAGTAACACAGAAACAAATACAAGACATAACACAATATACATATCAAACATCAAAAACAATGATGGTACCGGGTCCAACGTGAGCAATTGCTTCTCATGTGAATACCTTGTTTTAAGGGTGTTTAATGGTTTGTGTTGGAAAACTGACAACACTTTTGCAGCGTGGGCAGTTTGTTGCTTTCAAAAACCCACCAGATAAAGGCGTTTTATTAAACAGGACATGACACATTTGAACTTTAAATTCAGTCATGCCTTCATACCCCTGTACAAGTGTACATTGCTAACAGTGACAGTGTTTTACAGGAATGGAACACAGCCTCTTATTTCTGCACCCGATACTGTACATCTCTTCACCTCAGCTTTCATCTTCCCCTCTCTCTCTCTCTCTCTCTCTCTCTCTTCACTGAAGAGTGACGGATGAACGTGACGATTATTTAGAGCAGTAGATGGTCATGTCAAAAGGTCTTTAACATGCTTCTCTCTTTCCTTCTTTAATCTTTCTCTCCTTTTCTCCGCAAACATACACAGAGAGAGGGAGAAATTCTTGGTGGCCAATTAAAGCTCATCATGCGTATGTGTTGATGAAGTCATCATTAAGCAGCCGCTGCCTTCATTAAAGCAGGACTGCTCTGGAGGGCTCCTGCCGAGCTCGCTATCCCACAACCCCCCACGCGTACTGCGGCCAGAGAGGGAGGTGTCAGAGAGCAATCGCACGCGGCAGAGAGAACGCGGCAACCGTCCTATTTGATAACAATCACGTGTCCTGCCAATAACGTATGCATTTTTGTGTGTGTGTGTGTGTTTGTATGTCAGGCTCCCCCTGCTTCAGAAGCACCCTCGTCTCGTGCTGCCCGTTCACAGCATGGTGTGTCTGTCCGCGTTCGGCGCGGCACTGCCCGTTGCCATAAGTTTGTTCCCTCAAAATAGTCAGGTGAGCATACGCACGCACGCTTAGACTCGTCCATTTCACTTTCTCCCTCTAGCTTTCTCTCAGTCTCTCTCTTTGTCTGTCATGAAGATGGTTATGGTTTAAAATGGTGTTTATTAAGCTGTTCATCCATATGGTTGCTGAACCGCAGACATATGTGCTGCCAACTACATCTATTCCACTCCCACCCCTCCCCTCCTCTTCCCATCTCACTCCCTCGCTCCCTCTTTACACTTTTCCGAGGGTTCCAGACGAACGCTCCCAAAAAACTCCACTCCTGTCCCCCCCACCTTTTCACACCCCACAGGATGTCTGTTTCAGATTCTGCCTCACACACTCACACACTTGCTGCCATCTGTTTCTGAGCAAAATATTGCAAGTTTTGGCCCTGGTTTGGATATTTACCAGTGTTCGCTGCTTCATTTTAGCTTTTTATGATGGTTGAAGTGTCAGTTTTGACTGTGAAAAATGCTTGAGGCAGGAAAGACATGGCACACTTTAAATTCTTATTTGATTAAACATTTTAACATCTTAATGACTTAATGATTGCTGTGAGTGGTTGTCTCACTGTAGCCAGACGATCTGCATCCTAATGTCATTGCAAGAAAAAACCTAACCAAAACAGAGCTTTGTTTACAACGCTGCTTCATAGCACAACCTTATATTCACTATTGCTTATTAATTTTTTATTGGTTTAAATACTTTGACTGTTTATCACTGATTTAGCACGAATCAAATGAAATTTCATAATATACATGCATATATATATTTACACATTATTAGAATAAAGATGCACAGTGTGGTTGGTAGATGCACGATCTTTTTGGCTCTGACAGATAATTTGTATGTTTATGTACATGTATATTTAAATTGCACTTGTTTTTTATTTCTTTTAGATTCATGTGTCTGAACTAGAGCCAGAGATCTCTGCTGCAACGGAGTGCAAGATCCTCACCTACAACAAGGGGCTTTAACCGATCCAAATTACCAACTTGACACCTGGCAACTAATGCCTTAACCCCTCACGGCCAAACTCAAATGAAAACAGACAGAAAAAAACTGTGTTGTTGCAACATTTGATGCACATTAATTCCAGTGTTTGTATAAATCAAGTTTGGATTATTACATGTCACTAGATTGTTCATGCTGCATGTGAATGTGAATTCTCTCTCAGCCACATACAGAGACAGACTCACACTAGTGCTAGTCATTCTCTTTTCCTGCACTTGAACATGGAAGTGGTAAATTACACGGTTGGATTTCAGGATATTTATTGCAATGAACAATCTGATCATTTTTATATATATATATGACTGTGATGTACTGAATAAGTAACCCCGTTTGCCTCCTACAAAGCCACAATTATTAGCCTTAAACTGAAACGGTGCTTTGATAAAAAATGTCCAATACAACATTACTTGAAAGCGTTCTCAAATTGTGTTAAAACATTAAAAACTAAAATAGTCTGCTTTTCCATCTATGGTCTCAGACTCAGTTGCATGATATTAAACCATTTTAAAAAGAAACTATTTTTTTTTAAAGTATTATCAATAGAGTTAAAATTTTCATTTAGAAAAGAGGTTGAAATTTAAGACATTTTTAATCAGGAGAGCAAGTGTACTGTTGCAAAGTATTTGTACACTTACATTTCTATATAATTGCTTATCCATTTCATTTCCTTTCCCCATGACAAAACATCAAACCAAATGGTATTATATTTCAAATAAATAATATTAAACCAAACTGTTATCACAAGCTATAAAATCCATCACAAGCAATAAAACAAATAAATATACGGGTGCTTTTTTATTTTTCTTGGTTAAAGAAACAAATCTACAGTTCATGTTATAGTTATAGTTAATGACACAGTTATAGTTAATGAATGGCAACGCTTTGTACACAAGACTACAATCCCCGGTTTACTTTCATCTTTTACCATCCGTTTGTTTTTTTATCATTAAATGATTCAATCTCTGCTTACATTTTGTTATGTTTGAGTTCCTTTGGCGAGGCTATCAAATGATTCCTGTAAACTTTTATTTCATCCACTAGAATAGACCTGTGTGTTTTTCTACCTGGTTGTCACGGGAACAGATCACAGTTGGCAGTGAGGAGACATGACATGAAGCCGCATGTCGAATCATTAACCATGTAGGACCGCCTTATAAAGGCTCTCATTTACACAGTTGCACAACATGCACATGTTAGGTTAAGGACGGTAGCTTTAGTGCTCATTGTTTGCTTTCGGTTTTGCCTTAATTGTGAAATAAAGATCAATTGTTTTTATGTGGGATTTACTCATGCATTCGTTGTTGGAGTCGAACTTGTATTCTCGAAATAGCGTTTCATGTGTAGCAAATGCGCGGAACAATGCGCGGAACCGCAATGTTGACAATTTTGTAATGACAGTCGTATGTGCAATAATTTTTCAAAATACATTTTGTTCATTATGTTGTTCATCAGTCGTATTGAAATGTCTCTCCACACTTCCCACTGTAACCTTTCACTTTGCAAGGAAAATGGCTTGTGAAAGTGTTTGGAGAGAATAGTTTGGTAACCCAGAGGACACAACGGCGTACCTCTCACAGCAGGCAAGCGTGTTCCACTAGAGCGGCACTCTACATCAACAAGCTTTTGTCCCACGGGTTCTGTGTTGCTCCATTAATCCATTGTGCTTTAAAAGTCCAACAGTTTGGACAATCTCACGAAATGATAGACCTACTTATGTTTGCACTTCTTCCTGTTTCGCATGCTCCAACAAACCCCCGTCGTATTCTCGATCTCTTTTCCAAGAGCTCTTTGGGAATGCACGGAATGTGTGATGCAAAGCACAGAGGATGTGATGTGTGCACCTGCACACGGGATTGGATATCCGATAGCCTCAAAACAAACGCACCAAAACAATGTTTTTTTTCACTCTCCGTCTCAATACACTCTTGCCGCACTTGACAGTACTCAGGTGTCATCGGTTTGTGCGTTTCACTTTCACACACTGAAGGCTTGGGGTCAGATTTAAGGTGGAAGGTCACCCGCAGGTTCGTTTAACACAATCTGCCTCTATTTCTTATGACAGGAAGTTAGCAAGGTGAGATGAGAGGAAAATCGCCGGCAGGCATTGTCCTTTTGTCTGAGAATGTGCGCAAACATTTTAAAAGGGGTAACGTTTTTTTTCTCCATATGAGATAAAACATGGACAGTTATTTTGTGAATTTTGTTGATAATAAGGTGAGTTAACAAAAAGCGTAGTCTCTGAAACATCTTTATTCATTATGGACACTTTTGATCACTTTTTCTAGAAAATGTATTTTGGTGAATGAACACTATAAAGAAGCTAATGTGTTAATTGGCAAACATTCATTTTAGTTTATGACTCTGAATAAATGTTAACAAAGATCCCTCACATCAGCCTGTATTTACCACTTACTGAATGATGCTCACACACATGCACATATACACACAGACCCTCAGACACTCCAGATTTTCAGCACCAATCTCTTAACACCAATTCCCACTCCTTAAGGTACAGGCAGCATTATTTACACAGACACATAAACACACACACTTGCTCTATAGTGTGGGTACAGGATAGCTCGTGTTAAAACTGGCAGATAAACTGATTCCTCACATCATTTACATTTTAAGGTTTGTACAGTAAAAGTTTTAAATAATTTATAATTAAATTGCTCCCAATTCCACCTGTAAGAGTCTTAAAATGTTCAAATGAATATCTATTCAGACAAAAAGTGTGTGAAGATGCAACAAAAATCAATCATAAATCATGATGATTTTGGGTCAGTCTCTTTTAAAGTTCAACTTTCTTTACAGTTTTCAAGTACAATTTATTTTCCAAAGAAGAGACAGAAAAACAGATTCATAGATGGATAAGCTGACAGGAGATATATCCTGTTCATGACAGCAGAGGTATTTTAAATATTGATAAAGTCCTCAAAATAGAATAGATTACACACATACACACACCCACGTGTTCATGTCCTCTGCAGTTAGTGTAACAATCTGAAATATGATTAATTACATTAAATAAATAGTGCTTTTCTTGGTCTTGTGTGTTCGTTTGGACAGTGTCTATGTTCATTTCAGGCTTCAGACATCACATCTATGTCCTCAGATCCGTTCTGTTTGGTGGCGATCCTCCAGCGGTTAATGTGGTGGTTTCCCTTCTTCTTCTGTGTGCACTCTGGACCTTCTTCCTCCAGTTTCTGTCGCTTATATTTGGTCCTGCGGTTCTGGAACCACACCTTCACCTGAGGGTCAATCATGTGATATTGGTGTAAGTAATATGAAAGAGTTGGTCATATAGACAAATATTTTGGATTTAGCAACACGGTTTTTAAAAAAACATTCGTTTTTTATGAAACCAGTTTTAAAACGACAAATGTTCACGTGCATGTTCAGAATAATTTAAGTGTCCTAAAACAAGCAAATTTTGCTGTGGTTTTATAAACGGTTTAATTTTAATGGTATTACACCAAACATCCCCAGATCATCCAAAGACAATTATTGAACAGCATTGTTTTTTCGGATAATTTAAGGCTACATTTAAAGTGTCTGAATTTACCGTCACAAATAGGCTAACATTTTATTTATTTTGTCTTTAGGGAAATATAAGCAGTGCACAGGTGACAGGTATTTTTACTAATAAAAATGTTATTTTCCTTAAAGCTAAATACATGTATATATATATATAAGAGGATATCGAAAGTTATAGCGATATTCTGTCTCGGGACAGGGATATCCTCTTTTTCTAGTCAAGGACTATATTAGTCGCATTATAAATATAACATATACTATATTATTTCAAAACTTTCGAATGTTAGGTAACTTAATTAAAATGTTTAATGTTTGAAGTAATTTAGTTTATTCAGTTACGCTAATAAGATGCAAAACAATTAAAATCGAACTCTTTTCATATTATTTCTCCTAACTTTACGCTGTTACTTTCACATCGCATTTCATTTTTCACCGTATGGTCATCCAAGCTGAACTCTTAAAATCTTTCAAGAAAACTTTGAAAGACTCACATAATATTTTTCTATTATTATCAACATTCCAAGTTTTTTGGGAATATTGCTTTAAAATTAAATTTTAGTTTTTGAAGTCGCGCTTTTAAATCAACTCAATCTGTGTACTCGTAAATTTCTGTTTTCTAGTCGAAAACTTGCTTACAATTATTATTGTCATGTCCAGGTGCTTTACTTGTTCTCCCTTGGTTGGAAGCCTAAAAGGTGGAAACTATATTTTTATACAGAGACACTCTGGATCATTTATAACAACTTTACTTTTAGTGCAGGATGCGTAAACATACGTAAAGGATAGCCCATTGGACCTATTACGTGGCATGCACCAACTGCGGAGTATAGCACGTGTTATTCAATTCATATTTCGAGCAAAATATTGTGAAAGCGCATATGAATGATCACAAATGCGTTAGTTCAATTTCAGAAGTGTGTGTCCCTGAAATAATTGTGTTTTAAAAATATTACCTTTTTTATTGAGTATAAAAGTTGGCCTTTTTCATCGCGGTTATCTCGAATTTTTAAGCATTTTGTCTTTTATATTTTTCATCAAATGGCAGATTAAATAACGTGTCTGTTACACTGTTTTAATAAATATTAAATGTTAACATTTAATGATAAATAATGAACTCAATAAAATGAATAATTGTGATTTTACTTTGATTTGTAAAACATTATTATCTTAGAGCATGGTGACAGTTGGCTCTATAACAAGATTTCTAACAGAATGAGCTTCATGTTTACCTGAGTCTCAGATAGACTGAGGCTGTTAGCGAGCTGTTTCCGTTCTGCTCCAACAACATAATGGTTCTTGTCGAAGGCTCTCTCCAGACGCAGCAGCTGAGAGGGCGAGAACGCGGTGCGGATGCGCTTGGGCTTCCTCGCAAAAGGCCCATGCAGCAACAGCGTATCCTGTGACACATCGTTACCTGAAATAAACAACAATCATAATCATTCTAACAACATTGTGTAAATAATAACGAAAATATATAGGCTAAAGCAATGAAAAGTCCATGATCTCTTTTGGTTTTGATAGATTTAAAACATACGTAGCCACGAGAAACCTAATGTTAGAATATGAGTTATTTACCTTTAATAATATATTTGTAAACTATAATTAATTTAATTGTTGAAATAATGTTATGTTACTATTTATGCGTTTTAGGCTAAAAGACATGTCCACTAAACAGTTTTTGGCGCTTCTAAAGTTATGAACCTGCACAGACTTGAGACGAAACTCCAGACAGAAGAAAATATTTGATTACTTTAATCTTTATTATGTTTAATGATTCATTTGTGACTGGTTAAAGAATTGACGATAAGTAGATACAATATGTTGCAAATCTAATAAAAATATTTTTTATTATAAACAAATCCATTGTAATAATCCAATGTTTGTTACATCGAAGCGCGTGCCATTTACTGACCTTGAATTTTGTAATTAATGTCATATTAATTTAGTTAGTTTAGTAGTCATGACGCATAACTGCATGCTACTTAAACTTGAACCTGTCAAAATGGAATGAACGGATAAAACAATGAAGATCTGAAGTAGTCTAAAATATGATTTGTCGATTTTAAATGTCGTTAACATTCACCAAACAAGTCACAATTAGCAATACCGATCTTTAAATTTGTGATGCACATATGGCAAGTTATAGATCTCTAAATATGCGTTGCTGTGCATTTATTTATCTAATAAATAAGAAGTTTTAAAGGTTTTATTTGCTCACTTGCATTGCTTTTACTACAGAACATTTTATCAAAGGACCAACGCAACTGAAACCGATACAGATGGTGTAACAAGTTATCATAAGAGCAGATTCCTCATCTGTCATTAGCTCTCTCGTTGTTGTGACACTGATAAGGGTGCAGTAATAATTCAATTTTTCTTACAATACAAATCAGAGTAGCCCAATTAATTAAGAAAATGTCAAGTAGGTCGCGATCAACACTCGGGAAAATATAGCTTTATAACGCTACGACTTGGCAGGAGTTTGATGGTAATTAATTCTCACAAACTGTATAGAAAGGCTGAATTAAAACCTTATTATTTTACGTTTGAGTGAAAATCTTAAATTCAAGATTTAGTTATTACTGTTCTCAGAAGAAAGTAATGTTTTCTCTCTTTAGAGGATTGACATTATGTTGTTATGCTTGGACAGAATGCCCATATTTTAACTCGGTGTGTATACATTTAAGTAGCGCTCCAGGGCATGAGCAGAGCAATCTGCGATTTTCATCTGAACCTTATCTGGGTTTAGCGTCCAAAACCGAACTCCAACTATCAGTGTTATCCCGCTCCACAGTGCTAAGTAGCTTATAGCCGCAGGCAAGCTTTTTTTATGTAAATGTTGAGACACACAACATCATTTTCTCACCCCGGGCAATGCTTAAATATACATTTCAGTTTTATACAACAGAAAGAAAGGCTGTCATGCAGTTGGTTTTGCATAAACAAGATCTTAGTTTTGTGAAAATAAAAGCGTAACGCATGTATATTTTGTTTCTGTCAGATCAAGTTACATGAGATATCATTTGACATACCTTGAAACCGATGGCCAAAAAATCTGTTCCTTAAGACCCATGGGTAGAAATTTAGCGGTTCACGATGCTGCGTGCCAAAGAAGTGCGGGTGCTGGAGGTGTGTGCTGCCAAGCTGATGTGGGTGCATGCTCAGAGGCGCATGGTTCACAGTCTCCGAAAACACCAATTCGGGGTTTGGGTAGAGCGCACGGCCTGCGGGGCTTTGATAGCCGTTAAGAAAACTGTCAGCGGGCGCCGTGTAGCTTAGGGCGGTAGGACGAATCGGGTCTTCTGGTGTTAAGATGCTTTCCTTCCCCACCAAAGATTCAATTGTAAAACAACGCTTTCCTGTTGACGAGAACATTGTCCCCGAGTTCAGTCCAACAGATAAGGTACCTTAACCTCCTTTCAAAACTCCTTTTTGTGATCACTGTCAGTGGCAGCGCAGTTTAGACAGCCATTGTACTGCAGTCAGAAAGAAGCTTATTATTAATATCCCCTACTTTGACCAGTTGAAGTGTAATCCATCGATCCCGACGCGTCCACAATGCATGAAAGGTAAAGTGAGAATAGAGACTCAAGACCCTGGATATGGATTTGAGGCGCGCCACACAGTGTCGGGTTAGACTTGCACTCATTGGATGAAAGCCCTTAGCGCATGTAGCTCAGCGGTGGGCGGGTCTTACATTCATTTGGGTCAGATAATGAACTCCATTAGTTTGATCATTCACTTCAATACAGCTGCCTCCAACAGGTCAATTCCTACACAGTGGATAATCAAAAACAGTTTTCCTTGTCACATTTCCAAGAGTAAGCCTTCAGGCGTTATTATACATTCTGCAGTCTTGTCAAGGGTTTCGTTAAGGCTGGTGCAAAAATGTTTGCTTTTTAACCTTTCCTTATTATATTAATTTAAAAAGTTAAATTCTCAGATTTCGTCGAGCAAAACGCTACCCTAATAGTAGGTTTAGTTGCATCTTGCACTGTAGCATTATGTAAAAAAAATTCTCACTTATTTTCCAAACTCATATATTTTTTTTATAAAAGATACATACCCTAAAGATTCAATAGGCTATAGTGAGCTTTGCTTTTGTGATAAATCCAAGTTTCGATCTTTCTCTAAAAGACCATTGAGAATATTTTCGATAATTAAGATTTAAATATTTCTGTACAACTAGTTTGTTTATGTAGCAAACAACATCTCTTAGACAATAATAACAAAATCATGAAATATTTTAAACTTTAAAAGTAATGGTAGTCTTAACATTTTTTGTATTGCTGCCATCCGTTGCTACCAGAAAAAATCTGCGTTTTTTACTAAACTAAATAATGATCTAATTTGTGTCTGCATGGGCTAAACAAGCTACATTAGTTATTGTTTAGTCTTTAACCGATGCCTGGCGATTATAATGAGAAACCATTGAAGCATTTACACAGTAACGTATTAACTTGGTTACTGCGTAGTTTCCAGAACTGGACATCGATAACATCTCGAAGCAGTCCGCACCTGTTTCCGATCACTCACCCGGTCGGCATGGTCTACGTGACGGTACTTTGAGGTTTATAGTTTACATGACTGAGCGGGTAAATTATTAAAAAAATATGCAGTCTCTGAGTTTTAAAGAATTTGAGGTATAGAAGCATTGCGGGGCGGCAAAGTTCAGGAACTTTACCTCGCTATTAATTTACAGGCCAGTGTTTATTTACCTTAAGAGGTTATTCAGCGAGCGTTTCATTTTGTGGTTTTAAAGGTAATAATTAGACTAAACGTTGGACAGGATCGTTGACTCCAGTGCGCATTAGAAAATCATTACAGTTGGACATTATTGAGAGAACAACATGTTGAGCGCCTATTTAGACAACCTTATAAGCCCTTGAATGCACACATTTTAAGTGTTTAAATGATCTCTTAACATTTACAAACGAACTAGACACCGTCTATACTTATACTAAATTGAATAAATAGCCATTGCAAAAAACGTAGTTATATGTAAATTGTTTAACACTTAATTCGTTTTTGTAACCGACAAAAAATGTGCAGTCTTTTGCATATTAAATTGCCAATTAAGGAACAAGTGAAGAGTTTGTTTTGTATTATGTTATCATGTTTTTATTGTGTTTTATTGTGTTAGTAAGCTGTATTTCTTTTGTTATTATGGCTAAATCAAAACAAACCAACTGCAGTTTGTTTGATATTAACTGGAATGCACAATAAAAAAAACATGATTTTTGAAACAATTATAAACGGAGTTATCTCAATTAGGAAATAAACTCTTCAAGTGTTTGTTTACCAAGGCACGGAGTCCAAAAATGTAAACAACCTGGTTCATAACACTTGTAGCATTTTCAACTGTTAGTTTGTGTGTCTGTTTGCTCAAGGCATGCAATAAATGGCTAAAGTTACAAGACGTTTTAACTAAAATATTACAACAGTTGCAAATCCTCTCAGCATGACAGTTTCTTAAATATAACATATTTTCTGGCAGAGCTGTGCCCATAAGAGCTGGTATTTACATAAAAGAGCAGCTAATGATCATTTGCATTATGCCACACATTCAATTTTTTATATTTGAAATAATATTCAAATATATTATTAATTTCCATGCACACCAAAAATATGGTTCATGCTCGCCCGCATGCAGCCATTCTAAACAACCTTCATACATCTTCACTGTGCCATACACGGACCTAAAGGTGAAAGGAAAAGAGCGCGAGAGAGAGACTCTTCAACGTTTCCGTCTGCCAGTCTTCTCTCTTGTTCCATAATTAAGAGCTCAAGGAATCTGTAATGAATGCTAATGGAGCAACCAGCCATCTGCACAAACACAGAATTAAAAACTACCATGCTGAGATAGAGAGAGAGGGAGAGAGGGATGAAGAGATATGGGAGGATGGGAGGCTTCAAACCTTTCGCCATAAGAAATCATGTGAAACATAAATCTCGAGCACATTCAAATAGCCAAGACGACCTATATTCCCCATTTCACAGTTCAAATATTTACGTTAACACAGAATTCATTTTCTTACATTTGCAAAGATTTGGGACAAGACAGTGTTGGCTGCTAAACACAGTATTCAATAATAATTTATCACAATAACTGACACGACTTGGAAATTGTAATAAAAGCAGCCCTCAATGAAGACTCAATGAAGACCCTTTGTCTTGTTTTTGATTTTTTAGAAGACATAGACATAGAAGAAAAACTGGCCTTAAAGGGATACTCCACCCAAAAATACAATTTCTGTCATCATTTACTCACGCTCAAGGTGTTCCAAAACTGTATCAATTTTTTTGTTTCTGATGAACGAAGAAAGATATTTAGAAAAATGTAAGAAATTGACATTTCTGGGACATAATTGAAAATTAATGTCTTTCATTTGTTCTGTTGAGCAGAAAATTTGACATTTTGAAGAATGTAGGAAAGCAAACAGTTCTAGGGAACCTCTGACTACCCTTTTAAATGTTCCTATGGTAATGATTTCCCAGAAATGTCAGTTGCTATCATTTTTCCAAACATCGTTTTTTGTTGTGTTCAACATATATAAATAATTTTATTAAGTTTTAGAACAACCTGATGGTGAGTAAATTGCAGAATTTTAATTTTTGGGTGGAGTTTGGGTCACTTTATACTAAAATTGTGAAAAATTGTGAAACACTACTTAAACTTAACTGACACGAAATCCATTCATTTAAAAGGGATTCAATTGGTTGTTAACTGCTGCCCTCTTGTGGTGAAAAATGTGTAGCCTATTTGGAAATTATTTTCAATTTTTTTCTTGTATGACGTGTCAAGTAATACATTGCTTGCTTCATCAATCTCTTTAGTATTGACCTGTGACAAGTTGAAACCAGTGGGTCATCTGTGTCCGTAATTTTGTTCTACCTAAAGCAATGAAATTTGCTACATTTGAAACTGGATTTGAAATGGGACTTTATTGGAAGACACCAGTTACAAACATGTATGGTGACAATAATAAATAAATAAATAACTGAAATAAATAAACTTACTATATAATAAATAATTACAGATAAATATATTAACCATAACACAATAAATATACTGTATTATAAATAATTACAGATAAATACATTAAACATAACGCAATAAATAGACTATATTATAAATAATTACAGATAATATCAACGCGAATTCTGTTGTGCCATTGATTTTTGATAGGTCGTTAGAATGGTGTCCAGGAAGACTTTAGGAGACTTTGGTGTCTGCCAGTCTGCTTCTTTTCTTAAATCTGGTAGCTTCTGTAAGAAGACAAATAATTGTCAAATACTTGTAAAAATGAAAAATAAGTTGATGTTAATGATGTGAATAGTAATTTTTTTAGTGGCTTAAACAAGAAAGATTTCATAACCTTTTCTGCAATCAGCAGTGGCATTACACATTGCATTTGTGAGACATGTTTTTATCTCACAACTTATGAACACATATTCGTTCTGATCATACAGGCAATTAGTTGGATTCTCCTCTTATTTTACACAACAATAACATGAGAATTTAAGTTAAAAGCAATCATTACCTTTAGTCTCCTGCAAACATTTCTTGTTTCTTTTGTTGTAAAGTTGAACTTCGCAATGCAATCACACACAGTGTGTTTCTAAAGAAAACAACATTGTGATATTAGCACTAGTATTTGTTAATATAGTAATCTAAATCAAGTATAACAGACAATATTTTTGTACAGTCACAAGAAGCCTAAATATCAATAAATGATGTACATAAACTAACTGATTGTCAAGTGTGAAGTAACATTGTTCATGTCTTACCATACAACTGGAGAAATCGACACATTGGCATGGTTCCTAGATGAAAAGAAGAGTTATAGTTTTAATTAAACACCTGTTTAGTAAAAAAGTTGCCCAGAGTACTGTCTGTCTATGGCAAAACCATTTTAGATTCCAGCTTTAAGATCAAAATGACAAGGAATAAAACAAACAGTTTGTTTAATCTTTAGTGGCATGCAAGAAGATGCATGTGAAAAGGAAGTCTGAGCCATCAGTGCAGCTGTGATACTATCTCATGCTATTCTGATAAGTCTGTGGTTCAAAAAGCAAGAAAGAGACTACTGACAGTGTCTACACAGCAATAATCACACATTTTGAAGCCAGCACTCATTTCAACACTTACGAACTGAAGTAAAACAAATAACAAATAGTAAGTTCTTACCTTTGCCGCTTCACAATTTTCTGTGCAGTTCTGTTAAACAAATAGAAAAAAGTCAGATCAATGTCAATTATTTATGTGCTTAAAAGGGCACAAGTTTGTTAAGTTCATTGCTTACCAACAGTGTTCCACCATTAGGCAGTGGGTTGCTTTTCAACATGCTATCGAAGTTAATCTCGAACTCTGATTTCTGCAAGGACAGGCCAATGGCCAACAAAAATACAAAATACCCACTAGTATTCATTGCCTTAATTTTCAGTTATCACAATTAAGCTGTGAATAGATTTTTGTGTTGTTGCAGTTGAGCGCTTCGGCTTTTTAAGCTTCTGAATGAAATTGAGTGAAAATTCCATGGAAGAGGGAAATCCCTAGCACTGGGTAGTATTGCATTTTGTCATGCTATACCCACAAAGGCAGTTTTACCCCAAAACAGGTGCCACGTCATCATACTTCTTTTCATGCATCCTTTATCTCCCCAAATCTGTCCTTTTGTTGAATAACCTTGTACATTTGGCAGCGTCATTGTGAGAACGACCTCTAAAATCTCCAATGGGCATCTCTTTGAAAGTGAGCAGTTTAATTCACCATTTTGGGTGAGAGGTTATTTCTCCAATTTAAGGGACTTCTAAACAAAATCATGATAATCTGATCATGAGGGGTCTCCTCTCTATTAGCTCAAACTACTAAAATAAGAATTAGTGATGAAGAGACTTTAGTATTTTGCATCTGTTTTAACTTCTGATACTAAAAATAAAACGTAGCATTTGCAGCATTTGTAGGATGCTGGTAATGAGTTACCGATTAGACTTCTTATAAATAAATAATTAATACATACATTAAAAAATAAAAAACATTTACATTTATTCATTTGGCAGAAATAAACCTGTTTGATTGCTTTCTATTAAGCTAAAACCATATTTCAATTATTAACAGCAAATCTAAATTTTATTGTTATTTGCCAAAATAGGCAGGATATTCGTCACAGTACCCAGATTATTGACAGATAATATGCAGACCACATAGGCAGGAGTCTACACAAATAGTGTTGTAATGGAAACGAAACCTCGTACATGACTGATTGGTAAAGTGATGGAGAGGAAGATCAATAAATTAATCCATAAACATCCATTTTTATCTTTTTTATTACTGTAAATGATCAAACACAATAACCTTAAACTGTTATTGATAACACTACAGATACAAAGTATCTGATTACAAATCATTCAGTAGAATACATTTATCTCTAAGATCCAACAAGAGGAAACAGTTTCATGCAAGAGGAAAATCCCTTTTAATGCTCGGTACTTGAGTTCATTTTCCTTTCTGACCTTCTGTCCATAAACACTATCTCCTGATTTGTTCATTTTGATTAATCACGTTTTTGTAAATTTGGCAGTCATTTTGATGAATCATCTTGGAAATATGCAAATGTCATCCAAAATCTTTAATAGTCTGTGTGAAGTTCATTTGATATTAATAAATGATTATATGTGTGAACAATAGATTTAACAGTTCCTCTCTGATAATTTTACAAAGTAAATTTTTGTTTGATGGCAGGTTGTGGGTTACGTCATAGTATTTATAACTACAGTCCCCATTTAGATAGCAAAGTAAATGGGTGTACAAGTACCTGTCATAAAGCTGTGACGGGCTGTCAAAGTCAAGTGCTCTTCACATCCTGTTAAAGCTGTGAGACAAAGATTTCTGCTCAGACCAGCTGTAAGAGAGTAAAGTAGTAAAATAGGCTCCCAACAACCTTCTGGATTACTTTAAGCTTGAAGAAATAAATGCAAATTAGAACAGAAGGAGAAAGCAAAAGTGGACCTGCGTATTGTAACACAGACGAAAGCAAAGCAGAGGACCCATGGGCCTGTTTACCACTAAGTCTACAGTTGCATTGACCCCCGGTACTCGGGTTATAACCATCGAATCAGGACAACAACTAGTTGACAGCGGCATGCAAACGTGGGATGATTGGACCTCCACAGCCCAAGCTGGCAAAAATAGGACTAGGTCTGGGGTGTGGAGCGGAGCGGAGGAACCAACCCCCTTGCCAAAGGCTACCTGGACCTGGGAAGGAAAGGCGAAGGGGAGCCACAGACATCCAGAGAGGCAGAAGAAGAGGACGACACTGATGGAGATGAAGTGGTGGAACTGGTGAACGTCTCTGACAGTGAAGGGAGTCTGAGAAGTCAGTTTCTGGACTGATTAATAACATCAGAATTTACCTTCAATATGCACTGGATTTAAACCACGGCATCCACCATTCAATGTGATTTAAAGGAAGATGTGATTTGAAATTGATATCTAAGAGGATGTACAACAATGTGTAGGAAAAATGTATTGATGTAAGGACTCTTAATTGTTACATTATAACCATCATAATAATCAAAGATGAGAAGGATACTAATCATATTAGGGTATTAAACATCAAATTAATTAACTATCAAACTTTTCTTCTGTATATACAATATTTCTTGTAAAAAAACAATTCATTCATTGAAATTTCTGTTGGAGAGAATTACATTTTAAACACCATAAGGTACATTACGTTACGTAAAACAGGCTTAATTGAAAGAAAAGGAAGCATTGTGGTAAAGAAAGCTTAGCCACAGAAAAACACACACCTTCCCTTCATAAATTATTCACAGCCTAGCAGAAAATATGACTAGGTTTGAATGACTCATGTCCATATGCTTTGTTTTATAGAACAAACTAGAACACCTCCAACAGATTAACTTGTGGTTGATTCTTAATAATGATTACGTCATTAAGTTGGCTACAGATCAAGTGATTACCTTTTCTGTGGCCAGGGAACCTGATTAGATTTTTTTCCTTGAAAGCCAGGGGAAACCCAGTGGTATTCATGTATGTAAAGAGCCTATTCGCTGTGGGATTTCTGTCTTTGATCGAAACAAGGATGCTCTTTCGTATATATTATTTTTAGATTGCATTCTACATTAGGACATGGCTTTAAAAAGATAAATGTGTACAAGTGAAAGTCAGGGGAAACCCAGTGTTATTTATGAACATACAATGTCTATTTGTTGTGTGATTTCCGTCTTCAATCAAGATAAAGGGATGCCCTTTCATGAATGTATGTGTATTATTACTTTTTACGTTATTCCTGTTAAATATGACATTGAGAACGTGAGAAGCTAAATACAAGTGCTAACATTTAGCCTACTTAAACATTTTTTAGAGAAGGATCACACCACAATTCGAAAAATGTTATTGTACAATGTGAATAAAACCGGTTATAAAATGCTGCCCTCAAGTGGTCGGAGGTCTCTATGCACATCTCCAGATGACGTAACATATTTTTTTTTTAACATGAAGTATCAAAATAATAATGCATGTGATTGATTTGACAAATATTGATATAAATATTCAATTATGAGAGAGAAGCTGATTTTGGAGGTTGTGTTCGCTCACACTTCCACCTACTAAAGAAAGAGCTAATTGGCCATTTTGTCTCTCATTACCTTGGTGTGTTCAGCTAATCTGTCTTCATTGAGAACTGCAGATTTTCACTCGATTTGAACGAGCTGGGAAAAGTCACAAACATATGCGCTACTGCCACCTGCGTGACAAGTCAGTTTGACACCTGCACACTGCACAATTGCATGCCCAGCAGCAGTGTTTCACTCCATCCTTACCACATCCACTGCTTTAATCTTTCTGTATTTGACTCTTTAAAAAACACGAGAAAGATCCATAAACGAATGCATGTATTACAGATATTTCAACCGTGTTTACTCTGGGCATCTCCTGCTGCGCGCATGAAATTGTCCTTCATTCGGAGAGTTACTTGCTTCACTCTTAATGGTCGTTGTTCACGTTTCGAAAGCTTGGGAAAACAGGAACGGCTCAATTTCCTGAGTAAAAAGCCTCATTGAAATGTTGCATTGGGCTTCCCATTAGCATAAAGTGCTCGTTTTAAGTAGGACCTCGCCTTGTGGTCCTTTCAGTCCATCTTTCAGTCAACGCGTTAGAAGTCATTGTGTTCACATACTAAACCTTTCACAAAGACACAATAGCGTGCAAGTACTTCAAACGCTAGCGATTAATGTTAATGACCATTAGAGAGAGAGGACGCACATATTGCTGCACATATAATGCAAAACTCAAAGTTTTACAGTTTCAATGCGAAAATACTCCAATCTTATGTTCCTTCGTGGTTTGGTGGTTTTGGTTTGTCATATTTGTCCTCTAACTCATACTTTCCATTACGAAGAGGAACCCTGGTTTATCTATGGGAATCTTTTTTTTGTTGCTTTATTTCTATAGCATGGTTATACAAATCAATCAACAAATCATTAAAATCGTACACTTACTACACTTTTACTATAATAAACTTATCCTAAGGTCTTAAGTCCACTTCACATAACAGTCATTATAAAAAGTTAAAAAGCCACCAATATATATATATATAATGCCTTCAGACACACATTACTGAATGACAACTATGTCTTTGTCTTAAAAGATTTCACTTGGTTGTTTTAAAGATGATTATTAGACTATTCTATCCCTTGATCCAGGGCTTTTAATCTGTTTTCTTTGGATGAGAGAGTCTAGTGTTAGCTATTGGTTGGTTTTCAGATAAGAGGACGATGCATCCCTGTCTCCAGTGAGACACTGTGCTAATACTAGCCGGGGGCACACTGAGGCCCTGAAGGTGGCATAGAGGGGGGAGATGACTAATTGGAACGGTGAGCTCTCCTCCCCTTTTCCTGCTGCTTCTGTCCTGTGGTTTTTCCCAGGGTTCCTCTCCCTGCTGGACATCTTGGCCTACTGTGAGATTACACCAGATCACATCACAGATAGTTTGTCTATACATAAACAAACACACGCACATATCCACACGTGTCTGGAGTAAGTCAAATAAAAGATGATAGATGGGACGACAGCAGAAGAAATATGTCCACTCATTTTCTTGCTCGACACTTTTGTCTTTCTCAGTGCAGCTTTTGTCTTTCCCTGTCTTTTCATCTTTCTCTGTCTATATACTGTTCGTTTTGGGCTACCAGAAGTACCTGTTTAAAGAGGATTTAGGATAAAAGAAAGGAGGTCTCCATGACACTGCTCTTATAAAAGGCTTTCTTCTTCTCCAAAGTCACTTATCACGTGAAATGAAACACAGGGGCCAATAATCAGTGTTTCTCTTTTTAACATTTTAATCTATGCTTTTGG
This sequence comes from Triplophysa siluroides, assembly GCA_006030095.1. Taxonomy (NCBI): domain Eukaryota; kingdom Metazoa; phylum Chordata; class Actinopteri; order Cypriniformes; family Nemacheilidae; genus Triplophysa; species Triplophysa siluroides. The sequence goes on along the minus strand of VCII01000868.1, from coordinate 2,244,097 downwards.
CTGTAAACCGAACATACAATCGTACAGATGGGTGTATTATTGTTTCTTAAATATTCAAGATTGAAATCATTTGTGACTTTTTGTCAGATGTGGGCAGTAGTGAAGTATTGTTACTCTGAAGTACATTTTCAAGTGTCTGTACTTTATCAGAGTGTTTTTATTTTGGAAAAAAACTGTACTTCGCTACATTAAGCATATACTTTAAACTCTACTATAGGTTGCGTTAACAGTTTTTACTTCAAAACATAAATCATTTAGGACTTTCTTTCTTAAGTATTTTTATTGTGAAAATTGAGTTCAGTTAAAGTGACAAGATGACAAGAAAAAATGACAAGATTAGAAATGATAAGATTTTTTTATTAAAGGTATAAAAAGACAAAAATGTGTATTTATGAAATGTAATTAATAAGATATTTTATAAAATCGTGAAGTCAAATTTTATTAAGGTAAAAACACTCTGAAAAAAGAGTGTTTCACTCACTGAAAAAGAACAAAGACTTTGAGTAGTGTAAAAATAATTCACTGTCCACCTCTGCTATTTGTGATATTTGAAGCTCTGTTTCTGTATTGAATTTCTATTTTTTCTATTTCAGACTGAAATCCTATTCACCTACACACTGTGACGGGCCATAAAACAATATTACACAGAAGTTGAACCATTTAACATATCTTTAATAGTTTGATTCTTTGTTATTTTGATGAAGGAACATTATTCATTGAGCAGATTTCTTTGGCCGTTCTGTATTCCTGATTTAGGGCTTAACTGGATTAAGAGAGCAGAACAGAAACATTGTGACGAGTTTGTTAACTAGTAATCACTGTGTTCTTAGAGCAGGATTACTAATCCATCTTTATCAAGACTATTAGGCCTGTCACTGCACAAAGCCGCCATGCTAACGGGCTTTATCATGTCTTAGTCTGATGCGGAGCTGAGACAACAAGAAGACACAACCATGCCTAAAAGGCTCTGTCTACAATGGAGAGACAAATTACCAAACTCCAGCTGCCCTTGGAACTCAGATTAAGCTCTTTTTTTAGTCATTTCAACGGTATCTGACTTTACCACACCAAAAGAGTTCTGCACAGTTCCATTGCTGCAATGTCATTTGATAAAGTTTATTGAAATGTTTTTTTTTTACCTTTTAGGTGCTGTGAGGTATTGAAGGGATTGTTCACCCAAAAATGAAAATTCTGTCATCATTCGAGTTGTTCCAAATCTGTATACATTTCTTTGTTCAGATGAACACAGAGAAGATATTTGGAATTGGAAGGATGCTTATAACCAAACAGATCTCACCCCCCATTGACTCACATAGTAGGAAAAATTGCTTTATATGTTTTTTTGTTGTGTTGAACACAAAAGAAGACATTTTGAAGAATGCAACAGTTCTGGGGCACTTTTGACTACCATTGTATTGTTTTCACTATGGTAGTCAATGGGGGGCTAAATCTGTCTGGTTATAAGCATTCTTCCAAATATTTTTCTCTGTGTTCATCAGAACAAAGAAATTCATACAGATTTGGAACAACTCAAGGTGAGTAAATTATGACAGAGTTTTTATTTTTGGATGAAGTATCCCTTTAATGCCAAATTCTGTCGTTTTTAATGTTTCCACCATGTAAAGTTATGTCGAGTTAAATCTGGCAAACTTTAAAATGTCAATTTCTGACAAGTAGTTACAAGTGTAACTATAGGAGGTGAATATCCTAATTTATCTCTATTATTCCAGCTCTCCACTTAAGGACAACATATTTAATGTTGTAATATCTATTAAATAAACTACTAGTGTATTTGGATATTTGACATTTATAATGTATCAGATAATGGACATTGTATACATTATATTGTTTTACATTATATTTACAATAAATTTTGTATTATTAATTAATGTGTACTTCTTCATGACGGACATATGTAAATATACAATTGCTAATAAACCATTCAAAATGAATGGCTTAATTTGATATGACAAAATCCACTCAACACCTATTAAATATACTATATATAGACTAAAAATGTATTAGGCTTCTCAAATAAGTGTGATTGTGGTTTTACTCTCTTCCTGAAATTGGACATCCCTTTATGCTGGATACTGCTTTATACAGTTTGTTATTTTTGTATTTGAATTATTTTGCAAAAATAATGTATGTTCAGAAAACAGTCTTGAGAAATATTGGTTCAATTTAAAAAATATATGTCCTTTATTTGATCAATATACAAACTTTTTATTGAAAACAAATATACCCTTATAAGAGCAATGGTGTTTAAGTCAAACACCTTAAATATATATCTGTTAATTAAATATTTGTACAAATAGAAAAGATTGTTCCAATACAAAAAAAGAAATATGTACAATGCAACTGCAGATGTGATTTTCTCAGTCTTGTAGTGAATCGTCGATGTCAATGTCGACATCAGAGTCCTCTGTGAAATCTCTCTCCTCGTCCTCTCTGCCCTGAGATCCTGGGCTTTTTGGCGGTACTGCGATGCCTAGTTTGGCAAGTTTGGCTTGTTGCTGTTCAAGACTTTGTTTTCTCCACTTGATGCGTCTGTTCTGGAACCAAACCTTAACCTGCACACAAAAAAATCCGATTCAGTCTTTGAACTGTGCTGGATAGGCCTATTCGTAGTTTAAAATTAAATGTAAATCAAATCTCAATTCATAACTGATGTGAATTTACCTGTGCTTCAGTGAGCTGAAGAGCAGACGCCAGGAGGAAACGCTCTGATCCCACCATATACTGCTGGCGTGCAAATTCCTTCTCCAGTCTGGACAGCTGTTCGTTGGTGAAACTGGTGCGCATTCTTTTGGACTTTCCAGTTTTGTGTTTATAGTGAGAGTGAACTGCTGCTTTTGCGAGGACAGCATCTGTGCGTGATAAATATGTGCATTGGTTAGAACACTGAATTTCATATCCACCTTAATTTGGCGCAAATATATTCGGAAAACAAAAACGTTTCCAGGTAGTTATGTTTATGAAAATACATACCTTGTGCGTACATAGCTCCACGACACGTTGTCTGGTAGTTGTAAGGTGGATAACAGAAAACGGGATACCCAGTCTGTGTATGCATAATGCCCTGGTTATACGCAAATTGTGGAATTTGCGAGTAAACGTGTGACGCAAATGGGACTGCGGTGGTCGACACTGCTTGACTGCTTATGTTCCGATATAGATTTGTCGTCTCTCTCTCCGTATGATCGGGCCTTGCGAGGAGTGCGTCGATGGTGAAGGATTTCCCTGTGCTCGGTTTTGATGGAGTAGACAAGCACGCGTTACTGACATAGTCCGGATGGAAAGCTGCATGTGGACGCATTGGTTGTCCAAAAGGTTCGTGGGCTCGTCCAGGCATCTGCATGGCTTCTGGTTGGTGTTTGGAAAATATCTCTTTAAACGAAAGTTATCCGCAGCAGAGATGCTTTCCTCTGAGGAGTGAAGTCGAATGCTGCTGGTAGAGCCCGGGGCTCTTTTATACCTGCTCTGGGACGCGAGGTGTGAGCGACCCCCAGTGCGCTTTTGTCTTTTTAAGTGGCAGATGAGTCAAACGAGCGGCGCTACAAGGGATCCAATTAACTGATGGAGTTGTAACAAGCTGAGATTGTCAAATATCCTAATGGCCCTCTCCACTACATGCCCCCGGAGGTAGCCCAGAAACACAGAGAGGGGGTCAAGAGCCGAGAGCCAGGAGGTCTAGATTTACTACAAATTCCTGCATGGGTGCGCGCTGCAGAAACGTCCTGTGTGAGTGCATTGATGTAACCCAAATCATCTTACTTCGTGTTTGAACATTCAAAGGGTACCGCCGAATGCGCCACACAGCGGAACAAATACCCTCACATTCAGAGGTCAAAGAAAAGGGAAAATCACATTAGAGCTTAGCCCGTACATCTCAATCAAAGCCAGTTGCCTGTTTTGAAGACTCCAGGTTGCCACCTAAATGTAAATCACTTGTTCTTAAGACTTTCATTCATGGTTAGTGAACTAATTCATAATTTGGGCCTAGACCACAGTAGCCTGGCACCTACGTGTTGAAGATAATGTTAGAATTCACATCCAGTTTCAGTCCCGAGGTGTCAAATGAGAGAAGGCATAAAAGCAGATCTCCTCGGCTGTAGTTGATGTAAACACATTGATCAGTTCTCCTCCCTCAATCAAGCGTTGGTGCGTATCGCACCCTGTGTCAATTGTGTTTTGCCAGTTTTGGTGTTGCTCGAAAATTGAAGGGAGGATTTTCTCCACCTGGGCTTCAGTTCTCTCACTTCAAGTGCGTAACCCGCTGATTTTACGCAGTGTTGGTCGCGTAACTCAGATGAGCGCCTAATCTATTGAACATTTCCGCCCGCGTGCAGCTGATGCATAATTCCTCCAAATAAAAGAGCGGTACGTGACCTCTGGGCTCCCATCAATGTCTTTCACCCCTTCCACGTTTTATTTCGGTCAAAGAATAATTACTAGGAGCTTCCTAATGAAACCGAATTTAAGTGTATCACGATGATCATTAAAGACCTCGGGGAACTATGGCGGAAATCACTTATCTGAAGAGGGAGACCCCATTACTGGTTCTTAATTAGGACATGAAACGCCACAGATGAAAAGCAGCGGCTTCACTAAAGGAAGTGATTTGCCTTCTAACACTGCTTTAGAACAAAGAAACCCTCTTTCAAGGGAGGATTATAGGCAGCTCTGCAAACTTTATGTGCTCATTGCTATAAGAGAAGTACACTGCTGAGGACTTGCTAAAGCACAGTCAAACAGTCCTCCCTTTGACCCACGCGTTTTCTAATTAGAGCAGCGCACCTGACACCAAAGCGCATAATGAAGCGCGCAAACAGTGCGCCTCTGTGCCTGTAGACCATCACCGTCTGACCACCGGGGCCAAGTTATCCTTGTTTGTTAACATGTTTCTCTGAACGGGTTTAAAAGAAAGGAATCACGCCGTGCAAGGCGGTGTTTGCATATGACCGTTCAGTCATCGCGTCCGAGTCCTCCCAGGCCACAGCAGCACATCTGGGCAGCAGGACTGTATTCTTTTTTGTGCCTTTAAATTTTGAGTACATTTAGAATGGCCTTACAAATCATTTCAATTTTCTATTTTGTAACGGTTTTACATTACGTCTTCAAAATATGCATTTTCAACCATTTTAAAGTTACAGCAACTCACCAGCGATCAAAAGTTAAAACAGTACATTTTATATATAACTGTGTTGCAAGGATAAAAACATCAGTCTAGGTCAAAATCAAGGATGAGTTTAAGTTTGTGTATTGGAGCCAGACAGAGAATACACTGATGGGCTTTTTTTGTCACGGTCCTTTTCATAGGCATAATGGGGTACAGTGGCTGCCCCTCCTTCAATGTCTTCAAAACTGAAACTCAGCTCGCCACACCACATCACCCGAAGCATTACATGTTTAAGACAATTTCTTGTGTAAAAGCCACAAATGCTCAGCAAAACGACATTTCTCTTTATTCCTTGCTATAATGTTGGATCTATTTGAATTCTTACTATGTGAACTATTCAGATTAGGCCTGTATGTTGTTTGTATTATCATGAATAGTATGAATAGTTCAAATATTAGTGCTAATTTTGTTTGAAAAAATATCTGGGTTAGGATAAAAAAGCCTAATTTCAACAACATTTATGTTTTATCCATTTTGATGGAAAACATCTGCATGTTGAGTGTCGAGCAGCTTCTTTGGATTTGCTACTGATGTTCAGTGGCTAAATCCTGTTTTTGTTTAAATATAATGCTCAATGTTTTATTTAGTTTGTAATGAAGACAAGTGACATTAAGATTATTACCTGAGAGGTGAAAAGTGACCAATTATCTCACCTAGTGAATGGACATCAGGCTAACTTTTATAAATAGGAGTTGCATAATGTCCCAGAATGGACCATCCTTATTCTTTTCACCGTTGTTACGATCACGGTCAGAAAAGAGAAAACAGCAATGGCAAATTGCCCTATCTGTCTCACCTTTATTGTTTCAAGTGGTTTGGCAGGACGACCAGGTAACGTACGTCTAGCTTGAATACACATCACAATGATGTGTTCAATCTGCAGTGAGGTTTACTTACACACTTTTGCCTATATAGGGAAAATGAAAATAAGCTTGACTGTGGATCAAGTTGATATTTTAGCCTATTTTATGCATTTGCCATTTGTGCACTTTTTACACCAAGTTAATTTCACATTGATAAAGTGTGTACAGACACGTGCTGGCTTACTGTTCTTTCTCTCCTCTGTCAATTTAAAGGGATAGTTCACCCAAAAATAAATCTTTCATAATTTATTCATCATTGTCATTCATTTTCTTTTGAATACACAACACAAAATAAAATGTTTTGAAGAATGTTGGTAACCAAACAACATTGCACAAAACCACTGAGACATTTCTCAAAATATCTTATTTTATATACAGGTCTTTAATGACTATTAAAGATTAAAGACTAATATAGATTTTTGGGTGAACTATCATGTTAATATATATTCAGACATATACAGTAGTGTTGTTCTCAGTTCTTAATCGGCTTTATCTTGTCATTTAAAAATGTGGCAGTAAAACTAAAGTAAAGCGGTTTAAATGTGTATTCTGTCTGTCTGACATCGTTTGACCCCCCTTACCCTGATGGTCCAGGCATGACCAGGACTCATCTCCATTTCAGATGCCTTGATTTCTCTCTGTTGGACTGCAGGGTTTAAAAACGCTGGGCCGTTGTCACAATCATTCTGCCCATGCAACTAATGTCCCATTATCCTTCCAGCTCTTTGTTTGAGTCTTGTCTGCTCATCATGATGACAATAGAATATGGATGGACCTGAAGCCTAATGAGGTTCCTTGATAGCTTTTTTTTACAGTGATTGCCTAGAAACCAGGACCATCAGATTTCGACACTGTTTTTACTTTCAGCAAGGTCAACATTTTTAAATGTAATTTACATTCATATAAGCAAAAAATATAAATGAATTAATTTTTATATTATTTTCACTTTATAATAATTATTTTTTCTGTTTAAAACAGAGGACACTTGGGGTGGTCACACAGGTTATATGTTGTAGGAAACTATACGGTTGTGTGATAGAGGCCCAACTAAACAAATGTAATATTTTTTCACTTTAGAGGAAAAATGCATATATTTATCCAGGCAGAAATACTTTTTAACATTGCAACAATAATGCATGTCAATACAAAGATAGCTTTACATAAAAAATAAATAAGATAAACTGCCATTTGTAATGAAAATATATTCATGTTAATGCAGGTGTTTTTGTATTTTCCTCAGTTAGACAGCAACTATGTACATGAATATGGGAAGCTTTTGCTTTTAAATACCCAAAGTATTACCTTACAGACCATTTATGTTTTGGGAAAAAAAAGTCTGATTGGTTTTATATAAATATGTATTTAAAGGTTTTATGTTCAAACGCCTGGTTTCAAATCACTTGGTTCAAAGGTATCATGAGTTAGAATATCATACTTCTAATATATCATATTTGCCATTTTTTGTGTGAATTTTAACCAAAGCAGTCATTAAGTTATTGTTCTCTCTTGCTGTTGACAACCCTGACATATACATTGAAGTATACTTTTAATAAAGTTTGAACTGTATTCTCAGAACAGGAAAGTTTTAAAATTGCATTACTGTTAAAAAGAATTGAATGGCACATTATATGGTAGATTAGAGTGTCAATTTAACCTAGATGATGTGCCAACATGCCATACTTTCATAAAATCTGATGACAGAAAAAGTGAAACAACTAGTCATTGTGTGATAGTCAATATCAAACCCTTAATAGTGGAGCTTGCATGTCAGATTGTATTTAAGTATAAAACACCATTTAAACATTTTAGGGTTAGTAGATACATTAAAATTAAAACATTATTAATACAAAAATGTATGAAATCCCCTATGAGCTGCTTTAGTTGTGTATGCAGATACTTTTTAAGTCATTAATTTCACTCAAAAGCATTGGTGATTCATGTATTAATGGATAATTCCTATTATAACAAACTTAATGTTAATATCATAGCATTTCTTCAACATATGCCTTTGTTTTTATCATATAGGTTTGAAAGAAACATCTTGAGAAATATGAAAAACAATCAAATGTTGTGTATTTACTCGTTCGTACTTTGAATCTCCTTTCTGATTTAAAATCCTTGTCATGAATGTACTTTATCTATTTCATCCCGGGTTAATCTGATAATGTCTGTTGATTTATTGCAGTTGCAGTATTCAACACAAGAGTGAGTGTTGTCATATATTACAGTATCTGTCACACTTAACAACGTGCTTTTTTACTCAGCGGTGTAAGACGTGTGAAATTTTCACTTGAGGTGAACATTGTGGCAACAGAATGTGATGTTTGGTGTATTCTCAATAAATCAATAATGGAATGTGTGATCTATCCATAGTCTGTTTCCAAGATCCACGCAGGTGGTCTTGAGGAGAAGGAGACATTTTATGGTGGTATTTTTGAGGGGGTAGTGGAATTATACGGGGCATTTTAGGGGGGTATTTGGGAAAGTTATGCAAGGTGACGCTCTTTAATGGAGGTGAGAATTGGTGGGTTGGACTTTGACACTTGATCTGTGTTTACACTTCCTGTCACAGAGAGTGAGAGTGAATACAAAGTGTCAGAATGCCTGACCACTGTGACCAACCTTAAACCAAGAAGAGTCATATATGTAAGCAGCCTTTTCCATAGAGACAGAAGGACATACAACAATGAAAATGAGACAGACTGTACCCTTATTGCATACATAACGGTACAGCATGTCCCAACCTCATGCCTAACTATATCAAAATAATTTGGGACACTTTTTAAACCACCACATACAATTTCTAAAAATCTAACACATACTCTCACATACTTTGTGTTTATTGAAATCAAATCAAATATCTGCCTAAATATTAAATGTTAAATATTAAATATCTGCCTTAAAATTTTAAATGTTGCCTTAGCAAAAATCTACAAATAAATTAAACTAAAATAAAAATGTATTAACTTAAACGTATATTACATAATTCACTTATATAGCAATATCATATTTAAACAAACAAATAAAAATACATAACAAAATTGCTAAAAAAATAACGAAAATTTACATGAAATCTAAATATATCAAAATAAAAGATAATTCAAAATATTAATAAAACTACAATAATACTTAAATAACAACAAAACTATAACTCTGACACCCGAGGTGAAACTTTGAAAAGCTGTAAACATACACACATATTTTAGCTTGCATAAAATATAGAAATTAAGTAGCAGGGGCATCACTAGACCCCTTTTACTGGGGCACGTCCCCCAGTATAAATCTCAAGATTAAGTTTTAACCATTTTCTTAATTTTTGAGTGTGGCCTATTCATTTACACTGTTAATCGCGTCAAAAAACTGATCTACATTCAATGTAGTAACCTAATTCATGCTTGTTCAACAAACACTCAACTGAACTCGTGCCGTCATTTCGCGAAGAAATCCAGGTCCGCGCGCAACAAATGCAGCACACAGCTGCGCACGCAGGTGAGCTGAGGTGACGACATGCGACTGAGGTGGTCTATGAAAACATGACGAAACTATACGTTTTTAAAAGATATCGATTATCAAGTCTTGACAAACAAACTGTACAACCCCAGCCATTTAGGTCTCAGACATTAGAGGAAAACCAGGAAAATTTGGGAATATCTTTGTATTTTAGATTAAATATGCTCTTTAAGTTTCTTGAAGTTGTAAATTATTGAAAATATGTAATTATTCATTGTTATCATTGTGTAATGAAGAATGCAAGTATGCAATTCATTACTTGCTTTCATTATTTGCATGCAATGTATGCCATTTATGCCTTAAACCATGCATGTACATAATGTTAATGTTGAGTATGTTTAAGGTAGGCTACTTAATTTTATATATTTTTAGCAGGCTTTCAAGAAAAAAGTAGGAAAAGTAATGGGGACCTGTGCCAGCTTTTGATAACCCTGTTAAGTAGTTTTCATTATGCTTTTGTGGATAAATAGAACGTCAAACGTTTTCCTGTTCCTGTGCTATTTCTCTTTATTATTTTGTCATTATTTTCTGTTTGTGTCATTTCCAGGTTTAGTCAGTGTCATGTACTAACAGTCTTTTTATGTTGGATACTACAAATTTGAAGTCAGTTTCGAAAAAGGTTACTGATGTAGACCTACAGAGAAAATCGTTGCTCATAGTTGTCTAAAAACATTCTCATAGTCTGGTCTGGATGCTTTTAAACATTCAAACAGATAAAAACGTTTATAATCAGAGTTGTTGTGCATTTGTTGTTGGGCCTGTACTTGTAGGCTACTACAAAGGCAGTAAGCTGTTTTTACTAGGGTTCCTCATTAGGGGGTAAGTTCAAAGACCTGTTACCATGGAGTTCACACACACAAAGGTTGGAGTAACAGCTGACGACGAATAGTTGACCGCATGTGCGCTTTGGCATTCACGCAACGCAAACTGAAAGATCCCACGCTTTTCTATTGACCTCTAGTGGTTCAAATTATGAATTCCTTACAGGATTGTGATTGTATATGCAACGCTTTACTAAAGTGAAGGCTACCTGAGAAAAATAAATGAGAGGTATTAAAAAACTTCTGGATGTTCCTAATAAATTAAATGATATAAAAGCATAGTATAAAAAAGTGCATAAGGCCATGTCAAATGGTATATTAGGCCTATATCATAGGGGATATTTTTTTCATTTTACAAGCATAAAATGTATATGTTTGTATTTAAACAAATAATGAATATATATACTAAGGGCTTTTGTTGCTTATATTTTTATATAATTTAATTGGAACTTTACTGGCAGTTCCTTTTACCTCATGGCTTGGTTTTTGCTCTGATATGCATTTTCAGCTGTTAGATCTTTTATTGAAAGGTGTGTGCCTCTCCAGATCATACTCATTCAATTGAATTTGCCACATGTTAAAGTGATAGTTCACACAAAAATGAAAATTCTGTCATCATTTACTCACCCTCTTGTCATTTCAAACCTTTATGACTTTCTTTCTTCAACAGAAAACAAAAGAAGAAATTTTGAACAAAGTTAGTTCCCGAACAGCCCTGGACGCCATTCACTTCTATTGTATGGACACAAAACCAATGCAAGTGAATGGGATCCAGTAAACAACAAAAATATCTTCTCTTGTGTTCTGCGGAAGAAACAAAGTCAAACAGGTTTGATATAAAGAGTGATTAAATGATGACAGAATTTTTATTTTTGGGTGAACTATCTTTTAAATAACTCCACTCAAAGTGTAGAAACATCAACAAGCAAAACTGGAATGTTTCTTTGCAAAATTGTCACAAATCTGTTTTTGTTTTGCCATTATTGTGGAGTATAGACAAATGTAAAAAAAAATATTTAGTAGTTTAACATAAGGCAGTAACACATCAAGTTAATAAAATTAAGGGGTTTGAATACTTTCGCAAGCAACTGTATACTCTATTCTAACCTTGTACCCCTAAACCTAACCCTCACAGAAAATGTTCGCCATCCAAAATTACTCGTATGAGGAGGAAAGGCAACCACTGCAACCATCCACTCACTCACTCGCCTAAATCCACCCACCCACTCACTCATTGAACTGAATAAATAAATGGTTTCATTATGCATATGTGTTTCTTTTTAGCATTCTGTATGTCATAATAATCCAATGTTATGTGTGTGTTTGTGGTGCAGGCGGAGCGGAGTACGATTGTAGGAGAAATCCAGTGATATCCTTTGGTTTTAGATGCTGGCCATAGAACAATTACAAAGAACAATTTGTGAATGTATCATTGTCAAATTACTATTGTCATGTCTTTTAATTGATCGTGGATTTTGATTATGTGGGATGGATGAAAATAAAGATTAGGCAAATTTTAAGTTGTACACATTGTTTAATCAATAATACACATTTTAGACATTCCAACATTTAGAAAAACAGACAGCACAAAGTCCTCAATTATCACATTATTATCTTTCCATTAAAAGCGCAATGGAAACTCTGAGCAGTTTTATTAACATGATCTGTGTTAATTGCTACTAGGTCAATTATTTAAGAACTCAAGGCCAGTCTTTCAAGCTTATTTAAACACACATTTGTATGTTAAATAAGAAAGTTACAATAGAAAATAGAAACATCAATGATCAACTCAGATATTCAAGGACTGCAAAGTGCAGCAAAGTCAATTATTTAGGAATTCGAGTTAATCCAAAAACCTTTTTCTTTATCAACAATAAAGACGTAACAGTAAGAAGTCAAGGTCTGTCCTTCAAGTATATAAAACACACATTTGTTCCTTAAATAACAAACTTACAGTATAAAACAGAAACATCAGTGATTAACAATGTTATTTAAGGAACAGTCCTTGAATATCTGAGTTGCGGTATAAAACAGAAACATCAGAGAACAGTTACAGTAAGAACTCAAGGTCCGTCTTTCAAGGCCGTAATGTTAAGACAGAAGGGAGCACAGCTCTGTGAGCTGGACTGAGCTGGGCAATGATGCACGCATCCCATGACAGAGAACGACCAAGAGAGTGTTCCTCAGTCAGAGTTCCAGCAAGACATGTGGCAGATCTCTTCACCGTTCTGGAATACCTACAACGGTACAGAGAAGCATTCTGACTGGAACGTGGTGGGCAGTCAGACCTAGGACAGCAACGATCGTAACGCCAGACTCCAACTGGTCTCCAGAAAAACACAGAGCTGGGAAAATATGTGTCTGATGAGGGGACTTTCCCTTCCACCTCCACAGGTAAATCAGGTGGATGGAACCTCATCCTGTCATCCTTCAGAACTTTACACCACCTTCTGTTGCCATTCTGGTCTTGATAGGACATTGCCTTCTGAAAGTGTCCTTTGTCTTCATCCTCCTTTAGCCACATGATTTCTGCTGTGTAAAGCCCAATAAGACCAGATTCCGTGTGTTGTGCCAGCCTTCAAACGTCACTTGGTAGTAAAACAAAGACAAAACCTTTCGTAACAACCGTTGAGTAAATAGATGTAGACCATACTTAAACTTACAGTTACCCCATGACGTGGAATATCTGCTGCTGTGTCCGATGTTGCAGTGCCCAGACAAGGCTGAAGTGCTGCACCAGTCACATCAGGACCAACCACGCGTGCAGCTCTTACATCGGCATCACTTACATTAGATGTCCTCCCATCTTCAACATCAGGAGCTGATGCAGGAGCCTTTGAAATAATAACGGCATTAGGAAAAAATAACAATATAAAAAAAAGACAAAACCTTTTGTAGCAACCACTGAATACATTGATGTAGACGGTTTCCTTAACACAAACCATACTTAAACGTACAGTTACCTCATGACGTGGAGTATCTGCTGCTGTGCGTGTTGCTGATCTTGCAGTGCCCAGACAATAATGATGATTAATAATTACAGATCATTACAGACAGTGAATAAATAAAACTAATTGTATTATTATTTTAAATGGGAATTTCTCTGGATATGCACATTCTTGGGAACATTTGGGATAACGTAAGTACACAACTGCATGAAATATATCACACTGTGAAAGTGATTTTTGGATATTTCACAACAAAATTATTCTGTATTGTGGCATTAATACGAACTCGATGCAGCTCTAGTAAAGCGCCTCTCCGTCGCTGTCGACACATATTTCTCCCCTGCTTTCCACGAGAAAGGTGAGGTTTAGAATTAGGTGTGGGTGCGGGGTTTAGAGATAGGGACCAATCACAAAGCAGCATCCTAAGTGAAAGAACCAATCAGATGTTTTTGTGTCTGGTTGTTTTGGTGCTGTTTCCTCTGCTGGGCTTTTTTAGCAATGAAGCCAATGTGATTGTCCCTCTTCAGGTCCTGCGAGATGGTGGTGCACAGGAACATGAATGACTCCACTGCTGCCACAGTGCTGTTCATGATGGTGTTCACTTCTCCTGAAGTCCACAATAGTCTCCACTGCGTTCAGCTCCAAGTTGTTATAACTGCACCAGACAGCCAGCTGCTCAAACTCCTGTCTGTACGCAGACTCATCACCATCCTGGATGAGGCCATTGAGTGTGGTGTCGTCTGCAAACTTCCGAAGTCTGACAGAAGGGTCCTGGGCAGTGCAGTCATTGGTGTGCAGGGAGAAGAGCAGTGGGGAGAGAACGCACCCCTGGGGGGCGCCAGTGCTGTTTGTGCGGGTGCTGGATGTGAGTTTCCCCTTTTTCACTAACTGTTGCCTGTCTATCAGAAAGATGGTGATCCACTGACAGATAGAGCCAGGAACGGATAGCTGGGTTAACTTCGTCGGGAGCAGTGATGGGATGATGATGTTGAAAGCGGAGCTGAAGTCCCCAAACAGGATCCTCACATAGATCCCTGGCGGTACTTGTCAGTAAAATTGCTTGGGAACCTGATGTTCCAAATATGGTAAGAGGCATTATATTTCCGTCACACGCTTGCAGTATTTGACCAATCACTATGCACTGGTTAACTGGCCAATCAAAAAGCGTGCGTTTCAGAGAGACGGGGCAAAGAGGAGATATTGTCAGGGGGCTGTCACGACTGGGGTGACAAAAGACAAGACTTTTATTACAAAACAAAACACCCACGATGCGGTAATACACGAACACGACTAAAATACAGAACTGAAAGTAAACACTTCCCACGAGGTGGATAAACCAAGGGTACTAAATAACAAGACTTACGATATGACAGGAACCTAACTAAATTACAAACATGACACAACGTCGAACAAACTTGAAAACAAACGAAACAAGGCAGGGTACTCCAGATCAGGAACAATATAAAAGGGCAGGATCACGATAAACAGGCAGTATCAAAAAAACGTTTTTAATTACAAATATGAATTATCTATTAAGAGGGCATTCCCCTAGCCACAGGTCCTATAATACATACATAATGTGGATATCAATATATATATAAATGGCCTGATAAAAGATCATATCTTTTATACAGTATGTCCAACGCTTAATTGATGGAAGAAAATATAAAGACCGGAAAGACTAGTTATGGATGCCTACACAATGCTGTCAACACTCAGAGAAGTTGGCTAAATGTTATTAAGTACTAAGAGAGCTAAAATTTCCATGTACGGCTGTGAAGTGACAACAAATATGTTTTATAATGTGACCGTGCACAAAAGTGTATTTGGATTAAACGCCGTCCTTTGGGTTACCATCTGCCAGATATGTCACCAGTAGAATCCAAGACAATACCAGTAGAGACTCACCCCATATGCTAAAGCCAATACAATTCCCATTATAACCAATCCATTTGAACTTACTGATGCTTAGTATTAAGCAAAGTCCCGTCTGGGAGGAAAAAGACTCTTTGGTAGGTCAGAGGGTCAGCTGGTGGAGCTCTCTCACTAGTATGTGTAGAGTATCACTACAGGCATCACAAAGTTTGTCGGTGTTTTATGATATAAAAGCTCCTGTGAGAATGACATTGTATGTTTTTACAGAGAAACCTTTAGGATCTGTGGTACGAAAGGCAGGCGGTTGCGTCATCGAGGAGGGAATGCACTTTGCGTTTGTTGACCGGGTCATGCACTCCATTACAACGGCTGCTCAGCCGGACAAGGAAAAGCCCTACGCTCGCTTCAGTGATAGAAAAGTAGATCCAGCTGGGAGGTTCTTTGCAGGTATATATTCAGAAAATACAATATATTTGGGTGACTCTACAATAATACAGTGCATTAGGGTTTGCTGTATGCTAAGTGTATAGTTATGTTAAAGTGTAATGTGTCGCAGTTAATTTTATTAAACCCACATTTCCCCCGCCGTGTCCAAGTACCATGGGAGTAGAACTGCCGCCGGCCGTGGTGGAGAGAAAACCGGGGTCTCTGTACATGCTTTATCCTGACCGTTCATCATTCAGACCAGGTGGACATCTCCGATAGTTTGGACTGGTCACCGGATCAGCCCATCGATAACCACATCGAGAGCCTGCCGTTCATGACCACGACATCCAGACTGAAGGCCCGTGTGTATGTTTTTGTATCGAACGGTGTAAAAATTTAGTCTGTGTTCTCAAATCGGTGTATTTTCAGTATGTGTGTGATTAAGCTGACCGCAGAGGGGTTTTCAGGGTAGAGCTCATGAAGATATACCAGACGGCACGTGCATAGACCCAGAGGGCATCTGTGAGTCGCCTGCTACCATGGAGGAAGAGATTTGCGTAATTGACCCACAAACCGGTGTACAGTTTGTAAAACCCTTTGCCATGTGAGTTTGTGTTGCTGGGATAAAATAACTACACTAAAATTACATTTTGAGACGGTTTATTGGAATAAAGGCTTTAAACCTGCAATCTTTATCTGAATGACTTTTGGCCAGGCGGTCAGGCATCTGATTGGAGACAGTGAAACTGCCAGGGGAAGACCACCTCATGTTGTTTGGGTGGGAAGGGTCACGCTGATCTGTACGTCACCATCGCAGCGTTTAAAGACATGGATGAAGATTCACTGGCCAAACAGCCTGTGGCTGGCTGCATATTTAAGGTGACATAACACATAAGGTGACATCACGGGGTGACATCATAACTAACCGACACATAATATCCTTTATTCTCACCGCAGGTTACTGGATCAGGAGTGACAGGCATTCCATCGTTCTCGTGTACTGGATACAAATCAAGAAGACAGTGATGATAGTTATTAAACCATCTCAATTTTTCTGCCACCGTTGTAACTGTGCAACCGTCGATTTAATGCACGCTTAGGATAGATGAAAATCTTTGTTTCGTGGTATTAGACATTGGAAAATATTTGCCTTAAACTGATTTAAAAGACCTTATCAGTGGATATAAAATGCAATTATTTACAAATCCACTTTTTAGATGTGACGTACAAATGTGAAACAATTGGACACATTTCTAATCCTGTTTACATTAACCAAACTCTGTGATCAAAAGTATTAATAAATGATTTACACGGATGGATTTGATAGAGATCATAATTCCACATTTGTAATGTTTATTATTAATGATCTCAACGTGCTGCTGGCAAACAGAGGTGTTGAAGTGAGCTGATCAGATATTGTTATATGGTTTACTAATGATGTTGCTATACATAATAACGACTGCGTACTAAAGTTGCTGTTTTCCATTTTTTATGTCTTGTTAAAATCAAAACGAGACATATTTTTAAGTAAAACCAGATCTTCTAAATGTAGGGTGAGACTTTCCATCAGCTTTTTGAATTAGAAAAAGTGGGTGTCACATCCAGGGATTGAGGCAAAAAGGGTTAAAAGACATGATGGATGGCTTTATAAACTCATATTTTAGGCAAATGCTAATTTGAAATAACACCAGCAGTGCACCGTAATCCATGTTGATTTGAAGCATATCTATGATGTTAAAGATTCTCTGTGCAACTAGGTTTGGGGGAAAAGGTGGAATAATTTTTGTATGAATCTTCAATATTAACTGAGAAAGTGAAGAAAACGCTGAATTTACTTTTTTTTTATTCTGCTATATTTAATGAGTTTGAATCATATTTATGTTTTCACAGGCAGTAGCACTTTTTTAACAAAAAGCGTACGCCTCCAAATAAAGATATTTTGTTTTATAAGGGTGTGTTGTTGTTATTCTTTTTACCACCTAACCAATGAAATAAACAGCATTCGATGTACACATTTTAAAAGAGCAGACTCTCTGTTAAATGTGAAACATGGCTTTTAGGACATCTAGTGTAATGGAAATAGCATTTCACAATATGACAAATCCTGTTTAGAAGCTACAGTATACAGTTTACTCATTTATCCTCTTTCACAAATGCATCACTTGGGGGTTATGTGAAATTATTTAATAAATCTTCACTGTCTTCAATTGTCTCAAAATATTCTTATCCAAATATCCAAACACTACGTCATAAATCGACAACCAAAAGGGAGAAGAGCTGAAATTTGAAAAAAAAATTCTAAACACAACGTTATCGCTTGATGACAAATTACAAGACAAAGTGAGAGAGGAAATGCGGAGTTTTAGCAGAAGTACGTCATCGCCCCGTGTGCATATTTTTTTGCTTGTATTAAAGACTCAATCTTGTGTTTTGTTATCTGAAAGAGCCATTGAAGAAAACTATCAGGCAAACTACCACATCAACAGCTGGATATCATCTACATTCAATAGTCAAAAACTCCAAAACAAGTACTGGGAATTATGGGAATATTGAGAAAATATACGAAATAATAAATCAAATTAACTTCTGAACATTTAAGTTGGCTGATTCAGAACCTTATAAACATGTTCCACTCCCCATTTTATTCCATCACACCTCAGCAGGTTTTTTTTACCTCATGTGTCCAGAAGAGGGCGGTGTGCCTCTTTCTCTAATCCAGCCAACAACAACACTCAGAGAAACATACCGTAGTTAAGGGCTCATGCTAAACAACAAATACAGAGAGGAATGTGGCACAGTGTGTTCAGTGTTCAGTGAGCACATGAAATATCATTAAAATGAGCAGCTCCGACAGAAGAATCCCAACATAACAGAGGGGCTCAGTTCTGATTGAAATGTGTGGTAAAACGTTTAATAGTTTGTCCCACGTTGTTATTTATGAATCATCAGGCCATGGACCGTTTGATTCACGCCTCCCACAAATCTTAGTAAATACAGGCAGTCAGACAGGAAGAGGGTTAAAGTACAGACTCATTCCACATTTCTGTATGTAGTCATATGTTGTCTGTGAAAAAATGAGTGCCATGACTCACTGTGCAGTCACATAAATACAACCACACCCCTGCTTATATCTATGGATACTGTGACATTGGAATTATTGTAATGTGAATGTCAGTGGGTCTTGTATGATAAATAGCCTTTGATGTTTGTTTTTTCTAAGTCTGTTACCTGGCACTGTTCCATATATGGAACGCTTACCTTTATTTCAATATTTGGCATGTGAATTCTTATTTTATCATGACAATCTATATATCATTGGAAAGGTCCAAGCTTCTATAATACATATTGTATCACTGTTTTATAAAATAAAATATGTAGAAGGAGTAATCTATTTATAAATGGCAAGAGTGCGCTTCCAAAAATGTATGTCCTGCTAAAGGACATTGTTCCGCCAGTGGAACGCTTACATTTACATCAGTATTTGACGGTCCTGTCAAATTTTTCATTGTCTCTTCATGCGAAGAACTAAAAAAAATTGAAAAAGAAGATTCTAAATGTCTGTTGTGGTTTCCAATGTCAGATCAATTGCAAACGTGCCCCTATTGAATTATTGTGGTACTGCAGCTAAAACACCCACAGAAGACACATCATTTGGTCTATCAAGCTCAAACTTCATAAAAAAACTGGTGGTACTTGGGACTTTGACCTTTTGACGTTTTTAAGCTGAAGCACATAGATATTTTATGTTTTTTTTCAATAAAATCTAAACATAATATTTATATAGTTTGTTATAGCAATAAACATAAACTACATTAACTTGTACATTTCATGTACTCCAAAGCATTCTTGAGATACAACCATTTTAGTTCCAACATTGCGTTTTCATGTGTAGGCTAAAAAAGGGCGGTGCCAGGTTACAGGTCAAAAGTATGTGCAAAATGACTTAAAGTCATGGAGATCAGCATGCTCATCTCCACTAGAAGAAAGTGAAACATTTCTGAAATGAGAACATGGCAACCATTTTTTTTAGGTCCTCACACTAATTTAGGTGTGAAATATACTTGAAATTTCTCAGTCTTTAGTGGTATTCGTACTATGTGGTATATTTGTCTGAACACAACTAATGTCCCTGTATTCGTTTTCCATGCAGTGCTTTGTGCCTGTAAACCAAAATGAAAATTACGACACAAATCAAAACTGTAAAAGGAACAACAGGTTTTTCTGTTCTCATGAACTTTGGCCATAGTGAGCTAGTTTACGTGCACTCCTGCACATACACACGCCATATGACACATCATACCTACCTAGTAAAGTACACATACGGTTATTTCATTGTGCTTTTTACAAGAGCAGACGTTTACGTTCAATGATCTTAACGTCAGTCAGCTGAAACTTTATGTCTGCAGTTGCTTTTTTTCTAAACTCGCACAAACTTTTCAGGATGAGATCATACCATAAAGTATCACATGGCGAACTGGTTGTGCCACAAAGCTTTATATTTGCTCACATTTATAACTCTTATCTTGTTTGCTTAAGTGTACTGTATGTGCACTGACTCGCAACGAACACACAGAGAGTTAAAGTACATTAAGATATGACACCGTGTCTTTGGGAGCTGTACCTTTTGACCAAATAAGCCTTAAAAGAAGGACATAGACATTGTACAGTCATTCCAGCAGCCCCTCTTTTGCTTCTGATATATTTTCAGAACTTTTAATTATTCAGAGTCTCATGAGCATGACTTCTCTTCTCAGACTAAAAAAGAAGAACTAAACTGAGAACTAAAACTGTGTTTCCGTTATTCCATGGACTGTACCTCAGTCTCATAAGCAAATCGTGTCGTGCCTTTTAGACAGGAAGAGACAGATTGTGAAGGTTATCATTACACCAAACATAACACATACAACTTTAGTTGCATAGGCACAATCTATTGTAGCCTTGGCAATGAACTAGAATTTATAATCAGAATCATCGCTTCACCTTCAAAAGCAAGTTAATCACGATAACAAAGTCTTTCTTGTTTGAATGGTTATTAACACTGACGTAATGAAGACTTTTATCCTCCCTTTCTGAGCAGTGAAATGCAAGAAATTGCATCATATTGGATTTTTCAACTATCGCATATCAGAATAGGGAGGAATAAAAATGAACTGTGATCTGTTTATCAGATTTCTCTCACGTTCGCATCAGCTGTTATTATGTGAACATCAAGGGTCACATTCATTTTAGCGTTTGGGTAGAGGTTAGTAGGACAAATTGCTGTTTAATATGCACGCACGCTAAAATTGGCGTAACATATGCAGGCAAAAATAGGCGTATTGTATGCATGCACAATTAAACTTTGGCCTACGTATGTCACGGTTTTGAAACAGCGCGTGTTATTTATACGCTATTGATGAGAATGGGTTCGTTTGTTAGACACAAGAGACACTTGAAAAGGAACTTCAGTTGGTGCATTAGCTCTGATGAGAGTCTTTGTGCTGGATAGCAGGGCAGCGCTCCAATCTACAGTCAATGTGACATCTCAGGACAGCCGACAAAAGGCCAGAACCTCTTCTGTCCTGCTCCACAGTTTCAGATAAGACGAACTTGATGCCAATGAGAGTATTCCTGAAACAGGTCAAAAGACAGATGAATGGTCCATGCCTGTGTTTGGACGCTCTCAAACAAATGAACACACATTTGTCAATGGTCTCTTTGCAACACATTAAGGGAACTTTTTTGTGTGTCAGTTGGCAACTTACTACACGGATAATGCCAAATAAATTGTTAAATGTGAATGCAAATAAAATATTAAAAGAATAGTCATAAAACAACGTAGACCTGAATATAGACTGTTTCATCGGTAACAACAAACACAAATTATGAGGCCCTTCAGGTAGACCTCTTCAAAAAATAAATAACTTTTAACTTTTAACTAGTTTTAATTGAATTGGATCCAATTAATATACAATAAAATATTACTTGTAATATTACAGTTAGGAACCTTAGGAATACAGTTAGAAATGGTGTTGTGAGCAGGATGCAGTCGCAGAGGACCGTTGGTGATTCAATGCAGACGGGGAAACTAATGTAAGTCATTCTGTTTACAGCTCAGGTGTCGCCATGGAAACGTGTGAATCAGACCCAACGTATCTGTTTCTATTTAGCATTAGGGATCTTAAGTTGCTCGAGGCTTTTTTAGACCAGATACAACCGTAGCGCATTGAAAATGAGGCTACCACACATTTGGAATCACAATTTCAGACTTAGTCTCATTTTAAAGGGATACTTCACCCAAAAATGAAAATTCTGTCATCATTTGCTCACCTTCGAGTTGTTCCAAATGACAAAAATGTCTTTGTTCTAATGAACACAGAGAAAGATATTTGGAAGGATGCTTATAACCACACAGATCTTCCCCCCATTGACTCCCATAGTAGGAAAAATTACTTTTCTGTGCACTTCTTTTGAACACAAAAGAAGATATTTTGATGAACGTAGGACAGCAAACAGTTCTAGGGCACTGTTGACTACCATTGTATTTTTTCCTACTGTGGTAGTCAAAATGTCTGCAAATTATGTCTGGTTATAAGCATTCTTCCAAATATCTTTCTCTGTGTTCATCAGAAGATTTATACAGATTTGGAACAACTTGAAGGTGATTAAATGAAGACGGAATTTTAATTTTTTGGGTGAAGTGCCCTTTAATGATTGCACCAAAACATGCAACTTAGAAACTTTGCACTACATGCAATAAGATCCTTATTTTCATTTCCCTATGCATATAACTCAAGCTTCTGTGTATATCCTATTAATAGCCTCAGTCCCTCCTGCTTCCTTTTCACAGAGCAGCACACTTCCATTGAGCTCAACAACAATACCTGCATCACAACACATATACAATAGTGGGTGGTTTCCCGGACAGGGATTATTTTAAACCAGGAATAGGTTTTCGTTTTTATTAGCAAATTTAAGTAGTTTTAAAAAACTTTACTTCCTAAAACATTACTTGTGCGCTTTTTCAGACAACGCAAAGGCTATGATGTATTTTAAGATGTCTGTGCAAGTTGTTTTCAGTTTGGACAACTCTTTAGTCTAGGACTAGTCTAATCTCTGTCTGGGAAACCACCCATATATTTCATAAATTCATATCACATATGGTCGTCTCTAGCCTTTTGTCTGTCCTGCATCCACATAACACAACAGCCCATCCCCACACACTGTTCCAAAACAACCCACACAACAAATACAACCTCAAGGGTTTCTCTGTTATATTCTTCAGATTGTCAGTCTAAGAATAGTGTAAGCTGTTTACGTAGTGTCCAAGTTGTGAGGCGGGTCTAACTGCTCAGCCGAGCATGTGTAAGTCGAAGGATCAGCAGCACAAGTCTTCTTTGTGCCCGAGTTGCTTTGCTTGGCTTAAGCTCATCACTGTTGCTTTTTTCTCCCTGTGCTAATGGATTAAAGTGGGGTAAATGTGAAGTCTGACAGCGAGGAGTACCCACAGAGAGAGACTGTGCTTGCATGAGATACAGAAAGGGTGTTTGGGTATTTATACTGTAGCTTGTACATGGTGCTTTGAGGATAGATGCAAGTAACTGTTCAAAATCATTAGGCATTAACAGTAGACAGTAATGGAACTGTATCCATTAGTTTTACAGTCCGAGTACACATTTCTCCAGCGCTCTTCCTCCTAAATGCACACTATTGATTCAGCCGCTAGCACTTTTGCATCCTTCAAATAGAAAGCAGAGGTATACTTCACATCTAGAGTGCACACAAATGCGCATGGATTTAATACAGATCGGTTACAGCATACATAAACTATAACATTCCCAGATACATTAGATTCCCTGTCAAAATGTACAAAATAACCCAAATTTAATATATGAATGGGCAATGTCAACGTTATGGATGTAACATTTTGGGTTATGGGTGTTATGTATTTGTTACCAATATATTGGAGAGACCTGACATGGGTATTTGGACCACCAAATGTTGACATCTGTGCTGTTAGTATAGTAAAAACGTTGGGTCAACCTTGATTTTTTTCATGGCGAGTTTGATATTTTCACGGAATTGCCCTAATTTTGAACCAACAATAGTAAAGGATGAGTTAGTTTTATTCAATTAGCAAAAAAATGTATGTCAAGTACATAAGCTAAAATTCTTAAAAATTATAATAGATTAGATTTTTGTTGTATGTGCTTTAGGATTGTTCAAAAATGATATTATAATGTCTGTACATTCCTTCAGATTATCTGTACTTTGCTCTACCATTGCACCCATATGTCAAGCTGACAACACAGCATCACATCATTGCCTGCAGTGACAGATTAAAGTCGCATGTGAGGATTTGTAGGGGCTAAAAGCTGTTATTCCAAAGGATTGAGCTCTTGTTTAGACACACAGCCCTGAAGGGGTGTGTTCTTATTTTTGCTGTATACTGTATGGTACGTTAACAGGAAACAGATGTCTTAAAAATAACACACGCCACCCAGACCCAGCGTTACATTTATGCATTTGGCATACGCTTTTTTGCAAAGCAACTTACAGTGCATAAAAGGAACACATATTTGAATAGTATGCGTGATCCTTTGAAGTCGAACCCATGACCTTGTGTGCTGCAAACACAATGCTAATACAAACTGAGCTACAGTTGGAGCATTAACTCTCCACCCCACATATGGATGCAATAAATCACAGAGTGATTTCTTTGCACAAGTTGAAACATTGCATAACCACAATTCCTTTCAGCAACAGCACATTTAGGGGAATAACACAATACAGAAAGCTCACAGAGTGTAGACTGTGGCTGAGTTCAGAATTGCATGCAGTGCACATTATGTCGTTTTTATCAGCATCTATCAACCAAAAACGTTTATATCAGCTTTCAATTGAACATTAGGTGATGCATTATGGTAAAAATAAATTATATATGGAAGTGAATTGATAAATTAAACATGCAATGTTATAATCTTGCAAAAAACAGACATGAGAAACAGATTCACATTCGATTTTGTTATAGTCTGAATTATAGAGTATGTCATGCACAATACTTTATAACTAGTGTGATTGCATTATAAAGCCTATATTGTCTTGTATATAATAGAAGATTAAAGAGCAAATAATAATTGTATAAGCGTCAGATCACTTTATGGAAAGCAGCCTTTTATGGAATCGGGAATCATAACTGTTGATCGGTGGGAGGGGGATACGAAAACAGCTTCAAGCATCGACTCGCAGATACACCATTTACAATATATTGGCACTGTTCTTCTGTATCTCACATTCCACACGTAAAAACATAACACACACAAACACAGAACAGCCAGGAACAACCTTGAATTAAAATCATTAGATGTCTGAAATCAAGGTAATGTTACCTTGTGTAGCACAGGAATGACCTCACAATCAAACCAACAAAACGTTCATAATTTCATACACGCAACACAAGCACAAATGTTATCTAGACAAGTCGATAGACGTCATACTGAGCAAACAGTACATTTCCACAATCTTGCGTCCTTTAAGAGGTCAGATATTTGGGTAGTAGTTGCATAGAGATGAAAACCCAAGTGGTATTGTTTTCCAAACGTTTTCATTTATTGTGGTAAAACGAATAATGTACAGTCCCCTGTTCTTTGAAGAATAAGACATACTATTGAGGAAAAAGAAGATGCTGTATTGCATTAGAGTTTTTAAAAAACATGGTAAAATATGTGTTAAGGAGAAATTGATTTGTTCAAAACAGTCAAAGAGACTGCAGTTCTCCTACTCTTAAACCCCAGCAAAGTTTACAAGTGTCTCCAATAAGAACTCAAAATGAAATCCTGAAGTGACCTGTCTGGGTCTAACCCTCTAGTCCCGTGGTTTGGTAGCAAAAGTGAGGTATCCAGTGTGCCCTGCCATTTCTCTTGGAGGTGTGGCAGTCTTGCATACCACAGAGGGATTTCCAGTATTTGGGACCTCCTCCTTCTGGCTGCTGTCTGTCGAGCCTTCTTCCGGGCCAAAGTCTGGCAGGGATAGAGTGACAGTACGAACATCATGCACCCGTAGCAGAACCTCCAACGTGCTGATCTCCTCAAAGCCATGGTCCGATAACGCCTCGGCAGTCCTCTGGACCTGCTCTATACACGGCGAGAAGGAACACAGACGTCCTCCTGAAAACACAGAAAAACAACACTTTTACAATTGCTTTTACTTTTAAACAAAGCAGAAACTCCTAACATTTGTGCTACACACATTAAGAACTCAACTCATGTGGCTTGGAGTTATGAACGGAGTTTGGATCAAGTACAAATCACTGCTGTCCTTCTGAACCTTGAATCTCCATATTTCTTCTCCATAAATCATTATTATTAGTCACACTTTATGTTTGTCACTGGGTTTTGCAAATATGTGACTAATAAAGTATTAAAAAGTGCTTGTCAACTTTTACAACACTGTATTTAATCATTTAAAAAGTGCAGTATTTTGAGCAAAGAGGAGACTGTATCCTATTGGAACAAAATGAAAAATACCGGAAAAACAAGCTTCTGGTTCAGCAAAGGGATAACGGAAACTAGACATTATCGTTAACAGCGCTTCCAATATGGATATTTCTCTTAAACAAATGCATCGATTTGCTTCAGAAGACCTTTGTTAAGATCACAGAGCCGCATCAAGCCTTTCTTTGATCGATGGATGCACTTTTTGGAGCTTCAAAAAATTGCCCCCCATTCTACCGACTGGAAGTAAAAAGATACGTTGTATTATAACTCCAACAGCATTATTCTTCAAGAAGAAAGTCATATTCAGTTAGGATGCCTTGAGGATGGGTAAAAACTTATTCATGACATCAAGCAAAGATCATATACAACAACTATGCTTAAAACAATGTAGGAAACAAAATTATATATACTGTGAAAAATATTTGAATACCCAAAATTCAAGATCTTCCCATGAGAGGTCTTTTAAAAAATGTCCATTAATGTAATCTCTGAATAAAACTTTGCCTAGTATCATTCAAACCAGAACATTCCAACAGAATACGTTTCACAGTCAATGGAAATTTACAAAACTAAAAAAGGTTGATGGAAATATGTCCAACCTGTTTAATGATAACACTGGTTATCGCAAACCCCTCTTGATATTTCAGTAGGTTATTTCATATAAATAGACCAAAATAAGCTACATGCAAAAGGACAATTTTGGTTTTGACAAATGCATAAGCACAACATTTAGTTTTAAAGGAAATTACCACATTTGATCTTAAAGCTCAACCGCATCATAACTGAAGTATCACTCTCATCTCTAAATTGTTGATATGATTTTTCTTGCATTTTGTAGAATCTATAATACAGTAGCAAAACAAACACTCCCTGGCACCTTTTCTTATCAAAAACATAAGGCCCAATAGCGGTGCACACGATTACCACTTTACAATAAAATAACTAAACAATAAAATATTAAACAGCTACTACAAGTTAAATAAGAATCTGCTGCACGAATCTGCTGAGCTTTGTGTGTTTGGAGACGCCAGACGCGTCTGCTGAGACAACATTCAGGAAGTAATGTCTCTCTCCAGAGGTATTACATACACTTTAAACATATGCTTGCTCGATCGCTGTAAAGCACTAACTCAGCATGCTGTAAAGGATCAGAGTGCAGGCAATGCATATTCCTGACTTAATGTTAAATGAATAAACAAAGGCGGCTGAGAGTTTGAAACCGTGATCTCTCCATCTTTCTCCACTAACACAACTGGAGAGAATTTAGTCTAAAGGTGGAATTACAAACACTGACAAAAATAGCCACAACAGACCATAGTAAGAAGAAAGACATTGAGGAATTGGGTTGAATCTTAAATCAGAACAAAAATATGAAACCAATCAGGTGCACAGAATTAAGCACAACCTTATCCTTCAAAGTACAGCGTTTCTGATCAAAACTGGTCTGTCATCATACAAAGAATAGAAAAGTCCCACAGGCTCAGTTTTAAAACCGGTCAGAATGCATTGTGGGATTGCTTGTTATGTGAAGCCACACACATGGTGAGAGGGAGAGAAAAGTTCTTCATTCCATTGACGAATAAGGTCTTTCCATAAAAACAGAGTCATAAACAGAGACCTCAAGTCTCCTGGCAACCAGGCTCAACAGGTCTCCTGACAACACAAGCCTGGGAAAGAGAAGAGCAGTGCCAATGGCTCGGATTCTCTGAGCGCTTAAACAAGACGGACCAAAAATGATTGGAATTCCAGAAAAGAGAGCAGATGAAATCAAGATGAGAAGTTGCTGCAGCACAGTCATGTTATCTACAACATCAATGTTCTGAGAACGGTCACAGTCAAGGACAATTTGCTTGGAGTTACCCAAAGCTTTCATGGACCGAGCTTTGTGCACTGAAAACTCGCCAAAAAGTGACCCACAAGAGAGTCGATTTATCAAGAGAGACAGAACGAGAGAAGTATACGGAGCCTCACAGTCTGACCCTTTATGGTCACAAACATACGCATGTGTGTAACACAAATCAGACTATAAGTGACTGGAAAGATGGGGGGGTGGACAGCACCGAAGAAATTCCACTGGCACAAGAGGAAGAGACTTCCTCCCCGTGATCCTGTTTGATCTTATAAGCCCAGGGTGTGCTTTGTTTTCCTGCTATTATGGCTCATGCACGCTTGACTATAACCCACATGGATGTGTTTGAGGCATGCGCAGATTGCGCACTTTGACTGCTTCTACATTAATCAAAAGCGCAGGCAACTGCAGTTAACCCGTGTTTACACTTAACTTTTTTTTTGAGAAGAAACAGTTGACCAAGGCGCTTTTTTAGAAAAAAAAACGATGGCAGCGTTTGGTTACAAACAGCAGCTGAACACTATGACTTCGTGGTCAGCGTCTGTGCACGAAGGCAGCCCAGAGAAACAGATAGTCAGCGTAATGGAAATCTATTTGAATTACAAACAGAGAGCGCCTTTGCAATAACTAATCACATATTTAAAAACTACGATACTCATTTCTCGCTAGAAATGCAATCAGAAGTTGTTGAAAGTGAAAATTAAACTTACATTTATACAAAACTGAGCTGGAGCCTTCTCGACCAATCACGTTCCTTGAATGTTGTTATATGGAAACGAGAGGTCTCTGTCATTGGTTAGCTGGGAAAAAGGAGCTTGACGTTGGGCGTTTTTTTCAGAAAACTTTTTTCAACCTCAAAAGTCGCTCTGAGCTGCAGAAAAAGACGCCGGCGATGGCGTTTAAAAAAACGCTCAGGACGTTTTTGAACCAAGCAGCTTCGAAAAGGAAGTCAAGTGTGAACACGGCTCTACTGTATGAGCAGATGATGTGCATGGTTTCCTGTCCATGAGAGGTTGTTGCAAAACAGGAACATAATGAATATACAAACATGACCATTTTATTCTCATTTTGTACTGCTACCTTATCTTAAACTACTTTAAACATCTACACTACATGCACAATAATGACAAAACCAAAAACAGATGTGTGACAACTAAAATAAGTACATAAGTATTCATACCCTTAACTCAGAAGATGGTTAAAGCACCTAACAGACTCAAATCTTTTTTGGGTATGATGTGATAAGCTTTACACATCTGCATTTGGCAATTTTATGCCATTCTTCTCCTCAGGTCCTCTCAAACTCTGTCAGGCTGGATGGAGATCATCAGTAGACAGACATTTTCAGGTTTTTGCAGAGATGTTCAGTTGAGTTCAAGCCCAAGCACAAGTTGGGCCACTCAAGGATATAGACAGAGTTGTCCATAAGCCGCGCTTGCATTGTTTTAGCTGTGTGCTTGGGATCATTGTCATGTTGGAGAATGAACCTTCTGCCCTGTCCGAGGTTCTGAATGTTCTGGGCTAGGTTTTCATGATCATTATCTCTGTATTTTGTGCCGTTGAGCTTTTCATCTACTCTGACAAATGTCCCTGCAGCTGAAAAACACCCCCACATCATGATGCTGTTTCCACCACACTTTACTGTTGAGATGGTATTGTACAGGTGTTGAGCAGTGCCTGGTGTTCTCCAGACACGATGCGTGAAACTGAGATTCATCAGACCAGAGAATCTTGTTTCTGATAGTTTGAAAGATTTGTTGAATTACGTTTTTGCATGTTTCAAGTTTCATGCGTCTTCACTGAGCAAAGGCTTGAGTCTGGACACTCGGCCATAAAGCCCAGATGGGTGGAGTGTTGCAGTGATGTTCGTCCTTCTGTAAGTTTCTCCAATATCCATATATGATCATGGAGCTAGACCGGAGTGATCATCAGCTTCTTGGTCACCGCGCTAACCAAGACCCTTCTCCATCGATGGCTCAGTTTGGACAGGAGGTCAGCTCAAGTAAGAGATCTGGTGGTTCCAAACCTCTTTCATTAAGGATTAATGGAGGCTACATGCTTGAACCTTCAATACAGCAGATCTTTTTCAGAAGTCTTCCCCAGATCTGTGTCTTGATACAATCCTGTCTCTGCTCTACTGGCAGTTCTTTTGACCTAATGTCTTGGTTTTTACTTTGATATGCATTTTCAGCTGTTGCACCTTTTATTGAGAGGTATGTGTCGCTCCAAATCATACTTATTAAATTGAACTTGCCACAGGTTAACTCCACTCGAAGTGCTTCTGAGCTCAATTTCAAGTGTCCCAGAGTATGAATACTTATGCAAAGTTGTCACAAACCTGTTTTTTTTTTTTTGTCAGTATTGTGCCTGGAGTGTAGATATATGTTAACATGTTTTAATTCAAAGTAGTTTAAGATAAGGCAGCAACCTAACAAAATGTGAATAAAATGAAGGGGGATGAATACTTTTGCAAGGCACTGTATAAGCAGTGTGTGAATATGAAAGTCAAGTGCTGCACATTCTTATGAAAGTTTCTCTGTCAGGACACGATAGATATATGAGAATAACTCAGACGTGAAGACCTCTGACCCCTTTCTGTGCTGCCGACTAGTCTGGACCTGTTGAGCAGGGCAAACTGGGCAGCAGTTTCCATGGAGACAGCTAACTGCCAAGCAGTCATGTTTCTTTTGAAATGAAATAAAAACAAACTGAACAGACAAAACAAATACACTCACGGCTTTAGAATGCTATTCAAAATTCTCTAGGCGATCATAGCGCTCATGAATTATTTTTACTGATGTAATTTTGTGCACACAAACAAACACAGAGGGTATTATAGAGATGAATGGGTCTGTGTCAATGGTAGTGTTTGCTAAACCTGTTTGAGTAAAGTCATTAATTTTGCAATAGCACTTGCCACTGAAATTTCAGACCATCACTTTAAAGGGTTGGTTCACCCCAAAATGAAAATTCTGTCATCATTTACGCACGTGTCATTTAAAACCTGTATTACTTTCTTCTGCACAATACAAAAGAAGATCTCCCAAAGAATTCTGGTAACCGAATAGCGGCGGCACCCATTCACTTCCATTGGTTTTGTGTGTCCATAAAATAGAAGTCAATGGATGCCGGAGCTGTTCGGTTACCAATTTTCTTCAACATATCTTCTTTTGTGTTCTGCAGGTTAAAAATGACAATTTTAAATGATGGCAGAATTGTTATTTTTGGGTGAATTACCCCTTTAAATGTAAAATGAATGCTTCTCATTATTGAAACCCTTTATGACTAGTTATAACATGTTTTTTTCCTGTACCACAGTGAAATCATTGTATTCTCAGAAAGGGGGCCTTTGAATATTATTGAATACAGTAGGGGGCCTTGTAGTCAAAAAGGCTAAGAACCCCTGTTCTATAGCATAATTACATTTCAAAGTATTAAAAAGTGATGTTGTACTACGAAGTTAACACTTTAGTATTTTTTATAAGGATGTGCATGCTGTGCGACTTAAAAACCGTAACAAAAACTGTAAAGGTTCACATTTATATTATAGATCATAGCAAAAGGTCACATAACATCTCAATAATTCCAGTAGATTTTACATCCTATTGTATTCGCAGTGACTGCTAACACACTACATTAAGCATCAACAAGACGATGTTGTTCTAGTTATTTCACAGCTATGCACGCTCACCCTTGCGTTTCATGGCCCTCTTGGCATGTGGGACTGCCTCCCACGGAGACGGGATGTCTAAAAAGACAGCATCGGCTACACCTGTGACGCCAAAGCCCTCCTTGCACACATCCTGGTTTCTAACGGTAACCAGGTGAGACACCTTGTGCTCCCTGAACTCCTCCATGGCCTTCTCGGCCCGCTGAGCGTGGAACTCGACCGTGTGCAGGTGGCCGGTGGGAGCAATGGTCCGCAGAATAGCATGAGACAGAGAGCCGCTGCCTGTACCTGCAACACAAACACACATGTGCACATATTACCTTTTTCAAGCATTTGTGTTACAACAAGACTGCTTATATGTAAATAAATGAATGATGTGTACGTGACCACAGACTTGCACATGAACATTTGTGATGCATGTGCGTGTAGGCTGTTAATGTCCTATCTTCCTCTTCAGGGACTCAATAAGGATCAGTGTTTGGTCTAAAGCTTTGCATTCAGATACAGTAGATACTAGATAAGATAGACTGACGTAAGCACCAGAGACTGGGAAAGGGGGAAAACAGGAGTATGAATATATCATCAAATGCTCCAACTGATAGTATCCTTACTATATAAAAACCAACATCTAAAACCGCATGGGCCAAAGCTGCAAATTGCAATATATATCACAAATTTATGAAAGCTGCACTGACACTAGAGTTAAATGCACATTCAAAGAATTTAGAGGAAAGTGTAGATGGAGATCTGAATGTGTGCACACTCAATGGATTCATTCAGGACAAATGAGAGGCCCAATGATATGACACACCCAAACTCCAAACAATGTCCCTCTATCAAGATGTCTTTGTCTACTCTAACCACTGCAACCCCAACCACCTCTAAACGCTAAAAAAAGTCTGATAAGCATGTTTATACAACTCAATGACTTTCAGGAAAGCAAAAACATCAGAATTTATGTGGCTGGTATTTGGATTACAGGATAATTTAAAAAATATATTAAAATACCATTTATAGAGACAAAGACTTTCTCTCTCTCTCCCTCTCACACACAAATTACAATTCATATTTATCTTATTGGGACTATTTTTATAAAGAGGCTAGAAAAAAACTTGGTATAATTTGGTCTAAGATTTGAGTATAATAAAAATGTCATTTGTTGTCATAACCATAAAACACAAAATATCTTGAGAGGGCTTTACTGTCAATGTCATTAAGATTTTAGGTTTTCACTTCAGATTTCCAAGTAACAAAAGGAGATCCAAGAAATATTCATGATAGATTTGATTTGTGAATTATATTTGGAAAAAACGTATGAGTAAAATAATAATAATAATTTGTTTTATTCATTTATATAGCGCTTTTCTGGACACTCAAAGTGCTTTACATGGAAGGGGGGATCTCCTCAACCACCACCAATGTGGTGACACCACCTGGATGATACGATGGCAGCCATATTGCGCCAGAACGCTCACTACACACCAGCTTTTTGGTGGAGAGGAGACAGAGTTATGAAGCCAATTTGTACATATGGGGATGATTAGGAGGCCATGATGTAAAGAAGCGACATGGGCGAATTTGGCCAGGATGATGGGTATACACCCCTACACCGTGTCTACACCGGACGCCGCGCCGCATCCAGTGTGGACAATATTTGAAAGTATAATAGGTTCTAATGCGTTTCGAATGTCTTTTGTCGTGTTGTGTTGTGTCGCGCCTGGTGTAGACACGGTGCTACTCTTATTCGAAGGACATCCTGTGATTTTTAATGACCACGGAGAGTCAGGACCTCGGTTTAACCGGTTCTCATCCGAAGGATATACAGCAGTATATCACGGTAAGCAGCAGAGGGAAATAGAAGATTTGAAGATATGACTTAATATTTAACACAAGAAATGTACAAATTCTTAAAAATTTGAAAAGAAAGTCCCCGTGAACAGAAAGGTTGTCTCTACTTCATTATTCTGATAAATGATTATGGCACATTAATAAAAAAAAAAGAAATGCTAAGAAACATATTTTTAACAGTAATAAACACTGCAATATTTCATATAAAACATAAGAATTTGTTCTTTAGGGATCCTAACAGGCTGACCAGCCTTTAAGGGATGTACGGGTAGGTTTAGTGGTTTGTCGACCGGTCAGGCCAGGGGTGTCCAAAGTTGGTCCTGGGGGGCCGGTGTCCTGCAGAGTTTAGCTTCAACCCTAACCAAACACACCCGAAACAGCTAATCAAGCTTTCGCTAGGCAGACTAGAAACTTCCAGGACCGACTCTGTACACCCCTAGGTCAGCACTATGCATGGTCTTTCTAAACAGGCAGATATTACCAAACCTAAACCAGCATATTTTGAGTCCTAAGGATGTCCTTAATTGAGCTGCCTGACATTTGAGATGCACTAAAAAGCAAGGCAAGTCTCCTTCACAAATGTCTTACCTGACTCACAGACGACAGAGCCCGGTTTCAGCTCCAGCATCAGTGTGATATTGGCTATGTCTGTGGTGTAGAGGATCTGTGTTCGGTGGGGAAGGTTTACAGTCCACAGCTCTGGTGTAGGGTGTAGCACGTAAACCCATCCACCCTTACTGCATGTCACCTTGGAACCAAATCGTTGCCCAATCAGGTCACTGGAGTGGCGGATGACCCCATAGCGGGTCTGCGTCTGAGCCCCAGACTGAACTTTGACAGGCATCATGGACTCATGACCCAGAAAGATGATGACAACATCCCCCTCTTGGATGAACTCAGAGTATTCCACAAAACTCATGAGGTACAAGTGGCTGTCAGATTCAAGAGTTCAGACTTGGATGTCTAAATGCTGCTGGACGGACATGTAAACACATTACTCTCATACAATTATAAATCAATGGACAAGACATTTACAGCCATTATAGTATTATTATTTATTGATTTTTAATAAAAAAATTGTATAACCATACCATTAATTGTATTAATAACTATATATATCCCACGTTTACGTACGTGCACGTAACTGTACGTAGGCGGATGTTCTGCGCGCATCAAGTATTCGTTTAAATTAAATTGAAATAACGTTTCTAACGGTTCCCATCACAAACCATCAAGACTCACATCAGCTGCGTCTGGACTTCCTCTCAGTACTCCTAAAAGTGTTCAGAAACCAGTCCAATGGGCCAGTAGTAAGTTAATAACATATTTATGAAAGTGTATAACAACGTGTGAATGTATTATTATTATTATATGAATGAATATTTTTAGATTATTTCATATATCAGACTCAGCAAGGTCACGGTCACGGATGCAGGCTTGTGACATGGAAGAATGGCTTGGCTGAATGCGCTATCCAATGAACGTAAAATTATTTTTCCCATAAAGCCTTACTTTGAAAAGTACACTAATATTGACTTTTTTATTACAAATATTCTTCATAATATTACTGTTTGGGCCGGTCAACTCTGAATCATTATTGATATTCACTACAGACTTCTTCAGATAGGTTACGTAGATGCTTTTATCCGAAATGACGTACAAAACAAACGAGTTATATTAAGAAAATACAAATATAACAAAAATGTTAAAACAGTTTCTCGTAAATGTAAAATATGACCGCACTGAATCACATGGATTCAAATCAAACCTATTTTGATGAGAAAACGTCGTTTACGTCAGCGGTTTGTTTTCGGTGGACCACACTGAATATAAAAAAAAAACACGAGACCATCCAATGCATCATTCAGTGTTACTTTCAGTGGGTATAGCAAACATGCATTCAAAGAAACATGCGACACACGTACAACATATCTAAACCTACATCGCCCACGTTAAAACAAAAAGTGACTTTAAGTTACTTACATTTAGTCAGTAGACAATAGTTTTATATTTTGGAGCTGAGAGACAGTACAACACGTGTGTAGCTAGATCGCTTAAAAAGCCGCATGAACGTTGAGATGCTTTCAGTAGCAGATCTTTACTGCATGAGGATCGACTCAAGCCAATGCCACGACATGTGTGGTTGTTGCTCTCTACTTACAAATCTACGGTTGTCGCAAAACGTCGACTTTACGCTTCATGGTTCCGTCCCAGGAAAATGACGTAATAATGTTTTTAAAAGGGCAGTAACTTGCGTATAAAAACTTGTCGTTTGCACAAAATATGTATTTAAGTAGAGTATAGATTTATTAGGATACGTTTAATAGATGGTTAAGTAAATGAACATTAAGATGTAAATCAACAATTGTTTTAGCCTATCAAACTTTTAATAACTTGCATATGCAAATGTTGTCTATAAAATACCAAGGACATTGTCCTTGCTAAGGTCAAATGTCTTTAAATTATTCGTTGAGAACAACCCATGTCCTAATGACAAGGACTACAATGCAACGTTCTTCCAATTGAACGAATGGACTACAAATAGCAGCCAATGGGAGAGGCGTTCACGTACTATAAAATAAACGCTCTATCATAATCCAGTCTTAAAGAGAGCAGATTGTCGCTGTAGAGAGATCATTCACCTACCTGGAAAATAGGGATCTTTGTTTCAACCCAATCTTCCCCTAGAAGTAGTCAACCACCCACGGTAAGGGCTCATCAAGTTCACCACCTTATAAAAAGCTATTTAAGTGATATGTAATTTAGTAGTATCTTTAAAATAAGCTAAATTAACGACTTTAAAAACTGCGCTAAATGATTGTGAATACGCTTTTATGTCGGTAAAGACTTGGTTTTTTATTGAAACGTTGTATAAAGTGCATTTGACGCATGGAAAGCAGAGCGGTCTTGTCTTTGTAGACGCCCCTGTCAGAAAATCGAAACCGCATTTTTGAACATATTAAGTAAATTAAAAATATATTTGTAGACATAATATCACACGCAACATAATACATCAAACAACATAAAACATCCGTCGAGTTTGCATCACTTCACCCTCAAAGCGCGGAAAGACTGCGCATCACCGCCCTCAAACTCTTGCGGTTCACTTTTTTATCCGGAAACTTGAGTGAGAAGAATTTTAACTGGTTTTTAACAATTGCTGCTGAAATTGTACACACAACGTTTCCAGTTCAGCCACATTTCAACGGAAAACCAAGTCTTTGCCGGTTTTATTAAAGCGTCAGGATAGGATTGTTGAAGCGCTTCTTGGCTTGACTTTGCGTCGTTATTTTCCCGTCGCGCTCAGGAAACAGCAGCGATGCCTTTCGGAAACAGCCACAACCAACTTAAGATGAAATACTCAACAGAGCAGGAATACCCCGACCTCAGCAAACACAACAACTATATGGCCAAAGTGCTTACTCCGGCCATGTATGAGAAGTTGCGCTCCAAACAGACGCCCAGTGGATTTACGGTGGATGATGTCATCCAGACCGGGATAGATAACCCAGGTAAAGATCACCTGGGGTGGAATTTATGATCTTCAATGCCAAAACAATATATCATTGTGCCTTTGACAGTGACCCTGCTGACTCTGAAAATAAATGTACTGTACAGATAAGTCTAGCCTACTTACTGTACTGTATTTGTAATGCACGTGCAATTCTGGCACGTTAGCAATGCATTCTTTCCTGATGATGTGAGGCAAAAGTATAGAGTGGTGTTATTATATGCCTGTGTTGTTGTATTATTCATTTAGCAAATCTAAACGAAAAACTCTGTCAGCTGAAGAAGAGTATCCAGACTTCAGCATGCACTGCAACCACATGGCCAAAGTCCTGACTCTGGACATGTACAAGCGTCTTCGTAAGCGCTCTACACCTAGTGGCTTTACCATAGATAAAGTCATTCAGACCGGTGTAGATAATCCTGGTAAAAGCACACGCATTCTGTCAGGGTCAGGGGTTAAACTGTCCGGGTATAGTTTATAAAGCACTCGACGTATTTAATTGATACACTGTTGGCTTGTGCACCACGCACGGACCCTTATTTGTCCACGCACGCTTGTTTTCAATCTCAGGTCACCCCTATATTCTGACCGTGGGCTGCGTGGCTGGGGATGAGGAGACCTATGTGGTGTTCAAAGAGCTGCTGGACCCCGTCATTCAGGAAAGGCACGGAGGATACAAGCCATCAGATAAACACAAGACCGACCTCAACCCAAATAACCTCAAGGTGTGGAGTCAAAGGCCTTTTTAAATGTTAGTTGGGTGTTGTGATGTTTTTTGTTTACAAAACACCTTTTTGTCCTTGCAGGGTGGTGATGACCTAGACTCCAATTACGTGCTAAGCTCTCGGGTCAGAACGGGCAGGAGCATCCGTGGTTTCTGCCTGCCGCCCCACTGCAGTCGCGGAGAGAGGAGAGCTATTGAGAATCTCTCTGTGGAAGGTATGACGCTGACATGAGCAAACACTAAAACTTCTGCCTTTAATATACACCTGTTCATGTGGCTCCCTCTAGTGGAGATGAGTGTCATCATCTGCTGTACCAAGAGACACATTCAAAAACATTGCCAAGGTGGATTCCTTGGAGAATTGAAAGAATCATTTATTTAAAAAGGATTTACACACTTTATCTATACCATAGCTTTGGGAGCTCTGACTGGGGATCTCAAAGGGAAATACTACGCCCTGAAGAACATGTCAGAGGCTGAGCAGCAACAGCTCATCGATGACCATTTCCTGTTTGACAAGCCTGTGTCTCCCCTGCTTTTGGCCTCAGGGATGGGCCGTGATTGGCCGGACGCCAGGGGCATCTGGTCAGTGTTCTAAATCATCCTTAATGCGCTACTTGTGCTTCTTGGCTTAATTTTTTAAAGAAGGTATCTAGTTTGTGTTTGGTTTATTCCTGATTTAATTAACAGGAATTATCTTTTGTATATTATTCTCAAAACATAATTTGATGAAGCTTAAAATTCCCCAAATACCAATTTATCTAGAGTTTAGATGAGTACCTTAAGTCAGAACTGGAAAGGAGTATTTTCCTAGCGATCAGAAGAGCAAATTTTATTTACTGTACATATATATATATATATATTACACACACTGGGATATTTACATTTCCTCACTTTCTCTTTGTCTTCAGGCATAATGATAACAAGAGTTTCCTTGTTTGGGTGAATGAGGAAGACCACCTCCGTGTCATCTCCATGCAGAAGGGTGGTAACATGAGAGAGGTCTTCCACCGCTTCTGCACAGGTCTTACCAAGGTATAACACCACTGTGATGCTACATTTGTCTTTTAAATCTCAACACAGCAGATTTGATGTTTTAAAATTCAGATCCCCTTATTAAAGTTAAATTACCTTTAAATGAACTATCATTGTATGATCATGTTTTAAATTAACAATGGCACTTCGGTATTCATTAACATTCTGACCATAGATGTAAAGAGATGAGAAATTCTAACCGGTTGCTTGTTG
Organism: Triplophysa siluroides; assembly: GCA_006030095.1. Lineage (NCBI taxonomy): Eukaryota > Metazoa > Chordata > Actinopteri > Cypriniformes > Nemacheilidae > Triplophysa > Triplophysa siluroides. Next base: position 2,205,147 of record VCII01000868.1, on the reverse strand, counting down.
TAGATTGAGGAGCTGTTTAAAAACAAGAAACACCAGTTCATGTGGAATGAGCACCTGGGTTACATCCTCACCTGCCCATCCAACCTCGGTACAGGCCTACGTGCTGGCGTACACGTCAAACTGCCCAATCTCAGCAAGAACAACAAGTTTGAAGATGTTCTGAAGAGACTGAGACTGCAGAAACGTGGAACAGGTAAAAGCACCTTTACGGTGTATATGTAATACTTGACATTTGGATATTGTGGATGCAATTCAATGGTCTTCCTGTTCATAAGGTGGTGTGGACACTGCTGCTGTGGGTGGTGTTTTTGACATCTCGAACGCTGACCGACTGGGCTTCTCTGAGGTGGAGCTAATGCAGATGGTAGTGGATGGAGTCAGATTGCTGATTGAAATGGAGAAACGGCTGGAGAAAGGCCAGTCCATTGATGACCTCATGCCTGTCCAGAAGTAACTTCAAATGCACTTCAACCCCCACTTCACCCAAGTTCTTCCATCACCCTTATCCTATCCCAACCCACCTTTACTGACCAAAACGAATGTTTGTTGATTTGTTCTTGGAATACATGTTGTATTTAAGGTTCTTTTGATTTTGATAAGTTCTTGTTAAACAAATAGATGTCACAGGGCAACAGCTGGTAAGCATATTGGAAAATAAAAATTGGCCAATGTTAACCTGCTTTGTCGTTCTTCCTCTTACTGTCCAACAAATGTTTTTAGTGATAAGAATGATAGTGATCATACTTACAGTTTATAGCCATTATTAGTATAACTGAGCAGAATAAGTGTGTATATAGATAACTCCCAGATCTGGGTCCTCGTTTATAACCGTTGCGTACGCACAAAACATGTCCTGAAAGAGGCGTACGCCACTTCCTACGCAACAAACTTGACGGAAAAATTTGCGCACGTAAACTCTGACCCATGCGTACGGACATTTTGGAGACATAGCAGTTTGGCGACACCTATGGCGAGTACGTTAACTCAAGTTTGATTGCAGAAAGTGTTTAAAACGATTATAAGCATTAATGAATCACACACATTTCATTCTAGCTTAAAGATCCACATTATCACGAAGATTAAATCTGTGTTATTTGCGCTTATGTTGAGTGATAATTGTTTTATGCATCTTGTAAATCCAAATTAAATCTTAAATAAAAATTAAATCTAAATATTTTTTATCAGCGCTCTCACCATCACACTATGAGCGCATGAGGAGGAGATGATCTGACTTCATGGATTATAGGAAATAAGATAACTGCAGAACACCGTGTAAATAAATAATAACATATATTTTCCTTCAATACAGTGCATAATCATCGAATGTCAAAGTCTGGAAATACAACCACTGAGCTCTCGCACAATCGTTTCTCTATGTCCTCGTTATCAGTCCTAATTATGTTCATAACAAAACCGAAATGAAGAAACATTGGTCTGTTACAAGTGTTTTCAAATTCGATCTCAGGTGAATGACACCACTTATGAAGGATGTGGTTTTAAATGAGGCGTTAGTGATCAGTCTAAATAGGGTTCACATTTAAATGCTGCAGAAACCTTTTTTGGCTTTAATATAATTATAATAATTAGTTATTAACAAATATAACAACTATTAATTTGTAAATCTCAGCGAATCGTATGTGTGGCCATTTGTGATTTCCTTACGGAGATTTAGGACTGGATCGGGTGTTGTCGGCAGTATATGGAAACGGTATATGTTCATTATGGTGCGTGACGTCAGGCTTAACAAGCGAATTGGATGCCAGGTTTACCAATATACGTATCAGCATTCACGAGGTGCTTTGCATTGACTATTTACGGGTAAAAATAGGCGTGTATGAGTCTGATTCACGTACGAACACTTGCAGGTGACCTGTGATTTATAAAGCGAATATTGCTTCCAGGTGTGTATCCGCACGGTTTTATAAGTCTGAATATTTTGGCGTACGCTATTTTTGGCTTTCGTGTGCCCATACACTTTTAGTACGGCCCCTTGTCATTAAATGATTCCCTAATATTTCCAAAACTGTCATTAAAAGTAACGTATCAAGAACTACACGTTGTACAACAGTTGCAGCAAGTGCAATACAACTATTGAAAAGAAGAAACTATATACACAAATGAAAAAGACGAGATACAATGTTGGGATGATTTTATAACTGTATTAGATTTCTGCAATGAACACTGTGACAAATTACAGATATTTTAATGCGATCTATTGTGAGTCTTAAGTAAAAGATTACAAGATGCCCTTTTGGTATAAGACTCCAAAAGCAAAAGTATGAAAATGTGTAGTTACCACAAAGTACATTATTATTTACACAAAAAAATACACTAGAGTGGGCAATAATGTGAAATAAATTATCAAACATCTAAACCTTGCTCTTAGTAACATTCAAACAGTGAAGCTGAACTCAGATCAGATTTACTGCAGCTGTTTTCACAGATGAGCACCTTTAATATATAGAGATGCAGAGCAAATTTGACAAAAAGTCATGAGCAACTTTTTTAAGGTCTGGGCAAACCCTTTACACAAGGGCCACTCAAAACACACAATTAAAACCACCACAGAATAGTGCCTATTAAAAGCTAAAATAAAACCATCAAATCTCAATCCAGCATCCATTTCCTAAATGATCAGTCATATCAATCTGAAATGATGTTGATGGCAATGAGTCACTTCCGCTCTGAACATTCTCAGAGCTTCTTGTGAGGTGCATACAATCGTAACACTGAACGGTTTAATCTTGTTTTCTTTTACAGCATGAAACGACTCGCACAACAATACAATAAATGTGTGAACGATGTTAAGAAATTATTGCTTTAAGCAATGTTAAAGTATATACATTTTTCAAATACATGTACGTAAGTGGTTTTATTTTGAAAAAGAAAAACATTCTGTAACTGCTACTTTTACGATTGTACACCTTAATTTGTCTATACTGAACCATTTCATAAATTCCTCTATGTAGTTACATTAAAGATATATATTCATAGCTTGAGTTCGCCTGCAACTTTGGAAGCAATGTTCTTAAAAGCGATGGAGTTGCCGGATATCCTCTTAAAACGGACACCATTAAGTGAGAGCCGGGGCAGTTTGCAAACCTCCATCTCCCAGTGGACAAGGCTATCGGAGCGGCTGTCCCCGTGGGCACAGAGAAGCAGAAAGCATTCGCGCTGCTGGTAAGTGCAGCTGTTGGCATCCAGAACTTTGCGGATCTCATTTACGATGTCGGCCGGCTCCATGGTGCTGGTGGTGTTCATACTCCAGGTGAAACGGAGAGAGCGGGGTTTGCCGTCTTTTCCATCTTTCCCTTCATCTTTTTGCTGATCCCCAGATACATGGCGACTGGAAGGAGGTAAAATGCAGTCGAGTGAGAATGAAACAAGAAAATTTGAGTTAATAATGGAACGGTTTAGGAGCAGCAGAAATAGATGCATTAAGAGCTACATGGCAACATTGTACATATTGATGTTACTCTGTTAACAGTTATAGTAGCAGATGCATGCATGGGTTATCACACATGGGAATTACTGTAAATCAAATGCACAGCACTTATGCTGGGGCATGCACGGAAGCAGCATACGTTTGTATTCTATATAAAATGAAATACTGGGAGATCAAATTAAAAAATAAATATATGTATTTTAGTATTATGAGCCATAACACAATACACAATGAATATGCACTAAAATGTTTTTTTCCTCTTTAAAGATTAATGCAGTGAAGTCATTAGGAAAAACTAAAAATTAACAATAATATTGTCATAATCCACAGTTTGCATTCTATCTGTTATAAAATAGTATCGATTATTTCTCAGTTTTCATTCTATCTTTCTATGAACCAATGAAATAGCACATAACTCCAAAAATTAATCTACATGTGTCACTGAAATAAAATTCATCCAAACTAAAACACGTCTTACCGCACACTTAATGACTTTAAAAACGTAACTTGACAATATGGTTAAAACGACAGCAAAATCATATAAATTATATAGGCCACTTCCGAAGACAACGCTGGTCCTGTTTCAGTTTTTAACACTACACAACACAACAAACAGAACATTTCATATTTAATATTTTATGAGATAGGTTTAAAAATTAGATTAAAAAAAGAACCCTGAAGGGTTTCTGGACCAGTGTTTACATCTTGCGAAGTGGTCTATACTAAATATTAAAATGTATCGCAAAGTTCTAATATGAATTTAGTGATAAAACACATCATTCAACATCAACAGACCGGACTAATAGTCCTCATACTGTACACTCTCATATCCACGTTACAGATGGACATGAGTCTAAAACACATGAATGTAATGAGCATTTTCCTGACACCTCACCTTGAGCCCTCAAATCTCCCGCTTCTCTCAAACTCGGTTGAGACTCTTTTTTTATTATTTGTTGATTGATTAGTGATCGCAATGAAGCAAAAAGGAATGAAGATAGAAAAACAGGAAGAAATTGTTTTTTAGTGATTTTAAAACACACAGCATGAAATACAAACACAGACTGAATGCGAGAGAGAACGAAGGCAGTTTAACAAAAATGAATAAACATGTAGCAAAAGAGGTAACCCTGTCTTAAATCAGTATGTTGGCTGAGACAACACAAAACCAAGATTTTAATAAATGTGAAGTACATTTCATAAAATAGTGCATTATGGGTAAAAGTCTAAATGAGAGACATTACTTGTGACCTGATATAAAACGGATATAGAAATATAAAGGACATGTGTGCCCTTGACATGCAAGCGGATTTATGTCGTAGTGAGGGCATAGTTTCGCACTGATAGTTGACACACAAAACAATCATTCGTCTAATCACATACAATCTGGAACAGGAAGAAAAGAGCGGTTCAAAGCCGACAAAGAAAAATGTGACTAGTGGACGCAGGTAAAACAAAGCCATAACAGAGCCACAGGGTTCCCACACTTTTCTATTGACAAGAGGATTTTGTTTACAAATCAGACATCACAAACTGTCCGATTTTTCCTGCACACAAGAGAAAATATTCCAGAGCAGAGCATAACCAGGAGATTTCTATAGCGAATTTCGATTTTGATGACTTTGCCAGGTTTCCTTAACCATGGGAACCCTGTCGGAGGTTGAAAGGGAAGAGGCAGGAGGAGAGGGGGATGAAAAACAATGAGGAATAACAATAAACGAGTGGAGCGCAGACTTACTAAGAGTCTTTGCCGCAGGGTTGGAGGGGACTGTGAGGGTGGGGGGCACAGAAGGGGCAGCCGGCCCTGATTTGACGGCAGACTGCCGTTTGCTCGGGTCAAGTGTGACCCTGAGGGAGGAAGCCAGAGAGAGAGAGAGAGAGAGAGAGAGAGAGAGAGAGAGAGAGAGAGAGAGAGAGAAAAGAGAGAGAGAGAGAAAAAGAGAGAGAGAGAAAAAGAGAGAGAGAGAAAAAGAGATAGGAAGGGGGAAGGAAGGGAAGAAGAAAGGAAACAGGGAAGAGAGGGATAGATTGAGACACAGTTTAAACAGGTAATAGAGCATTTCTGCATTATGACAGAGTGTTTAAACACTGATTATATAAAGGTGAGTTTCTGAACGTCCTCACAAGGTCTGCTGCAGCTTAAAGTGCTGTTGTAACCTTAAATCCTTCCTAATAACCAGTACTGGCTCCTCCCACCAGAAACATGCTCATTTACTCTGGTAGACACAGGCCTATAGAGCAGTAAAACTACGCTTGCTCCATACAAAACTAATAGCACATGTTGTCGTTTCATAAATAAATGTCAACTTCATATCATCACTGTTGGCTGGAAACCTTGTCTGTGTGGGAAATCGCATACTGTGACAGTACGTACTGATTTAAATGAAGTACCTAACCATTGACCGTTCCTACCTTACAGTACCGGCCTAAACAGTACGTTCTATTTAGTATGTGTGGGGGTAGTATAAATAGATTTCAGGCGTACTGCATCTGGCATGTTTAATTGTCATGTGACTCGTATGCTCTTCGACCTATGACGCATTAACATCAACCCGTACCTAGGCGTCGGTACGAACAGAATTTATTCACGAGAAATTGATCAATCTGTACTTGCATTTTATAAAAAAGGACACCCGCTATTTTTATGGGATTAAAAATTGCTCAGCACCCGTTGCATCATGGGATAAAGTGTCCATCTGATGCACACTCACAAATCTCGGCGGAAGCAGTAGACCATCTGGGTATTTCTCGCCTACTGTTTTGTGCATACTGAGGATTCGGACATACTACTCATCATGACTCACTCATTTTCGACAAGTATATAGTATGGAAATAGGCGACCAAATTTCATCTTTTATCATAAAGCATTTCTGTTAGCCACAATCTGTGGATTTAGCAAATATTTGACCAATGAAAAAGCCTCAAACTGTCTCTATTATGAATCAAGACTTGCAGTAAAGGTTTGGGATTGTTTGTATAGCAAAAGTACAAAAGTACTGGTGGTTTGAATGTGTACAGCATTTTCTTTACCGCAAACACAAGCACTTCATCTTTTGTAACAAGATTTTAGCCAAATGACAGAAAAACTGAACCCCACATAGCTACAATAAACTCGAATGTAAGGCAGCAGCAATTTCATCATTTTAACATGTGTCCAACATTATAGAACCTTACACAAAGCAATTTCACATTAAAATAATACATGTACTTGTCAATTGTCTATTTTTCCAATTGAGTAGTTTTAGACATTCAAAGTTTCCGTAGAACAGAGACTATTTATAAAAAGTAGATGTGCAAATCCCCAGTGAAGAACAACACTAATCATTATCCTGAGTAAACAACCAATCAGAGAAGTCGCCGTTACTGTGGTAACAGGATTTTAGTTCAGCCAATGACCACCCACTCTCGTGAAGCATTGCAAATGGCATAACACAGTCTCACCACTGTATTCTTGTGTACAAACGGTCTTAAAACTGTTTGCTTAAATGTGAAGGGTTTGAAAGAAATTCTAATGTTTTTTAATGAGGGAATAGTTTAATATTGATTTTGTTTTTTCAATTACAGCAGATCTTTCACATTGTGTTACGGGATCGGTAGATTACTGCCGTTCAAAACAAATTCCAGTCTTTGCTTTAAAATCAAATGCTTTTTGTGTATGTGAAAAAATGACTGTGAGAAATACTTCCAGAATTGGGTGGTAATTTATCACTTTATAGCCAGAGACTGTCACCGTCAAGCCCATATTAGGGCAGTGTGCTGTTGTAAACATACATAAACACAGGCTGACTGTAAAACAACCCTAACATTACTGTAAATTTACCCTTTAAAAGAACCTTCAATTCAAAGTTCCACCCTAGCTGACACAAATCATGTATGATGAAACAAAAAAGAAAGATGGGGAAAAGAAAAACACCAGAGAAATGGAACAAAGACATGACTTTAAAAGATGATGCTGTCTTTTAATGTAAACACCCAGAAACATCACTCAAACACACCCGACTAGAGGTGAACACAAAACTAACTAATCTGTGTGAATTGAATTTTAAAGATGACCTCAGATCTGATTTTACTACCATTTATCTCCGTTGACAACATTACTTTTAAGATCCTGCACCCCTAATATATCCGTGATTTTAATAATGCATATTGCAACAACAACTACTATAATAAAACCAAATATGCAACAATAATACACCTCAAGTTGTCATTCATTTAGTTTTGACAACATTTAAAGGCAGTTTTGTTAATCCTTTTGTTTTGAAAGGATATCTGCTCCGAGAGTGTCTATACACCGGACTCATTCCAAAGTTTAACTGTACTTTTCACCACTAGATGGCAGTGTATAACTAACCTCCAAAACAGGAAAGACGTCCAATGTCTCATAACATGATTCAGGTTTAAAAATACCACATCAGTGTAGTCTCAACCACCTCAAGGAAGATTGTTCTGTGCTCTCTTATGCAATATGTATATAATACATTTAGCCTACTCAAAAATTAAACCCATTTCTCAAAGACAACCTAAGCATTCCATTGTCCAAATGTACAAAAGTACTGGTGGAATTTGTCGAATGAGTCACGAATAAGGCGTTTGAAGTGTTAAATCGAGTGGTACACGTTGTTTTGCACAATCAGCTTGTGTCATGCAGACATTAGTACGGGAGCAATCTGTTAAAGAGCAGTAGATTGATTCGATCTGGCCACACTAATATGCAAGCAGTGTTTTATAAAGCATGCTGAAATCAACCACTGTGAGAGCATTAAAACTCCAAATCACTGCAATCCAATCACTATGGGTTAGTGCGTCAGCTCCGGACACTTCTCATTACGTTAAGAGAGAGATTTTAACACTCCGTAAACTCAAAAATCCTACCTTTTGGAAAACCTGAATGACATATTTCTACAACACAAGAGATGAAAAAAACAAAGGACAGACATTACAAAGATGGACAAAATAAAACGGTGTTCTAAAGAACATAAACCAAAGGAAGAGAAGTTTAGAAAAGAATAAGAAAAGTTTAAATTGAGGGAAATTCCTTACGTACCACAGAAATAAACTGAGCAGCTATATGTTGCATTGTAATGCATGGACAGGTTTGCATGTGTGCATGTTGCAGAAGTGCGTTTACCTGCGCGTCAGTTTGGAGGTGAGCTTGGTGAGCAGGTTGTTGGCATTACCGCGGCTGCGCGGTTGAGTGGGCGAGGCAGGGGGGCCGTTGTAGGTGGCCGTGCGCCGATCCCTAAGCTGTCCGTGAAAGGTGCTGCGGCTCGCTGTGCCTCGTGGAAAACGTGTTTTATCGGGTGTGGTGGCGGTGCTGATGCTATGAGTGGACGCCCCGGGGTCCCGAGAGCCAGGAGACAATGACACACTACAGAGAAACACAATCAGGCTTGGTTTCACTACATTTACATAGTGTGTGTGTTTCAGTACTGCTAAGGTTTAAACAAATAGACCAATAAAACGCATAAATGCTCAATTGTTTGTTTGCCGTGGAAACGGTAAACAGGCAAGACAACCTATGCTTCTCGCTGTACCTGTTTTCTTTCCCATTTGGAATAACCGAAAGGCGGTCTGTGTTGTTTCTATCAGTGCACATATACGTGTTTCTTCTAGATATCCCTCCGGATTCAGAGTTATTCTGTGGAGAATGAAGAAACTGCAGATATGATTAACCGCTACATGTGAATCTTTACTATCGAGTCCTGACATCAGTCGTTACACTGAAGCAAAAAACAGACAGTAAACTCACATTAGGAGTAATGGTGCTGCCTCTCTTGCGCTCGGGTATTTCGGTTTTGTTGGCATTACCCAGCAGCGGGCTGGGAGGGCTGTGAGAGGGGGGCTTACGTGCTGTGACCCCGCCCTCCTGTTTGACATCACCATCAGCTGTACCAGGGACCGTCTTCTTTGAGTTACTCAACCCTGAGTTAGTGATACCAACTGAGAGAGAGAAACAAGCACAAAGGGATTCAGTACTGCCTTTTTATTTTGAAGACGGTACATTGACGTTAAGTTCTATATGTTATTATGTTGCACTGTTATATTAGTTACAATAGTACCAATAGATATTTATACACACTACTTGAACAAGCTAACGTTTGCCTGTATGTAAACGAAAAATGTAAATGTCGACTGAAAGTCACCCTGATCACTATGGCGTCTGGATTTTCTGGATTCACTGGTGGAGACGCTTCTCTGGACCTTCAGGTGAGATGGAGATTGGCCGTTCATCTCGCTGGTGGGTCTGGTCTTTGCCAACGACAGATTACTATTGGAGCTGGAGTCAATGACCTCCTGTAAAGCCACAAAAACAGTTAAAAACTGTCAAGACTGCCGATAATAACCAATCCCACACTTCATTAGCAGTTTACCTCATTGGTCTTTCTGGCCAGCAGTAAGTATACAGCGGTGATCTCATCATAGTTCATTTTAGACAAAGACTCTTGGATCTTATCTTTGGAGAAGCCCATGCCCACGATGACATCTGCAAAATGACACATACGACGCAATGTTTTAATTCTCTTTCCTGTGCCAGTGTAACTAGTTTGTAATAAGTTTTTTCCGCATGTGCTTGTTACATCAAATCTTGTGAATTTTGCCTGGAGGACGATAAACTGTGCAGAAAAATCCAAGAATTGCAATAAAGGGACTCGCACTGTAACCCAAGCGGTGTTGCCTGAGCAAGCAGAAGTCCATTTCGTCAGAAATCTAGCTTCTATTAAAGAACATTGTGCATTGTGGCTGTCGGACTGAAAGCTTGTATCTCCAAAACCGCCCATTTACAGAGATTTTTTTTCCATTATTAAATCCCTGTTCGGTCGAAGGTTACAAGCTCTTTTTAATACTTTTTATTGGTTAAATATTTATAAAACCCACAGACAAACAAGTAATGATTTATGAAAAAATAGAAAGCATCAAAAACAGAGATACAAGGTTTCATTCCGACAGTGACGGCATGTGTCTCTTTCACTAAAGGATAAAGGGCACTAAATGTACACCAAAATGTTTTTAATTCATTCAGAGACAAAGAATCAAATAATTCCCACTAGCACACTCATCTCACGCCACACTCCCTCACCATGTTATTATGCGGAACACTATAAACCTTCAGGTCGATACTTCTTTAAATCTAGTTTATTAGTAAGAATGTTGAGTCAGCAGTTCTGCCTTAAAGCACATATCCTTACTATTCACCCTGTTAGTTGTGTTAAGAAAGAGAACTATTATTTTAAACTGTAAAATTTGTGTTTTTAACAAGGGAATAAAAATGTTCAAAAGATGAAAAAGCATTCCTGTTACTCAATTGGTAGAGTCATATGTTAGGACATGGGTTTGATCCCTTGGGAACACACATACTGAGGAAAACTTATAGCTTGAACGCACTATATGTTGCTTTGGATACAAAAACACGTTTAGATAAAAGTATCTATCAAATGCATAAATAAAATGTTAATGTAAACTCTTAAACCATACTGCAAGCAAATACATGTTTTATAACAAAACCTTTCATTTAGTTTATTTAGTCTATTGAATGGCTAAACTGAATATGGATTGACATTGGGTTAATCTGGTTCCAAACTAATTTCATCTTTAAAGTAATTTTGAAGTAGCTACAGTAGTTACAGTATTTATAACTGGACATTCATCACCAAAAAGTCTTATATATTACATAGGCCATGTAGTGAGGTTTTTGATTATGTAATTAATAAAAAAACATCACAAAGATTACTTACCAAACCAAGAGATAAAAATTATTTATAAACAATTACATAATTCTGACATGAGTCCAAAAACAACTTTTTTAAATTACATAACGCTTGAAAACAAAGACGAATACATTATAAATAAGACTAGATGGGACACATGACATATCCTCTGTATTCAACTTTATGTGGCATGTTGAGTAACAAATGAATGGACACTTCGATGTTTTGTGATGCCGATAGCTTTTTCTATTAAAGGGATAGTTCACCCAAAAATGAAAATTCTGTCATGATTTACTCGTAATTGTTCCATATCTGAATAAATGCCATTGTTCTAATAAACACAGATAAAGATAATTGAAAGAATGTAACCAAACAGTTATTGGACACCATTGACTACCATAGTAGGAAAAATGACAAATGGTAGTCAAAAGTGCCCGTTTGCTTTCCTACATTCTTCAAAATGTTTTTTGTGTTCAACAGAAAAAAAAATCCTACTATGGTAGTCAATGGTGACCAAGAGCAGTTTGGTTACAACCATTCTTCCTAATATCTTTGTCTGTGTTCATCAATCAAAGACATTTACACAGATTTAAAACAACTTAAGAGTGAGTAAATGAGACAATCTCCATCATTGGATGAACTTTCTCTTCAAAGCAAGCTTGAACCAAAGGAAATAATATTGACAATGAATAGAGGTTCACCCCTTCTCTCTTTCAGAAATCTGACTTAATAATGAGCTCATGGAAACCTTATATCAGTTGACTTAAGTGCTCTCCTCCGTGGACGCATTTGAAGTGAATCTTTGCGTCCCACCACTTCTCTACACACAAGCACCGCTGTGGGCTGCCGAGCTCCTGCATGCTCCTCTCAACGTGAGGCTTCTCTCAAAGTGGGGGTGGGGAGGCTAGACGAGGCCACCGTTGGCATGTTCTCTGCCTTCCGCTCCACTCCACATTCAAGTACCCTGATGTTCTTGTTCTTCTCCCTCAATAAGTAGCCATGTGACTGCACATGCGTGTGCTCGCCCGGTTAGTCTCTATGTTTCAAGCTGCGGTACGATCGCAGATAAGAGAGCAAAGGTGCATCGCTACAGCTTAAGTTCCTGTAAGCAAAACCCGTTTGCACTTGTGCCCATGTGATCATATCACATTTCCACACGAGGAGATCCTCGGTGAGAGATAGGAGGAGGGAGGAGTGAGGAGTGGAGATCAGAGACGAGAGGGAGCCAGCTGCTGTGTGTTATGCAACACTCAATACTGTACAAGAACATCCCTCGTGCCATCCTTTCATCGTCTCTACAGTCTTTTCTTTGCTCTTTATTAACCACAGCAAGCAAGATTGGTGTTAAAATACATGGAGTAACATTTTTAGGAACTCTCATCTACTTCCAACAACACCACTGATGTAGCTAACCCTCTAACGGCATCTGTACATATTCAAGTTAAAGGGATAGTTCACCCCAAATTGGAAATTCCTTTATCATTTACTCACCCACCTGTCATTCCAAACCTGTATGAATTTCCTTCTTCCGTAGAACACAAAAGAAGATATTCTGAAGAATGAAGGTCACCAAACAACATTGGTCCCCATTGACTTCCATTCCATGAACACAAAACCACCGAGACATTTCTCAAAATATCTTCTTTTGTGTTTCACAGAAGAAAGAGTCATATGTTTTCTTGTATGACATGATGATTAATAAAAGAGTTCAAATTTTTTTTTTATTGGGGGCGAACTGTCCCTTTAAGACGGTTAACTGCCAGCTTTAACATCCGTGTTAGGATGCAATGTCTTGTAAAAGCCAGACTAAATTATGCCTGCTCTGACCCACCTGAAAGACAGCTTGTATTCTTTGTAAACGATATTCAGCATCTAACCAGCCTTTTGACTTTTCTCAATGGTGTGCAAATGCGTTTATACCCGAGCATCAATAAACCATCCGTGTTCACCTCAAATTCATTTAAATAAAGCATTCATCTTCTGCACTACCTTTGCGACGTAAACACGGCCGTAACCGAGTTTGGTTTCAAAGTTGACCATGTAAAACCAAGTGATGTTTCTTACCTATCCTCTTCTGGTCGGAGATGTCAGTATCTGGTTCAGCGTAGGGTTTGAGCTCATCGTCATCGAAGCCAGCATTGATCCAGCGTTCTTTCATGATTTGCTAAAGAGGAACGTTCATAATCACAGTTGAATTTAAACAGATTCATACAAACTGATTCGATGAAACATACAGTTTGGTTCTCCTAAGTTAATGTTATTATAAAAAAAACTATAACATTATGTTCGCTACTGAATTTAAAAGTAAAGTACATCATATTTTGTGGATGTAAAATTTGCCCCAACTAATGGGAATTTAGTGCATCTATATCCTGTTAAAGAGCCGAAACGTCACGTGCCATGCGAAAGTCATGCGATTTAATTACAATTTTTGTATATTTTTGGAGCTCTGGTGTGCCGACTTCATATACATTTCTTTAATGTAGTGTATCTAACCAATGGGAAATGGGAGGAGTGTTCATGAGACCCGTTTAATAAACATTATTTTCACAATTCTGTTTACCTTTAGGAAGCATAAAAGCATGACGATGAGTGCATTGAATTCTGACCTCTAATGTTCCTCTCTTGGCAGGGTTTAGGACTAGAAACCTCTTTAGAAGATTCTCACAGTCGGTGGACATGTAGAAAGGAATGCGATATTTACCGCGTAACACGCGTTCACGTAGTTCCTGTGAAACAGACACAGCTGTAAGAACTGACTCGCACACACAAACGTGTTGCTAAAGGAAAGTGAATACCTTGAGATTCTGTCCATCGAAGGGCAGGGACCCGCTGACCAGCGTGTAGAGTATGACCCCCAAACTCCACACGTCCACCTCCGGCCCGTCGTACTTCTTACCCTGAAATAGCTCGGGGGCAGCGTACGGTGGGCTGCCACAGAATGTATCAAGCTTATTTCCCACCATGAACTCATTACTGAAGCCAAAATCAGCAATCTTAATGTTCATATCAGCATCTAGAAGCAGGTTTTCAGCCTGTGAAAAGACACAGAATGTAAAAATAGATGAAATGTGAGGATAAAGAAAAACATACAAACACTATACAAATGCCACAAAGGTTATAGGGGAGTGGAACTTCAGTTCTAGAAATGATCTAGTTTTTTGGAAGACACCGATTATTAATGAATTAACGTTGTTGCCCAAAGCAAAATTCTTTAACTGTGTCTTAAGTGTCCGAATATTCCAGGGGTCATTATCTAATACTACAAATTCACATTTTACACAAAATCGAGGACTGCTCACCTTTAAATCTCGGTGCACGATGCGTTTTTGGTGACAATACTGCACAGCGGATACAATCTGTACAAAACAAAAACAATCAGACTGTCAAAAAATGACATCACTACATGTGCACCCTGTAAAACAAACTAACTATGAACAACCAGAGATTACCAAATAAACTTCAGGAAATGGGCATTAATCCAGTGATCGGGTCATGAGCTGTCTGTTCGCATTAATGGCTTTTGCCAAAATTCAATGGGCTGCATTGATTGGCTCTTCATTTTCACAGAAGTGACCATGTTCAACCCCGGTCCTGATGACTAACCACTATCCCCAGTTCAAGTATGACATAACACAACGACAACCAAAAAAGCATCAATAATACAATCTGATAGCACAGCTTGTTTACCACATGTATTTTAATACCAGTGATTGTGGTCAGATCTCTTTCGTTTTGCTGTGGCGTTTGTTTGCATGCATCAGATTTCAATGTGGTGACATTTAGCACAAAAGTGAGCTTGACGTAACGTCCAATACAATGATGCATGTGATACGGTTGTCGTAGAGTACACTGAAAAGACAACAAGACCACGATGTCTCAACAAACAACTTGGTTGACACAGAGAGCTCTTGCAACAAACATCTTTTCCATTTTAAAAACACATTAATAAAAAGTCAGCCATATTTTACTGAACAATAACAAGGTTACTTGAGGTCATAAAGCATGAGAGGTAATGATTATTCGTAGCCGCAGTCAGTATTGGTTAAAGCAGTACAGGACATTTCAGGGTGAGTCGAGGCACATGAACTCTTTTAAACTCCCATCGAACAGAAAACAAGCATTACAGTGTGCTTTGTGTATGAAATATCTAAAACAACACAGTATGAGAACGGCACCTGTCTAAATTTAGCTCTGGCCTCTTTCTCTTTCATCCTCCCATGAGCCACCAGGTAGTCAAACACCTCACCTGCACAAGACACAGAGCACAGAGGTCAAAGATAAGAACCATGAGAAGATAAATACACAAGACAAACATGTCCAATACATACCTCCACTGGCATATTCCATCACCAGAAACAGAGTCTTCTCCGTCTCGATCACCTCAAACAGTTTGACTGGAGATACACGGCAGGGAATTACAGAAAAAGATGACAAGAGGAATGTGGAAAAAAGAAACAGGATAAAAATAAGATTTGTTTCAAGTCAACAAGGTTGAACTTTTAGTATAAAAACAGGACGATCAAGATTTAAATATTATATACATTCGTACCATCTGAACACTTGGTGGTATTGTTAATAAATGTATTTATAAATACTGTACGGTTCCCCTTTTTCCACATTGTGTATAACCATTAAGCTCTCTCAAGGTCTCGCCCTGAACCTTCGACAATCTAAATTTAGGTGGGTGATACATAAAGCCCCTCCGTATTAAGACACGACGGCGTGTCTGACTCATTACGCTGTTTGCAAACAGGAACTGACAACAAATGTGGGAGAAGCAATTAAACTCAATGAGAGAAACATTTAAAGGCTGTACTTATGAGCTGTTAGACCGAGGTGGGAAACATTTGCGTCCACATCAACCCTTTAACTTACCGATATTTGGGTGGTTTAAATTCTTCATGATTGTAACTTCTCTGGAAAGCTGTTGGAGAGAAGAGGATAATTCATTGTTATCAACATGTCAAGATGTTCTCGTACACCAAAGCTGTAGACTCTTTCAGTACTAACAGAACCGGAACCTAAAGCCCGACTGAGTCATTGTGTTAGCAAACTGAGTGCTTCCTTCTCTGTGGAAACCAGCACTTATGCATTATTTATTCATCTTCAAAAAAAAAAAAAGAATGTGAATCCTCCCCTTTCGATGATATGAAAGAGTCATGAAAGTTTAATAGCACTATAGCAGGCAGACTGTTCTTGTGCTGTTAGCACGTGCTGTTTCCTTCTCCCAAGTGTAACTTTGGAGAGAGAGAGGGAGGTTTCAGACCACAGGGAAATGCTTTTAGTACAGCATAACCCCTATCCAATTCTCACCCCACTGTGATACATTTCTTTTGGTTATAAAATGGTAACACATAGACTGATTTCACTCCGCTGCCATGTTGAAATTGAAAACGAGGCGGGAAAATAACCGGAAGGACAGATAGACTGCGATGGTTGGACAACCATCGGGTGTCTGTGCGATATGAAAAAACAAATAATGCTTTAAAAACAACGTTAGATTGGCTGTGTGTGCACGAATGAAACCTGTTTATGGCAGTTTAAAAGTCACTAATGTGATGGTACAGCATAAAGGGATACTTCACCCAAAACGAAAATACTGTCATCATTTACTCGCCTTCGAGCTTCAAATTTCTTTGTTCTCATGAACACAGAGAAAGATATTTGGAATAATGCTCATAACCAAACAGATCTTAACACCCATTGACTACCATAGTAGGAAAAAAACAATGGTAGTCAAAAGTGCCCCAGAACTGTTTGCTGTCCTACATTCTTCAAATGTCTTCTTTTGTGTTCAACAGAACAAAAAAAAAGATAAAGTAATTTTTCCTACTATGTGAGTCAATGGGCGTTGATATCTGTTTGGTTATACGCATTCTTCCAAATATCTTTCTCGGTGTTTATCAGAACAAAGAAAAAAAAAAGAGGTTTTCTTCTCACCTCTGTCTCACTTTCGATTTCAACATGGCAGCGGCGTCTATTGCTTTAAACCGTTGGTAAATGTGCACATTTAGCTACATCGTAAGGTACAGGTTTGGGGACGATTTCTTTTCCTGTAAAAATGTACTTGTGGGGTCCTGTGTGGAAATCAGGTTCTTGACAGTAACTTGTAATGAAAGGCAAACGTTGTGTTTACAGCCAGAAATCAAGATGTAAATCTTTGTGCAAGGCAAAGTGACGGGTTCATAAGCAGAAAGATAAGATATATTTGTTTAAGTTTTCTTCAGATATTGCTTTGACTAGGATTTCCTTTATTCTAAGAGCCTCTCTATAGTAACAGTACAAGACAGTTAAGCTTAGAAGATTAAAAGCCATGCAGAAGATCCAAAGATTTACGTCACAGCATGAATTAAAAGCATGACTCTAACAAAGTCCCCTAAACTAAACAGCTAGTTATCTCACTGGGTTAAAAGAGTAGTTCACTAAAATAAAAATTCTGTCATCATTTACTCATCCTCATGTCATTCCAAACCTCTATGACTTTCTTTCTTTTGCAAAACACAAAAGAAGATATTTTGAGGAATGTTAGTAACCATAAAACATTGACTTCCATTGTATAGACTCAAAACCACCGAGACATTTCTCAAAATATCTACTTTTGTGCTCAGAAAAAGAGTCATATTGATTTTTACGAAACTGAGGATAAATAAAAGCTAACAACATTTTCATTTCTGGCTAAAACGTCCCTTTAAACAATAAAAATTGCACTTTGAAAGGAAAAACAATGAAATTCAAGAGCCCATAACTGTACGTCCACACCACCGGCGTCGAGAGCTTCAAAAAAATTGCTTTGGACGCCCTGCCAACAACTCTGTAGAAAGATTTGTGGACGCTCTGGCGCTCTGACATAGACCAAAGTTTACAGGGCCGCGTTGTCTGGAATCCTCTCAAGCGGTGGACTTCTACGATCCGATTGGTTGCCGCCTAAGCACGTCATACCTCATTACCATAAAGTTGACCTGCCACTGCTCACTGCTGGCTCACATTGAAAATGAATGACTTCCGGCCACTTTGACACCGTCAGCGGCGGCGGTGTGAACGCACAGTAAGCATTGCGCAAAACGCTCCCTGCCAACTGAAAACAATTCAAAAGAGGCGCGTCTAACAGCAAAAACCGCGTTCCGTCTGATCGACCCCATACACTTGAGTCCATTGCAATTCACCATTACAACTGAAGTGCAAAACTGAAGCCTGGTGTCAGCATGATTTAAAATGTGTTAAAGAGCCTCATCTACACATTCCAAACAAACAAAGGAAGATATTTGGAAGAATGTCAGTAACAGGGCAGATCTCCCCCCCCCCATTTACTGCCATAGTAGGGAAAATAAATACTATGGGAGTCAACGGGTTATTAGATCTGTTTCAATACAGACATTCTTTCAAATATCTTCCTTTGTGTTTGGCAGAACAAAGAAATGTATAAAGATTTGGAACAATCTGAGGGTGAGTAAATGATCAAGAACAGAGGAGAAACTTAAATATTGCTTCTTCATTTCTTTGTAACTGTGTTTTAGGATTTATAGATTTGATTTTGAAAATAGTTTATATTTGAACAGTTCTAGATTTCAGAGTGTTCTCAGGCTTTTGAACAGCACAGCATAAAGCACAGTCAAATATATTTTTCTTGAGATTCTCATTTCTCGCTCAACTCTCACATCCCCTCCCTCTGGTGCACCATCCTCCTAACGCCTCTGTGATGACTAAAAAAACCCGGCAGAACATCTCACTTCAGTTGAGGGTCCAGACCTTGTGCTGAGCTCGCACGCCCACAGGCAATTACACAACCTGCGACTCTCAAAGACGCTCGCACACAACACAGACGCACAGATAGACAGAAATAAGGAACGCGACCCAAAACGATGCTGCTACTGAACTTAACACACATAAGAGACAGTGAAATGAGATCAGAATCAGAGTCGTGTGTTGGCTGAGGACCAGCGAGCTGCCAACAAGCCACAGAGAGACAGAAAATACACAGAATCCCAATCGATGGCTCTGTGGAAAAACTAATGGTTGCTGCGGCTCGCAGCTCGCAGCTAAAATTAGAGCCGCGGCCTCAGATTGTGTATCACAGAGCGACTGCTGATTAGCATTATCATTTCAATCCTTCGTTTCATCTTTGGCCTGCCATCTTTTATTTCATGTGTATCTGTCTGTCTCTCACTTATTATATCGCATGTCCCTTTTGCTCCTCTCATTCTTCCTGTCATCAGGCATTCTGTATCAGTGCCTGTTTCTTGTCTTTATCTTCCACCCCAAACTGTTCTGTGGTCCCTCTATTCTGTCACTTCACCGTCGGCCCACCCAAATGTCCATCTGTCCCGTCCCCCCTCTCATACCCTCCTCCTCTTACTTTCTTCACTGGCTGTTGTGAAGATTGATGGAGAGCTCCAAACTTTTCAACATAATGTCCTAAACACTTCAATTCTGTCCTAGATGGGAGCTAAAGCCATTTTTATGTAATTGATGTAGGTAGAATTATAATAGTTCAATTATTAAGATCATACTTATACATTTTTGATTATACATTATAAACGAACAGATTTAAATCACAATCAATGCAGACAGAGAACATACTACAAAACAAATAATCAAATCCAACACACTTGTAGTTTTCTATAGTTTTTTGCAATCCTGCAAATTGTGTCACCTCCAGTTTGGACTAACAACTTTCTTGTCGCTGGAAACCTCCTGCTTCAACTTAAAGGGACAGTTTTCCCAAAAATAAAAATTCTGTCATCATTTACTCACCCTCAAGTTGTTCCAAACCTGCATACAATTATTTGTTCTGCTGAACACAAAGGAAGATATTTGGAAGAATGTCGGTAAACAAACAGTTCTCATGACCCATTTACTGCCATAGTGGGGAAAATAAATACAATGGGAGTCAAAGGGGGATGAGATCTGCTTGGTTGTAAGCATTCTTTCAAATATCTTCCTTTGTGTTCAGCGGAGCAAACAAATTTACACATGTTTGGAAGAATCTGAGGGTGAGTAAATGAGGACAGCATGTTCATTTTTGGGTGAACTTTCCCTTTAACATGATGATCAAATTAGACCCTTTGTAAACCATCCCAGAAACCAGTTCTCAATTTCCGACCCAACACATATTACAGTATTTTCTCGCTCTATATCCCACACATCTTTGAAAGCTGTTAGAAATAACCCTTTTCTAAAACAAGGCAGCTAATGCGCAGGCGTGGCAGCCTGTTCTCGGTGAAGTGGACTGAGCGGCGATGCGGTCTGCAGTAGGTGGGCAGAATATTACAGCACAGCTGGTACAACAGTATTTGTGCCCGGTGTGTGAAGGTTAATGCTAACTTTGTTGAACAGACTCCTCACGATGAAGCATGTACACTAAACAAACCTCTGTAAAAACGCATCGGATATCACAGAAGAGCAGTACTGCATTCAGCGTTCAGTTCTTCTCGACACATTTAAAGCAACAGTCTGCCCAAAAATCCATTTCAACACATCCTTGTTTTCTTTCTTCTGTGAATCCCAAATAGAGATTCTAGTAAAGACATTCTATCAAAGTTGATGTTTTTGACAGATTTTCGCATTGGCTCTTATGTGTCCAAGCACACACGGCTATCTTTATAATAATAAGGATGACACTCACCTTTTGAAGGCTTGTTGGATTCAGTTGGGTTTTGTCAATCATTTTTATTGCCACCTGAGAGAGGAAATGGTAAGACGAACGTAAACTACAACGCAATAAAAAATGATGTATTCGATATTTCAATTTAACATCAGTGGGGCTTTGTCATACATAATATCTTTAAAACAGTTTCTCAAAAGAAACACTTGGGCAGAACAGCTACATGTGTCTCTGGAAATACCCTAGTTGTCTTTTGCGCCCCAGGAAACACACTTATGACTTTTGACATCCCACCTCGCTTCCTGTGAGGATATGACGAGCCAGTTTGACCTTGGCGAAGTTGCCCTTTCCTATGGTTTTCAGAAGTCGGTAATTCCCAATAACAGGGTGCACATCATCCAACCCTGATCCAGAATTCCTGTTTCGACCACTCGACCTCACCGACCGAGAGGTCACCTCTGCCCGGCCATGGCCATTTGTCGTGTGCTGTGGAATTGAAAGACAAAACAAATCAGAACAGCATAAAATAACCATATATTAGGTTTGATTTGATGGACAATAATAACATTCAAACACTACTGTGTACGTGTGTGTTTTTGTTGGAAAATATACAAAACAGCTATGCATGGAAACTCTCAAAGATAACTTGTGCTTATTTTCTCCAACATTTTACCCTCAAGGATGGATTCCATTTCCAAACGATCATAACTGTCATATGGAAACTGATAAACGGCAACAAGGACAAAGGGTCTTGTCAGTGTAGAAATCAGTAATATTGACTCCAACTGTCCAGCGTTAGAGAGGTCCATTAGCACAGTCATATTCCTAAACTCCCAACATCTCCATTCTTATGTCACATTCAAAATGACACCACAGGACAGCGGACTTCTATTTTGCCGTTGAGATTTCCCCCAAACATTTAAGTCAAACATGCCCCAAAAATTCATAAACATGCAAAACTGTCTGTCAGAAAAAATAGCAGATTTCTCAAGATCCTGTGTAACCTTGTGAGGTCCTCTGGACAAAAAATACTCACTGAATCGTTCCATTCAAGAGGTCATAAGTGCAACATGATAACACTGAGCAAGTTGGTAAGCCTCATATCCTATCAACACCCCTGTATATGAGACTACGCTGACACTGCGCTATACAACGTTCCCAATAATTCCTGCATATTGTCCCTGATGTCGGACACCCTGAATGCCATCCGCAAAGCTCTGCATAACAGATGTGAAAAACCTAACAACACGCTCAGGTTTAAGAGTCAAACAAAAGCACAGAAAATAATTGAAACCTGTATCAAAACATGACAAAATGATGAATAAAGGTCACTTACGACACTTGCACGATGCCTCATGTTAGATTGAGATCCTCTCATTTTTGTGTTGGCAAAATGAATGGCATTGAACCAAACAGCCCTGTCTTTTCTGTGAGAACTCATCAATACTCTCCCATTCACCAACCCCGATACTGACCGACTGCATCACTGCCGAAATCTTTTTGACACCCAGTGTGTGTGCGACCGTGCGTGTGTGTGCGACCGTGTGAATATTGGGGCGGCTGGGACATGAACAGCCAGGGATTGATACATCAATTGACATGATTCTCAAAACTAAGCAATGCATTTGTATAAAATAGGAATAATTATGTAAGGAATATTGCCAGTTACTTGACACATTAGGATCTACAGAAGCCTGTAACAATGTATGAAATTCGCTTGTGCGCACACTGTTCTTTAGAAAAGACAGATGTGGTGTGTCATACCAAAGACCGAAAAAAGCCATAACATTGACAGGCATCTTCAGGGGGAACCTGCATTAGCCTCACTGCTGACGTATGAGCAGTAACCTATAGGACGCAGACTGACGCCAATGCGCAATATCTGCATCCCCTCGCGCATTTAAAATGCAAACCCACGCACGGCCAGTCAGTGTTGAGCGTGCAGGAGTTCGTCTTATCGAGCATATGTTGAGCATAAAGCAGAAAGAGAGCCAAATCGCCAATGCCCTGGACCCCATGCGTCACTTCAGCCTGGTACCCCATCTGTCTAAAGACTGGCACAATACTGCTAATCCACTTAAAGCACACGGTCAGCACAAAAACATGCGACACTGCCTCGCATATAGTCCAAAAAGGGACTGAATGATTTTTGCATCATTTCTCCAACTAACGTACAGTTACAGTTCGGTAGCGCAGTAAAGATTCCCCCGAAACTGCCGGCTGGGTTCTGAGATGCAGACACAATGAGACGGATCAAAAGATCACACTGATGGCCAATTAAGCAACATTATGGAGCAAGTCCGAGTGGGTTCGTATCGAGTATTAACCCAAATAATAAAGAAATAAACATGCTACTCACGTTTTCGGCTTTCCTCTCGTTGACGGTGGGAAGCGGTGCTCTTGTTGTTGACATCTTGTTGATGGCGAGCCGCTTTTCCGGATTTACAAACTAAGAACTGATTTAAGCGATGCAACTAATGGGAAAATACGAATTTCACGATTTTCACGTTTGACTAATATCATAGATTGTTTTTCTAACACTGATAGCAAACTTGTTGAAAGTTTGGATGAAATGTACCGGATGCTCACGGTCTCGCGTTATTGTGTCTTAAAATCGACGTACAGCCATCAAACAGATTACTAAATACCAAACGCGATAAGCTATAGGTACCATAACTCGTGCACTAATAAGAACATAATACTTTCTGGCCTGGCGCCGCTGTCTGCTTCATATTTCGGATGTCCGGTTCGAGTAAGAATAGAGAAAATTGCACTTCGCAGGGCCTCCGCAGTTCCGCTGCGATTTGCCCCAAAGACAATCTTCTCATCCGACGATCCTTCAGTCAGACTGTCCGATACATTCACCGGTTACGGCAGCAGCAGGGCGCTCACTGGCGTCTGGGCCGCGGCGAGAATGCGTTCGTTAACGGTTCCATTCCATCAGAGCAGCCGTGTCTGTCGCTTCTCGTTTAGACTGAGATCCAAGATGGCCGCCGAGCAACACAGGAGTTTCGAGGCGAGCCCTGAGAGAGACAGAGGAAGTGAGGAAACAGATGGATCCCGTGCTCATTGGAGAGCGCCTCATCCCACAGGGCGCCGTGGTTTGTCGATTCAAAGTTGGGTGTTCATATGGAAAAAAGGGAAAACTCCGTCATTGCCATAACAACCGTGACACACCCTGTTCAATTTAAATGTGGCTTTACCATATATGGTTTGGCCATTATGTCACGCATACAAAGCGTGAGACAGGTAACTGAAGAAAATACAAAATAGTTAAGGGGTCTTACATTTTTTTCAAAGCCTGCAATACATTGTATACGATTCACAAGACGACCGTAACTGTTAAGACGTGCCATTTAGCTTCAGGTCAGACTGAAATCACCGGGATCTTGTTATAAGTCAACTTAAACTTAACAGCTGCAAGTTTGCAAGTGTTGGGGTTCTTGAAATGATATGCAGAAATCACGTGCTACAATACACAGTCAGGACACGATTTTTCAGTAATTCACATTTGACTGACATCAACGTCATTAGGTGTTTAGGACGGAGTAATCCTACTTTTATTTATATCATTAAATAATAAAAATGGTTGGATGCAAATAAATTAATGTATACAGGTCCTATTTATTTTTAATTAGTGACTAAATTCTTACAGAGAAATAAGCTTTGAAGTCACTACAATTTTTTTAACTGAAGCAGTTTAAAGGCGCGTCATCGCAGTAGGAGCTATACAGCTGTATAACGCCATCTAATGGCCATCAAGGGTGTGATAGTTTCGCCTACGTTTTTCGAAAACACCACCGAAAAAATTATAAACAATATATTTACATTATGGTTTAAATTGATTTTTCATTTTCTCATTTTAAACATTCCATTTATGCATTAAAAAACCACAAAACTTGACACGGCAAAAGATGCACAAGTATTAATGACGTAAGAAAATTAAAGTACTTTTGACCATTATTAAAAAATTCTTATAGAAATGACAAACTTTTTGTTAATCCAGGTAATGTTGAGCTCCAAGGGCTGTAATGGAAATTAAACTGTTATGGAGGCATCTGACAACCTCTTCAACTGACTGTGGTTTCTAAACTAGCAAAACCACAGCAGTTTATGTCAGAATAATCCATCTATATTAAAGTTCATCAGACTATTACTTTCAATTGTATCTGGTTAGTATTTAGTTAAAAAAATACTGGGCCATTTGAAGTTCTCAATTTGATGTATAGCAAAAACTTTATTTAATGATTTCAAGAAACAAAATCAGTTGTGCAGTATAAGCAAACCCATGAAAGTTAAGCATCAAGTCCAAACTTGCAATACAACAAAATGCTCGATACAGACAATAAAGCTCAAAAGTTCTTAATACATCAGCAGCAAGTCAATTAAAGAGCTATATTAAAATCATTCTTGTAAAGTAAGTACAACTAAGAAGAAACGGGAGGGAAAAAAACAAGACTGGAGCTTAACAGGAGGCCACTGTGTCAACAGTGAAAGTTATGTTCAACAGAACAGGAAGTAGCAAGGTTCCAAGATGGCTGCTGCAGTGTCATTTCTTTAAATGGCATCTATGTCAAGGTCGTCATCCTCTTCTGCTTTCTGTGGCTTAACGGTCTCCACCTTCAGCTCTCGTGCTGAGGAAGAGTAAACAACCTGAAGAAGGAAGAGTTGAAATGAGATCAAACAGACAAATGCGACTCAACCATTGACTTCTGTGTGCTGGAATTAGATTAATGTGATGTGATTAATGCAATTACACTAATAACAGTCCCAAGTGTGCACGCTGACAGTTCAAATATAAAGCCGTTTCTCTAATTAAATACTGATTTACCCTACATCTCAGTTAACTCATGTATAGGGCTGGGACCATATATCTTATGATTTTTTTGCTTAGTTTCTCAATGAATTACGGTTATATGCCACCACATACGAAAACCAGAGGGTGCTCTTGCGCAGAAACTCCGAATATGGGACACAGAAGAAAAACGATTTACATAGTTTTTCCTGCTAGTTCCAGGAAATGCCAATGGTCCTATTCTATTGCTGTTCTTCAAACCTTTACAGGCATTTTGATGATAAAAGTATATTTATAATAATGATGTTTGACAAGTGTTGTGTTTTCAAATGCATGTTATAAACGATTCAATCTGGTAGTGATTTTAGATCGAGCTGTACTTCCTACTAATCAAAAAGTCATAGTTTACGGAAGAGCTGTGCATAAAACACAGAATCAATTTCAGAACCCTCCTTAACAGGTGTAATAACCCATATATATAGCTTCACACCGATTACACCTGTTAAGGAGGGTTCTGAAATCGATTCTGTGTTTTATGCACAGCTCTTCCTATAGATATATATATATCGCCACAGCCCTTCTCCTGTGTAAGGTTCATGCAAGTTAAGATCAGGGAAAAAATACCTCAACATTTTCATCATCTTCCTCCTCCCCATCTTCCTCGCTCCCTTCACTCTCCTCCTCTGCCTCCTTCAGCCACTTGATAAAGGGAGCTGCCTTGGCATGGATCTCCTTAGCCAACTCCTTTGAAACATACTTCTTGGATACCTTAATAACAAAAACAGCAACGTTATTCTCCACTTAGCATTTTGTACACATAATGTATGAATAATCATGATATATATCGAGTATATTTACCTTCTCTGCCCATGCGAGGATGACATCTTCATCCAGTAGGTCGGAATCATAGAGGACCTTGAGAATGATGGGAACTCGTGGCAGCAGCTGACTTTGATGAAGCTTCACCAGACACTCAAAGCCTCCAAGCAGATACTTCTGAGCTTTCTTATCATTGTGGCAGAACTGTAAGGATAAATGGAAATTTCAGTGCTTTTCATTACTTGGCAACATTTATACTATTGCATAGCAAGAAATACACCTTGTTCAGTTTCTTGCTGCAAATGCTATCACATACAAATCTATCACCCATGAAATTAGAACTGGTCATTTTAACAACATACCCGTAGGAAGTGTCGCTTGTATTTTTTGATCTGATCTCTGATGTTCTCATTGAAGAGCAGTTCGCTTAAGATAAGCGGCCCCATGGCTCTCACATCCAAACGTTCAGCTTCAGCCAGAATCTCCTTATCGGCAGAGTCTATTGTGGCACTCTCCTTCTTTTGCTGATCATGAAGAGAAAAATATATTTGAATACTAATATCCGAGTCAAGCATGAAGAAGCTATTTCAGATGAGAAATTCTATAGACAGGAATATTTACTTTGACAAAGCTGTAGAACAGGTTGACCCTTTCCTCTAGGGGTTTCTCCAGATCCTCGCTGAGGGTCAGGTTCTTGGCGTGTTCGCTGATCTCTTCCATGCGGCGACGCTGGGCCTCCTCCGTGGTTTCCTCTGCCCAGTCATCGTCATCTTCCTCACCGTCCTATACATTATCACACTCTTCAATGTACTGGTCACAAACGGCATTTATAATAACGTAACTCCTGCGAGAACCCGCTCACTCACCACAGCATCTGGCGCATCTATGTCATTATCATTCCCAGCCTCTCCACTTCCAGAGCCATTCTCCTTGTCCTTTTTTTTGTTTTTCTTGTCTTTCTCCTTTTTCTCTTTCACACAGTTGCCATCACTCTCTGCATTTCAAAACGATCATCAAATTAAACAGGGACTTGGGATATTATGCAGTGTTAATATTAGTGATTTAAGCACTAAACTAACTTCTGCTTAATGCAGTTGCAAATAAACCTTTGAGTTTTGATGCTAAATATAGTAGTAATGTTTGTTTATTTATTCATTCATTCACAACCACTCAGCAGCACTTACCAGGTGGGTTTTTAAGAATGAATGTGCAGAGTTTGTGCCGAGTGTCCAGCATTCCCCGATATCCACACGCCTTGCAGGCGCTTCCGATGGTCTGCTTCTTTGGGTTAACATGCTGAAAGACAAACAATATATTGATGTTACAGGTACTACGTATCAAGAAGGCTTTGTTGTTGATCAGAACAGACCAAGTAAATGAGAACCACTAAGGGCTCAAAATGTGGAACGATGAACGAGGGCCCGTATTCACAAAACATCTTAAGGCTAAAAGAAGCTTCTAACTTGACGATTTAGGAGAAACTCTTAAAACTAATGGGCGTGTCTGTCCTAATTTTAGGACTCCTACAAGAGTATTTCACAAAACTTTTTAGCCCTAAAACTAACTCATAAACCTGTGAGAGACGTTATGAATAGTGAAGAGGACTCGTAAGTCACTAAAACCAACTCACAACAATCCGAAAATGGCTGTAATGGCAGTCTGCCTTGAAACGTAAACATTTAGAAAGATTTCATGTCAATGAACTTCATCATTAAGACAACTGATATCTGCTAACTGTTCATTAGATGCAGACAGGCAAAATGCTGACAATTAGCTGAACATATACTTTATATTTTCATCTAAAGTATATATAGTTTATTTGCAAAACAGTACTTTTTTTAAATATTTCAAAAATTGTGTTTCATTGTGTTATCATGTGCTTATTGTGTTTTATCGAATTTGTTACAGGTATTTTGTTAAGCTATTAAAAATCAATTTGATTGATATTAATTGGAATGCATAATAAAAAAATCATGATAAACTGATCAAATAAAAAAAAAACTCACTTGTTTAATTAGTAACTTTGTGTATATTTTAATATCTTAATTTAAATATGTCAGCACGAGACCTCATTCTATAATATTTTATATTATTAAATGACTGACAGAGACCCATCCTCTATCAGCCAATCACTGTGGTCATAGTCAGTAAGCTTGCTGACATTATCCATAGCAAAGAGGTCAACCCCACCCTTTCTCTTAGCTTAAGATTCTTAATGTTCCGTAGTAAAAGTTGCTCTCAGCAGCGTTGTGAATAGGTTTTAAGTGGAAACTCTTAACTAAAAATGTTTACTGCTGTTTAGGAGAGATCTTCGTGTTGAGATAAAATGTTTTGTGAATACTGGCTTAGATCTTTAATGGCCATAAACTGCCAGAGAGCCACAAAGCTAATAAGGAGTATCTATATTTTGTAAACAGCAGCACCCGAGTAGGCGTTTTCGGGCAAAGTCATATGTACTGAACCTCAGCATAAATCAATAGACCTTGTACTTGCCCCAGAAACCTCAAATACTCTCCAAAACATACATGGATTCCCTTTTTAACATTTGTGTGGAAATTCACCAAACAACTCTGTCTTTTAACTCACCAGTTCAGTCTCTGGATTGTCACACTCAGAACACAGCACAAATTTGTGGATGAATACATCCAGCATGTCCTGAAGTTTGTTGGCTTCATGGGATCCGTTTACGATGAAGCGGTCATTCTTTGCATCAAACTGAGTCTGCGCCCCCAACTCGCAGCCAAAATACTTAGTTGGGTCTGAAGGATGGACAAAGTCAATTAAACCGACATCACAACAATAATTCTTTCCAGAGGTATAACTTAATTGTGACCAACTTACAGGTTGGTGGCCTGTTCAGTGCCTTTGCAACATCAACCATGTTGACAATGACCGTCTTGATTCCATTCCCTTTGCCTTCCACCTATTAGATCAAATAAATGACATTCTCATCATCAGATTATAATTTCCCACTTACATGCGAAGAGAACAGATCTTGTAAATTTAACTAAAATAAACAATATAATCGTTCTAGATCAATGACTACCTTGGCAATCAAACGGGGCATCTTGTAGCGGTAGAACTGGTCCGACACATTGCGGTTGACGTTGACAGACATTTTGAGTGGTCAGAAGCACTATCAGCAAGATAAAAAGATCTTGAATGGGATTTTCTGGGAATCTTCTGTCTGGAGAAGAGGGGATGACATAAACAACTGCAAGTGTGCTCGGTCTCTGACATGAAAAAGATCTTGCCACAGTGGCTGCAAACTCCTCGCTTGTGGACTAGGTTTCCCCCGCTCGCGTTCCAACAGCTGCGCAACAGCTCTGAAAGAAAAGTTAAATTCACTGTGATATATTACAATTTACTGTAACGGATATACACATACTGTACGTCACGTGGTCAAAAATGTAGGGCCAGTATTGTATGGGTCCTTAAAATTTAACATTATTTAGAAAACAGACAAGTATTTTAAATGAACTATTTTCTGTGATGTGTGCTAAATGCAAACAAACGTCAAAAAAAAAAACCGCAGATCGATTGAATAAAACTCCGCTACACACGTCACCACCTGCGTCAGCAGTTTCGGGTATGACTCAAGCTGAATAAGCACGTGGTGAAGAATAAATGTAACCGTACCAAGTTACTTGATTACAAAAACTTATAATCAACTATTTAGATGTTCCTAACCTAGCATCGTGTGCACCCTATCAGTTATATTAGGCAAACATAACCCGAGCATTAAGGGAAATACTCAAATAGGAAAAAAAGCTCGAGACTAGCTAACAAGCTACGACAGCGAACTGTCTCGTGTATCTCAATAATCGTTCGCGTAGCGCGTCACCAGTTACGGAACCAAGGTCGATATGCACATGCTAACCTATTAAAGCTCACTACTCTATCTATGAAATAAAAACACTGAAAATCTATGACGGACCACCGCTTACCGTAAATGACCAAAACAACGCTAACTGCACGTTTTATACTCGATAAATCCCAATAAACCCGTAATGCTCTGCAATCGTGGCGGTGGTGCAGAGTGCGTCACGGCTAGCGCACAGCGAAGTGCGCAAAGCATCATGACGCCATTTTGTTCCCCTCCGTCAAGCTAGATCACACCCATTAGCTAACAGGGTGTACTAGTTATAGAGTCATACAAAACGCCCGTTTTAACACACAAGTTCTCAAAAAAACATACAAACGTGTATAACAGACGCTTGTTGTTTTTATTATGCTGTCTATCGCTCGAATACTTACCGTTTTCGTAAAATAAAGACATAAACACAACGCTAGTCGTCCACCGACGCAGTGAAGGGTTGACAGCGGAGAGCCTGGAGACGTTGGGTCGTGATCCAAAGAATGTAACACGACACAACGGTAAAGACAGATTAGATCTGGGAAGTGCTGAGCGATGCAGCCGATCTGACGGAGGATAGCAGATCTCCGGGGAGAAGCTGGATTAGAAAGAGAGAGTTTCTGTTGTCAAATGTAACTTGCAAAGAAACTTACTGTCATACTTTGAAAGCTGACGCTGGCGAGTCCTTCTGTTCGCCATTAACAGAAGGGAAACACTTTTTTTTTTAAACTACTGATTTGCCATTTAATATGTTCAATAACTAGTAATGTCTCTGGTATGGTGTAACTGACTAGAAAGTAGCGTTTAATATTAGCTGTAAACACGTCTTACCTTTCTCTGGAACCTTCTTGGTCCACGCAATGGTAGAATGAGTGTGCTCAGCTAGCAACGATGATGGACGTGCCGCCCGCGAGGCGGGGAATACACATTATCACGCCCACCGCGGTCACTCATTGGCCGAAATGCCTACCTGTATTTTATCTAACAGTGCTGACTTGCTTCCTTTGACGTCAATCATTACGGTTCCATTTGGTAATACTATTTTCTACGTTGCTCACGTGCAACTCACAACGGGCAATGAAGGATAATGTATTATGTAAACTAACCGGTTTGAGTCCTTATTTTCATAAGAGAATAGATAATCTACTATATCCGTCATATCATGAATAACTATAATGTGACATATGGACAAAATTGGCTGTCCTCCTGAGGGTTTTACGGAAAAATTCTCAAATAGGGCAGATACCTCCTTGTGCTTTTTGAGTGATGTAATTATTCCAAAATTAAGTTAGAATGGATGTGAGTGTGAGTTGGTTAGGATGTACTCTTTTAATGACTTACTGACTTGAAGAACTATCAAGTTAAGATGGCCTGGTCTGTGAATTTTACATGTAGACATTAGGGGGCGATATTGCACACAATTGCACATTCAACACATGCTCCTATTCTCTGTAAACGTTTCTAGTGTGCATTAAAACAGTCAGATTTAAAACGATTAAGATTGAAAGTTTGTGTGTGTTGGTTTTAAGAACGGTGCAGTTAAATTGCAGTCAAACAAAGTGGCCCATCTCTCTAGCATCCTACCAATGGATGGATTTAATTTACATTTATGCATTTGACAGACGCTTTTATCCAAAGCAACTTACATTGCTTTATACTGTACATACGTTTCTAAATATGTGCAATCCCTGGGATTGTACCCATGTTCTTGAAGCACAATAGCTCTACCACTGAGCCTCAGGAAAGATTTCGCTTTCATTTTTGCTTAAATGATGTAATGTCACACAAATACTGTAACCTAAGCCTAGCTTCAAAAGTCTGATCACAGAGAAACCAACCAGCATCAATGAGGAAAGTACCAAACAAGCAAACAAAAGCTGGGATCCCATTGGATGCTGCAAATATTAAAGGGAAATCCCATACCTGCATGGTTTGGGTGGGGCGATCTCACTATTTATAGTGGTGCAACTGTGGAACAGTTGCATTCGGTATGCTCACTGCAATGCTCACTGTGGAACAGTTGCATTCGGTATCCACAAACATGGGATTTGGGAAAAGGCTCGGGTTAAACAGGCACAGACTAAAAAAACAGAGTAAGGATAAAGATGGTCAGAAACCTCTGTTGAACAACTTGATGGCACAGGACAAAGGGGCCAGAGATGGTAAGATGCTTGTTATATTTCTGTAGTTTTAGAAAAGGTCGAATTTTTTCCTAAAGGTTTCTGAGGGATCTCCTACATGTCACATACTGTAAGGTAAATCTTTTTTGAAATTTTTGTGACCCCTCCTGAGATTTAAAATCTAATGGAAACAGTTTGACATTTGTAGAACAAATTTTTATTTTAAGTAAAATAAACAAAAATAACATGTATGATACTTTACTGTTTTTAGGAAAGTGTTTATTAATCAATCTTACCAGCTTTGCACAAAAGACAAGGTGAAATGTGTTTAAATCATGCTCGGATGACAAAATCTTCAGGCAACTCGTGAAGTCTATGCAACTTTTTTATTAAAGCAAAAAAACATACCATAAGAAATTCCGTAACTCTTTACATTAAGGTACCCTTTATAAAGCATATATAAATGTGTTCATTAATGATTTATAATTCATTTACAAATGCATTATGAAGCAGTTATAACTGCATGAATCGAAAGAGGGATTTTAACGAAAAACCTGCCAAATAGTGAGCCATTTTAACTCACATGTTGTAAATGCTCAGTAAATGTATTTATTCATTATTTATTTGACTCGAAAGCAGATTCATTATTATCTTGATGTTGTTTGCAATATAGGCTGTCAGACTGGACACTGTAGGGATGTTGTTTTTCTTATACCTGCTCACTATTTGGCAGGTATTTCGTTAGAATCCCCCTTTTTATTCATGCAGTTACAACTGCTTTATAATGCATTTTTAAATGACCTATTAATCATTAATGAACACATTAATAAATGCTTCATAAAGGGTACCTTAATGTAAAGTGTTACCAGAAATTATAACGGATTTCTAAGAATGTCAATGTTAAAAAAGTACAGTACAGTATGTTATGAATCTGTACAGTATGTTATGAATCTGGATGTATAAAAGGACATTACATCATGGAATGATGTCACATCTGAGTTTTTTTTATTTATGCACACTTTCATTTATCTGCTTTCAGCAGGACAACATATATTTAACAGGGAAAGAACACATCGGTCTGGGGTGCATCCTGATCTAATCTCTACAGAGTCTGAAGTGAGAGGAGAAGTGCTCAGTCTTCTCAAAAAGACTTTGAGCACAAACTCAAATGCCCAGGACGTTGAAAAGGCAGCTGTGACGGTGAATAGATGGGGTCAACTAAATGGCGTTACCATTGACCAAGGCAGATATCCTCAAGACTGGCTGTGTGACTTCCTGCAGTTAATAGACGAGTCTGTAAAGAAACACTTTCCCATCCTGCCTAAAGACGAAACACAAACATCTGAATTTCTGAGGAGCATTGAGAATATGATGTTTAGTGAAGTGTGTCGATTAACACCAGTACTGCAAGATGCTGGACTGCTGGGCTATCTGATTCAAAGTTACATCGATCAGCTGTTCATTACGTTAAACCTGCTCTTAAACAGAAATCTTACAGTGAATGTGGTCTTCTGCCTTCTACACTGGGCAAAACGTGTTTTCTTCAGGTAGGTGGCTGATTATTGCTAACCTCTCAAACCCAACATGAACCCAGTACGAACTGTTGAAGGATTTGCTTATTTATTTTTCAGTCCACACTCACAAGATGTCTTCAGAGTGCTCGACCCTCTTCTGTTCTCAGGATGGTTTGAGAGCGCAAAGAAGAAACTACTGACTGTACTGAAGGTATTAAAAGGATAGCTCCAAACAGCTAAAAACAGTTCTGGGGCACCATTGACTACCATTTTAATTGTTTTTACTAGTCAGTGATGTCCCAGAAATGTCAGTTGCTAACGTTTCTCCAAATATCTTTCTTTGTGTTCAACAGAACAAATACATTTATACAGGATTGGGGGGGAACAATTTATGACAGAATTTTAATTTGGGTGAACTATCCCTTCAAGTAGGAATGTATTCTTTGATGTCATAATATGTGCCATCCTTATATTGTTTAACCCATATTTATCATTGTGGAAAAGAAAAACCAAAAAGTCCAACACGTGTATAACCCAGCATATGTATGTCCCACAGAAAGAGATTGCTGGAGCTTTGCAAAACATTCTGTGCAATGAGGAGAAACATGAAGATGATGAGTTGATAATGGATGAAGAATGGTTCATCAGAGTGCACCTTGATGTCGCTCAGGTAGTGCTTATACTAAGAAAACTGATAAGGATGTAAAAACTGTTTTTACACTAATATTTATGTCTTTACAGTGTCTGCATGGTACTATTAAAAATGCCAAAACCTTCAGTCTGACTTTGATGCATAAGGTACACATTCTCTGCCTTGAAGAGCATCATAGTTTTGTCAAGAAGTAAGTTTCTATATGCTTCCCTTTATTTCTCTTAAAACATGTTTAAAGTGACACTGAACTGTAAAAATTAAATGTGTGTTACAGCTACGTGAATGCAGAA
Source organism: Triplophysa siluroides (assembly GCA_006030095.1). Taxonomy (NCBI): domain Eukaryota; kingdom Metazoa; phylum Chordata; class Actinopteri; order Cypriniformes; family Nemacheilidae; genus Triplophysa; species Triplophysa siluroides. Next base: position 2,170,346 of record VCII01000868.1, on the reverse strand, counting down.
AGAAGGCGTCTGGATAATCTGCAGCCCCTAAGGACTAACTTAGTGTACCTGTGTAGGATAGTCAGTAACTGTATAAAACTAAGGTATTACTCATTCTTAAAAATTATTATATTTTAAAAGTTTGATTATACGTTAAAAGTAATACATAATTCAAAAGCGTTTCTCTGCATAATTGAATAGATTTCCCTTTAATTTATTGACTGCATTTCGCAGTTTTTTTTATAAAAAAAAACAATATTAATTTACACTTATTTTTTTCTGTAGATGTTTGGCTGTCCAAATCCACAGTCTGGAGAAAAACAAAAGTGATATTGACTTACACACCATCTGCCCGTTAAAGAAACTGGAAGATCTTGTTTTATCAATTGTGCAAAATATGATGAAACATAAAGCACAGGTATGTCAGTCTTTCATCATCAGCTGTGTTTATAATCTTGTGAACAGAAGGACAGTTGGGGTAATTCCCAAAATGAAGGTGCGGTCCCCAAGATTCCAGTTGTGCTAGATAACTTACCAACAGGGACAAAAAGCCACCCGACATAATGATACAGTATCTTACCTAATGTATACTGGCATACTGTTGTGCTTATACGATGCATTATGAAAAAGGAATTTGTCATATCTTTTGATCACGTCTTATGTAATTCAGTTTCACTTATAATAATAACCTAAATGACAGTTTCTTTGTAAATGTACACTTCCAGGTGAGTTTAAAATGTTATTTCAAAAACGGCGAAGAGCACATTTATAATCTGATGGAGGAAATCCAAATGCAGTGTAAATCTCTACCTCCGACTGAAGCAGCAGAGGAGGTCAAAACAGTGAGTTTTGCAATCTTAAATGCAATAACAAAGATGATCAAAATTTAAATACAGCAAACTTCTCATTCCCGGCATCCTCTTCTTTTCTGACAGATCATTGTGAATCTGGCATACGACTGTGTTTCCCGTGTGTATTTGGATTGTCTAATGAAGAGCAAATCCAAAGAGCTGGAGAGGAGATGGGAAAATGTTGAAGAAATAATAAATCAGGATGTTCTCTATTTCCACAACAAATTCACTGAACTGGTGAAAATATTTTTTATTTTTTAAATATTTTTAAATAATTTTCTATTAAAATATGTCAAGCTTTTACTGGTAAAATTTTATTTTAAACTGTTGCACAATTGATAGCGAAAATCATTCCACAACCCAGTATGCGGTATTAACGGATAATGATGTATTCATCTTTTATTGTCTGTTTTCTGCAGAATTGCAGCGTTGAACAGAACCAGCTCCTTCATAGAATGAGTGAAGTTTTGTTTTGCAGCGACAAGGCATCACTGGAGCTTACATGTGCTACTTTGTTCAATGACTTTCCAGAAGAGAGGTGAACCAACTATCTGTATATATAACACATAACAAATTCAAACGTATTGTATACAATACAATAAACACATGGCTGCAACTATATTTATTTTGGTCGTTTGTGAGAGTATTCTGAAACATGTTTATAAGAATAAAACCATTTCAATGTTTTCTAGTGAGCATTATTTGCCCCGGCTGCTGCGCTGGAAGAGGACGTTATCAAAGCAACAAGTAAAGGAGATTTTGGATGTGTGTCGACTGGAATGTCCGAATGGAGCACATGCAAAGCGAAGTCATCCCCTTACAAGCATTTGGTGTTGTCTTAGTTGTTAAAACACTTCTGTAAAAAAATGTATAAAGAAGTATGAATTGTAATTTAATAGTTCATGAAATTTAAACAAAACTGTTTACATGTGCAGTTTTGCTGATGTGTTTACATGTTGTAATCTGTAATACTTTATTCTGTAATAAATAATATTGTATTCATTGCTATTAACACATCTGTATGATATATTATCACACTGTTTATAATCATTTTCATGCAAACCTGAGAGAGGATTGTTACTTGTTTGTTTACCATGGTATCTTCTGAGGTGGTAGAGCTCCACAAAAGAGTCTTAAGCTCGATAAGAGTCTTCAAAGTCTTTCAGCAACTTGTGAAAACAGGTTAGTTTCCTGCTAAAATATCATATCCTGTTCACAGACCTCCTTAACAGACGTTTGCATAATCCATTCAACGTTTCGCACAGGAATACGATTACCAAAAATACAGTGAGATTTCATTACATATTTCACATTGTAAGGGAAAACTGCATGCGGGACGTTGTTTTTAAGATGAATGCATAATCACAATAATTACTTAAACCTAAAGCAACTTACAGGAATGCTTGCAATAGATAGAAGTGCAGTAGCTCTGCGGAAACAACATTTTGATGTTATTATACACATTTTTTATTCCAATAAGTAAAATAAATCGTGGCAATGGTTTCAAACGAAAACATGTCAGTTAAAGACAGTCACAAGGCCCTTTTTGTGAATTGAAATATCTTAATCATTCACCCACTGCAACACAGCAATGCAGTCCCCTACACACAATGCATGCTTATCAATTCCACTAAGCTCTGCACTGAAGCTTTTATGATACGAGGACAAAAAACACATTATCTTTTTCTAAAAAAGCAGCTGATGCAAAATGTATTAAAATTTAAATGAAAAATTTGCATTTAGTCCTTCTTCAACAGACATTAACTACTTATTGTAAACTTTTGTCTGTTCAGTTTGTCTTTGTCCTGCCTCAAAAACCCTTTAATTTTCATGTAACAACATGATACAACAACTATCTCTCCCTACATGGGCGTAAATCCCGAGGGGGACGGAGCGGACACGTCCCCTTCCATCCGAGCGTTGTCACCCCAATCGAAAAATAAAGTATTTTGTGCTAAATACATTTATATACCTAAACTAATTTTGTGATTAGAAAAAAACACAAACGCAAAAAATGCGTTTTAAGTATCCCTTCCCCTGTCTCACAATGGCTCGGTCCATTGCCTGCTCTCCCCGTTCATCTCACCTACGCTGGTTCACACAGGTGCGCGGCTCAGTTCATCAGTGGTTGTAGAACTCCAGTAAGAAGGTTATTTTATTCACTTTAAATTAAGTGATTATTTTTAATGTATTTAATGTATGCTGATACATTATTAAATTAGTAGTGGCAAAAAATCCTGATTACCGATGTATTTTTCCATGAATCTGCCATGTTAGCGATTAGAACCTTACTTGTAGTGAACATTAGCTTGTTGAATAGTGCCGAAGAACACCGAAGCAGTTTCCCATGCATTGTTTTATTTGTGGCGATCTGGCATAATGGTAACATGAACGGCAATGAGCCACCGATCCTTGCCATTCAGGTCCCGTGTCACGCGAGCACATACAATTGACTTTGGCACTATATTATTTAGCGAATTTCAGACCCCTTTTGTCCACAAAATGTGCACAGCTTTCATTCAGTTGGAAAAGCTCGTTTTCTCAGCATCTATTTTGTGCAGTGTGTGCAGAATTTAAGCATCGGTCGCTGTTACTGACTGTTTGAGTACATGAACATGAATATAGTAAATCTATGCACATAGTTCCTTGGCGGAGGCAGTGCACTACATGGGAAAATAACCACCACTCTTTAATGTAGATGTATGGTGACTTTGTCGGACGATGTTACAATATAAATCAGGATACAATTTAAAAAGTGTTTTAAAGTGTTTAAAAAGTGACTCATTGTTAACATAGTGGGTATTGTGTTTTTATACTTGTTTCCTGCCTTGACAACAGAGACAAAAAAAGTAAAATTTTGACTCTATTATTTGTGTCCCCTTCAAAAATTGCTCTTGAGAAATTGTATGTTTATTGTCCCCCCTACTGTTAAATGAGATATACGCCCATGTCTCCCTCCACACCAAACCTAAGGCTATGCCATGACTCCGCTTGCAAGACCAAGAATAAACATGACATGATAGCGGAATCATGACATGTCCGTAATGCTTAATGTGTTACTTAAAATGTACTGGTAATTTTCTGCCAGTACTTTATCCGTTTTTTACAGGATTTATTTTTAGAGTGTAGTAATGATGAATTCTATGGGGAATTTTGCATGATACAGTTTTTCATGTGAAATGGCATCAAATGAACAACAACTCTTGTGTTACTTACTGATAAACACAATTTGCTTTCTATAACCCTATAATGTCAAACTTGAGCAGTAGTTGCTTTTATTTTAGTCGGAAACGTATAACTTTTAACCACAAGACCATCACATCCTGTACAGACAACGAAGAACAACACCTTCAGCTTGCATCAACAAGCAGCATTCTTATTTTCAGATTCTAGTACTGAGTAGATCTTCACATGTTAAACTCATTTTGTTAAAAAAGGCCTTAAATAAAGAAGAACATTACACAAAAACAGAAGTACGAGTGGAAACAACTGGCTGAAGATAATTCTCAGGTAAAGAGTATCACGCAGAGACCACATTGTAAGATACCGCTTGGTTATTTTTTTATTCTGAGGTAAAGTCATACATCAGTACTTCATCTCGTCAGTGTCGTAGTAATAGATTTTCCATTTATTTATAATATATTTATTATTTCCAAAATATAACATTTTTATGTTGTGCTATTTTAATAATGTTCTTAGTTTAATCCATTTGTAATAACTGTCGACAAATCTCAACCTTTTACATGTAATCTTAAACACAGTTGCAAATGTCAAATATAAAAAATGAGCGACTTTGCATATGCAGTTTTACTGATGTGGCATCACATCTGCTCTCTCTAAAAACGGATGTGAAAAAACTGGTGTTATTTCTAGGGCAAATCATTTTGTGTAACTTTTAACTCTTGCTGTCCCTTTTATTTCACACAAAATGACACACACTGCGTTAAATAACGTAACAAAGGCAATGATATGTTGAATAACACCCAATACATCCTTATTAAGAGTGGGTAATTTGGCAATTTTGCTTTTTTTGACACTTGTTTGAGCAAAAATCTCAAATTACCACAAATGATTGTATAGTGCAACTCCAACGTTTCCTTTGCTTTTGTCCAGGTTAAAAAATGGAATTGAAGATGCCCAAGTTTAAACTTTTCAGGAGAAAAAAAAAAAAGGGCAAGGATAAAGCTTCTGATGAACCTCTGTTAATGAAAATCACAGTACAACACACAAAGACTACAGATGGTAAGATAATATCTTGTTATAGGGTTTTTGATAGTTTTGATAGTTTAGAGTTCTGTCCTTAACTGTGCACACCTGTATCTTGTTTCTGCACAAAATAGTCTGTCTATTTACAGTCCTAATTAATACTATTTTCCTTGTAAGTAGTGTTTTCAATTTGAGTTCAACTTTAAATGAAATTAAAACACTGATTCAAAACAAGCAAGAAGAGACTGGTCTCATTACTGGCATTGGCACAACAACACTGTAAAAAAAATGACATTCTTCCAAAGCATTTTGTCTTGTTTTCTATCACGGTTGAGGGGGTAAAAAAGAGGAAGAAGGACAGAATAGAACAGAACTGAACAATATTAATAAACAAACAAAAGACTTCTTACGATTGGGTAAAAGCAAGGGAAACAGGAAACTCAAACTACTTACAAAACGATAATGACACAACTAGCTATACATAAAACAATGATACACAAGGCAAGGTAATCCAAAGGGTAGTTGATCCAAGGTATGGTAGCACACAGGGCAAGGCACACAAAGCAAACAAAATGAATCAGCACAGGGCAGCAGACACAAGGGCATTATATATGGGAACTAACAAAGGATAATTAACATGGGGCAGGTGTGGGGAATCAAACACTGATGGGAAGCTAATGAGGAAACGAGGGGGCGGGGTCAAGACGAGACAGGAGAGAGCACATGGCATGTCAAAACAAACAAAATGTCTCTCTCTAGACTAAACACGTTGGTCTGTCATGATCCTGCCACAAGACTTGACCAAAAGAGGCAGAATCATGATAGTTTTCTAGGAAAACTTTTTAAAACTTCTTAGATTATGATACGTTTAGAAGGCAAGAAAAGTGACCTAAGATATTTGTCATTGTTTTATGAAATATATATATAATTTTTTTTATAAAATAAAATATTACTACACAACTTTGGCTGGCTGGCCTCTGATACACGCTGGATATTTTTTCTCCATTATTTTGTTTTGCATGTGTGAATATTTAAAACCCTAACTACTGCACTTGGATTTTCTGCTTTTTAACAGAGAAACAGGTATTTAACACTGAAACACCCGGTCAGTCTGGTGTGAATTCTGATCAAGTCACCCAAGAGTTTCAAGTGAGTGGTGAAGAAGTGCTCAGTGTTCTCCAAAACAGTTTGAGCCCAAAATCAAATCCCCAGGACCTTAAAAAGGCAGCTATAATGATAGAAAAATGGGGTCAACTGAATGGCGTTACAATAGACAAGGTAGAAGGCAGCTACTCTCAAGACTGGCTGTGTGAGTTCAAGCATTTAATAGATGAATCTGTAGAGAGACACTTTCTCATCCTGCCTGAAGATGAAACACAGACATCTGAGCAGTTACAGGAATTTGAGAATATAATATGTAGTGAGGTGCATCGATTAACACCAGTCTTGAAAGATGCAGGACTGCTGAGATATCTGACTGACAGTTACAGTCGTCAGCTGTTTTTGAAGCTAGACCTAATCGTAAACAGAGATCTTTCTGAGAATGAAACCTTCTGCCTACTGTTGTGGGGAAAACGTCTTATCTTCAGGTACTGGATGTAGCTGATTATCGATCACATCTCTAGACATCATATTATAATCAACAAACACAATATGAAGTGTAAACACACTTTATGTTTTAGTCCAGACTATAAGGATGCTTTCAGTGTGCATGACCCTCTGCTCTTCACAGAATGGTTTGAGAGAGCAAAGAAGAAGCTGCTGACCGTACTGAAGGTAAGATTTACAGTAGGAACTTTTTTGAATTCACAATATGCTGACTTATGACTGTGTGTAAAAAAATACATTTAGGAAGATCATAACTTTGTTCCTCTTAAACTTCCACAGGATGACATTTCTAAGTATTTACAAAACATTCTGTGCAATGAAGAGAAACATGAAGACAATGAGATGTTAATGAATGAAGAATGGTTCATCAGAGTGCACCTTGATGTCGCTCAGGTGGAGCTTGTACTTCTAATACTGATTGAAAATAGAGTTTTTCCACACATTTGTTCGGATTTTTGTCATGTTTATTGTTTATTGCTTGGCTTTTTTCAAGACAGTGCAGGTGAAGGGGTAAATTTTTAACATTTATTTATTGGTAAAGTGACATGATAATATTATATTGACATATTCTTTTAAAATACAATATGAGTTTTGACATGTTTTTAATACAGAATTGTCTGTAAATTGAACAACAAGCATTGTTTGATGAACAAATCATCCTCTTGTAATAATAAGAATATATCTAATATCTATCTGAAAAATGGACGTGGAATATTTGGTTTATGTAAGTGCTATACACATATTTGAATGACTTTTAAAGATGTTGAGATTCTGTATTTTTGCTTTACTTTGACTGTAGATTTTCTTAAATGTTTACTTGTAAAAAGTACATGACCACATTAAAAACAGCAAGATAAAAAACTTTAATATGCACTCAGTGTTAGAGCAAATTTCACTCACAGTCACAAAACAAATTATGCTGACTTTTGACAAATTTAGAAGAAATTGGCAGATGTAGGGAGACATAACTTATTAAGGGATGTTTACTTTAGTCATACAGTATATAGTAAAGTATTTTTTCGCATATGTTTAGTTGGATGAACTGCACGTGCGTTCACTTGCCTCAGCTACAGTGGACTTGTGACAGATATGGTGCACACTAATATTTATGTGTTCTGTCCTAACAGTGTCTGAATGCTGCTATTGAAAAATCTGAAATATGTAGTCTGACTTTGAAGAAATCTGTTAAAATTCTGTGTCTTGAGGAGCTTCGTAGTTTTTCTCAGAAGTAAGTTTCCTAAATGCGCTATTGTACTATTTTATATAGAAACATGTTTGTTTCTGTATGCCATCTAAGAAAAACACATTAAACATGAGTATGAATATACAGTAAAACAGTGTGTGTTTCTCTAGGTATGTAGATGGAGAGAAACAACGCATTGAAAACCTGCAGTCCCTCGAGACAAAATTTGTTTATCTGTGTAGGATAATCAGCACCTGTATGAAACTCAAGTGAGTTTTATTTTTTATAATTATTTTTCTTTGTAAATTGAATCATCAATTCAAGTGTTGCCCTGCAAAATACATTTCTCCAAACACCAATTTATTGATTCAAACTGTAAACCTGTATATTAGACAGGTTTATTAGACTGTATATTTAGACTGTATATTTTTACTGCTTGTTTTATCATGAAACGACTTATATTTACTTGGCTGTAGTTGTTTTGCTGTCCAAATCTGTAATGTGGACAACAACGAAGCTTCTGCCGTCTTAAAGATACTGGAAAAACAAGTTTTGTCTGTTGTGCAAAAGATGATCAATGACTTAGCTCAGGTATGTCCGTTTTATAATCATGTAAAGAGAAAGAAAGTTGGGGTGAATCCCAAACAGAGAAAATTCCAATAGCGTTAGACTATAAGCATATCTGGATCTTCAAGAAAAAACACATTATGATACAGAATGTATGTTGCTGACAAATGATTGTCATTGTTATTGGAGAAGGACTTATGTTTGAAGCTGTAATGTATTTTTGTAATTTATTTTTGATAACATTTTTACAATAGATTAAATAAGAACAAAAACATTGCAATAATTGCAGTTACTCTCACTTTCAGGTGAGTTTTAAAAGTTCTTTCAAAAATGGAAATGAACAAATTTATAAACCGATGGAGGAAATCCAAAAGCTATGTGCATCTCTGCCTCGGATTGCAGCAGCAGAAGAAATAAAAACAGTGGGTTCTGCATTTATAAATATTGTATAAAAAACATATAAAGCCTGGAAGGAAGATCGTAACCTCATTTTTTGGTTTACTATCTGTTTATTTCTGACAGATCATTGCGAATTTGGCATATGACTCTGTTTCCCGTGTCTATTTGGATTGTCTCATAAAGAGCAATTTTAAAAGGCTCGAGAGGAGATGGGGAAAAGTGGAAGAAAAAATAAGACAGCACATTATACATTTTCAAGACAAGTTCGCTGAAATGGTGAAAAAATTTAGTTTTCATTAATGTTTTTAAGGCATTGTAAGAAATACAGATCAAATACAACAAGTATTCAGAATGCAATATTTACATAGCAATATTCAGTATTCATGGACAGTGATGGATTTCTCTTTTTGTGTGTATTTCCTGCAGAATTGCAGTGTTGAACAGAACCAGCTTCTTGAGAGAATGAGTGAAGTTTTGTTTTGCAACGATGTAGACGCACTTAAGCTTACCTGTGCTACTTTGTTTAAAGATTTTCCAGACGAGAGGTAAACCCAGCCCAAATCTTAAAATAAAGCACTTGAATTGAAACATATTGGAAATACATGTCAAGGATTCTGAACTGTGTTTATGAAAAATCTCAACGTTTCATTTCTAGTGAGCACTATCTGCCCAGGCTGCTGCGCTGGAGGGGGACGTTATCAAAGTTTCAAGTGAGGGAGGTTTGGACGTGGCTCATCTGGGATGTCAAAATCCTGACAACCATCCTCATTTCCTGATGTGTCTTTGTTGTCACAGTTAGGTACAAATGGTCAGGCATATCCAAACAAATAAGCACAGTGCTTTATATTGTATTCACTTTCAGTATGTAGTTTGTCCCAAATGTTTCCAACTGGTTTGAATCGAGAGAAATTCACATATTTAACCAGTTTAACGTCTCTCTTTGTTTGTGCAATATCGTGTAATACGTACGCCAAAGTTCGATTTTGCGTGCATACAATACGCCTATTTTTGCGTGCATATGATACGCCAATTTAGCGTGTGTGCTTATTAATCAGCAATTTGTCTCATTAACCTGTCCCCAAACCCTGAACCTAATGATAGCGTGCGTGCATATTATAACCTCTACCCAAACCCTAAACCTAACAGTATTATTTTAATTATTTCAGTGTTTCCTCTTAATGTACGTTCAAAATGGCTGCTCTCCCCCCAGGTGCATGCAAACATTGGCGTAATATATGCACGCAAAATCGAACTTTGGCGTACGCATTACACGATAATGCTTCAGCGTGTTATTTACACGCAATTCATGAGACCGGGTTGATCTTAAAGCATAGAGTCATTTAAATTCTGTTACGTGAAAACTGAAAAGGATTTAAAAATGTTTTTAAAGGTGATAAAGTAATAGTTTACCGTATCTGCTCACAATGAAGTCCCGCTTTTAAATAGGTTCAAACCTTCATAGGTTTGTTCAGAAGAGAGTTTCTATAATGTGCTTTGAATGAGTAGTTCACCTTGAAAATGGAAATTCTGTCATAATTTTCTCACCCTCTTGTCATTTCAAACCTTTATGACTTTCATTCTTCTGCAGGACACAAAAGAACATATTTTGAAGAATAAGTTTGAACAATAGTTTGAAGAAAGATCCCCCCATTGACTCGTTGGTTTTGTGCCCAGAAGTGAAAGGGGGGATGTGCTGTTCTGTCACCAACAGTTTTCAAAATATATTATTTTGTGTTCTGCAGAAGAAATAAAGTCTTACCGACAAGAGGGTGAGTAAATGATGACAGAAGTTTCATTTTGAAGTTGAACTACTCCTCTAATACTGTTGGGTCTTTGATATTATCTCAGTTAGGAAAAACACTGTCTGGCAACACATTTTGTAAAATGTTGTATTGTTGGTGTTTATATGTGCAATGAATTGTAATAAAATAAATAAAATTGTAGTAATATTGTAGTATTGCTATTACATCTGTTGCTATGTAGCTTTTGACATAAACATAATTTTTATTTAAAGAAACTTGAGAAAGCATTGACACTTATTTGTGTGCCACAGTATCTGATGGTGAAGGCCTGGAAAAAACATTACGTGTGAACAAAATTAGTTGACAGTGTATTTTCAAGGATAGGAAGCTGGAGAGAAATAATGGACACTACAAGTGCATCCTGTTTCCCTGCAGAGGACACAGCTTGTCGGGAAAAGTCCTTTTACCTTGCAAAGAGTCTTTTGACGACTTACAGGAACTTTATAATTGTGTCCAGTTGTGTTTCCTACGGTGAATCACATTCTGTTTATAGACTTCCTTTACAGACATTGTTTCAGTTACATATTTGGTATTGATGAATCAGTCAAAAGTATTAGCAAAAAATTCAGCGAGATTTTATTTCATAATTCACATTATAAAGCAACATGGGAGCGCAGGGTACTTTGAAATGCATTGAGTGCATAATCATTATTATAATCACTTTCGTCTAAACCAACTTACAGTAAATTCAAGTTTCTACGTCTGATTAGCACGGTATATAATTCTTTGAAAACTGCACCCATGTTGTTAGTGACAGTAGATCACAGTAGTGCAGTAGCTTTTCCAAGTTATGTCATTTATTTAATCCTCACAAAGGAAAAGAAGCTCTTGCTACACCGGAGTGACTCCTGCTCTTCTTTGAGTTGATTCCGGCTGAAAGTGACGCTATTTAAGATTTGTTTCAAGTCTGAGGTAGAAAGATTTGTTTTGAGGCTCAGCCATACAGAAACATGACGTTTACTGTAAAGAAAACATACATGCTCAGACACATGGAAACACGGGTAATCATTCAATTCCTTTACAGGGAATAAAGTAGAGCAAAAAAATCATACCTGAAGTCAGGGTAATCTCTCAATAGATCACACAGCTCTAACTTTATACTGTCTGGATGCTGAAGCTTCAGGAGCCCAGCTAATTTCGGAAGAATGTCTTTTAACCAATCCATGTTTGAACCCTGTATACAATAAACAAATAAATGAGACGAATAGGAAAACAAGTATACTGTATGTGTGTCAATGTAATGTGCACTTACGGCTGCGGTTAGGCGTGTGTGTATGCTGTCGCTGTTTTTGCAAACCGCCTCTGCAGCCTTCTCTTGCTTTTCTTTATCTGCAAATCTGATTTTGTTCTTCATCATTTTCCGAACGTATTCAGCCAAAAACTCTTTATGCAGGTCACCTAGCAGCTCCTGTAGCCATGACATGAACATATTAATGAATTGGGAAATGGGCTAATTTGCTCAAACGCCCAAATAACAATAGCCTAAATAAATGAATACCTGGCAACACCTTTCTTGCAAGTGCTTGAATTTCTGTATATGTTCCTCCACTTTTGCAAGCAGCTCTTCGCATATGCCCTCACTGTCTCTGAGCCATTTAGATGAACCCAGATTTTTGTACAACTCCTGCACAACAACATTTAAAAATGTAGGGTTGTTAAGGAAATATTTACATATATTTATTTATATTAATATATAATTGAAGTTATAATTAAAGATGTAATCTTTTTTTTTTTTCTTTACATAGATACATGTGCATGTATGTGTTAATAAATACAAAACCAATATGCACAGTACACAGGCATTACATAATATATGTATAATAAAAACAATTTTATTCTGGATGTGATTAATCGTTAAAAGTAATAAACAAACAGCCCTAATTAAAGAATAAATTTTAAAAAAGTATATTATAAGGTGGGTGTTTGGTTTACATTGCAAAATGTCACTAACCTTAAGGTCCTTGTGAAAATTAGATGTAAAGTAAGCATGACTGCTGTCTCTCATGGCATTCAGCAAAGACAGACAGTTTGTTTTGACGTCTTCAGGAAACAGATGTGCTTTCTTTATAATGTAGTCCCTGTGGAAACAACACACTCAACACAAGTTCTCAAATGTTTGACACTATTGTTTGAGTTTAAGTGAGGCCCACCTGAACTGTGTGATGCACCAGAGGTTGGCCATCAGAACAGCCTCAAAGTTACTTTGTTTCTCCTTGATGACCTTATCATGAAACGTTTTGTAACTGTGGAAAAGAATCCAAAGTGAGTTTATTACTTATGTTAATTGATGTTGATTTTCACAGGGGGAAATGTATTAAATAAGGGAGGGAATTAGTTAAATTGCCTATATTTACTCACTCGGTCAAAAAGTTGCTCATCTGGCAGCTGACCCTCTGAGCTTTTGTCTCATCACCGAGCACCTCTTGAGCAGATCTTACACTGCCATCAAAAAACTGGGAAAAATGTGACATTACCGTTGTTATTTCCAATTTTCACCACATGATTATTTTGCAAAAAATAATTCATAATAACAATATTATCACAATATCTATTGATTTTTTGGGATAAAATATAAATAATGTTTGGAGTCAAATTAATGCTTTGTTTTAAAAACCCTCTTGTCATTTCAAACCTCTATGAGTTTCTTTCTTCTGCAGAACAGAAAAGAAGAATTTTGAAGAATGATGGTAACCGAACAACGAAAGTACCCATTGACTTGCATTGGGTTTTTTGTCCATACAATAGAAGTCAATGGGTACCGCTTTTGTTTTTGGGTAACCTTTCCCTTAAAGCAAAATGTGTAAGAGCACCACCTGTACTCTGAAAAATGTTGGGTTATTATTTTCAACCCATCGTTGAGTCAAAGTAGACAAACCCAACAGTTGGTTTAAAATAACCCAGAAAATGTTGATATTTGACCCAACAATGGGTTAAAACAGCACACCGTAAGGTAATTTTTAACCCAACGTTTGGCTTTGTCCATTTTTGACCCAATGCTTGGGGCTGGCTCAGGTACAATATTATCATATGTGTCATAACACAATGCACAATTATTAACTCAATAATTGTGGTTTATCCCTAGATGAAAGTACTCCTAGTTATGTAGTGTCTTGAAATACAGCTAGTTATATAGTTTCTTCATGTTCAGCACCTGGATAACATCAATGTGTAAATTACAGGTGTACTTCTGGTCTGTCAGTTCTGGAATGTTTCCCTCCTTCCAGGCGGATTCTTCTCTGTACAGAGCACCATGAAGCCATGTGCTCAACTTATTCTAGGAAACAAACAGATTCAATTTGTCAATTTAAAATGACACCGAATATGGGGGAATGCTTAAGATTGTGGAAAGCCATTAAAAAGCATCACACCTCCACGGTGGTCAAAAACTGCTGTTCCAGTGGTCCAATGATGTCTTCGGGAAGCAGTGGATCGAGCTGTGTGCAATCTATCACTTCTTTTATCCTGCTGTCATTGAAAATACTGCAAACACACAACAACACATAATAAAATTCTGCAAAAAAAAATATCAGCTATTTTAGTTATCTAAGTTTTTTTCACAAAGCTTTTTATTACAAGTGGCACATTTGCATTACTTACTAGTGGTAATGAATGTTCACCCAGCTCAATAAAACGATGGAGTCACCTTCACACAATTCATAGTTAGCCACATTTCCAAGCTCCTCACTGAAGCTCTTATGATACAGGGTAGCGTAAAGCTGGCACACATTGTCTTGTTCTGGGTAACAGCTGCTCACACACGTCACAACTTTCAGCAAGTCTTCCCTCAGTCGTTTTCCTTTGCTAAAAATGTTATTCTTTACAGACGATTGTGCCTCAGCACTTGAGTCTAATGGTGCATCTTGCATACGACTCTGAACAAGTGTCTCCAGCAGGGCCTCGTGCTTCTGTTTACAACGTCTTGGCCTCCATGGTGGGCGTTCTGTTTCTTTAAACCCCTCCCACTGCACGTCCTGTTCCTCCTCCTGAAGAATGGCTTGCACTGCTTCTTTCAGTATCTCCTGTTCCTCTGCACTGTTAAGTTCGAGGGAATTCTCCAGCGTCCCCACCACTAGGTTCCACCAATCTTCGTAGTCCTTTACCAGTTTAGCATCTGAATCTTCTTCTCCTCCAACAGATTCTTATTCGTGGTACCAATCCCTTCTTGCTTCAGAACAAAGAGACGGTCTTCTCGGTTGATCAACTGCTTCCCTGCGTCCACAAAGTGATGTGCTTGCAGATTTTGCTGGAAAGTGAGATCCACTGCTGGGAAAAGAAAATGAATACTTAAAGGGCCTCATCTATTTTATAACCATTTGAAGAATGTAGGACAGCAAATAGTTATGGGGCACTTTTGATTGCAATTGTATTTTTTCCTACTAAGGTAGTCAATGGGGGGCAAAAAAATCTGCCTATAAGCATTCTTCATCAGAACAAAGACATTTCTACAGATTTGGAACAACTCAAAGGTGAGTAAATGATGACAGAACTTTCATTTTTGGGTGAAGTGTCCCTATAAACAGGACTTTTCCCATGATGTACATGAACAACGCTGGATTTGATAAATTCATGAATTGCGTTGGATTAGATGTACTGCACATTTATTGCTTTAGCATAGGCAGTTGAAATTATAATTCATGTAAATTATTTCAAATAAAATGTTTGTTTGAACTGATAAAAAAATTGTTACTTTAATGATCAAAATCATTATAATGAAATGAAATTTTAATTATGACAAAAATTGTAGCCTAACTAAAAAAAAAAAAACTAAATGCACATTTCTATTTTACACAGATCACAATGAATCGAATCATTTATACAATATAAAAATACATTGAATAAATTGAATTGAAAATGTATAAAATTGTTCATAATAACAAATTCATTAATATTGTTATTAAAGCATTTATTTTTCGTACCTTTCATTTTTAATTTCTTCTTGTGACGAATGAACTTCCCCAGCTTTTCCCTAATTTTAGGATAGCTCACGCATGATAAATGGCATCCAGGCAAGGCGCATGAGGATTTATTTGTCATCTCGTCTGAGGAAGAAAATAAATAGCGGTTTATGCTAAAAAAAAAAAATAAAGTCGGATTTGTGTCTTTCCCTTAGGACTAAACGGGTGAAGGTCTGGAGCGCCCACTTTTATAGACACACGACTGGAGAGTTTAGGAGGCGGGGAGTTAGGAGGAGCATATTTGGCAATACCACAGTTTATCAACGGTCCGTACCCTGGGTACAATTGTGCGGTATTGAAGTGCGCATGACTAGTGAAGATAGCGGTATCTCGTTTAGCCATAACCGTTATCCTGCGCATCACATGTCAAGTGTTTACTGGAGATCATGTTTAATGTGTGACCATATGAGAAGGAAGCTGCATTTATATTGGCACAAACGTGTATTTATACAGTATAGGGAGCGACTTAAATAAAGAGATTTTGGCATACATAATACGAACTATTACTAAAACTACTAATGTAGCATTATATTTGTAAAAAAAAACGTACAAACTAAAATGCTTCATGCAATATCGTAATATTTTATAGGTTATAATAAGCTACGCAAGTAATCCACAATTTCAAAGGCGAAAAAAGAAAAGTCAACTATGGCCTATTTTCAACTATTTTAATTGCATTTTAGGAGCAAGGTTATCGCATGTATTTTGAATGTTGTAATTTTATATGTAATAATTGCAATACCTGTTGGAAAAAAGCATTGTATTATTTTGTATGAAGAAAAAATAATAAAACAATTTTATATATTATGATCATTCTGGGCTGTTATGATGTAAATGCTTAATAGCTAATAGTCAAAAGTTTAAGGCAAACATGCAAACACATGCAAAAACATATTAGGCAACACAAGTATTTTTACTTAATATACAAGTATTTCAAAGTGTGACAACTAACCCTTATCTTTTTTGTTATCGATAGCTGGACACAAAAATGAAGTAGTTATGGCAGTAGTGAATGCTGAGTGAAATGAACAGACGCAATCAATTTAATCTATTTTCCAGATCAGACGCCGGTTGTTTTTTGTCATTTCCCGATATGTGTGAAATACGCAGGATATCCTAAACCCATCGTCCTATGATGGCTTTCAGGAATATTTGCAGTGGTACAGGAATATAGCATTTTGGAAATTCCACTTGAGACTCCTTCGATACCCTTAATCAAAACAATGAGTCATTTTGGACCGGAAGAAGTATTAATTAAATTCTTGACCTTTATCTCTCATGATGACCTGCCAAAGACAATAGAAGAATTGGGCAACAACAGTGGGAGAGTGATTTCTGTGGCAAGACTTCCCATTATTTGGTAATTCTTTTACGTAAGATCATTCTGACCCTTTATTTTTAATATTTGAACATATTGAAAAACAATACATTTACTATTGACTCCTTAGACAAAACTGTTAAGTGCTCTCTCATTTGGTAGTGGTTTTGGATAGAAGCATCTAAATGAATAAATGCCAAGGTGTGAAACATCAGTTTTGATGTTGAGAAAAAATCTGCAGATATATTATGTGTATTTAAGTGTTTATTGTGCGTTCCTGGGAATTTTAATTAGAATTCATTTTAGTTAGTGAGAAGTGTTTACGAACTTATTTTGAAATAGATTGAAATAGAGTATAAGATTATAAGATGTAATAATGCATTCGTTTCTTAACTTTGCCTGTCTGCAGAAGGAAGTGAAATCGTGATGAAAGATAAAAAAACACCACACCACTCCACACTTTCCCCAAATTGCACATAATTTATTTAAATGATCTGCAATGATGTGAAACTGTCTTGTGAAATCTGGTTCATCCTGTCATTTGACAGATCTCACAGTTTTCAGTGTACATTGCTCATAGATCGTTATATGTACAAAAATCTGAAAACAACCCATCAACATTGATTTGCTAACAGACAGCAATATAACCAAGAGAACAATACATACGATGATCAAACTAAAACTATATGGGGTCAGGAAACAGCAGTGATTAATACCTCAAGGAGCTATTTGTACTCCTGTTGATCAGCTTCTTAAAATTATACTCTTAAAATTAAAGGTGCTTAAAAGCATCTTCACATTGAAGCCTTCTTCACATTTCCCTACCCACTTGTCGGTTTATCTTCATGTATCCGAGCTCATGTTTATCTCCCCCTGTATCCGAGCTCATGTTTATCTCCCCGTTCCTCTTGCCTTGTGGATTACCCAGTTAATGTTTATTGTTCTATTCGTGTAATTGGACTATCATTTAGATTACCATTTGGATTTTGCCTAGTTTATTTTTGTCCCCCTTGCGGAAAGTATTTCCGTTTTGATTCTTGTTTTGTTTTGTACTGTTTTCCCCATCGTGGGTTTTTGTTTTCGTGTTTACATTAAAGTCCTTATTATTTAACCCTTTGTTTGCCTGCGTCTGGGTTCTGCCTGCAATTCCTGACAACTGTTGGTTATCCATACTATCAATAAAAATATGTTCTCAGAGGATATTCGTGAGCGACAGAAGTATTTGATGACTCCACAAAGTATACTAAAGAAAACACGTGGACAACCATACGTAACACAAGTTAAACCGGACAATGAACACAGGCAAACACAGGGCTTAAATACAACGGAGAACATAATTAGGGAGAACAGAAACAGGTGTGGGCAATTAACGACCAGGGAAACTAATGATGGAAAACAGGCAAAATAGGAACACAGAAAACTAAACCAAACAGACAAATATAGCTGCAAGCAGCGGTACGGGGCCAAGCCCCCGAAGGCGGCGCAAGCGCAGCCAAAAAGGCAGAAACAGAAAATCCGTGATGAAAAAGGGACAGGTCGAGAAGAAAAACAAACTCAAAGCACACAATTCACAAACAAGCACAGAGGTGTAAGTAGCCATATGTTACAATAACCAAAGTTACCGCTATCACAACAGACAAACAATATGTATGTGAAAAACTGATATGTTTAAAGAACAGTTGAGAATGTAATCACAATGTACACTTTATATATACAAGCAGCACACGTGTGCTTTGAGCCAGTCAGTTGACGTAGTGTACCCTGCCTGCCATCCCAGAAGGGGCTGAAATGAGTCAGTAGAGCAAAAGAAACAGAAGAACAGTGAACAGGAGGAACTGTGGCCTGTATCACGAAGCCGGCTCATCGTCGCCATTGTAACTTAGGCTACACAGCTAACCTGATCTGGAGCAGTTTTATTCTGGGTTAGAGATTGCAAACCAAAACTGGACCAATCAGCTTTGAGAAAATGTCAGACTCAGTGAAGCCACTCCCCATGTATCTGTAATGTTGAGGAATCAGACAGAGAGTAGATCCACGAGCAGTATAACATTTTTAATGAAACTAAACAAAGTAACAGAATAACAAACGCTCCAAGACACACGACAAACAACACACATGAAGACCAAACCTCTAACAACGACAGACACCAGACAAAGGAAACACAAGTCTTAAATACACAGGGTAACACACCTGAAACAGATCATGACACAAAACCAATGAACAAAAGAACTACAAAAAACTACAACACTAGTCAGGAAAAAGGAACCAAGGCATACAAACTATGCCTTTATAAATATAGAACAAATTCAGACAAACTTTGAGGTAGATCAACATCTGCAAAATGAATAGTTGAAAACTTAATAAAACAAGATGAATTTTTTTTTTACCAACTACAGCTTTTAAGTAGACCAATGAAACTTTAATGTCCAATAAATACGGTGACTACACTAAACACAAAAAATAAAGCAATACTATTCTCCTTTAAGGTCCAATGTGTAATTTTTTGGAGGATCTATTGACAGAGCAATATATTATACATAGATATGTGTTCAGAGGTGTATAAAGACCTTACATAATGAAGCATTGTGTTTTTTTAAACTTAGAATGAGCTATTTCTATCTACATACACAGCGGGTCCCCTTAGTTCTCCATGTTGTTTCTACAGTATCCCTAACGGAAACACTGCTCTACAGAGCATTTCATAAATACGTTATCTCCTTCGGGAAAGAAGGGAAAACGTGACCAGCTCTTAGTTCTGAGTCAGCCACCGTAGTGCTTTGAATGGTAGGGGTGGATAGAGCGGTTGGTTGCAATTCACAACCTCACCGCTAGATGCCGCTAAATTATGTACACTAGACCTCTAAAACACAAAAATCTCGGACTTCTTCACAATGTTAAACGTGTTGTCTTCTCATGCTTAACATGGTCAACTTGTCAAAAAACGAGTTGGGCGTATTACGTAGTATTTCTTTGCTCGATACACTCCCCCAACAATCGTACAGGTTTCGGAAAGATTTTTTCGAATATATGAAACTGTTTCGTAACATTTTTTTCTTAGTCCCTCATTGGACAACTCTCCCGGAAAAGCACGCGGTCGCAAGGAGCGCAGGAGAAGGAGCATGAGCAGACGTCACTTTCACTTTCACAGCAGGAGAGAGAGAGAGCATACGTTCACAAACTTCAGGTGTTTGTTTGTTCACTACATTTGGGTGATGAATGTTATATAAACTGTGGATCTAACGCTGGATTAGCCATCCCAGCGCTAAAAGATGCCGGACATGAACCGCATGCGGTGAGTGAAACTGATTTCTGTGTTTTGTTGACAATGGGTGGGCACGTGCTTTGGTCCAGCCTACGCCGTCACCTAAACCTCCCCCCGCAAGTGCCCTAACAGTTATAAACGGTAAAGCAGATGTTTCTGACCAAGCTTTAATGCCTTTGTAGCACTGCTAAAAATACAGCTAAAATAAAAAAATCCCTTTTGCTAAGATCTTTTATAAATGCATCATCATCAGTGTGCATCAATCATAACATCAATAAAACATTTCAAACACAATCATGTGATCTCTCTGACTGTTGTGTTGACACAACAGGATTTCATAAGAATCATGAACTACTGCACACATTCAATCATTTCTCAAAACGTTTTTCCACTTTCAGTGATACACCCACACGTCAAATATGTCGAAACCTGCTACAAGAAAATAAAAAGACATGGGATATCATCCAGTGATGCCATGCTTCTCTAAATCAGACTTTTGTAGCAGTAGAACAGGAAAGTGAAAAAATAAATTTATACTAATATTCAGTATTTGTTCATTTGGTTTATTTACCTTAACAGAGAAATATTTATTAACAATAAAATATTTTCCACAATAAAAACTCCATAGTTTTTTTAATAGTATCCTTAGTTGACCAGTAATTTTGTGACAATACTGTATAAACAGAGTTCACAGAGAGACATTTAGTTTCTATAAAGATCTTCAGATTGTTCTCATGTGAGCTAGTTTTAGGGGCTTCCCCTGCCAGTCTCCCTAATTCCTTTAAATCACGTGATGAATTTCTACCTGAACCCAGACATGAAACATTCTCACCATCTAAGTATACTCCATGCTGAACTTTTAGTAAATTTGATAACATGTTCGTACCCCAGTTTTTTATGATACTGTTTACTGGACATAATACTCAAGGTATTGCTCGGACATAGAAATATGTTTAAAACATTCATGTTTATGTGTGTTATTTCTGAATTGTGTGCCGCTTGGTTTCTTTCAGAGGCACTTTGAAGGTCTTTTAATAACATCAGGATTTATGGATGCTGGCAGGAGCGATGGAAATGTCTTTCACTGCATTAGGTTTGCTGATGCTGTCAGTATGGAATCTGGAAAATCCCTTAGAAACTGAAAGTTGCCATAAGCTTAACAACTGTGAGCTAGCAATAGAAATGCTTAAGGCTCTATCTGTAGTTTATCAGGCTCTGGCTGCTGTAACTGAAAAGATTTCTAAACACACTTCAGTTTATTTTAATCTCAGTTGACAGCCTGAGGCCATCAGAGACAGAAGCCTCAGATAAAGGGAAGCAAGGGACTTCCCTTGGATCTATTGGACCGTCTTTAATGTTTCCTAAGAAAATGATGTGATTGCTTTTTAAATCTTATTTAAACGTAACACTTTATAGCAGTATTGAATAAAAAAACCTAATGATGCTGTGGGTTCACCACTGTGAAAAAAATATACACGAAGACCACACAATGGTTAAAAAGATGAGAGATTTTTCTAGTTATTGACTTATTGAGCAAACAGTGCTTTTTATCCAGATGTCCATGTGGTTCTGTCGAGTCACTTATCAATATCTGGGATTTTTCCTTATTTCCACATTCCCTCATTCTTCAAAGGAAATTTCCCCAAAGGATGCTGTTATCAGCCTGCTGGCGCAATGCAATTGTAAAGTATTTCACCATTTTGCCCAGAATCAGTGCGCTTTTGGTTCAGCCCAACAGTCACTGGATTGCCCTTGCTCAGTCAATAATACACCGCATACAGTGAGTCGACCTTCCTGGAATCAGATACAGGACAGGCAGGGAAAATACATGATCCACTTGGATGAGATGTGATGCTTTGCCACTAATCTCAGGAAATCCTCTTCCTGGTTGGATGCTGTGATCTTTCCTCCCTGGTGGCAGGGGAAAGTTCCCTCATATCCTACAGTAAATAACAATATACTTTTAAAAGACTCTCAATGTTTACATTTGATTTAGGAAACAAAATGCAACGTTTGCATCACATAAGGGAAGATTGATATAAACTTAATGTAAACATAATTGAAAAATCTTTAGGCCTGTTGTATATCAGTTATCAACCTTTTAAAACAGCGACCCGCAAGAAACCTTGTGAAATGAGGAACCCAAGCATGTGAAAACCATGTGAGTTATTTTTTAAAGAAAAGAGAATACATTTTTTCATATGGAGTAATTATGAAAGAAGAAGTAATAAAATCATATTTTTATTATAAAATTGAAAGAAAACCTCGATGACATTCAGGACATCCACAAAACATTTTTTTAGAAAAGCAAAAGGGGAACTCTGAAGGGTGAAGGTTTTTACTATGCTAACAGCACATATGTCAACATTTGGTTCAAAATTAGAGGTCTTCACGGGTCCAGTTAGAACCGAAAACCCGAGGTTCAGTGAAAACTCTGAGTATATTGATCCTGAAATGAGGGAAACTCTGCGTTTTGTGTGAACCTAGCCTGGTTGGGAACAGGTTTCTTTGGTAAACCCAGAGTTTTTTTCGATCTCCTCCCCCTTTTTAAAAAGCAAGTGGTGTACCTCATTCATTCTTTCATTAATACAGTCATTCATGGCACGCATTTTGATCACACAGAGACCATCTCAGTGACTAAAATGTCATATGTGCTTTTATAGAAGATCCTGTATGTGAAGAGGCTGCATTGATTCATATGGATGTTCTTTGATTTACATTTGATTTCAGGAGAGGAATTCAGGACTCGAGTGGAATTTTGTCATTTGCATATGCATTTTTATTAAAACTGTACCATTTTTCCTTACAGTGAATTAGATATATCAAAATAAATCTCACATCAATAACATCAGCCATCGTGGCTGTGTATTACATCAGAGCACAAATGGTAGTGTTCTATGGAGGATAAGAAATGACTTAATAAAGTGTGTAAATAAAGTGCATGAATAAAGAAATTATTAAACACAGGCAAATGCAGAAATTGAGTGATAAAGGTAATAAACAATTCATTTAGACGTGCAGCCATTCTCCCAAAACTGCTCCAAGCAGGGTTCGAATGATGATCAGTCTGACTTTGACACGAGAGTCTGACACACTAACAAGGGTCCTAAACACCATTACATCTCACACGACTCATCAGAGTACTCATGAGGAGTGAGAATTTAAGATTAGTTTATTATTTCAACTAATCTTTTTATTTCTGTTGTTTTTATTTCTGTTGTTTCATTCATTTATTCATTAATTTACTGATTCATTTGTTTGTTTATTTGTAAATTTTTTTGTACATTACGAGACGTAATCTTCCAGTGGAATCAGTATCGGACATACTAAGAAGCTTCTACTGACGGTCATCACGGATGGTGGCATTCATCTCTAGTAACGAGGTCCCTTCCGGAGCCGCACTAGGAAACACTACTCTCCTCTTTGAAGAGTGTGTTACGTTGACCACATCCTGCCACTAGGGGAGGTACATGTGGGGGTATTTAGCATGGTCTTCCCGTAGGGAGAGCGCATGCAGGAACGTGTCAACAAATGTTCGGGAGACAGAAGCCTAGTGAGAGTACCACTGGAGGGGAGGTCACGGATTCACCCTCGGGGGAATCATGAGTGAAGGAATCAACATACGGGACTACCCGTAGGGGAGTCACTGCGTATGGGGCATTAGTCCTAGTATAGGGGTCCACCTGAGTAGGGACGACTCTACCAGTACTGGACCAGATCGCTCCGCCCGAACATATCGCTTACCAGAATGCCAATGCTTAGTGATGGATGGAATGCCTTTACTTCACCCTAAGGGGGAAAGTAGGTAGGCTATATAGCGCACTGTACTCACCTGAGGAGGGGAGAAGGCGCTTTCGCAGGCGAACGCCCAGGCCAGATGCCTGTCCTATGCTGTAGTGTGTAAGACGCGGGCTGACACTGGTTCCACTCGGAGGTCGTAAAACCTCACGAAGGTACTGCCCCTCTTCCCTGACCTTGCACAGGACCTGTGCAAGGAGGCTCACTGGGGGGAAGGCATACTTCCTCTTGTCCCGCGGCCAGCTGTGCACTAAGGCGTCCGTGCCGAGGGGACCCTCGGTCAGGGAGTACCAAAGCGGGCAATGGGTGGAGTCAGGGGAGGCAAACAGGTCCAACTGAGCCTGTCCGAACCGCTCCCATAAGAGCTGGACTTCGCAGGGATGGAGTCGCCATTCTCCGCGAGGAGTTACCTGACGAGAGGGCGCATTGGCTGTCTGCTTCAGGTTCCCCGGAATGAACGTGGCTCTCAGGGACTTGACCACCTGCTGACTCCATCAGAGGAGGCGTCGGGCGAGTTGCGACATCTGCTGTGAGCGTATGCCGCCCTGGTGATTGATGTACGCCACGGCAGACGTGCTGTCCGACCGGACTAGCACGTGTCTTTCCTGCACTAGGGGCCAGAGGGATGATCTACTTCACCGTGCCTGGGAGGGCTGGTTCAGTGGCAGACAGAGCGGTCACTCTGAAGGTGGACGCTTCAGAGTCGGGAGTGGGGGCTATTTGTCCCAACGATCACCCTCTGACGACAAGGTACACCCCTGCGCCTTTTTCTCCCGTCAGCTTACTCCCTCGGAACAGAATTACGCCATAGGTAATAAGGAGTTGCTTGCTGTCATGCTGGCGCTAGACGAATGGCACCACTGGTTAGAGGGTGGTAAGGTTCCCTTACTGGTCTGCACCGACCATAAGAATTTATAGTATATCTGCTCTGTTAAGAGGCTAAATTCTCGGCAGGCCCGCTGGGCGCTCTTTTTCGTTAAATTATAATTTTAACATCTCCTACCGTCCAGGTAGCAAGAACGGCAAACCCGACACGCTTTCGCGGATGTCCGAGGCTCCCACAGTCTCCCCCTCCCCGGTGCCCGTTGTACCGCCCGATCGGGTGATTGCGTCGGTCACCTGGGAGGTGGAGTCCAAGGTCCGTGAAGCGGAACCGTCCCGGCGGAGTGTCCAGCGGGCCTGTTATTTGTTCACGCGTCGATCCGAACCAGTGTTCTCCAGTGGGGAAATTCCTCCGCACTAGCATGCCACCCAGGGGCGACTCGCACCCATTCGCTAGTCAGGCAACGGTTCTGGTGGCCATCCATGGCGCAGGGCACTCAGGAGTTCATCTCGGCTTGCCCGGTCTTGCCCGGTCTGACGTGGTTTCGGACAGGGGTCCCCAATTTATTTCCAAATTTTGGACAGAGTTCTGTCGACTTCTGGGATTGACAGCCAGTCTGTTCACTGGTTACCACCCGCAGACTACCGGGCAGTCCGAACGAGCTAACCAAGATTTTCCTGCGCTGTGTCATGTCAGCTGGACCGTTGTCGTGGAGTAACAGACTAGCTATGGTTGAGTACGCGCCCTTATCCGCACCGGAAAACGCAACAAGGTGTTGGCCGACCATCACCGGTCAAAGCCCCCACGCTACGTCTGCAGGCAGAGGGTCTGGTTGTCCACTACCGACATACCCCTTAGATTGCCCGCACGTAAACTGGGGCCCAAATTCATCGGTCCATACCCCGTTATTAAGGTGCTTAACCCAGTAACTGTTTGCCTTAAACTGCCCCTCCGCTCAAGCGCATCCACCCGGTTTTTCACGTGTCTAAGATCAAACCCGTTATCCGCCCCCCTCTCCAACCCTAGACCTCCACCCCTCCGACTCATCGAGGAGTCGCCCGCCTACACGGTACGCCGGCTCCTCGATGTTAGGAAACGGGGTAGGGGCCATCATTATTTGGTAGCGTGGGAGGGCTACGGTCCGGAGGAGAGATGCTAGGTTCCGGCTCGCGACATACTGGACATACCGCGCTCTCATTGACCATTTCCACCGTTCCTCGTGGGGATTCTTTCGGAGATGCCAAGAGGCATCCTTAAGGGAGGGGATTCTGTCACATTCTGTAACTTTTTTCACTTAGTGGTTTTGTTTTCTTCCTCCACACTCCCGTGTGTCACGATCAGTAACACAGGGCACTTTGTTTTGGCAATTGCCCCTCCCTGCTGCGCAATTAACCTTACTCGCAAAGCTGCGTGTCTCATCTGTCCACACCTGCAACCTATTTCCCTCTCCTATTTAACCTTGCTCCCTGCCTTCATTCCATGTGGGTTCGTTTTCATGTTTGTGCATTTGGTGCGCCTGTGTTCCTGTTCAGTTAACGCTTTTGAACTCTGTCCAGGATTTGCAGACGAGGATTTAGCCTTCTTAGGCAGAAGTAACCAGCTGTAGTACGGACAGTGTGGCTAGAGAGAGAGGGCCGTCTTTCCTCAACGGCTCACCCCACTGCCAACACATCGGACATGGCCGCAGGCAGCGCAGGATTTTTGATCAGCCGTGTTATTGGTTTCCTTTTTCTTTATGTTTGTTGATTTGGTTATTAATAAACCTTTTTGTTGATTCTCTACCCCTGCACTTGAGTCCTTCTGTTTCATGACAGAGATCAATTCAAAACACTGTTACTAAAATCTCTTGGAGGGATTCAAGAATAATTTGACAGCTAAGTGTTTATTAGAATATACAACATAAAAGAGGGCAGATAGAGCAAAATGCAAGAACTAGCTTTAGGAAAAAGATTTAATAAAACTTTACACTACTGTAAAGTAGATGAAGATGATCTTACAAGACAAGAAAAGTTCAAAAACCAAAGAACAATATGAGCTGGTCATGCAATACAATATGATTAGTGAAATTTCTCTCATATAAAGTGTTTACTGTGATTTTACTGTATGTTTACTGTAAGTAGTATAAAGCCCAGTAGATGATTCTAGGATGCACAATTACCTGTGCTCCTATTGATATTATCCTGAGATTCTGATTGGTGTGTCATCAGTTTTGCTACTGAATGTTTAGTGATGGACAACTGTGTGATATTTGAGTTTACATCTTGACACTTCAATTCATTATATACAGTAGTGTGTTTGTGTTTTTTGAATGAGAACATGGTTAAACCTTTGCAAAATGAGGCTGTTTTTGTGTGGGGTTTGTACAGGTTGGTGTATTGTTCTGATAATGTAATTATAGTTCTCAGAAAATGGTGAATTGTTTCATAAATTTGAGAAAAATATAAATATCAGATGATTTTTCAGTGGATGCATGATGATAAATTTTCCCTCTAAAGTGTTTATGTGGTGTGTATGATTAAAGGTTTGGGCTTCTAAATAAAATAATATAACCACACAAGTGAACCACTCATTCTTATTGTGTCCCAGTGATGCTTAACCTGTATGAACCATTGGAAAAAAGATGACACTGTAAATTATGAAAAATCTGTTTCTGTGTATTTCAATGGAAATTAGTGTGACCAATTTTTTCGACACTTTTTAAGTGACAGGATATAGTCTGAAATAGTGCGCATATGCTGAAGAAAGACTCATATACTGGATCAAGGGGATCTAATATAGAATCTGAAATCTGTCTGAAATCTTCATTTGTTGCAGCACACTTCAGTGCCTTTTACTTATATTTCAATGTAATACAGTAGCTGCTTGAACTCTTGGGCACAGAGACCCCTCAGAACAGACCTCGGATCACTGTTTTCTTTAAGCTTATGATGGTGAAGGCTCGTGATTTATTGAAATTAATGTTGTTGAAATTAAACAGCAACTGATTTGCCAGTCCTGAGCATGCAACACAAGGGGACTTTACTGGAAAATATATTTAATTATGAAAGTAAATAACACTAGAGGAAATGATCCTAACCTCAGAAATTCCCTTCAACTTTATATAGCAAGCTCTATTCTTCTGTTATCTGCATAATCACCAACTATAGAGGTTAATCATGTTAAAGCAACAATCTCTGCTGACATTTTGAAATCTTATCTGTGGTTAGTTTGCACATTTTTCAAACAATAGCCTTGGCATAGCCAAAACCTTGAGCTGCAGGAAATAAAAAGCATCGAATCTAAACAATTCAATGCATTCAATCTATTTCTGAGTTCATTTTTTCATTTATTATACTGAGCCCTCTCTACGTTGTTGATTGGGAATTATAATAAATGAAAGAAACTTCAAGGATAGTAATGAAGATTAATGTATATTCACACAACTGTCACATGGCAAAATATACATTTTTTACCTTTGCAGTAATGACAAAATGCTCACAGATATTTTAAAACAGCATTTATACAGGTTATAATGAATATTTGTCTGAAACAGGTATGTCATGCATGTTGGTATTAAACTGAACATCACTGTTAACTATACATTATCTGATGATATAATAAATGTGCGGCTTCTACATTCATCACTCATTAAAACCATACTGGCTACCATAAACATCTTATTTACAAATTATGAGCGTGTCTGTTTTTTTATTTTGCATTTCGAACTTACAGATCCCTTCACATATACACTGTAACATGTTTTGAGAACTTTATCACAGCTTGCGTTTTAGTAAAATATATTCATTTGTATTAATATATTAATATCACTATATTATTAACACTATTACTAGTTCACATTGTGACATTTAAAGAAACACTTAAAACAAGACGTATGTTCTGATCTCTATTAAAATATGATGCACAACAGGTAAAATACACATAATAATATACCACAAACATAACATTGCAGATAAGTTTGACAGAGATATTTAAACAATGTATCTTCCTGCTTATATCATTAGATATATGGATACTGCCACGTGCTTATCTCTGGATTAACTGTCTAGGACCATGGAAGAAAGACATGTGAATGGTAAACCAGCAAAGCAGTCTGTGCTCACAGCTGCTTGAATCTCAGTAAAGAGGACCTGCTCTTTATTCTCCTCATTCGTAATGCTCCTTTTCAGCTCCATCAGTCGCTCCAGTACAATATGCTTATCCCGACCTCTGATGACCCCTCGAAAGTACAGCACCGCTGACATATGACTCTTTCTGGAGTGAAAGAAACATTTTGTCAAACAACAACTTCCTCCCTACTGATTATTTCCCATTCTGATGTGTTGCAATTCTAAAGGTCACTCTGTCATTTTATAAGATTTAAGGATTAGAGGGATGAAAATACAGGAAAATCTCCCTTTACAATATGCTGATTCTTTAATAAACACATACATGACAGGGAGTCTCACCTGATATCAGGATAGTTCTCAACCAATGGCTGTAGGTTATTTTTTATTTCACTTTTTTTACATCCAATAATCTTGCTCAGCTGGTTCCCGACTGGATGGAGATAATTTAACGAGGAATTCTGTGGAGAATGACACAGTAACATATTTGCATCATGTTTACTTGTTCCCAGTCAGAATTTTTCCGGCGGCTGGGGTGCAAGAAATAAAGTTTCCCTGATTTTCTTGTTAATTTGAGCTATTTTCTTTAATTTAAAGTTTTTTTATCGTATTTCCAAAATGTAATTACAGGAAAACCTGTAAAAAGAATTACGGAATTTCTGTACAGCGTTTGATGTTTAAAACCTTTGAAAGACTTAATAGCTACTGTAAATTCTAGACACAACTAAATTGTGTCTATGTTTTTATTTACTGTAGTAAGACAAACCAGAATGTGAGGGAAAAAACAGCAAATACCTGACGGACATGGGAATTTATTTAAAATATATAAAAGTTGGTTGGAAGTTTATTGAGCGAACACTCAGAATGTACACAGATATGTTCTAGGCAACAGGTGGCTATTTTTAAGATAAAATCTATATACTGTATTTATCTATATTTTTATATTAAAATGTGGATAAAAGTACAAGATAAAATATAAGATTTATGTTTTGTTTAACATTTTCAGACACCACGCAATTTCTATACTTCAATTTATTTTGCTTTATATTTTCAATTTGTGATTTCAACTTTCCACTTTTTATTATTAATCTAAAATCTGGATAATAAAGACGTGTCCTCATATTGGTTCTAAACATTTGGAGGCCCTAGGCAAAATTTATTTTGGAGGCCCCTCAGCACCCCCATCATCTCCACCTTTTAGAATAAATAGAGTATTTTTTATATTTTTACAGTAACACAGCCTTCACTTTTCCACTCTTTTGGATGAGTATATATTTAAAATGGGAAAAAATCCCCATCATAAATAAATGACTTATGTATGTATTTATTCTCTTTATAGTCTACATTCAGAGACTGCACCAATTGGCTATAACTTTAGCTTTTTTCTGCCTGTCTTGGCTGTTGGACAAGTGTATAGGAATACTGTAGGTGTGTTCCACATCCACTTCAAAAGAAAGAAAGAATGACAGACTATTTAGGTCAAAGAAGGGTTTGACAAAATCGTATTATCAGGTACAGTATCATTTTAACAAAGAAACTGTATAATGTTGAAATGAAACACCGCTTCTTCACTGTATGAATTAAATAAAGAAAAAAAACGTCTTTAGTCAAGAGCAGTTCAGGATTTTGCATTTAGTTGTTTCATTAACATTAGCCTATTCTAAAGGTCACACGGTCATTTGTAAGCTGTAAACATGACAGCAGTGTAGGACATACAAGAGAGTGACACCTAGCGGCAAAAAATCAGCATCACACGTCAGACTTTAGTTCTTCACTGTATGAATTAAATAAAGAAACAAAACTTCTTTAGTCAAGAGCAGTTCATCATTTTGCATTTTGTTGTTTCATTAACATTGACGACAAAAAAAGCAGCAGGTTTTTAGTCTATACGTAAGGGATTATGTAATGCAGCCGGAGAAAAAGCCCTGACAGTGTGATGAGGACACGGCACGAAGCGGAGGGTCTTCTTGCATCACACTGAAGGGGTTTATTCTGCAATAACAACAGTCACTTTAACTCACTGGTCCAATAAAGGGATACATATCCGACTGTTTAGTTTCACTAAAGACATAACTGACGGTTTCCATGTGTTTTTGACATAACCTTGTATTTTACAGTATAAAACGCGCAAAAAGACGTGATAGCCTTGCGCTGTAGAAGTGGCGTCTGTGCATGCAATTATGCCATGTATTGTAATGCAGCTCATTCAACTCAATCATTTAGTCTCTTATTGTGTATGCTATAACAAATATACGGCATATCAAGTTGTGTTTTGTGGATTTACCATATCTTGAAAAATCTCTTTGAGTTCCTCCCACTGACTGGTGATCTTAGAAGCCGCTGTCTCATTCTTCTGGTTTTTGCATGAGTAGTTATTCTTCATGAGTTGAGATATGTATTCTTTCACCACAAAAAAGTGAGCTTCATTTACAAAAGCCTAAAGATTCAACAAGACAGAACAGAAACATAAACATAAAAGAGAGATTAATTTAACAAGCTCAAGGGTAAAGTCAACAGTTTATTAATAGATGTCCCACAAATTGTATCGAAGGGTCAGAGTCTCACCTGTTTCTGTTTTGGGCTCATGTATTTGGTCTGTTCAGAAAGACCTTTGGTTCTACTGATGAGCTGAGAAAAATCTTCTTCAAATGAAAACCATTTTCTTGTCATTTGTCTCCTGAGGAAGGGCTACAAGCAGAAGCACTTTGTTACTTTGAATCTATTCACTACGCTAACACATTTCAATTATCTTTCTAATCTGATATTCACAAAGATTATGCCATATTGCAATAACTCTGGGATTTTTATAGCTTTATACCCCTAAGTACACTCTTAAAAATAAAGGTGCTTTAAAGTTTCAGAGATGCCATAGAATAAATATTTGCGGTTTCACAAAGAACCATTCAGTCAAAGGTTCCTTAAAGAACCATATCTTTCTTGCTTTTTATCTGAAGAACCTTTTGTGAAACAGAAAGCTTTGGACGTTAAAGGTGGGGTGGTTGATTTGGAAAGGTGCTAACTTTAGCCTGCTAGCAATGAAATTATAATCCCAACCTCTATGCGATTCGCCGTCCAAAGCCACGCCTCCACAAACTAAATCCATTACATTCTTTTCGAAGCATGTACATACCTGTCCGAAAAAAAGGAGAGCAACCATGGGATCGTCTTTCAGGCCCTTTGCCTGCCGGAGCTGTCTCCATCATGTAAAAGGTAACCCGATGTTAAGTCGAGTTTTTCCTCTTTCACGATCCAGACGTTTTTCGTCACTGCTTTTTCAAAAACCGACTTTCGTTTTGTGGATTTACTTGCTGTCGGTTCCGCAGGAAAGTTTGATTGTTGCTGATTGACAGGAGCGCACTGCGGCGCTGATGACGTATGATGTCTGCGTGAACCACTAGGTGCGCAGTGGTATGCAACAGCGTTTGGCCAGAACGTTTCGATTGGGCGAACGTTTTTTGGTCCTACGCCTTTCACAGATGATATATAATTATAAAAATATTATTTGACCACTATACTTCTTGATTGCTATCAGGATGTAAAGAGATTTCCAACCAACATGACAAATAATGTTTCTGTACAGGATGACCCACCCTGCCTTTAAAGGTTCTTTATAGAACCATTTAGCCAAAATGTTTTTCTATGGCATCGTGAAGCATCTTTATTTTCAAGAGTCTACAGCCAGATATATTTCTTGCTGTCAATTTCCTTTGCATTGAAAGCCCTAAAAAGCACATCATATAATTTACAGTGATAACTGTGTATGTTACACATGTTCAGACACATTTTGTCCCACCTTGACATCTGTTTTGAAGTTCTCCATCAGAGTTCGACTGAGTCTGCTGGTCAGTCCATCGATCTCTTTATTAACCTGCTCCAATGGAATCAGGCAACTATCTTTATAGCCTTCCATGTGCTCTCTGAAGAAATCATATTAGATGAAATCATATTAAAATGTGTGTTTTACAGCACAATAATCTACAACTGTCTATATACTTCTATTTTTTTACTTGAAAATGTCTGACATTTTG
Source organism: Triplophysa siluroides (assembly GCA_006030095.1). Classification (NCBI taxonomy): domain Eukaryota; kingdom Metazoa; phylum Chordata; class Actinopteri; order Cypriniformes; family Nemacheilidae; genus Triplophysa; species Triplophysa siluroides. The sequence continues at coordinate 2,137,464 of VCII01000868.1, read as the reverse complement.
TTTTATAATATTTTTACTTTTAATCTTACTACATCTAATTTATTTGTATTTTGTGTTCTTTGTAGTTTTTCTTTGTATTTTTGCAAATAATTATTATGATTAATATTGTAGCCTTGTAGCTTGGGTGTAACTTATTGTTAGTTTAATTCTGAATTGAATTAAACATGTAGAAATATTTCCATTCCTGCTTTATACAAAATTTGGTTTTGGTATAATGTCCTTACATAAGTACTGTTACATTTAATTAGAAATCTTTTTGGCATAAAAGTCACAACAGTACAGTAGGGCCTACAAGACTGGTTTGGGACTTTCCCTGCCAACTGGCTGGTTGTGCGTTCATTCACAGAAATCACGTGATGAATTGTTTGTGTAGCATGTCTTTAGGGCAATATGATCTACCTGCAGAAGCATGTGTGCACCAGCAGCAGCACGGTGTCATATTGTAAAACCAGCTTTAAAGTAACACGCATGCCTTTATGCTCAATATGTTTTATAGCATTTCAAATCATCGCAAATTTTAATATGTTTGTCGTCCAGTGTTTGACGTTTGTGAGATTTGAGCTAATGTTTTCTTTGAACTATAATAGCTGGGCAAATATTATTTCTACTCCACTCAAACTCCTTTAAGTAACAATAGAAATAACAAGCATTGTGGCATACATAACTGAAAGAGTGACTTACTTTAAAGCACTAAAGCTGTTGATATAACTGATGTGATATGCTGTCCAGAGAGATGAGTTAGAGACAGCACTGTTCCACTCAACAAACGCTGACTCAAATCTAAAGAGTGAATAAAGACATCCACATTTCATGAATTACTGCTGTATGCTTTTCACTGAAGGCCCCAATCTTGAAACCAACGATTGAATGAAATGCAACCAGACAACAAAGAAATATGCTTATGTCACATGGGACCACACTGTCAGATACTGATCCTGTCTTTTAAACAGGTCTGGGAGGATAAAGGAAATATAAACATATTCGACAAAAACATAACTGAAAGTAACTCCTGCTGATTCAAAGCGAGGCAAATGAGTAGAGATAACTGAATATACAGTAGTGGGAAAAATTAAGAGACCATTTTAAATGAATCATCATTTCTAGATGTATTGTGCCAGTCCAGTATCTGTTGAATTTCAAGAAAATCCAACCTCAGGAGTGACATAAAGTCATCCAACAGCAATGTGAAAGATTGTCAGCATGACAAGACACGTGAAATAAGGTGATAAAAATCCAGAATATCACATACTGTAATTCTTTTTACTTTTCTTAAATAAATGTAGAAATATTACTGTTGCTTGAAAGTGCATCTGAACTTGTTTTCTTTGTGTTTGAGGTCGAAAAAATAAAGAGCATCTTTTCTTTTATTGACCTGTTTCTCCAGTTTTCATTTTCTGCAAGTAAATGCAAATACAAACAAAATTTGTATTTGAAATTTGGGAGAAATATTGTCAGTAGCTCAACACAAATAAAAAAAACGTAGTCTATAGTCAATTTTTGCGGCTGTACAATGCACAACTGAATGCAGCATGATCTAGAAACTCTGGAGACTCATTGTCCTTTCCCCATAGACTATAAACAACAGAAGGATTTCAAAGCTTTAAGCTACAAAAATAGACTTTCAATTGGCATGTTTGTTCTTCAATAAGCTACATACCGTTTTGGGAATAGCTTCAGTTCCTCCAAGCTGGAACGCACAACCTTCTGCTCAAGGTTCACATCGATCCTCCTGGATCCTTGTACCTGCCCTTTAATATTCTACAAAACAAAAAAACTGTACATTCATCCCTTATGTTTTTTTTTTATTGCAGCAGCCGAATCAAACCAACTGCTATCTGTCTTTATCTCAGAACAAATGTAAACAGGTTTACTGTTTTATGTTTTTAAAGTTCACAGGGATAAGTATTTCTGTTTGTAACAATACACCTACTGTTTCATTATTTTACAAATATGTTTGTGACAGGCTTTACTTTCAGAGATAGTTCACCCCAAAATAAAAATGTATTTCACTGATGTTCATGTCATTTCAAACCTGTATGGTTTTCTTTCTTCTGCAGAACACAAAAGAAGATATTCTGAAGAACGCTGAAAACCAAACAACTTTGACACCCATTGACTTCCATTGTATAGACACAAAACCACTGAAACATTTCAACAGATTTTTATTTTGGGGTGAACTTTCACTTTAAAATGTGCTTCCTGACTCTGACAAAAATACTTTTTGGGACCCCTGCACTTTATGACCTTTACTGGCCTCCACTGGTAAATAAATGCTTTCAGAAGTCTGTGTCAATACACACGGAAATACAGAGACTTCCCGGTTGAAATAAAGGATTTGCATTTGGACACTTTGTCTCACCGTCCAGATGTCCATGTCTATGTGTGAGCTGTAGAGTCCTTCATCAATTGTAGGTTTTCTCCTGTTTTCCCACATCTCCTCATTCTCCAGCTCAATAATTCTATCAAGTGATGCTTTCATGTCAGCCTGGGAAGGAAATTACATCAATGAGCAGAATAAGTTCTACTGTTCATCATCTACATCATACTGTCAGTTACCAATGCCCGTCTATTAAATTCACATATCTTTGTCATTGTCTTTTTTATTGTGCCACATCAGGCCCACGCCCTTCAGAGTGCCCAGGACAGCATTCCCAAAAGACCACCCCCTCCCTCTCTCACGGAGATCAACGATGTTGATGTATTCACCTGTAAGCGAATGCAGTATTTGGTTTTGATCTGATCAAGAAAATCTTTGTTTAATGGCATAGCTTTCCATTCCACATTCATCTCTGGTTGCAAAGCGTTGCTGCCCATTATCTTCTCACTGTGGAAACAACAAATTTCACATGTTAAAACACAATCCATTTCTTAGAAAAACTTTTTTTATATTTGGATTTAAACATGACTGGATTATTCTGTGAGCAAAAAAATCATTCGGTTTCATCATTTGGTTTTTAGTACTGTACTTGGTTTAACATGCCAATTCAGGTCAAATAAAACATGAATGGCTCTCACTTGTTTGGTCATTGGTATTTAATCTGCTAGTGATGTGTATGCTGGTAAATGTGTATACATGTGCATATCTGAGAGGTACAGTGCAGTGGTGTGGATCACTGAAAAAAACACACACACAAAAATCGGGTTTATTTAAAGCATGGCTTTAGAAATGAATACATTGCAAGAAACATTTGGAGATCTTCTATGGTTTTATGACGACTATGGTGTGTCTTATGGTGTATTTATTGCATAAACAACTGTCCTGTTTCCTTTTCATTATGTTTAAATGAGCGTCCAGGATAATCTCTTTTAAAATATTGTATATCACAGAAGCGAGTCGTAGGCCATGAGATTTTTAACTATTTCTTTAACAAAAACATTTTTTTGCATAACACTAAAGTTCCAATGTGTCATTTTTTGGAGGATCCATTGACAAAAATGCAATATAATAAACATAACTATGTCTTCAGAGGTGTATAAAGCCCTTACATAATGAAGTGTGATGTTTTTATTATTTAAGAATGAGCTATTTCTCTCTACATACACTGCGGAAATTCGCCATGTTGTTTTTACAGTAGCCCTAAACGGACGAACTGCTCTACAGAGCGTGTTTGGTAAATATGTAAATATCTCCTTCAGCAAAGGTGCGAAAACGTGACGACATCTTAGTACAGTGTCAGCCACCGTAGTGCTTCGAATGGGGGTCGGAGTGAGCCATAGGGTGAAATTCGCAACCTTACCACTAGTTTCCACTACTGCACCTTTAAAGGGATAACCAAAAATTCTTTCATCATTTTCTCATTCTCATGTAATGTAATGTCAAACCTGTATGACTTTATTTATTCTACAGAACACAAAATACGATATTTTAAAGCATGCTGATGACCAACAACACTGGCTTTTAATGTATGGACACAAAATCACTGAGGCATTTCTCAAAATATCTTCTTTTGTGTTCCACAGAAGAGTCAAATACAGGTTTTGAATGACATGAGGGTGAATAGGTGATAACAGATTTTTTATTTTTAGGTAAAATATCCCTTTAGCCAAGCCTTTTTTGTAGTAAAAGTAAGGTCAGTCACCCACCTGGGGTAGCGATGAATAATAAAATCCAGAAGAGCGTAATAATCTTTCAGCTCGGTCACTTTTTCCAGAAGACCCTTCAAATGCTCCTCCACGACCTCATGATGGCAGGAGATATATGTTTCAAACACATTAAAGTCCGGTGGATATGAGTTCAGAAGTTCTGTCTTAACTCTCGTCAAATCCTCCACAATCACTTTACCCAGAAGCCCCAGATGCACGGCCAACCATGACATGTTCTTATCACGGCTGTCCAGGTGAACTTTCTTCAAAGTGTCTCTAACCCCATCTCGTACCGCATCTCTCCACGCATCCCTCCATCCCGGCAAGGCTCCTTGTTCTTCTTGTCTCTTCTCTTCCTCCAGAATAATGTAGGCCACATAAACCAACAGCTCTTTATTGTGGGCGCTAGAGCTGCGTACGATGTCAGACATTTTGTTTCTAAGTGTGTTATACAGCAGATGGAGATCTTTCTCTTTATGAGCGAGCTCAATGGGACAATCTTCATTATCCACAGCCTGACGCTCTTTCTGAAGCTCCAAACGCAGGGAGAGCAGATTCACATAAGCATCCTCCAAAACCTCAGTCTCGATCAGTTTGTTGATCTCCATTACTGCACAAAATAAGATACTGATGAACAAAAGCAGAACATTGCCAAGCTCACCACTAGATGCCACTTAAACTCCACATTGCTCCTTAAAGTTGCTGTAAAGCTGAAGTCACATCTTGTCTAAGAAATATTTGAATCACTGAAATTCAATTAATTTTGTTAAATTAAAAGAAGCAGTCAGAGCTAGTGTGGTGGGTGTACACACGCTGTTAGCTCACAGGGACCTGGGTTCAAGTCTGAACAGGTACCCAAGTTTAAATATTGAAATGTAAAATATATCTAAAACGTACAGATTTAAATTGACACTTATTGAAACTTGTGATATATAAACACAGCAGATAAATACACTGACCTGACAGAGGAACAGTTGGAATCTCTGGTAGACTATACGTGTCCTTGACCTCCTCTCTGACCCTGTCTGTGACCTCTGGTATGGACTCTTCAAGGAAGACCTCTGTGACAGGTTCTAGATATTCCTGTTTCAGTTTTTTGGTGCCAAGACCCAAACTCTGCCTAAGCTTACCCCCTCTCTTTACCAGACTATCTGTTATTATCAATGCAGAATCTGAAAACAATAAAAAATGTTACTGTGGGGAAAGATTCAGATTCATTGATCAATTCTTCCTATTAGCAAATGGTCATTACAATGTTATTTGAAAACATATTTAAAACCCAATATTAAAGGGGTGATTTAACGCTGTTTCATGAATTCTGACTTCTTTACAATGTTAAACGTGCTGGCTTCCCATGCATAACCAACTCAAAAAACGAGTTGGACATATTACGTAGTATTTATGTGCTCGATACACTCTCCCCCAAGGTTCGTATAGGTTTCGTAAAGATTTTTTCGAACATGAAAAACTGTAATGTACCAACTTTTCTTAGTCCCTTATTGGGCAATCCTCAAGGGAAAGCACGCCCACGGCAAGGCGAAAGAAATAGCCTGCCCAACGTCAACCGACGAGTGATAGGAAGACCCGCTTACCATCATCAAGATTGGCTGCGCTTTGGGCCTGCAGCTGCAGTGCGTTACTCTTGCGATAGTGAGAGAAGTTGAGGTGTGTTTGTTTGTTCACGGCTGGATGGATGTTATGTAAACGGTGGATATAACGCTGGATTTGCAGATCATTTGAAACTGATAGATGGAGCGGTCCCAGCGCTAAAAGATGCCAGACATGAAACGAACGCGGTAAGTGAAACTAAGTCATATATCTGTGTTTTGATGTCAATCGGCGCGTATGTGCATAATGTAAACAACACAAATTTATAGTGAATCAACAGTTGTCCAGGGGTAATGCGATGATGTATTTTTGTGTGCTTATGCTGCAGTTCCTCCCCCTGCCGCACACCCCAAGAGGTCGTGTGTTTTTGGAAATAATCGTACAGCTGTAGCCTTTCTATTTTGATAAATGCGATCAAACTAAATACTCTTCGAAGATATGAAGTATGCAATACTACTCTATAGGTACTCAAGATTAATATGAGGCCACGTTTACACAATGAAAAACGGAAAAGTTTTTCCTTTGCGTTTTTTAAAAGATTCACGTACACATGGCAGCGTTATCAAAACTGTCTGCATTTACACGGATCCAGGATAACGGATAAAAATTACGTATTATGCACGCCAGGCCAGTGGATGGTGATGTTGTTGTGTAAAGAAACAGGACGTGCCTTGGCACATACACATCCACATTTGTGAGCCAAAAGTGCTTTTTAATACCGTTGGTCGACTTATATGTGTGTTTAGAGTCTGGCGAATGTAAATAGTGGGTCTTATTGGCGCAGCAAATCCACATTTTGCTGGGGAAACATTAATACATAGTCGAGCAGCGAGAGCTCACAGTACAAGAAGCTGCCATATTGTGTTGGCAATACTTGCATGACCGAGCGCGTAATACGCATGCGTGTGACGTCACCGGAAAGTTCCGTCTTGCCGTTTACATGGATACTTAAAAATCTTTGAAAACCCGTTTTCAAAAGTTTGCGTTATCAGTCCCCTAAAACGCCGGTTCCGTGTAAACGAACAGCCAAATTGCATAAATTGTTTGTCACTTGAAAACGGTCTCGAGTAAACGGCCCCTCATTGGCAGACACTGCGTGTTCAACCGGACCTTTAACATTAATCTGTTTTCCCTTTGAAACCTTATTTAATCTTATTAAGTACTTAACTACATTAAACATAGTTTTGACTATATTCTCTGATATTTAAGTCAACACAGTAGTTTTTCCATAATTTATTTTATGAAAAACTGGATTTACCTGACATAGTTCTGGTAAGGGAAGATTGTGATCCAGTGCTCAAGCCTATTGAAAGAAACATGCAAATCTTAAAACTCAAAATTGCCCTTTGAATGAATGAAGATACTATTGTTTTTAAATGTTTTAGAAGATCTTGGATCAGGTGGCAAAATGTTATTTTTGATGACCAAAAGTAACAATACAGTAAGCTTTTGTTTCACCTCTTACACTGACCATGGTACAATACAGCACTTTACCGTACTTTAAGTTAACAAAACACTTACTTGGAGATTTCGGCGGTCGTAACTGAGAATCAGAGGTTTCGTTTGAGTCGTTGTAAGTGTCCTCCGGCTTTTTGTTTTTAGAGGTCAAAGTGTTGACCGCTCTAAAACTCGCTCTGATTGACTTTATAAACTTCTCCTTCACCGGGGATGGTTTTTCACCATTTTTCAAACATTTTGTCTGAAGTGTGTCTGCATCCAATGTCGATGGGTCATTGACCTCATTATCTCCATCTGCTTCATCTCGTCCACTTTCTGCCATTTTGCAATGCATCAGTCGTTCAATCCTGCAGAAAATATATCAAAAACTTTTAAGAAACGTTAAGTTACTGTAAACAGATGACAGCTCAAGGTTTGAACGGTGTCGACCTGGTTTGAGAATGCCTGTGTTGAACCTATCAGCAGCAGACACATCATGATCAACATACTTTTTATTGTTTACAGAAAACACTTTTTTCACCAGGGTGGAATTGTGTCAAAGGTGTACGTTGTCATGACAACAAAACGACCTGTTCCCACATTAACAACATCATTGTGTGACAAATATTTCTGCAAGACAATTAGGTTATATACACCTCCAGTTACTAAGTACTACTGTAAAATAAGTCAAATATTATCATGGCTATGAGTTTACGGGACTGTGACAATAAAATAAAAAATATATTTTTTAACGTTTTTACTTTAACTTTACAATATGTAGTGAATATCATTTCATAAAATGATTGATAAAACTGGTTTAGACGCATTTGCTGATCATTATATTTTAGTATTAAGGATTTAACTGAAATATAACATAGTTACCACTTTTAACTTAAAATATATTCAAAATATGTTATTGAATCATTAAAAGATGTAATAATAACATTGTCTATAGGCTAGCCCTATATGGTTCATATCCAAGTGTTAAAATTGACTTTATGTTTTATTATATATGTTTTATTCTTAGTAGACTTATTTTAAGAGCCGAATAACATGTCAGATAGGCTAAATCGATTTATAAAATATATATATCTGTCCTATAACATTACATATCACATATTACAATCATCGTATTTTGGTAAAAAGGGTGCGAAAGTGCATTAAAGAGGGACAAAGCAAATCGAAAGAGTGTATGTATGAACTGAATTGATCGACTCTTTCAAACCAAGCAGTGTCAAGTCATCTAAACAAAGGAAAACCCGGTAAAAATGAAACATATTATTTATTTAACACCACAAAAGACACAATGTTAATGCTTGAATAAACTAAAGCCGTCAAAGCATCTGCAGGCACCTGCACAACAAAGATTGTTCGAGTCTCTGATCACGGTTAGATGTTGAAGTCACGTTGAAGGTCAAGCAGTTCAAGAACGCACACAAAACGACTGTAATGTAACTTTTAATATACGAATAAAGCTGTTTGTAAACAGTGCATTGCGAATCTCTGCCTCTTTACTCACCTGATGTCCGGGTTTGTTCAACGTCAACAGGAGAACTGGCAATATCTTTCACTTTCCGCTTTCAAGATCAATTATAAACACGCCTACGTACAACACCGACCGGTTAAACCGATAAGAAAATATTCGGTGAGATCCAGACATCCAAGTATTACAACATAGGTCACCTTGAAACGTCACTGAATAGCCGCATTGTTAATTATTAAGAGCTCGCATGCGCTGCCAACAAACGAACTACAAACTCTCATTTTAAGGTCACTACCCATTCAAAACACTTTAGTGAAAGACTGTTTTTACTAACTTCCGGATTTTTATTTGCTTGAGAAAATGATTACACATATACTTTCAAGCATTTGTGCTTACCACTAGGATAAATCAGAGTGGTTATTACAAAGCATTAGCCTATGTATTTCCTCAAATGAAAGAGAATACTCCAGAAATAGAAAAAATGTTGTTGTGATAACTTTAGTAATGTTAATAATTATTAACCTTTAACAATCTTTGTTAATTAACCTTTGTAACCCTTTGAAATGACTGATAATTGAAAAGAACAAAATGAAAATAATCCACGGAAAGAATGGATGAGGAAATTATTTGTATTGAGAGCTTCTTTACTTTCTCAAAACTAAAACAACCTATTCAACCACCAACAGTACAAGGCTTTACCTAAATGACCTTTTACCTGAACACGCCTTCCATTTGCAATAAAGAAGAAAGTGAAAGTAAACTCTGATTTGTAAAGCCAACAGCAGAGTCAATAGGACAGACACTTCTGGAAAATCTGCCAGGTAAGATCGACGGCACACTGTGCCTACCCAACTGTATTTTCCCTTAACATATTGAATTTGACATTCTTACTTTTGCTTGTTTTTATTGACATTATCATAACTTCATTTTACATTTGTTATTTCATTTTTTAAGAAGTTTGACCTTCATCTGTTTTGTAGATATTTTATCATCAATTCAGATCGAGTGTAATAATGGACAAGTCTCCCACTTCTCCTGGTAAGAAAATCGATCATTCACAGAATCACAGTTCACCTTGACATTTTTTATCATACCGCAAGCATTAATGTTCATGCTTTATAAATAAAGATGTTAATAACCAATTTTAGGTTCAAAATCTTACTTGGCTAATATTTTTTTTTGTGATTGCACAGTTGGGGGGATCTTTCGCAGGCTATCTAATCTCAGAAAAAGCGCTCCACGCATTAGGAGGAGAATGTCAAAGATATCATCTTTTTCAGTGGATAAAGAAGAGGAAATCACTGAGATATTGCAAATTAAGGACACAGAGATCCCTTCTAAGCCGTGCTCGGGTAAATCCATTTGACTGTTGATGCTGTGCAAGGAAATCTTACTCTGCAAAATAATAAAAAACGACACCCTTTGTCATTGTCCCTTTGTTTCTCCACCAGTTTTACAGATAAGAGAATATATAAAAACGGATGAGCTAAAGCAGGCCTACGTGAATCTTCAATCCCTTCGCCTGGATATTCAGCAGAAGCGAGGAGCTTTAGAAGAAGGAGCTTCTGACATGGATCTAGTCAATAAAGAGAAAGACATTAGTATACTCTTTGAAATCCTAAAGAACAAAATAGCTGATATTGTGCGCTCTAGTACGCTGCCATCTGTCAGTAAAGAGTTACTTGCGCAAGTGGTCACTATAGTCCTGGAGGAAAAGAAGAAATCAGAAATGATGCTGGGATGGATGGAGATGTGGAGGAATGCGGTGCGAGACGGGGTTAGAGACACCGTGAAGAAAGTTCAGCTGGACAAGCCTGAACAGAACACGTCATGGTTGGCAGTACACCTGGGGGATCTGGGTAAAGAGATTGAGAATGATTTGAAGAGAGTGAAAGCAGAACTTCTCAGCTCATATCCAAAAGACTTTAATGTGCTTGAAACCTACGTCTCCTGCTATCATGAGGTTGTGGAGGAGCATTTGAAGGAACTTCTGGTAAAAGTCACAGATGCAAAAGATTACCAGGCCCTTCTAGACTTCATTAGTCAACGCTGCCCCGGGTGAGCTGCTGAATTTGCAAGACAGCGGATGTAATAAATACCGCATGTACTGATATTTACTAGTTCTACATCAATGAATCTGTTTATACATTGTGTCCTGGTGTTCTCACAGTGATCTGAGAACAGAGCAGGGAGCAGTTAAACTGGAGCAAGACTTCCTCAACAAAATCAAGATCGCTTATTGTGATCGGCTGATGGTGAGATATATCACATTAAGCTCTTCCTGTTTCAGTGTTTTAGTTTTTATTAACATTGACATGTAATTCAATCTTAAAGATGTTTGTTTACCACTTTGATTTAGTTACTATGTACTGCAAAAGATCTTTGCAAAAGGGTCTATGAACATTCAGCGTTAAAGGGACATTCACTCAAAAGTGAAAATTCTGTCATGATTTACTCCCCCTCAAATTGTTCCAAATCTGTATAAATGTTGTTTGTTCGGTTGAAAAGAAAGACATTTGGAAGAATGTCAGCAACTGACATTTTTGGGGCAGCAATTGACTACCATAGTAGAAATAATTATTGTATAAATGTTTTGCTCTGTACCATTTTAATGGTAGTCAATGGTGCCCCAGAAATCTCAGTTGCTAACATTCTTCCAAATGTCTTTCTTTTGTGTTCAACAGAACAAAGAAATGTATACAGGTTTGGAACAACTTGAGGTTGAGCAATTTATGACAGAATATACATTTTTGGGTGATCTATCCCTTTAAAAAAGTACACCACATGACACCATGTTTGTAATGGTGCACATTTGTCATTAGGAGAACTTTAAAGCTGCACTGGAGAATATTATCAACCTAGAAAGAGACGAGGTTTGGAAAACGAAGAAAACTCCAAACAGAACAGATGATGGATTCCTTACTTCACATGTCAACATGGACATCTGTCAGGTATTTAATGCAGGCAGTATCCTATTAGTAGAGCATAGCACTTAGTATTTTTAATATTTTACAATACTGCTCTGAGAGACAAGGTTGAGGATCCACATGGTGTAATCTAGAATCATAAACTATAAACATTCAGAAAGGTCAAAACACAGGTAATCCATCCAAACACATGAACCAAGTATCAAGGTATACGGGGCATAGCAAAACAAGAAATCCAAGGAACAGACTTAAAGGAAAAGTTCATCTCCAAATCAAAATTGTGTTCGTTTTTACTCACCCACATGACGTTAAACATGTTTTGAGACCTCCCGGCGTCTTCGGAATACAAATAACGTTATTTAGGTGACATCCAAGATATTTCCAGGCCTCCTCATTGACATCATGGTTATAGTTGTTGTCAAGGTCCAGTTTAAATGTTTAATTGTGTTAAATTGGACCATGTTAAATTGGTCCATCCACTCATAGTGGCTCAATTGAATTTTTTGGAAGCGACGAGAATACTTTCTGTGTGAAAAAGGATATATTCTCCTCTGTCTGGTCAGTCTATGGTGCGTGTTCACGAGAGCACTTTCGACGCATGCACATTCGGTGGGGGGAGACGCCGGCGTTCTGACTGACAACTGGGAAGCGCAACTCTGTGTTTACAAGTAGACGCAAGCTGTATATAAGCTGATCTTCGCAAAATGTATGATGATTTCGATATTGAGGAAGACTTGCACTTTTTTGCCCAACCGAATGCACATGCGTCGAAGTGCTCTCGTGAAAGTGCACACTAGAATGACAAGAAAGATGAGAATATATCAAGCAGAATTCATGTATGATATTAACCCTTTAAAATGTATACAATTCCATAACATTTGTGTTTTTAGTTGACATCAAGTTACGACCGGCAGCTTAAAGAGATCGACGAGAATCATGGGAAGTTGTTTGTACGGTTTTCTTTGAAGGAGCTTCATGAATTTCATAAAAAGTTTGTACCGCTGCATCATTACAGATGAACTCATAAATGTATACATCATGGACACACCTTGTGTGATCTCTGATTGTTTGCTTCTTTTCAAGATTTGAAGAAGAGTTCAGACAGCACACCCGCTATCTGCTGACCTCAGACCTGCTGGACTTGTATCTGTGGGTTAATTATCACATCACCTATATCAACACTTTTCTTTTACTCAAGTAAGTCCACCGTCAAATGAGGATTGCTTACATCTTTATGACATTAGAAAGTTGGAGCCCTTTATTGTTAGTCATTTTGTTCCTGCATTGTTGTTACAGAGAGCAAATGCAATGCTATAAAGAGAGCTGTTTAACTGAGGTGGTGCAGCTGGAGAATGACATGGACGCAGTGACACAAAGACTCCGTCAGACCCTGATGGACCATTTCAAGACGGATATCAAGGTGGGCCTTACAGAATGAACAGTATAACCACATATCACCTTGTACTGTCAAACTGATTTGATTTAGGTAATGTTTATGTAATGCACGGTGGTTTGTGTCTCAGTAAAGATCCACCGAGGCGTTTTTAGGGGATGTCATATTTTCCATATATTGGACAGAGAACGTGAGCTGCGACGCTTTCCTTTTTCTCAAAGCGGTGGGGGCCTTTCCTTGCATCTTCCGTTTCTAAGCAAACAGGGTTGAAGAGGAAACACTGTAGTATTTGCTGTCGCAATGCTGTAATTTAGGGTGTGGACCATGTATCGCAATACATTTTTCCAGTAAAGCATGATGATTTAGGTCGTTTGCAGACTGGGCACATTTGCTGCTGTCCGAACCCAAGTGCGATTGTTCCCGGCGCCCCCCGCAGCATTGGTTTGGTTTCACACTCAGCTTGATTGTGTTTTTTTGTGTGTTTTGCGTGTTACGTCATCACAAACGTTCAGGGCGAATGATAGTAAACAGATTAAGAGAACACGAGTCAATATATTGCGCTTTTTTATTCACTTGATGCTATTATGCTATTACTTGGTGCTACGGTAGCATCGCGATGCTGATGCTTCAAAATGCCCGCGATGCCTCTATTTTTGAAACGGTAGTACCGTAGTTAATGTTGCATATGCGCATTTAAATTCCTTTGAACACTTACATCTGCCTTTTTGCGGTGTTTATCTCCTAAATAAATGTTTGTTTTGAATGACTCGGACGAGTTAATGATTCAAATTGGCGTTTTAAACGAGTTTGTTAAATGATTCACTAACTCAGTGGAAAATTGACGCCACCTACTGGCCGTCTTAGTTCTGCATTTAAAGCAAGCCTAATATTTCCCATTTTAAAGACTGCTGTATCAATTAAATTTGTCCCACATTTGAATTAGTTCCCACGTGAAAAATGATCTTGTGTACTTTAGTATTTACTACAGTAAACTACTAAAACTCAGACACTAGTGTTTTTCAGTCTTACCATTGTAAATATTTAAGTATGCTACAGTATTTGCTACAATTTATCCAATCACTACAGTTAATACAACAACTTATTCTAGCGCAAAGTATAATACAGTTTACTATAGTAAATACAAAATGTTTCATCTAAATCTGTGTTTTTTTACATAGATTTGAATTATATGGCAAAGCATCGTGCTACTACTTGGTATCGAGATATTTCAGCTGGTATAGTATCGTAAGACATGTTTACGGTACCGTGACGACCCTATTATGCGCAGCAGAGTAAACGACACTTGGTCTAACTGTATGTTTGTTGCATGCAGACACATCGTTCTGCTGCTTGCAAACAAACTATTTTCAGGAAACAGTGTATTAACATTCATTTGCCGCATGATTCCACTCGCAACACAATGCAGGCTCACTCTCGAATCTTAGTGAAATTCCCCACGCGATCATCTCTTACATGCGTTGTGTTGAAATAAATACAATTTGAATCCGCCAAAAACGCGTGCACGGAGTTCTGTACCATGGTGCTGTCAGGATGAGCCGAGGGAAAACAAGGAGCGGATCCATGTGCAGTAAATGACGTTTAATGCTAGATTGCAAAATCATACAACGGGGCAAATCCAGGCAGGGAACACGAGGGAAGCATATACACACGAGACTGTACACAAGGGCTATAAATACACAGATGAAGGGACCTCCAGGTAATGAGACACAGGTGAAAACAATACATGATAGCAAAACAAAGCACGATGGGAACTGGAGTCCTTACAAAACATAGACAGAACAGAGTGGAATGGCGCCCTCAGGTGGCGAACAGAGGTCCCAGCACCAGGGCGTGACAGGTGCGTACCCCAGTTCGCAAGACCGTGCCCCGTTCCGAACTAAACTACATGCGTGAAAGTCACATGAAAGCCACACGTATGGATGGGGGCCTAACACAAAGATACGCCCCTGCATACAAGGAATGATACATGCTAAAAAACCACATTGCTCACTGTTTTGTCGTTACTTAATTCTTTCACTAACGTTAACAAATAGAATTTAATTGTAAAGTGTTAACATTATTTACCACGAAACTGAATATGTCTTGAGAAGTCACATAAAAAACCGATTCCAGGTCTAAACCTACAAATGCATAATCCGATGTGTCATTTACTTTTTCTCAAAGCCTTATATAAATGGTATGATGACAAAGAAATGGATGAAAACTGATGAAGATTTTACAGAAGTAACATCCAGAATTGAGAGTTACTCTGGACTCTGTAAATCCATGAGGAATCCAGCATCTCAGGTAAATTCCCTTTTTGCTCAAAGACAATCTCTCCAAGCTTTAGGGAATGATGTTTAACACATAGCGTCTGTATTCACAGATCTTCGTAAATGATGTGCACTATTATGTGATTAAAGAATATGTCTCACAACTGATGAAGAAAAAGTATTCATGTAAGAATAGCAAGAATGAAGAAGCTGCTGATAAATTGAGAGAACAATGGAAAGAGCTCAGTAAACTGTTTGAGGAAATGGTAAAACTCTCAGACTGTCAAAAATTCATGGAAAATACTTTATTTTTTCATATACAAAAAAGTATTCCTCTGTATTCAGGGATCGTCCTTAGACTGGCTATATCCACTGGGGAATTACCTTAGTGACATTATTGGAATGGAAAATGAGAAAAGTATCAAAGATATTTTACATCCATTAGTTAGCGATTACCCAGACATCAGGTAAGCATTGAGAGAATATTCAACGTATTCTTTTTTTACTGTTTTGTTCCCTTGCACATGCAGTGTATCTGGTTCATACGGTATTCACCTTTACTTTTCTAGCAAGAAGCAAATGTCAGCGGTGTTGTTCTTCAGAGACAATGGTTTTTGCTTGGAGAGACATCATGTTATTAATCAGTTCAATCTGATCAAACGGGACACTGCCAACATCATGCATGAGCGCAGCTTCTTCATTGACATGGAGGTATTTTGCTGTTTTTCCCTACACTAGATCTTTAACACAAATTTTCAGATAAAAAATATGGTCTGGTTTGCAATTAAAAATTTAAATGAATAAAATTATTAGCTTGAATAAAACTACATTTTAAACTATATTTGCATGTCTTAAAGGCAGCGGTAGAAGAGTTTTAGCAAATGGTTAAACTTAAGAACAACAATGTCATAATCACCGATGTTTTTTTAATGCTGAACAATTTATCAATGTAGGTCAATATAGTTGTAAACGTAAATCTTACATTTCTTTAACAGCATAAAGTTTACAAAAAGTTGGCTGAATGAAGTCCAAGTGGTTTAGACTGAAATACTGTATATGCAACAATGTAGTTAAGGGTTTAGAAAAACACTCACAATCAGAATGCTACGAGCACGAACAAATCTTGCAAGCACGAACAAAACCAAAAAATGTGATATAAAAATGATAATGTGATTTAACTGTATTGGTCTCCAATTTATTTTGTTTTTATCTTTTATAGTGAGATACACTTCGTGAACCTTCACATTGAGGAGTAGCTACTGCAATTTGGGAAAATACTGCAATTTATAATGTTTTTCAGGGATTGTTATACGTATACATTACAAAACAGGAACACGATTATTTAGTGTACAGGTATATGTTTGTATATTGTTGCCACTAGAGGGAGACAGCCAACTACAGACGAGATATTTGCATTTCCTCCACACAATCTTTCAAAAGAGGTGAGGGATTCATTCTGTTGTGAATCTTCTGTGATAACAATCATGTAAATGTAAAACTTAATATTGTACAAAACCATGTCTGGACTGTCCAATCTTTAATCCAGGTTAATGCTGGATAGACCCCTGCCCTTACAAAAGCTTACGTTTACTCTTTTTTTCTGATTTGTCCATATTTTTTTTTTGTGTGAAATCTTGCTTCATGTTGCCTATGTGCATGTCGATTTTTGTTTACTTTTATATTTGTTAAAGTCAAACCTTAACGAAGGAACCTCAATGTTAATGTCATATCAAATACGTTCAATGTAATTCCATATGCAAATATCGAGTGTGTTTGTTTGTTTGTGTGACTGAATGTGCAATAGGAGGGCAGAAGGCTTTCCACTAGCTTGTATCCAGATGTTGTGAGGATTACAATCTTATCCTCAGAATCGAGTTGCTGTAACATGGGTAGCAGGGGATTTAAATATATTTGGAAGATATTGCAAGACATTTTATTGCAAATGTTTAGCATATTTAGACTAAAATATACAGTATTTTATGAAGGGGAATTTTATTTAAACCCAATGTTTTCCGCTACAAAAACACAACTGTTAAAAATAGCAGTATTCTAGTCTTAACTACATTTGCCCATCTTTCTTCTGCTCTGTGCATCCATCACTTTCTATTTCCCCCTATGAATCCTTATGCTTTCTTTTTCTGCAACTTGCCCTACTTTGCCAGTTCATTGTATAATTCTCCCCCCGTCTTCTTCTCTTACCTTTTCCTCTCAGGAGTTTATTCAAATATCTTCTGGCTGATTTGTTTATGGAGACAGGAGGCGGTGATGACTTCCTGAGTGCTGTGTCATTTTCAAGATGTGTGTTTGTATGTGAATGTACATATCAGGGATGATGTCTCTGCCGCTCTAACACTATTATATATTTAGCTCATTGTTCCAGACTTCTCCGACAGTTCTTCACGTTGAATGCCTCAAGCGTTCTCTCACCAAACCTTATCGTGAGGGGGTGTCATACTGAGACACAGCAGACACAGCAGGCACGTGTCCTATATCCACCCAACCCGTAAATCTATAATATATGTATAGGTTTGTAAAGAGGCTTTAAATTGGGGCTTTAAAGAACCCTTTCAACAATGGTATATTAAAAGATCCTGTACTGTGATCTGAAGAATTGTAAGAGCATTGCCATGAAAAACCCTGGACCTATCTTTATTATACAAAAGTCTTAGTAGCCTACAACATTGTGGTGACAATAACAACAAAAAAGACACAAGCAAACCCACAACGCCGAATATACATTTACGCTTTTGGCAGAGACCTGAGTCATTCTACGAAACCGATATGAATTGATACCCTCTGACCTTTTTAAGTGTATTCTATCTATTGGGTGACCAAAATCTATTTTAAAACCTTCTTGTATCAATTGAACTGTCTCCTTAAATAAAGCTTAAAACATGACATACATTTTATCTTTATATTAGAAATAATCTTGTCCCTCATGGCCTTGAATGAAAGTGTACTTAAGATGAATAATAAAATGAGAAAATAGTCCATGCATTTTTACATTATCATAAAAATCTATATGTCCTTTTTGCTAGTATTGTTTTTCATGATTCATGATTATTCATTAAAATCCCATTATTTAGTTCCATACCTCAGTAACCCCTCAACCCTTTTACACAACTCAATTCCCCCCATCATAAACTGATGCTTGTGTGACATAACTATAGTTTTATAACTATAACTTATTTATATTGTGATATTGTGGTTGTCAGTCTCAATGATTCAATCCTGTTACATCAAATAAAGATAGTAAACTATTACTTGTGAAAATTATCTTTGTTATTTAAACAATATACATGATTTTTTTATATCATGGATGCCATATGCGCTATCATGTTATTCACTACATGTAGAGCAGTGGCCACTTTAAGCAAAAAATCACAACCCGTCACACTACTCAACCCCGTTACCATCTTCAATCCTCTTACCATACTCTCAACCCGTCACAGTACAGTACTTATATGTCTTCCCTATAGGATTCAAACCATTGACCTCTATGTTGCTGATGCAATGCTATACCAACCGAGCTGCATGAAAAATGACAAGTGTTTGCAACATATCTTTTTTGTTCATTCTCACTGTTATATTTATAAATCATTTATACTTTATGGTGTTTGCTAAGGTAACCATTAATAGTCCATTTGCTCTGACAAATGCCTCATGTGTTGTGGCTTCATGAAGAAAGGTTACTTCTAAGCAATCAAACTTGCCATTTCTTTTTTAAATGGGAACATTGAAAAAGGCAAGCAAGCCTATCCCATAAAGACTTCATTCTAAGCTCCACTATCCAGAACAGATGTATAAATGTAGTTTGTGTTGCAAGTCTCAAAGTCTTTAAATACACAGCAAATGAGGGACGAGGACTAGGTACTGGTCCAAATGCTGATTATTGCCCAACCAAAAATAAATCCAGACTGTCCTAGATTTTTACTCTCGTTTCAAGAAACAGAGCAAAGCTACAAACGGCATCTGTATTGAGCTTCAATTACCTCTTAGTTCCTGTATCCGAACTGACAAACATCAATCACATTCAATACATAGGAACTTTTGCTTGTGAGAAGCTAATTTTGTTGATGCAAATGTAAAGCTTTGCATGCATAATAGGCCCACAGCCGAACGCAAAACAAAGGTTTGAAGCCTCATAGAAAGCAAACCGGCACAACATCCCAGACAACCACGTCTGATGTGCTACACAGTTTGTTTTGCATGCAATCTTGCATTTGTTCAGCCTAAAAAACTCCTATTCTGTATTTTTCTTCCTCTTTATTGCCATCAGATGTTTGCTGTTTCACTCAAACTTGTCTGTGGATGAAATAACACCATCTCGAGCTGTTAGGAAAAGTTTCTGAGCGTGAAAAAGCGTAATTGAGAAGCATGATTTAGAGCTGCATGGCATTATGGGTAAGAAAGAACAAACAGAATTGGCAACAAAGGGAGACGTGAAGCCCTCAATTCCCAAAGGGGCTCATTTGATTCTGTTTCATCTTGAAGATGTAGTTTATTAAAATCAATAATACATGAAGATCAGAACTGCCTGAATCGACCTAGATTGCCGTTCTCATTCATGACTTTATTCAGATATCTACCCAGGGGCTGAATCTTCAGGGTTGGGTATTTATGCTCTGACTGCTTCCATCAGACGTGACTTGATTCCTTTTATGTAAAATTTCAAGTCACTTCATGTTGTTTTAAACAGCCCTGACTCCCAAAATGACAAGAAGATGATTTTGTGTTTTTATGTGGCATCAAATGGACCGACACTGTTGGTCTTTTTGGTATTGTGTATGCAGACCTTAGTCTCACCCAACCATCCCATCCCACCCCCCCAACATACACACGCACACACCGCAAGGCTTATAATAGAGTTCTCATGAAAGCCTCTCTTCACAAACAAAGCACTGACAGATAAGCAACAAGCTCTTCGTGATCCATCTGTCACCTAAACCACACCAGAGAAGGTGAGACAGAGAATACACATACTGTAGGCACGCACACACTGTCGGAAAACACAGGTGTGAAATGATCTAGGTTGAAAATGTGTAGTGAGGTCTTGAGGTCAACGAAAGGATGAAAAGGAATTAGATTGTACAGTTGTCTGCACTGTCACCCATAACATACTGTACAACACACATGAAGCTCAAGACATTTTCAAAGAGTCCTAAACTATTTTGAAGTGAGAGAGAATCCTGAACAGAGCTTTCCCGATGTCATACGAGAAAACAATATGTGACCCTATTTTAGAAGGATTTCTATGTCTGAAATGGCTTTACACAGTCAATTTCAATAATTTACATTATGTTGGATGGTTTTATGTGGAAAACAGAGAATTGCATTTGCTACATGATGTAATCTGCAGTGCTTATGAAATTATAGGTTTGATAATAGTAAATGTTAGTTAAATTGGTAGAGCATTGAGTTTGAAACACAAATGTCATGGATTTGACCCCAGGGAACAAACATGCTGAGGATAATATTATTTTAGAATAATAATAAACCCATCAAAACCAGAGAAACACATCTGCCATTGAGGGAAATGAACTCTGTTATATTTTAGCATCTTCAAAATAGTCACCCTAGAATTTGCTAAATCGTTCTTGGCATTTTATCATCCAATTTCATGAGGTGTCATCCTGGGCAGATTTTAAACAGTACGGAAATAATTTCCATCTATCCTGGACTCTTGGTTGCTTTTTATGGTTGCATCATTTGGTCCGAGTAATATTTTTTTACGTATAAAAAGTTTATTTTCTAAACGAATGAAATTAAAATGTTGCCACACTTATATAATTGTCTACGAAAGTCATTTTAAACATTGATCAAACGTTTTTTAAGATCATGAGAAACAATTTTGTCAAATCATGCTAAACTTTTACCGGTTGTGTACTTCATTTAAGTACAGTAAATGCAAATCTAAGAAAAGTAAATGCATCTAACAATCAAATAATGAACAAATAACACATTTTTGTTTATTAATGTTTCAAAAACAGGACAGGGGATTTTCAGTGCGTGTGTGTTAAAGTGCTCAACTATATTTTGGAGATGAGTTTGTACATTACTCAAAAGTGAGCAAAACAAAAAAAATCCAAGCAGAGTCCTCATTTATAAAACACAATCAAATATAATAATTCAAGTTTTTTTAAATTGTAAAAATGCAAACTTTTCTTTTAGGGTTCGATCATTGTATTTTAACTTGCTGTGTATAAAACAACAGAAGTCTATGCAATGTTCTAGATAAGTAAATGTGTGTGTTGGTGTGTAGTTGCAGGCGGTTTTTCTTCTGGCTGAAATCAGCAGTTTGAAGCCAGCTGAGGCAAAGAGAGAGAAAGATAAAAGCATATCTCTTTAACTACAGAGAGAAACTTTATTACAGCACTTTCCAGTAAGACGACCGTTTATGGGCGACACACCTTAAATCAGAGGTCTGATGCTTTTCCGCCCTGAAGAAATCTCATTAAATGGAACGAGCAAATAAAGATTTGAGATTGAGACTACAATGATAATGGTAATGATGGAGGTGATGTGGTGAGCGCGGCCCATAGCTGTGTTGCTAATCAGCCTCCTGCTGAACTGGGTCAAGTGCCACTATCCATTTCTGATGTAACCAAACCCCTGCATTAAACAATCACCATAGTTACCCAGCACAGAGGGCTTTGACTGAAGTGGACCAGAGATAAAAGAGAACACAATAACATTAACGGAGGACAGGCGATGTGATCGGGAAAATGTTAGGCATGGGTGTTTTTAAGGCCGGTTGCTGTTTTCATTTCGTTAGAGGATTTCTGGCTCAGCGTGTAGGCGAGCAAATGGCCCGTTACATGAGGCCGGCAGAACTAAAGTCATCAGGGTCACGTTAATCACAGAAAAGGTCGTGGAGCTTCATGAAAGATTTAATCTCTTCATGTCCTCTTTCTGTTTCATCTCCAATATTCTTCAGATACAAGCACACTCCGGGCAGTATCATTTTAAGCTCACACATTCACGTCATATGAATTTCTGGGCTTTGCTCATTTTGTATTTAGACCTATACTTTATGTCTGTTTCTTGCATCTTTGTCTGATGTCTCTTTGCAATTCAAGCATGAAGGTCAACAAAACTGTAAATGACCCTTAAAGAGTAACTATTACAATGCAGTGAGTAAAGTTGCTGTGTGTGAATGTAAGCAGTCTACCAAGTTGTAAAGCCGTGAATGAAAGTGAACGAATAACAAAGTTATTGGCTTGAGAAAAAAAGGAGTCGACTCTGAATCACACAAACGTCGGACCATCTGACCAATCAGAGCAGAGTAGGCTGACAGAAAGAAGGGGATTAGACAGATGAATCGCAGAACGAATCATTTGAGAGTCAGACAAGAAGTAAGGCAATAATAATTATAAGAAAAATGTAAGTAAACTTGTTGTTGGACACTCCGTAAACCAAAGCAGGATCTTAAAAATCACAAAATATTTACTCTTTAACCTGCCACACAGTGATTCATGTAGGTCCTCATGTGGAAAACCATTCATCTCACTATTCAGAATTATTCTGGTGAATCTCTGGTCTTTTTGGAGGTACCAAATGCTTGGAAGGTGTTGACCGTGACGACCGTATTGGTTATACCGTCTGATATCACAATGCAGATTTTTTTTGAAAGAGGAACACGTTTATTTATTCATTTGATTTGAATTAGAGATGCACCGATATATCGGGCAATAAGCGGTATCGCCATAATCATGAAATGAATTTGTGCTCTTTATATAGAAAATGTTAAGAAACATCACCAGTTTAATGTTAAATATGAATAGGTATTGTGTGAATTAATACCGTTCAGAAAGTTCTGAAATATTCATTTCATCTGCAGAATCGGTATCCGCAGATATCACTCTGAATTATTTTTGTGTAGGTGCATCTCCAATTTAAAATCCTTCTTGTAAATAAACATCTAGGTAAGATTTTAATGAGTTATCAGAGTATCGCATACAATATTTAGAATTTATACCATGGTCTGTTTGAATATTGGATTCTGATTGGCTGGAAGGTGTGCATTAAAAGCCTTTAACGCACGGGTCGCTCCAGTCAGTTTGATTACATTTAAGATTAACTGACAAAATAACCGTCATATTCACCTGTTTGATCTAAAATGACACTGTACACATCAATAAAAGCTTTAACTTGGCAAATAACCATGGTATAAGAGGGATAATCCATGGCTAGCCGTGCATTCAAGGATTTTAATGCACTTCGCGGAGGCAACCATATTTAAATGCAATGTTTTTGTAGAATAACTGTGCGTTTTTAGAATTATTCAGAAATATTTAATACATTCACATTCTGATGAAACACAGATCATGGACTTGGTTAGCCATTCACATTGTAAGGGCCGCGACCCATTTAACTATTTATTTAACCAAAATGTTAAAGTAAAAGTGAGAGTTTGTGATTGAGATAAAGAACACTGCCATTATTTTAATATTAATCTTTATTAACATAAAAACAAATTCTGCTAAACAACATATAGGAGCAGTGTATAAAAATATCGGTTCCAATTTATGATGACAAGGCAATTGGATGTTAATCTTGGTACATTTTAGTAAACAAAACAAAAATAGAATAAAAAAATAAACTAAAACAACATTTTACATTGGTCAGTATCAGTTCAGGTGGAATGAACCTTCAGCGTGTGTATCAGCTGGTTAATTATTCAACTTAAAAGATGAATGGGACCAAAGGACAATTTTCAATGCATGCAGACAAAAAATACACCAGTGATGAGCAGTGCTTTAAACAAACACAAGTCTAAGATGTTTGTAATGTTTTTGTAGAAGACATATTTTAATATCTATTTTAAAATAGGCTATAAACAACATAAATACATTTTAAGCCAATTTCATCATTGGAGATTATGTGAACATATGAATGAATTACAAAAGCAGTTGAATTTCACTACAACATCGTTCAGTTTTATCTAAACTTTAACTATTGCTTTAAAGATTAAGTGTTTCTAAATGAAGTTCAGATCCAGTATAACAGGCAGTCTCTGTCCTTGACCCAGTGAGAGCCTCCAGCTATTGTGCTTTGTTTAGCACATCTTTGAAAATATTGTGTGCACAACAAGCCCCTGATAAATTAAAGTCCGTCGAGAGTCAACCAGAGCTAGGAGGGATAAGTAGGTTCTTGTCCTCAGAATGATTGACAGGCGGACATCTTTGAAATTCTATGGCAGCCGCTCCTCCAAAGCTTCTGGCAGATGATGCAGGGTGTGCGCGTGCGGTCTCCTCACAAAACGTTTTAAGCAGTTGAGGGTGTAATGAATAATGTTCAAATGATATTCACAGTGGTCAGTGATTTTAAAAACGATTCATTGGTCTCTGAGATACATCAGTGAAGGGCATCACATCAAATCGATACCTCTTACTCTCTTCAGATTTTACTATTCAATCATCCAAACTCAGTAGGAAAACTTGCGCTAGGCATTTGCTTTAGATATGAAAAATGTTTGTGAATCATAATTATTTCTGTTGAAAGGAACAAAAAGTTCTGAAAGGTTTGTCATTCCAAACCTGTAAATTGTTTTGTTTCATATAATATACAACAGTAACAGTGTGGTCCTATTGATACAGTGACAGCTGTCAAGATTATTTATGCCAAAATGACATCATTTTAAATGTGAGAATGTGCTAAAATAGAGAAATAAGGTACATCAGTGCTTCTTGGAAAATCTCTAGATTATCTTCAGTAATTTTACATGCAATGTTAATCACATTCACATACAACAGTTATTTTAAACTATGTGAAGTCTTTTTAAAGCCATGAATGTGTTCAGATATACATAGCATTGTGAGCTATGCTCTAATTCACACCTGCCTGCGAGATTTGCTGCTTTTGGGCTGGTTGTCAGTGTGTATGCGTCTGTGCTTTTCAGTGTGCGAGAATCTTCAGAGTGAGAACTGAGACTTGTGATAATGATAGACTTGTGAAAATATCTTTATTAAATTTCAGTCACGCTCGGCTGGCCCTGATGTTTCCAGATCGCTGCACTTGACTTCGTCTACGAGAAGAAAAAGCGTGCACAGTCAATCTGCTGCAAACTAAAACACGCAGAAGCAGAATTCACACAGCATTGTCGCTATCAGACCACTGCACAAATGAGTGTGCGTACAAATGAAAACGATTCTAAGAAATAAAATGTGATTACTCTCTCACCCGTCTCACACACCTGCACTCGTGCTGTGTGTTATCTGGGTTGGAGAATCAGACATCTGTGTGCTCTCTTGGGATGGTGTGTGCGTGTGGCTCGCGGGGGTCTGTGGTCCTCAGGTCATCCGGGGGCCAACGTAACTCTCCGCTCTCCACCTCTCCGTCAGTGGGCTCCACCACGATAGAGGGGAGGCGTTTGGACAGCTTGGGGGGACGCTCCTTTGTATCTGGGAAAATCTGAACATACAGATGTTTCACTGGAAGGAATAATTTAGCCAAAATGTCATTTTACCAATAAACACTTCTAAGAATGATAACTCCAAAATGGAAATGATGTCACCATTGGCTCAGCCTTATTTCGGCTGTTAACAATGTTATGTATGTAACTTAAAGGTGCAATGTGTAGGATTAAGGAGAATCTTTTGACAGAAATGTAATATAATATACATAACTATGTCTTCAGAGGTGTATAAAGACCTTACATAATGAAGCGTTATGTTATTATTTTCTTTATTATCTATTTCTATACACCGCGGGTCCCCTTACATGTAATTCTCCATGTTGTTTCTACAGTAGCCTTAAACGGACAAACTGCTACAGAACGTGTTTGGTAAATATGTTATCTCTTTCGGCAAAGAAATTTTAATGTGACGACATCTAAGTTCTGTGTCAGCAAACGTAGTGCTTCGAAAGGGAGGGGTGGAGTGAGCCATTGGTTGCAATTCACAACCTCACCGCTAGATGCTGCTAAAATCTCCACATTGCACCTTTAGGACACATTCACACATTATTATAGTTCACACTATATTACAGGGTTCACACCAATCTTTATAGCTATTCTTGGCCTATTCTTCGTGAATCTGAAGAATATCATGGCCACTCTTTTCTACATGCATTTTTCATGTTGAATGTAAAATGTTATATGATAGCTTTGTGTAACAAAAAGACTAAAATATGTTATAAAAAAATAATATTAATCCAGGAGCATAATAAAATATGGTGCCTGTACATGCAGAGGATGTCTATGAAGTTTGGTCATGGGACACAGGAAAACAAATGGCATTTCATGTTTGATATGTATTGTATTTTATATTGATTGGTTGATTATTTTGTGTCTTATTTTAATACGTAATAAACTTTAATAGTTCCTATTTACTTCCATTATGTAAGAGCACTATGGAGATTTATCAAGAAAAAGTTTCCACTGTCATGAAGGTGAACAAATGATGACACAATTTCCATTCTTATTCAACATTTTCATAAATTATTTGACAAGCTAACAGTTCTGTTCAGTTGAGAGTTGAGATGTCCTTGTTGAAGAAATGATCAACTCGGTTATCTAAAAATAATGACAAGGCTGATGATGTGTGGGGATGAAAAAACTGGAATAGACACAGACCTGAAAAGAAACACCTTGTTCTCCTGAAGCACCCACAGTGAAGTCTTCTCGACTATGTTCTGAGTTGTTCATTATATCCGTCATTCTATTAAGAAAATAAACAATGTATAAGCCTACAATTTACCCAGACTAATCTATACCTCTATATATTAATAATCTAAAACACCAATATACAACCTTTACTGACCATTTGGGATATTAATATGAATAAAATGTTACTTCATTTAATTCATGCTCTATCGTGTCTGTTGCAGATCAGTCTGTGATCCCTAAAAAATCCTTCATGACTTCTGCTGAAGTCTGATAACCAGAAATGTGGTTTTAACAAGACACACACAAGCAAACATGCCATCTAAACTTTGCTCCAGGCTTAAACCGCGCTGTGACGGAGACAATGCTGGCGTCGTGCTGCAGGTGGGTATGCAAATTCATCCCCAAGCAAGCAGTGTAAAACAATAACCCTTCAAACAGGCTTCAATGTTTCTCTTTCAGGCTGGCGGTGGTCTGCAGGATGCTTCTGTTGAATAGACAGAAGTCAAATGCTGAATTCTAATAAAAGCATGAACACATAAGTCGACACAGCAGCACACCCATCCACCCACCACGCTCCCAAATCCTGTTCAATTATTCAGCAGGTGAAAGCTGAATGCTGTGACCTATAACAACCATTTTATAGTTAACACATTGATATCAAATCCTAGTAAATCAAATGCTCTGGATCAAGAATAGATCATTTCTATAGCCTAAAATGGTGTAACAAAGACAAAACCAGTTGCCAGGACCCAGCATGCAGGGCCTACGAAAAATTGTTTGAGTGATGTTCTCATTGAACGTTGGTCTACAGTGTGTTTATTGTCCACATTATGGTGTAATAAGAATAAAACTGACAGATCGTCTTTCTAAGACCTGTCCTGTAATTATAGGTTAAAGAAACATTAAGGCAGCTCAACTCCTAGCCTTGAAACACAAACACATACTTATATGCCTAATACTTCAATGTTCATCAATTCACCAAACTGCAAAATCCGACAAGCCTCTTCTTTAACTTTTACTGGATTTATAATTACAATAATTGCTCTCATTTAACTCACAAAAGACCTACTGTAGACATGACTTGGCCTGTATACTGACTCTAAAAAGCGTTTTGGCACCGAATGAAAATTTTTATCAGTGTATAAGTGGTTTCTTTTAAATTGAACCCTCGCTCACGGTTCCACACGCATGCACCTACACACAAAAACACACCCATAGACTTCAACATCAAATGTGAATGTGAACCAACTAGACCAAACATAGGCAATAACAGCAAATACTGTGTATATTTAGATATACTGTACGAAATAAGAACAAAGTGTTGTCATGTAATGTTTTCTATAGTGCTTTCCAAGCTGGTTTTTTTTGAAGAAACACGATTTTTATGTTATCACACCAATTCATTATCAACTACAGATGTAGACATAAAGCCTAATGTATTGCGATTTAATAGCCTTTTCATATAGTACATTGTGTGACTAATATGTATTTAACCCTATTAAAAAGCAATTGTGGATCAAAGACATACAGCACCTACACACACAACATCACATACATGTGACCAAACTTAATTCATCATGTTATATCAATACAACACAACAGGCATATGTATACAAGTAATAATAAACAGTAAGATACATAAAAGAGACTATTATACAAAATTGATGTACCTTTATTCTTTAATATCATCTCTCAACAAACTCTGTAAAGAAGTAACAAAATACCTTAGTTCATAACCCAAACTCGGCCAACTTCAGTCTAATATTTCCCTTCGAACAACGCAGAGGAATAAACCTTTGCCTGGAAATGTGCAATAAATTGCGAAATTGTACAGCACACACGCCTACCTGGGTCTTATCCCGTTATTTTCTTGAAGAATGCGCTGATACCGAGATTATTTTCTCGTGACACCGCGGTACACCGAACAGAACAGACGGCTTCCGTGTATATCAGTCAACGCTTGAACAGTTTCAGTGCGCATCTGACCTGCAGCCGGAAAGTTACAGTTGAATGCCGTCATAGTTCTTGTGCCGATCCAGCCCGCGTCATTCATTTACATGTTCCGAGCTGAACACAAGCACCATGAATCGTCATATGATTGGTTATGAGAGGCAAGAACTAAACTCTGCCTGTTTGTTCATGTCATTTTCACGATCACTCCTGTCCTGGTTATGATAATAACGCAAACGAGGTTTTAAATCTCTTTGAATAACATTCAAGTCCTTCAAAAGAATAAAAACAACAACATTGTGCCATGTGACGGGACCCAATTGTTACAAGCAGTATTACAAGTTAAAGAGGCTTACTAAAAATATACACATCAAAAGAAGCTTCAACTTTGTTCTCGTTAGTGGTTAATGACGTAGTAGTACCGTGTATTTAAACTCGTCTGGCGTGATGTGACACTTAAAACTCATTGACAACAGTTGTTTATGGACCACTGGCGCCCCCTGCTGACACATAAAGTAAAGTCCAAACGTTTAGTATTTTCTGGTTATATACAAAGTTCACTGAATCAAATGCGTTTTTTTTTATGTTGATAAAATAGTTTTGATACGTCTGTTAATTTTAATAAGCAAAACCTCCGTGGTGTATTACTACGTTTGACGGATCAGCCAATCCGAATGACGTGCGTTGTCGTCAGAGACATTGCTCATCGTCCCCAGAATGGCTAAAGAGCAGTGAAGCAAATGTTTTGCGTTTTTGTAAAGGAATTGAACTGAGGGTAAGATATAACTTATTGTTGTTGTTATTAGGGGGCGTTTTAACAATAAGTGCACAATAAGTGACAACAGCTTTCGCAATGACATCACTGGTTCACGGCTGCTTTGGAGAATACTGTGATATGCTCAAATATTGACTGTAGAAAGATCGATGTATTGTCTACTGTAGGTTTTAAACTAATGCCAATTCTTGAACATCGGAACATATACTATAGGATTTATATTGATAGTTCATGATCATGATTGAAAATCAACGAAACCACAAGGTGTCGCCATTTGTCTTTTTAGTCAAAGAAATTGCCACCAAGTTTGCATATTGTTAACTAAAATATCTGGCTATGTGAGATATGTATTTGTTTTATTAGAGTAGTATGAATATACGTTTTTTAATACAAGGTTATTCAATAATGAACTTCAAAAACTTCACATCAGAACTAGCAAAACAATAAGAATTTAATGAGGATCTTAAAGAGACTTCATCCCAAAATAAAACTTCTATCATCAGTTATTCAATCTCAAGTTATTCAAACCCCGTAAATGACCCGTTCTTTCTCTTTCTGTGAAACACAAAAGAAGATATTTTGAGAAAGGGTGGTCCATTTTGTGTCCACGTAAAGCAAGTGAATTTGGTCGAAAGGTTTATGAATGAAAGTCACACAGTTTGGAATGACATGCGGGTGAGTAAATGATGAAACAATTTTAATAAAAGTCTACACTCCCAACACAAATCTGATGTAGAATAACACAGTAATGTACGTTCCTCAGTTGCTCACTGTAGCTGGATGGGAGACAATCTTAGAAAACAAAGACTACTAGAAGATGATCGAGACGAGTGTAGCCAGCAGGGGGTGCTCACCCTTATCCACTGGTCCTGATCACTTTCCCTTGAATGAAACATTTAAAACATCTTCATGAAAGTGTTGAATGAGTTTCCACCTGTTCTGAGCTTTTACTGACTAGCATTTTCTTGTTGCCTAATGAAAGAAATTATCCTAATACAATCAGATCAAAAGGTTTGTGAATACATAGGGTCTAGTGACCCTAAACTTTTCAATTGTAGTGTAAATTGAACAAATACGAATGTCAATATAAAATAATAATAATAATAATACAATTAAGATATACCAAAGATTAACACCACCATTTATTATCAGATTTTGTAATCTTTGA
This sequence comes from Triplophysa siluroides, assembly GCA_006030095.1. NCBI lineage: Eukaryota > Metazoa > Chordata > Actinopteri > Cypriniformes > Nemacheilidae > Triplophysa > Triplophysa siluroides. Next base: position 2,106,759 of record VCII01000868.1, on the reverse strand, counting down.
ATCTCAAATGTAAAATTCGAATCTGTCCTTCACCAATATTGCCACAAAATATAGTATAATTAAGTAAACAAACTGACAGAATTTTACATTTTGTTTAAATGTTTACACACGAAGCCAGACCATAAAGCATAGTTTGTTTCACTTTTACTTTTATTCTTGTTGCAGCGACCAGTTTCTTTTACAACATTATTATGATTCATTTGATTACATATACAGTATGTTAAAAGTCATTGCTTATTAAGAAACTGATTTATATTTTAAAATATGCAGAGAACCGGATAAAATATATGTACATAATTCTTTTCATTTTGTTTTCAAGGCTGCAGTGACTGATTTAATATGCAGTTCAATATTTTTGTCAAAATAGATACGCCTATCTTTAAGATTTCTTTAAAAGCCACGCCTGCTGTATACAGTAATTGTAAGTTATTTGAAGCTATGTGGTGTTTGCTTGAATATTACGTTTGCGCTGTAAACAGTATTCCCATGATAATAGTTTTACAGCAAAGCGCACCGAGCACCGCACATGAAATTCTAATGTAGGCATATTTTTGACATATTACATACTTTTTGAAATCTTAAAATCTCTATAAGCTAAACAACACTCTGTGTGGTATGTTAATAATTGTCAGCGCTGCGTGTTAGCATTACAGTTTATCTGGCTTATGTGTATATGGTTATAGAAGAGAACACTGAAACATACATTCAAAAGCATACAATTGACTAATTTAGTTTACAGCCATGTGTGATGTTCATTTTCCTCCATTCTCATCGGTTGAGGAATCCATATGTCTTATAGATATTTCTGAGCTTGTTACTCTGACCTCTTCAGTTGTGGCTACGCTGTCAAAAAACCTCATTTTCTCAGTGTGTACTGTGTCTCTCAGCCGACGAATGGAAGAAGCAGTCTCATCCGAAATAGGTTCTGCAGCGTCCCCTTCAAGTACACGTGTTGTATGTGTCACAAGTATCGTCTCCTTTCCGTCGCCTAATGTCTCTTTCACAACATGCCTTTCGACCAAAGTGTGCGTTGCACTTTGCACTCTTGTTTCCTCCACTGTCAACACTGAGTCTGATCTTTGTGTTATTTCTAAAGACGAGGTGTGAATTCCACGGGCTTCCAGATCAGTGAGGATTGAAGCTTGCTGTGTGTCTGATATAGCTTGTATGTTGGATGTGATGACATGAATTTCCCCTGACATCTGTTTGAAAGTGTCCACTGAGGGCGAGGACGCATCGGATGAGAATGGGATATTTACTTTCTCTGGCTGGTGAGGCTCCATCGAGATCAGTTCACATCTGGCTGTGGATGTCACGACATCACTTTGTACCATTGTGTCATTGACCCCAACGGTGGCAGTGGGTTCAGCATATTTCACTTTCACTTTTGTAGGGAAGGTCTGTGACGGGGCAATCTGCTCAGTGGTTAAAGTGGAACTTATATCTGCAAAAGCTTCAGATGACCTCATTGACAATGTCGGGCTAATGTTCTCCTCCACAATCTCACTCATGGGGCTCTTCTCAGGCTCCATGTTCGATTCTTTTTCAACATCATCATTTATCTGACTCTTCTCGGCCGCTTCAGTTGGCTGAATTATTTCTTTCTCTGTGATTTTTGCGGTTTTGGTTGGAGAAGAAAATTTGGAAAACTTGAACCAGCCTCCCTTCTCGGTTTTTGTTTGTTCTTTGTCACCCTCTTCTTTCTGGTCTGCTGGAGGCTCGACGTGCTTTTCACTTTCTTCAAACCTAGCATCCGCTAACTTATCGCTTTCATCTGAGGACTGGCTGAATCCTAATTTTGGAAATTTGAATTTAAACTTCGATTTGTCTTGAGCTCCCCTATTCTTATGTTCTGGTGATTCCTCGGCTTTGTCTCCAGACTCTGATTCTTTCTTTCCTGATGGTTTTTCCTTCTTTGCTTCCGTTTCCTCTAACATTGGAACATTAAATTCAACTTCAAAACCCTTGAAAACATCCCCAATGGCAGGCATTGTAAATTTAGGTGATTTATCAGGCCCCTGCAAATCATCTACTTTAATATTTTCATCTTCTTCTTTCATTTCTGGAGCACTGGCTTTTATGGTTGCATCATCTTCATCCTGAGAGTTTGTTCTTGAAATGTTCATCTTTGGCATTTTAATGCTAGGAAGTTTGAATTTGCTTGGTGAGCCTTTGTTGCCATCCTTTTTTTTGACAACAGCCTCTGGAGCCTGTTCGGTTGTTTCTTTAATTTCACCCTCTATGTGTGTATCTTTAGAAACATGTATAGGCGTATCTTCAACATTTAGGTCAGTTTTAATATCTGGTGCATCTACCTTTGTCACTTCAGCTTTTATGTCAGAGGATTTATGAGCTGAAATTCCAAATTTAGGCATTTTAAAACTAGGAAATTTGAATTTACTTGGCGAACCTGAAGTAGCTTTTACATCTTTCAGTTCTGTCTCTTCTGGTTTTTGAATGCTGACACTTTCCTCTGGGAGAGCTGTATCTACTCTTGGAACACTTACATCCTCTGCTGGGATCTTAATTGCAGGTTCAGTGATCCCAGTTTCAGGTGCTCCTGTCTTTACCTCAAATATTGGAAGTTTAAATTTATTTTCCTGCCCCTCTTGAGTTCCTTTTGCTTCTACATTTAGTTCAACAGATTTTGTCTCAATTACTGCAGTTTTGACTTTAATGTCATCTAAAGGATCCATCTTTGGTGTCTCTACCTCTATATCTACTGAACTAACTTTAGTATCCAGTATGTCAACATCAGCCTTTGGTGTACTGGCAGTGACCTTTGGAATGGAAATCCCAAATTTGGGTAGTTTTATTGTTGGGAGTTTGAATTTTGTTGGGGAGCCAAATTTTGCACTTGTCATGTCAGTTTCACCCTCTGGTGACTTAATGTCTTTCTCACTGTCTCCTGTTTTTTCTTCAGTCACAATTTCACTGTCTGGACCTTTAATTTTAGGGACAGTAATCCCAAATTTTGGTAGCTTGAATTTGCCCTCATGTTGCTCTTCATCAACATCTTTACCCTTAATGTTCACCTCAATGGATATATCCTCGGCATTTATTGTTGGGCCTTTAATGTCTACAGTTGGTGCTTGGGCCGATATGTTAATGTTCTCATCAGGAAGGCTAACTTCAGCCCCTTTAATGTCCACAGTTGTTGTAGGACTATCTACTTTGCCCTTTGATGCTTTGATTCCAAATTTTGGGAAATGAATTGTTGGAAGTTTAAATCTGGTTGGAGATGTGATATCTGCAGATTGATGTGAAACATCAGCAATTTCCATTGATATGCCTGTGTCAACCTTGGGCAGGCTCACGTCAACTTCAGGGGCCTTAAACTCTTGATTTGATCCAATTTTGGGAAGAATAATCTTGAGCCCTTCAGAATCCATTTCAACTCTGTCTACTTTCTTTTCAATTGTTACATCCTTAATTTCACAAATAGGCTGTCGGACCTCTTTTTCTTTACCTTCCATCTCTGTCTCCTTTACTTTCTGCATGCCAATACCAAATTTTGGTAGCTTGAATTTGCCCTCATGTTGCTCTTCATCAACATCTTTACCCTTAATGTTCACCTCAATGGATATATCCTCGGCATTTATTGTTGGGCCTTTAATGTCTACAGTTGGTGCTTGGGCCGATATGTTAATGTTCTCATCAGGAAGGCTAACTTCAGCCCCTTTAATGTCCACATTTGTTGTAGGACTATCTACTTTCCCCTTTGATGCTTTGATTCCAAATTTTGGGAAATGAATTGTTGGAAGTTTAAATCTGGTTGGAGATGTGATATCTGCAGATTGATGTGAAACATCAGCAATTTCCATTGATATGCCTGTGTCAACCTTGGGCAGGCTCACGTCAACTTCAGGGGCCTTAAACTCTTGATTTGATCCAATTTTGGGAAGATTAATCTTGAGCCCTTCAGAATCCATTTCAACTCTGTCTACTTTCTTTTCAATTGTTACATCCTTAATTTCACAAATAGGCTGTCGGACCTCTTTTTCTTTACCTTCCATCTCTGTCTCCTTTACTTTCTGCATGCCAATACCAAATTTTGGTAGCTTGAATTTGCCCTCATGTTGCTCTTCATCAACATCTTTACCCTTAATGTTCACCTCAATGGATATATCCTCGGCATTTATTGTTGGGCCTTTTATGTCTACAGATGGTGCTTCGGCCGATATGTTAATGTTCTCATCAGGAAGGCTAACTTCAGCCCCTTTAATGTCCATATTTGTTGTAGGACTATCTACTTTGCCCTTTGATGCTTTGATTCCAAATTTTGGGAAATGAATTGTTGGAAGTTTAAATCTGGTTGGAGATGTGATATCTGCAGATTGATGTGAAACATCAGCAATTTCCATTGATATGCCTGTGTCAACCTTGGGCAGACTCACGTCAACTTCAGGGGCCTTAAGCTCTTGTTTTGATCCAATTTTGGGAAGATTAATCTTGAGCCCTTCAGAATCCATTTCAACTCTGTCTACTTTCTTTTCAATTGTTACATCCTTAATTTCACAAATAGGCTGTTGGACCTCTTTTTCTTTACCTTCCATCTCTGTCTCCTTTACTTTCTGCATGCCAATACCAAATTTTGGTAGCTTGAATTTGCCTCCCAGCCCATCAATGTCAGTCTCTTTGGTTTTAAGGTCCACTTTAGCAGAGGACCCCTTAATTTCTATACTTGTTTTAATTTCAATCTCTCCTGTTTCTGGAAAACTGATTTCAGGTTCCTTGATATCAAGATCTGCTGTTGGAATATCAGCTCCTGCCTTTGGATATTTCATTCCAATCTTTGGAAGGCTTATTAAGGGCATCTTAAATTTCATCTGCGAAACACCTATTGGCTCTTGTTCATTCAACTCACCTGGGAAGGTAATATCTGTACCTTGGTCCTCAACGGTTATGTTGCCCTCTACCATAGACATTTCAGTTTTTAATTGACTGACATCAGAGACAATCTCTTTTGCTCGTATATCTGTCTCTATTGTTGGTATTTGGGCTGACACTTTGATTTCTGGTTCAGGAACACTCACTTCTGCTGATAAATTTATGGTGCCTTTTGAAGTTTTGAGTCCAAAGTTTGGGAGGTTAACTGTTGGCAGTTTAAATTTGGTTGGGGAACCAGCAATTGTGAGATCCTTCTGTTCAACCTCTTTCCCTACCTCTGGAAATGTCCTTTCTGCTGTTTGATCAGGTAAATCCACAGTGCTTTCAGGTACAGATGCATCAATCTTTTGTACACTGGCATCAAGTTCTGGAGTTGTGATGTTTGGTTTTGAAAACCCAAGTTTGGGGAATGAAAAGCTTGGTCTCTTCACTTTTACTTCCAGTCCTTTGGAGTCAGCTGCAGGCATGTCTGCAATCTTCTTAGTGTTATCATCTTGAATTTCAATATTGGATGGATGCACTTCTAATGTTACCTCTGGTTGAGAACTCTCCATTTTTGTGTTTGTGGCCTCTATTTCTGAATCTTTTACTTTAATATCTAATGATGCTTTTTGTGATTTAACTCCAAATTTTGGGAAACTAAATGAAGGGAGTTTGAACTTTGTAGGAGATCCAAAAATTGTTGAGCCCTTTTGTTCAGACTCTACATTTGACCCCTTAATGTCTACGTTTGTTTCTGTTGCATTCACACCACCTTCTGATATGGAGATATCAGGTTTTTGAACACTTACATCAATCTCAGGTGTTTCCAGTACTTTGAAATTTGTTTCAGCTATGTCCCCTGTACCTAAATCAAGCCCTTTTATTTTGGGAAGGGCAATACCAAACTTTGGCATCTTGATCTTACCCCCTTCAAGTTCAGTGTCTTCGACATTTAAGTCTGCAGTAACAGTTTGACCCTCTGTGACCAGATGAGGTTCCCTGATATCAACAGATGGTGCTTCAATCGATATATTTATTTGTGTATCTGGACAGCTTACGTCAGGTCCTTTAACTGCGACATCATCATCTGGCATGTCTTTCTCCTCTTTGGCAGCTTTTCCTCCAATCCTTGGCATGTTTATGGTTGGAAGTTTAAACTTTGTTGTGCCACTAACAATTGTTAGATCTTTTTGTTCAACCTCATCCTTTGACACTGTGATATCTATAATTTGGTCTTTCACTTCCACACCACCTTCTGGTTTAGAGGTATCCGCTTGTTCAAGACTCACATCGATCTCTGGGAGCTTGATGTCTGGTTTAGAAAAACCAAGTTTAGGAAGTGAAAAACCTGCTTTCTTTGTCTTCATAGTTTTTGAATCAGGTACTTCATCTTCAAACTCAGGTTTAATCTCTAGTATAGAAAAGTCAGCAGTATCTACATTTGGTTGCTCAAACCCCAAGTCTTGATTTGGCACAGATAAGTCAATTTTCCCATCTGACATTTCTACTGAAGTGAGTACTTCAGACTCCAAAGGTTGTGCCTCCCCACCCAGATCTGTAACTTCAGGTTTTACCTTGGAAGATGAGATTCCAAATTTGGGTAGTTTGAATGTGGGAAGTTTGAATTTGAGTGGTGAACCTCCTGTGGTTTTCGTTTTTATTTCATGCTCAGGTTGATTTACATCTACTTCTTCCGTTGTCATAGGCACACCATCAGTTTTTACACTAAACTCAGGAGCTTTAATGTCATGTTTTGAAAATGCATATTCCGAGCTTTCCACTTTGGGCTTTTTCATCCACACCTCAGTGTCCTCAGGAACATCTATTTTTCCATCAACAGACTGACTTTCTATTTCCATGTCATGTGTTAGTGTACCTCCAGGTTTTTCTACAGTATCAACTGTTTTAAAGCACCCTTTTTACTTTCTGGTCTTTTTAGCTTTGGAAATGAAATTTCAAACTTGGTCATCTTAAATCTACTCGCATGACTTTCAGGGTCCATTTCTTTGGTCTTAATTTCTGCATCCCTGGTTAAGCTTTCAAATTGTACTTTTGATGGTTCTGTATATTGAGTTTCTGTGTCTTTAGAGACAGATAAGGCTGCAGATGTTGCCTCTGTTTTTGACTTCTCTACATCATCAGCCTTTGCATTGGATTCCTCCACCATTTTTGAGCTTGACATGTTAAATTTAGGGAGTGAAATTGTTGGAAGTTTGAACTTGGATGGAGAACCAGTGGTACTTTTAGTTTTCAACTGTACTTCAAGCTCTGGGTCAGGAAATGTCACCTCAATGTCTTTGATCTCAGTTTCTGGTACAGATATTGGTTCTTTTTGGACACTTGTGTGAACATCTGGGACCTTAGTCTCAGATTTGGAAAATCCAATTTTTGGAAACGATATTTTTAGTTTCTTTAACTTGGTCTCGCTCTCTTTTTCTGGGTCTTCTGGTATGTCTGCATCTTCTGTAACGGAAGGAAATTTGACTTCGGTATCAATTATCTGGGCCTGCACATTGATACCGTCTGTTAAATCTCCTATAGCTAGCTTTTCACCAGGACCATGGTCTATAAGACCCACCTTAACCTCTGGAGATAATGCCTTTATTTCATAAGGGGCATTGTCAATCTTTTTTGTTTCTTTTATAGAGACATCAACTTCAGGTTTAGATAGACTGAGAGTAATGTCTGTGTCCATTTTAGGAACAGATAGCACATCTCCAGACAGTTCAGCCTCTGGCAATTTAATTTCTTTGGTGATTCCAGGTGTTTGATTGTCATGTTCAGCAGCTGTTGTCTTTGATAATGAGACACCAATTTTTGGAAACTTCATTTTGGGAAGTTTAAATTTTGTTGGAGATCCTTCCAAAACTTTTTCAGCTTGCTCAGACTCAGCACTGGACTCTTTTGTCTCTTTAATTGGTTCTTCATAATCTTTGATCTCTGCTGGTTTGGAGGCATCTGTTTTTGGAAGACTAAAATCAGCCTTTGAAAACCCAAGTTTTGGAAGTGAAACGCTTGGTGTTTTTATCTTTAAATCTAAGCCTTTAGAATCATGCTCAGGTTTGTCTTCTTCATATGAAACCTGTACCTTGGTTTTTGCTGCTTCCAAAGTAGTGTCATCCTCTATTGTTAATTTACTTTTATCAATTTGTGGATCTTTTACTCCAGAAAAGCTAATACCAAATTTTGCCAGTTTAAATGTAGGACCTTGTTCTTTAGGCTTCACATCTTCAATTTTCATGTCCACACTGTGACCTTCATAATTCCCTTCTGTGGCCAGATGGATTCCTTCTGTCGATTCCTTGATATCAACCAGTGGTGCATCATCTTTCAGTTTCATGCTTATTTGTGCTTCCGGCAGTCTTACGTCAGGTTCTTCAGCATCTATGTCCACCATTGGCAAATCTTTTGCTACCTTGGATGTTTTAACTCCAAATTTTGGCAAGTTGATAGAGGGTAGTTTAAACTTGATTGTTAGATCTTTTTGTTCAGCCTCATCCTTGGAAAGAGCGACACTCTCATCCATTTTACCTTCTGGTATGGAGAAATCTCTCTGTGGTACACTGACATCAATTTCGAAAGCTTTGATGTCTGGTTTTGACAACTCAACAACTCCAACTTCTTTATTTACTTCATGGCCAGTCAGACTAACCTCAGGTTTAGAAAATAACATTTCTGGAGACAATTTCATTTCTTTTTCCTGTTCTGAATAAACAACATCTACCTTTGGAATGCTAATACCTGTGGTATCTTCCCTTTTCTCTGGCAGAGACAGTTCAGCTTCAGGTTTGGAGACAATGAGAATAATTTCTGGACCTTTTATATCAGGCAGTGCTGTCAGTTCACCAGATCCTTTTGGTAATTTTAAATCCATAGTCGTTTCCTCTGTGCTGACATCAGGTATTTGAATATCCTCCCTATCACTGGTTGCTTTGGAAAATGAAATCCCAAATTTTGGAAGTTTAATTGCTGGGAGTCTGAATTTTGTTGGAGAATCTGTTGAATCCTGAAACTCTGCTTCTACCTCTGTGGTCTTACTTTCAACATATTTTTCTGTTACCTCAGCTCCTCCCTCTTGTAATGAGCCTTCTACTGTTGGGAGAGTTATATCAGCATCAAATACTTTGCTTTCCGATTTAGAGAATCCAAATTTGGGAAATGATATTTTCCTCTTTTTCATTTTAGAATCTGGTTCTTTTATTTCTGCTTGTGGCTCCACCTCAGTATTTCCATCACCCTTGACCAGACCACTTCCCTCTTTCTTCTTTTTTGGTGATGAGATACCAAACTTGGCCAATCTCAATCCAGTCCCCTCTGGTGCACCATCTACAGCCTCAATCTTCATGTCTCTGGGTACTTGGTCTTTGTTAAACTCAATACTTGCATATTTATATTTTTGCTTTGTTACATCAAGGGACATATTTTCTTCACTTCTTACCTCCTTTATTTCATCACTTTTAGATGAGGTGGTCTTTTTTGGTAATTCTATTCCAATATCTGGGAAGCGAATGTCAGGTTTCATTATTCCGAAACTCGGCATGGACACCTTTGCTTTCTTTGATTTACATTCATGTCCTTCTCTGACTGCCTTGATATTTGACTTTTCAGTTACATCTGTAACAGTGCCATCCTTTACAGCCTCATCTTGGGTGTCTGCTTCTGTGGCTACTTTGATTTTTCGCTGCTGAACTGATTGCTTAATTGATTCCATTCCTGGTATTTCGATGTCTTCCCGCTTTGGAAGTTTGAATTTTACATCTGGGGACGTACTTATTTTATCATCCCTTGCCAACATCTTGTCATACTTGGATTGTTGGGCTTTTGACTTGGTTTTTGATTGGTCCGTTTTGCTCTCAGTTATAATGGTTTCATCATGAAGATGCAATTCAATTTTTGGTAATATGATGATTTCTTCTTTTCTAACAATAGAGGAAGATTCCTGTTTGACTTCTTTGATTGTGTTTTCAGGCATAATGATTTCTGTGCTCGTGCTTGAAACTTTACAAGGGGATCCTTTAGGTGTCAAGCCAGTCTTCATTTCCATGATTGCGATTTCTCTCTGTACAAGAACCCCTGTAATGTCTCTCTCAGGTAATTTAAATGCAGGGAATTTTGATACTGCTTTTTTAACATCGTCAACATTAAACTCTTCTGGTACCCCTTGAGCTTGACCTGTTTTGGAGATTTTTATTACCTTCTCAATTTTAGATTCTTTAATTTTTGGAGGCTTAAAACCAGATTTTGATCTCTTTGTCTCCCTCCCAGGAATCTCAATGTCATCTCGTTTCAGGCTGATAGTTACTGATTCTTGGTGGTCGAATTCAGAGAGATCCACCTTGGGCAATTTAAACTTTGCCTCTGATATCTTACCAAGATCACCTATTATGGCATCAATATTTGCTTTTTGTGTCAACTCAGCAGTGTCTGTTTCCAAATTTGATATTTTTATATCTTGAACATGTGGTTTTGGCTGGTATATAACAGGTGTTGGAGTGCTTGGTTTCTTTGGGTCAATGATAGTTGAGGACATCTCCTGCCCTGTTTTAATCTCAAAAGGGTCTGATGATGTAAACTCCAGTCTGTTGGGCTTGTTTACAAAATGACTTGATATGGCCATGTCTGCCAGTGGCCCTCTGGTTCGAATCCCATAACTTTCTGTTTCAAGAATGTTTATTTCTTTCTTTACCTTGTCACTGCCAATCCTTGGGGATCTTTTTGTTAGTTCAATATCTGACACGTCATTGGAAACCTCAATTTTAGGTATCTTCATGTCTGTTTCTTCTGGCCCTTGAGTCTTCTCAAAAATCTCTTGATTGATCAACTTGATATCAGAATCCACTTGATGTCCCACAGCCTCTTCTTGCAATATTATGTTTGGACTGGTCATAATGTTGTTTATTATTGATGGATCAGAAGTTCTAATCCCACTAGAGAACGATTTTAATTGGCTCTCTGTTCCTATTTCAGATTTATCCTTTCCTTGTATGCTAATCTTTATTTCCGATCTCTCTCTTCTTTCTTCCCCAAGAGCAACTGTAATATCAGTAGTCTTTAAAGTATTGTTCAAGGTGATGAGCTCAGCTTTATGGAGTGACTCAGTTACTGGCAATGTTGTAAATGTAAATTCATTTCTTGTTTTAAAAGTCTTATCACCTTCATCCAATGTATTAGGAATCTCTACCAAATTAGTCACTGAGTCTTGAAAGCTGTGCTCCTCAGCTATATTCATAATATAGTGGTTTTCCAAAACCTCAGTATCGTCTGTTTTCAACTCTTCATTTTCTGAGGTCTCTTCAACGGACTTGCTCCGGCGACCGGTCATCTTCTTCTTGAGCTTCATTTTGTTCATCTTTTTCTTGTCTTTTTCATCTGGAGATTTTAATGGAGACTTGAGAGGAGACTCTGTGTCACTTGTCGTTGGGCTTATCTCTAATTTTCTCTGTTCTTCAGCTTCGGATGTGCTGTGAGATCTCTTGAATTTTGCCCTGCGTCCCTTGGTAAGGGAGGGGAACTTTGGCCAGGATATACGATCATGCTGCTTTTTGTTCTTTCTTCGACCTCTCATCTCAGGTCCTGTACCTTCATCTCCTATAGCCTCCTCACCCTGTGAATCATCAAAGAAACAGAGATCAGGTGAGTTCTGGGACGCTTATTGATTTTCCGTTATGAAAAATAAAGGACAGTGTTGTAATTACAATGGCTACATCTGGTCTTATTGTCTCAGCATCTTCTTGGGTTCTTGTTGGAACTGGTTTGCGTTTCAGACAAAACTCCACTCGGTATGGTTGTGCATGCTCAAGAATCTGAAGTGCATCTTCATATGACACATTATCAAAGTATACTGTAGCACTTAGTATCTGATCACCTGAAATATAAAATGGAAAAACACAAATGAGTTTGCAGGTGACACGCTGGTAGAGACCACATTTGGACTTTCTTAAGTATATTTATCCTATTATAAGCACAATATCTCACCTTCTTTCACACTTAGATGCTTTGAGGCAGGTGACTCTGGTTTTACTTCCTTGATAAAGATGCCATTCTTTCCCCCTCCGCTTACAACCAGACCTTCAGCACAGCCTCCCTTTACTGACTTCACTATCATTTCTGACCCATCATTTTGCATGTCCTGAAATTCATAATTTCCATTATTCACATTTTTAATCAGTAAATTGTCCTTCACTGGTCATACTGTATTTAGCGTTGACTTGCTGTGTTTCTGACCTCTGTTTGATTCATCTTGGCTGAGGAACGCTTATCAAAAAGTGACCCGAAACCAATCTTTTTGCCTTTTTTGGACTCTTGGTTGGTGAGTCGTAGAAGTCAACCTCACCCTGGCAAAATGGTTAGTGAATATACAACAATATAAAACCAAATTTAAATGACACTAAACAAAGGAGTCAGTTATGTATATGTCACCTGTTTGACGTATTTCTCTGTGGTAGGAAATTCCTCGACGGGAGAGGAACCCTGAGGGCGAGGTCTTTCCCCCTCTAAAACTTCAGGTTCCTCACATGCCTATTATATTATTTACCAATTAAAGATGAAATAAAAATAAGAGACAATAAACGTTATTACTTTATGTTGTTGCTGAATATGCTTTACATGGATGAAACTCACTAAATCATCCTCCGCGTCTTGCTCTGGAGCTTTCAGCCTGTGTCCACCACCTTTTGTGATACAGAAGGCATAATTAGCATTTGTAAGCATTGCCCTGTCATGATACTTGAACTACTTGAGGTTTATAATGTCAGCTGGTGAGGGAAAAAAAGCTTTTAAGGAACTTGTGAATTTGATTCACGGAGAATTACATTTCTTCCAAGAGATTGCTGGCTGTCAAATCATCTTTAGTACTTGTTCATATTTTTGCTTTACATCAATTACTGATGTTGGATCTGTTTAAGGCCAAATATGTGGTATCTGCAAAGATACAGGAGTCCAAGGCATTTCTGAGTGTATTTTGTGTGCATAATTTCCTGGCAGATATTCCCACAGGGTCTCAGAAAGTCTACCTGCTTCTGTGGTTTCCTGTAAAGTGAGGCGCTCTATTGATCTGAAGGGTTTGATTTACACTGCCAGCAATGAGATCAACATGGAAGCTTAGGTTGGATGAATCAGATGAAGAAGGCCTAAGTGCATTGAAACAGATATGGTTGTTATTATTATCTGCAGATGTGCTATTATTGCAAAAATAGAAATAAAATTGCGATTCAATGTCACTGGAAAATTAAATAATCACTGTACACAGTATTTTACATTTATGGGTACATATATTTAATCATATGTCTTTAATAGCTTTAATGATTTGATACAAATAGCAATAATCCTAACATGGCCATTAAGAAATATAATTCTGATTTCCCACACTATAATGCACTGAATAAGGGGATCGGTTATAATCATTTTCCAGAACATTGACCTGCACTTTCCTGCAAAACAAAAGAGTTTTATAGCACAGGGTTTTGTATAACATTGAAACATTGGAACTTGTATTATTATCCAAACAATGGAGTATACATGAAAAATGTGATAACACTTTATTGCTGTGGTATTTTTTCCCAATTTCTTGATCAATTAATGACCACATGCTGCATATGACACAGTTTTACATTATTTACTATTTGAAGTACATTGTAACCTTAAAGGGACAGTTCACCCCAAAATACAAATTCTGTCATCATTTACACACCCTCAGGTTGTTTCAAACCTGTATAAAACATGTCAGTTCTGGGACATCATCTACTACCATAGTAGAAAACAAAGTATTGTATATTATTTGTTCTGTTGAACACAAAATGACAAACAAACAGTTCTGGGGAACTTTGACTACCATTTAATTTTTCCTACTATGGTAGGCAATACTAGCCCCTTTCACACAGCAATGCTGGGAAATTACTGGTAAATACACAAATGTGCTGTTCACACAAGAAACAGAATTCTGTTTAATTCTGCAATTTACCGGTAAGACAGCATTCACACAGCTGTCTCAAAATACCAGTAAAATGATGTCATCAAGCGGAAGTTTCTTTATAAATAGCTGTATTTAGAGATGTGTTTGAAAATATGGCGGGGTGTGATTTTGTGTCCGAACAAGTACGTGTTGTTGATGTTTGGATCATACACTTGCTCCCCAAGTACACTGGACCATGCCGCTCGCACACGATGTAGACCGTGTACAGTCACGTTGTGTATTTACGGTAATAAAGATCTGCGCATGCGTGAGGCAGGGAGAACTAACTTCAACTCAGAGACCTTTTATGTTTGGTCGCTCGAATCTGCATCTATGCTGATGACTGTGACGATGCACAAGCAGGCTTATTAAACCTGAGAAAAATATAACAGCTTTTGCTTTGTGTCTGTCCTTTTCTCTGGTAATTTCATTACTTTTTCTCTATGCATCCCAACTTTGCGTTACAACAGGGAGATAGAAAACTGACCTGAACTATATGAGGCCAATGCAGAATCGCGAGAAATAAACTGCGGGCAGAAATGGTAATGTTCATATATACAGATACACAGAAGCCGTACGAGGGACGGGAGCAGTTTGGCGAATACATGAGTAGACTACAGTAAAGTAACAATACAGTACAGTAAAGACTGTATGTGTGAAAGGGGCTAATGATGTTCCAGACCTGAAAATGTATTACATTCTTCCAAATATCTTTCTCTGTGTTCATCAGAACAAAGTAGTTTATACAGGTGTGAAATTACATGAGGGTCAGTAAATGTCAATGATGACAGAATTTGGCAATTTACAAACCTGGGATATGAGATCAAGATTTAAGATAGTGATTTAGGATACAATAAAAACGTTCAATTTGTGTAAATTGAACAAATCTTATTATATTATAATCTTATTAAACTCCATGGAATTGCTTGCAGTTAAGACCAACAAAAAGAATACCACAAATTAGTTTAGAAAATTAAAACAAAAACTGATTTTTACAATAAACTTTTTTGATATGCAATAAACATGGCTGGAAATGGTGAAAAGCAGGGAGATGTTGTCCAGGGTAAAATTCAAGGGTTGGATGGAGTTCAAAATGTAGAGGATTTCCATCTTTTATATGCATCTTGGCCATTTCCACCAATGACTAGCCATTTCAATGCCATTTGGTTCTGTAATTGCACCTTGATTAATGCTTTGTATAGTCAGTTAAAGGCACCTAAATCTAGCCCTTTTACAACATGTAATATAAATCTTAGGAGTCCACAGAATGTGTCTATGAAGTTTGAGCTCAAAATACACCATAGATCTTTTGGTGTGTGTCTCTTTAAATGCAAATGAGCTGCTGGTCTCCGCCCCCTTTCCAGCAGAAAGCGCAGGGCTGTGTGAGCCGGGGCTTCCAACAACAAAACTGAAGAGAATGGTCATCAAGCGAATGAGAAACACTGTCTAAGCTTTAAAAACCAAACACATTTTTTTTGTACATAAAACAAATGCGTTATTTGTTTAAAAACTGAGGACGCTGTTTCTGAGTGAATGCACTTAGTGTTATGTCTTTACAGCGTGCACATTGTTTTTGTACGTAACAATACACGGGACAAATTCGTCATACGTTTAAAAACTGAAAACATGACCCATTATGAATCCAACATTTAAGTAGCATTCGTTTGTGGAGCATCCCGGTGTAAAGTGACTTCACCTGATGTCTTCTGCACATTTTGTTGAGAAATAAAACTCAGGCTCAGATGTCTGGATTAAATGAAGTCATATTTTCAATCTTCCATCCAACAACAAAACACCTTGTTTGTTTACAAAACATTCTTTTAGCTCACTGTAAGTAGTCCAGCGTGAAAACAATGGCAGACAGTATACAACTGGATGAGGGCAGAGACAGCAGACTCCATCAGCAGTCATAATGAGGGGGAGATAAACGTGATGTCAGAGAGAATGGCAACAGCTCGTTCAAGAGGACAGTTGAGGTTTATTGGGGATTTGAATGGGTGGATTTTTATCATTCTAGGGTGGTTCTGTACACACACTCCTGACACACAGATATGTTAAAATAACATTTAAAAGTGCATTTTCTGGATTAGGGGACTTTAAGAACAAGCTCCACCCTTTAGTACAATGATAAACTCAAACGCCTCAACATGAAACCATCTACGTCGCAACATAACCAAACATGAGCACCTTATTAACCTTATACAATCACATCTTATTCGTTAAAATGTAATCTCCCCATCCGTTCTCATGCAAAACATAATTGGAACAAAAAATAGATTTTAAGGACAGTAATACAAAAAACAAAAATGAATGTAGGTACAACCCAGAAATCTTAAGTAAACGTTTTATTTGAATTCATTCCAAATACAAATTACTTACTTGCAATTACGTTCAGCTTACTATTTTAACAGGAATTATGTTACATCGACTCATTAAAAAAACTTTATGGCTGCAAGAAAAACTTCAGGCTACAAAACTATTTTTGTGCAACATTATGCATAACTAATTCCTTTGAAAATACTGTTTGTAACAAATCCTTTAATAAATACTCTGAAGTGAAGTGAAATGTTAGCAATATTGCTAATATAAATATAAAAAATGTAACTGATCAGGTACTTTTTAACGTATTTTTTTTTGTTAGAACCTACCTGATGAAGGAGTTATGTAGAAAAATATGTTTTTCCACTCTGTAATTCACCAAATCCAGAATACATATACAGCATAGGATTGCTCGTGGGTAGTTAGTGCTTGCTTTAGTAGAGCCCTACCCTTTTTGTAGATCTAAGGTATGACACATCCCATTTTCTGGAACCTTGTTCTAGCTGCTCAATTATATTGAACAAACATTTAAACACATTGAAGGATTGAATAAAATTGAAAAGTCTAGAGATTTGTGTGGTTTTCTGAGCAAAGTTTGTTGATTAGAATTGGTTGTATTTGTCCTTCTGTTCTGCAATGAATGTTGCCATTGTTGTTTGTTTAGTTCAAATCTGAGCTGGTGGAAATAGACATGATTTGACAGGGATTTGAATGCTGATTTATAAGATTGGTATATGTGTTGCTCTGTTTTATTGACACACAGAACAGCCAAAAGATTAACTGGAGATCCCACTCTTGAAACAGGTTCAGTTTACTCAAAGCAAGCAGAACATTTTGTCAACCTCATATTAACACAGTATACAAATTGTGTGTGTGTGTGTGTGTGTGTATTACTTTCTGTTTAAAAATACCTATTACTACACATAAGATCAAATCAAACAAATAACCAATTTATGAAGCAACAAACTGTGAAAGTAAATTGAATAACATAAAGAAATAATTATGTTAAACATATAGCTATGTGGTACTTGAATGGTCTGAGAAATCCATTGTTAGTAAATTCATAACACAGTTACTCCCTAATCAAATATTTGCTGATAGGGTGCTACTCTAAAAGTGATAAGAAGTTACCAAGCTAATCATGTTACAGTTTAATTTGTATGAACAGGATAAAAAAACATTTCATAATAAAGTACAAAAAGTGTAAGCACACTAAGATTCTGTTTATGATGTAGAGGAACTAAAATTTGTTATTTACTATATGCATGTAAATCATTTTATGTGTGCAGTTGGCATTATCACTACTACAAGAACAATACGTACAGGATATTAGCCAAAAGTTGGTTGTTCCTTATGTGGACTTCTTACTAAACAATTTAGATTTTTCAGTGAACATGGGACATAGCTTTAAGAAGGAAGGTTGATTACATTTCGATGATAAAACAAAAAACAACAGCCTGATAGATTAATATTACTCATACAGTATTTGCCCAGTGATGTATTGGATATTGTGCAGAGGTGTGGTCACACTTCACTACATCAGACCAATAGTACACCAGTTACTGTATAGTTGCTCTGAACCCAAAGCATAAATATTTTTAAGAGCGTACACACAATAGAGACTGACAGAGTTAGACAACATCACCCCTTTGATATTTAAATAAAAGCTTTCAAGTGTCCAAAACTGTCTGTTTCAGACTTCACAACTTGACATTATCTGACATCAGATACATACATCTAAGTGCATGCACACATTTACACCCCAAAAGTGTTGTTCATGTTTATAAAAACTTCCATCCATCCACCCATCCATCCATTTTCTACCGCTTCATCCGGGGCCGGGTCGCGGGGGCAGCAGTCTAAGCAATGATGCCCAGACCTCCCTCTCCCTAGACACTTCCTCCAGCTCTTCCGGGGGGACACCGAGGCGTTCCCAGGCCAGCCGGGAGACATAGTCCCTCCAGCGTGTCCTAGGTCTTCCCCGGGGTCTCCTCCCGGTGGGACATGCCCGGAACACCTCAGGAAAAGATGCCCAAGCCACCTCAGCTGGCCCCTCTCGATGTGGAGGAGCAGCGGCTCTACTCTGAGCTCCTCCCGAGTGACCGAGCTTCTCACCCTATCTCTAAGGGATCGCCCAGCCACCCTGCGGAGAAAGCTCATTTCGGCCGCCTGTATCCGGTATCTTGTCCTTTCGGTCATGACCCACAGCTCATGACCATAGGTGAGAGTAGGAACATAGATTGACCGGTAAATCGAGAGCTTCGCCTTGCGGCTCAGCTCCTTCTTCACCACGACAGACCGGTACAGCGACCGCATTACTGCAGAAGCTGCACCGATCCGTCTGTCAATCTCCCGTTCCATCCTTCCCTCACTCGTGAACAAGACCCCAAGATACTTGAACTCCTCCACTTGAGGCAGGAACTCTCCACCAACCTGAAGTGGGCAAGCCACCCTTTTCCGACTGAGAACCATGGCCTCGGATTTGGAGGTGCTGATTCTCATCCCAGCCGCTTCACACTTGGCTGCAAACCATCCCAGTGCATGCTGAAATTCCTGGTCTGATGGGGCCAGCACGACAACATCATCCGCAAAGAGCAGTGTGGTCCCCAAACCCGACACCCTCCGGCCCCTGGCTGCGCCTAGAAATTCTGTCCATAAAAATTATGAACAGAACCTAGGGCAGCCCTGCCGGAGTTCAACCTGCACCGGGAACAAGTCTGACTTACTGCCGGCAATGCGAACCAAGCTCCTGTTCCGGAGCAGGATGTTTATAAAGATGTTTATAAAAACTTGTTTAACCATTTTTAGATGACCTAATAAAGATTCAGTGAATCAAATTACTTGTCCAGTAATACAAAGAAGTAGTTTTTGAAGGATATTTAAAACTGTAATGGACAAATGGACATCTGTCAAAAAGATGTAGATTGTTCCAAAGCAACAACGTAAACAAAGTTTTTGTGCTTGCGTTCATTCATGGACGGAACTTAACAGCCAATACACATACGCAAATAAAAGAGTGCCTATAGATTATTTCTGATAACAAGCAAAAGAGACCGTGAAGAACCGTTACTTGGCTAAACTTGCCTCTCCAATATTTTAAATTTAGACTGCGATACCTAAGCCCAACAATTATATGTCAATGTGCTTTACATCCTTACGTTTTCGTTAAAGTCACCATGAAATGGAAGTTGCGATTGACTTTTTTTCCGTATCGTGACGTATATACGAGTGAAACGGCTTCTGAAATGAGAAAAAAATGCAGGGCGGGGCTTTTTTTGCTCTTCCCTTTTTGATTGATTTGTTTGTTCAGTGACTGACATGGGGTCTGGAGGGGAGGGCTCAAAGGGAGGCTCAGAGATGACGTATTTTTGTTTGCAAAACCTGGAAGCAAGTTAGAATTTTAGGACTTCCGGTTCCATCGCTCCAAAGTCCAAATGGGTTTTTGGTAAATCGCCCGAAATAAGGTCTGTGGTAAACAAAACGTCTAAATATCTTCAAGTTTTATTCTATGACATAAAACACACCAATTATAGCCCGTTCGTAATTTTTTGAAAGCCTTATTGTGTCTTAAAAAAGGCGGTTGGTAAGAAGTTGCTATTCCGGCAGTCGCGATTTCTTTAAGACTGCAAGGGAAGCTCAGCTTCCCCTATAATTGTCAAAAAATGAATGGTCAAATATATGTACTATTATGTTAACATTTTATTGACTAAAAATGCGTTAAACACGTTCATCTCGAACGAAAACAATTTCGTTCAGAATCAGCTACTTAGGTCGGCTGACTCGATTTCCTTCTCATTCATTCCCGTAGCGTACAGTGCATTACTCTGTTGAAGCCCAGCGTCCATTGACTTCAATGGGGCTGCTTTAAACAGTTTTTTTCAGTGCTTAGAAACAAGACGGTCATTGGATAATGCTGCGATTATGTCCCGCCCACGGACGCTCAGCGTCTCTGGGATGAATGGAGGAGTGGGCTGGCCCGGACTCCGAGCGTCTGCGTGATGATTGGAGGGTCTGTCATCTCTTTTTAATCCACTTTTATGTCCTAAAACGCTCGTTTTTTGGGGTCGACAGCTTATAAAAACGTATTTCTTGTTTTTTTTTTAGCTTGTTTGCTATACACATTGTCACATATCAGCTTTTAGACATTTTTTTTTTTTTATAAATCATAAATGACAAGGAGGCGGCAGCTTCTCGCAATGCAAAGAGACGGTTGGTGGGCGTGGGCGTGGTCTTCAGATTATGACGCGTATCACTCTGTGTCTCCATTTCCAACTCAGTCCCATCGCGGATTTTGCATGTGTAGTCGAAAGACAAACTGCTGCAACCTTCATCGTATATTTCACACAATTTCACACCACATTCATTTTTCAGTTTAACATAATTCCCACATTTCCTCCCGTTGAGTTAAATATATATATATATAGATCGTTTGTTCATTAATTCATATAGTCTGAACTAGCCAGCTAGCAAACTGCACACGATGGCAGACAGTGCTAATATTGTCGACCTGATTTTGGCAAAGCCATTAGAAAGTCTTCCTTACGAGGAGAAACTTAGAATTAAACAGCAGGGCAGATCAACACCTAAGATTGATTTAGTGCAAAAGATAGGGAAAAGTAACAGGTCTTTTCAGCTCTCCTGGTATGACAAAGTTAGCTGGCTGACTGGAAGTGCTGTGAAAAAGAAAATGTACTGCTGGCCATGTCTCTTGATGAAACCATCTCATGGATGGTGTGTTGGTCAAAATTGGGGTTTGGAGATCTGTCAAACTTTGACAGGGCATATAAAAGGCATGAAAATAGCAATGAACATGTGAGTGCATGTGCAAGATTAAGTTGCATGGGCAGGATCAGGGTTGAGCATGCAATCAATGAAGTGCTCGCATTCAAGTGGCTAAACATAATGAAACTGTTAAACAAAACAGGGCCTTCCTAAACCGCCTTATTGATGTGACATCCTTGCTTGGCCGGCAGGAGCTGTCATTTAGGGGACATGATGAGAGTAGTGAATCATCCAACAAGGGGAATTACAGAGAGTTCACAGAAACATTAGCTAAATATGACTCTGTCCTGTCCACACAATTCGAGTCCTCAACTGTGTTTTCTGGTATGTCACACACTATTCAAAATGACTTGATCTGCTCTTGCAGCCACCATTTCTTATCAGATCAGAGATGAAATTCAGGATGCTCCCTTTTTTGGATGGCAGGTGGATGAAACCACTGATATATCCTGCCGTGCCCAACTCTCTGTCATTGTTCGCTATGTGGATATTGCAGGTAAAATTCAGGAGCGCTTCATTGGATTTTTTGATGTTTCTGGGGGGCGAGATGCTCAGTCCGTTTTTGATGTTTTAAATGAGAACATGCAGGGCTACAATTTTAAGGATAAGCTTGTGGCACAGACCTATGATGGGGCTGCTGTCATGGCTTCAGCTCTCAATGGTCTGCAGGCCAAAGTGAAAGCAATAGCCCCCAGTGCAATGTTTGTGCATTGCTATGCACACAGACTGAATCTGGTGCTGTCACAGGGGGCCAAATGCTTACTTGAGTGCAGAATTTTTTTTGCATCACTCTCTGGGTTTGCCACATTTTTCTCAAAATCCACAAAGAGGACGTCTTTTCTGGAGTCTGCAGGCTGCTCAAGGTTGCCCAGAAACGCTCCTACTCGATGGAATTTCACATCACGGATAGTGAGCACTGTGGCAAACAATTATGATGGCCTCCTGCAGACATTTGATAACATCATTGCAGATACGACAATGGATGATGATACACTGGATTGTGCCAAAGGCTTCGTGAGGAAACTGGAGGATTTTGAGTTTGTGTTCATGTTGTACACATATGAACAAATCTTCTCTGAGACTGATGTGGTCTTTGATATTGTCCAGCAGAGAGCGATGGATGTTCTTTACTGCAAGAAAATAATTGAGTCTCTTCTTGCATTTGTCAAAGAGAAGAGGTCAGAGGGGGCTTTCCAAGCTGTTTATGCCAAAGCAGCAGATCTCACATCAGACCCAAGAGATGAGCCCATGAGAAAGCGCCGTCTGACCCAATTGCAGGATCCCCAAGAGCGCTACAGAAATCTGTACATGGCCATCCTTGATAACATCTTGGAGCAGATTCCTCGACGTTTTTCAAATTTGGAAAGTATGCTTTTCTTAGAAGTAGTCAATCCAGGGAAATTTGATGACATGAGACATTTCCAGAGGAGGCCTTCCAAAGTGTCCTGAAAAGTTATGGCCATCACTTTAATTCAGGGAGACTGAGGTCTGAACTTCAAGTCCTGTATTCAGATCAGGACTTGCAGAGTAACAGGGGAAAGCTGTGTGATTACTTGGTGTTCCTTAAAGACATGGAGTTGGACAGTGCAATGCCTCAGCTTTACAAACTGTTCTCATTAGTGGCAACAATTGGAGCTACATCTGCAGGTGTAGAAAGGAGCTTCTCCTGTTTAAAGCGGCTCAAGTCCTACACCCGTAACACAATGGGCCAAGGCCGTTTAAGCAGCCTAGCTCTGCTGGCCATTGAGAGGACACTGGTCAAGTCACTGGAAAAGACGCCTAGTTGGTACGACAGGGTTACAGAGCATTTTCTTGAAAAGGAACGTAGGGCAGAATTTACATATAAATAAATGGACAATTTTTATGATTTAGGCTGAAAATGAGCTTCCCCTCTTTAAAAGATCAGCAGCCGCCACTGTATTCCGGCTACTTCCTTTAGCGCCAGGGACGTTAGACATTATCGCGCATATAACGTTCAGAAATAATGCAATATGGGCACAAATCTCTAAAAACGTAGATGCAGATTAATTCACGGAGTAATTATTTACCAGGGAATACAGGCATGGTGGTGGTGACGTTGATATCGAGCGACCTTAAGTGTACTCTGTTTAGAGCATTGTGTTAGCTTTTTACTTCCGCCGAAAAGTAACAAATGTTGTGGTCATTTGTATAGATTATCTTGATAGACAAAACGTGTACACATCATAAACCTTTGTTAATCACAGTACTTATTTTTTGCGACCTTCCAAAAGTGAAAAATGAATTGGCATTCTGTCGAGGGAATCAGCACGGCACTTACTTTGGGGTTAGCCTACAAAAATACATCATCTCTGAGTATTTATTTTATTTCATGCATTTGGCAGACGCTTTTATCCAAAGCGACTTACATTGCATTATCCAATATATTTATACACAGGTATGTGCAGTCCCCTGGGATCGAACCCACAATCTTGCGTTGTTAACATAATGCTCTTACCACTGAGCTACAGGAAAGCTACAGAAAAGGGAGCTTAATGTTTTTTATTAAAGATAACAAGTCCAAACGAATAAAAAAATTATATCACGGATAAATCATTTAAAATAAGTACTGCAACACTGTGTAAACACTTAGAAATTTCCACTTTGATATCATTGTGACTTTAAATGCGACAAAACTACAGTACCCTTCAACAAATTGTTTATTTAATAAATTTAACATACAACAAAATTCAAAAGATTTTATTGTATATTTAATAAAATTACCATACAATAAATTAATATAAATTATCATTAATATAAATTTAGTAAAATATAAATAGTTATATTATTAACCACTACCCAGACTGATAAACAAACCGTCAATAGCAAAAATCAATTCAAAGGTCAGTGACAAATTGTAAAATATCAGAATAATGACTAAACATTGCTTATTAATTACATTAACATTTTTAAATGATTCCAGGTAAAAAAATATTATAAATGTGCTTGATATGATTTCAAAGAATGCGATAACAGCAACAATTAACTGGCAAATGTTGCATGTAATGTAACATTAGGAGTCATGATAGGTCACGACAGATAAAATGTAAAGTAGCTGCAAAATACGTAATACAAATTCTGGAATTTCCCAAATACTGACCCACTATGCAAGCACATAAACCCATGATTACAGGCATTAGTAATTGTTTTCTGTCTTGTTGTGGCCACCTGGGAGGATGTGCTCCTCAGTCACACTAATATGGTGAATTAGCTGCTCAGTGAGTTACAGAGAGCCGGGACATGAATTCTGCCCTGCACTGCTCACATCATACACAAGACTCTTTCACAGTCAAGTGTATTCAAAATATAATTGAATTTCACCGACAGACGGGTAAATAAACTCAAAACAGAATTGGATTTTACCCCATATGAAGAACATGGGACCAAGTTCCCTCATGTTTCCAATCAATCAGAAACATTATTTGATACATTTGAGTGCCAGTAAGTTAATCATATCATTATGACTTTCTGGGTTACAAAAACAATATTAACACTGGTGATAAAAACAAGTTGGTATGACAGCCTCATGGTCGGATATTTTGGATCTTGAGTCATAATCTGGTATTTGGGACATTACATGAGAGGTATCAGAATTTACAAGAAAAGAGTGCCAGCAATACAGGTCAGAAAAGCTTTTTATTGAAGAATGCTCCACCCACATGAAAAACACAAACACTCTCAACTTCATAGTTTATTTATTAGCAGGAGGACATTAGTGAGAGACTGAGATTAATGGCTGATTTTGAGGAATGGGCTCTAAGTGGATATAATCAATGTGTACCTGAACTATATGGCCTTTCTCTGCTGATGCTGTAATATTTGAAGAGCTCTCTCTCCCACTCTCTCTCTCGCTCTCACTCTGTCTGTGATTTTTCACCCAGTGGTTGTATATTTGGATGAGTTTAAATGTTGTGTTGAAAATTAGTCAACTGGGGTTATCACCTTTAAAATTTGGTTATAACATTTCAGGAATTATGGGATGGCATTTTTGCACCGGTAAATGTAGAATGTAAGGTGTCCCTTGCATATGGTCAACTAATCAAGTATACAAAAGATTGTGCTGGGCCCCACAGCATCTCTAGCAAAAAAAAAATTCATATTCAATTCATATTCTGCTAAACTCATGTCTTGAAATGTAATCATTTTACTATTTATTTTATTTGTGTCATATTTTAAGCTTTTATTTGGACTGTACAGATTAAGTTATAATAAACACATACAAACATAGCCCTACATGGAAAATCTGCAGAAGTTTGTGCCTTAAAAAAAAGCTCCTCTGGTTTATTTAAATCATGTATACCATTCTCAATTCTAGTAATTTGTTATTCTAGTACAGTATTTGTTATGTTGACATGCATGTATTGCTCAGAGTTATTATAGCTTTGATTTTAGTTTTATCTATTTATTTATATTTAAATATTATTTTTAAATTAATATTTAAAATTAGCTATTATTTTTAGACTTTTTAGTTTTTATGTTAATTTTAGTTAAAGTTTTAGGAATTTTGGTATATGCTTTTGTCATTTTATAATGTATTGGTTTATTTTTAATGTTGCTATATAAGATTAATTAATTTTTATTTAATTTTAGTTTTTTGTTTATTATTACAACTTTACTTTAAAGCTTTAAACTTACTTCAGTTTATTTTTGAAGCAACATAAAAAATTTTCCCTGAGTTAAGTTTTTCCGAAATATTTTATGTCAATATTTTATTTTATGTCAATGAACAGGAACGATTTCAAAGTTATGTCAAATAACTGTTTTCTCATTTAGTTCACTTTACTTTCTTTATAAATCCCAAAGGCTTAAAGTTCACCTCAAGGCCAAAAAGAAAACTAGACCAAATAGACAACAGCTGTCATTTGTCTGAGTTGGATGAGACAAGGGAACAGAATGACTTAGAGCCCAGGTCAATTGGATTTCAAAGTCTTTGTTAATGGCGCCAAGTGGGACATCACTATCAAGACACTGTTGTTTGGAATGACACAACTAAAGAAAGTACAAAAAATTAAGAAAGACACAAAATATACAGTACATGAGCCAAAGTATCTTTCCAAAGTTCAACATCACATAAATACAATGAGTAGGCATCCTTAATTTAATTTATTAATACTATTTTATATTAAATACATGTGTTTATTAGGGCAATATTGATGTCCTTAACTTCTCTGAAATTGCAATATCCTTATATTGATAATATGTAAAATGTAATATTCTTAAAACGATCATGAAATTACACTCCATACTGTAAACGCACTCAACACTGCAGACGTCGTTAATAAAATACTGCATAACTCTGTTGACACACCCACAACATCCTAGCCACACCCACTTTACTGCAGACACACCCAGAACACGCACAGTGCAGCGTCATCTCAGCAGAGAAACGCAATGATGCTTGTCAACAAGCTCAGCACCAGTCTCTCTCGAACACACACGTTTACTGCCTAACTGCAAGAGTGCCGGTGCTGCTGTGTGCAGAGATAAAAATAGCAAGCGCAGAGCATGCAGAGTGAGAGAGTGTGAGATAGAGAGAGAGAGAGAGAGAGAGAGATAGATAAATAAACAGGGATGCCCACCAGTGGCTGATGCATGCCAGTTGGGAAATGCCAGGTGAAAACAGTCACACATGTTGCCTGTCGTCTGCGTCTCTTTCGCACGCTGTCAAAATTGAAGTCTGCTCACGTCCTGCCCAAATTTCACCGCTCAGCTCGGGCAGCTTCGTCTTCGCCTTCCTCCTAAAGAACCTGCTGCTTCTGTCCCGAATTTCTCTTGATGCAGTCGGAGTCAGAAAAGGAGAGTCTGGGCTGGTGTACAGGAACAAAGTCACCTCTAACTTGGGCTGGGAGAGAGAGGAAGAGAGAGAGATGTCTTGCTTCATCCACACTAGTTCCCACTACTCAGGAGTCAGCACTCTCTTCCCTCGCAGAATAAACACTCTTGCAGCAGGCTCAAACAATTACAGGGGGTATGGCTGACTTGGGACGGGGGCTGAAGCTGAACGAGGCAAATCCCGCCTTCTTGAACATCCCATCCCACCCTCGTGATTATCTCAACCAATCACTGCGAGGACACTGTGAAGAGTCGACCAGCTGATTGGTGTTTGACACAAGAAAAACATTCCACCTTTATAGGCATGCGACAGAGATGCGTAATTGGATTTGAGAGCACACAGTACATGTTTTCATGTGTGTGGCTGAGAAGAGGAGAGTTGAGGATGTTATGGGTCAGGTGACTGTATACTGCCAGAGGTGCAGCTAATGCGTTTAGGAGACACCGTGTACCTGGGATGTCTCACATTTCACAACTTTGGTGGTGTTCTGTCAGACAGAGATGAGAGATGCTTTTACGGGAAGATGTCACTAAGTGGGACGGGCTAAATTATTTATCATCCAAGGCCTAAGAATAAAAAGTGATGTCAGACCAGACTGTGACGTCAACCTGAGACCTAGAGCCTCACACTCAAACGACATCAATATTTTATCCTTTTTCATGGACCAAACAAATAGCAGAAACTCAAATATTATAGACGACATTGTTTAAGGTTGTCCTGGTGAAATAGGTTTATACAAAAGATGATATTTTTATTGTTCCACAACAAGTGCTTTCAGATAAATGTTTGTTTGTCAAAGTCTGTGAGCGGATTTCATATGAACTTATTTCTTATCAAGTACTTACAAACTACTAACTTATTTAACCTATGCCTTCCACGTTGGTTTTATACATCTACGTTCTTATACTGTATGACAACAATTCCAGTTTGTGTATTTTAGAAGCTTTGAGACAGTTAACACTGATGAAACAAAACTGAGAACGTTATAGTCATGACAGGTTGCCTATGTAATATATATAAAAATGTAAAACATGTAAACAAACGTCTCTGTTTGAAATTCATCACAGATGTCCGTATGTCTTTATGCCTCTGCATTTCAGACAGGGAGTGGCAGGATGATACTGCATTAGCCCCTGGCTTCTGCCCAAGAAACTCCACACCAAAATCAATTTGGGTACTTGGGAAAAACAGAATGTGCCCGGCAACCGTGTTTGCCTTCACTATTTCTACCAAAAGTGCTAACGCTGACCATCATCTTCCATCATTAGGTACCACATGTTCATTGAATTGTAAGGTAATTCATCCTCCACGTTATTAATATACAATAATACCTAGCATTTGGAAGTTTTAATATGGTATTGCTAAAACATGGTTCTTAGTCCTGTAGCTCAGTGGTAAGAGCATTTCATTAACAACGCAAGGTTGTGAGTTCGATCCCCAGGGGATTGCAAAAACCTGTGTATAAATGTATAGGATAATGCAATGTTAGTTGCTTTGGATAAAAGCGTCTGCCAAATGTATTGTATGAGGTTTTTCATCTGCAGAACACAGAAGAAGCTATTTTGAAGAATGTTGGTAACCAAACAACACTGACTCCCATTGACTTACATTGTATGGACACAAAATCTCTGAGACATTTCTTAAAACATCTTCTTTGGTGTTTCAAAGAAGAAAGAGTCATATACAGATTATGAATGACATGAGGGTGAATAAATTATGGTTGAACTGTCTCTTTAAGGTTTCTGCTGTTTAGTAGATGATCTAGAACTCTGGGAAACAATTGTGAAAAATAAACTGTACTGTACTGTTCATATAGGACTAGTTTTAACATTTATATTTTGGAGACAGTTTCCATCCAAAGCAACTTACATCAAAATGTATATCATATTTCATCATATACATTATAAATATATCATTAGTATGTGTGTTGCCTGGAATTAAACCCTTAAATGGATAGTTCACCCAAAAATAAAAATTCTGTCATGATTCCTCAAGTGGTTCCAAACCTGTATACATTTCTTTGTTCTGATGGACACAAAGAAAGACATTTGAAAGAATGTGCAACATACATATCTGGGACATCATTGGCTATCATAGTAAAAAAAGCTGCCCTAGAACTGTTTGCTTTTCAAAAATACCAATATCAAATGTGAAAATATCTCATTTTGTGTTCAACAGAAAAAAAATGAAACATTACTTTGTCCTATATGGTAGTCCCAGAATTGTCAGTTGCTAACATTCTTCCAAATATTTTTCTTTCTGTTCAACAGAATAAAGAAATGTATACAGGTTTTGAAACAACCCAAGGGTGAGTAAATGATGACTGACTTTTCATTTTCGGGTGAACTATCCCTTTAACTCTTGTATTGGATGCCATATGCTGTAACAGCCACAGTGTCTGTCCTTCACGGCCTTGTTTCCATTAGCATCAAGCTAATTCATTGTAATAGAGGAGGACTGTAATCCAGGGCCACCTGTAGCAGGAATTAAATTAGCAGCTTTTTGTATATTAGTCTGAATCTTTTGGCACCACTTCTCCAACACGCAGAATATTGATCGTACTAAGTCTCCAGTTTCTGACCCATCTCTGACTGGAGAGTGTGTCTTTAATATATGTGTTAAAAGCCAAGGTCCACAAAGACAGTTGACCTTCATGAAAACTCTGCTATTGTTCCAAACCCTCGTGACTTTCTTTGTTCTGTGTAACCCAAAAGGCAGAATTCAATACACTTGTAATGAAACGTCTAAAACGTCTCCTGTTCCCACACAGGAAAGTCTTATGGGTTTGGAATGACATTAGGGTGAGTAGATTATCACAGAACGTTCATTTCTAGGAACTGAGTCGATTTAACTGTAGTCATGAAGAGGTTTTGACCTTGCAGAGAAGGGTTGAGTTTAAGGTTACAGCTTGAAGTAGTAATGCTCACTTCATTCCAGAGGTGACCTCAGAACTTAATCAGCCAAGACATGTTTTAACCTTTTAAAAACGTCATGTGCCTTAAACGGCTTGATTCAATTCCATGCTGAACTTAACTTTCAGTTTTAAGCATTTACACGCTAATGTTATTTTCTGATTTTATCATGTATTTTATGGACATTCTTGTCCTTCTGGATAGTTAATCACACATGTGTATCTGATGTGATGATAATCGGATTGTGTCTAATATGGTCCCACAACAAAACAGAGCAGTGAAATAGATGATTAAATCTGAAATTAAATTTGACTGTATCCGATGCACAATACATTAACTACACCATACAGGTAGTAAGAAACACCTCAACTTTCTCAGAGGTTAGTGTCAGATGCACAGCATGGATTATGCAGTATAATGCTAAGGGCTTAGATTAAACCAGTATCTAGAAACGTGCCTTCAAAACACGAAATATTACTGATGTGCATCTTTAGAGAAAATAATGACACTGCTATATTTTAAAGGGATCATATGGTGCAAATACGTGATTTTCTGTGTCTTTGTTGTGTTATAAGTTACCCATGCATGTAGTACACACGTAAAATTGCAAAACTTTAAGTGTGGGATCAAAAGATGCATTCTATCTAAAAGCAAATGCTCACCCAGACCTGACTGAAACGCCTCGTGTAACCACTACCCGGCGAATATACGTCACTTCGTAACATGACTTGACTAAGACCGCCCAAATCTAAACGAAAGTAAAGTGGGCGTACTTGTAAATCGCCGCAGCCATGTCGCGGAGACGCTGTGTGTTTCGTTGCGAAAAGAAGGACTCTTTGTTTGCCCTGCCTAAAGATGAGACAACTAAAAATGAATGGTTACATTTTATTTACAACACTGTTCCAGAAAAGTACTATCCGAATGTTCAAGTTTGTGCAGCGCATTTCACCGAAGATTGCTTCACAAACCTGGGAGAGATCAAGACCGGCTTAGGGACGAAAGCTTTGGTTAAAAAGTGGGGCCATTCCAACCATTAAAACTTTGCAGCCTGTAAGTATATTTTCATTGTAAAAGACTTTGCTACGGACTAACGCAAGTTGAGTTTGTCGTGTGTTTGTGATCTGCAAATGCAGACATGCGCGCAACGTGAAAAAAGACAACATAAGTCATAATAATCAGTAATAATGTTCCAACTAGAGGTAACAAATGTCGTGTTTATAATGGGGTTTATTGTCTTTGTGTAGTCGCGACGAGACGTGGCGTACCACTGGTTGATCAAGAAGGCTCAAAGTGCTCGCATTATTTATATTATTTTACCATTCCCCGCTTAATGCAAGCTTGTTTCTATCTCACACAAACTCTGTATGATGTATATGGTTGTTTGTTTATAGACTTTATAACGTCGTATATAAAAGGTAAAACAGTTAGCTATAGTTTTTAACTATTTAACATAATATTTTTTAAATAAAACCTTACCAATCCTTTACATCCTGCTCAAGTCGCGCTGGCAAAGTTGATGTATCGGCTTGATCATCTTCATTTTTCTGTATCAGATTCTGGCTCGAATTGATATAAGGAAGTACCGATGACATTTTCTCACCTGCCAGTGAGTACAATTGCTTTGGAACCTGATGTTCCGAATATGGTAAGAGGCGTTACATTTTTTCGTGAAACGCTTGCAGTATTCGACCAATCACTAAGCACTGGTTAACTGGCCAATCATAGCACACCTCGCTTTTCAGAGCGATGAGCTTTGTAAAAAAATCAGCGCGTTTCAGAGAGGCGGGTCAAAGAGGAGATACAAACATGCACAGTATGTAGATAATACAGCGTTTTAAACCTTAAATCGTGTATACACATTACATTACAACAGGGCCTAAGGAATTTGTTATAGTGACAGAAGCTCCACAGTGCAACAGAAAGACAGCAGCAGGACACAGATGATAAAAGAATAATATACAATAATGTACAAATAGGCAATGTACAAAACAGCAAAAACACAATATACAATATAGACAATTATGTATGTACAGGTCTGATATGTGCAAATTTGGTGAATAAATAATGTAAAATAGAGTTGTGTGTTCCGCATTTAATGTCAAGTGTTCATGAGATGGATTGCCTGAGGGATGAAACTGTTCCTGTGTCTGGTCGTTCTGGTGATCAGAGCTCTGTAGTGTTGACCAGACGGTAACAGTTCAAATAGGGAGTGTGCTGGGGGTGATGGGTCCAGAGTGATTTGACCAGGCCTTTTGCTCATTCTGGATGAGTACAGTTCTTGGAGAGTGGGGATGGTTGTACCAATGATACGCTCAGCAGTCCGGACTACCCTCCTTAGTCTTCTGAGATCAGATTTGGTAGCTGAGCTGAACCAGACAGTTATAGAAGTGCAGAGCAGAGGATGGATTCGATGATGGCAGAGAAGAACTGTTTCAGCAACTCCTGTGGCAGGTTGAACTTCCTCTGCTGGCGAAGGAAGTACAGCCTGTGCTGGGCCTTTTTGACAATAGAGTCAATGTGAGTGTCCCACTTCAGGTCCTGAGAAATTGTGGTGCCCAGGAATCTGAATGACTCCACTGCAGTCACAGTGCTGTTCATGATGGTGAGTTGGGGGAGGACAGGGGGCTTTCTCCTGAAGTCCACAATCATCTCCACAGTTTTAAGCATGTTAAACTCCAGGTTATTAAGACTGCACCAGACAGCCAGCTCCTTAGTATTAACATCAACAGTTAATACCAGTTTGTTATAGGTACACACATCTACTGTAAGTGATTTGACAACAGGAACCATCAGGAATCAGACAAATGACATTCATCAGATCCAGTAACTCACATACTGTATATAATCTGGTATACAAGCCTCCACACTAAATCACTTCTATAATTTTTGAAACTCTAGATGTGATGTCACTACATTCCCTCAATATACTTTTATTACTGAGACATTTAAAAAACTTTTAGACAATGTGTGGGTTTGTAGTGGGTGTCTGGTGTCCCATGATCAAACCAAAAATTCAAATTATTGCTTCAAATTATTGAATACTTCTTTTTAACCGATGTATTAGTTTATGATGTAGATGTGTTATGCCTATGCTTTTCTGCATTTAGATGTTGTACAGCATAATTGTGTCCATGTCCAGTGCATTGATTCTTCTGCTGTTTGTAGATGAAACTGATACTGTATTACTGCATGTGTTTGATGCTGCACGTTTTGCCGATTCTGCAGCTCCCGCAGAAGCGATGAGAGGATAAACACTGATGGGCTGCATCAAACAGCACACCACAGGAGGCCAGAGCTGCAAGTGACCATTCGTGAGATGCTGTAGGCCAAGAGATGTTCCAAGAGTGCTGATACAGGCCATCATTTGAACAAGTTACCCCAAGTCCTGAACCTGTAGTGCAGCCCTTCCCAAAGAAGGGAATTCGTTCCGGACCCGCCAAGTGCCAAACAAACACTCATGAAGGCACGCGTGTACACACACAGACGCACCACTCATCGGCCCCCTACAAACTAGTGTAGGGGGCCGATCACATAGAAAGCGTGTATTGCTGTTAGTCGCGCCTCATTTGAGTTGTTTTCAGTTGGCAGACAGCGTTTCGCGCGCTGTTTATGCGCACCGGGCGCGCCACATTTTTGCCGCCTTTAGCAGTGTTTATCGACTTCTTCAGGTAAAGCAATTTATTTATTAGAAATAAATTTAAGGCCATCACTGATTAAAAGTAAGCTCGCTGTCTCACGACTGCATTGATAGAGTTATGAACATTATGAATCCATCAGCACATAAAGCTCTCTTGCTCCATAAATGTTGAGGACAAGGTTGGCATGCTTAAAATACTTGATTTGTCTTGGAAATTAGAGTGGGAAAAAGAGGACCTGTTTGTTAAAACAATAATTCACAATTGAATTTGTAAAGACAGGGTTTTCTTTAGTAATACAAAATGTACACTAGAATATAGTGATGTTTTGTAAAACGAAATATATTAACTGACCACAATGAGGCCATTCACATACAGTAGTTTCCGACAGATATAGAATAGGAAATGTTTCATTTACTTTAATTCAATGCCTGACTGACCAAATGTTTATAAATTGTTATGTGAAATAACAAAATATAATTTAATAATATATATATTATGTGCTTTATATTTACAATGCATTAAACTAAACACATGTTGTCCTAGTCAGCCAGAGGACATCAGGAAAAACACCAGCGTCATGGAAAATGCAGAATAAATAGGATGAGGATGAGTAATGATTAATACTGTGCGGTTAATTTGTTAGTTTATAAATCAATTTAGAGCTAATTCAATTTGTAAGAGGAGGGCAGATAGTGAAGCTCCTGTTTTTTCAAGCGATGCTCAAGCGTGTGTTATGTGCTGTAACCTGAACCACAACAGAAATAGTCGAGACTTTCAGAACAAAGTGATGTCTACCTTTGAAAAATTGATGTCTAAGCTTTTTATTGATGTTTTAAATTAAATATGAATTAAAAACTTTCCATGCATGTTGCAAAGTTGTGTTTATAGTGTAAACTGAATCTGCAGCTTTGTGAAGAATTTAAATGGACAGTTCATCTAAAAATGAAAATTATGTCATCATTCTTCCAAACATGTTACATTTTTAAAGGACGATATGTGAATGTTTCTAACCAAATAATTCTGGGGCACCATTGACTACTATAGAAAATATGGTAGGTCCAGAACAGTTTGGTTTCCCAAATTCTTCAAAAAAGATTCTGTAAGAGAAAATCTATAAGAGAACTACAAAAGAAGCTTGTCTTGTGAGCTTTTTGTTTTTCGTACATATTCGAATAAAACCCATATTCCCTGATATGCTGTAATTTGCCTTTTTGTGAATAGCTTTAGGGGTGGTTTCCCAGACAGTGAATAGCCTAAAACAGGACTCGGCCTTGGTTAAATTAGGATATTTAAGTCGTTTTTAAAAACGTACTTTACAAAAAACATTACTGGTGGGCATCTTGAGACAAAACAATCACACTGTTATATTTTAAGATATGTCAATGCAAGTTGTTTTCGATTAAGACACCTCTAACATTTAAGTTAGTCTGGGACTAACTGGGGTTTCAGTGTCTATTTTGTCCATTCAGCCTGAGGGGGCATGTAAATAAAATATAGCCTCCCTCATCACTTTTTGACCCAATTGTTTTAAATATACATCTTTGAAGGTCCAGTGTGTGAAATGTAGCAGCATCTAGTGGTGAGGTTGCGAATTGCAACCAACGGCTCACTCCACCCCTCCCTTTCAAAGACTTACGCGGGCTGACCAGGACTAAGATGTCGATACGTTTTCACCTCTTTGCCGAATGAGAAAGCATATTTACAAAACGTGTTCTGTAGAGCAGTTTGTCTGTTTCGGGCTACTGTAGAAACAACATAGTGAATTCCATGTAAGGGGACCGCGGTGAATGCAGATAGAAATAGCTCCTTCCTTATATATTAAAAACATAACGCTTCATTATGTGAGGTCTTTATACACCTCTGAAAACATAGTAATGTATATTATATTCCAGTTGAATCTACCCCTCCACATTTCAAAGTTCATGTGCTCTTAAACCATGTTCAGCAAGCCAAAGAGAACACGATGGACTTACTCAGGTCCACTTTTGACTCCTCTTACTCATTGAAATAGCAGATTTATTTGATGAGCATTGATAAACGCATTTATATCTGTCTCGCCTATCATCTACATAATTCAATTGTCTGTGTGCTTACATCAGTCATTGCTGTTCTCTGCTGGTAAAATGCTGATTTGCTAGTTATGTAAAGCCTTATTGAAACATACAGATGATTGTGCATCAACACTGGTCCCTCATGCATCTCATTTTAAATTCCTTACACATTTTATTTACATTTTCTCATATTTTGCTGAGTCACATTTGTGGAATATTGGACATCAACCAATGAATGTTCATCGGGGGCGTCGTGGCGCCAGTCCTTTCCGGAATAAAATCTGCTGTAGCCTTTTCAAAGTCTACAATTCAACAATAATTCACTTGAACTGAATGATGTCACAAGTCACATAAAAATTCTTATGAAGACAAATTCAGTTTTTAGTCAATTTGTGGTTAGCACAGGTTTATTTTTGGCATTTTTGAAAACAAAAATATTCTTTGTAGATTTCTGAAAAGCATTTCTGAAAGTGATGACAGAAAACAAAGGACAGTCAAAAAATATAAAGGACATTAATTTTACAGTATTTTTTAACTGTTCATTTAAAAAAGGTGTCAGTCGCTGAACTGCAGGCCAGATCTCAAAAACTGCTAAATTATCAAATGGTAAATAAAAAATCATTACAACAATTGACAAAAATGGATATTGTGTTGACACATAGATACAAACCTATAAGACCGAACTCTGTGACCCAGACTCAACCCAAACTGTGGGTCAAGACTCGTGAGCGTCACAAAATTGTAATTTAAGACCGGACTGCCATTTAAAGACCATGTGTATCCAAGGGCAACGTGCAAAAATGTGTAACCTGGCATAAAGAGCACAACACCGTGATTTCAGAACAATAATTCAGCAGCAGTTTTATGAAACCCAAATGCTACTGGTCTCCCCCGTCATCAACTTAATGTGCTAACTTACATGCCAAAATATTAATGGGGAGCTTCCAGCACCAGTGTTGCCAGATCTTTCTTGCAAAAAAAAGCAATCTGTTCTGTTGATAAAGCAAGGCCAAAATTAGCAACATGCCCAATCAAAATAAGACTAAATAGCGACCCCCTGGGGGTCAAGCAGATTAAGAAGAATTGTCTGATTTCTTTCTGGAATTTATAGTAGCATAAACTGTGGGGTAGGTGGAAAGCACATTTACCGAAGACTTAACAAAATCTATGGTGATTTATATTGACGTTATGTTAGGTGTGACCAGAACAGAAGGTAGGGCTATTAGTGGTTGGTCATAATTTATCATGCTACGGGACCAAGCTGTAGCAAGCCAAGTACGAGATTATAAAATGTTTTAATTATTCATAAACCACGACCCATACTTATATGTCAAAAGCTAGATTAATATCACTTATGGAGACATGCAGTCCTTTCCGGCCAATAACATAACATTGCTGAAATATGTTGTTGGGGTCAGACTTTACATTTCATAAATCTATCGGTTAAAATGACGTGCTTGAGTTTTTTTATCTGTTTTTTTGTGAGTCTGTCCCTTCCTGCCTCAGTACACGTGTCTGCAGAGGCTCATTTCTTCTTGTAATGTTGCAATCTGTTGGAGAAACATCACAGTAAGATGAAGAAAACACTGTTGTGAATGTAAATAGATTTATTTCTTATACAAGAATACATATATAAATACATAAAGTTGTGCATTTTGGTGATCTGAGAAAATATTTGCACCAATATTTATGAATGTTAACATATGTTTATTCTGAGAATATAAGGCGTCTTTCTACTGGTTTCAAATACATTGCGCTGTGTTTTATTCTTAAGACAATGTTAAAAATCATTTCTCTTAAAAAAGAAGTATTTCTTCAAAATATTCCTTCAACAATGAGGCACCACGTCGGAGCTTATTAAAGACATTTAGGAATGTAAACATTGATTGGTAACCTTCTATTAATTAGGGGCTTTTTGGCCCATTTCTTTCCAGCTCTTCCACAGCATCAGGCCCTGGCTTTTACCCTTAACAACCATAAAGCGAGGTAGTTTATATCCATTAAACTGGCCAACTCCAGCATCTCTTCCCATAGCAACCAGCATACTCAAGTTTCCTAAAAGATAAACAGATTCATATTGATGAATATTAATGTCTGATCATTTGAAAAACGGAACAAACATTTCTCGAAAACTGCAATGCAATCGCTTTCATGAGCATTTGCTGTCAAATCACCAGGCAATTATGTTTACTGGAAAAAAAAACGCAGATATTCTGCCAAAACTTTTTCACTTTCTGTGAATCTTGAAATAAAGAAAATAACATGGGATCACAACAACAAGAGAGTGAGTAAACTATAACAAAAAAACTTTTTACCTGAACTAATTCTTCAGCTATCTTAACTACTATTTAATATTAAATGTATTACCTGGGTGGTATGAAGTCAATGCTTTTCCAGACAGACTGTTTGTAATATTGGTGGCAGCAACTCCAGCATGAAGTCCAGCGTGATATGCCATCTTGGGCTCACTGATGTTGGCACAGTCACCTACAGCGTACACATTGTCAAAGCCGTCCACTTGTAGGTGCTTGTTCACCTTCAAAGCTCCGTTCTCTGCTACCGACGCACCTGAAGAGAGCACAGCATGTGTTTCATGTTCATTTAGTCGATTTAGTTAAGACATTAACAAAATACAATGTTATTATAGGGCACCGCTAGTAGAAGTAAAATAAATCAGATTTCATAGAACATTCTTTCAACTTAGTAAATTAACTAGCAGGTGATCCTAACCTCATTAAAAATGTACAGAGCATTCACCTACATGAAAAAGTAATGAAGGCAACCTGTTCATTTAGACAAAGGTGTTTTAGTTGGCATTTTATTTTATCTGCAAGGTTCTGCATTAAGAGCAAAAAGCAACTAAACTAACAGACAGAACAAACTACAGGTAAATGGACCTACTCTCAAGTGGGTTGCACTGAATGCACCATTCTGTTTGGGTAGCAGCTTTGTTACGATTTTACATCACATGACTACCTACATAGTGCATTACTAGTGTAAGTAAAGTGCATTATTCACTGATGATTGTGGTAAAGTGGCACATGGCATGCATGAGGTTACAGGCCCCATTCTATACACTTAACATACAAAGGAAAAACCCTTACTCAGACTGGAGCAGTATGCTTCAGAGTTGATCTTAATTCCAGTGCAGCAGATGATTAAGTCGGCTGTGACCTGCTCGTTCTTATTGGTCTTGACCACCATGCCACTCCGACACTTGTTGAATTCCAGCTCGTCCAGATTTGACACTTTATGCCCTGTAATTGCGTAAATAGTGAGACAGAGCAAAAATATATTCTTTCCATCTCAAACCATAGTAGAACTAAGGATCATGGAGCATCTTGGTTGCCTTAATGTCCAAGGAACAGTTAATTGCTAAAGGAACAGTTCACCCAAAAATGAAAATTCTCTTATGATTTACTCATCCTCGCATTGTCTTTAAATCTCATTGGTTCTTGCATGTTTTGTGACGAAACATCATATTACAAACAATCACGAGATACAAAGTTACTATCACAAGAGAATTGTAATTTTAAATTAAGCTATTTATTTAAGCGTATGTTAACGCTGCGTCTCATCCATACATCACTTTATGTGGTTATTAATTTGAACAATACTGCTACCGTATTTACGCAATTTAAAATACAGTGAATAATTCTAGATAACATGTTAGCATAATTCTTCACATTTCTCTGAAATCACAGTGGCTTACACAGAAACAAGTAGAACGCTTACAAATTCAGCTGTCTATAAATCATTATTTATTGCATATAAATCATTTATTATTTGTAAAATATATAATATAATATTTTTATTTAATATTAAAGAATTATTTTTCAATATAATTTAATGTTAAAAAGTGAACATCAACTATAAAGATGTAATACAAACAGGGAGAATACTTTATTGCACTGTATTACAGTCCCAGCAATTATTGTAATATGAACATTTGATACTGGCACGTGCCCACTGTGATTTCTTCAGTTCATAGGACCTGCATGATGCAAAGGAGCTTAAGGTAGATGCTGCTAAGCAACCTCAACACGTAACATGAACAAACTGAAGTATACCCAGCAATAGCTCCACCCCCTTTTCCAGCAGCACCTGCTTGGCCTGTTCTTTTACACTAGGGAGCAGCTCAGGATCAGCCAAGTCCTCGCGCGGATGAATCAGAATCACCTAGATTAGGGAAACAAACAGGCAGTCATGCAACTTAGACATCTTATTATCACAACATCAAATCATCAACATCAACAGGCAGTCACCTTCTTCTTCGGAAATTCTGTCTTGACCTCGGCAGCCATTTCAACACCTGTGGTTCCACCGCCAACAACCAGGATCGTGTTGGCTTCCTGGATCTGCAAAATTGGATACAAACATACGAATAAATACAAACCCCGCATACGGTTTGGTCTGGTTATGGTTACAGCTCCGAATGCACAACATGAAAAGCGTGACAGTACAAAGACTCACCTCGTTCCCAAAATCCTCATATTTCTGAATAGCTGACTGGTAGGTGTCCACAGAATTGTGTTTGCCTGGGAAAGGTCCACTTGTTCCAGTACACAGAATGAGGTGTGAATAACGTACTTCCTGAAAACATATATCGGTCAATTTACATTCATAAAAAGAGGGCTCTGTTTGCTCATAATTTCACTTTCTTCTGCTCGTACCTTTCCGTTGTCGAGCACAACCGTCTGCGTTTCCGTATCTATCCGCGTAACACGTCCTTGGAGGAAATTTAACCCAAATGTTTCTTTATATGGTATAAAAGTCTGTTTGGCAAAACCTGCAGGAACACAAAGCTGTCGAGTTATCCCAATAAACCAGCTGGGTTATATTTTGCAGACAATTGTTGCATACCACTTTGAACCGAGGCACGTAGAGCTGCAACGTTGTGATGAAAGGCATCAAGGATGTCGATAAGCATGAATGGCACACCATGATGCTTGAGGTGTTGAGCAGCGGCGATGCCTCCGAAACCACCTCCGACGATAACCACATGGACGTTCTGGTCAATAGACAACTGCCCTCCCATAATGCTTCCTTGCTTAAAAAAGGGAAAAATGTGAAAACTAAATTCAGATTTATGTACAGTTTGTAAAGCAAGATCGGTAACACATATTAAATATGACATTTTTGAATAAATACTATATAAATATGATAATGAGTTGCATTAAGCTTTTGGGCACATGTGGTTGAACTTTACCCTCTTTCTGTGCATTCCAGAAATTCCTGCCTTTAGTTTACATAGTCAGGACAAATAAATGTTTTTGGCTTTAAATGCTTTCAGTTTTGCATATCAAAACAAGGACTAAAGTCAAATCGCTGATGCTTAAAAGCACCCTCCCCTTGTGACAACTTACCCCATATCATCTGACAATACAACTTAAGGCATTGTGTGTACTTTCTAGAATACTTACGAAAGAAATGTAGCAAAGCCACGAGGACACGTGCCTATAAAGACTTTGACTGATTTAAATAAATCCGCCGATTTAAATAAATCTACCGTGAGAAACATTTAAGCGAATAAAAAAAAGTGTCCAGCTTGCTACAGAAAGAATGTCAACGTGCTGTATACAAGGCCTACACATCCGTCCATAAAGTCATATTCATATTCTACAAAGACGAACTACATTATAACAAATAAACTAAAAAGACACGCTCCATAACAACCATAACGTAATGTCTTGAACACTTACCTAGAGATATGGAGCTAGATGAAGGCTCGACCAGTTCCCACAGTCCACACGGACGAGTTTCTCTTCAGCTCTTTATGTCTGTGCGCGGTGTTTTATCCAATGGCAGCGCGATGTGTGATGGTGGTGGGCGGGGCTTCTTGTGTGTTGAAGGTATGATTCCAAAATCTGCATTTCCTTTCCTCGCGCAGATTTATAAAGGAATGCGCACGCGAAGGTTGACGTTTGTAAGGATTGTAAAAGTGTTGTCTGTCTGTAGCTTTATAATCACTGTCACGGATAGGTTATGTACTGATCAATCATCAAATATTTCAGTACGTTGCATATTACAGTGAGAGGTCATGAAGTGCTGAGTCACTGTGACAAAGATACAAAGCTGATTTGACTTATGTATGATTCATCTCTAGTACCTTCCCTAAAAGTGCAAAAGGTCGCACATTTCACCTTTACTTCGGTTATAAGTGAACTAATGGCATCTTGTTTAAATGTTGCACGGTCTATTATGCTACAAGATCAGCAGATTCTGTAACCATCTTTATGAATCGACAGAAAACACATCTCTTCCGGCAGCACCTGACCGATCAGCTCTGACTTCTATCTCTTTTCTACTCTTTCTATAAAAACGTATCTCTGTATACTGTGGTAAGCTATATGGGATCAGTTTTATGGCACTTTGTGGTCCTTATGTTGTTCCAATTGCATCCATTGTTTACCTCATTTGTAAGTCGCTTTGGATAAAAGCGTCTGCTAAATGACTAAATGTCAATGTTATAGTCGATTAAAATCACATCTAACATAAAAGGGGAAAAATGACCTCAAAATGCAACTGAATTATAGGTTTATACCGGAATAAAATTCACAAAACTGGAACTTAAACCTAAAATGAAATTTAACTTCAAGTTTTTGTTGTTGCTGTTGTGGTGAATAATGGTAGAAATATTAATTGCGTTACGTCGTGAAAGTTGCCCAGTTTATGAAAGAATCTCCTCTGCGCCCACTCTGTCTCTTGGCGAACGTTTGCCAACAGATGGCGCTACAATATCAGTTTTACTTTTAAAGGAACAGTTCACCCAAAAATGAAAATTCTGTCTTCATTTACTCACCCTCAAGTTCCGACTTGATGAACACAGAGAAAGATATTTGGAAAAATGCTTGTAACCAAACATAGAAGGAAAAATGTCTTTGTGGGTCTTTGCACATACAGTCCGAGATTTTCAGTCTGAACTTGTTGCATAGTGTCCGTTTCAGTCTCCAGATGTGATCAGTGTGTTTCTATCTGAAACTTTAAAAAAGTCTGCAACTGTATGATGTCTAGTAAAAAAAATCTGTTCTGATTTTAAAAGTCTTGTAGTGTATTCAAGCCATTATGTCTTTTTTCTTTTGCTTTCTTTATTTTATTTCTGCTTTAAACAAAAAATTTAACGCTTTTTCTGTAAAATGTGTATTGCCTTTTTGTATAACATCATTTAACATTAAACATATCATGGTAACAACAATGTTTAGCTTTAACTATAATGCTTTTGTTCCAGAGTGGGGGGCTGAATCTGGGGTCGTGGGGATC
The DNA here is from genome assembly GCA_006030095.1 of Triplophysa siluroides. NCBI lineage: Eukaryota > Metazoa > Chordata > Actinopteri > Cypriniformes > Nemacheilidae > Triplophysa > Triplophysa siluroides. Next base: position 2,064,124 of record VCII01000868.1, on the reverse strand, counting down.
GTACTGTCAGCACAGTGGAGTCCACCGCCTGACCAGCAGGGGCTGCAGATGGAGCATCAGTGAACGAGCCGTGACTCTCTGAAGCTGAAGCTGCTAGCACAGTCCGAGAACGGACGCTCGCTCGAGGGATGGGTGCGAGTGTCTGTCCTGCAACAGCATACTTTAATCTCGGGAAGTGATGCCGTACTTATCTCGCAATTCAAATGGCGAAGAGTATTTTACTGTACACGACCGTTATTTTTATGACCATATATTGATAATACGAAACCGCAACTGATGTTGGTCAGAAAGTGAGTTTAACGGGAACGGAGGCATCGTGAGTTTAACGGTAAGATGATTTATATTGCGTCGTTGTCATATTAACGCAAAGGAGATTTATTTTGATAGTATGCGCATTTTATCAGGGCTCATGTTTTAGTGGGAAAGTACCACGATTTCTTTTGTTTTACCGAGTCTTCCCCCCTCGTTCCCATGGTGAAGTGTATACCAAACTCGCGTGCTGCATTCTGGGATACCTGTAGCCTTTTACGCTTAAAAGCAGTTTAGGGATTAGACACGAATGCTGTTTACTATTTATGTATTTTATTGTTATTCTTTATTATTCACGTTGATATCATATTTGTAATTGATTGGGAATTTCCAATAGTGCAACTTTTTTGTGTGAAAATATTGCAATAAAGTTGTGTAATATATAAGTGCAAAGCATCTAAAGAGCCTGTTTTGACTTGAGTTGAGGGTCAAGGATCTTTGTGGTTTTAAAAACAAGACCAGTCAGTTTCAAAGGGGATTCACTGTCTCACAAAATTACATTATGTTACCCTTTCAATTATTAAACATATATAAAATAGTAGTTATAGGAAATTTACCATATTCTCCCTATAGTCACTATAGTTTAATGATATTATTTGTGCTTAAACTGTGGTCATACAAAACTTTACGCTTACTGTGATAAAACCCTGGTGGGTTTTTAAAGGGTAGTAGAAAGAAGGTATTTTAGGCAATGTTGTAAGCAGAATGGATTTCACAATCTAGATTCTGTTTTGCATTTTAAGTGCATTCTTTCTCTCCTTAAAGACTACTGATAAGCAACCCAGGCTCACATTGGCTCAAAACACTGAGGCATTTGATATGGATGAGTACTCAAGTTGTTAGAATAATAGACTTTATTGCCAGTTGGACCAAAACAAAGGAATTCTAAGGCACGCTGATACCTCTTTGCAAAACTAAAGACACTAAGAAACTAAGGACCAAATATAAGGCACCTCCAGGAAACAGAATGAATGTGTTTAAAAAGACAAGTATAAATGCAAATGTCAATTGCATAGTATATTAATAAAAAGGCTCAAAATCAAACTGTATCAATTTTCTCATTGTTTGGCATGATAAGCTGTTCCTCTATGGGATAATGAAAGATTGACCACTAACTTCGTCTGTCACCGATAATTCTGGATTCACAGAACTTGCAGGCAGTTCAGAATGTCGTGGGATGGATGAGGAGGAGCAGAACCGCTATGTGGCCCAGCTCAAGGCTGAATTCGACAGCTGTGACACCACAGGCACAGGTTACCTTGACAAAGAGGAGCTTACCGCCTTATGCCACAAACTCAGCTTAGATGCCCATCTCCCCTTGCTGCTGGACACTCTTCTAGGTCCACAGCATTATGCCAGGGTAAGATCAAAAGTGCTGTTTTTAACCTAACTGTGCATGAGAAATCTTTAGACATTAAAATAACCTGTTTTGTCTTGTTGCAGGTTAATTTCGAGGAGTTCAAAGAGGGTTTTGTGGCTGTGTTGTCGAGGTCGTTGGATTTCAGTACATCAGAGGAGGAGAGCAGCTATCTTGAGCCAGGTATTTAAATAGCAGATGGAAGACATTTATACGGTTTGCCCGCAGGCTTGGAATCTTCATCATGATTTTCGTTTCTAAAGCTGGTTTGTTGATGATATATCATGTGCAGTTGATTTTAGTCCAGTCATTTGAAGCACTTGAAGCCTCCTGGTGATGCTGCCTAAAATCTATCTTTATTTTGTTAATATAAAGCTCAGTGTTCATGGTTCTGTTCATAGGGAGGGTGTTGTAAAGAAAACCATGCAAATGCATGTTTATATTACAGTATGTTCTGAGTGAAAAAACTAAACATTACAATCTTTTGCCACTTATTTGACAGACAAGACAAAACATCACTTATAATCGCATAAAGACTGGTCTAAGACCAGGAGCGTTTGGATGCTTTCTGGTTGTTGAAATTGGCCATAGAGTTTTGAACAGTGACATCGGGACCAACTGGTGTTAAGAAATTTCGATATTTAAACTAAGTTCTGAGGACTAGCAACAATGAAACGTTTTTTAATACTTTGGAGGTCACCTTGTGACAAGACATACAAACAATACAGACAATGTTTTTATCCCAGTGAATGAATATAGCTTTGGGTTTGTCTTATCATGTATTTATGATAACATCTTGTTATGTTGAAAATCATAAGGCGGTACTAAAATAAATCCACAGAAATGTCAAGCTTGTCTTTAAAGACAGTCTGGATATGTTTATAAAGACAAAATAACAACTTGTTTATTATTGTGCATTGTATCATTTACAACAGTAGCTCATAATAACGTGAGGTATCTGCCAAAAAAGACTTTGACTTTTATATTAAAGATAGATTTTGAGGTCATCTTCTGTCTTCGGCTGCGTTTTCCATAGTGAACAATAATATGTGAAACGTGTGATGAGAAACAGATGTTAAACTGATCCCTGATTCATTGTAAACATATTTCACTTTTTATTAGATGTACAAATGAAATGAAGGCAGCTTTTAAAATACATTCACAGATAACACGGAATTCATATTAAATCAATGTATTTCATTTATTTTGACTACTTTCTTATTTTATCCGAGATATTGCCAATTTCTAAAAGGCATAATTTTCATGTGCTTTTAGCAGTCCCAGAAGAAGTGAAGCCTAAATATGTGAAAGGAACCAAAAGATACGGCCGCCGATCACGACCGGACAAGAATGACTTGGAGCTTACAGCCGACTTGGAAGACTCGCCAGCGTTTGACAAACTAGAAACAAATGGTGTGAGGAGAGCCAAGCTCAGACGCTCCACCTCATTGGAGAGTGTTGAGGTAAAAAATATGTACATAATCTAAACGTCTGTGCCATTTCCAGTGGAAACCAAAGAGCTTTCTAATTTTTAATTGATTGTACTAAGAATCTAATTTACTTTGAACTCAAGTGTGAATTCAGTTTGAACGCAGATGGAAATGCAAGGTGTGTCTTTATAGGATGCGAACAGGCATTGTTACAAATGTTATCACCTAATGTTTACACTGCATTGTCCTCAGAGTGTTGCATTGTTGGTCAGTTTAACACCTGAGTCAGTTTGGAATGGGTCTGGTCTGACCTGGTTTTCACAGACAGGAAGTGTGGTATTGTGGAATGTGCAAGTTGTGCGGGCCCCCACCTTCACCAGACTTTAATGTTACTTTTGGCTCGGGATCAAACATGGTTCATTTCACATTCCCTCATATTCTCTCTCACTTTCTCTCTCTTTCTTTTTCCAAAGAGCACTTATAAAAGAGGTCTGTTTTATTCTGCTGTGTCTGTGGTTTTTCATCTGGAGTCATTTTACAGTGCCCGTTCAAATGAAAACCTGTACTTTCGAAACTCTCAGTCCTTATATTTTGTTTTTAAAGAGTTATTTTGGATTAAGTATCATCTTGCCTTGGCACTCGAAGTAAATAATGATAATTTGGGTTGCCACAGTGTCCCTGAATGTTATGGGGGAGGGAAGCCTCCATTGTTACAGGCATTTTAAGGTTTAAATAACATTGTAAATTGCTGGTGTTGGCAAGGCCAACCCCAATTGTTACTGGTTTTTGACTTTGACGTGGAACCCTTTCAGCACAGTTTGGTGCTGGTCATGAATAATAACTTGAATGGTGTGTTCTGGTAGCTCAATTTGTGGGGCATTGCACATTGTCATAGGTTTGCAAGGGAACACATACTTATAAAAAATACATAGCTTGAATGCAATGTAATTCACTTTAGATAAAAAGTGAAGTAAAAACGGGCTACGCGGCGAAGGTTTGCCGCAGAACCATAAATCGCCCTTTAGACTTGGGCAAGTTAGCAACCATTTGGAAACCATCTAGCAATGTTTTAGCAACCACCCAGAATGGTTCAGCGGGCATTTAGCAAAACCACTCAACACCTTAGTGTCTGTATAGCAATATCCTGTCAACAACCCAAAGAGTTTTGCACAGTCAAGTGCCACTTTCCTATTCCTAAAAAAGTAGAAATGTAAAAATCTAGTCCAAAGAATGATTCTACTAAAGTAAAGAGTTCTTGGGAGAGTAGGTCATAGTTTGTGGTGGTGTTGAACCATCAAATGCATTAGCAAAAACTGAAAGCACGCTCACCAGTATTCCTTCTTTAGACTCTGTTCGGATCGGTGTGTTTCAGTGCCGGTCTCTTAAACATAGTTGGTTTTTCAGTCAGGATTAGAGGTCTTTTTTAGTTGGTCTGGGTGGAGCTCAAACTCAAATGGGTTTGTTTCTAAAGCATCAGCTGTGGTCAGAAAGCCTGATAATGTCAAGTAAAACAAGGGAAGGGTTTGGCTATAATTTGGCATGCCGCTTCCTCTTACTGTGCCTCTCATTTTAGAAACGCGTACTTGCATACCAGAGCTCTCACTCCTTTTTTCTCTCTAACTCTGTGTCTCTCTGCCCTGCCTCCTCTTTCTGTTTTGTGACTGTCCCGTCCTCCCTCTTCTCTTTTGAAATATTTAGATCCTTTATGTAACCCATGGATGAGAGAGTTTACATGCTTTCTAAAGTCACTCTGTCAGAAGTGATTTCATGTTACAGGCCAACTCATCATGTTTGGATCAGTAATCTCTTTTAAACAGTGACTGTGCACTGGTATTTTACATAAGCATTATGTAAAAGGCTTTACGATTTAATTCGTCCCCACTCCCCGCTGGTGATGTAACAGGGCACTGTTATCAAAAATGCACCGTAGGTGTCACAAAATGGGATGTGTACTTCCTGAAGGATAAACCGTTTTGTTTTAATGTTTTAAATGAGCTAAGGTTTTAGACTTTGGTGTAAATGAATGTCTGCACAAAACATAAATTCATGAAAATGCAAGGAAGATAAGACCAATTACAATTTAGTAAGCAAATATGATTGTCTTTGCTGAGAGTTATGCTGCGGACACTGGAAATGCAAGCTTATGCAAAGAAGTTTTGCATTTCGACACATTCAGGTTTGATGAACTCGGTACTCGGACCTATAAATTCATATCATATTCATATCATGGAGGAAACCTTAGTAGTAATGAGTCACAATCCTATATACGCGGGGGTCTGCTAGAAATTTAGCATTCATCTCACCGCGGCATAACACGTGCAGTTCTGAGCTTTGAATTGATGTAAGAGATTTTTTTTCTGTATCTTTACTCTGAAAAAACCCCATCTATGTCTGAATTGATCTACAGAATATTGTTTGAATGGGATCTGTATATTAAGCAGTTACATTAAATTGTTTTAAAAATACTTTTCGGTTAAAGATGAACAAAAATCAGTTATTATATCACTTCAATCGTACGTAAAAGTAACCTGCAATTTAAAGGGGTCATATGGTGCGAATATGTGTTTTACTGTGTCTTTGGTGTGTTATAAGTTGCCCGTGCATGTATTAGACACGTAAAATTGCAAAAACTAAAGTGAGTTGACTAAGACCGCCCAAATGTTTATGCAAGTTAGGTGAGCGTACCTGTCAGTACAATTGCTTTGGAACCTGATGTTCAAATATGGTAAGAGGCGTTACATTTCCCTCACACGCTTGCAGTATTCGACCAATCACTACGCACTGGTTAACTGGCCAATCATAGCACACCTCGCTTTTCAGAGCGATGAGCTTTGTATAAAATCAGCGCGTTTCAGAGAGGCGGGGCAAAGAGGAGATACAAACATGCACGGTATGTGGAAAATACTGCGTTTTTGGACCTTAAATTGTGCATACACATTGCATTACATCTAATACAAACGATAATATTCTTTTTAGCCATGTCATATGATAAGATGGCGATAGGGAGGCAAAAGTTACAAAATAAAAAAGTGGAACCAGACCTTTTTTTGCTATAAAACAACCTACTATCAGATAAGCGCTTGTGTATTCACATAAAAAAATATTTGTCATCGTTATGACTTGTTCCTCAAAAATTGCTTTCTCTTTTAGCTCTCAAATTTTCCCAGACCCCTTCTCCTCAACCACCTGGCTTCCCACTTTCCATGATTCAGTCAATTCCCAATGGACAAAATCAAGTCCCACCCTGCATTTTATTTCTCCCAAAATATATCATATTTCACCCTAAACTCTTAAGGAAGCACCAATGAATGTCGGTACAAATGAATGTTGACTTTTTAATTGGCCCCTGCTGTAATCTTTCGTGGCAATTGAGAATAGATTATTGTTGTCTGTTATATAAGTATCATTATGTCCAGTCAGGAAGCATGCTAACATGAATTGGTTTGGGACCGAGATAAAGGATTTTCAGTCCTGATGTGCACATTCTCGAGCACAGATTCCAGTCCATATATTCTGCAACATCAATGTGAGCCACACCACTTCTTGTTTATGTAAATAATTGAACAGGGTCCAATTAATATTGCATACAAGACGTGTCACCCTTTTATATGCTGTAAATGATGTAGTGTTGTGTAGTATGATTTACTAAAAGATAATTTTCACAAGACAGAAATCGTTGCTGAATGAAATCATATATTTAGGAAAGATATTTTGAGAAATGTCTCATGTTGTTTTGTGTCCATACAATAGAAGTCAATGAGGTCCAGTGTTCTTTGGTTAGCAACATACTTCAAAATATCTTCTTTTGTGCTCTGCAAAAGAAAGAAAGTCATACAGCTTTGAAACGAAATGAGGATGAATAAATAATGAAAGAATTTCCAACTTTGGGTGAATACTGTTATTGTTTGAAATATTTATTTATAACTGAGACAAAGGGGTCTCTTATTTCCCACTTCTCTGTGAACAGTTATGCAATGCTGTCCATATTCAAAGCTGAAGGTGATTGATTGTGGCTTGTCGCACATTCCTTTGGGTTTGATCCCTTTTTGCCTGAGGCAGAACTTTTTTATATTCTGGTAGTGTATCACGATTAATATGCTTCACCATTATGATACACTGATCAAACCACATGTCTTACATGTTAGTGACATTATAAGTAAAACTGTTATCCACCACTGGATGGCACTAGCACACAAATAAAGTATAAAATAACTTCACCTGCAAGGGTCTTGACAAGCACTTTATTACATTTTCAGTGAAAATGTATCACACAAACACATACTACTTGTAATGTTTCTGCAGTATGTATTCTTTGCACAGTATTTACTATTCTATGTTTATGAAATAACCGCACGGCATGTTATGTTTGCAAAATGTGCACAACATAGCATACACAGGGCTTATCAATGTTTCCCATAATGCAGTGTGCATAACTTGACCTTCCATTTTTGGTGTAATGAATGAACCAATGAATCTTTGGTTTTTTTCTTAATGTGCATAATGTGTATTGTTGTGTTGTTTATTGGAGGATCTATTGACAGAAATGCAACGTAATATACATAACAATGTGTTCAGATGTGTATAAAAACCTTACATAATGAATCGTTATGTTTTCATTACCTTTGACTGCTAAATGTTAAAAAACGTTTATGCAAATCCAGATTAAAAATGGTTTTATTTCACAGGCAGTGTAATATATAATAATAGGCTAGTGTTTATATGGCGTTTCAACTCTTAAATGGATTTTCACAGAGTCTGAAGTCTGATGAGGACACTGGAAGCAACAAGGACTCCACTCACCACTATTTTGTGGCACAAGGTAGATAAAATCCTACTGTGGCATAGTAAAACTAAACATTTTAAATCAGCACATGACTTTGTTTCTATCTTTTTATGTATCCCTAAGGCCAGTTGAAGATCTGGAGTCAAGATGGAACAGGAAGTCCCCAGCACTCCCTCGACCTCCCCAAGCAAGAAGTGACAGACGGGCAGGTGAGGGCAGTATGGGGGGAGCTGGGGGTGGGAGCAGGAGGGTCATTAAACCGTGAGGAGCTGTCACTTGTCTGTGAACACATCGGCCTCAAGAACTTACAGTCTGAGGTACAGTTGAGTGTGTTCTCAGAGATACATTTCAGCATTTCATTTTACATGATTCATTTTGTTTAATGTAAAAAAAAATTTATGTGCAGGATTTAGATGCTCTCTTCAAGAAACTAGACAGAGATCAGGATGGGAGAGTCAGTCTGAGTGAGTTTCAGAGCGGTCTGTTCAGACAACACCATCATGGTGCACCCATCTCTACCTCCACCCCTGCCCGGCCCAAACCCCAGCGCTCCATCTCAAAGGTCAGGATCAAACCTCAAGATCACTGGTGTTGAAAAGCCAGATTTGTAAAACAATCTATCGATGCGGACATGAAAGTGTGATTATTTCTTAATTATTATACACCTCATAAAATTATGGTAAACTGAAAATTATAGAATACATGTTTCATCGCGTTCGCGGTCTCACCAGTCTCTCTGCTATCCTAAAACTTTAACTTCACAAAACTTTTTGAAAAAAAAAAAAAGTAATACATAAAGCATTTTTTGAAAATCGAAACATGAACACACCTATGGTTTAGCAAACCATAAACATAATAAATTGTCAAAGTAGGACCCCTTTAAAATACATTTTGACATGTATATTGCGATATTTGCAGTATTTCGATGCATCTTGCCATCTTCGCCTTTAGTTTACGTCACATTCATTTTGTAAATGTTACACTATAGCTGACAGATAAGAGACAGACTAAAAGCATTGGTGTTGGTATTTATGTAACGTTTTATGACAAACAGAATAAGTGTAGTTAGTTTAAACCAATTTATACAACATTACAATCACACAAGAAAGCAAAAAAGTGTGTTTCCAGCTGTAAACATAAACCTTTCATAAAACAGCCTCTCAGACTACTTATGACATATTTAAAAATGATTTATTCATGCAATTCATATGGAGAAGTACTTGAATCCTGTACAATGTTCCAGAACACAACACATGAAAACTTTAAACAGAAATATGTGCATGTGAAACGAAGCACAACTTACACAAAAACAACGGCAGAAGAAATCTGGCAGAACTGACTTGTTTTTAACTCATACAAGAAGAGCAGAGCGATTTTTAATAAAGAAACAAAACTTCTGGATGTTTCATGCAGATAAGTGGTTGCTTGTCAAATAAGAGTTTAGGTCACCAAGGGCAGCACAGACGGAAATCAATTAAGTTAATGAAGAAGGCGGAGCTTCTGTTTCACTCTCTCCAGTCTCTGGCAAAGCACAAGTCATGTATTCCTGTGCAATGACCAAACCTGCACTAACATCTGACATGATGTACTGCACCACAGGCCTCATACCTGCCTGTAATGTATTTACCTGGGAATTTAAAGACACTTTGGAGTCTTATGGTGATGATATTTCAGAGGTGAATTTGCCCACTTTTTCAAAAGTCAAAAAATCGTAACTCAAGCTTTCCTCATTTAGGAATGTAGGCACACATTCTGATGCTAAATTTGTTGGTTGAAATGTAACATCAGGCCAGATTAAGGGTATTTTGAAAGAGAAAAACATTGTGTTCTTTGGATGATGATAAATACCAAATTGCATGAATATTTCGTGGTGACCGGAGCTAAAACTAGGCTAAGCCAGCTTATAGCTTAAGGATGTTTGTTAGTGGTCAGTGAAATCATTTTTTTCATGATTGTGGCTGTAGCTCTAGCGTGTCGAGGATAGCATTGTTCCTTGTGTGGTGGGGCTGAGATCTCATTTTACGCCCTTTCATTGCAGTGCTTTCATTGCTGTCACGATTGTTTTCTCTTTTTTTTCCTCATGTCATTCCCTCTTTTTTCTCAGGCCCTTGAGGAACGTGTGGTGCGGTCCACCTCCCCTTCGATACTGTCAGCCACTGTGGGTCAGAGACTGTTGAGCCGGCTGGATGATGGGTCGGGAAGCACAAGCCCAGAGAAAGTCATCGCTCTGTGGACGGAGGACGGCATCCACAACAGCAGGGATGTTCTACAGGTAACGGAGCACTTTGATTTTACTGCATACTCATAAGATGTTCTTGTACAAATTATTTAAGGTATAGTTGGGGGATTTTAATGAACCTTCTCCAAACATTTAAAGCGGCCGTGCAATGGTATTTCAAGCATTCTGACTTCTTCACAATGTTAAATGTGCTGTCTTCTCATGCTTAACATGGTCAACTTGTCAAAAAATGAGTTGGGCCTATTACGTAGTATTTCTGTGCTCGATACACTCCCCCAGCGATCGTACAGGTTTCGTAGTTCAAGTTTTTATCGAACATATAAAACTGTTTCGTAACAAATTTTCTTAGTCCCTTATTGGACAATTCTCCCCACTGCATTTGGGTGATGAATGTTATATAAACGCTGGATATAACGCTGGATTTGGAGATCGTTTGAAACTGATATATGGAGCCGTCCCAGTGCTAAAAGATGCCAGACATGTGTTTTGTTGACGATGGGTGCGCACGTGCTTTGGAGCCTACCCCTCCCCCCTCGCACGATAGACACAGCTTTACGATTGTTTCCGAAAACGTACGACGTATGCGGGGGGGGGGGGCTTAACCAAAGCACGTGCGCACTCATTGTCAACAAAACACAGACATCAGTTTCACTCACCGCATGCGGTTCATGTCTGGCATCTTTTAGCGCTGGGACGGCTCCATATATCAGTTTCAAACAATCTCCAAATCTAGTGTTATATCCACAGTTTATATAACATTCATCACCCAAATGTAATGAACAAACAAACACCTGAACTTTGTGAACGTATGCTCTCTCTCTCTCCTGCTTACAAGTGCTCTCCTTGCGGCCGCATGCTCTTCCGGGAGAATCGTCCAATAAGGGACTATGAAAAAATTGTTACGAAACAGTTTTATATGTTCAAAAAAAACTTTACGTACAGAAACCTGTACGATCACGTTTAACATTGTAAAGAAGACAGAATGCTCGAAACACCGTTGCAGGGCCGCTTTAATGCATGCTCAGTGCCCCCGGTCCCATATGGCATAACATTACAACACATTACCAAAACCTCAACGCAACCATACGCACCAACACGTTGGCTAAGGCTGTTCTAGCCCCACTAGCACTGTTATCATTGTTTATCATTATGAAGAGTTTGGTTCCAAAATGAGAACTCCGTTTTCATTTTTTTTTTTTCAAAATCATGTTTTTTTATTGTGCATGCCAATTAATATCAATCAAACGGCAGTTGGTTTGTTTTGATTTAAGCCATAATAACAAAAAATACAGCAAACTAACACAAGAAAAACATAACATAATAAAAAACATGACATTCATATACACCACTGAAGTTAATTCTCTCATTGCACAAAATGATGATAAAATAACAAAATGACATTTATTGCTATTTTATAAAAGATTAATGTGAATTATGTGCATTACATAAAATCACAAAAGTAATATTTTGGTGAAGATGAGGAGTATGCAATTTTAAATCCACACATATCCACATTACATGTGGTATCAAAATGGGTAACGAAAGCTACGTACACAAAATGTTGATAAAATCCATAACCACCTATAATCTATAACCCTCTGCAATACCGACCCACAGAAGCACTGCTCTGTAGTAGTTTTTAGGTTGTACTTTTTTAATATGAAAATATACAGTTCTATAAATGTAATTTTCCATAAAGCATATCGTAAAATGTATTATCAGGTTTTGCATTGTTTGCAATTGTTTGTGTGCAGACTCTGGACTTTTCTCTAGAGGAGCGACTTTGTTTGGCTGAACTCACTCTTGCTCTGGACAATGAGTTACTGGTCAGTGGAAATGGCATCCACCAGGCGGCTCTGGTCTCCTACAAGAATGAGATAAACTACTTGCAGTGGGTCTCATTCACATATCACATCACATCTATATTTACTACCAAAAGTATATCACAGCAATTAAATATTAGTACTTTAGCGAATCACTAAAAAATCTTTTATTTGGGTTTATTTGGTATCATTGCTTTGTTCAAACACATTTGACCTCTAAAATGCACCAGGATGAATAATCTTGTATGCTGTGATGATTTGCTAAACTTTAGAGTGTTGGCAGACCAGGCCTGCCAGGAGAGAGACAAAGCCAAGGCTGATCTGGAACTGGCCGACCGCCGTAACCTGCAGCTGGTCAGAGAGGTAGACGATCGCCATAGCACCATAGAGTCTCTCAATGAGTCAAAGATCAAGTAAGGCCGCTCTGCTCTTCTCAGCATCTGTTGTAAATGCTCTATGAATGCTCTAAATGTACCTCTGGCTCTGCAGGGGTTTGGAGCAGGAGTTCAGGGACAAGCTCACGGCACTGCGGAGTGAATCCGAATATGAGAGCGAGATGTTCCTGGAGCAGATGGAGCAGGAGAGGGCGAGACTTCGGGAGGAGCTGGAGCTTCTCAGGTCTCAGGATGCCAGCCTGCATGAGGAAGTTTGCACTGCTGCCAAGGTAACTTGTGACATCAGCATTATTTTACATGGCAGTGTTTGTTTGTATAGTTTAGACTCTGAATTTAGATTCGGTACACGGTTGTCTATGTTTCACTATGAGACCAGCTCTTAGCTACAGAACAGGACTTGTTAAGGAGGAGGTGATCTGTCGTGGTTAGTGGTGTATGTTTCTTTCGGCATGTCAGCGTGGTGTCAGGTTAAATAACTCTAGCTGTGTGTTACAGGAGAACAGCCGATTGGAGAAGGAGGTCAGTGTTTTGAAGGAGAAGCTGTCCGAAACGGAGAACACCATCTCGAAACTACAGAGAGATCTAGATAACCTGCTGCAGGATAAGGTGAGAGGTCTATGAACATCTGAATTTAATTTGCTAAAGCTTATAGCCACTAAATGACTCATTGTTCTGTATGTGTTTTGATAAACAGTATGGTGACCTTGATCCAAATGGCACAGGACTAAATCAAGAGGAGCACTTCTCAGAGATCATTAAGGAGTACGAGAAGCAGTGCAGGGTATGATGGACACTGATATGAGTTTGGATATTTTGCATACAGTAAAGGGTCAATATATGCTTTTCTTAGATTATAGCTCCATTGTGTCATTTTTGGAGGGGTATAAAGACCTTACATGATGTTTTTATTATCTTAGAATGAGCTATTTCTCTCTACATACACCGCTGGTCCATTAACATGGAATTCACCATGTTGTTTCTACAGTAGCCCTAAACGGACAAACGTTTCGTAAATACGTTATCTCCTTTGGCAAAGAAGCAAAAACGTAATGACATCTTAGTCCTGTGTCAGCCACGATAGTGCTTTGAAAGGGAGGGGAGGAGTGAGCCATTGGTTGCAATTCGCAACCTCACCACTAGATGCCACTCCATTCCAATCACTGGACCTTTAAGTTTTGCTTTGTATGTAGTAAGGGGTTTTCAATTCTAATAATTAGAATTAAATTAGAATTCTTTGAGAATTGGGTGTGGTCTTTTTTTACCAAAATAGTCTCAACGTATCGTGCGAGTTTGGGGCAGAACTACCCGTTTATCAACCAGGTGACTGGAATGTTAAAGAAACCTGTTTAAAACTGGAATCTGTAACATTTCATCATCTATTTAAATTATAAAATTGCAGGTTACTTTATGTACCGTAGTGGCCAAAAGTAATCGGGGGTATATTTGTACAGTATTTGCTTTTTTTAACTCCCCTAGGATCGATCATTACACCATCAAGATAAGTTGTGTATGCTACAAAATGAAGGAAACTTTAACCTTATGATGTGTTTATTAGCCTATTTTTTTTAAAGAGTACTACAGCATATCAGGGAATATGGGTTTTAGTCATATATACAAAAAATGAAAAACTAAAAGCTTACAGGAAATAACGCATACTGTACATTGACTACATCTTTATCTGTTATTTCTAGTATTTGTTCTTGTGGTCATATTTTGTAGTTATTCTTCTAACTGTTTAAATGTGTGTTTTTTTTTTTGTCAAGCCTCCTTCAGTTTTTTTTTCTCCAGTTACATGCAACATAAACACAAAGTTCTTAAAGGAACAGTTCACCCAAAAATGAAAATTCAGTCATCATTTACTCACCTTCGAGTTGTTCCAAATCTGTATAAATTTCTTTGTTCTGATGAACACAGAGAAAGATATTTGGAAGAATGCTTATAACCAGACAGATTTTGACTCCTATAGTCAGAAAAGTTTAATTTGTGTAAATGGGTTTGTGACTCTGCCTCACTACCCCATGCAGGAGTTGCAGGACAGGAATGACGAGTTACGCTCCGAGCTGGAGTTGGTAAAGTCTCAGGGTTCAGGAAGAAGATCCAGACGATGCAGGGAGAGCCTTTCTACTCATGACTGGTCAGGCCGAAGAGCAATAACCACAGAATCAGATTCTGGTAAATATAACAGAATGACTTAAATTTCACTTGGCATTAAATATGCATATTGTCCTGGTTTCGAAATAGCACTTTCTGTTCTGTTCTTCAGATGATCAAGAAATGAAGAAATCGCTGCTCAGAAAAAAGCTTCTAGTCAATGACAAGAATGGTAAGCAGTTTAAATGCAAAGTTAACATTTTTTCCAATAAAATACAATGTTCACATAGTTCACAGTTTGCTTTGGTGTGTCTCTTCAGCTTTGGGTTCCTTAGAAAGTTTGGCTCCTGCTGTGAGCATCGAGACTGAACTGGCCATGGGGCAGATGAAAGAGAAATATGAGCAAGAGATTCAAGACTTGAAGATCCAACTGGAGACAAAGGTATAAGCATATTATAAAACGGTCAGTTCTGGTCCTTGATTCTGATTGGCTGAGCGGAGTTCTAAGCCATTATAAAATACCCCGACATATAACGGCTGACCGCACCACATAGCCTAAATATCATTTTATTTACTTTATTTTATGAAACCTTGCTAAGCATATGGAGTAACCGTTTTATAAAAGCAATAAGCCCCGGCGAAGCAGTGGGTTACAGTGCATTTTATAACAGCTACGGGGTTTTAGGCACTCCGCTTCGCATTATTGCTTTATTATACTATATTATATACAAATTAATACATTTATCTAGTTTCCACCAAAATGTGTGGAAAAACATATTGGAACCTCATAACCATGTAAACAAGGTGAATCTTGGTGTTGTGTACACAGGTGAACTTCTATGAGCGCAGCATGGAGCTGATGCGTCAGAATATGGAGGTTGAGCGGAAGGACATCTCACAGTGTTTTAAGATGGAGATCAGTGAATTAGAGGAGCAGAAAGCTCAAGCTGAGCAGCGTGCAGCGCACATGCATCAGGCTGTGGATAGGCTGGAGGCAGAGATGATGGGAGGGGCCTGGAGACCGGAGCAGGAGCGGCGGATTCAACGAGAGCAGGCCGAACTGGAGCAAAACTACGCTCGTGAGATCAGTAACATCGTACTGAGTCTCACCTCAGAGAAAGCTCAACTGGAGGCAGAGCTCAAGCTGAAGATGGACCAGGAAGTGCTGCTTGTTAGGTGAGTGGGAATAAACTATGTATGTCAGGATCTCAAAACTGTGAGGTAAAGTATAGTTAGAGGTACACTCGGGGCTGGAAATGGGTATTCGATTTATTTAATAATTTTACCTTATCAGTTCCTGTGGGCACATTTATAAATACCGGTTTAAATCTTTGTTTTATGTCATTTTTACTACTTTGCAATCGAAATGATAATCTGAGATGGAGTCGATAAAGTACCCAACCCTACTTTCAAATGAGGAAACATTAAACTTTTTGTCCTAAGAGCCAACAATAAGCACAGTGCATGAAGCTATGTTAATATGTAGGAATAATGGTGATGCTAATCATCAGCTTTAGCTTCTCCTTCGTTCTCACGTGTACAAATCTTTCTGAACCTTGTTGACTAAAGGTAAAACTTAACCAACATGCCTGTCCCCTAAAACCAAATTTCGGTATCCATGACAGTGGTGTACTTTTAGACATAGAAATGTTAGCGTGTTACTGTGCCTCAGGGAGAAGGCGGAGCAGCAGATATTGCAGATGAAAGCGCAGCACAGCAAGGCCCAGCGCTGTCTGGAGGAACAGTCTGAGAAACATCGTGGAGAAATCGCTTTATGGAAGTCAAGAGCACAGGAGCTGGAACAGGAGGCGCGTAGGGAGCGTCTCCACAGTGCCGAGCGCTTGGGTGAAGAGCAAGCTCAGATTTGCAGTAGAGTGGCACAGGAAAAGAAACAACTAGAGGAGGATCATCAGGAGGAGATCGGGAAGCTAAGAGAGCACATTCAGGTACTGGAAGATCAAGCTGAGCTTGCCTCCAGGGCTGAGGAGGAGCTGTTCCTACTACAGAGAAAGCTGGAAGATAAACTGGAGGAGATGTGTGTTCAACTGGAGGACAATACCATGTCCATGAAAGCCCAAGATGCCCTCATACTGCATTTGACCTCGGAGCTGCATGCCAAAGAGAAGGAGATGGAAATCAGGAATGAGAGAGAACAAAAGCTTTGCGATAAAGTGTCTCAGGTTGAGCAGAAGCTTAAAGATGAACGAGAAAAGAGACATGAACTTGCGAAGCAGAAGGAACAAACGCTGAATGAAACGGAGAGGTGTTTTAAGGATAAGCTATGCCAGCTAGAAGAGGAGAAACTGAAGGAAAAGGAGAAGGAACGGAAACTTCTTGATAAAGTTTTTCGTTTGACAACAGAGTTGGAGAAGCTGAGGACAGAATCAGCAACTTTGCAGGAGGAGATTGAAAAGATTCAATGCGACAGAAGTCACCTATCCGCTGAGAGACAACTAAGAGAGGTAGAGGAGCTTCAGGAGAACTTGGCTAAAACTCACGAGGCATTGAAAGACAGAGATGACGATCTTTCAAGACAGGCGTCTGCGCTAAATGCTTTGGAGATTGAGAGGGATAGACTCTTAGAGGACCTCAATCAGCTCCAAATGCAAGTCAATAGTCTCTCAGAGGAACGGGATCAGATACACACCAGTGAACAAAACCTTCAAAGCTCCCTTCGTGTGGAGCAACGTAAGGTTGAACGGCTCCAAGCCCTTCTGAACTCTCAGCAAGAGGACTCAAGACGTCTCGAACAGGAGTACTCTGGCTATAAGAGACTTGCGGACCAGCTTTCCTCTCAGATTGTTGAGATGGAGGATGAGGCGAACAAGCTCAAAGGCGACTTTAATAAACTGACCCTGGAACTCCAAAGCAAAGATAACCAAATGCTTGAACTCCGTCATCAGCTGGAAGCCAAAGTGGAAGAGATGGATTTGCTGTGGAATGAAGTTCAGCTGAAGCTTAACTTGTTTAAGAATGTCAGTCATCTCTCCGGTCAGGTTAAGATTTTGAACGAGCAACTGGAGAGCAAAGAGCGAGAGCTGTGCTCTGTGAGGGAGGAGGCAGATGACACCACCAACCAACTACAGCAATCGCTGATAGACTCTCAGATGGAGCTTCATCAGATGGAAGAGGCCTTTGAATGCGAGAAGAAGCAAATGAAAGAACGGCTTCTTGAGATGGAGGGACTTGTTATGGCTTTAGAGCTGGAGGTGGATCCAGACTGTCATCGCAGGTTTGTGGTTCTCCGGCTTGTAGATGACCGTCGAAATCGAAACGAACGACTAACCACTGACTTGTGCTTCTCCCATATGCCAAGAGTCGATCACTACTCACGACTGGTTTGTTTTTGCAAAAATTTGAAGTGTTTTGAGTACATGTTTCACAGAATAAGACTTTAATCATAGACGTGTGCTTTTGAGACGTCACGCTGCATTTCACTAACTGAATGATACTGACACGCATGATTGTGAAACTCGCTGTCAATAACAGTTATCATGAAAGTGTGTTCTTGCATCCATGTAGTTGTAATAATTAGTGTTTGCTCCTTTAATCTTTTCAACTGTGACTTTTGAAAATTGTGTTGTGAAAAACATGAATTGTGCCTAAATGTATATGTCTTAAACTACCTAAAGTGCAAGACTTTGTTTCAAGGTTTTGACAAGTTCTTTCCTTTCAACTTTAGGGGACAACTTGATGAGGTCGGCTCTGAAAACATCGCTCTGAAGGATCGACTTGCTGTCCTACAGCAGGATGTGAAGTTTCTTGAGGAGGATGTCAACAAAAAGACGTAATGAAATCATTTGCTTTGGCTTCGCACATATTTAACCTGCGGTTTCTTTTTAAATTTTCATGAATACCAAATGTCACTGCATCTTTTCAGGAGGAAACTTGAGGAGCTGGAGAGAAATTACAGCAAGAACCATGAAGAGGAGGAAAAGCTTCGTAAGGAGGCAAGAATAAAGTCCTTGGATAGCCGTTTTGTTTATGGGGCACCATTTTTAACTTAAAATGGAAAAACGTCTTATACGGTTTAGCGATGCCGGAAAACGCAGTTATCAAAACGTGTTTTAAAGTGTACGTTTTTGAAAACAATGGTGGTAACATATCTTTTTGAGTTTTTACAACTTTCTGAAATTGTGTGCATGTGTATGACATGTTTCTTTACAAAATAACATCGCCAACTACTGGCCTGGCATGCAAAAAGCAGCCCTTTTTTTGTGGATCCATATCTACCCTGCATAAGGGATCATCTTGACGATTTAAGCAAAAACTTTAAAGTTATACTTAGTACTCAGTTATAAGTACATCACACTGTTGTGTAAATGTAGCCTAACTTTAAAAACACGGATAAGGGAGGTTCCAAGAGTCTTGATTAAAATAAAATGGTTCTTAAATACTGTTTCCTTCTTCTAAACAGAACAGCAGATGTCGAGAGGAGGTGCTTGAGCTCAGTGCGAGAAACTTGCAGCTGAGCAGTGATAATGCTGAATTGAGCTCCAGACTGTGTTCTGATCAAAGAGCCGTCCAGACGCTGACTGACAGACTGGCACAGGTGTGTCAGGAGAAAGATGAGACAGATGCCTCTTACAGACAGCTGCAGGACACTCTACAGATGAAGGACAATGACATACTGACGCTTCAGGATCAGTGGAAGAAAGAAAAAAAGATTCTGGAGAGGGAACTCAAAACTGCAGAGGAGAAGGTATGGTTTCATTAGGAATGGGATCATTCATTAGGTTGTAGATGATGCCTAACCAATTTGGTAATTTTGACAAGTTAGAGCATGGCGCTAGCAACGCCAGAGTCATGGGTTCCAACCCAGGGATTGCACATACTTGGAAAAAAATGTATAGTATAACGCAATGTAAGTCGCTTTGGATAAAATGCATAAATGTAAATGTATAAGAAATATCAACATTTGATATTTTAATGGGTTAAATCCCCCCAAAAAGAAAGTGATCATATTTACTCAGCCTTTATCATTTTAAACCTAAATATTACATCTTTGGTGGAAGCATCACAAGGAATTTTGAAGAACCACATTTTTAGATGTGGTTAGTATAAATGCATGTCCTGTAAATACGTATAAATATAACTTTTTCATAATTCACTTTAAATATAATAGATTAGCAGAGTCTACACTACAACTACAATGATAAAAAGTACAGTACAGAGGAAAAAATTGTTGGGGTCACTTTCAGAGCCCTTTTTTCCTATTTATGATGTGAACAACCCTTAAATCCTGCTTTTTTCCAGTTACAGCAATTGACAGTTGTTGAGTCTGCGTTAACTAGTCAGACCCTAAAAAACCAAGCATTGGAGCGAGACAAAGATCGCTTGTTGAAGGAAATGGCAGATGAGGAGCAGGAGGTGAGATGCTGAGGTGTTTTCTGGAGGATTGACTTTACTACTGTTGTTGTGTTGTGCTTAAAGCTGATTTGTGTTTATTGCAGTTGGAGAAGCTTCAGGAATCTCTTCACAGCTCTGAAACGCAGATAGAGCAGCTCAACTCTCAGCTGTTGAGTGTGTGGCAAGAAAAAGACATCCACATCCAGGAGATCTCCACACATCAAAATATGCTGCAACAGTGTCAGGACAAGGTGATGAGAATCTCTTAATGTCATGTTTACTCTTTATTTATTTAGGATTGTCACAGTAACACTGTTTTGCTAACTTAGGTCCAGGAGCTGGAGGAGAGCTTGAGTCGGCTGCGCAAAGAGAAGGAGCAGTTACATCAGACTCACAGAATGCAGGAGGAGATGACGCTCGGTGTTTTACAGAAAGAGTGCAAGAGTTTACGTGTACAGAACGAGGGGCTTTTTAACAGGGTGAGTCGAGAAGACCAATTTCCCGGCATTTGCGTACGTCTAAACTATGTGTATTGGCCAGGTAAATGTGTACTTGGACTAATTCTGATCTCGTGGTTAAGGCCCAGTTTAGCTACAGTAATAGTTTTAGGCCCAGTTACTGTATACTCTTAGTTTTAAAGTATTTATACAAGCGATATGTAAAGCAAAAATTCCTTGGATACGTTTTTGTTTAACACCATGTTAACATGTTCATGTTACTGATGCCGGTGGTTCAGCCTCTTCCTATAGCACACTTTTACTGTACGGAGATTTTTGGATGCAGTCTCAGCCTTGTAAACATGTTTTTACTAACAGGTGGCTCAGCTGCAGACTCAGGAGCTGGAACTTCAGAAGTTGACACATGAACACCTCACTTTAAGGAATAAACAGACAGAGCTGGAGACTGCTAGACAAGAGGCAATTCAACAGGTATGATGAATCATGTCGAACCCAATGGTGTGCATTCATAATAAGTATTGTTCTTCAGTGTACCTTAAACTTGTCATAATAGCACAAACATTAATATATAGCCGATTTGACATCTTTACACTTTTTATTCTGGACTGATAAAAAATGATTTATACATTTTGCTACAACTAATTGAACCAATAATGTTTCGATGTTGTGTGACTGAACATTTTCTAATTCAGCATTCTGTGCATTCCAGTTGGATTTAAGATTTTTATAAAACAAAATAAGAAAATTTCTAAATTGTGAATCTTGCCCAATGTTTGTAAACGTTTGTTTATGTTGTTGCTTTGAAACCGCCTATACTTCGTCACTTTTTACTAAATAATAACTGATGGAGAATTGCCTCACAAAAGATGAGAATTCCATGGGAAAAGACAATAGGTCTCACTCTTGTGTATTTTATGTTGTTCAGGCACTGAGGGCAGACAGCGCTCTCTCACTAGTCCAGGCTCAGCACACACGTGAGGTACAGGAGTTAAGGGAACAGGTGGGGTCTGGTACCCGGGAGCACCTGTCTCATCTGCAAACACAGCTGGTGGAAAAGCAGCGCAGGACGCAGGACTTAGAAGATCTGCTTCGCTCTCAGGCCAAGCAGGCCAATGTTCAGATGGGCCTTCAGCAGGTACACCTGCATGTTGATCATCCAATTCAAAATCTATCTGAGGGTGGTGGATGTCGATTAACAACCATTTAATAAACAACAGGAGCAGTATGAGAAATTGATGGGGAGCGTGCAGGAGCGTATGGATGAGGTTGAGGCCAAACTGAAGAACACGCGTGTCCTGCTGCAGGAGAAAGTCAACCAGCTAAAAGAACAGGTATCATTGAAAATGCTAAATCAAATGTAGAAAGTGAGGTGTTTTTGGAAAGTAATAATATAATTGTATTATTCGGTTAAAAGTTGTTTTTAAATCCATACTGTAAATAAAAGGTCATGGAGAGCATGTTGCATTGTGGGATATAATAATCTGCGTAGTATGTATCTGGTCATTGTTACAGATTATCCATGTTGTGTGCCAGTATGCATGCTATATACAGAAAAAACTAGTATGACATTTCCAAAACATAATCTGATATTTTGTGTGGTACTATCTATGGAGAAAATCATTCTTGACTTTTTTTTATTTCTCACAGCTGGCAAAAAATGCCAAATCAGATCTACTGCTGAAGGATCTGTATGTGGAGAACTCTCAGCTCATGAAAGCTCTACAGGTGACTGAGCAGAGGCAGAAGTGTGCAGAGAAGAAGTCCTTCGTCCTGGAGGAGAAAGTAGTCGCCCTTAATAAACTGCTGCGTAAAATCGCCCCAGCATCCCTCACCGCTTAGAGCTCTCTCCCTGCAGTTCTTTACATGTGGTACTAGACTGTGAAGTCTCATCCTAGTGCACTTTTGTCTTGGTGCGAAATGTTCTTTTGTTGATGCAGTAAACAATCCTAGTGTTAAATTAAAAGCACAAATAATGTAAGTATTACATTTACCGTTATCATATTTCAGTTGTGCTTTTTCAACCATGTAAAACAGGACAAAGTATAAAGTTAATTTAAGTTTTATGGCCTTTTTAGAGGCAAATGAATACCAATGGACAAGATTTTTTTGTTGTACAAAACACTTTAATTATGTGTAAACATGACATCACATTTTTGTTTACTGTCATGTAGGGTACAATCTAAGTATTATCTGGCAAGTGTAGATCACTTCAATAAAAAAAAAATCAATTCCGTTTTAATGCACATTTGATGCAATATCCAACTACAGTGTACAGTTTTGATACAGATGCGATCTTGAAATTGCACATTCTTTTTTATTTTGATGCACTAATGTCCACTCGGATATCAATCATTGTAATTTTTCCAAGAACTGTCTCTTCATAGGGAAAAAAAGTGTGGCACCACTGAGTTGTATATGTATCATACCGTCCTATTATCACTGTTAACAGCAAGTAAAGTTCACCTGTGTACACATGCAGTCTGGTCTGTATAGATGATAACTGATAATCAGAAGGATCATCTAAATGAGTGAATTGTACAAAAGTGCTTATTTCCCTCTTAGGATATGACGTGTTCTAAAATACCCTGTCGGATAAGCTGCTCGCATTTCCATCTGGGCAAAAAGTGCTGTGAAGAGAAGAACGGCACGTGTTAAACGGCACACAAAACAGTCTAATGTAAAAAGTTTTGAAGAATAAAACTACCTGGCTATTTTTCTTCAAGAGTATAACTGTGCCATCATCTATTTCAAATTCTCCATGGTCTTTTAGACAGCGCACCTGAAAAGAAAGACAATGAAAAGATTACGTTAAACAACGGTTATTGATATTTTTGTATATTTGTATTATTAATGTGTGTGCTTATGTATTATAAAATGTGGTTGATGGTGCTTGAATGTTTTAAAACGTCAATGTCATCATAAAATAGTCTTCATTTTCAATAATCAAATATAGCTTATGACTACATGTTGTTGAAAAGTTTGTGACATCTAACAGGCGGCACTCACCTCAATGTATAAACTTTTAGGGGGCTTCATATCCTGTGTGATGTCCAACCCTTCCTCTCCCCCAAGTGACCTCATATAGGTTGCCAAAGACTTCTTGTACTGATTAAACCACTCCGTCTGCACATGATGGGTATGGTTTGTTGTTTAGTGTATAAAGCAATGAAAGGCACAGGACAATAACGTAAACAAATGTCAATTGCACCTCTTCTGCACACATGTGAAATCTGATGGTTGTGGGCAGCACACTTCCATACTCCCATCTGAGAGCACGGATCCGCAGGAGGCGATCGTACCTGCGGAACGAAGGAAACGGGCGTGTTGTAACCGTTAAGGTCAAATAGATGAATAAAAGGAAAGTACAACGAAGATGTTTACAGGTACGCAGCACTACAGCGCTGATTCCTCAGCAGGCAGCTGTGACGAAACTTGATGGTGGGAATCAGCTCACTCTTGCCTTCTGTCTTTGCCTCATTTCTTTAAGAAATCAAAGCCAGTTCGGTATAATGTGAGTAAATGTATCTACATTAATCTATATCTAAACTTTAAACACTTACACGTCACTCTGATTCTGTTCATACAGCGCTTTCATTTCCTCCAGGACTTGGCGAATACCGTCCTCCTGTTGGAAGTTCAAACTGGCTGTTAGTTTACATTGAAATGTAAAGGACATTCGTACTGTTGGTGTAAGAACTGTAAGTATTTTAACTTCAGCGTCACTTACATTAAAGGCGGGCAGCTGCCCATCGCCCATCCGCTGAAGCTCTCTGACGAGCTCGAGCGCCTTCTCACAAAACATTATAAATATATCACGAAGACAAATGTGTCGCTTTAGTTGCGATCGATCCTGACGATCAAACGTTCAATGTCGTAGAAGATTTTCGCGGTAATTTTTGGTTGTTATGGTCACGTGAACTTTAAAGTTACTACGGAGAGTCACGGAGGACAAATGCGCACTGCAAATTCGCAGAAGTGCCGCCTGATTCTTTATTCAGATCCAAACAAAAATATGTCTGTCAATGCAGTCTTGCATTGTCTTAATATAAACAGAAGAAGAGATTTGAATGGAAAACGATTTCGATATTACATTATTTGAAAACACAACTTTACTAACACAACCGAACACTAATGCATTTTTACATTAACGTTTGCTTTGAATGCGATGCTGTTGCCTTGACTGTGCTGTTTTGCATTGAAAATGCATGAAATCATGCACCATATTTTACCGCGATAGTCAGATAATATTTTGAAGGGTTGGATAAGATTTATACAGTATTTTATCACTACTTAGTACACAGTGCAAAAGTATTCAGGTATATGCTGCCACCTTGTGGTGATACATACAAATAAACGGACCATTTCCTATTCATTCAATCCAATAATATATATTAAGATCATCATTTTTCGTTGCACACATTTTTGACAGAATACGTTTGATCATATTGTTATTTTACACAAACTTTACACAAATCAGAATAGGCTTCCCTATAGTTCTTTTCTCTGTCAATATAGACATTGCAGCTATCAATATGCTCTGTACCTCTGCGTGTTCTGAAAATCACATGAAATTATCAGTTATGATTACTGTTGGATTGATAATAGTGAAGATTTGCATGACAGTATTCTATTTCTGTGTTTTATTGAATTACTGTACTTAAATACGTTGTGTTGCTGTACATTAAATGTCACGAAAACCTCACCTCTTAATGGTATGTAAAACAAAAAGAACTGTGGTTTGTATATTGCACAAAAAGGCTGTGTACTAGACTGCTGCGAGGCTATATTTCTTTTAGAAGCACCAGACAGACAAAGCATTTCTGGGGTTTGGGGCAAGTCTTTGAATGTCGCTGGATGACCCAGACATGAACTCGATAGAAAGCCACTCCTCACCTATTCTGACAGAGCTTGAATAAGTCTGCAATTTTGTGAAGTTCATGTGTGTGAGACATCAAAATAAATCCCTAAACTATAAAGAGTTCTACAAAATAAGTAACATTTAGGTCCTGGGCAGGTGTGCACTTACAAATTAATTAATTTTGTTAAAAAGAAAAGATTCATGTTTGTGTAAAAAATTAAAAAGATGCGTGCGCGCTGTCCTGAGGCTTCATACTGACATGAATTACACTAGACATAACATAACCTGTTTGAAATATATGAATACCGGCAGTAGAAAATTAAGAGACCATTCCAACATTGTTTTTAGTTTTTCTGAATGTGCTTTTTATAGGAACACTGTAAACAATTTCTGTAGAAATTACAGTATTACTTGCAGCACATTGCCTTAACTTACTGTAAATTTACATTTATGTCATTTACTGACAACAGTTTGTTCAAAGATTGATGAACATTTCTAGTCTTTATCTTTACAGAAAAAACTTTACAATAATAGCCTCATGCAAAGCATTCTGGGAACCAAAATTTGAAAGAAAACATAAAAAGGTTGATGAGGATTTCTGCTTTCAAGAATTCTTTGCATGAGACTGTTATTTTATAGTTTTTTTCTGTAAATATAAAGACATGTTAATGGTTAATGTTCATTTATCTTTGAACAAACTGTTGCCAATAAATTAGATAAATACAAATCTACAGTAAGTTACTGGCAACTATAGCTGCATAACCACAGCAAAAACTTTGACAGTGAACATGTTTAGGTAAATTGATCTTTTCTTGTTTTATTAAATGTTTTAAATTTAAAAATAAAAAGATTGCTTTTATTTGCTTGTTTTGCAGAAAGTTAAAACTTAAGAAATATTTTCAGACCTCAAATACTGCAAAGAAAACAAGATCATATTCACTTTTAAGTCAAATGTATTTAGATGCAGTTTTTTTATGTGAAAACCTGGATTTGTATCACAGTTTTCATGTCAATCTTTCACATTTCTGTTGGATGACTTTATGTCACTCCTGAGGTTTGATTTTGTTGAAATTCAACAGACACTGGACTGTAATGGTCTCTCCATTTTTGCATGGCTGTAGGTTCATTTATAATATATTTTTACAATGTAGATATTTTAATGAAAGCTTTTCTCATATTGTAATTATCTATATGACACAATGTTAAAAAATAAGTAAAACATGTGTAGAATATTTATTGTATTATGAAAAGCTATAATGCAAAAATACAAACATACTGCGAACAGATGGCTAAAATAATTCAGTAAAACAAATAGAATGTTCTTCCAATCACTTTATATCCGTGTAAAATAATTAAAAGGCAATTCTAAAAGGCAAAAGAGAGGCTTTCTGCAGTCTTATCAATATTTCTTACTGATCTCTCATGCATCCCAGATCAACACCCCATAAACTCAAAGTTATTCATTTAAAGCATGGTCATTGACCATCCTTTACAGTGTGGGAAGCAGAGTTTATAGGTGTGAGCTAGATAAACGAATACCACCCAAAGGCATTTATGAGAGAAGTAAAAAGGGCGATATCCTTTCCAGAGGACCCGGACTCAAATGAAGTCATGCTCTGTGCCTGCTGCTCCACAGTTTGATCGGGACGCCCCCCAAACAGCGGATAACAGTATAATTAACAGGGACAGCTGCAGATATGCTCCCTCTGTCAGCGGCCGCGGCACAGACTCCACTGGGCCCGAGCCCAAACCAATCTCATCAAATCAACTTTTAAAACCATAGAAACGGTTCACAGCCATATCAGTGTCTTCTGCTGCGACAGGTGGTCCCTCAAGTCCCCACTCTTCAAGCTATACCTCCAGGTTTTAACCACGAACGTCTTATTAAAGCCTTAAGGCCGCTCGTGTAAGCGCTTACAAACATCCTCTGCTTGCGTTGTACTTTTCAGGCCGAGATAAAATCCCGCTTACAGACTCGAACATGTTTCTGACATGACAACGGTATCCTATAAACCTCTGGGGCTTAGGGTGCTGTCACTGTACTTAAGGGATCTGGGAGGGTTGCAGGCAACAAAGTCTCGGGTACCTGAAAAAGGCGCAGAGTACAAATAACCGAGAGAGACGGAACGAAGGAACGAATGACAAAGAGGATGAAGGATCTGTGAAAAGGGTCAGAGGGATTTCTCTGGTTTCTCACAGCGTGAGTTCAGCAGCATGTGTGTCTAAAGAGTTTCAGCTATGTAGCTTTGGCTCCTTCAGTCTTTCTCATCGAGCGGATCAAACAGAAGTGATTCAGCTGTGGACTCCACTCAGATCCCACTGGAACTGCACAAATGTTGCCACTTGAGCCCTGATGTCATCCCCACCCCCGTCTATTAAACCACTCCAGCTGATTTCAAAGGAAACCTGCTGCCTCGATTTAAAATGCCGCTTATCCGACGGCACTGTTTCAGGAGCTCTGTGATGTCCTGACACTATGAATCAGTGAGTCGCTATTGTATACAGTCAGACAGGGGTCAGGTCATGTATATTTATACACACTTCGTATTGAATCAAGGCAGAACCTTACGGACCCTTAAAGGGATACGTCACCCAAAAATGAAAATTCTGTCTCATCTTTACCACATTTCAAACCTGTATGACGGAGATATTTGGAAAAATGTTGGTAACCCAACAATGGCGGAATCCATTGACTTGCATTGGTTTTGTGTCTATACAGTAGAAGTGAATGTGTACCGCCGGTGTTCGATTACCAACATTCTTCAAAGTATCCTCTTTTGTGTTCTGCAGAAGAAAGTCATACAGGTTTGGAATGACTTGAGTGTGAGTAAATGATGACAGAATTTTCATTTTTGGGTGAAGTATCACTTTAATGTGACCATAGCGCAAGCCAAGGAGAAAACCTCATATATATATGTATGTATGTTTAACATCCTTGATTATTGTTGTGGCATACTGGACCACAGATTGCTCAAAGGTTAGTGTGTATGCAATACTAGTTATTGTAGAATAAATAGAATAAAATACAGCCGAAAATTGGAAAATATAAAACTATCACTGTTAATATTAAACATAAGAATGTTGACATAAAAACACTCTCTGAAATGCAGTCAAAAAGAAAACTCTAGATGTTAAGTAAAAAGATTCACTGTTCAAAGGTTTTGGGTCAATTAATTGAAATTCATTTATATAAACCATCATCTCAAAAATCTTTTAATTCTTAAGACAGAAATTATTGTTTATAAAATATTTTTTTATAATATAAATTAATTTTTAAAATGTTTTTAATGTATAGAATACATTTTTGCTAATTCTAGGGAAAGGTTGGCTTCTTTGAAGATTTTAACAAAATAATAACATTTATTTGGAGTTTTTAGTCGCAACACGGTTCCTATTGTTATATATAACAAAGTTGCTATTATTATAAACAACATATTCATTTACAAGATTATACAACAATATAATGTTATGTTATATAATATAAAACAATACAATACAACATAATATACGTATAATACAGTATGTAGCCTATAATGTTTAGTTTGCAATGATTTTTCTTTAAGTCAGTTACATTGTTGTAGCTATGTGTGAGGCCACTAAATAGTAGCTGTGACCTTGACTGATTCTGCTAACTGTATTGTTTACTGTCTGGGTGAATTTCCACTCCGGTGACAGATGTTCAGATGTGAATGGCGTCTGTTGTGGAAGGCCATTAGCTCAAAATAAATACTTCAGGAGACTTCATTATGCGTGTTTAAAGACTGCCAAAACATTCGGCGATACAACTTGATCATTCAACATGTCATACATTCATTTGGTGTAATTATGAGGATTTCTTGTTTCAACTTGCCTTAAATATTGAGATCAAGTGGCCCTCCTGAGCTCCAGCCGCTGCCATGTGATTGGCTGTCTGTGTTTAAAGTATCCGCCCACCCAGTTTTTCAGGCCCATGCATATACAGCTCACGTCTTCAGCTGTCAACATGAGCTGCATGCCAAAAGAGTGTGTTTAAATTAAGGGATTTGAAAGCTTTTTATTTCGTCCACCCTGTCCAACATGAACCATTAGAAAATGGCTCATACCTTACACATGTCAACATGCCAGTTCTCATTTTCTTTGTCCGTATATCCATGGATTATATATCAGGTATTTCTAGTTGCTTGTAATTGGATGCTTATAAATTGTTTTGTAACAGTCAGAGTTTCAGAATGAAATAAATCTTGGTAAATGTACTGCCATTGCACACAATAACACTTCAGTTATCAAGAAATGATACTTGCATCTTAAATTGATCACTGCTTGTTTCCATTGCTCTGGCTTTTCTCCCATCACAATAGATCTTTCAACACTGTCCCCATATGGTACATCATTACAGAAACGGTGACTTTGACTATATGGCCAAAGTCAACAATAGTGATACTTCACCCAAAAATGAAAATTCTGTCATTATTTACTCACCTTAGAGTTGTTCTATTCTATATAAATGTATTTGTTCTGATGAACACAGAGAAATATATTTGGAAGAATGCCTTTAACTATGTTTATAATGTTGCCCCCCAGTAGGAAAAATTACTTTATGATTTATTTGTTCTGTTGAACACAAAAGAAGACATCTTGAAGAATGTAGAACAGCAAACAGTTCTGGGACATTTTTGACTCCCATTGTATGTTTTCCTACTATGGTAGTTTTGGAACAACTCGAGTAAATGATGACAGAATTTTCATTTTTGGGTGAAGTATCATTTTATTAAAGTGACAAAATTAGAATATCGCTGCTGTCCGTCTGAAACCTTGAGTCTCCATATTTTATGATTTTTATTTTTGCCATAAATCATTATTATAAGTCACTCTTTATGTTGGTCACTGGGTTTTGTAAATGTCTAACCAATAAAAAGTATTAAAAAGTGCTTGTCAACTTTGACAACACAATATTTAATTGTTGAAATAGGACAGTGTTTTTCCATTTCCTGAACAGCGACGATGTTTTATATTATATATTGTTTTTATGTGTGGCTGACCCTATGGTCTCAAAAAAACTGTTTGCAAATCCTCAAATCCACGGCAACCACATCTGAAGACAAAATATTATATACCAAAAAATGAATATTTTCCAAATAGGCACCTCCTTTGATGATGGCAGTTTCCTGCACTCATTCTAAGCTGTTGGATTTATATTTATAGTTTATATTTATAGTTATTTTTGTTATGCAGTAATTTTGAATTCAGAGTATTAAGAGTATTCTGTCGAAGAAATGTACATCTGAGAATTTTTATTCATGAATTACAACCTTCACAATGACAAGAAATTAAAGGACAAACAGGAAGTAATTTAACAAAAGCATTGATAGGTTAGGAATTTTTGCATTAAGTATTTTTATATTTTATATTTTGTTAACATTTTGTACTAGTTTCTGTGACAAGCCAAATATTACCACTGTACAGTATATTAACGGAAATCATTATAAAAACTAGCTAATGCTTTAAGTGTATTGTTGTTTTCCCACCAGGGATAACTTTATAGGAACATGCGGGCCAGCTACTAAGAAAGATATGCAACAACTAAACTTTTGTTTTGAGAACAGATAAAAAAAAATATAAAGTGATTACCAATGAAACAATAAGATATTGCTAAGAAAATGTCTTTATTAACACTATTCATTTGGACAAATAAACATTTTTATTTCATTTTAGTTAAAACAGTTAAAGGTATATTCACCTAAAATAAAAATTCTGTCATCATTTATTCACCCTCATATTGTTTAAAATCTGTATATGACTCTATATGGAACACAAAAGAAAATATTTTCATAAATAAATGTATCGGTGGTTTCGTGTCCATACAATGGAAGTCAATGGAGGCCGTAGTTGTTTGGTGGTTCTTCAAAACATTTATTCAGAAGAACATCATACAGTTTTAAATGAAATGATAGTGAGTAAATGATGAAACGTGTGTCATTTTTGGGAGGCCTATCCCTTTAAGAAATTATAAAAATGTTGTAATAATTTTAAGTTTAAACTTTTAATACTATTTAAGACATCACAGTGAAATAAAAAATGAACTGCTGTTTGCCTATAAGGATTTGAAAATATACTTAATCTTTAGGAAAACTGAGATATAACCTTTTAATATCAAACATTAAGGGCACTGAGCAAACAAAACTAAAACTAAAGCTGTCTGTGTGCTGTCAATTTCCCCTCCCATATTTTCCCTTGTCCATGTTATTTCAAATATATGTAAATTATGTCATTACCATTGTTATGTTTAGTTCGTCATTGACAGACCTAAGTTATTGTTATGAGAATCTTGTCTATCAGACAAAATCCTTCAGCTATCCAGTGTAGACAAGCCACCAAACTTCAGCAGTGAGATTTCTTCATTGCCAATAGATGGCAGCAGAGTGCACTGAGCGCAAACGTGCCGTTCATTTACCTCATTAAAACGAAAGGAGCTTTATTATCGTGAGTCATACAGAAATAATGGTTTGTTTTATAACTCATAGTTTATAAAAAGTATTGTTTGCGTCCAACATTTAGAATTCTTGAATATGAGAATCATTCTTATTAGGCGCCACTAGGCTTAAACGATTAAAGCCAATTGAATGAAGCTGTATGGCTTCATTATCTGTGTGTTATTACAAGCATGTCATAATAAAAACATACACGCACATAAAAATGATCATTTGCAAATTGCCATTAGGACATTAAAAGAAAGTAAAACAATTGAGGCGTAGGCTGTAATTTTTACTAGATGAGATGTCTAAAATGGCTATTTAGTAATTGGTTTTCAAACCCATGTTAATCCTATTTGAAAATATCCTCAAGGTATTTGTGTCTTTGTGAGATGTCTGTGCAAGTACTGATTTATGAAAGGTGTCTGGTGTATTGTAGGCCAAATGGGTGAGGTCAACAGCTCTGTCAAGCCGGATGTGCATCTGTAGCCACAATGGCTTTTTCATGAGCGAATACATGCATAGTTTATTTGAAATCGGGGAATAATCAGTGTGGGCGATATCTTAAAGGCTGGGGAAATATTTTAATATGCAAACATTTCGGCCATCACCTGCCGTTGTGTTGTCAGTGGTTCAAAATCTGAACCGTGCATCCCAACTGCAACAACAACCTTCACCTGATTCCTAAAGAAAGACGTGCAAGATGAAGCAGGCTTTAAAAAGAAAATATTGCAAAATAACTGGCGGGTCTTTTAGAAATCACCTCTGGAATTTTAATCCTGCTAATGTATTACAGTTGGGGGTTAGGACTATAGAATAGACACGGTCTTGGGGGCAGAAAGGTTTTCTTATCTGGAGGACAAGCATTAGAAGAGCAGACTTCAGTGATTCAGTATGATAGAAACATTGCCTATAGGCCTATGTCAAATCCACACAGAACAAAACCTCTCTTAGCACTTTCTTGGCATGCGAGTTTCACAGAATATTTTTTTCATGTTTTTTTTTATTGTTGTCACGATACCTGTTCAGATAGGCGGGAGAGTGAAACTGTAAATAATTGTGAGGCTCTTAGCTTGTCCTCCCAGGAGTGAAATGGGTGTGAGACGTTGTGTGGTCTGTGAATTTACACCTGCCCCGGGCATCAGTGTGTGGGGTTGCTCAAACATTTTCTATTGTATCTGTGTTCTGAGATCTGTCTAATAGGCCCACGACTAATCATGTAATGGCAGATTAACAGCTGTGAACGCTGTCGTTTCTTAAGAGAAAAACTTCTGGAAGCTGTTTAGACAGAAAGAATTTTGTCTGTAGGTATCCAGGTGTCATTTATATAGTGTATGCTTTGGTTCAAGAAATGATGCAATAGAATTAGTTTTAGTGAATTTTACAATCTTTGTTCACACTGTCATGACTCTGAGACACAGAAGTGTAAGCACAAAATAAAGTGTGTTCTGATTGTTAATTTGTTGAATCTTACCTATGTCACCCCAAAACCCTAATGCTGTATTATTAAAACAATAATTGCAATTATACAATTTTATTTTGCATTTGAAGTCTCTTTTTTCAGCTAATGGGCTTAGCTTTAATCCTTTTGTTGTACCAGAAAGTAGATATGCACTTTTCATAAATTTGACTATCATCCAAAGTAGTAATGTTGTTTAGAGTCGCCTGTTAAAATGAAAAATACGATAAAACAACTCAAAAAAGCTGCAATGGATGCAGACAGAGCTAAACTGTGTACACCAAAAATTCATTGCATTTATTGCATTTTATATCTGGGGCTCATGGACCATAAAGAAAAAACAAAGCATTTAAAGAAAAGGTCATGCTCAATGGCCAGTTTCATTTCACGTCATAAAAATACTGCATCTCAGATCATTTTGGAAAGATGCGATCGTGAGCGTTTTTCTCCCTTTTAAAGTCAAACAGTACTGATGAACTTTAACAATAATGGGAAGATTTCAAACGTTCATTAGAGAACTTATCAGCGGCACGCCGTGCAAACAGGTCATGAAACACAAGTATTATTGAGACAAGAGAGGCTCCATCTCCCTTTGATCAATTTGTCTTGTTAATAAGTCAGCCAGGCAGACTTTAATTTCTTTAATCCTCATTTGGAACATAGTATAAAAAGACATGACATTTCTTCAGTCGAGCTGTCTGTCTGTTTTTATTTTCAATACTAATTACTATAACAAAGGCAACCTGTTCGCACTTTATCCAATTTTCAGTTTTAATTTCATCTTAGTGCCCGTGACATGAATTCCCTGTTCCATGGCTGAAAAAAACCTAATTAAACCGTCGACCTCCAACAATATGTGCAACTACCAAATTTGGGCAGCAGTTCCTGTTATAAAATGCCATTTGGAATCTTATATAAGTGATGGCTTTTAATAACAAGCTTTTCATTATATCAAAAGCAGTCATCCTTTGTGTAAGAACTTTCATAATGTGCTGTTTTATAGTCTTTTAATTGGAATTTCATCCTAAAATTATTGTAATAAGTCACAAACGATTGGATTTGACTACAGCAATTATTTATGTTGTGTAAACTCTAATCCTTTCATAAGCTACATGTATTTACTGTCTTCTTATCTGTAAATTATGCATGAGGTCATAAAACTGAAGAAATTAAAGCTGAATCATCGTTTAATTTTGCGATGCTCTGTCAATGAATGTCGAGAGACAAACACAGAATGTCACAATGCCCTACAGGCATGCACGTGCTATTTTTGTCTGTCAAATGTTTTTATTTCATTGAGCAGTTCCTGCTCTTTTGCATGGTGTCACGCTCGAATAAAAGTACTGTAGTACACTTCAACACTCTTTGAATGTTTAGGTGCAGTTGGATTAGTAGTGGTGTATATAATAAAATACAGGCTTCATAAAAAACACAAAACAAATGTCTTCCTTGATGTCCATCATGTCCCACACACTTCATGCAAAGTGAAGGAAATACACAATACCCGACACCTTTTTGTCATAAAACTAAGTTGTCAGAATTTTCACAGTTGGTCTTTGGATGATTGCAGGTCATGCCCATTGTAAAATGTGTTTTCTAGTGTTTTCTGAAAGGTGTACGGAGGATATTTACCCTCCAGTGAGATATTGATTTAAAGTACTCAGTGTGGATCATCCTTGTGACCTTTCCTCACCTCCAGTCACACATCATTCCCTCAAATAGATAGACTCCACCGCTTTATTGTGTGACCATTAAATTCATAAGCTGTCTAAATCCTATTTCAATAACTTTAACTTCCAGCTGTTGTTTTTTTTATGTTATATATTATCGTTTACAGTAAACATCAAATCAAGATGTCCTTGCATGGTGCACTGTATAAAATGTTCAGCTCATGTTTTTTTGCCACACAAACATTTAACTGAATTCACAAAGGTGAAATTGTACATTTTATACAAATTAACTGTATCATTTAATAATACAATCATTTTAGTTTCTACTTGTATAATCTAATTGTTCCCTCGTGGTAGAAAGGCAACTGTGAAATTTCATTTTTCACAACGAACATGGCAGGCAAATTGTTGGGGTGACATGACTGAATGTTGTTCTAAAGGTGTAAGGTGGAGACCGGTTCAGTATTCATTTCACTTTGGCTGTTAACCTGAGCAGGCCTCTCTGTTGTCACTCTCTGGAGGGATGTCTCCTGCACACTAATGTAATCTTGGCATCACTCCCTCGGAAGTTCGAGGCACGGCACCAAGAATTCCCGCGTTACGGGATAGCGAGCGGCGCTTTGTGGAAGTCCCTCCAAGACTGTAGGTCAAACAGATCAGTGACAGGCCGACGAGAACATCTATATCTCTCTGTCTCTTGTTCTCTCACACTGATAGTTCTGTTAAATAATGTTGCCATGGATCTGAGGTTGGGTTGCTATGGCGTCACAAGGACTTTGTGTTCGCTTTTGACCGGGATGGTTCGGGTCAATGTCAAGAGCCCATCTCGAATGTAGGGCTGTCACAATATCAGATGTTCCCTACATGACCAAAATAATTCAAGATAACAGTTGTGATATCTGTATTGAACCTTAGAAAACGAACAAACGTGTTTAACAAAAACATCTTTAATTTTGTTTGTCTTGTGTTCCCTTTTTTTAGCCAATGAATGACACAAATAGGAGTATAGTGATTTTTTTTAACTAAAGATGCTCCGATATATCGGCCAATAATCGGTCTGTAAAAGCAATTTTCACATCAGTATCACCAACAGCAGATCAGGGTCGAATATCCTGTCAATCAAAAGAGGACTGGAAAATGCAATGAATGCCAAGAAACATCACCAGTTTGATGTTCAATATTAATAGTCATTTTGTGAATTAATAACATTCACAAAATTAAGAAATACAAATTGAATCTTCAGAATCGGTTTGTCACTCTGAATAATCGGCTATCAGTGAAGAACTTTTGTATCTTTAAATCTCTATTTGTAACCATCGTAGCTCTAAATGCAAAATGATAAATTAGCGCAAAACCGACCCCTTTTTTGTAATAAGTGTAAACCAGATATTAGCACTGAAATATCATATTTGTAGCATTAACGCAATATTGCTGATTAATATCACGATTATTGCCAATACCTTAACATTGTGATGCCCCTTTTTAAAAAGTGACTGGACTCGTTGTCATTGGTATCTTTTGTGCTATTCATAAAAACAAATAATTGTTTATTTAATTTTTTTAATGAGACAAAGCAGGCTACACCAGAAAAAGTTTGTTTTGTAACAACTGCACTCTTACATACATTATATTACAATCATAGACTCCCTTTTTTAAAACACCACACAAATCTATTTACTCAATGGCTTTTTAGTTATTTCTTTTTTTAAGTCCTAATTTTCTGTTTCTTACAGAGTTTGACGTTTTTTCTTTTCTTCTCAAACTACTCACTGCTAGGTTTTGTCTTTATGTCGTCTTACAACAACCTCTGACCCCTGACCTCTGACCTTAGGTGAATGGAATTCACAACAAAGATTAAAATTCTTCGAGGAGGTACATCATGGCACATCAACCCAGGCTTTGCTCTTGAGGAACATGCGTCTCTTATCAATAAAATACTACGTTTCAGATTTTTTTGATCACATACAATACACAATCCATTATGTACACCCTCTTGTAGCGGTATCACTGATGGCGAGAGAGTCGAGGTCTTTCCATTAGTGCAGTGAAAGTTTTTCGGTCCTCTTTGTAGTTCACTCTAATCGTGCAGTGGACAAAAGCTTTTAAACAGTTGGTCGGTTCAGCAACAAAGTCTCAACATGTTTTTGCATGAGTTCTTTGAGGCATGGTCCATTGTGAGGTTAACGCTCTCGCGCCGTCCTCGCTGAGCTTTTCCTGTGGCGCCGGTCCTTTCAGAAAACCACATATTCATAACAAGTTCGCGATGCCTTGGAGTGAAATGGGGGTTGGGTGGAGCAGAGGGTTGGGAGGGGAGCGCCGGGCGTTAGTTTCGGGTCGGGCCGGGTCGGGAACGGACGCTGGCGCTTCATACCGGCCGGTCCACAGCGTACTGGCAGGGACTAAGGTTGGACACCGGGTTCTGCATGCCGGGATAAGCGAAGTTGGCGTGCTGTTTGGCCTTGAGCCGGAGGCTGGCTAGACTGGAGTTACAGGTGTCTCTGTACATGTACGGGCTGGCCGTGGTGGCATAAGGGCACGCAGCTGCTGAAACCGCTGCAGAGTTGAGGGTGGGGCTGTTCAGGTTGTTCAGGTTTCCGAGGTTATTGAGCCCTGAGGCCGGAACCCCAGCCACGGCCGAGGGCACCATGGAGGAGGCCATGTTCATGGAGGAGATGGAGCTGGGTGGGGAGAACATCGGCTGCGAGGACAGGGGACTTACATTCATGGAGTTAAAGAAAGGAAAGCTTTTGGCTGACAGCGGGCTGCTGGCCAGGCTCTTGGTGGCCCAGTTGTTGTAGGAGTAGCCCGAGTACATGTCGTCATATGGCTGCATGAGTCCGTTGAACTGGGCGCCAAAACCGTTCTTGCAAAGCTCGGCTTGCTGGTTTCGCTCTCGCTTTCTCCATTTGGCGCGGCGGTTTTTAAACCACACCTGTTCAAGAGACAACGTATATTCAATTTTAAGTGCAATTCAAAGAGGTTTCATAAAACATCAGTATTAAAGAGATAGTTCACCCAAAAAATGAATTACTCGACCTCAAGTTGTTCCAAACCTGTATACATTTCTAAGAAAGATGAAGAACGTCAGCAACTGAGATTTCTGGGGCACCATTGACTACCATTAAAATGATTGTCAAAGGTGCCCCAGAACGGTTTGTTTTCCTAAATTCTTTAAACTATTTTCTTTTGTGTTTATAAAAAAATGGTAGTCAATGGTGCCCCAGAAATCTCTTTCTAATATCTTTCTTTGTGTTCAACCAAACACAAATGTATACAGGTTTGGAACAACTAGGGTGAGTAAACAATGACAGAATTTTCAGTTTTGGGGGAATGCACACATTTAAAAACATTTATTTGTTGGTAAAGCACATGCAAATTAGAAACGCAGTACATTGTATTACTTAAGTATAATATGTGCTCATAATATAGCATTTGACTTCAATATTCCGTTTTTTAAAGGCTTTTTTATGAAATTTATACAAGAAAAGTTCTGCCAGGCAGAATTTAAGTGCTTCATTTATTAAACTAATTTATTCACTTATTATGAATTTCTTCCGTGAGAAATGTCATTAAAAAGCTTCCCTCACATTTAGTCAATTTTACATCCTATTTTTAGGGGATATTGGATGGATTAAAGTTTTAATGTGAAAATATAAAGGAACGTCTTTCATTTAGCGCTCAGCTAAATGCTCCTATCTAAGTGTTCATAGTTTGTAATTAGCAAAGAAAAACAAACTGCAAAGGAAAGCAGTCACTCTAAACCTCTGTTAAATTATTCGATTTTTAAGCAATGTCTTCGTTTATGTATAAGGTTCCTTCACACGCAGCTACAGTTTTATGACAGAGCCACATAAAAATAGTTTTGCCACAATCTAATCCGTTACATGATCAATGAAATATGGATCATCAGCATTTCGTTGTTTTTATGAAACGCTCATGACATATTATTCCAGATACATATGATGGTTTAAGATTATGGGTTTTATGAATTTCTAAGAAGAATGTGGTCACCACATATTTAAAAATAATCCCATATACATTCACTGTCAAAAAAAGGTACAAAAGATGTCACAGGACTGTACCCTTTATAAAGGTACCCTTTAGCTACTAATGTATACATTTTGTACCAATATGAGGTACTAATATGCACTCCTCGGGTGCATAGGTGTAATTTTTGAAAGGGTATATGTTTTTTCTGTGTAATATTCAATCTTTTTTCTGGGAATATTTCATGACATCATTTATCCCGCATACTGTAAATGATAGCACTTTATATTGGGAGAGAGGGAATACCCTCCTTCGTAAATGTTCCACTGACACTCTGGCAATGGTGTTTAAAGCCTTACAAAAATAACCGCATCAAATATAGCTTGATGATCAGTGTGTTCCCTACCTTTAGTTTTGGCATATTACGTATTTCGTGATTTTGGATTAAATACATTTACATGTGCATTCATAAAGTTTTGCCTGCTTTAAAGTTCAAGCACAATCCCCAGTAAAGATTTGCTAATGACTGAAATGTTTGCATTTCCACACAAAACCGGTGTGAAATGTGAAAACCAAGCAGTGGCCGAAGCACGTGGAGACGAAACCTTCCGAGTCCTGTGTGGTCCACCGTGGAGAGTTTTTAAAGCAGCCCGGGTCAGGTCAGGGCCATGATTTAGGGTTTGTGTGTTTATTAGGAGCACATACACTATCAATTGCGTAAATCAAAATGACAGCAGAAGCATGTGGAAAATGTGGCATAAGGTTCCAGCCAGGATTAGTGACATACATACACAGTTCAGCAGGCCACCAATAGACATTAGGATAGGGGTATCTCTAACTGTGTTGTTCTTTCAAAATAACAACCAAGACTGCGTGCTATGTGACCTTTCCTCTGTCCAACATGAATCTGTTCCATTAAATGTGAGCCAGCCAAAGAGATAGCAATTGTATTGTCATCCATCAGAATGGGAGCCCACCTGCTCTCCGTTGTGCTTCACTGACCAAACTTACAGGGGGTCAAAAACTTTTACGAAAGGATTTCACTTAAACCTCTATTTAACTGGCCACAGAGAAAACGTCGCAATCTGATGTTGTGTGTTTAAGTGAAAATCCTGAAATAGCACAGACGTATAATTTATGTCCCACAGTTCAAAAGGGCGCACGCAATATCCAAATTCACCTCTGTGATGGCATAACTCCTTATCTTTCTCGACCCTTTGAGCCAGCATGTCTCTTCGCAAAAGTCAGAACAGCCACAAAAATGTTTGATGCTACATATGTGCTGTGTTTAGTCTGGCGCGGACACGTACCCGTACTCTCGCTTCCGTGAGGTTGGTCCACACGGCGATCTCCTCTCGTGTGCTCATGTCAGGATAGCGGTTTCTCTGAAAGGTGGCTTCTAGTTCTTGGAGCTGCTGGCTGGTGAAGTGGGTTCTCTGCCGGCGCTGTTTTTTCTTCAGAGAGCCGTCCTCTGGGTTTGACTCATCTGTGTGGTTCTGATGGGACTTCTCTGTGTCTGTTCATAAGCAACAGATCCAAATATGATTACATTATTTGCAACACTTTACATAATATGCATTTGAGTAAAATTACCTGTCATACAACACACTGTAAAACAAACAACGCCAACTATGCAAAGCTGTGGATATACATATCTTATTTTCAAGTTTTTGTTTAGTTTTGTGTCATTTGTTTAACTGCGGACCCAAAGTGTTTTTCTACGTCAGACAAAAATCCCTCCTCTGTGGTGTAGAGTTCTGCACGTTGCAAATCGAAGACCCCACAGAAGGACTAAATTAGATGGCCACATAATCCTGGGATCAGCCATTAGTGACAGGGCAGGTTTGGGGCTGTTTGGCAAGAGCTTAACTCTCTAGGAGCAGTTCTAACTAATCAGCAAAGCTTTCCAGGACTCCACAGGGCCTCCAGGAAAACCAATAAGACATCATGCTGCCATCTGTCAGTGGACAGATACCCTTTAACTCTTACAAGCTCATCTGCTCAGCATAACTCCTAAATAAAACGAATTCTCATCCCATTGATAATGAAGAGCAACATTTAGGTGTACTTTACCTGGACAAAGCATAGATGGGGAAGAAATTGCCGAGAAATCATCATGGTCATATTCTAAACTTAGTGCCTAGTTAAACAGTATTTCTTCAGTCACTATATTGCATTACTGTCACCTCTTGAGCTAACTGATTTATTGTTTAGTTATTTATAATAGTGCATATAACAGTGCAAAAAAAACATTTCCGTGAAATAGGATAGTGATATGCCGTCTAAAGGAACGATATGTATTATAGCGCAGATGACTAAAACGAAACGAGTTTATCTTCATCATTCGTTCAACACTTTAAGATGCAAACACATGTTGAGCCATAAACGCTGTTTGATTCCTTAAAACATATTTTTTATATTATTTTAACCAGTTCAGACTGAATTCCTTTTCTGGTATATAAATTTAATAATTTTGAAAAAATATATTATGTTCGCATTCATTCAAATGTATTTTTCCTTTTAAAAGGCGCGGAAAGAATCAATTGTTAAAATGTACAATTTCTGTTTATGCACGAAGTAGACATGCAGCGTTCAAGTTAAAAGCTGTAGATACGCACGTAATATGTGTGAATCTGTTTTAATTACATAATTATTAGAAGATTTACAGTCCATTTAATTCCCACATAGCCTACACATTTTGCTTTGACTTGTCTTTACGTGTTAATAATTTAATGGAGGGGTTGGTCTCGAAGTTATATATTTATTGTTCTAACTATAAGTGCCTAAATAAAACCCTATATGAAATTATATTTTCTATTAATTACCAGTCATGGATTCTTCTGGATAGGACGATCTTTTCTTATAATCTCATCCCAAGTCATCTGCTGAAAAAGATTACGACTAATTAAAAAATATATATATTTCGCAAATTATTAAAAGCTAAACTACGCTCCCGATATTGAAACACACACTTTTGAATTGTCAAACCTGATTGTAGTTTTAGCACCACACCTATACGATTACAGAGCGAAAATCGTTTCGACGTTTACAGATTTGCGCGTTTTTAAAACGCTGCTATCATTTTTGAAAAACGCTGCTATCATTTCGAGGTGTGACATTAGCCTGTACAATTGAACAGATATATTTACAGTAACTTAAGTGAACTCACTTTTTTTATAAGGACCGCATAATCTTCTGTCGTGCAGTGTCTCAGTAAAACACGCATCAGTGCATATTGCATATCGCCGTCTTAGATTTGCTCTTCCACAGGTGTTTGGGTTTATTCGCACGGGCCTATTGACTAAGTGATTTGGATACCAAATTTGAGGCTGCACAGGAATGAATAATTTATGCACCGTGTAGCACATGATTGGGTGGCCGGGTTCTTCTTCACATGGCGACTGTCCATGCACAGAGCAGCATGTAGACTATCAAACATCTGTAAATCGCAGGCATGGATTCAAATGAACCCAGCTTATTCAAAACTACACCCAAAGATGTGGAGTTGTTATTACACGTCCGTTTCAACTTGAACAAGAATTAACCTGAAAACATGAATCAAATGCGCCATTCCGTCATGCACTGCAGCTGGACCCGCCACTATCGACCATGATATAGGCGAAACAGGAGAAAAGTTACAAATAAAAAAGCCTGCAAATTTGAATTAAAAAATATGTTGATAATTCAATAGGCCTACGTTCATTTTCATTGCATATTTTCCTCTGCTGCATAATATGGTGGTTAGGACTATATTCAAACTATGCTTTTCAAAAGGCTATGCACAATCTTTTGTAAGTTGTGTGATGTATACATGTATATGAACTGACCACTGTTGTCTTGACCTTTGCATCCAGGATCGTGC
This sequence comes from Triplophysa siluroides, assembly GCA_006030095.1. Lineage (NCBI taxonomy): Eukaryota > Metazoa > Chordata > Actinopteri > Cypriniformes > Nemacheilidae > Triplophysa > Triplophysa siluroides. The sequence goes on along the minus strand of VCII01000868.1, from coordinate 2,021,605 downwards.
TGAGGAGTCCCGGAGTCAGAGAGAGAAAGTGCCGGGCTACGGGCCTCACTGTCCGTTAGAAGGTTAAAATCCATAACCTCGACCGCCAGGCTCTGCGAACAGCACAACATCATATTTACATGAATGACAATTCATTTCAACGATAGTCTACATCATACACACAAGCTGAACCCACAGGAAAAAAACATACACTTCATTGTGTACTTAGGTTCACTGTGACACGTCTCGTTTTATTCCCGTGCTGAGGCGGGCGAGGAAACGGAGTCTTTTCCATTTTGAATTTCATTTGATTAAATTATGGCTTTAATATGATCGTTTTTATTACTCAAATATAGCACTTTAGTAGTAAGCATTGTTGCTTGGAATATTAAAAGACAATTTAGTACATGGTATTATAATATCGCGGTTTACCCATGTTTTTGAAATGCGTAAAATGAGACCAAAATGTACAAACCCATAATAACATATTTGTCATACACTATTTTATATAAAGCTTTTGTAAACTAATAGAGGAATATATTTAGTATATTTTTTAATATAAAATAAAGGCCCTAGGTCTAATAATTTTTTTATCATCTTTCATTTTTTCTGCAAAACGAAGAGATACAAAATGAAAAAAATGTAAAACAAACTGTATGGAAAACAACATGCACGATAAAGTGCACGATAAAACAATGACTTTATTTGCATGGTTTCGTCATATCAAATCAGATATTGTAATGAAGGCAAACGCATTTGTTTTGTGTTGCAAATCTTAAGAATGTCAGGAAGTTCATTCATTCATTTACTGCTATAGTCCACCTCTCTGCTTGAAGACGATTTGGACGTTTCTTTATTTACCCAAAGTTCACAACTACGTGAACCAAACAGCGTTAAATAACAGTCTCGTAATAGAACCTAAAAGAACATGTCGCGTATTTATACAACGGCACTTGTCACTAGATATGGAGACACAATCGCTATCTTACGCTTCCTGCACTTTACCGACTCTACCGAAAAGCTACTCCACGTGTCATTTGCCCCACGATTTTAGATTTTAGCTCCCTTGACGGATTCATAAATTGTTTAAGGTGTGAACATTTGACTGCTGTAACCTTGTAGATCAAACAAGATTGATTTCTTAGAGGTTTATTAATTATTCTGCAGCCTACAGAACTTATATTTTTGTCTTATTGAAATAATATTTTTCAAACAATATATTATTTGCCTATCAAATAGTAATAAATTATAACAAATCATAAATAACACCTTTATGAAACAGTTTGACTTTCCAATGTCTATCAATCATCAAAATGTATCTCATGGAGGACATTTTCTTTTACGGTCTGTCAGTTGAGGCTTAAACAAAATTATGACGGGCTATATGTGTAATTTATGTCATACATTTGAAAACAGTTCCTCCATCCAGAGGAAACACCTTTGTTTGGTATCCTCTAACATACGTAAATTTTATTTTCGTAAAACGTAAAATAATAAGAGACTCTAGTCAGACCTGCTTCCACAGTTTATCAAAGACAAATTGACTCAAAATGAACGATAGTTATGAATTATAATTATTACAATTCGCTGTTTTTGTGAATTAAAGTATTGGTGAAATATTGGTCAATGTGTCCACTTGACTTGATGGGTTTACAGGGAACAACATATAGGCTATTATAATCACTAATGCACTGTTAGGCGAGTCTTCATGCTGATGTTGATTTTACAAACATTTATTGTGACCCTGAAATAGATTTACACTTAAACGAATAAATATATATTGATTAACCCCTCTCTCTCTCTCTCTCTCTCTCTCTCTCTAGCCACTATCAAACTTGACTAATATTAGGTAGTTGTTCAGCCCTTTGTCTTTAACTTTATACTAATAATACAAGATCTAAGGGATGATTTGGGGAATATGATTTTGCACTGTTCCACGTGACTACGGCTACCATGATAACCATTGAATCATACTAGCCTAAATAATGACAAAAATGTCTTGTTGGTCATTAAATGTCATGGATTTGTATACCTGCATGCTGGAATGTTTCTTTCTTTCTTTCTTTTTTGTCTCGTATATGTAAAATAAAAAAGTGAAAAGGCATGGAGTTCAAGAACAGATAACAGTGTAATTCCATAGTGCACAAATCAGTATTCATGAGGTGATAGACCCTCAGGATGTAGAGATTACCAGTGATGATAAATATCAGATACATATTAAAATGACTGACGGATTTACAATGCTTTCATCCAAATCAGTCAAAAAACATTTTATTTCTGGGCCTCCAAATCGCATTTCCCATCAAGTTTCCCTAAATCATAAACAACTGATTTTCACCATCTTTGATTTTCTCATATAGCGACTTGTAACAGCACATGTTATCAAAATCTGTATCCACACGAAATTAAAATAAAATCTAAATTCAGTAACACACTGCTAAAAATGATATTGTAGGCTGTTGTACACAGTACCGAATACAAAAATACACGGGCCTCAATACAACGACTCCTTTAGAAAACATTTTAAATAAAAAAATGATTTGTAGCCACGAATGAGCTGTTTTATGTTACAAACACATTTAACTCTATTCCCTCTAAAATCACATCTCTTGGTATTATCCTATTATAAACAAATAAAGTAACCTCCCTCATAAATGTAGTTGCATGGAAGGTCTCATGAGAATGCAGAATACAATAAGATATTAAAAACGCATAGAGTGACTTTGAATGTATCTTTCAGACAGGCTGCTTATGTTCTTTTTGGGCCGGAGCCACAGGTGAGGTAATCTGGTAATTTCATCCTAAATGGTGAAAGTGTCAGTGACCCCCCATGAAGTCTGACATTATTACATATCAAACTCCTAGGGTCCATTAAAGATTGAGAGCCAACAAGAGTGAAAGACTCCATGCAAATGTCACAGATGCATTCGAAGATTAAAGATAGATGCTTAAATATAACAATATAACAATTCCAAAAAGGGAAAGCCACCAGGTGTGTCTGACCTTGGTTCATCTTGTGATTATGTATAAAGTAATCATTTCGTGGATTTGTTTCATTTTCAACTAATTTTGAGTAACAAAATTAAATAGCAATAATAATAATCAAGTTGTTTGTTTGAAGGGTGGTTAGCTAGAGAAGACATAGCGAAATGTTATTTCTAGTGAGCATGTGTGGTAGGCACTTAGTAGGCCTCGTTTGTGTGTTTATTTGAATTATTGAAATATTTCTGCACAAGGCTTTGGCCCAAGGCTTGTTTGGGTTTTACTTTATATCTCAGTGGCAGACATTATGTGTTTATTCCATTTGGATAATGTTGACGCGGTCTTTAAAGATTCCTACCTGTATGGCTCTGAGAATGCAGGTCGTGTGTTGGGACAGTTTATAGGCTACTCGATATCGATCTCATTAAAAAATATATATCCAATAAAAGAAGAGATAATAGAGGTAAAATCCTCTCCTTTTCAGAAGATTGCTGGTCCATCTGTTGGTTCGACAGAGGCAGACATCATATAGGCTATTTCCACGGGCTGCTGCATTATCTCAGGAATTATTCATAAACGCGTTGAGAATTAATTCCTTGGATTAAGAGTTGATTAAGATGTGTGTCACTTTGCTGTCTGAGAACTTATTAAGGAGCCACTCGAGCCGGCGGCAGATGGAATTTCTACCCGATGTTTGTAGATGTTAATTTCTCCCCTCCTAACACCCATTTGCATTTGCGTGTGTATGTCAAAGCGCGGCTCTCCCTACACGCACAGCTCCAGATAACCGTGTACCGGGAGATGCGCATCTCTCAGAAAAAAGATCGGTCATGTTTTTCGATTACACAGAACGCACGCACTATTAATCGCGATACAAACGCTTTCGATATTGAAATGTCGTTGACGACATCCCAAAATTTTCAAGAGAGCTGGTTGTAAGCAAAATCTGAGGGAAATCTGAACAATTTCAAAGTATGAGGCTCGAGCCGAAGTGCATGTCTGTATTGTGTTTGGCTATAGCCTACGTTGAAGATGAGACATGACCAAACACAATAGCGTCATGCACTGTTCTGCCAATGTGGTTTAACCACACATTTTATTACCTATGTTATTTCAACGATGTATAGCGCTGTTTACATTTTTTTCAATTGTTTTGCATAAAACAATCATTTATCATAAAGGAAAGTATCATTTAAATATAGAAAGAGAATAGGCTTAGACGAACGGGAAACGGGGATTCAAACGAGCCTGCTCTGTTGGTGAATAGTCCGTCACTTTAAATACCAAATAAAAATCTATTTATTTTACATCCTGAATGTAAATACTTATTAAAAGGACCGTTTGCCAAGATATTTTTGTTAGTGTAGCTAACAAAATAAATGACCATAATCATTAGTAAAAAAAATAATTAATAAATAAAATAAGACACAATGAATGTTAACATTTTGCATATGATTGTACTATATTTAAATTATAATAACAAAATTGTTTGAACTTTTTTTTATATTTACAAACGTATTTTGTACTTGAAACAGTCGATGAGTCTTTTTTTTTACTGGTCTCTTGCGGCTTTAGAGCACCTGCCACCTATGAAATTGTGAATATCACATGAAAATTTTGATTCATAAAACGAACTATTCTAGAAAATTGTCTCTGCAACAGTTTTAAAACAGATGTATTACAAATAAAATTACGTTTTATTTTGCGCTTGCTGTTTTTATGATGCCATATGTAGCATAGATTGAATACAATTGTAATAGGCCTATTGCTTTACGCTGCTCTTAATCTTTTTTTGACAAAAAAACAAATAAATAAATGTTCAACAAAACGACGGTAATTTCACAAATAACTGATTCACATTTACAGATCTGAAAGTTACAAGTTTATTGAATTTATTTGTATAAGAATTAAACTACAAAAACTTTAATATTTAACATAAAAAACAACTGATTGAACTATACTGTTTAACCTTTTCACACGTGAACATTTTTATAATATTATACCGTGTAAAACGTTTTACATATAAAGTGTTTTAGGGATTTGTTATAAAGTTATAAAATGTAGCCTACAGCTTTGCTTTACATTTGATGTGCTAAACTACACAGAATCAAAACTGGACCAAAATATAAATCATAAACTTTTTTATTTAAAATAAATACGCAACGTGATCAGGCTTAAAATATCTTCTGATGATCTACTCCTAATGTCTAATAAATTAATACACACGTCAAAGCCTAATTTGCGTACAATAGCAGCAAGCCAATGGGCATAATAGTGCATGTGGTAAACTTAAAGTAGCATAGTCGTAATATAGTAATAGTAGCCTATACACACTGGCACTAAAGTTTTTACATTTCTGCACATTTCGGACATCATCACAACTTCAGCGCGATGATAAGTGACGCTGTTTATCTGTCTCAGTTGCCTCGTGGTCTCTCTTTACAGCAAACTGCACAGCAATTGACAATCAAAACGGATCTTAAGGAGTTCAGAGCGCATGAATGCTTTCACTCCATAACACGACACGTCTAAATTCACGAATTCATAGTGAATTCATGTCCAACTTCTCCAGCGCATCACGTACCATCACCACGGTGATTTTTATCATGCATGTTCTACTTACATGAAATCCCGGTCTAGTAGAGGTAATCCTCGAAAAATATACAACTTGTGTCGTGGGTTAGCTGCTTTTCTGAAACGACGCAGTCGTCATGTAAAAAGTTCCTTGGGATAAGCAAGCGAAAACACAGCTTTCCCTGTCTCTTTATTTCTCTCTCTCGGTGTTGTCTGTCATGAGTTATCGCAGAGAGTGAAGGCTTGAACCCCATGCAGAGGGGGACTGACTTTATGCTAAATACCTTGTGCGACAGGTCCGCAGCAGAAAGGAATGCCCACCCCTTCTCTCTCTCTTTCTCTTTCTCTTTCTCTCTCTCTCTCTCTCTCTCTCTCTCTCTCACACACGGGCATGCTACACACGCGCATAATCAAGGCTAAGGTATATTATGTTTATTACCTGCACAGCTTCGTCAAACCTTGTAAATGAAACAGACCGCGCGTTTGTGCCTCTGCAGTTAACATAATTATTATATTCTTAATATATTTAGTTATTAAAAAATAGCATCTACAACCTCTATTAACATCACAGGCCAGTTGTGTCTCATTGAGTGTTTGTGATTTTCTCTTAAAAAAGTCATTTTGGATTTCCCTCATAAAAAACTCGTAGGCTATTTTGTGAATTAACTATATTGACACACACACACATTGTACGTTTTAAATAAACAAACTAATGTCATAGATTTTTGTGCGCTTGGTTACTCCATCAGTCTTCCGTCACTGGTGAAATTCTGTTTGGTTACCATATAAGTAAAACATATAGGTTTGACCAAACATCCCTGTCTCTGCATTAAAAGAAAAAAACTGTGCAAACTCTACAACCAAGCATAACCACACATGCAAAAGAACGTTTGCACACAATATCAAATACAAAGCAAATGTATTGAGGAATAAACGTCTTATATAATGCACATTATTTGGACAATGCGTCTTCTGACGTCTCTTGGTAAATGAGAGATATACGAGAATACGAGATATGAGAGAATACGACGAGACAGATTTTTTTATGTAACCTATTACATTTCAGACAAAATAGTTGATCGGTGGTTTTATGTTCCTCCAGTTACCAAACACATTGGTAATTCCTGAGGATTAAAGGATACTGTAATTGTTTGAAAGCACATGCAAATACTCTTCTCAATCGGTTTGCATCATTGACGCAAGTTTCTGTAATAGGCTAAATCTGTAATGATGTTTCTGTCAGTATCTCCAGAGGAAAGCAAAACTGTTATGTCAACGCAGTTTTATGACAATTTTATCCAACTGTTTTAATTTTATTTATGAAACTGCATCATACAATAGATACTCTCTTAGACTGTAACATGAGACAAACAACAAACCCACGAGTATGCGCTCTGCTTTCAGTGAGGACCGCCCCTTGTTTTGTCATCTGCAAAATTCAACCAACCTTGATAGCAGCCGAAGCCCCGCCTTACTTTGATCTGATTGGTGACTTTTATTGTTACTTGCGTGAAAAAAATGTTTTTAGTCAATCAACATTACACGAATGTTATTAATATTAAAATATTATTTTCTAAGTAAACTAACGCTAAATGTTATTTCATAGTGACGAAGGAACCTCGGAAGAATAGACAAGGCAGACGGAGACGAGTGATAAGATCATTGGCTGAAAATGTCGTCATTTGACAGGAAATATCAAGGTTGTGTGAGCTACACCATTTCCACGTCAGTAAATTTGCCTGTGGAGGAGATTACCCACCGGTGACAGAACATCAATCTAGTTGCCTTCTATTACAAACAAACATCAGGGCATGACAACTCTACGTGGACCTGTTTAAATGTAAGCCTTTATTCAACGCGGTTATCGCGAATGTATCATTTTCCTGAACGCTGTATCCATTCACTTGTAACTGTTGCAGCCTGCTAAGCTAGTTAGCCAAACCAGTGGCAATAGACCTGTACGCCATTTTGGATTCGCTGTCTCAGAAACAGCAGTATTTTCTTACATTTTCTCTTATGACAGCTGCTTGCACTTAGAAAGAGCCAGGGGCTCATATAAAACATAAAGAGACGGACACGAGGGCTCTTTTCTCATGTCTGTCAGTGTAGTTCCAGCGCGAAAGTCAGTGTGACAAACAAATTGCTAGCTTGTTGACAGGTTGGTTGGTTGCATTATCAGTTATGTTTTTCTGTTTAATCATAAATGGTTTAGTTTCATTATTTATAGTCACATTCGGCAATGCTTATTTTGAGCTGTACAAGTCGATTTAAAAGTCCTGTTGTGCCTTTGACGAGCAATGCAACTTGTTAGCTGTCAGAGCTATCAGGCTCGCTACCTTCTTGGCCTACTGATCAATTTAGCTCCAATCAATTCACACTTTAACATCAACCTTTGTACATCATTTGCTCATGAGAAAGACTGTTGCAAACCACAGTTTAATCGTGATGTTTATGTTGTTGATGATGACGAATCGGTTGAAGTGTGCTGGATGACTGTCATTTAGATGCTTCATTAGCATCATGATGTTGGATGTTAGTACGTGGCTATAAACATCCATGGTTGGTCGGCTGGGCCCTTGAAGACTTTCGTTAGAAAAGCTACTTAGATGTTTGACTGTAGAGTCTATCTGACTGTACGTTTATAATATGTGTACATCTACATGGGGGATGCTTTGGATGCAAGGGTACCAGACAATAAAGACAGCACCCAGTCTGTGAAAACCCAGCTATAGTCATGTTTTGTGATGTACTGGTTTTTACATAAAATATTATATAAATATAATATAAATATATATTTTATATTCACTGAGTAAGGCATGCCATAAATGGAAATCGTAGGGAAATTCAAATGTCTCTCTCAATTGCAGTCTATCCAAAAGCACATATTATATACAGCTATAACTATATACGTGGATGTTGTTTCAAGATGGTAGAACATTCCAAGCTCTAGCAATACACATGTCCATAGTGGATGAAATTCAAATGAGAAATTTGTTACCAAATATTTTTTATAAGAGATGCACCGATATGTACATTTTGGCGGATAACCAATAATTCTTTAACATTGGAAGCCGATCACTGATATAATGGCCGATATACAGTATCTAAATATTGATATAAAATTGAAACACTGACTAAAGACTGAAACAAAAGGCATGAAGTGGGCAACTGTTTCTTTTAAACATTCACTGTAAATAACAAAGTAACCATTAGTTCTCTTTTTTTCCCCTGAAAATCATATACCAAGCCTACCTTACACTAGTTAACGATTCTTTAACCTAAAATATACTTTTTAATATATTTTTTATTTAATTAACAAATTATACTGTATATGTTCTTCCAGAGCAACCCAGAAAATGTTTATTAATAGCCACATGTCTAACAGTTCTCAAGATAGAAGGCATACATATAGCAGTCTAAATCAAACAATATGCTTTTGTGTCTATAATTTATGATCATGACAGTACTGTACTGAATTTTAACTGTGAGCAGCATTCATCTGAAGAAGTTTAACCAGGGGAAATTATTTATGAATTATAGGCTATAATATATCGGCCTTAATTTTAAATTAAAATCTTAAACATTAAAAATGTCTATTTATCGGCCAATACCGATATGGCTAATAATTTATCGTGCATCCCTATTTTATATATAAGGAGTCGGACCAGGTGATTTTGGCATGCGGCACCTGTATTTATTGACCGTTGTATAAGACGAAAACAACACTGGACCAAAAGCACATCCTGTTTCATCAATTGTTTTAATTTTTTTATATCTAATATTTTTTTATGTTTATTTAACATTTTAATTCCTTTCAATGTTCAAAATGTTCTGTCGGTTGAATTTAGTTTTATTGTTTTTGTAGCGTTGACATACCACAAAATGGTCTTAATGCATGGGTGACATTCTTGTACATTGCACTTTGTAAATAGTCTCTATGTAAGCATACTATTGTGTTCATATGCTGATGTTTTTCTATCGTTATTCTAATCTGTTGTTTTATGTAAAATATAGGGGTGTGACTGTGATGAGACACTTATCCCACGAGAACGAGACGAGACAAGATTTTCTCTTATTCACCTTAAAAACAAAATGCCAAAAATGTAGGCATTATAAAAATCTAATTAAACTTCTAATTTAATGAATTATATTATGCAGTAATAAACAATATGTAAACACTGAACATTTTTTGTCACAAACTCAACTGACTGGCAGTTATTGCACAAAATTATGTTTTGTTTGCTTAGCAGGTGCAGGTTTTCGTAAAGAGTTGTGGTTGTTTTCTCTATATGCTTTTGATTAGTGCTCGTGTTAGCAGAGGTGGTGATCATATCACACTGTCAATCCTCCTTCCTCCACTGACTAAACCCTCATAGCCTTCAGAGAAACAGTTAAAACTACATAAACACATCATGTTTTATGCTTACACTGCACATATGTAAGACACCGATGATCCGTTTTTAAGGAGGTTGCCTGTGAATGTATTTTAAATAACTTATTGTGAACTTGCAATTGTTATATTCTACCTGTTGTACAGTCCGCTGCTGTTCAACAGCATGGAGATGGAGAAGCATCTAGAAATTATGTTTATTTCGAAACTAACTAACATAAATAATGTATAATCTTTTGCAGTCTTTCAGACCGTTTTATGCGTTTCCTGATATTACTGTCTTGACCCCAAAAGGCAATCTAGAATGATGGAAAGCTGCGATAGTTGGGGCTTGTTGCAATACGTTTTGCACAGAGGTTACTGCTTGTGTTGGGGTTTGGTCTGAGAACCAACCGACTAGTTACAAGACCACCTTAAGCTTTCTTACAAGGTTGATCATATAGTTTTGTGTTTTCATTAATGACTTCACCTCACTTCCTGAAATGGGTCAATTACAGGATTTGAAATAAAAACAGTCCCTCCAAGAACAGGATTAAAGTGTCTTGATAAACATTTTCCTTCTCATATAGCACGACTGCTGTTTGAGCTGTTGTTGTTACATTTAAGTGTAAATGCACATTTCTACTTCCTCTCTAGATACACTATGGTGGACAAGAATATATACATCGTTCAAGGGGAGATTTCAATTGTTGTTGCTGCTATCAAGAGGAACTCTAGATGGAGTTCCCATACTCCTTTGGTAAGTTGCTCAGTTTAGCTTTGTTTAAAGATTTTACAGATCCTTACAGACCTATTGTCACAGATTTTTGCATGATGATTTGTAGTTTTTGAAATACCAGGTTTTTTGTGAGGCCACATTCAGTGCCATTAAATTACCCAGGTGTCTTGAATCATATTTAAATAAACTGAAAATGTGACGTGCCCTAATTGTTGTTAAAAAATATACAATTATTTACCTTAACAGGATGAAGAACAGGACCCACTACTCAATAGCTTCAGCAACCTGAAAGAGATCCTCAATAACATAAAAGGTTAGACATCATTTTATTTAGGATTACGTTAGATGAATTTAAAATGCCGTTATTGAACAAAATATCTTGACCGGACCATTTTCAGCCACTTTCACGTTCTGTAATCACACCTGTCAAAGATGCAGTATTGTTTACCCCAGTAATACAGATTTGTTTGATAGATGTCTTTCACACAAACAAAATATTAAATCGTCAAACAAATGATTTTTGCTTTCGCTCAAGGCACCATTTCATCTTTTCCTCCATTTGAGACCATATTTGAACAAAGCATGTCAGGTGGGACCAGACTAAACAGACTCATTTAGCATTCGCAAAAGTGCTTCTTTCCTGCTACAGAACGAAAGCGTATTTAACCAGGTGTGTGCTAAATTTCCTCAGAGGAAAGGAATGGCCTTTTCAAATCAGTCAATATTATCTTTCTCAATGTCTTACTGTTGGGCTTGTATGCCGCCTCATAATTTTTGGGGTCCCATGGAAACTATGTCAGTGTTTGTTCATTTAGTTATCCAAATGCATCTTAATGAATTGGACGGCAAAGGTAAATGTTATGCTGTGTTGTGCAATTGTTCCTCTGTTCAAAAAGTAATGAAAATTCTCTCTTTCTTTGATGCTCCTGGTTATGAATCATGTTATAACAATCCCAAACTGTTTTTGAATGAAAAATTGATCCCCTAATTTTTATCCTCTTTCTCCTTATGACTGCTTTTTTTTTTCTCCAAATTTTCATTGAATCATTATCAATAACTTAAAGTGCATCCACGACACTGACGTAAATCTTGTTTACAGAATTACTCAAATCTCAACGACCCGTGAGTAGGGTTCTACTAACTTCTGTATAACTTTCAGTGTGATGGATTGATTAAAACCAGTCCTTCAGGCTCGGGTGAAAGAGCCACCTCTCACCATCTCTGCTGCCATGACTTCCCTTTAGTAACTAAACGTCCTGCTCGGCGTTCCTGGGCCCATTCATCATTGTGAATTTCTGTGTGGGTATTAATGTAGGGGTGCGAGTTGATGAGACGTGCAGCGGCCTTCTGCTCCGTCTGCATGTCGTCATGCCTCTGTAATGGAAGCCCTGGACGGGGAGTCCTCTCTCTGGAGGATACTGCTGCTCTGAGATGGACAGGAGCACCTGTGTCTGGACCCGGAGAGAAATCTGCCAAACTCCCCCTTCTGAACCACTGCAGAGGCCTTGTTAGTTCTCCTGCACTGTGGAACAAGTGTTGGGTTTCATTCACCTACTTTATAGTCTTTCATTTAGGATGTTAGCTTGTTCTTTAAGTCTGGTTAGGACGCAAAAATCATCAGTTAGGATATTCCTGAAAATGTGGAACACGTTATTCGTATTGTACCTGTAAATATTTTATATTTTACTATAGCTATATTCTTTGATGTTCTTGATCTTCATCTGTGCTTATAAATACCAAACAGCCCAAACGTCACAGATTGTCTTGCTTTATTATTATTTTCTTGGCTGCACCCCTGTTTGCCACAGTGTCTGGTGGGAGACGTGTGAATATTGATGGGTAGCAAGAGTTTGATTGTGTTATTTTGGCACCGTTTTGTCTCCGTGCATCAGGAATGAATTTTATTGTATTTCTCTTAAATGGTGTTGGGTGGGCTTTAGTTGGCCAGCTGTCGTCCAAACGAAAGCCTTGTAATTCCATTCTCATTGTGGCTATTTTATCATAGCTAACAACAAAAACTACCGCCAAAGGAAATGTGGATTAGCCCCAAAGGTTTACTGGTCACTTTCTCCGGCTTGATAAAGGTTTCATTCTCCTTCCTCTGCACCAGGCGTTTGACTGACAGGAACATGTGTCCTATGGCGGTAGAATGCAGCTGCAAGTATATCATCTGCAGTTTTGGTTGAGTAAATATAGCAGGGAGTCTTGTCAACCCGAGAGATGGATTGTTCTGGGAAAGGAAGTGTTGTCTCCCCTTCCACCAAAATGTTCTTCTCTTGAATTTTTGATTTTCTGAGACGGTGTCAGTCTTTTGTGTAGTCTCTTGTAAACTATCTTCCAAGCCTATTAAAGTTGGAAACTTTAATGGGCTTTTTTTGCTCCCCCACTGACACACACCTGATGCAAGCAATGTATCGGTAAACCAGTTTGTTTATAAGCAGCATATTTTTCTACAAATTTGTGACTCGATTTGAACTCAAGTATTTTTCATTTCCATTCATTTTGATTTTGCATATATTAGCTAAATCATTTATATTAGATGAAAACTACCTTCTAGTTCAGCAGTGTAGTTTATGGTGAAACATACCATTGGGACAAGACCTCATTTATAGTAAAAATGTTTTTATCAGGATAAAGTAGCTAAAAGGTACTTCACTTAAGGTGCACTCTTTGACATTGTGAAGTACCTTATTTTAAGAATGTACCCGCGTAATGGAATAATTTGGAATGCAGATAAACTTTTACTCCTCAAAGTTTAAAAAGAAAAGGAATACTCTATAACTCTCTATAACTGTTATATTTATATAAAATGTTTACAGAATGAATGTAAAGTACACTGCTCTTCTCTCTTGTGTTGCCAGCAGAAGGCACTCAGAGATGCTCTTGTTAATCCTCTATGGAAATACAAACAAGCAACTTGGGCTGACAAATGGATGTCAGTGAGTTCTTGGGTTGCTTTTTTCTAGCATTAGCTTTTAGAGTCTTCGTTTTTTATAAAAAATCCACAAACACTTTGGGTTCTGGTAGTATTGAAAAAAATGAGCTTTAGATCTTGTGTACAGCTTGTTGTATGACTGCTATACAGTATAGAGCTCTCGGTTGTGGAAGAGAGATATTCCATCTATAAACCACGGTCGGTTTAACATCAAATTGAGATCTAGGATTCGGTATGAGGTCAAGTAATTCCCATGGATATTTTTGATATCTACTTTGTCGTACCATAGAAGCAGTAGGTAGAGGGATGGAAACGATGCATTGAATGAAGATGTCTTACCTGCTCACAGTATTCAGACTTTATACGGTAGTGAGCTCCAGCCTTAGTCCTTTAAAGCTTTGAATCTTTCTCCCAGCCTTCCCCCTCCCTAAGCATCAGAGGTCATGTTTTTGACAAGTCTGCAGAGGCAGTCGACAGACTAAATCCTCTCATTTTTATTCATACAAATGCAGGTGTAAAGACGACACCCAATAGATCCAATACCAGAGCTTTGTTTGATTGACATCTCTCTTACTTACCCTGCGCTTATAGCCTTTCCTCTGATGTGGTACGGTTACACTGCCCATCAACTTATTCTTTACCAATATATGTCTGCATTTTGGGTCAATTAAAGATTTCACATTTGTAATGAAATAAGTAAATTAAATATGATTTCTTGTGCAATCATTTTAGGTTTTATCATTACATTGAAGTAGGTAGCTGAATTATTTTGTATATTTGAGAGTGATCCTCACAAATGTCTGCGATATTTTTTGACCCAAGATCAAGAGAAATAATTATAAAATGTTTATTTTGCTTTGTGAAATTAAACCTTGTATTATTTTTTGCATTGTGAAACTGCTTTTATCACAGTTAAGCACAAGTAAAATTCTGCAGTTCACAACCCACAAAAAAAATACAACATACACGTTTTATTTTGTTGTGAGATTCATTCTTGTAGTTTGCTCTTTTGCCTCCGTTTTAACATACACATTATGTGTACTCGAGCTGAAGGTCAAGTGCGAGCATGCTTACAGCTATGCCGCTGTTCCGGCAAGGGTTTCTCCGGGGGCATGTGGGAATATCCTGCTCTCTTGAGGCCCTGTGGACTCTTCTGCCATTTGATATCTGCATGTATATCACACCCCAAATGAACTGCAAGAATGTTGTCCGGTCAACACCGAGAAAAGAGCAGAGTCATAAGTCTGAGGGGAACTTCACATATGCATACATGTTTACTTATGATGACATGTACAATGAAGAAATGTCCCTTTGTGCATAAATAAATACTGCGCATGTAGAGAAAGTACCCTACAAAGGCAACTTCACTTGCTAGAGTGTGGAACCTAGTAAAATTACTTTAAATATTTGTATTTGAAATTTTCTCATGGGCTTTTTTGAAGTTACAACCCATTATTCTCTTGAAAAAGCAACAAAAATGACTCTAGATGATAATCCACATGACAAGGGGGGACTTGAATGTCCCAAAAATATCAATAACTAATTTTTACCCAAAAACAAAGTTACTGCCTTTGCAGGGCAGATTTTTTTGTGCTGTTAAGCAAAAATGGTTCCTAGCTTCGGTCTGCTAGCAAAACACACACATGGGGGTCGGCCAATCATGTCCTTGGTAACACCATCTGAGACCGCAAACAAATAGTAAGTAGAGTGTTCTCAATATTGAATGTGATGATTGCTCCAGCAAGGACATCACTTAACGTTTTAAATTACAGAATAATATGGAAAGAATGTGAGGTTCTGCTTGATGAACTGATCCTATACGATGACCCATTTGATTATTTATGTGTACTGTGCATGAAGGAAGTTTGGGTAAAAAAACTAACCACGTTGTTTTGTGTGTCGCAGGCATTTTATTTGAATGCAATGAAGTGTTCACTCATTTATCGGTCAAGCTCTTATGGCCATATTTTGATGCATACATAACATGGATTAAGCGTTCAATGTGTAAACGTTTATATACAATATCCATTAACCGTCAAAGCTCATGGTTTCAAGGTTGGGTATCTCTCACAATGTGAAAGTCAAAAAGATGAGAGAGGAGCCTAACCTGAATAGCACGAGGTTTGCTGGAAGGAATTTACAACTGTTGTCCCCTGAGGAGGAAGGTCTTCTTCTATTACACCAAATCTGGCATCCCGGGTTTCCATCACAAAACAATCATCACGCGTCCCCAAGTCGTCCTTGCCGCATTCATCTGTCCATCTTAAAGAGAGATGAGAGTGCACGGGATGCACCACTTGTTAATGTTCTGACCTTGCAACCGATCTAGCGTGTAGCTCATTTCTGTGAATTTTTGGCGAGCCTGAATAGTTGTTTATAGAAAAGTTAGTACACTGTGTGGTTGATTGAGTTGTAGTGCAAATTTCCGTCTGTTCGGACGTAAATAGAACCGTGATAAAAAAACAGAGGTCTATTTATGATATGTATAGTTTACTATACAGTAATAAATCGAGATGTAATTTAGATTGTTGTGCTTGGAAGTCGTGGCCGTCCCTAGCTTCTTGTGTGTAGGTGTGTTGAAGTGTTGCTTTAGCACTGTAAATCCAGGGTACATGCTTCATATGTAAGTTATCTGTCCCTGTGGTAAGTTTAACACCCCGCAGCATTGTGCCGGTGTCACTCGGGGTGGCAGCGTGCTCATCATGGCCTCTGTCCCGCTGCATAAAATGCACCATAAGTCGTGATGATGGATGCTTGTCTCCTCTCTGCCAAGCAGCCACCCAGTGCTAGTTAGTAGCTGTAAATCTGGCCAGTTAACAGTGCTCTAACCGGGGACTGACAGTCGGGGCTTAGGCCCAGTGTTAGGTGGGGATGCAACTGTTGTCCTGTTTCAGAGCCCCTCAACAATGTGCTGAGTGCATGCAGAGGCACACAACTATTAATCATTCCACGGCTGTGAAAGTCTCGTAGGTAGGGTACGTGTAGATGGTGGAGGTTGGGGTGGCGGGTTTGCATATACGGATGGGAACAGAGGACCAGATATTAGGGGAGCATCTCATACACAACCATTTTGAACGGTACATCTGTCTTATTTCCTATTTCATTGATAGAGCACACCAATAGATGTACTGTGTTGCTCGTGATGTGATGCTTAGGAAAAATTGATTTGCACTTGATGCTCTTTGAACAGACGGGCTTCTTCTGTGGAGAGTGGTGAAGACATGCTAATTGACTCAAGTTACACTGGCAGCTTTTGTTGTGAGGTCTGCAGTAATCCCTCATCAGCACAGCAGATGATGATGAGCAAACACCGCCGCTTAATTACTTTCTGCCATCTGAATTAATATTGCTCTCATGTAAACACAGATTCTGCTGATCTGAGCGCAGTTTTTTTAAATGCGTCATGAAATGTCCTTCAAACCAGCTTCGAGGCATGAGAATATATGTATGTGATTGCATTGTGAAATCATTCAAATGAACCACATTCTCATTCTTGTATTGTGTCCGAATAGTTTAGTTTTATTATTCTGCTTCCCCAACATAATACATTTGATTGTTTAACACAGCGATTTTCATACTTTATGATGCCAAGGACCCCCAAATAGGATGAACCTTTTGTGAGGGACCCCCTATCTAAAATGCTTATCGTCTCTGTCCTTCTGAAACCTTGTATGTCCAAATTCACAGTTTTTCAGAAAATGGAAAAATATGACAAAAAACATTGTACTTTTTCAAGGATTATATACTGTGTTGACAAGCACTTTTTCATGCTTTTTATTGGTTAGATATTTGCAAAACCCAGTGACAAACATAAAGGGTGATTAACAATAATGATTTGGGACAAAAAAAATCTAAAATATGGAGATGAGGTTTTCGAAGGACAGACGTCATATCCAATTTTTGTGTGTGTATAGAAACGTTAAAAAAATTAGTTAGATAAATAGTAAATAACATATTGTTTCAAAAACCCAGTCCAAAAAAGTAACTATGGTGCGAAAAACTCACTAGAATGATACAATATAAACAATTTTGGAAACTAACATATGCATGAAAAAGCAGATAAACACTTAGAAATGAAACAATAATTATGTTTCAGTAGCCTTAATAATGTTTGCTTAATCTTTTCCCTGTACATTTCCAGGGACCATTGCAATCTTCAGGAGGTTCCCTTATTTAACGAACAATTTAAGTCAATTTGATTTGTTTTGTAATAATGGGAATTAGGGCTAGTGTTTTACACATCCTTTTTGACAGTTTATGATTCAGTGTTTATTTAAAATATTTACTTTGAAATTAAACTCCTTAGCCCGATATATTGGCCAATATGTTTTTACAAATTGATGATATTTTTTTCAGTTTGGCCACCATACAGCACATTTATAATAATGCCACTAAGATTTAAAGCAGGCATTTTCCCAGTAATGCCACATTAAAATGTAGTGGTGGGATACAGTAATTGTATATATAGTAATAATATGTTTAAATTCATATTTATTAAGCCATGTTTAGCTGTCCACAATTAATGTAATGTCATATGTGGACCTTTTCATGTGTTCAAGTCTGTTACTAACTAGGCCTGTAATGCACAAATTTGGTTGTGTTTGAAATCTTGCAGGTTTCTCAGCAGTTCTGCAGTCTTAATGGGAGATGTCAGACACGATACAGCAGAACAATACGCTTAGCTCACGATTCAATGCGATACACGACACTGGGTTTACGATTACGATTGCATCACGATATTCGTAAAAAAAAAAAATGAAACTGACAGATTTTCCCCCCCAAACATGAACTATTTGTTTGTAAAACATTTATTTTGTTAAAGAATTGACAATATTCAAGGTTGAATTAATGAACCGTTTTTATGTAAACTAAAAACCTGAATAGATCTGTCACTGAAAACACAAAACAAAATTTTAACATAAAAATATGAAAAAATATTTCATTTAAAAATATATTGCAGGGCTCCAGACAGCGCCTAAAGCTGTCGCATTTATATTTGTGTACAAATGTACACGCATTTAATTCTGTGGAATTCTGCAGATTCCGGATGACCCTGCTTGTGAGGGAAAACAACTTGAAAGAAAAACTTTGTGAGCAAAACCTATGAGAGGGAAGATTAACTCACAACAGGATAACTAAAAGTATGTGATTAAAACATGTAAGTTCATGTTATGTGGCTGTTAAAAAAATAATTTGGCACCTGCTTTTTTCCACTATAGGAGCCAATGGCTCCTTAACTGCTTTTATTGTCTGGAGCCCTGTATTGCCATAGTCTACGATACATATCTTAATGTTTTTGTACTGCGATATATGATACTTTAATATATTGTTACACACCTAAGTAGAAGGATTTCGAATTTCTGTGCAGATCTGTTGGATTGCTCTTTAATGTTCTGTTAAGCATATTCATATGAGGTGGTAATTGGTTCAGGGTCGGAAGACTTGTGGCAGATGCCTGCACACTCTGTTACCACAGAAGGAGAGGGCATTGGCCTCATATAACTGCTGAGGACATTCATAAAGCAAGGGGGGTATTAAGGTGGGTTCGGGCAGTTTCAACACCTCTGCCTTCATCCCTCAACTCTGATGAGGGTCCACTCTAAAAACAACTCGCAGCATAGCATGCTGACATGTTGATGGGAGAGTCTGTCTTTCCAGGATTGACAAAATGACCAGGTATGTGTAGTTTTTGGAAGCGCCAAGTGCCAGCGTTCATTGTGCAGTTCAGACTGGTGCTATCTTTAACCAGCACAAGGCTGGGGTAAATTTAGCAAAGGGTGACTGACTCAGTTGCCGTTTTTTCTGGGTTGTTTTTATCTGCTGTTTTGGTGCTGTCTCGAACCACCACGGGATCATATCTGATCAGTCATTTTGAAGAAAGGTAGTTTGCATTCCTGTCATAACATACAAGGTCCAGTAGACTTGCTTTTGTGTCCTCTTGAATCCCTGTAAGCCAGTAAGGTGCCAAGTTAAGACTAAGAATTAAACCACATGTTGGTTCTGTTTATTGATCTTTAAGTCAAGTATGAAGTCAGACAGTGTTCTAAATCAGTTAAATATCAAGTCTCTTTTCATTTCATTTCTTCCAAGATTAATTTCAAGGTTAATTCACTTTTGGTAGACCTCCCCAAAGAATCAATAAGTGTTGAGTAGTTTAATTAAAAACAATTAATATACAATAAAATATTAATATAAAGGTGTACTAATATATATAAATATAAAATAAATAGTTTTTTCATTAGGCTGTAGCCAGGGGTGCGTTTCCCAAACAACCACATAACTCGCTGCTTAACCACCATAGTACGATGCATCGTTTGAGAAACTAGCTAGCTACTCACGACTGTTTCCCGAAAACATAGTAACTTTGTCGCACAAACTATGGTTCAACAACATAGTTGATGACGTCACATAGGTGGTGGAATAATTTCTAATTAATCCGTTTAGATTGATTTAATGTAATATTATTGCTGTAAATAATGTACACTGCATCTGAAAACTTTTTTGTGATTGTGTTTTTGCTCTCTATTGTTTTATTTCACGATTTTTAACTCCTAAGTTTCCTCCTAACTTACTCAACATGGATTCCCAGGGTCCTAGAGCACGTAGGTCCAGGCGCATGCACACATTAAAAAAAACAACGCTTCTATTTTCTTGACAAACTAAAAGATGTAAAATTGAATTTGTATATTTAGAATGATGGATATAGATGCACTGCATGTTGCTTGCTTACCTTGCTCAAACGCATGATGTATGTAAGTCTTCATGTCATAATAATAAGGAACTATGCTTCTAACCAGACCTGTAGTTCCAACCACGCAACTTTGCGATGCTGCTTGCGATTGTTCATTCGGGAAACCCTTGAATTTTTTAACTATGCTGGAAAGACGGAACTTGCGGCAATAGTTGGTTAACTATGCTTTTGGGAAATGCGCCTCAGACCGATAACCAAACACAAACCGAAAGTTAACTTCTGGCCAGGCGCGTATACCCTATTAAAACGTCTATATTGAGTTAATATGTTCACAATATTTTTAGCTGTGTCATTTAAGGAAAAAACTATCGTGTATAATGTTTAATCACTGTGACTACGTTTAAATGCACCCTCATAATGCGATTCTAATAGGATTTTGGCAAAATTGCAATTACACTTGTAAATGCAATAATTCGATTTAGATAATAAGATTAAGCTCATAATCGCAGTTAGCATAATCGAAGTAGCATAAAGACGCAATAAGAAGGCATGTAAACACCTTAATCGCATTTATGCTGCTCTGACCAAGGTGCGCATGTGCTTCTGTCATGCATCTTAAAGGGATACTTCACCCAAAATGGAAAATTCTGTCATCATTTACTCACCTTCGAGTTGTTCCAAATCTGTATCAATTTCTTTGTTCTGATGAACACCACAGAGAAAGATATTTGGAAGAATGCTTATAAGATTTTGCCCCCCATTGACTCCCATAGTAGGAAAAATTTGTTTATCATTATTTTTGTTCTGTTAAACACAAAAGAAGATATTTTGAAGAATGTAGGACAGCAAACAGTTCTGGGGCACTTTTTACTACAATTTTTTTCACTATTATGGTGTTCAATGGGGGAAAATCTGTCTGGTTATAAGCATTCTTTCAAATATTGCCGGTTCGCACTGCCAGCAGCACTTACATTACAGTATTTGCAAATCTCTTTAAAAAACGGATCATCGGTCTCCTACATATGTGCAATGTTAGCATAAAACATGATGTGTTGATGTAGTTTAACTGTTTCTCTGAAGGTTATGAGGGTTCAGTCTCGTGGAATAAGTGTCTTGTCACACCCCTAGTAAACATGTTATTGTGATTTAAGTCCTTACTCTGATTATTGGAAAAAATTGCATTATTGGTGCGCATGTAAACGTAGTCATTGTCTGTTTGTTGTAAATAAGCTCTTGCATGGCAAAGGGCAAGACATTTGGTTGAGTTCCATTTTGCATGCGTATCTATAGGTGTTCTGTTCTTCTGATGCCTATCACACCCGATCTCTTCAAATCTGCTTCTGAAATAAACTATTACCCTTTGCTAGGTGTAGAGAGATCAGACGTTCACGTGCTGTGCCGAAAGAGGAATAGCGTACGATAATGGTGTCCGATTTCTTGGAGGACAAAGGTTGAACGTAACGTTAGAGCGAGAGTGGAGATTTCTCAAATTTTATTGACAATGGAGAGACCTGTGATGTTAAGAGGCTTCATTTTTTGCAGGGCTGTCAGGCTGGAGAAATCAAAGCACACAGCAGACCAGCAGTACACTAAGCCCTGGTAGAGGGGGAATGGTCTGGGATGGGGGGTTTGCAGAAATAAGGGCCAATATTAGTATTTCACAGGCAGCGCCTTGCTTGTGTGGCGTTCAGATCCTAAGCCTAGGGCGTCCCTGTGTGAATCCCAGACTGCCTTTATGGACTGAGCTAATAAACCTTTCCACACACACACACACACGCACGCGTGCACACACACACACACACACACACAACACCCCCCCCCCGTACACAGCTGCTTGTTATTTCATGCCCCATAAGGACCCTGTGACCACGAACATTCTAATACACATATCTAATTAAATAGGCATCGGTGTGTGCATTCAAGTCAGACTGTTTTGTCTTGCTCCTTGCTCTAGACACTCACACACAGATTGACAGGCTTATTGGCGAATACAATTTTGCAATGCCAAAGGACAAACATATTTCCTCCAAGTCACCCATATAGCTCACACAAGAAAGCCATGGTTTTACGGGTGGATGGGATTTCATAGAGAATGTTGACAATGTTGTTTTAGCATCATTTATTATGCAGAATTTCATGGAAGTGTTGAATTGTAAAGTGAAGTTTGTATTTGGATAAAGCGTAAACTGTGGTCTAAGGGAACAGGTTGATGTATGTTATTCAAAACTGTTCAAACACTCTTTGCCCACATGCACACGGCAGCTAGATGCATCTGTCAATCTACTTTTGAGGATTTTAGCCCATTCTGTACACACAGAGTTTGGTTATTTATGCTACTGACAACCGCATTCTGTAACCATATTCCAAATTTCTGGTAGTGACAACTGTGTGTACATTGTATCTGCATAGTGTGTACAGAACCAAACGAAACGGTCAGGTCACTCTTTTGGTCGCTGACAGCATGTACTGTATGTATTGACTTAACACATTTTCATTGTCAGTCCCACTCAATGTAGATACTTCTAAACAAAACCGCAATACCGCATTGCTTGAATGTAATACTACTTCACCTAAAATGGTTATTTTAGGCAAAATTTCCAAACAGGTTAAACTGTTGGGATGTTGAGGTTAGGAGTGACTTTTGTATTTAATACACGCATGGATGAAAATTTGGTTTATTAACTCTTTATTCGCTTAAAGTTAGCCGTGTGTACAGAATCTATTTCAACAGGAATACTTCAACTATATATTTAAATTTTCCAAATCGCTTTAAATTTATATTTACATTTACATTTAGTCATTTAGCAGACGCTTTTATCCAAAGCGACTTACAAAGAGTTTAAGGAGCAATAATGCAATTGGTGCCAATCCAAAGTTACTGGTTTCAACAAAAGCTAGACCACTACCTGTTGAGAGAAAGAGATATAGCAGCAGATCAGAAGTTAACACGCAAGCGTAGCTCAAGCTGTATGTGATGCTTATTTACCGTAGCCGTAATGCCGATCATTTACATGACCATGTTTCTACAATATTCGACCGATCGTAACCCACAGATGATTACACCACACTTTAACATGTGCCTTTTTCGTCTTTTACTGTTCTATTTGCCTTTTAGGAGTGCTATCAACAGTGTAGCAGCGCCTACGTTAACATTAGTTTAGTGGGGAAGATCCCAGAGTTGCCAAATTCCCATTCAAGCTTGCCGGAAAACGGCGAGCTTAGAAAAACTGAAATATTTGACAACAGTGAAAGGTCCTCGCAGATCGCAAGCCAGATAAATTGCGCACACAGAAAAACCCACTGTGTAGAAACCATTTCTACTTTTGGACCTTTTTATAAATGTAGTGGAGTAAAAAGTATGATATTTGTCTTTCAAATGTAGTGAAGTTAAAGTACTCAGAAAAAATTATACTGAAGTAAAGTACAGATACTCAAAAAGTGTAGTTAAGTACATTACTCGGGTAAATTGACTTTGTTACTGTCCACCTCTGTGCACGACCAGTGGCACCAGACGGAATTGCAATTTACTTATTTAAACTACTAGAATCAATATGAACAATTATGTTGTAAAATGATATTATACAATCAGACTAAAGCTTAATATTGTGATATTTATCCATTAATTAAAGTATCATTTAAAACAGGAAGTTATTTTTTGCAATCTTCCAAAAGTCTATGGGAAAAATGCATAGGCCTTCAGTCATTTAAAAAAATATGTAATATCTGCGGTACACTATTCATAAATGTGTTTTATAATACAAATGTTTCTATACAGATAGCCCAGGTCCTCAGCTCATGCTGAGATTCTCAGCCTCTGGTTTCTCTTCTGACAAGCTGTGGCTGTCAATCATTTCAGAAGCCTCCTCTTATTTTCCTCACCTAATGGAAATGACTGCGGTCTTAATCTGAAGGGCAGCGGTTGGATGTCTCCTCATGTTTAGGCTTTAGTTTCTTAAAAAAGACTTGTAGTAAAATGTACAAGATGTTTTGAAAATATTTCAGTGTCCGCCGCCGCCGTTGACGCCGTCCAATGACGCCCATCACTCTCTCTTACTCTTCATTGAACCGCTGTGACAAAGCTCAACCGTACGATTAAAGTCCTTAAACCTGCTGCCCGCTGTCGGCAAAGAACAGAACGCTGGCAATGTCAATAACATTCAAGCGGGCTGGCATTAAAAAAAAACAGCTCCTATTTTAGGGCGGCAGCTGAGTTTGGAGCAGAGCGCGTCGTAAAGGTGACACGGGTCAGAACTTTCTTGTCGGCATCGGGGGCGCGGGGGAGAAACAGACGGTCTCAGATGATTAAACAACTGTCAGCCGTTCGCGGAGAGGGGGGTGGCTGCATAAATATTCGATCGAAAGAGGTGACATGTGCGGCCTGTCTTTTAAACCTGTTGACGGGGCTTTCTTAAATAGATTCAGATCAGCGCCGCCGATTACAAATTTTAACAAAAGCCGTCATGCTGACAGGGACAGGAGACTGAGGCTCGGGCGCAGACCCCCACAGCTGACCGGGGGACATGCTAACAACCCAGGACAACAAGGAGGTGATGAGTGCTCTGAAAGCAAAATAGACCTGCCGGTGTGCCGCCGTGCCAACAGCCCTCCCCACGCCCTTGTGCTTATTTTACTGCCTTGCATGGTGATATCCAGGCTTTGCAATTCAGCTTCCACTTACAGAGAAGACTTAACAGCATTTAAGGATCTTGACCTGGCATTGCAAGTTCTGATGGGCAATATTGCTACAAAAATGCTTTTCTTTTATTAGCTTTTGGAATAAATGCAGTTTATATTGGTAATACAAATATGTAATGCAAAATAATATTAGCATAGCAATATAGAAAAAGGTGTAAAACGTATTAACCACATATTGAAGAATTTTCAAAGCAAGGGAATATGCCCTTTTTTCACTAATTTTAACTATTTTAATTTACAATCCTCTTCATTTAATCTTCATGTTATATAATTTTTCTCATGTCAGTGGCCTATAAATGCGAAACAAAAGTGACTTGAAGTAATCTCGATATAATTATCAACAACATTATGTATTTTAAATATATAGGGCATATTCATTACACTGGCCAGGTCTAGTTGCACATATCTTTTATTTTATATTTTAACCATTTGAACATAGGTTTTCCTCCAAATAGTTTTACCTGAATTGTCAAATGCATGTTTAATTTTGTTTTATAAATTGTCATTTTATATATTATTAGTAATAGCAGAACAAAATGAAAACAAATTCATTGGGATGAATGAAAATCGCAAAAATCATCTCGCAGTTTCTCTGTGTACTTCATAGTGTTTGTCTCCAATCTGTCAGCCGTCATGATTTGACTGACATGTGACTGTCACGTCGCACCCCCTCATTGATCTACTCTAGAATGTACAAGGCAGACTTTAGCTATCTCAGTTATGCACTCAAGTCAGTGTTGGTTTTAAACAATAAAAAATCCTGTTAAACTGGCAGCGGTTATGAGTGATGAAATCTTGACCCTGAATTTATGACCAACCTGGGGACATGTGTCACTGTTTATGTCACTGTGTGTGAGTTTTTTTTCATTTTGGCTGAGGGTTGTGGAGGGTGAGGTCACAGTGGGCTGAACTTCTGAACCTGTAGGTTACTCTGTTACCATTTAGTCAAGTTTAGGTAGGGCTAATCCTTGGCTCAAGGCACAGATTCCATCAAACTCAACAGCAGAGATATATAGGTCTGGCCTCAATATAGCAAGCCAACACACTACACTTATCTTTTTGGCAGGATTAAAGGGATAGTTCACCCAAAAAAGAAAATTCTGTCATGTACTGGCCCTCATATTGTTCCATCCAAACCTTTATACATTTATTTGTTCTACTTAACACAGATATTTGGAAGAATGTCAGTACAGTGTTTCCCACAGAATTTTGTGAGACTGGGGGCTAAATGTATTTTCCTCTAGGGTAGTCCAGAGGCATGCTCCCCCGTAAGAAGATGTTGCATATTTTAAAGGTGAAGGTTGCAATCTGGTGCATTTTAAGAGCAGAATTATATGACTCAATCAATAAAGAATACAATAGGTATAGTAGTAATTTAATCATTGGCTCCCTAGATATAAATGGTGATAATAGGGAACAACAAAGGGTAAAATGGGAGTTCACAAACAGTCAAAACATGAAGTGCATGAGCCATCAAAATGAAGCAAAAAAGTGAACTAATTTATTTATTACCATATATAAAGAACCAGTGGTAATAACATGGTAGATCATTTTTCAACGTTTGCTTGATAAAACAATTAATTCGAATTTTTTACTAGAAATGGGGTCTTTTTCACATTGCCATTGTCCCATAATCACTTTATCCGGATATCCGGACCAGAACATCCATACGTTATTTTGATGTGGCGACTGTTTAGAATTACCGTAAGAAAAGCGCACACTCTCTCAGCTCAACATAGTAATGTTCAATTTGTAATTTATTATGTTTTCAACTTTATGCGCGCGTTAAGCAGACCTATCACTTTATATCAAAGTAACACGAGAGCAATTAATGACAGACGCTTTCTACTGCGGTACATGCCGATCGGTCTGAGCAGCGCTGCTTGACGACAAACCAAATATGTTGACAAGTTTGGGACGTGGTGACGTGTAATCGTGTGCTGCGCATCTATATCATTTTTTTTCTTACAACGATAGCCGAAGCTAAAGGAGGAATTTAAGCAGATTCAAATCATTAAAATTGGAGCGGTTGGCTATCAAACTGCGTTCTGTGCCTGAGCAACAAACAAAAATCGGCTACTCTAAACATTTTTCCAAACTAACCTAATAAAGAAACTAAACGAAATATAATTTAACATTGAAAACAAAACTAAACTGTTTTAATACTATTTTAACTATTTATTTATTCTAAGCTATTTTAACTATGTTAACAGTTTAATTCAAATTCGTGCTCCATTGCAGTTGGCAATGAAACTATGCGTTCTGCACCCGAGCCACAATCAAAAATACTCAACATTTTTCTAAAATAACTTTGTTTATTTGAAAAATTTGCCATTAAAAACAAAACTGAACTATTTTAATGGCTGCAACAGCCTGTGTAATGCGGAGGTACATAAACACTGTTGTATTCAGTATGGCTTGGCGAAGTCTCAAATACTGGCCAATTCGCGTGTCTGTGTTTCAACCGCGGAAGCTGAAACGGTAGCGAGCGTGGGTTCGTACGTACAGTATATGTTTGTTTATATTGTGCTGAAGCAACAGACAGTCTAGCTGTGAACAATGGCACAACAACGGAGCAGAATAAGAAACAAATTTTGCCTTGTTTTAAGACTATGGTGGAACAAAATAGACTATGGCAGGCCACCATAGTCTCATCAATGAATGGGAAACACTGCAGTTACCAAACATATCTCATCCCCCATTGACTCCCATAGTATTTTATCCCTACTATGGCAATGGAAATGGAAAATGAGATCTGTTTGGTTACTGACATTCTTCCAAATATTTTCCTTTGTGATCAGCAGAACAAAGAAATGTATGCAGGTTTGGAACGACCTGAGGGTGAGTAAATGATGACAGAATTCTCATTTTTGGGTGAACTATCCCTTTAAGGTCATCGATGCGCTGTTAAATGTAGAATAGAGCCCACATTTCTTAGTTGCTGTAGATTTTTTCGTAGGGAAAACTTCTAGTTGCCATTAAATCTTATCGTTTAAAATCTTCACTCTGGTTTCAGAATAACTCAATCTATTTGCAACAGATCTCATAAGGGCTATTAGAGATTTTATTTGATAATGGTTGGCTAGACTAGTTTTATCAGATTGTTAGATGATGCAAATTAAGAACTTTCCTTTATGTTGATATGGGTGCAACAAATAAATGATTCCATCCCACTGGATCCATTGAATCTAAGTTACAGATCTACTTATGATTGGCCATCTCTACCTCAGCTCGGTTTACGCCATTTTCTTTTAAGGTGACAAAGGGAATAGCCAATTGTTTTTCTGTTTATCAGAGGTGACATGACCATTGGCGCAAGTGGGCGAGGAGGCCCACTGTTGCCATAGCTAAATATACATCCCTGACAGCTTCATAATAGGTTCCAGGAAGTTCAGTTGAAAATAAAAACAAAGCAACATTTCTAGCTGATTGGTTTTGAAAGGCCGTTTTTCCTTGCTGAATGGGAAAAATGTGGACTTCAGCATTCCACGGCAGTGATGCCAGTCGGATTGGATAGGCGCAGCCTTGCGTGTGCAGAACGAACGGGCCGAGATGGAGACGCAACAGACTGCAAAACCTGATTTATGGGAAAGTATTCAGTCACAAAAATAGGATAAATATACAAATTCCCATATCTTTTGAATATTTAATCCATAGAGGAAATAAGTGAAAGACAGATTACGATACTCTACACCAAGTTGTCATTGTGCAATTAACAAAGCCATATCAATGTCATCCTTTTATCTCTGGACCGGCTACAAAACCGGGGTGGTTGACAAGTGCGAAAGGGAATGAGGGTCTCAATTATTCACTTACAAACTAAGCCTAGCAAAGCCTGTAATGTAAGCAACATTGTGTCAAGTTTAGTCGGAAATCTTCAGAGCATTGCTGGCATGTGGATTCACGGCGCATACTTTTACAACATACTTGTCTATTAAATTAGCATGGAGCAGATTTTATTTCCTGCGCTTTAACTTAATAAATTGTTATTCATTTAGAGAAATTGAATTGAAAACTTTCCTTTTGCTGGTTGTATCATTTTAATTTATTGCGTGTTTTACAAATAGAAAAAACCTACAAAAAACATGCACGATTGCTTGCGCAATACGCAGACGTTGCGGCGAGATCTCCATTTGTTCTCATGTGAAAACAGAGCTTGAATGTTTACAAACACCTATCTTGCTGTTGCTATCTAAGAAGAATTTTGTCATGAATTCATAAAGATAATGCACTCCCTGGCCTTGGGCCCATGCGCTCAGCTGTCCCACATTACCACACAGTATGGTGGAAGAACCACTTAACGCCGGCCGGTTTAAAATTACCGCTCTCCTGGCAAACGGCTGCAGTATTCTGGTCTTCCACCACTTCTGTAAATTGTGTTTGTATTTCTTTTTTGCCTCTCCGGTTTGGGGTAAATTATGTGCTGAGAGATGTTTTATGACAAACAGCAAACCCCAGGGAAGTGCACTTTAGACATCACTAGAAAACGTTGAGATGGGATGGGAATTTGGCTGGAGTGCTTTTGCTCTTCAAACTCTCAGCCCACGAATGGAAACTAAGAGGCCGCACACGTTCTTGAAGTCACGCGCACCCGTAACCGCCGTCCGAGCGCTTTGTGTGTGCGCCCTCGTACCTGTCTGCTTTTGATCGTGGCAGGAGTTAAACCGGGCGTAGTTGATGATCACGTTGTGCTCTCTCACCCTCTTTCCATGCAGGGCCGGTTACAGTATCGCAGACATGCAGACCCACAGACCCACAAGGGAGTAATTTATGACAGTTGTCGCCTTGGTCTGCTAAGCTGTGCAGGGCATTGCCCGCCACTCTCGGCGTAGCATTTCAATATCCCGCTGGGAGTACACCCGATAGGCTTTAATGTTTGCCCACTGTGGGGACCTTATGCTATCACTGCACAGAAATGTTGTCCCCGAGCCTGTGTTGTCCAAAGTCACCAGCTGTTACCATGGAGAGAGTTTTTGGCACTGACATGAGCAGTTCTTCTGATGTCGGTGGACCATTGTACACTCATTGTGTTTTTCCAGTCTTAAAATTACTCTGCTTTGTAGTTGAATATATTGTTAGATTTTGGGAAACCTTGTTGGGAACTTTACGAATAAAGATGAACATTTGAAAATTGAGTTTACATTTATATTTGACACACATTTGGCCAATGGTAGTCAAACGGGCCCTGGAACTGTTTGCTATCCTACATTTCTTTTTTTCTCCTACTATGGTAGTCAGTGGTGGCCAAGAACTGTTTGGTTACAAGCATTTTTCTATTCTTTCTCTGTGTTCATCAGAACAAAGTAATGGATACAGATTTGGAACAACTTGGGGGTGTGTAAATGATGATTTTCATTCTTGGGTAAACTGTTCCTTTAATGCTTCCCATTTCTTTTCAATACTTTTATAAAAGAATCTCTTCCCGACTACTCATTTTTACTAAATGACCAATCATCCAGAAAAGTAGTATCCATGTTGGTTGTGTAGTGCAGTGGTTCTCAAACTTATTGCTGCAAGGCGGCCTAGGGCTGGGGGATTAATCGAAAAGTAACCGAAACCGACATTCGAGACCTCTAATCGACGTAATTTTACCATGTCGGTTATTTCGATTTCTTTCCCTTAAACATCCAATGTCGATGGGTGCCGCTTACCTCACATTTTTCTTATCAAAGCAAAAGAGACTTAAAATACAGCATTATTTCTGGGCGTACACACATGTAAGAAAGTATTCGAAACTTTAAGTGGTCTACTTTTACAACAAAGTGTTGTGATTTTGTAAATTAAGAAAAGTAACAGGATGCATTATCAGCCGTGTCTGTCTTCACTCCCATATTTCTGAAACGTGTCACTAAACGGATCCAAAACTCTGCAAATACGTATCACACAAACATGAAACGTATGTCTAAAGAAAGCTTAAAATGTCAAATTCAGATTGAAATCAAATGTTCCATGTTTATGTAATATGCATGGAAGACAGGTGCAGTTGAGAAATAAAATTTTTTGCTCCCGTTTAGTGATCACAGGCCTTTTATTCGAAAAATATGCATATTGGGGGAAATATGGATGTACTGAAACACGTTTACTTCATATTCTTTTAGACGGACTTGTGAGTTTTAAGCTCCGTTAAACTATAAAAACTCAGTTCAACTCCATCTGTTTCTTTCATGCCACAGCTCTTATGACTGCAGGATGTGTCTCCAGGGTCCTAAAGTACACCCATTTTTCACGGCACATGCAGACAGATGATTTGCTGATTTGTGTTGCATTTGTTCTACTGTCTTCAGCTGCAGCAGAGGCAATGTTTCCAAAAAATAATACGAAAATGTGTATTGCTCGAAATGTTCAATAAATAACCATAAACAGTTTGTATTTTAAGATTATTTTAAAATAATATGAGATAAGAAATGTTTAATTAGAACAAATATATTTACAGAACAAACCATGTCAGTGAACTACGTAAGTGAACTACAGTAAAAAAAACTAAGAAAACTAAATAAATAATCAAAAACTAAATAATCGTTCAATAATCTTTATCGAGAGAAAAATTTCAATTAATCGAGATTTTGATTTTAGGCCAAAACGTATAGCCCTGGCAAGGCCCCCTTTGTGTAGTGTGCATCGCTTTGCGGCCCCCAAAAATAAAGACTTTTAATTCAACCAAAAACATATTCAGTTATTCAATTCTGGAACATCAATTCTTTTGATTAGTGGCCTTATTTTTATGATGTTTGATTGCATAACATTTGTGATACATTTCTATAATTTATTAAATACCACAATACATGTGGCCCCCTAGATCTTGGGTCCCCCCAGGGGGCAATAGCTTCCAGTTTGAGAACCACTGTGGGCAGGTCAGTTGGTGTTTACTTTACGTAAATTACTAAACAATTCGTGTCGCATCAGCGGCTCACACCATGCAAAAAACAAGGGCAACTGATGTCATGTGATCCACAACACAGACACAGTACAGCATCCCCTAACATGTAAACACGCTCATTGACTCACACACATGAGAATCCTCACAGAGCTCTTCATTGATGCTTTTCTGCACTGTTTGGGCTATTCCTCACTAGGCCCTCTGCCCTCTCATTCACTCTCTCACTCGCAGCAAACCGAAACAGCTCAGATTAAGATTAATCCTCCTTAATGCACCGGCTCATAATATAGTCATTAGGTGACTTGAGCCTAATCCAGCCCATCTAACCACCGCGCTTTATAAAACACACGCAGGATTTGCTGTCAATGCTTGGAGGCTGGAAACACAGCATCACTTATAAATACAGCCCGGGCTGATACTTAATACTGATTAAGACTTTGCTGAATGGTAAATGTAAATGAAGAGCTTGGTGTTAAACTGGAGTGTGGATGGAGAGGGAGGCCATCTCTGGGGAGGAAGCATTCACATTACATCAGTTGATTTTATATTTACAGACTTTTGTGATATTGACCTATGGTGCACATGTAGGTGGAACTTTGATAATAGAGAGTATATAGAACATTTTTAAAAATCTTATTGAAATTTTAGGTTTCATCTGTATGCTGATTGGTGGTTAGACGATGAATTCTTTGCTCTCTGGCTTGTGGTGGTAGTATCCCGACAGCATGCAGTAGCAGCAACACAGCTGGCTTCTCTTAAACTGAAGGACCCAAGAGAAAGCTCAGCACCCGGGAGATTAATCAGATGTTGTCTTCTACTGCTGAAACTTCACAACTGGACACAAGCCAATGTCAGGGTCCTTTAGATACACACTGACTCTATCCCATAGTTCGCCACAAGCCAACATCCGCTTCTACGTGTGTTAGGCATAGTAGTGTTATTTGAGTGTTTGTGAAATGCTAGTTGGGGATAGTTAATAGAAAATTAAAATTATTTTACTCACCCCCATGTCATTCCAAACCTGCATGACTTAATTTCTTCTGCAGATCACAAAAGAAGATATTTTGAAGAATGTTGCTAACCAAACAACATTGGACCCCATTGCCTTCCATTGTATGGACACAAACCACAAATACATTTCTCAAAATATCTTCTGTTGAGTTCCACAGAAGAAAGAGTCACATGCATATTTTTAAAGATATAAGGGTGAATAAATGATTATACATTAAATACACTTTTTTTTAGCTTTGTTAGCCAGTACAACCCTGTCACATCCCAGGACAGTCAACTGCCTGAATCCAGTAATGCACATTTCAAGCATGTTGCATTCTCTTCTCTTTTTTCCCAGCGCTGACTCAAACAGTAGTAATTGTAGGCCGGGCTTGTTTTAGTATGCGCCTCGGTGTCTGTGGCTATCGTGTCTTGCTAACACAGTAGCTCAGGCCTGTTGTTTAAATCTACAGTGCGTGGTTGTGGGATATGCCCTCGCACCCCATGGGAATGCCATTAGTGTGGAGCTGAAGGAACACAGCAGGTGAAACAAATAAGGCCCAGATTTTTTTTTCTCCCTCTCGTCACCTCTCTTTTTTTCTTTTCTCACTCTCTCTCTTTCATTCTTTTTTTGTGCAGTTGCGGATGATGGTACTCACCAGGAGTGCTGTGAAATGTGCTACGCGCCAGAGCATGTGTGCCGATTTATCCTGCCGAGCTGACCGCTCTCCCAGGCTTAACCTCTCGGTGTACACCAGCCAAGCCCCCCGCAGGCCCCCATGCCCTCGCTCGAGACTCCACAAGGGTACTCGCTCAAAGGAAAGGAGCGGAAACAGGGTCTTGCGTTGCCTGTTTGTTTTTCCTCTAAATAGAGGTGCTAATTTGGGGCCGTTCCAGCTGAAGGACACACCGTGTCCACTGAGTGGCGGTCTGAAGCACTCCTCTATATCGGCATGAAAACGATAGGGTTGAATCAGACTGGATAGGAGAGTGTGTGTGGTGTGAAATAGTTATCGGGAAGAGAACGTCTTGTCTGTGGATGACTACAGCGATCATGTAGCCATTTTAAATGCTGGTCTCATCAACGAGCTGTCAGCGCTATTAGTTAATGAATTTGTTTCAACAAAACATCATTTTGCTCTCTCTCATGACACCAGGAAGTTTTCACATTTTTGATTTTGTGGTCACTAACACTAGGCCTAACATTTTGTGTTCCACTGAAGAAAAGTGGTATATTGGGTTGGGTCAACATGAGTAAATTAAAGGGATACTACTCACCCTCAGGTTGTTCCAAACCTGTGTAAATGTCTTTGTTCTTCTCAACACAAAATAAGATATTTGGAAGAATGTCGATAACCAAACAGATCTCATTCCCCTTACACTGCCATAGTAGGGGAAATAAATACTATTGGAGTCAATGGGGGATGAGATATGTTTGGTTACTGATATTCTTCCAAATATCTTCCTTGCGTTTAGCAGAACAAAGAAATTTAAACAGGTTTGAATTGACAAGAAGGTGAGTAAACGATGACAGAATTAAAATTTTTGGGTGAACTGTCCCTTTAAGTGACATGGTAAAATGTGCACCATTGTTAATTTATTGCCATTGAAACGTTACGCCACATCATGCTGCCAGCACGTCACTAAATCAACTTCTGCTAGGATGCATTCGCAGGCATCCCGAAGACTTCCCATCGCACAGCACAGGAAGAAACCTTCAGCAGCACATTCCTCAGGAAGCGTTCGGCGGGACGCGCTCACGCACAGCGGAACTGGAATCCGTACGCTTGCCATCTCTCAAATGTTTTAATTCAGCATGATAAAACATCCGTTATTTATAAGGTGATTGAGCGTAACGTATTTTGGAACAGGAGTCCATCCATCATGAGCAGACAGCAAGCTGTGAAACGCATTACTGTACAGCCAGACCCGCTCTACAGCGGCCAGCTCCGCTCTGCTCTGCGGTCAGCCGGAATAATGTGGCTTCTGTTCAAAGTATGCAGCATACAAAATACATTTTATTTGCAGGATAACAGGTGCAAGCCAGGCAGGGAATGGCCACTAATGAAGTCATGGTTTATGAATGCATGTTTTTTGGATTGGGTCCTTCTAGTTGGTTTTAGGTAATTTCCAAAACTGTCTAAGCACACACTTGCATCTAGTATTGAGGTAAGATTTAAAAATATTAAAATATATATTAAAAACAACAGGGCTCAAGACTGCGAGCAAATGGTCACATTTTGCGACTAGTTTTTGAGACATTACAAGCAATTTTTTACAACTACTGGATTTTTTTCTAGTTGTAATATCTCATGTGAAAAGCCGAGTAGATCGCGAGGCCACCAGTCTAGGCCTATGTTTGTGAGAAGGAGAGCGTCTGGAGCTGTGCGCGGCTGGGTTACCCATCATTTAAAGGGAGATGATCAGCCACTCTAGTCAATGCTTTTGTTTATACCAGGCGCGCAGCAGCAAAGCGTCCCAAAAGCGAATCTACGCGCCGCCTCGCTAAAGATACGCACCCAGTCTATTTTTGACGTGATGTTTCTCGCCGTCTTCGCGTTGGTCACAGCTCAGCTCATCAAGTTGACACAACGTGAGCGCATAACTACGATTCCCTTTTTGCTGTGACAGAATTTTTGAGGCTGAGGACGAACGATTTGATATTTGAGACGTTGATTACTTGAGACAGCGCTGAATCGTTTCCAATCCGTTCACAACAAGAATTTTAAGTTTTATGTGAAGTTATCTTTACATTGTGTTGTGAATATGATGAACGTTGTCCTTAATACACAATTAATTCATCTTAAGAACGGAAGACGGGCCCTTTCGTTTTGCTTTAACACTATACACAATCAAATATATACTTCTTCGTACAAGCTGACATGCACATTTTCTGTTGGTTCAATTGAATTCAGAGTAGTAATTTGGTCTGTTGTATTCAGAGTTCAAACAGTACTGTAGCACTTTAAGCTTGAGCAGAACAAAACCACTATCACCTGCATTTAAATGCATAGACAGGTAGTATTTTAAAACTATTTTAACACATTTACACATACTTACATTTCTGTACAAATGTAAACGCATTTAAAACTGTTCCACCAAGTTCTGCAGTTTTTCCCAATATTTTAGCACAGAATTAACAAAAAAGTCTGTGGATTCCGTATGACCCTGCTATTGAGTTATGTCATATCCTTCTGAAATGAAAATAAAACTGCACATCGTAATTTCTGTGAGTTAAGTGAAATAAAAATTAATTATAGGGCCTAAACGATTAATTACGATTAATCGCATCCAGAATAAAAGTTTTAGTTTACATAATATGTGTCCGTGTATTTATAAATACAAAAACATGCACATAAATGTACATGTGTATATATATTTATATATTTTTTGGGGTAAATTATTAATATTTACCAATAATTTAAATTACATATAAATGTTTATTATATTTTAGATGTTTCTTAAATATATGCATGTATGTGTATGTGTTTATAAACACAAAGGTAATACGCACAGTACACAGACATATATTATTTAAAAAAAAGTTAGTCTGGAGCCCTGAACAAGTTCAGATTTAATTGTGTATCAACTTTTCACAGAAGATATTTAAAACAGCTTTATATAAAATTCACGTTTCCACATGAAAATGTTTCCGTCAGAAGTTTTTTTTGCTAAAGTGGCTCTTAGCTGTATACCAGTGCTTTTTTATTTGATGATTTTAAAGATATCAAATGATTTTGAAGTTTAAAAAGTAGTCAACCGTTATAATGGTTATAAACATTGTTTTAACTGCTCTGTAATTGGCAATTGCTGAATCTCAAATTATCCAACAATTCTTCTTGACGTTTGTTCAAACCATGATCTTAATCTCATATGTTTTCAGTCAACCAATTTAGAAGCTGAACTGATGTTTAGCTGGTTGCAAAAGAAATAAACAAGCTGATCAAAACAAGATGTAGTGAAGCCAAATGTAAAAAAAAAGAAAAAGAGTCCGCTTCTGATAGTTTGTTTATCAGCACATACAGGTAAAATGTAGAAATTGCAGTGCAGTTAAATAAAACAAAAATATTTAGCATCGTTCTCCTTTACTTTTTATACTCATTCTCACACTCGCAGCATTTCACCCGTCAAACCCAGCAGTGTTTGAATCTGCTCGAAATGACTGCAGGGCGATTTGAACAAAGCCCCTTAGGTCAAAGGTCGCCCTCAGCCCTGCTGTTTATTTGTTTGCTTTTGTCACTCAAAATCTCTTCGGCACTTTTTTTTATTATCAGCCTCAAGGTGCAGCAAACAAAGCCTGGGCCGCTCCTAGAGAGCGGGAGAGAGTGATGAGGTGCAGAAGAGGCTGGGATTAGGGTTGAGGGCTAGCTAAACAGGCCAGTTGTTTATCTTTGTGAAGTGAAGGTAGTGCTGTGCTGTCACTTTCTCATGCCTCACATAAAAAACACGCTGCTCGTCGTGCTTTTTGCCCGGTGAAGAGAAGTTCAACGTTGGAGCACTTTGACAGACCATTGTTTATTAGTTTACATAATGGTAAAAAGCTTTGATCTTTAAGAACCAGATGCTTGATGCATCACAACATTAACGTTATTTTTAATACATTGTTTTGTAGATTGCGCATGTTTTTTTAGAGTAAGTAAAGTTGTTTTTAAGAGATCATGTTAGTTTTTGGGGCGTTGTGCTAGCAGCTCAAAGGCCATGGGTTGGATTCCCACCCGATGTCCAAACTTTTTTTTCTTTCAATGCTACCTTTTTGTGTTTGATTAAGTGGAAAATTCAGATGCAGCTCAACAATATAAATGTGAGCAATATTTCATCCCCCTCATGCTAAAATACTGCTTTGATATCACGCTGTAAGGGGAAAAAAATCTTCAACGAGTTTCTTTGGAAGCTCTTGGAAAAGTTTTAATTTCTCTGGGGCTTTCAAATTGCCTGTTTAGGTTGTGGTGAGCATTGTTCTGCGCATTTATAAAAGACCAGCGCGGGTCGTACCGAGCGACCATATGGAGTTCCATAACATTGTTACAACCTAATTGCCCCCTTCGACAAGTGCCAATTTTCTTCAAGAGACAGGAGAGAGGAGCGCGGTCGGACGAGAGGCGCGTTGACATGCGTCAAACTCCTCCCCACAGATGGATCAGGCTGTGGTCGGGGCCTGAGATGAGAAGTCTCCCTGGGTTTGTTTTAGCCGTGCTGGCCTTGTTAGTTCGTCCCTCTCCTACTGCATTAAAGCAGGCTGCTGGAAAGGCCCGACTCTAATTCCTCTAGCAGATCAATAACCATCAGTATTTGGTTTTGGGCTGCTGGGTTGGTCATGGGATGATCCCTAACTGCACCTCCCCATCCCCCTCGCTCGCCCCGTTTGCAACCCTCGTGGTCTGGGGTAATTTTGTTTGGAGGTAATTTTAACTGTGAGCTTGTGAACTGTATCTCAATTGAGTCTCATTTGGTACTTGTCTGTAGTGGGCAGCTTACAGACTACAGAGTGTACGGGGTGGTTGGATTCATTCAGAAAGTGAGGAAATAAATGAGTGACTCTTGTTCCTTTTAATGCATCAACTAAATAGACTGTGAAACTCAAGATAACATTAATTCATTTTATGATTCTAGCAATGCAAATTCAAAGCCTTTTTTACATTTATCTCTTGTATCACTGCGATGAGCTTAGTTCTATATATTTTGAGAATTTTTTTTATATGAAGACATAAGTGCACATATTTTGATGTACCGAGTTCTACAGTTACAGCAGGCGTGTGCTATTCTTTGAGTAATTTCATTCATTTATTTTGTAATATTGAAGTATTAACAGTAAAGGGCAGTGTAGCTGTTTATAGCCTGACACAAGGCACTCGGCCCATGTAATTGACTAAAATATGTGACATCGCTGCCTGACAAATTAAGTTATTCACTCCTTTGTGATTAAATTAAGCAAATACAAAGGCCCAGCAAGTCTAGTACTGAGAGTCAGCCTCTGTTTGTATTACTGCTGGTGTAGTCTAATCATTGCTGCTCTGAATAGCAATGACACGCACGCACGTACGTACGCACACACACACATACAGTCTATAAAAGTGGGTGTAAAATAGCCTTTTCTAGTTTGCATGGTGTAACATGTGGCACTTATGGAATTCTTATGTGTCTGTGGTGGCTCGGTTACATTTACTACAGGGGGAAATCTCAAACAGTTTGGGAAACTGGATACAGGATCATTTGTGTGCATTTTTCCCCTGGTAATGCACAAGATAGACTATTCAAAGTCTTCGTGTAATGACCCACCAATACAGTGTACTCTTTGGTGGTGCTATAATACGTCTTAAATTCTGCCATGAGTGTAGAAAACAACTGCCTACGTTACAGTAAATAACACTTTAATAAAAAACTGAAAATGTTTGGTAAGCTGTAAAATAGATTATATGCACTCCTGTGTGGTAATTTCTCAATGTGACTCTAGTTTCAGTAATTGTTGTGGAAATATGTCTACCGCTGTATAAATGGGCTAACAAAAACTAATGGTTGACTACTTTTTATTGTTGCACATTTTCTTTAGTCATACGACCCTTCCTTAGTGTATATTCAATTAACGTTACATTTACATTTAATCATTAAGCAGACGCTTAATTCCAAAGCGATTTACACATGGGGTACACAATCGAAGCAATTGGGACAACATAAGGACAACAAAAAGCATAAGAGCAATAAAAAAAAAACTGGTCTCATATAGCCTACCAAAGTATACAGAACTAAGTTGGAAGTTTCTTTTTTGAAAGAGTAGAAAAAAAATAGAAGTCAGAACTGATCGGTCAGGTGGTGACGGAACAGATGTGTTTTCAGACGATTCTTAAAGATGGGTACAGAATCTGCAGATCTTGTAGCAGTGGGCAGATCATTCCACATAAGTGAAACCGATCCAGAGACGGTACGTGAGCAAGATTTTTTACCTTTTTGTGATGGCACTACAAGACGTCGTTCGTTTGCAGAGCGCAGGGATCTGGCAGGTACATACGCCTGATTTAGCGAGTGGAGATAAGGGGGTGCCAAACCAGTGGTGGTCTTGTAGGCCAGGAGCAGAGTCTTGAATTTGATGCGTGCCACTATAGGGAGCCAATGTAACTTTATGAAGAGAGGAGTGACGTGTGCTCTCTTTGGTTCATTGAAGACGAACAGAATCATCTGTAGAGGTTTGGTTGTGCAAACAAGTCCAGCCAGTAGCGCATTGCAGTAGTCCAGTCTGCACAGAACAAGAGCCTGCACTAGGAGTTGCGTAGCATGCTCTGATAGGAAGGGTCTAATTTTCCCTATATTGGAGAGGATGAATCTACAGGACCGGGTGGTGCTGGCAACCTGATCTGTGAAGTTAAGCTGATCATCGATCACCACTCCCAGGTTTCTGGCCTTTCTGGAAGATGTGATGGTTGATGAGCCCAGTTGAAAGGAGAAGCTGTGAGTCTTTGTGTCTGCCGGGATTACAAGCAGTTCTGTTTTTGCAAGATTCAGCTGCAGGTGATGGTCCTTCATCCAGAGCGAGATGTCGGCTAGGCATGCTGAAATGCGTGCAGAAACAGTTGGATCCTCAGGCTGAAAAGACAGGTGGATTGTATATCATCCGCATAGCAGTGATAGGAAAAGCCATGTTTCCGAATGACAGAGCCTAGGGATGTCATGTATACAGAAAATAGCAGCGGACCAAGCACTGAGCCCTGAGGCACCCCTGTGTCGAGATGTTGGGACTCAGAGACCTCACCTCTCCAGGATACTCTAAATGACGTACATGAGAGGTAAGACCTGAACCATTGTAGGACCATTCCAGAGACACAGGAGGATGTGATGGTTAACGGTGTCAAAGGTGGCAGATAGATCCAGTAGGATAAGAACAGATGAGTTAGTGGCGTCTCTTTCCAGTCTCAGGGCTTCAATGACAGACAGCAGCGCAGTCTCAGTGGAATGACCGCTCTTGAAACCTGACTGGGTGCTGTCCAGGAGGTTGTTCTGGGTGAGAAAGGATGAGAGCTGGTTACATGCAACATGTTCAAGAGTCCTAGCAACGAAGGCGAGGAGAGATACTGGTCTGTAGTTTTCTCACCACCTTAAAGGGACAGTTTACCACATAATGAAAATTCTGTCATCATTTACTCACCCTTGAGTTGTTTCAAATCTGTAAAAATGTCTTGATTCTGATGAACACAGAGAAAGATATTGGAAGAACGCTTGGAACCAAACAGTTTTTTGCCACCACAGACTACAGTAGTAGGAAAAATTGCTTTATACATTTTAACTTTGTTCTGTTGAACACAAAAGAAGATATTTTGAAGAATGTTGGAAAGTAAACAGTTCTGGGGCACTTTTGACAACCACTGTTATTTTTCCTACTATGGTAGTCAATCTCTGCTCAAACATCTCTGTTTTCATCAGAAAGAAATATTTTCAGATTTAGATCAACTTGAGCGTGAGTAAATGAAAACAGACTTTTTTGGGGGGTTACTTTAAATCATAACCATGTTAAACTAAATTTTCATCAATTAGCCAATTATTTATGTGATCTACCAGCTCTGTGCCTTCTAAGACCCATTTCATCATCCCCGGATATGTTCTTGAAGACAGTTTTAAAATTGAATGTGCTTGCTCAACGCTATCCTCAACCGGGCCCTAGCGCTTTGTTCATTGATAGTTAAGACCCTCAACCGCTTAAACTGTGCTCTGTTTTAAGCCCTTTCTGCACCAGTGCCAATACATGTGCATGTGCAATGTGTGGAAGCAGCCTCTTTTGCTCTGGGCCCTCCCAGGGGCCGAGGGTCTGGGGCTATTTGCTGTAGTACCAGACACACTCGGCTGCACAGGTCTGCTGTTAAACCAGACTCAATCCATCCATCAGTGTTTGAGTGTGTACACCATGCATATCTCAAAAAAAGTAGACACACTTTCTGCAGTACATCAGTAGGGATATTTGTTAAATGTGTTAACAGCACTGCATCATGTAGTGTTAAATATCTCAATGTGGCATTCATTTATACTAACAATTCTTCTGCTAGTTATACAGAGGGGTAGTTGAACCTTCAGGGAGATTGTTAGTTGCCGTGCCATGTCGTTGCTCTCCGAGGTTGTTCTCAAAGGACACTCACATACTTCTAGACTCAAAACCATTAGCCGAAGAAAACATGGATGGGTGGCCGACTTTAATCCCGTTTTCATTTTTGGCAATGTCACACAGAGGTCAACCTGGTTACGCCGTGATTGTCTCACCATCATGGTCTAACACCTCGATTTCTTTATTTCCTTGCGTTGTCCTGGAGATTGCTCTGAAGTACCGAGTCATAT
Organism: Triplophysa siluroides; assembly: GCA_006030095.1. Classification (NCBI taxonomy): domain Eukaryota; kingdom Metazoa; phylum Chordata; class Actinopteri; order Cypriniformes; family Nemacheilidae; genus Triplophysa; species Triplophysa siluroides. Next base: position 1,979,462 of record VCII01000868.1, on the reverse strand, counting down.
TTAGCCTTTATTTAGGAAGATTGTCGCACGTGGGGGGAGGGAGACAGACGGGCCGCTGATGGAATACCTATGCTTGCCGATGGCCGGCCGGATCAATACAACACAATTGAGTTCTCCAATCTGAGAGACTAGCTGCAGTGAAGGTGGCACTTACGGGGTGATCGCCTCTGATGAAGACTTTATTAGCCTCTATTGACAGATTCATTTGAGATCCCTTTCCCTTCATCACCCCCCACAATTCACGCTCCCCTTTCCACTGTAAAGTAATATAGTCTAAGCCCACCTTTAAAAGTTTCAGAGATTGATGAAACGGTTTGTTATTTAGTCCTGTGTTTTCGAAGCTTCGAAAACATTTCGCCGACTTGATCTTAAAGTAACTTTTGTTATTCTTTCGCCGTCCTTGATTTTCTTCTTTCATGAACTCGGGCTAAGCCCGAGACCCCTGTTATCAGATACCGCAACAGTGTCAAAGCGTTTTCACTGTAGGACCGAGGCTTTCTCCCCCGAGAATACAAAGAAAACATCAAGTCCCCCCCAAAGAAAGATTTGCTTTTGGAAGCGAGTCTAGAAGCAACCTGGCCGGGGATAAGACAAAGTGTGGAAATTTTCAAATCATTTTATATTTTATCTCCAAACAAGCCGAAGGCATATTAGATATCACGAGCTAATACTCAGCGGTCATGTGTGCGCTCTGTAAAATTGGCTGAGGCTCGTCGCAAGCTTTGAAGTCGCAAGTTGTTTTTTTGCGTCAAAGTAGCTGTTCGGGGGAGCCCTAATCCGCTCAGTATTGCTATGGGGAGCAGCGCCTCAGATCGACACTTGCGGCAGGTTTTCGTGACTCCACTAATTTTCCATTGTTATTTTACCTGGTTTGTATTTTGTGGCCCTCGCCCCCCTCTCGCCGCTTCTCTCTGAGGAGCTGTTCCCCAAGCCGGGTGGATTGGCCCGGGGTGCTTTCCCATCCACAAGTAAAGAGCTTGGCGTAGATAATGAAGTGTGTTGCATCCTCGGCTGCAGCTGTGTTTTGTAGGCTCTGTTAGATTACGGCTTTATGTGTGGTGAATTTGGGCTTATTTCTTATAAGAGTTTATCAATAAACTCAAAGCTGGTTGCTGTGTTCATATTGTGCATCTGGGCATTTGTTTCTTTGAGTCTGCTTTTTTTATGTATACAGTACATGCTTATCTCCATTCGCAGTCCATGTGGCTTGTCTGCTTTATCCCAAGTGTTCTGAAGTCAAACGTTAGCCTTGCGTAACAAACCGACTGTTATTTAAGTTGAAACTCTTGTGCCATCTTTGATTTGAGAGCTATGACATGGGGTACGATTTTTTTTTTACTGAACCGCAAACCTCCTCACATTAAGCTATCATGTGACTTGGAGTTTTGTTGACGTTTATACAGCGTTTTTGTTACTTTTGTACTTTCTACTACAATTTATTTGTCCTGTTTAGAGCCAAAGAGTTCAAAATCAAATCTTTTAACAACTTCCAAGGAAAAACACACAAGTTTTTAATGACACCATTGACACCATTATATGGCGAACTGTGTCTGTAAGAAAAGGCAGATATCTGCTTTTTAAGTAATGCCTGTATTTTAGCAATCGTTCACACTGTACTACCATCTTGAAAATTACAGCATTACAAAAAAATACTAGTATCAGTTACTGCGATTTATACAAAAAAGAAAGTATGGCTACTCTTATGCTGTCGTGTGGTATGGGTGCATCCCTAATGATGAGAGAGAGGCTTTCATTTTCCCAGCAGCTGTTCCTTCAGTGTCCACCCACCCCAGCCAGTTCAGTCATTTTCATTAATGCTAAATCCTACATCCTACACAGCTGCTTTAAAAAAAGAGCTTTTGGAAACAGAGTTGTAATAAGATACCCGTCTCGACCAAGGTGAATAAGAAACAGCCCGTGCTAAACCCGCTCTCGCTCTCGCTTTCTCTTTCTCTCCTTTACATCTTGTTGTGCACATCCGCACACAACTTCATAATGTCATCTGACACACCTCTAAGAAATCATTGGTCATGTACATAGAATTCTGATTAATAAGGTGTTCTTAACTATTGAATAATTTGTCCTACAAGATAAACAGCTGATGTCTCATCTGTCATGTGTTTATACCAGCCGTGGCTTTTCTCTTGACCTTGTGACTTGTCTTTCCAGATCTTTCTGATGTGGAGCCCAATGTGTTCCTTAGACCCTTTCTGGAGGTGGTCCGCTCGGAGGACACAACCGGACCAATCACAGGCCTTGCTCTCACCTCGGTCAACAAGTTCTTGTCATATGGCCTCATAGGTAAGCTTTTATTACACCTGCTTGTTCAAGATGTCGTCTTGTACTTTACCAGGTGCACAGAATTTATAAAAAATTGCCCAGGGCAAAAATGTACACGCCCCTGATTCTTAATACTGTATGATGTTACCTAAACAATCAATGAGAGTTTTTATGTTTAGTCATAGTTGTTTAAGGGTTTCTTGTTTGTCATGAGTCATTAGACTGTCCACTGATCTTCAAAACAATCACCCAGGTCCTCCACAATCTTTGCTTTTTCAGCATTTCTGGCTATTTTACTCATGTCCAGCAGTAACTGGACAGACTAATGACTCATGACAAACAAGAAAACCTTAAACAACTATGACTAAACATAAAAACTCTCATTGATTGTTTAGGTAACATCATACAGTAAGAAGATCGTGTAAACTTTTGCCCTGGGCTGTTTTTTATAAATTCTGTTATTATTCTTTGTCTTTTGTGTGAATTTTATGTTAACATTTCTTTAGTGAAATAACTTGCTCAGGGCAGGACTAAATTAAAAATAAACCTCTTATTTTTCCAAAAGTCTCAGCTTTTTCCAGATTCTGCATGGGGTGTATAAACTTTTGAGCACAACTGTATAACCAAATGGTTTAATTTATCCATGTTTCATCCAACCTTGGGTTAAAACAACCCAGTGTTTTTAGAATGACATTTTCATTATAATTTATTCAGTCTTGGGTGATATTTTTTTTTCATCATCAAATTTATCTGCTGCATCCCTGTGTTCAAGTTTGGTGAACACTGACCTGCAAATTTGTGAACACTTGACCAATAGGTTAATATGTCATAGTGTGATCTTTTCGGAAAATCTCAAATGCAGGGAAAATTGATCTGCGATAAATCTGATATCAGCGATATTGTAAATCCCATATGTGAGGCGCGATCTGGGAAAACCCATCACATTGTACGTTTTTATACCATCTTTCAAGCCCTTTCCAAATCCGTTTTTTATTTCTTTCATACCTTGTTTGTAACAAGAGTTATGGTTATCTGATGTTGGCTGATCTGTATGATTTTCAGGAACGGAATTTTGAGAGAAACAGATTTTAAGAAAGGTGACGAATATAAAAACACATTAGTCAAGTATCACAAGAAAAAGTCATTTTACTGTGGTAAAATACGTATTTTAGTCACTTTAGTTGCCTCAAGTTTGTATTACTGCACCTATGGCCATTCTTAAATGTAATTTGTTAGCAGATTTGTAATTCTGAAACCAGTTCTGAGCTATCTGGTGTGAAAGGTTGTGTTCGTGATCTTGCATTCTGCTGATAAGCACAAACTGTCCTCATCCTCATTAGAGACATAAGGCCAGATGCTGCCGGTGACCGTCCAAGATGTAATACAAGCATCACGCTCCAGATGCTAGCCGGCGCTAATTTTTCTTCCCCCTCCAATAAATAGTCAGAGTTGTTGAATAAATACAATCACAACACTTCTCAAGCAGCTGTGTGCTTTGCACAATCTCAGACAGGTTTTATAAACCAAAGAGTTAAAGATGGTCTACTACCATGTAGTTCAGAGAAATTCCAGAAATCCAACTTTTTGTATACCAGACTTCTATATATACAATATAATATCAATCAAACAGTATATAAATCAATCAATAAGTATAGGTGATATGATATCTGAAGATGTAGTTTGATGATAGATTTCCATCAAAATAACACTTAAAATAAATAAAACACATCCCCCAATCAAATAAATGAGTCCTCCTGGACACCCTGACAGCTTCTGTCACCCCAGATCCCCCACGGTTTCTAATCCCCCTCGATGCCAGCGTCTCATCAGGATGCTCAGGGAGGGTTACTATGGCAACCTTCTCCGTAGTTCCCCAAATCTTGGCCCTTCTTGTTTTTAGGATAAGATCTGTCATGCACTCATGTTGGAGAAGTTATGTGCTTTGTATTATTCGTTCAGTTCAGCCTATAATAGTGTATTTACGTAAATAACCCAGTGTCCTTTTATGTGACATACAAAATATTTTTTTGTCCCAAGTAGAGCTAGAGCAAACTTTTACATTCGTGTCATCTTTCTGTCTCTCTCACATACACACGTACGCAGAGACACACTGTCAGAGCTGTGCTAATCCCAGGTGAACACTCCTGCCGAGCGTGACATATTAATGCACTCGTATGAGTGTGTGATTAAATGACCTTTAGGTATGTGAGAGGCTGTGTGCTGACTGATGGGTAATGCTCATTCAGACTCCACTAATCTGCCATGAAGAGTGACATTATCATTACTCCCAATTATCATTCCATCGACATACAAGCACACGTTATAGTTCTGCCATTAAAAGCTCTGTCACAGCTCGACATCACGCTGCTGGGGTCCAAAAGTTTCGTAGTATGTTGAGCGGGTGAGATGCAATGCACCTGCTTTAGCCTCCTGGTTCTTCGGAACATAAAAAAATCATACAATTATTGTCTGAATCATATTGTAAGTCTTCTATAAAACACATCAAGACTAAAATGATGAATATACAAAAAAAAAGTTAATTTATTTTTTCCCCGAAATATTAAAAAAATGTGCATTAATCTGGCCCCCAAAAAAATCCTTTTTTTTTTTAAATCTTAACATTGAACACTTGTAATGGCAACTTATTATACAATATAAGTTTGTGCTAATAAAGGTAATAATTTCCCAAGTTTTAAATGTTTTTATCTTATTAAAGTGATATTTCACCCCAAAATGCAAGTTCTGTCATCATTTACTCACTCTCTTGTCATTTCAAACCTGTATGATTTTCTTTCTTCTGCAGAACTCAAAAGAAGATATTCTGAAGAATGTTGTTAACTGGCACCCATTCACTTGCATTGGATTTGTGTCCATACAACAGCAGGGTGATGGCGCTGTTCCTTTTCCAACATTCTTCAAAATATCTTCTTTTATGTGCTGCAGAAGAAAGAAAGTCAAACCGGTTTGAAATGACAAGAATGTGAGTAAATAATATTTTAATAATAAATGTAATTTTTTATTTTTGGGTGAACTATCCCTTTAATCTGTATTGTCTTTGCAACATATGAAAATGTCCTTGGTAAGAATTGGGTTTCTTTTACTCTCCACTGAACTGTTCTTGTGATGTTTATTTCAGTTTAAAACAAATGCCACTTACAAGTTAATAACAAACTAACTGCTGCTTCTCTCTCCATAAACTTATCATTTGTGTTGTCAAACATTTTTAGATAAATTATAGAGTAACAAGCAAATCACCTCTACAGAGGACAAAAGTGAATTGTTGGCTCCCAGGAGGATTTAGTCAAGTTGCTTTGGAGATTGACTGTTCAGCTCACCGCCATTTATGGTACAGAGACAGAATGCTGCCATCTATTGACCAGACAAAGAAATGCACTGATCCTCGCTTCATTTCCAGTTGGTTCCTAGGGATTAGTGAAAACTCATAATAATTACCTCTTCCACATGGCAACTTTAGGACCAGCTCTTTTTGGCACGTTAACATTTTTGTATAGGCCAACCTTTTAAACCAAACAGTCATCTGGTAAGTGTCATACAAGTAGCAGTTTTTTAACCATAGCAGTCCTGCCCAGGGCTTGTGTTTTTCTCTTAACTTTGTACAGTGAGACCCGAGCCTCTTTAGCATCTGGGAGGTCTCTCTTGCCCAATACACACACACACACTCTCAGAGAATTGGTTTGGTGAAGGGCTAATTCCCCTCAATCTCAGGCCTGAGGTCGGTGGGCTCGGGGGGACGGCCGTATTGACAGATATCCAGATCCCACTTTTCCTATTTTTTCTTTCCCAGACCGGCCCTCAAACCAAAGGCTCACTTACAATAGCCACTTATCCTGCTGAAAACTACAACAGCCAACACACAGACACTCAGATATACATCGTTCTTTCAGATCCTAGTTTGACATCCCACGGCAGGATGTTTTTTGCGTAAACAAAAATGAAAGCGGCAATTGAGCTTGCACTGTAGTAAAGACATATTGTGTTTTATTTGGCTCGCAGAGCCAGATCGGCACCCACGCATGCCTCCTTTCAGGGTTAAAACCACTCGTCTTTTTCCGAGATGAGCAGTTCTTTCGCTCGAGGGACACCCTGGTGTCTGAATGTACTTTTGCTTAACCTTTTAGTACATGACAGCTGTTTGAGCCTCTTTGATACACGCACTCGTACACATGCACAAAGACCCTCCAGCCCCACCCAGACGTCAGTTATTTCAACAATGAATCTCCCGCTCGGCTGCGCAGCCCGTGCCAAGTGAGGATTAGTATTTTAGATGACTTCTGATGTTGTGCTGAATAGACTGCGGCTCTTGTTTCCGTGGAGATCGGCTGTTTGGAACGGGGTCCTGTGTTTATCGTGGGCCCGCCTCTTCGTGGCCGTTCAATTCACTGGCTGTGAATTTTCCGCTAGAGAGCTTCTTTGGTTGATGTAATGATGCACATCACAACATGCAGAGTTTTTTTGTATTTTAAATATGACACGGATATGAAAGGCCCATTTGAATTTGGGTGTTGCAGTGAAAGAAATCTGCTTGCTCATACGACATATAATTACTCGATACAAAATACATGGTTAATCCAGATAAATCCAGAGTAAATTCCTGTCCAAATGCTTCTTTGAGACTCATAAGAAAGTCTTGCAGTGGTAGCGTCAGTAAAAAGGGGGCGTGGCAGGGTTACTCTGATTCTATTGGTTTATCATTTCAAGCTCTTAAATTCAATGGCCAGGCGAATATTAAATAGTTCATTGTGTTTGACGCATAGACCTTAATAACTATGCAGGTGCTCACGGGGTTCAGACTAAAGGCTGGTGTGTGTCTCAATCTCTCTCTGTCTGTTATTTGCCTGCTAATAAGTGAAATGCACTCTTGTGTCAAGGCTTTACCTGCAGTCACCGCCCCGGCCTCCTCCCCAGGCAGCCTGCGCTTATTAGTTAATGAAATGCTCTTTAAAGGCGATGGGAAAGAAAAGCAGCCCGGCTCCAGCCTGCGATCTGGCCCCGCTTGGGTTTCAAAACATCGTTGCCTAGACAGCCAATTTAGCAGGCCGTCCACGAGAGCACACATCTGGTGATTAGATGTCAGATGGCTGTTTGGCGCTCTTCACACGCAGCGCGGTCAGTTGATAGCGGCGTGGGGGATGAACCGGTGACCAGGTTAATTGTGTAAGATTAGTCATGTAACCGTGGTCGTGTCATTATGACCCGCGTAAACCTTACTCGACTGCGAATCAGACGCATTAATGATAGACACATATTAGTTTTTTTTAGTTTGTTTAAAATTTTGTCGTCTCTGTCATCCACAGATGCTAATCATGAAGGGGCAGGAGAGGGCATCGAGAACATGGCTGACGCCGTCACGCACGCGAGGTTCGTGGGCACAGACCCCGCCAGCGATGAGGTGGTGCTGATGAAAATCCTCCAGGTAAAGGAAATCCAAGTCTGCACTTAAGATGTCTGGGGACTGATGTGCATATGCACAAAGAGGGCACAGAAATCTTTGTACACAATCTTCAGCGCATATTTCATTTCATTTCAATTCAAAATTTAATTTAATTTTGCGTTTTCCACATTTTCCAAAAATTCCCCCTATTCCAGCAAAAAAAAGAAAGTAAATGAAATAAACACCCATAATTTATATATATATATATATATATATATATATATATACATACACACACACTCAAACATGCATACACACACATACATACAAAAACATACTGTATACATCTAAATATACACATACATAAACATAAAAACTATTCAGTACCCATGCTTACCCAGTTATACAAAAACTGTTTCGCACTACAAAACAAATAATGGAAAAAATTCACGTGTCCGGGGATTAGATTCAGAAATCAGTGATGCCCCATGCACAGTTTAATACATAAAGCCCCTGAAGTTCAAAAGAAAAGTAACATTTTAAATAAATGAGATTGAGTAAGTCCAGGTCAAAGGTTGAAATTGATGTATATGGTGCTATCGTCTGGCATTTTTTCTGTGTAAAATAATAAATAAAAGTGTTAATAAAATAAAAAATGAATGTATATTAAATATAATAAATCACAAAAAATGTATATATATATAAATATATAAAAATGAAATGCATGTTATTTACACTTGCTACCAGATAAGTGGCATAAGTACAAGTAACTTTCCATACATTTCCAGGTTTTGAGGACTTTGCTGCTCACTCCAGTAGGAGCCCATCTGACTAATGAATCAGTTTGTGAAATCATGCAGTCCTGTTTCCGTATCTGCTTTGAAATGAGATTAAGCGGTAAGTAATTTTACGTTTAAACCGAGAAAAATAATGCACATTTTACTTCCTGTAGCCTAACTTAGTCATATGTTTGGTTCCTAGAGATCCTGCATGTTGACAAATGATGAATGCACTGTTTTCAACATATTGGAGAAATGTGTGCACTTTCAGGAATGCTTTAGAGCGTAAAACTCTTCAATACGTGAAGCAGCCTTCATCAGTTTATAGTCCTGATCTTCTAGGACGACGATAAAGCCCCTTTCTAATCCTGACCAAACAGAGACCAGACCCTGAGCCCCAGAGCTGCTCTTGTGGCCTGCTTTAACGTTTTCTTCTCTCTCTCCATTGTTTTTCTTTGTTTTTGCTCGTTTTCTCATCGCAGAGCTGCTGAGAAAGTCAGCCGAACACACGCTGGTGGACATGGTGCAGCTGCTGTTCTCCAGGTAACCAGAGAGAGGGATGGACGAGGGGACGGAGGAATGGGGGGGATTAGAGACAGAGTCGTGTTCTTGCCGTTCACATAATCAAACCCAACCTGAGACCAAACACAACAGGAACCGGGTCTGTCTCCGTAACAGGCTCCGATTTCACTCTCAGACCTTTCTTCCATTACCTCTGGAGGTTTTTAACTTGCCACACACACAGGGACAGGTGAAAGCTACAATGCGTGGCATGGCTAATTACAAGGGCTTTCCAGATCCGGCCTGAATGTTTGGAGCCGAGCAGAATGTCCAGCGGTTATTTGTGCACATGAAATTAGATGTCTTGATATGTAGCTTTAATCATCGAAAATCTAGATGTGTATGCTTCTGTTTTGGTTTATATATAACACAAAGGCTATAATAGAGCGAAAATGAGCGGAAACCTTTAGTCTTGATGTGCGGGTCATAGTGTACTGCTGCTCTTATGCAATAACATGATTATAGGGTGGCATTTATCAGAGGTGCGTATGCACACGCATTAAACTTCCAGTCACATCGTGCACAGACGAGGAGATGAGACCGCCGAGCACATCTCGCTCTACCATCTGCATATAGATTAGGCGACGTATAACGCACACACATACGTGGAACAAAGAAATGATGATAATGTAGTTGCATCGTTTTTGCATGCAGAATAAGCATCCGAGCAATAATAAAGTGTTCCTAAACCACATAAACATCCCCTGTTTGTTTTTGTCATTTGGCACGCAGCAAACGTCCCGCTTGGGTTGATCATTTTTAATTACAGCCGATGGCATCTTTTAATCTGCGACGCACACACACGTACAAACTCTCACACAACCTGAGATTGCTGCTCCCATTGTGCACGTTCTTATTGCTCAGACCCTCTTGTCCACGTCGCCTTCACAATGAGAGTGTGAAAGGCCTTAATAATGAGTGTGTGTGTTTCTGTGTGTGCCTAAGGGTAATAAGCTGTGGACGTGCTCTCTCTGTGTGTGTGTGGTGTGTGTGTGGTCGAGAGAGCCGGAGTAATGAACAGCGGATCTTATTGAGTACTCAGAAAGAGGCTTAAGCAGCCTGCTGAAAGCATTAGGGATGTTAATCTGCTGGACTCACAGATCATCCCATAATCAAGCCGGCAAGACAACACTCCATTAACGCAGAGCGGAGTTAACATCAGGAGCCGGCTCTCTCCCAGCCCGCCCGCCCGAGCCGCCGCTAACATCTCACTCGAGGAAAAGCCGCAGCGTCCACATAAAAACGCACACAAGCGGACAATGCGCTCGCCGACGAGAGCGTCACCCATCTAATTCGGCTAATGAACAGGCAGGGGGGGTCAAAAGTCACGGCCTGGGAACAAAGATGGCGGCTTGAGGGGCGTATTGCCTCGCTCGTTGTTGAGCCAATTTTATGCCATGCCTAGTTGCACTGCTCAAACAAATCTTTGTTTTGTGTCGCCAGTCGTGTCGAAAACGGCACGTTATTATATATGCTGTAAAACGTTCACACGCAAAGAAAGTTGACGCTTTTTGTTTTTCAACAGATTGCCACAGTTCAAAGAAGAGGCCAAGAGTTTTGTGGGCACCAACATGAAGAAGGTAAATATGAAATCACCCCCAGATCTCCAGTCTTCCTCCCTTCCACAACCGTTTCCCCACCTGCATTCTTTTTTATTTAGTATATGTGCTTTGTTATGTAGAGGTCCCCTTTACCATGACTGAGGTCGCTTGCTGTTGCATAATTATAATACCTGTGTGTGTGTGTGTGTGTTTGTGTGTGATCCATCAAGCCAGATGGAAATAGTAACTAAGGAGAGTTATCAGTGTTTTTCAGCCACATTAATAATAACTTGATAAGTACGGGTTCTGTATTGGGACCCATGCTCCTTTTCATGGCAATTATTCTCAGGGATTAAGGATCCTCTCCTGTCTTCTCGTCGCTGATTGTTGTCGTGGAGTTCATCCTTTGCCCGTTTTGCCTGTTCTAACTCGCAGATCCCAGGCTGTATTCTGGACACACAGGATTTTATTTATGCAGATCAGCCTAGAAACATCAATCAGACGGGCTTAGAGAGGGTATCGAGCATTTACATGCATTAAAGCAGACGTTTTTATTGGGTTGCAGCTAGTGCATTTAAATACGCCGGGACGCATGGCTTTATGTTTGAACGCATGCTGGGAGAGCCGGGAAGGACCGCTTAGCAACATCGTAGCAACTAAACATGACGTTGTGTTTTCAAAAGAATGATTCAGCTTCAGAAGTCGAGCTCACTTTAATTGAATATGTGACATTGATTGCAACAGACAATCATATAAACTCGTCACTCAAGGAAGAATGCGTCTATACAATAGTAATGCACTTATAATGGAAGTCTTGGGGGCAAGTAATGTCAGAAGTTTTAAAAGCAGAACTGTAAAGCTGATTTTATTTTAACTTGTGACTCAATGTCGTCCCTTCTGTTTGAAATCGCAGGTTACTTTATATATTTATATTTGCCTGCGTTAAAGTCAAATTTTAAATCGTTATTTTGAGGTTTTTAACCGAAAATGTTATGGATTGCAGCTTTGAGAGGTATTAACAATGAATCACTTGTTTTTCCTAAATGTGGAAGAACATAAAGGTTTGCTGTTTTATTTCAAGTGAGTGGAAACAAGTCAATTTAGTCAAATGTAATTTTGAAGACGGATGAACGATGTTACATATTTTGAATCCAGCTTTATTCTTTATGCAAACGAGTCGAACCCCCTTTCAGTGTGAGGTTAAACCACATGAGCACAGTTTTGTTAAAAAATACTTTTTTCTTGTCATTTGAATGACACTTTGTCTATTTTATTGAGAATTCATTCGAAGGAGCCCTTTTTTCATTTCTCAAAGACCAGAAACCTATTTGAATGCCAATTTGCATGCTCTGTGCGCTTATTTCTGGTCTGTTCATTCCACCCGTTCCCTGTTTCTGGATCGTCTCCAAAGTAAATGTTTTTGTGCGTAATGTATGCTGAGGTGCACCCCGCATTCCCTGTTATGCTGTAGAATGTGTATGGATGGACGTATTGATGAATTATTGATGGTGAGGGTGTGCATGGATGTAGTCGTGGTATGCGTGTCATTTGTTCCCGTGTGTACCCCGTGCATGGTGGTCTTGTATGTGTTGCCCACACGTCATGCGTCTCCGTCCGAGTTTGTGACACGATCACTAATCCCGGGGCCTGCCCCTTCTCTCCCGAGGCTTACAATATCTTATGGAAAAACAAACGAGTGCAGGTAAGAAAGAAGAGATCGTAGACTTCCTGTAAACTTTTCCAACCCCAGTGTATGTAACCTGACAGTACTTTGACATTATTGCCAGGTACTTTGCTTAATCTGTGATGTCATGTTAATGTTAGACATAAATAACGTTTTTGTCGTTTAACTTGTTCTGTATTACGTTGTTGTTTGATAATTTTATAATTAGGACTAAATATGAAGGGATTCTTTACAAATATCTAAAAATCTAGGGCTGTTAAACGATTAATCGTGATTAATCGCATCCAGAATAAAGGTTAGTGTTTACGTTATTTATGTCTGTGTGTTGTGCATATTAATTGTGTATTTATAAGCACATACACATACATGTGTATATATTTAAAAATATATTAAAATCAATAAATGTGTATATATAATGTAATATATGCAGATATTTCCTAAATATGTATGTGTACGTGTAAGTGTTAATAAACACGAAATTAATGTGCACAGCGCACAGACAAATAATATGTAAACACAAACGTTTATTCTGGATGCGATTAATCGCGATTAATCGTTTTACAGCACTAGTAAAATCTGATTTTAAACCAAAAGAATTACATTTCTCAAGATTCTTATTCCTGCCTGGCAAATCACGGTAAGAATCATGTACATCATGCCCGGAGATGAGGTTGATCTATACATCTTTTCTCTTGTACAGTGTCCTCAGCATACTTACAGACCCAAGAGTCTTTAAACAGATGTTTATACGTCTGTTCTTGTGTTGGCATTTTTTTTACATCAGTCTGAGGTGTTGTGAGATTTTCTTCACGTCTCGGCCTCCTGCATTGTTCCTTGTGCAGTGAACTGCAGCGTTTGGTTTGATTAACAAGAGTCTGCGTTTGTTTTGAAGTTAAAGATGAGAGCCGGGGGTATGAGCGAGTCATCCAAGTGGAAGAAACAGAAGCGATCGCCCCGACCCCCTCGTCACATGGCGCGCAGCCCCTCGGGCCAGCTGGATCCAGCCCAGTCCAGTACTCTCACCAACAACATCTCAGGTATTTTGACATAGAGTAGAGCACTTGACATAGATCGGTCACAAGTTGTCCATATTTTTAAAGCACACTCTCAGCAGAATAAGCACAAGCAACGCATACCATCTTAATGTGCTCATCTAGGTGGAGTCCCATTCATAGAGCAGCAAACTGGAGGATCCTCTACTCTTCCTGGTTCAGACAGTGCTTCCTCTATCTCTAGCCCAACCACTGACAGCGGTCTGGACGCTGGCTCAAAAACCACCTCTAAGGAGGATCTTACAGACCTGGAACAGAGCAGCTCAACTGCCAGCACACCCGTGACACCCTCAGAACCGGGCCGACTGGAAGCACAGGTGACCCAGAGTATTTTTATTCGCACATGAACAGTGGTTTTTATGATGTTTAAGAAATAAAGATTTTTTGGGGCAAATTTTTGTAGACTTTGCCCAACTATAAATACTGTTTCTTAGAATGCACTGACTGTAGTGACCAGCTTACTAGTCATTTTAGTTTCATTGTAGTTTTGTTAATATTTTTGAGTACGGCTGTTCAACAGATAATCGCAACAAGTATAAAAGTTGGTCTTTACATAATATATCTGTGTAGTGTGCATATTTATTTTGTTTTTATAAACACTTAAACGTACACATACGTATATGTATATAGGAAATATACATTTCAATTATATATAAACATTTATTCTTTATATATTTTATTTTTGTTCATTCTTTTTCTTAAATATATACGTTATATATTTGCGATTAAATATATATGATAATAAATACAAAACGAATATGTACGGTACACAGACTTATTATGTAAACACAAACACCCCTAATTTTGAATTTGCTTTTATTTTTTTATATTTTTTTCATGTTAGTTTTTAGCAATTTTGTTCTATTCTTGTGTCATTTTATTTATTAAAATAAATTAAACCTAAATAGCAAAATTACATTTAATTGAGTTTATTTGTGTTTTTATATTTCCAGTTAGTTTTGAAAATGTTTAACCAATAAAACGTGTGGATTTGGAAAAATAAGCTTTCAGGTCACCAGCGACAAAATTCTATTTAGGTCTGAATTTGCTTTTAATTAACCAAAGTTAACACCGTAATCTATACTCATTCATCAGATTGTACCTTATGATTTAAAAAAAGGTACAAAGCCATTTTTGTGTGCATGTCACGCTGTCTAAAACTGTTACCTACCTGTAAAACTCCTCACAAATAGCCCAAGACTCTCTGTTTCTCATGACTGACTGTGATGATGATGATGAATGGTCGTGTGTTGTGTCATCAGTCTGACGGCAGGGGAGTGGAACGTGCCCAGTCAGCATCAGTAGAGTCCATCCCTGAGGTCCTGGAAGACCGAGACCTGCTGGCAGATCAGTCAGATTCTGCATCCGTCCATGATATGGATTACGTAAACCCCAGAGGAGTGCGCTTCATGCCGTCTACCCAAAGAGAGGGTAGGGGAACTGCTGCAAATAGACAACATATTTTATTGTTCATTATTTTTGTAATTGTTCCATTTGTGTCTCCCCAGGTGCCGCTCTAATCCCCTACGGACTCCCATGTCTGAGAGAGCTCTTCCGGTTCCTCATATCTCTTACTAACCCGCACGACCGCCATAACTCTGATGTGATGATGCACATGGGTCTGCAGCTGTTGAACGTGGCATTAGAAGCTGCTCACATCGCCCCTTACCAGTCACTCCTCTGTCTGGTCAAAGATGAGCTGTGTAGGCACCTAATACAGGTGAACGCTTATGGTTCTGTTGTTTTTTTGGATGTAGTCTTGCATCGCAGTAATAAACATTCTTGGTATCTTTCTTTACAGTTATTAAGCATGGACAGAATGAATCTCTACGCCGCCACCATACGTGTTTGCTTTCTTCTCTTCGAAAGCATGCGGGAACATTTGAAGTTTCAGCTTGAGGTATGTGATTGAATCGCTCGCGTGTTGAGACGCAATCATCTTGAATACAATAATCATTCTTTGTGTCTCCCATAGATGTACCTGAAGAGGCTGATGGATATTATTACCTCAGAAAACCTTAAAATGCCCTATGAATTGAAGGAGATGGCCCTGGAAGCCGTCGTACAGCTCTGGAGAATCCCCAGCTTTGTCACCGAGCTGTATATAAATTATGACAGTGATTTCTACTGCTCCAACCTGTTTGAAGACCTCACCAAACTTCTCTCAAAGGTGAGCCACTCCATCCTCTCAGGTTCTGTTAATAGAGATGAAATCAATCTAAAATGCAATTGAATGGTAAACTTAACACATCGTACTCTTTAATGCAACATTAAAGCATTTATTTGATATGTGCTGTACTTGCAGTTCATATCATTGTTTGGCTTAAGTGCAAAGTCACAAAGGAACTCGTTCTTTGTCTTGTGTTTACAGAATGCCTTCCCAGTGTCTGGGCAGCTCTATACAACCCATCTCCTGTCGCTTGAAGCCCTGTTGACTGTGATTGACAGCACAGAAGCTCACTGTCAGGCCAAAGTGCTCAACAGCGCTGCACAGCAGGACCAATCGGAGACCACTACAGAAGCAGACGGTTCGGTCAACACACTCACAGATTCAACCACAGGTGCACAGACCAGGATTAACATTAAAGGAATAGTTCACCCAAATATGACCATTATCTCTCATTATTTACTCTTTAACACGGCTCATTTGAATGCTTGATTCTGATTGGCAGTCGCGACATTCCAAGGGTTGTTCTTTTCAAATAACAACCGCTCAAAACTAATAACACCCTGTAACCCGGATAATGCAAATCATTTTGAAGGGGCAGTTTAATATTATACAAAAAATTATTATAAATATGTCTTATAATAACATACATGTTATTATATTTACGAATGATTACACCAATTTGCCTGTTTGTGACGTTTGAACGTCGTTTCTTACTTTAAAACTGAAACTAAACTGCTTTTCCTCGCGGAAGGTTTGCATTTGGTAGAAATGAGGTAATAAAATATTTCAAATTCATATTTCATGTCCAGTTTATTTCTCATGTGGCAAGTAGCTGTGTAATAAGCGGGATAAACAAGACCCTCCGCTTCGCATCCCTTACTTAATGACTTTTCAGATATACAGTATGACGTCATTTGTTCAGTTAAAAACAAATGCACGATCTAATATTAAAATGGTGTCATGTTATCCTTTTTGATGGGTCTCAAAAGTATGATGCTCCAAAAAGCACATCCATCATGAAAGTAACCCTATTGACTTTCGAATACCTTCTGAAGCGAAACGTTAAATTTGTGAGCGTACACAAGATTTTGAACTTCTTCATCAATGACTTGAAATCTTAGTCTATTGGAATTTGTGTAGTCGTCTTTAAGGCATCTAGTCGAGAGGCGTGTGCGAACCAAAGTTAGCAAAGTATTTGAATTTAGCAATTGATACACAAAAAATACAAACGTGTTGTTTGGCTTCAGAAGACATTTATTAACCTACTTATGCATTAATGTCTTATGCATTAATTTAAGGATGGATGGATGTGGTTTATGGAGCTTCACCATGTTGAGCCCCATATAAAATAACATGACAGCATGTCATTTATTCTACTGTACAATGATTTGTTTGTGTTCAACTGAAGAAAGGAAGTCATATAAATCTAGGATGATATAAGGGGGCGAGTAATTCGAGAACATTTTCGTATTTCGTTGAACTATTCTTTAAAATAATTTTTGTTGACGTCCATAGATTCTCATAATCTCATAGTAATAATCCCTTTATGTCGCTGCACACAGAGGCTGGCAAATCTCTTCCCACTTCTAATGGTCAGAATGCTGTGGTGTCGGAAGAGAAGTCTATCTGTCCTCCAACCAGTGGTCATCTGATGGCAGAGAAGATGAGATTAGGTAGACAGGATCAGGATGAAACCGACTCAGGTACTTCGTTGGCGTTTTGCCTGTGAAATCCAACAAGCAAATAACACAAAAAATAACAGTCACTGAGATTCGGTAAATCTTTAATGGATTACAGTAAACACATACTTCATTGTTTTAATCCAGCAGAGAAGAAAATCCCTAAAAAGCCCCAGCGTTTCTCCAGCTGTCTGCCGGTTTCTCAGGAACTTTTAGAGATCAAGAACAAGAAGAAGGTGCTTTGCCCTTATAATATATCACTATAACATATTAAATACATATTATACATAATAATTGTGGTGTTTTTGTACTTTTAAGCTTCTCATCACGGGTACAGAGCAGTTCAACCAGTCGCCAAAGAAAGGCATTCAGTTCCTGCAGGAGAAAGGTTTGCTCAGCAGCCCGATGGACAATAATGAAGTGGCCCAGTGGCTGAGAGAGAATCCCCGCCTGGACAAGAAGATGATCGGAGAGTTCATAAGCGACCGCCGAAACACAGACCTGCTGGACAGCTTTGTCAAGTAAACCTTCTCTTTACAGCATCTTTCTGAGTGTGAGGGTTAGGCCAGTCGCTCACTTACCATCTCAATAACGGTAGGGCATGTCGCTCTGAGATGTTGTGAAATCTTGAGCATCTGTCACCCGTTAGAAATAGAAGAAGATTTCCAACACATCGAGCCATGGCACTCGTGGTGTCACAAGGTCCAAACTGGTTCACAAAATTTCCAAAGCCCAAGCACTCACCTCCCCCAATCTTTCTTTTGTAACCTTTCATCGCTCCTCTGTGCCTCTAAATAAAAGTGGTGAACCACAGTTTTTTTTGGGGTGGTTGGTTAATGTTCACTCATCATGTAAGGCTAACATCTGAAAAAATACCTAAATTAATGGTCGGTTGCATAAACTACTACTAGTCTTACAAGTTAGTCATCCAATATTTTTCTTCAAGAATGGTAATAACTTCAGTTACATAAAAAGGATTGGTCTATTTGAAATCTGAAAAGTAAGACGGATTGGTCTTAAATAATTGCTAGTTAGTGAGACTAGTTGTAAAGACGCACAGCGGCTAAGTTTTTGCAACTGGCCCTAGATCTAGTAACGCCATAAAAAGTGGTTAGTGGGCGGCTCGTCTCCCTCTGAATTAATAGTCTTTTGGGTTTAGTGTTTCCTCTCGATTGTTTAATATATTTTTCTCAAACTCCCTCCTTTCAATCATGTAACCGAAAAGATGTCTGACGGCTGTCCTCATCTCTTTCCATTCTACAGTACGTTCACCTTCCAAGGCCTGCGTATAGACGAAGCTCTCCGCTTGTATCTGGAGGCATTCCGTCTTCCTGGCGAAGCGCCTGTCATTCATCGCCTCTTGGAAACCTTCACCGACAACTGGCAAGTAAGTCAGCTGGCGGCCACGTAAACACGGCAACGTGCTCTCGTAGCGGTAGGGACGCATGTATACGGTGGGACTGCAGCGCACATATATACCCTTTAAATAGTTTGTAGGCTGGCTGCCGTCTTCCAGTTCTTCCATTACCGCACGCCAAGTCAATCCCGGTCAGCAGCTGCCCCATCATCAGGTAATTAGGGACAAGAGAACAGCGTTTCGCCGGACATCAAGGACAGGGTCATTAGTCACGCAGGTAATCAGGGTAGAGGAAAATGCTTGGGTGGCAGTGAGACATATCCGTCTGCTGCAGAAAGCAGCTCGGGTAATCAGGGGATATTTCGGACACGCTCGCCACGCGCACGCTAAAGGCGGAGTGACCTGGAAAGTATGCATAGTAATTTCTTTTCTTAGCCTGAGGTCTCAATCGCAACCGATGAGCTCATGTGATTTTGCCGCATGGGCACGGGGGTTGCGCCCTGCCGTGATGTATCGAAACTAGAATGGATTCAGTTTCTGACATTTACACTGGGAAGACATCCCAGAGGAATTACAGTGCCCTTTCATATTTTTCTCGGGGTAAACTGCCGTTCAAAGCGAGAATGTAAAGATAAGCGTGTATATTAGGTGACGTGATGATGCTATTCCTGCCGTCTCAGTTGAATGTGTTCTCTCTCTCTTGTATGCAGAAAGTGAACGGTAATCCCTTCCAGATCAACGACGCCGGCTTCGCGCTGTCTTACGCCGTCATCATGCTGAACACCGACCAGCACAACCATAACGTACGAAAGCAGAACATCCCCATGACGGTGGAGGTGAGTTCAGGTCACATGTACAGGGTCTCGCATGCGATCCATAAAAGATCGGTTTCACCTCTGTGACTTAACAGTGTGAGATAAGTTACATGTTTTAGGTGTAAGCGTGTTATGAAGCCAGATGTCGGCACACATGCAGGTTGCTGTTACGCAGTCATGCAGGCCTCGCTTTCGAGTGTCTCGAACAACTGGCCTCAATTGAGCCAATCTTTAAACTCCGAAGAAAAACAAAAACGTCACCCCGGGAAGTCTCATATGTACAAATTGCACATTAAAAATGAATAATACTACGAATAAAATCACTTGCAATCTTTTCAGGTTGTTTATTTATGATGAACGAGTCACCAATTTAAAATCACATGGCCTTTTTGGCAACCCCTCATTGGATAACCTCAATGTCAGAATAAATGAATCATGGCTGACTGTGAAAAGCATATTTCTGTAATGGTATTAGTAATTGAAATCTTTTGCTGGTGTGTAATTCATAATCAACAATTTAGTGAGCACATCATTAAAGAATCTAAATGTTATATAGTTGACACTTCTGTTTATCTGTTATACACGCATTCCACATGTGGAGCACGTATCGCAAAACAAATCTGTCTGGGTCATATTTCAACTTAAAAGAAAACCTTATTTTGTCATTGTCAGACAGAAACAATCTAACCATGTCCAAAACGGCTACTTTTTAGGAAATGAAGAAACATTGTATTTCTTGAATAGTCACACATTTAATAAAACTAATAATACAATTATAAAAATAATGAATTATACAATCATTTAAAATATTTTAATTATATAGCAACTTGGGGGTCAATATTGATATATGGTCCGGCACTAACATGTGGCAGTTTATTATTAACATGCTACCAAAATCAAGCTAAGATGGAGTTATTTGACATTTTGTCTATCATGAGAACATCCGCATCCGAGTTTGCTTCAACTGTTTTAAACGGACACTTCGAGAAGTTACGAGGTTTAGTCACCAGCTCTTTTTGATATTTCTCATTGGTGAATGTTGGCCAATGGTGATGATTTATGGAAAAAACGACAGAATATAAAAATATAGCTGAATCTTAAGACCATACATTTTTTTACATGCTGGTAATTTATTTTCATGACTGACAAATTTTTCCACCCGAATAAAAATGGGTAATGGAAAAATGAATGGAATCTTATTTGTATTACTTTTAAGTGATTGAAGAAAAATATTTTTTTTAATTATTTTTTATTAATACATGGTAATTATTATAATGCCTTTGTTTTAATATGATTAAAAACTTAATAATTAACAAAGATTAATAAAAACGTATAAACTATATCGCTCATTGTTAGTGCACTTTTTTACTATTTTAAAAGAAGTGCAGTTGAAATGAAGAACACTAAAACGAGAATGTTTGCACATTGCTAAAAAAAATCATCATTTATTTAAATAGTGAATTGTATGCACAATTTGAAAAGTATTGTATGTGTAAATAATATAGAAAAAGTATACTAAAGGTTAGTATACAAAAATGTAAATAATATAGATTTTTTTTGTCTTGACTTTGGGGTGAAATGTGACCTGGGCATGTTTTGGTGAGGTTCACCCTTAGATATATAAACAGGAGCCCCAGGCGGCATCTTCTTACAAATAACTTCCAGTAGGCAAGCCACGGGCGCCCCAACTTTTCCACACGCTTGCATCAGCCCCTTTTAAACACATCATCACGCAAACCTTCCTGCCGAAGACATGCTGTTGTAAATGAATACAGAGAGCAGTGGAAACCTCGATCAGCAGGTATTCAGCCGGAGGCATTTAGTCGGAGCACAGAGGGGTGAAAGGCGAGCGGCAGGAGCAGACCGGCCCTTTGGCAGCCGCCCGCTCCAGCTGTCCCGTCTCAGGATCCGAGAGCGTGTCTGCTCCGGGACCCTCCCCGTGTTTACTCCTGTTTATTTCTCCTTCTGTTATCTGGGTCTCGAGGGGAGCTCGGGTTTCCTTTGCTTTACCTGCCATTAAGAAAGTATGCAGTAAAACAGTGGCCTAACGCCATCACTCAGCAGCAGACGTCTGTGTGTTTATTTGAGCTGAGCTTGGCCTTAGACCAGCCCGCTTAACACTAACACCTATTAAGTGACACCGGCGGTAATAAACCGAGACCAATTATTGGATTTGAAAGGAGATAGTTTGAGGATGTCGCCGTAATTGGATGGAATGAAGGCATTTTAATCAGTTTCCTCATGCTGTTTGTTTTTTTTCGTTTGTACAGCAATTCAAGAAGAATCTGAAAGGTGTGAACGGAGGGAATGACTTTGATCAAGACATGCTGGAAGACATCTACAACGCTATCAAGTTAGTTCATGCTTTGAGGGAAAGATCGACCAAAATGATAATTATGTCATTGTTTAGGTTCATGATGTTTCATTCTTTTCATTGGCTACAATAAAAGACATAAAGGTGCAACAATGATGATGCCCAGTAACAGTATTTAGATCTTTAGCAGTATTTTTTTTATTTCATTTGGGATAAGCTAATAAACGTGTGTCGTCCTGCAGGAATGAGGAGATCGTCATGCCGGACGAGCAGTCGGGGCTGGTGAAGGAGAACTACGTGTGGAGCGTTCTGCTGCACAGAGGAGCTACACCTGAAGGCCTGTTCCTTCACGTGCCCGACAGCAGTTACGATCGCGACCTCTTCACCATGACCTGGGGACCCACTATTGCCGCCCTCTCCTACGTTTTTGATAAGAGTCTGGATGATGCCATTATTCAGAAAGCCATTGCTGGATTCAGGTAAGATACAGAGATCAGAAGATCTTGGAAGATTATGATGCTGCGTTATATCATTGCTGTCATTCCGAAAGCTTGGATGTCCAAATTCAGTTTTTTAATTGATTCACTTTTTTTATTGATTAAACATTGTATTGTCAAAGTTGACACGCACTTGTAAATACTTTTTATTGGTTAAATATTTGGAAAACCTAGTGACAAACATAAAGGGTGACAAATGATTTATGGAAAAAAAAAGAAGTCACAAAATATAGAGATACAAGGTTTCAGAAGGACAGAAGCGATTTCTTGTGTCTGAAACTGAGAATAATGGTTGTATCGTTTTTTTTGTATGTACTGTAGGGTACAATAACTAAAAGCTAATGACCAAAATATACTAAATTTGTTAGAGAATAGCATTATTTCGATGAGTTTTACAGTTTTGGGCAAGTTACTCTAAAAAAAAAAAGAATTACTAGTTACTAATTACATATTTAATAGTGTAATCAGATTACTGTACAACTGACTCTCTCCAAAAAGTATTTAATAACTTATTACTAATTACTTTCTATTTCCTACATCAACCTTGATTAGAATTGATTTAAGGATAGACATGAAACAGCTCTTTTAATTCATTCAAATAAATAATATAAAACTACATTTAGTATTATTAACTGACCAAAGTATTACAAATGTAAGAATTATACATTAAAGCATGGATTTTAAAGGAAGACTTGGAACTTTGATGTCACTTCCACTATTGCACACACATACATTACACACAGGATTTAGTTGAATTACATCAGAAGTAACTGTACTTAAATTACAGGAAAAGTAAGAGTAATCCCTTACTTTACTATTTCAAGGGAAAAGTAATTCAATAACAGTAACTAATTACTTAGTAAGTAGTAACTCCCAACACTGGAGTTTAATAACTCTTAAAAAAAAAAATTGTGGAATCTTTAAAAAATAAAAATAAATTTAAAAGCAAAAATATTCATTATATTTTTTATTAAATGTATATTTATTATATATATCATGTAGTTTTATATTTTAAATCATTCAAAATCTCATTGCCCCAGATTTTCTGTATTAATTGATACCCAAACATGTTCTATAAAAACATCTCTTCCTCTGCTATCTTACAGGAAATGTGCCATGATCTCTGCACACTACGGTTTCAGTGACGTCTTCGACAATTTAATAATTTCTCTCTGCAAGTTTACTACTCTCAGCTCTGAGGTAAATCCTGAGCTAGCTCCCACAGATGTGTTCAGCACACTACAGTCATTTAGTGAAGACGTGACTCATTGGGTCTTTGTGTTTGCGTTCAGTCTGCAGAGAACCTGCCCACCGTGTTCGGCAGTAACAGGAAGGCTCAAGTCGCTGCCAAGACCGTGTTTAGCCTGGCCCATCGTCACGGTGACATCTTACGAGAGGGATGGAAGAACATCATGGACTCTATGTTGCAGCTTTTCAGGGCTGAGCTCTTACCCAAGTCCATGGTGGAGGTGAGACGGAACACCTGTTATTCTTTCGTGCATAGAGGAAAGTAAATGCGTTTGTTGTAGAAGACACTTTCTTGCTTATGGGTAGTTTTATATGGTCAAGCTCTCCTGTTTAGATCATGCAATATTGCCACCTACTGTCAAATGAAGATTTCGCATGGGTGTTATGTCTTAAAGGTTGAGGACTTCGTGGACCCAAATGAGAAGATTTCTTTACAGCGTGAAGAGACGCCATCAAACAGGTGACTTGACTGGGTTACAAAAACAAATGTTTACAATCAGATGTGCTTGAGCTGTTTTTATTGGAGAAAGTATTGTGCTGTTACAGTACGTGATGACATTGAACAGCACTTCAGTTGTAATTGTCTGTTATATTTTGTATTTGTAAGTTTGTTTATTTTATTGACGGTATAGTGATGTGATGCATACCTTCTATTGATACTTTCCAATTTTGGGGCTTTTTCAATACATATCCTATTATGAATGTTCTTAGGCATAAGCAATGTGGAGTATAAAGGTAAACGCACCTATTGTAGCAGCTGATATACCTATACAGGAAGTATGAAGCAGCTCAAATAATTAGGAAATGCTCATTTGAAATGCACTTTTCAAATTCACTTTGGAAGAAAGGTTTGTAAAGTAATTTCATGTATTGCTTTTTTTTACGTGTTTCCCTTAGGGGTGAATCGGCCGTATTGAGTTTTGTGAGCTGGTTAACATTGAGCGAGCAGTCCGGACCTAGAGGACCATCCACTGAGAACCAGGAGGCCAAACAAGCCGCCCTGCTCTGCATAAAGGTACGTCTCACACATTTGATTCATGGCTCATTCTGAAACGATGGGAACTAAAGGCCGTTTTCGCATGTCTTTTTCCCTCTCCAGCAATGTGACCCAGAGAAGCTGATCACAGAAAGCAAGTTCCTGCAGCTGGAATCTTTACAGGAACTCATGAAGGTAAGCTCTGTTTTTGACAAAGAGCGGGTGTATACCGTAAACAAACCATTGTATTTTGGTTTTTTTTTTTAGATTAAAGCCTCTCGATTGCTCAACTGTTGTCATAGTAATAGAATATAAAACTTAAATACATAGTTGAAGTAGCTTTGGTTTTATCATATATACAAATGTTTTATCCTCCAGGCTCTTATATCTGTGACCCCCGATGAGGAAACATACGATGAAGAAGATGCTGCGTTCTGTCTAGAGATGCTGCTGCGTATTGTTCTTGAAAACAGGTACCACATGTGCATGACCTTAACAAAGGACTACACAATATGTCAACATTTTTGAAAAATTGCAGGTGTACATATTGAAATTGAAATCTGTATGTTTGTAATGTAGGAATATATAATTTAAGCTATTAAACATATTTTAATATAGTGCTTTAAGTTTGTAGAATCAATCTGAACTATCATATTGCATATCACATTATTCAGCAAGTTGCCATCTATCGTATTATCTATATCACGCTGCCCTAACATTTTTAGAATGGCAGTGGATGGAATCTGTCTGGCCTTGAGAGTGACATAAATGGTGGATTGTGTGTTTTCAGGGACAGAGTATCGTGTGTATGGCAGACTGTACGAGATCACTTATATCAACTGTGTGTTCACGCTACTGAGAGCTGTTTCCTGGTGGAGAGAGCCGTGGTTGGCTTGCTCAGACTCGCCATACGTTTACTGCGCAGAGAGGACATCGGCTCACAGGTATGACCACAGATGCAAACTCACTCTTCCTGTTGTTATGCTCAAATCGAGCCTTAAATGTTTGGACACGTCAGTGAGTGATATACGCTAAATCCAAAAAGGTCCGGAAAGAAATGAGACACAATGCGTGCAAGAGAGGAGATGGATTTCATGCACTGTGACATGTGCGTGCCCTATTTCCCGCATAACTAAATGAACCCCGCAACCACAAACATACATGACACACGTGCACACACACAGGACCAGTACCACGAAAACAAGCAGCCGCATTAGACTTCCATTGTTTGACTGCTGTGTCTCTACGCAGGTTCTCCTCTCCCTTCAACTGCTGTTGATGATGAAGCCTCACGTTCTGTCCAGAGTCTTTAGAGATGTGGCCTTCGGCTTGCACGAGCTTCTCAAAACCAACGCAGCCAACATCCATTGCAGTGATGACTGGTACACGCTGTTTTCCCTTCTGGAATGCATCGGGGCCGGGGTCAAACCTCCGGCTGCCCTGCAGGTCGCTAACACCAGCCCAGACAACGACACAGGTGATTTGTTCACTCCCACATGTTTCCAGCCATTGAAGGTGTAATGCAACTCCAGAAACAGTGGACCGTGACGTGAAGTCCATTTCCAGATGGTTATTTACATAGCGGCTTATCTTGTATAATCCTCCGGCCCACTGCGGCACTTCAGGAAATAAGCAAGCAGACATTGCTGCTGAAGAGACTTTATGCGTCAATCCAAAATGTCCGGTTTTACCTTAAGAAGTCAAATTTTACAAATCGAACAAATGTTTTTTTTCTGCCATTGAAATAACTGGAAAAACTAGCATTGCTGTTAAACACAAACGCAACGTTGTATAACCATTTTTTCCAGGTGCTCAGTCCGACAGTGAAATAAGTTCATATCATAAGAGCGAAGTAACGCTTGACCGAGGCTACACGTCTGACTCGGAGGTTTACACCGATCACGGCAAGTCCAGACTGCCCCATTCAGCCACTGACGTCGACAAAGGCTGGCTTGTGGTGAGTGTTCACAGAATGTACTTTCTCTTATTTATTTGAACCTGTTATATCCACTTTAGAGCTCCCGTCGTAACCGCATAAAATTTTTGCTTTGTGTAAACCTTTGCACGATACGCGCAATGATTCCCGAAAGCGACGGTTTACATAGAGAAAAATCCACCCCCAGGATGACCACAACCAGACGTTCATTTGCCTGCAACAGGTGTCTCATCACCGAAAGGCCGATTTAGAGTTTACACAGCTCAAATAACTCACAGTTTTTATTGAAATAAGTGCTTAAACAAAAAACAGCTTCATCTCACTGGAATTAATTGCCCATTAGATATCCATTATAAGTGCATTAAAGCGAACGGTTGTTTTTACATTTTGTTTTGTTTCTTCTATTGTAATTATGTTGTTGGTAATGGACTGCAGTTACATCTCAAAATAACAGTTTTGTGTTTTCGTTGTCAGGTGGGCAAAGATGATCTAGATGGCAGTAAAGCTCCAGTAGCCCCTGCCCCGAAGCCCCTGCTGCATCCTCTCGTAAACCAATACAGTTTAACCCTAGGACAGGACATGGGTCTGCATGACACCAAGTCCCTCATCAAGTGCGTGGATTCGCTTTCCTTCATTGTGCGCGATGCCGCCCACGTCACTCCGGAAAACTTTGAGCTTTGCGTTAAAGCCATACGAGTGTTCGTAGAGGCGAGCCTTAATGGAGGTACGTGTCTCTTATGAAACAACGGTATGTTTTAATTGCTCAATATTTCGTGAGAAACTGTTGCGTGCTATAAATGATTCAAGACCCTGTTGACTTATGGGACTGAACCGGTCCGGCGGGTTTACGTTACTATGATCACAATGATTTCCTCTGATGGGTTTCATCCCAAACAAACCTTCAGGTGTTTTTAAGGGGCATTTTATGGTTGACTCCTTGGGGGATTAGTGCGTCTGCTTTGCGATTGGATGTGTCTGTGCCTGCAAGCTCTTTAGTGGTGAGGTGCGCTCCAGCAGTGAGTCATTTCACTCCAGGGCAACTCGACTGCGTTCTCTGCGCACCCTTTCCATTTACTCTCATGCTATCCGAGGTGGTCGGCGATCATTAGCGGCCTTAGCCGAGACTCATTCAACACTTTGTAGCTCGGCTGTGCCATTCAGCATGGCCTTTTCACGACTTGAAGGCGTCTGTTAACCTGGGCAGACACCTGCTGTCAACAGGGGCTTACACGCTCACTTTGACATCGGCTGATCAAAGCTCCAAGTTTAATGGACGTCTTGTGGAAGCAGCACTTTGATAGAGACTATAGATATTTGTTAAAAGGGAAACAAAATGATGAAATACTCAAAATATTTTTTTGATGCCGTTCCAAAATTGACCTAGATATGTCAGAGGCAGAGTAAATGAAAGGGTGTGAAGACGGACAGTCACGGAAGAACAAGCTTCGGCACCCGTGAATCATTGTCGTAGCTTTGTTTGCCATAGCTTTGGGTTTCGCGCGCATGACAGACGAGAGAATGGGACGACGTGCGCTTGAAAGCCTAATTTGAGTTCAGTCCGATGATGGTTTCCACTCCCTCCGTAGGATACCGCACCCATGAGAAGAAAAAGTTTCACAAATATGACTCCAAATCCAGCCGGCTCCGAAAGAAGCCGAGGGAGAAGGAAAGCGCGTCGCGGCGAGCCAAAGCGTCCAGTCAGCGGCCCGCCCGTTCCCATAGCGACGATGAGGAAGACGAGGGCGTGCCGGCCAGTTACCACACGGTGTCTTTTCAGGTTAGTCTGGACGTAAGTACAACAGCCCTTTCCCTAATACCTTTATCTGTCCATCATCATGTTTACTGATCTGCGGTGGGGGATGGGCTTGCGAGGTTTTTGTTTTTCAGTAATTGTTTTGCGCTTGAAAAGACGTTGTGGCAAAACATACGTAGTTTGTTGAGACAGTTCTGACGTCTGTGAGCTCAGTAGAATTTTTTTTAATAAAAATGCTATTAAATAATAGCATGATTTATTATTATTATATTAATGTTTTTTAATTATTCATATTTTTTGTTATTTTGTATTTAAAATTATTTTGTTATAAAAGAATAAGCATGTAGCGCTTTCCAAGTAAGCATTCCTGAATTTTTTTTCAGGTTAATAAAATAAAATCTCTTATACAGAAATACACGAATATACAAGAAGAAATTTACAGAACATGCAAAAATGTGTTGAAAGATTTGAAGGTGTTTAACAGCAATATCCTTAACCACGTAAAAAATGTGTAATAAAAAATGAATAAAAAGTTATTTGATTTTAGATGAAATATGAACGTGACATGTGGAGCACACTTGGAGCTGTTTATAAAAACAATATTGTGATCATATCAAACATGTTGCATGAGAGTTTTTTGTTGTTTTCGTCCGTTGTCGTCACTCTACCTGTTTACCTGTTACGACTCAATAGTGGGTGTGTAACAATTGTTTCTATTGTGGCCATTAATAAAGTGAAAGAGCCTGTCAGTAAAGTAAATATTTATTTCATTTACCATTAACCAGATATGTCCTGGATGTTTAGTGATTTCATAAAAAAGCCTGTTTGTCCCTGTAGTTGTTAGACCTGATGCATACCCTGCACACACGAGCCGCCGGCATCTACAGCTCTTGGGCAGAGGAACAGCGCCATCTTGAGGGAGGTGGCAGAAAGATCGAGGCTGACTCTCAGACGTTATGGTCCAGCTGCTGGTGTCCTCTGCTGCAAGGTCAGAGATTCGTACAAATCTTATTAGCAAATCCCACCGGCAATTTAATAATAATGCACGTGCTTGCAATATTTAATACCGTTGACTGTTTATATCTGCTCAGAATATCAGGTAACAGGATCATTTCAATTTTACACATTGGGGTCACACATTTGATCTTAATTTAGTAGTGATGATAATTTATATAATAGTAATCTGTTTTTATTTCTGGATTTTGGAAGTGCTAGGGTAAAATTGAAACCAAATGAAAGCGGATGGGGACTGGATCACAATCCACAAAAGACAATATTACATTCAGATTAAATCCCAAATTATGTTGCGTGTTGCGTAAACTGTCCAATCCATGCAATAGCTGTGAGGAGCAGATTGCAATAATGTAAATGTAATAATGTAAATAATGAATTTATTCTCAACCCTGCCTTAATAATCCTGTTTGACAGCTGAAGTCACCATTCACTTCTATTGTAAAGAATTAACTCCCACATTCTGCTGTTGAACAAAATCTTTCCTTTTGGTGCACCTTTACATTTATGCATTTAGCAGACGCTTTTATCCAAAGCGACTTGCATTGCATTATCCTATACATTTATACATAGGTATGTGCCATCCCCTGGGATCGAAACCCACAGCCTTGCGTTGTTAACAATGCTCTTACCACTGAGCTACAGGAAAGCTATTTATCGATCGATAATGCTGTATTTGTGTTTCGGTCGTGTAGGTATGGCTTGGTTGTGCTGTGACGCGAGGAGACAAGTGCGCATGCAAGCTCTCACCTACCTGCAGAGGGCGCTGCTGGTTCACGACCTGCAAACTTTGGATGCTGTGGAGTGGGAATCCTGTTTCAACAAGGTGAATAAGCACTGCTTAGCTAAGACGTCAACATAACGTATTGTAAATAGTACACAGAACTGATGGAAGTTTCTTTGTGTTCACAGGTCCTGTTTCCCCTGCTCACCAAACTACTCGACAACATCAGTCCAGCCGATGTGGGAGGTATGGAGGAGACCAGGATGAGGGCGTGCACGCTGCTTTCTAAGGTCTGCCTCATTCATTTCATCTGATCTCTTGGATATTTTGGGATTTAATCAAGTGTTTCATCTGATCTCTTGGATATTTTGGGATTTAATCAAGTGTTTCATCTGATCTCTTGGATATTTTGGGATTTAATCAAATGTTTCTGTGTCCTCAGGTCTTCCTACAGCACCTTTCTCCTCTGCTCTCTCTGCCCACATTCGCTGCTCTCTGGCTCACCATTTTGGACTTCATGGACAAGTACATGCACGCTGGTTCCAGTGACCTGCTGGTGAGAATCGCTCCGTTGTCCGCGAGTTTTCAAATGTGCTGACTGGGATCGAGAATCAGTCAAAATACTGGAACCAAAGGGTTTTCATTACGTGCCTGCATGTCTGCATTTTTCTGCTGATGCAGACAGAGCACATACTGAAATACTGTGACAGCTGCAGTTTCCTGCCGTAATGTTCGCTGAATCCACAGCTACGTTCTGAATAACATTCTACCAAAATACTCGCACTATTTATGTAGGATAGGCTGTGCACAGTCTGCAGATTTTCTCCTTTTTTATTTGATATGAAATCCTTTAATGGAATTAAAGTTAAATAGTAGCTTTATTCATTCCTCTTTGATTTATTGACAAAACTGTCATTATTTTGTGATTTGATGTTCAGCTCGAAGCGATCCCTGAATCTCTCAAGAACATGCTTCTGGTGATGGACACAGCTGGGATCTTTCACAGTGCAGACTCTCGTACGGGCTACTCGGACCTTTGGGAAATCACCTGGGAGCGAATTGACTGTTTCTTGCCCCGCCTCAAGGAGGAGCTCTTCAAACAGGCCGTCATTCCAGGTGCTACATCCACACAGAGACATGGCTTGCAAGAGTTTTCATACCCCTTCATTTTTTTTTCACATTTTATGTTGCTCCTCTGTGTTGAACTACTTTAAATTGATCTTTTTTAACATAAATCTTGATTCCATACGCCTTAATGACAAAACAAAAAACTGATTTGTGACAACTTGGAAAATTGATTAAGAATAAAAAAACTGAAATAATAACATTGCGTAACTATTCATACCCCTTTCTGGGACACTTAGGACACTTGAGGGAAATTCAATTGAATGATTATGATTAGGAAAGGCACACACCTCTCAATAAAAGCACTTCATAGACTAGCCCGATGGTTTGTTCTTTAAGGGGTCATATGGCGTGAATACGTGTTTTTCTGTGTCCTTGGTGTTGCCCATGCATGTATTAGACACGTAAAATTGCAAAAATTAAACTGCCGGAACAAAAGATGCATTTTATCTAAAAGTGAATGCTCACCCAGACCTGCCTGAAACGCCTCGTGTAACCACACCCCCACAAATCTACATCAGTTGGTGGTATGAGTTGACTAAGACCGCCCAAATGTTTACGCAAGTAAGGTGGCCGCACCTGTCAGTACTATTGCTTTGGAACCTGATGTTCCAAATATGGTAAGAAGCGTCTCATTTCCGTAACACGCTTG
This sequence comes from Triplophysa siluroides, assembly GCA_006030095.1. Lineage (NCBI taxonomy): Eukaryota > Metazoa > Chordata > Actinopteri > Cypriniformes > Nemacheilidae > Triplophysa > Triplophysa siluroides. The sequence goes on along the minus strand of VCII01000868.1, from coordinate 1,947,916 downwards.
CAGTATTCGATCAATCACTACACACTGGTTAACTGGCCAATCATAGCACACCTCGCTTTTCAGAGCGATGAGCTTTGAAAAAAAATCAGTGCATTTCAGAGAGGCGGGGCAAAGAGGAGATACAAACATGCACGGTATGTAGAAAATACTGCGTTTTTGACCCTTAAATCGTGTATATACAGTACACTGCATTACATCTGAAACAAACGATAATATTTCTTTTAGTGACATATGACCCCTTTAAGCACACAGCTAAAACTCTGTCAATGTCCTTGAGTGGTCCAGCCAGTGCTTGTGGTTGAACCCAATTGAAAATCTCTGTATAAACCTGAAAATGTCTGTCTACTGATGGTCCTCAGCCAACCTGGCAGAGTTTGAGAGGATCTGAGGAGAAGAATGGCAAAAAAATTCCAAATGCAGATGTGTAAAGTTTGTCACATCATACTCAGGAAGGTTGAGGCTGTAAAGGTGCTTTTATGTAAATTTCCCAAGTTGTCATTATGGCGAATGGAGTGTAAATTCAAGTAGTTTTACACAGAGGAGCAATATGACAAAATGTGAAAAAATTAAGGGATATTAATATTTTTGCAAGCCACTGTAAATCCTTACATTCACTGGCATAAAGATGTAACGCAAGTTTGATTTTTTTTATCTTTTCACAGAACCTGTCTGCAATGCTTCTATGGAGCCGGTCCCTGTTACCCCAGCCTCTCCTCCCGTGCCAGTGCCCTCACCAGTGCCAGCGGCCCCTGCAGAGCCAAACATCCCCTGCAGACCTGCATCTCCTCAGGATGTCCCAACACCTAGTGCCAACGGTTAGAAATCCGAGAAAAATTTGGGCCTCATTTTCTTTTGAGCTCAGTGTTCATGCATTGAAATGACACGCCGCCTTCTGTTATTCTCTGTTTTCAGGAACAGACCGATCATCTCCGGTTCCTCCCTCGACACCTCCTATAGCCACTTCTCCAAAGATGATTTCTATAGAAGCCCCGTCCCCTCTCTCTCAGTCTCCACTCATCATGCAGCCCTTCGCCTCATCACTGCAAGTGGGCGTGCCCCCCATGTCCCTGCCCATCATTCTGAACCCTGCTCTCATAGAGGCCACCTCACCTGTGCCCCTGCTGCCCCGGCCCACCGACTGACCCCGCTGGGATCAGAGTGACGTTTGCTGCATTAATACAGTGGAGAGACACCATCTTATTCCACTGTTCTCCTGCCCGCGCACATTCTCCCTCACTCTATTACATTATGTAATGGCAGGATAAGAGACCGTGAGACGGAGTACATTGACTTGCATGGTTGCCCCTTCTCGTCTCAAACATCAAAGCAACAGCCAGAGCGTTTGGAGTTGGACGTCCTTCACTTAGCCGCGCTACATAAATAACAATATTTATTCAAAGCAAGAAGGTGCCACTGAAATATGAAGGGCGGTTTTATTATTGATGGGACTTGATTTATTTCAGGCAGGGTTTTGGAAGGCTAACAGTACCTGTCTGCGCAGATTTTAATTTCTTTCTCCTGAGATTTACTCACAGAGAATGTCTAATGGGTACTGCATGCTAAACCAGAGTCCATAATGAATGCTTCATCTTTACTGCTTTTATCACAGTTCAGACTAAATTAAACTGTACAGTACGAAGAGAAGAGAACCTAATTTATTTTGAACCATTCATGTTGCTTTGGCTTTTACAATTGTTTTGTGTCTTTTCGCAGTACATCGGGCCAAAGAAAACAGTAGCAGCCACTTCATTTCCCCAATAATGAACCGCGTATGACGAACATTTGTGCGTTAAAGGAACAGTTCACCCATAAATAGAAACTCTGTCTTCATTTTGTTGTTTCAAATTTGTAGAAATGTCTTTGTTCTGATGAACACAGAGAAATATATTTGGAAGAATGAACCAAACCAGCTCATAGCCACCATTGACTTTACCATAGTTGGAAAAAATGCTTTATACATTTCTTTGTTCTGTTAAACACAAAAGAAGATATTTTGAAGAATGTAGGAAAGCAAACCGTTCTGGGGCACTTTTGCCCACCATTTGTCATTTTCCTACTATGGAAGTTAATGGGGTCCAAGAACTGTTTAGTTACAAGCATTTTTTCAAATATCTTTATCTGTGTTCATCAGAACAAAGACATTTATAGAGATTTGGAACAACTCGAGGGTGAGTAAATGATGACAGAATGTTTATTTTTGGGTGAACTGTCCCTTTAAGTCTACGAACAATCCTTGTGGTTGAAAACACTATAATTGTAGCCAGTGCCCGACATCACTCGAGATGCACTCAGTTTGTTTTGATGTACCGGGCAATTGTGCACCACTACAACATTCCACTTGCAATAGTGATGTTTTCAGCTATTAAAAGATCCAGCAGATTTTTTGAGTGTCAGGTTTTATCTTCGTTTTGCTATTTTATTCGCGGGTTGTCTAAAAGCGATATCATTGTGCTTCTCATGTTGTTTGCTGTATGACTGTGATGATCTCTTTAACTTTAAATTAAATAAAACATCCTAATATGAAATGTAATCGTTTTCAGGCCAAGACCAGCTTCACAAGAACAATCAAGTGCATCTGACAGTGAACAGTGTGTGACTTAAACCTCCTGTGGTGGTTTCTTTGAGGAAGTAAATGTGTGTTTGAAACATCAGTAACAAGAGTCTGACTGTGGATTTTTAAGAAATATTACAAGAATTTAATGTAGATCATCACTGCCTTACATTAGAGAAAGCAGAGGTATAATGGTACCCATACAAACCTGACAGGTGGAGGACGGACTTTGTCTTTTCTTTGTACGTCAACGTGCAGTTTTACTGCATTCTTAGATACAGCAGGAGCTAATTCTGTAGTCTAACAGGTAATACAATGAAAATAATCTGTGTATATATCTATATAAGAATAAAAGTTAATTTTCTTTTTACAATGTAATAAATATATGGTAAAATATCAGAATCGTGTGTTCTTGTGCGGTTGTCTCATACAGTACATTATTGTGTCTCGTACAGTACATTATGCAGTATCACGATTGTGATTTGGATTCAATTTATTGTCATTACACATATACGAGTACAGTGAACGAAATGGATTTAAGAAGAAAAATACAGCATAACATGAGGAATGTGGGGAGAAAAACAAATAGACATAATACACCATAGACACGACTTGCAACAGGGGAAGTTAATCCAGCTCCAGCAAGCAGCCATCCGGTCCAGCAGCCATTACGGCGCCGATCACAGACCCGATTTGAAGTAGAATGAGATGTGGAAGTGTTAGTGTTATAGTTCACCCAAGAATGATTTATTTTACTTATACGTATGTTTGATGTCCTGTTTTTCTTTTACATTAACACACTTTGTTTATATTACCCAGTTCCGAAGAAGAAAAAAGGGCGACAACCATCACGAAAGTTGTGTAAAAAAAAAGAAAAGGAAAGGAAATGTTTGGGCGGTCATTTACTTCAGGTTGTCGAGTGAAAGAAAGAAACTTGGACTGTGGTGTAAAACATTTTTTTATTTCAAAGCGGAACAAGAAACACATTTTTTCCTCGATAACCCAAAACTTGATAAATCACATATATATCTAGGCAAAAAACAACGGTCAAAAGTTCAACTCTGAACATGGAATGTAAAAACAAGATCAATCTAAGGTTAAAAATGGCAAACGATGATAAAGTCGATCTACTCTAAATGCATGTCTTTCCTTTAAAGGAGAAGATGGTGAAACATAAATGGTGTACAGTACGTCACTCACAAATATCCTTGTTTAAACACCTTCAAAGGATCCGTTTTCAAAAACATACACCTACAACACCTTTCACCGAGCTGCACAACAATCCACTACTAGCCTGGATGCATGATCTACTCAAGCTTATGTCTTCTCAACTCGTGTCGCTGTCAAACAAGGCCGAGACGGTCAAACAGAAGCTCAAACAGAGAGGCATCGAGGCCGTTACACTTTCAAATAAATCAAACCCCGTGACCGGATATCACTTGCCGTCCATCTTGGCCATCTCCTGCAGGTATATTCCAATACTCTCGCTGTCAAACAGCACAAAGTAAATGTTCTTCAGAGAGGAGCTGGTTGCTGACACAAAATGGTTCGAAATGGCCTTCAGTATTAGCTGGGCTGCTGTTTGCTTTGGGAAACCATTTCTGAGGGAAGAAACACAACAATAACATCTTTATAAAAAAACCTCTTTTATCTCAAAAGCGTATGCATTCTTCCGAAGTCAAACCTACGCTTAATCGACAGTAATGATCGCAATATTGGCATGCTGAATTGTGCTTGGTCTTTGTTGTGTTTCTGGCAGCTCACCGTCCGGCGGGTAGCGAGGGGAAGGCCACCGACTTGAGCTTTTTCTCCTCGGCAGCAGAGAGACAGTTCTTCACTGTTTTCTCGAGCTGGTCCTCGCACTTCTCTGAGCCCCACTGAGGAACGTGACAGTGGATGATGAAACGCGCTGCCATCCCATTGGCTTGGCTGACTGCCACTGCAGAGCACAGGGAATACCAAACACTGGCATCACAACTCAATCCACTGACAGACGCTACACTGAGTTCTTGTTCCCTCCTGCTTCTAGCTTGGTTCTCACACTTTTCAATTTCTATGACCTTTACAGTCAATTGTGGGGTTTTTTGACATTGTTATCTAGAGTTTGCTAAGGCGGATTTCATTTGTGTGCAGTATTTGAGACTTATAAAATGAAATGATACACATATTAGTGTACAAGCGTGTCCACTGTGATGCTGACATGACAGCTTGATGTATCAGACTGACTTTCAAACAATTTTTAATTGTAAAAGCCCTTACAGATTACATATTAAAACACAAATAAAATATAAACGTACATTGACTGCATGTGTTTATAGGGATTTTAAAGATTTTTCATGACCTTTTCAAGGTTGGACAACTTTTAAATGACCCTGATATGTCCAGTTTCTCAGCATCAATGAGAACCTTATACTTTAACTCATCCAAAACTGAAAATTCTGTCATCATTTACTCACCCCCGTGTCATTTCAAACCTGTACGACTCTTTCTTCCGCGCAACATAAAAGAAGATATTTTGAAGAAAGTTTGCAACCGAACAACGGCGCTCGCCATTCACTTCTTTCGTACGGACACAAAACAAATGCAAGTGAATGGGTACCGAAGTTGCTCTGTTGCATTTTTCGAAATATCTTCTTTTGTGTTCTGCAGGAGATAGAAAGTCAAATGGTGACAGACTTCTCATATTTGGGTGAACTATCCCTTTAAGGCCATTTCCTGACAATGCTGCTCACACATACAAACTAATCGAAGTCTGTTTTTTGTCTGCACGTATCGAGGGAGGAGTTAATGAGGTATTAAAAATCGACCTGATGAGACTTCCAAGGGTCCCTGGGATTTTCTCAGCTCTTTAACGGTCTCAAGGAAATCTTTTCCTCCTGCCTTCTCAAGAGCGTTACCTGTTTCACACGATATATACAGTATTCATTTAGCGATGTCATAAATCATCAATACACACGTCTCAACCTATAAATATGTATTGTTATTAATGTTACAATACTGACTACTGTAGTACAATACTGAATAGACTACTGACCGATTCCCTCTTTTAGATCAATCTCTGCATTTGTGGGATTGATGATTCCCTCCACTTTGATTGTTCCAATTTTGCTGATTTCACTTTCTGTGAGAGAAAGCTGATGAAGAGAGAGCACACGGTTAACTCAGTCAACTTAAATCCCTGGTGTGTCAGCTGAAATAAACAAACCTAATGGATAAAATAAACAAATACAATTCCAATAGGAAATACCAATGTTTTGAAATATAATCACAATGATTTTTAATTTCCTATTTTGATATTATTAGAGCTCAACGAAAACTCCAAAAAGCTCATATCTCCACTGCTTCCGCACCTTCTGTCCGAGGAACAAGCTCTTTGCGGACAGAATAGTGAATCCCTCTCCTGGTCCGTCTTCCATTGTTGTGTTGGCATCTGCTTCTTTGTCATTCTCTGTGCTCTTCTGCAAAAAGAAAGAAACACACGCAAGTTACATCATTTTTGGTTCAACGGCACTTGATTTAATAGACGCTGTTCAGCGCTTACTTTGGGCTTGCGTCCTGGTTTTCCTTTGCTCTTTTTGCTGGGTTTCTTGCCTTTCATCCGACTCTCCCTCTTCTCCGGAACGGCCACCTGAGTCTCCACCTTCACCCGGCCTCCTCTCTTCTTAGACAGCAGCTCAGGGTGGATGCGAGGCAGAACTCCGCCGTTTGATATGGTCACCCCTCTGAGAAGCTGAGTAACAACAGAGTCAAGCATAAAGGTATAATAATAGTAAAAAAACTGGGAATGTAAGAAGCATCATTCCAGAACACGAGTGATGCAACAGCATGAACGAGATCCTTGCAGATTCAGTGTGACTTTTAGATTTTCACAGCAAACTACAACAAGTCGCTGGCTTGCCAAGGATTACAGAGGCTCATGGCACAGAATCTTGAAGCATATTCAAAGGCTGTTTGCGACTAAAGGAGACACTGATTTCTGTTTCTTTCACATTATCTTGTGAACACGGTTTCACCGCCGTTTGCTTTATTTGCCAACGTGTGGTTTGCTTTATTCTTGTGGTCTCATCCATTTCAGATTTAACAACATTTAAACATCACCTAGAAAATGTCAAATGAATAGCCAATTCCTACACCTCTTTTATATTTGTGGTAGCTAACAACAATATTTTTCACTATCATTAATAACACATTTGTTACAAACAAATGCTGCTTTCCGGATATGTGCGAACGATCAACTTTTACAGACTTTGTCATGTCATGTCTTACCTGATTGAGTTCTTCATCATTGGCCACTGCCAGCTTGATGTGTCTTGGAGTGATTCTCCCCTTTTTGTTATCTCTCGCTGCATTTCCAGCCAACTCCAAAATCTCAGCTACAAAGTCGAAGATGTAACAGAGTGACCGGAATGACAACAACACTTGACCATTCGTTACGGAAGATTGTGTTTTGAAGCCTTACCTGCCAGGTACTCAATGACAGCTGCCATGTACACAGGGGCTCCCATGCCAATGCGATACTTATGGGTTCCTGTGCGCAAGTAACGCATCATTCTCCCGACAGGAAAAATAACTCCTGCCCGCGAAGAGCGAGACAGCTTGGTGGTCTTCTTCTTTCCTCCTCTGGCTGACATCCTGCCGTTGCTGTGGGGAAAAAAGAACACGCATCCCATCATCTTTTGATCAAAGCAGCTATCCGTTCAACAACACACATCACGAAAAGACGCATCTACGGAAGGAGCGAATGACAGTGGACCCACCTCCTCTAAACTCACAGTGCCACTGGATGGAGTACCTGTGGGGGAATAGAAAGAAAAGTGATTGACTGTGATAGAACTGTTTACTCTGCTAAAACTTTTCCTTTTTGGTTATTAATGAATACATACAACACATGAATAAGACATATTTATAATATACAACAGATTTATTTACAAAATATGGGAGAATCTGTCAAGTACACATTTAAGGAATAAATCATTAAATACGAAAAATAAATAAGACAATTAAAAACAATGTGTGTTTACACTGTGGCACATAGTATTAACAATGCAAACGTTATGTGTTTGATAAATGTATCGATTTTTTGTATGGAAATGTATGCAACTTGTGCGTCTGCCACATGCGTAACTTATCATGCATTTTTTTATTTTTGCTTCATTGTTAATGGAATTATGTCATTGGACCGAACAACATTCTTAGTATTCATGATAATAATTAATCGTAATATAATATAAATTTGCTTTAATAGGCAAAACTGAATTTTCTGTTCTACTTTCATCACACCTGTGATCCAAAGATTTACGCATTTCAATTGTTAATAAGCATAGCTTGTCTTGTCTCATATTCACGTTTTTTATTCTAACCGAACAAATCGCGGATGTTTTCCCCTGTAACTAAACCAAAGCAATAAAAGGGCACTTCCAGCTTAAAACTAAAGAACACCGTCCGTGTTTCTGGAGTCGACACAGCCCGCAGCGACCCCTCAAAGCCGTCCACTATTAAAGGCGCACGATATGTGTTTAATTCAAACAGCTGCACAACACAGTCCCGTTCTGCAGAAAAAAGTTTTCGTCAAAAATATCAAATAATATTTCCGACGTCTGTCCAACAGCTGCCCGTTAACAGCGTTGCATTCGCTCAGGATGCGCTTCGTGCGCGAGAGGCCATCACCCAATAATCCGGCATGCACGCGCACAGATCAAAGCACTCGCCTCAGTTTGAATGCTTTTACTTCCATATGCATATTGAACCCGGATGGGATCGTTTAAAAACAATCGGTTGTGCACAAATGTCATATTATTATTTCATTTTAACAGCGCTCCTCCCACATCAGCTCACCCCCATTTTGTTTTCAGCCCGCTACATGTAACAGTGTTAACAGTCGATCTACATCGCAAGTGTGGAGCGAGATGCGACGCGACACAAATACACCGTTCCCGTTATAATCGATAAAGCCGTCTACGGTGCGAGCGAGCGCTGTTTTGCTTCGGTTTTGTAACGAGCGCGGTCTCGTTGCGTCGCGCACGTCGCGTGTAGACGGGTCTCGCGCTAATCATCAGGAAGTATTCGCATTCGCATGCATCGCGAGCGAGCGCAAATTACGGCAACAACGCCCGGTAATATTTACCTGTTTGTTTTCTACAAATGCGTCATGTACGACATATATCTGTCTTCAGACAGGCGCAAATATGGGGGAGTTCCTGGTGTTATTCCTATTCCCTGTCCTTGTGTGCCGAGCCTCTGCTGTTCCTAAAAAAAGAAAAAAAGAAAAAAATAGAAGGGCAAGAAAAAACTACAGCATCCAGTACCAGTGTACAGTCGATGGAGGCAGGCTTCAAACCGCTGCTGCTGCCTCTCATACATCCCAAATACATTAAATCTAACGCACGAAATAAAAGACGCCGAACATCAATTATGACAACATTGCAATGTATTATAGGTGCGTGACTGATATTAGATATTGTGGATGCGGATGAAATGCACTGCACTGTCTGAACAGAGATGCATGCAAAAAGCAATCTGTCATTTACAGCTGCATGTGTCTAAATATAGATACTTACTGCCAGATGTCACTTCGTCGATCTCTATATCAGGAATCGTTGATCTCTGTTCATTCTCGCACGGACGGACCTTCTTCTTGCGCCAATTATGCAATTATTTGAAATGCACTTCAGCTCATGCACGCAGGCACAACTAAACCCGCATGTGGTGACCAGAAAAACTCGTCGTGAATTAGGATTCAAATGTATTTTCAAGCGAAGGCCTCTGTGTGAATCTCTGGGTTGTGCAAAATCGCACAAGCGCTCACTGACGGGGTCGAATAATGTGGCCTAGCTGTCAATAGCGTTTTGTGTCTCCTCAGTGCCAGACTATGTGCTGCTGTAGAGGGCAGTAAAAGACCAGAAATGGAATGTGTTTTGGCCATTATTTATTTATTCATTAGGTTTCGGCTAGGGGGCGCTGTTGGACAATGATGTACAATGAAAGAAAATGATTTCCCGAGCACAGCATTTATGATACTTTATGATACTAAGCACATATTGACTAGTAACAAATGTTTACAGAAATTCATTTAAGCATTTTGATTAGTCCAATGTATTGGTCAGTTTTTAAAAATGACATCCTTAGCAATGATCTCCAAGCACGTGCACTGTGAATGAACGTTCCACATAAGCCCTAGAAGTTGTTCTTGGCATTTCATGTACTTGTCTTAATTCTGAAGAAGACACTGTTTGGAGCAAAGTTTTATATTATTGTAGATGATTGCTTTTTATTTGATTTAAACACGTTTAAGAAAAGTTGGTCGTCAAAACGTAGAAGGGTCACCATTTCAGAGGAAGGAGATTTTTAGGATTTTATAAATTATAGATTACAGAGACAATGACAAAATTTTTGATTTACTATTTTTACCGAGCTGGACAAATAAATCGCTTGCCAAAACAGGTAAATGTGATTTTTACAGGAATGGAAGTTTATTTGTTTCTTCCCTGAAGTTGTTTGTATGCTTATGTGTCAATATGAACATATATTTAATATAATTTATGTTTTAATAAATGAATGTGCATAATACTAAAACAACATCCTTTGCTTTGTACACTATGTTCACTTAGGCATGTTTATTTGTGTTTATTCTCTTTCCTTTTTTTAGTGTAAGGGCATTAACCTCTGTTCCCCAGGATGCTGGTTCCCTCCCTGTCTTCTTGCCCTCGGGATCATTTAGCAAAGGGACGAGATGCTCACTATTATGTTGACTGACATCCACCACACATTGTTTGACAACACTGCTTTTAGTCAGTGTAGTTTGCATTGTTATGTTTTTGAAACAGTTCTGTCACTAAAAATGTGTAATAGGCAGCTCTTTATGAACATTTCTTAAACAGACACCGAAGTACTGCACTTTATTAAGCATGAACCACTTAATGGAGTTGCTGAAAACGTCTCTGCTTTTACAAAAAGAAAAAATGTTTTCTTTTACACAAAACTCTTTGCATACTAAAGTGTTATTTCTAATGTTCCTTGAATATTTTAAACCATATTTAACCGCTTCTACACCGCACGGTGAGTATATTTGCTTTTAACAAGCTCAATGTTACAATCTAAAAACAATACTTTAAAACTACTCTTACTCTGCCTTTCAATAGTATCACTCGTATTTCAAAAAATGCAAGAATAGTGTACAGTATATGCTGATACAAGAACACACAGAAAACCACATATTTGATAAAAGCATCAAGACTTTTGACATCAAGACAAGTGCACAGGTTGTTTAGGAGGAGTCCTCCTCAGGGACAAGCTGTCCTGCCCGAATCATGACTCAATAACAAAATACCCCCACCATATCACACACAGCTTCGGCATGACTACCTCTGCCAGGTATTTATAAACCTCAGACAAGCAGGCGATGGAGCGTCTTCTTCTCCCACACCAAAATGCTCAAAAAGAGATCCCCCTTGGGATGCTGGGAATAGACCCCTTCTGTTTAAACCGCCCACTGATGGCCATTGTGCCATTAGACAGTCCCTATAGTCAAAAAAGAGCTTTAGATAGAGAGATAGAGAGAGAAAGAGTTTCAGATTGCGCTCAAAAGGACCTGTCGTGTCAAAATAGGCATTCAGAGTGGCGACAAACTGAGGGCCACCGACCCTACCCCTTTGCCAAGCCGAACATTCCCGCTGGATATTTTTAGAGGTGGCATTTAAAGCTGGCAGAGTATCAACTCCCAGGCGATCTGCAGTGTTTCCTGTTCCTGTTAAAGCGGCGGTTCTGGGACACAAATGCCCACCCAGATAGGACCCGTCTGTAAATAGCTAATTTGTCAACCGCTTGAATTCTTGATCTGCATTTTACAGTTTTGTTTACAAACCATGGTCTGACCCCATGTTCTGAACTGAAAGTAATAATTGTGGCACTGCTCCAAACTACAGTAACACACATCCATGTGGAAGAGCTGAGCGGTTGCTTTGATCTGTGTTTATGTGGATACTCCCAGAATACCGAGCAAACACAACCGATCATCTGTCCAACTCACTGTAGCCATTTACATCGAGCTGATCATACATTCATTCGTAGATTTTGAAACAAGAATGCGATCATCTCTTTGGTGTGATACTGATGAAACCTCTGTCACTAGCCCAGTTTAAACGTTGAAATATCAGTTTATATTAAGCGAGTGCCATGCGGGTCATGAGTCAGGGATTTCATGTGTTGACAAAGTAAAATTGTAATTTAATGTTTCACCTCTGATCTTTATGAATGAACTTGATGACTCATAATGGCCAAAGAACATCAAGGTCAAGATAAATACTGTTCTGTTATATAGCATAATACATTTGGACTAAAAATGTGTTGCAAGCCATATTCAAACATGCACTGTCCACATGAGCACCCCAGGTCAGTGCACAATGGCATGTTAACCAACCACCAAGCCTCTAACACACTGTTGACTGGGATCTTTCTGATCATCTACATACAGAATGAGTTCCACTATATCCCCTCAGAGACATTTAGTTTCAATCCATCTTCACATCAACTGCCTATAAGAGCCGGTTGTCACTCACTCTTTATACTCTTCATTAAAAGAATACGTATGCGTCTGCCCACAGGGAGATGTAGATCGCTAGAAGTGTGTGAAATAAGCAGCTTCTCTGTTAACAAGAGCGGTAATAGTGAATTCAGCCCTGATGTCGCAGATGCCTGAAACGTGTCTGTTTTGTGTCGCTTCACAAGGTGAGATTCACAATTGCTGTGTTGAAATTCTAATTGCTGATGAAAAGCTCAATGGAACTGGCACATGTGGATCTGGGTTCATTTTATTTCCCTCTCCATAATAAAATGATTTCAATCCACGGTAAGATTATTTTATTGCCTTGTAATAATGTTTTGAATGTAATGTTTTGTAATGATGTAATGATGACCTCAATACTAAGACTGTGGTTTACATTTGTGTGTTTCATTTTCATAAGCTGATGTCTTTCAAAATGAAGTGTAATATTTAATAAGAGGAATGTGTGGAGCGGGATTTGATATTATTCATCGGGAATGGATTAGGTTGGAAAAGTTGGCATATTTATGCAATCGACAGATGCTTTTATTTAAAGCAAATTCAAAGTAATGCAGTGTCATTTGGGGAATACATTTGTATCAGTTCATGTGGGAATCAGACCTTTGACCTTGGTGTTGTTAGCGCCATGCTGTACCATTTGAACTACAAGAGCGAGATTTAATCCAGAATGAAACCAGGTGGTTGAAAAGAAAGATCTGAAGTGAGGGGGATTCAAAACATCAGCCGAAATGAAATCTGGTTCAGAGGCAGAACAATAATGATGGCAAACATTTAAAATACATTGCACAGATAAATGATGCATACAGTAATAAGATCACAGTCATTTTAATTTATTGTTAAAGAGTGATATTCTATTTTTATTCTATTTATATACAATACAATACAATATTATAAACAGCCACAGAAATAAGAGACCATTCAATTCATTTCTAGATGTATTGTGGTCATTTCAGTCCAGTGTCTGTTGAATTTCAACAAAATCAAACCTCAGGAGTGACATGAAGTCCTTCAACAGCAATGTGAAAGACTGACAGCATGACAAGACACATGAAAACTGTCACAAAAATCAAGGTTATCACATTATAATTTTTTTTCCAACTTTTCCTAAATACATGTACAAATATTATTGTTGGATTGCTTAAAAGTGAATATGAACTTGTTCTCTTTGGAGGATTTGAAGTCTGAAAAGTACAGAGCATCTTTTTTTTCACCTGTTACTCCATTTTTTGCAAATAGAAACAATATTTTTATTTGAAATTTGTGAGAAATATTGTTAGTAGCTCACCCAATTAAACACAATGATCGTTTTACCTGAACACATACTATAAATAGTACATTTAGAAAAAGTGAAAATGGTGTTTGAAATGGTCTCTTATTTTCCACGCTGTATACAGCATAAGAACTTTATTATACTGTATGTATAAATAATACAATTTTTCCAATCTCACATGCTTGTTTTTGACTTGAAATACAGGTCAAACTGCATTGCTCATCTTAGTTCAAAGTTCAAACTGCAAGTATTTGTTAATGCCCATTTAAGGTCTTAGTGGCTTGACATGAAAAGGAACAGAGCTTTCTCTAACATTTGTTCGATACGTGGAGGAGCTTGTGTCAAGTCCAACCTGGAGAAGCCTCTGACTTCCTGCTGTAGCTCTGCATCCATCTGGAAAAGGAGTCTGGCTCATAAATCAGAGGATCCAGTAAGATACGTTATCATGGGCTGGCAGCATAACCCGTCGCAGAAATGGGGGTCTTTCAGGAAAAATGCCAGAACTTAAGACAGCCACATGTAGAATTGCCCTCACGAATGCAGATGTATCTGGAAGTGCAGGAGCTTCTTTCCCAGCAACCTTGTTCCCATCTGCTGAATCGCTTGTGGTGTGTCTGTGTACCCCTGGACACTAAGTGCTTACCCAAGATAAACAGTGGCATGTTGTGTGAAATAAAATAGAGGTGAAGTTATGCAGAACATTTATATCTGCGTGCTGCTTTTGATTGTGTAAACTGTTAATAATGTAGAATGTTATAACATCCTTAAAGCTATCTGATCCAATTAGAGATACTGTTTATTTTCAAAACTGTGAAAATACACAAATTAAAACAATGTGATGCATGAAATGACCAACAACCAAATCTGTTTTAGAATTTATAAAGCGTACACTTTAAAAATACTGTTTTTTAAACCCAGCACCGTGTCAAAAAGAGAAGTCCACAACCTTGGTCATAATTTGATCTATGGGTTGTTTTAACCCAAAATGCTGGGTTGTTTTAACCCATTGTTGGGTCAAATAAAAAAATGTCTGGGTTAATTTAACCAAACAGCTTAGATTATGCCCTTTTCACCCAACGCTGGGTAGAAAATAACCCGACAGAGTCTAAATTTGACCTTGCCTAGATTACTACTCCGAACTAGAGGATTTGTATAGATTTATTGCAGTGATATGTACAGTGACTGATCGGTCAACACCTTACCGATCAGTCCTGACTTCTATCTCTTCTCTACTCTAAAGAAAAAAACACTTTTATTGATTGCACTTATGATTTTTGTTGTACTTGCGTTGTCCGAATTGCTTCCATTGTTTACCCCATCTGTAAGTCGCTTTGGATAAAAGAGTCTGCCAAATGACTAAATGTAAATGTAAATGTGATATTCAGAATTGTTGTTTTTAACACTTTAATTTTTTATGATTATTTGAAATGGTTTTTTTTAGCAATTTTGTACTATTTTCAATAATTATAAATAAAAGCAATCATATTATTACTCATATAATTATACCACTAACATTTATTACTATTATTAATAATAAATAATAAAGAATCTTTATTTTCAATTAATTATATTCATTTTATTTTTTATATTGCTTAATTTAATTCATTTTATTTCAATTGCATATTTTCATATACAATATTAAGGCCTACGTTTTATTTCATTTCAATTTATAAAATTATTTATTCGTTTTACTTTCGGGCAATTTGTTTTAGTTTTGTTGTGTTTTAATAACAAATAAACCTTGTGTCCATTTCAAGTACACAAGCTTTTAGATCATGAAATTGATCAAGAAACATTCAGTTAAGTGTGCTCAATAAACGCAACATTCTGTGATGGTACTATGATACTGTGTGATGGACAGATTGAAATACTTCTGCACTTACAGCAATGCATGCAGTTTAATGTTCTTCAAAGAATTCTGCGGTACCAAAAACCCTGCTTTTAGTTCATTCCTTTTTATGTCTCTTGCTCTCATGCTTGTTTTGATGAAATGCAATTAGTACATTGAAGCAAAGGTAGTGAAAGTGTACTAACTATCTCTTGACAACACTGAAATGTCCTGTTTAGGCCTTTTGTTTATTGGCTTGTCAGTTACCGCACCAACATCACATAACAGTGTTGAATTTCAAAGCCATGCCGACATGCAGCCTGCTCATGTGTGCATCTCTCTGAAGTCTATGACGACTATCATCTAAACAATGCCGGATGAATATAGAAGCAGTAGCATTAGTTATTACGAGGAAAAGCGGATCGACCACAACATCAACCTCGCATAAAAAAACACTAGGTTTTTTACAATGTTGGTTATTTCAAAACATTAAAGGATCATACGTTTTTCATGGAAAGTACTGTCACTGTTTTGACACATACAACCTGGATGTACATTACATGTAAATAATATGAACACTCATGAGGGTTATTTTTCTTGTCCCAGCAGAGGGCATTATGACATCTAGAGCTAGAGGACAGTGGCCTCAATACAGACACAAAGGCTATGAGCTCCATTCATTGCGTCTCCACTTTTTAATAGATGTGGCCAACCACACAGCATTTGTTCAGTGACCTCTACCGAACTGATCCTGGGGTGGTGACCCGCTGGGACCGCAAACGGAGAGAAGTCCTTGACCCTAGAAACCGTTTTTATAAGGCCTTGAGCATTGACCAGTTCAGGTATGCATTCAGCCATTGCCTTCAATGGCTTTAAACGACTGTGTGCTTGCTCTGCGTCTGATTTTGGCCACCAGTTAAAAAAATTGTAAATGCAGATGGGAAGGACTATACACACTGGTTACCAAAGTACTAATAAACAGCCAATATAGAAGCTAATAGGCAATTGGTTAAAACTGAGAATTGTTCCCCATACTAAAGTGTTACATATATTTTTAATACGTCATATATCTTGATTCAAAAGCAAAGCATTTAAATTATGTAAAGGTATACAGATGATGATATTAACACATGCAAATGCGATGGTTTTTGACTACACGTTCTTAAAAAAAGCTGTAAAAGTAATAACATTACTTAATAAACCAGATCATCACTGTTGCATTAAGTTGCTGGTTGCGCACATGGTGCCAAGTCTTCAAACACTTTAAGACCAGGGCGTAGAGGTTTGTATATGAAATCATTCATCGATTCATTCTGCTGTCCGTTACTGTAAAGCCCTGCCTGTTGTGATTTATGAATACAGCTGTGAAACGGACACACCTGTCCACTCCTCCATCACCTCCTGCAATCTGACACAGCATGTTAACCCGAGCAAGAATTTCACCTTGTGTGACCCGGAGGTCAAAGTGGGCATTTCAATGACAGACCCCTTCAGTGCGGCTTTCCATCAGTCCTGTTCTGACCGTCTACCTACAGTTTGTGTCTTATCACAGTGTTAGTGACATGAACTCTGACCTTCACCTCTGACATCAAAAAGGCCAAGTAACACATTCCCCAAAATATACTGATGGGTTGAAAAGTTTGAGATCGCATTGAAAATCTGCGACTCAGACGGGAAATAAAACAGTTTAAGGCATGAAGAAATGCCAGAAATAAAGTAAAATTTGTAACATTTGTGACATCTGTTTAATGGTCTCATTAAAGCAAAATAAAAAAACACAATACAATTCTAAAGTAATGTTATGATGATATTAATCTGTGACGAAAAGTTAATATTATATATTAGAAATTCACTACAGAAATATATTTACCAGTGGTTTTACACTGCATACAATCACAGAACAATACTTGCTCACACATATTCTCTCACACATTAATGTTGATATGTAGACAACAGAGCATGTTTTATATTCACAGTGTACAGCTGACAATGCTGCCAAAGGAAACAAACACATTCTGAAGTCGAAGTAGGGGAAGATGGAGGCCTCTGTATGAATGACAGGTCCTTCAGAAAGAGAATGATTTGTGGATGCTGAGGGAAGGGTTACGGCACAGCGACCCCGCAGGAGGCCCAAAGTAGCTCTGCAGCTTTCACATGCCTAAAGATGTACAGGATGAGATCCACCGCTTCATTGCAATGCAATGCTCAGGAGATGTGACACCTTCAGCTGCTTACACTGACCTGAAGTCAGGGGCACTCTCTGTGTGCTGACAATGCACCGGTATACAACTAAAGCCTTTATTCTCTTTGTCTTCTTTTAGGCTTATTAACAAACACACATTTGTTTTTACTAGCTTGCTAAATGCAAGATTTTTTTGATCATGCATTGATAATAACAGTAATAAGACCCCAGGTATGGTATGATATGGTCACACTTACACTATAGTTTACGCTGTGTGTAAAATAACTAATATAATTATTTCTAGTAAATAACTCCATGACAACACTTCTAGTCTTGTGTCTTGTAATTCTTTATAATAATAAATAGACTTATATTAAGTAAACAAAAAAAGATTTTCTGGCATCATGATGCATAACACATTTTTCACATAAAATTCCGTTACGACGGTTTCTAACCTTATTAAAAAAAAACATTATTACATTACACATGAAAAATCTGTTTAAAAAAAACAGTAAAATTCTATTTCAATATTTTTTTTATTTCAATTTATAAAAGTCCACTTTTAAGTATAATTGTAACTGTAACTTACACAACTAGTTTACAACTACAGAGTACATTTTTTGGTGTGTACTACAACAAGTGAACTTATACCTGTAGGCATGTGGATAGTTTACTACAGTTCAATAGCCTACTTGTAGCACATTGTGAGTTTTAAACTTTATTTTAAAGTATCCAGCAGTAAAATCTTTCTTTAGTTTACGTTTGCTTTAAGTGATGTTAACATCCTATTTATAGTTTATTATCCTATATATTTATTATTCTATATCAGCCTATATATTTAAAACACAATACTTTCTTTCCATTTAGGTATTTATTTTCATGCTTGAAATATTCTTTCAACTTTTAATTTAAAGTATATATCAGTCAAAAGATTGAACACAAGTATTAGCCAAATAGACTTTTCTGTCAGAATAAACTCTTAAAAAAGGTGCTTCAAAAGTATTCCACAGAAGAACATTTTGGCTCCATAAAGAACCCTTAACATCTGAAGAATCTTTCTGTTTCAAAAAAGGTTCTTTGTGGCGGAAAAAGCTTCTTGAGATTATAAGAAAGTAAGAAAGAGGTGGTTCTTCAAAGAAAATTAGACTGAATGGTTCTTGGTGGAACCACAGATGGCATGGCATCGCTTTGAAAAACCTTTTAAGCACCTTTATTTTTCAGAGTGTAAGTGTGCTGAAATGTTTTTTTAAGTGTATTTTTAGAGGTGCACTTCTAGTAAACTGAAGGTATACTTCCTTATTTTAAGTTGAAAATAATATACCCCATATATACAGGCCTACAATAGGCCTACTCTGTGTCTGTTAAACTTTTATCAAGGCTTTCTAGACCTCTAGTTCTCTAAGTCTAATTATACTGTAATGTCCCACACGACGTCCAGCTCATTATGTAAGACAACTAAAGTCTACAATCCGGTAACAGCTGCTGGCTTTGTGCATGTGTGAGTCAGCAGCGAAAAATAACAGCGTTCACAGTTATTTATGGTCCAGTGTCAAAATACTGCACTACCAACATACTTTAAAATTATTGCTTCAGTTATAACAAATTGATGCTCATTACTGAGCTGACATTGACGTGTATTAAAGATGTGTAATGATGTGACTGTATTATGATGCTGTGCAGCTTTTTCTCATTGAAGCGCTTCCTTGAACATTTATAAAAAAAGGAAAGCTACAGAGAGAGGAAGAGAGAGATAGGAAAACACTGGATTAATAGTTTTAGGATGTAGATCTGAGCTGATCACCCAATGCAAACATCTGGCTTACATCAGGTTCATGTGATTCGTTTGTGTGTTCCTCCTCCACTGTAATGTCTAAGGCACATACACAGATTCTGGAAATGAAAAACAGTTTGCTTTTGAGACAGATGGTAAAATGGTTTTAAAAGAGCTTGCGTATGACTAAGTTTATCCGATTCCTGAAAATAAGGAAGGTCACCATCATGTATTGCAATATTTTCTTCATTGGTCGTCTGTGTGTTTATTCCCTGACCTAAAGTGAAAATGTTTTGATTTTGCATTATTTTATCATTGTTTCATTTTATTACAAATTTCTTTATTAATGTAACAATTTGTGTAAAAAAAAGGAAAAATTGCTTTAATGACGGCTTGAATTCCCAAGAGCGTCTTGTGTGCATCAATGAAAGCTAGAAAATCTGTCCTTGGTGGAAGTGTGAAATAATACTTCAGGCTTTTAACCTCAGACTAGTTCTTCCTCACGTTCTCCTGGAGTTCTCCCTCTTGTTCTTCCTCTCTCCAGAAAGATGCAGCGCAGCAGCCGTCGCAGTCACCACAGTTATCTTCAGCACAGCTCAAAGCTCAAATCCTCACCGCACTATAATTACAGTCTGGCTAATGTTTCAAGGGACATACTCACTTGAAAGCTTTTCTGTTCTTTTTGAAATGATATACTGCCTGTCCTGTGGCCTTCAGAAGTAAGAGGGAGATGAAAGGTCCCGGTCAAGAATGGGACTCTGTCAAGAAAGAAGCTCTGACCACAGAAGGGCCACTACTGGATAAACTAGTTTGGGTTAGCTGGATCTATCCTGACTCGCATGTCAGAGTGTGTAGATGTTTACTTTAGTGTATAGGATGTTGTTGCAATGTACCATGCAGGTGTAAAGAGCATTTTAGGTGCAAATAATCGTGCTAGTGAGTCCTAAAACCCAAGGATTGAAGTGGTAGTTCACCCAAAAATCTAAAATTATTTCATGATTCACTTATCAACTTGTCATTTAAAAACTTGTATGACTTTCTTATGCATAACACAAAGAAATATATTTTGAAAAATGCTGGTTACCAAACAGCATAGACCCCCATTGACTTCCATGGACACAAAATCAGACATTTCTCAAAATATATGACTTTGTGCTTCACAGAAGAAAGAGGCATGTTCAGGTTTTAAATGACATGTTGGTAAATAAATCATGACAGATTTTTTTATTTTTGTGTGAACTATCCCTTTAATATTTAAAGATCCTATTTGTAGCATGCGGTAACTATTAACACAATATTACAGCGGACCATGCACATGATTGTGTCAAAAACATGTCAAAAATCGAATAAGTGCGTGTTTTGCATCATTTTCTAATGTAATAAAACATTTATTGACAAGTATTATCAGCATATGAAAGAATGCCACAAGTTTGTGCAAATTTACCTGAAGTGTAACACGCAAAATACATCTCAGGCCATAATTCATTCATATGATACAGACAAACCGCAAGCCAAAAATGTTTAACAGAAAGTTATGCAAAACATTTATGCACTGAAAAAGCTGCATAGTTATGCAGGTATTTAATGATCTGGCACAGTCTATTGGAATCTGATATGTAAGGTTATATGTGAGTGAATCGGCCAATGAGACGCTGAGCTTTCATGGCTGAAACTATCCATTGGTAATATGTAGAACATTAAGCTCCGCCTCTGTGCTTTGAAGGTTCTCATATCTCTCATGCCACACATTGAAGACAAGTCCTTGCTGAAGGTGTGAATAACTGTATCGATGAAGAGATGAGAAACGGATGTTCAACCCTCAAGCACAGCATCTCTATTTCACACACGCAACATGTCTGCATGCAACAAACTATATGAAAATGTGTTGACTTGACTTCTTATTACCTTCATTTTATGTTTATGAGAATGTTTAACATATTGTGTGTGTCAATTTACCACAATACATAAAAATGGATCTATCCGTACTTATAATTAGTAATCATTCCTATTTAAGTTATGTGACGAAAACATTAGGCCAGTTTTCGCTCATTTTTTCAAATGCTTTTTAACACATTTAATGTAAAATAATTACATTTTTATTCTCTATTTTATCTTTCTTTTAACCTATAATCTAATCATAAATTATGATTTTGAATCAGTATTTTTGCAGATGCTCTTTACGCTTGATTTGCAGTAAACTGCAGAAATTGTGAGAGCTTATAAGGCAGACATGCAGTAAAGATAGAGAAACATTAGACCCTGGAATCAAATGCCACATCCTTGATCTAAAAATATTCAGGCATTCATAGCAACTATACTGAGTTTATTGTTGCTTGTGTCAGATTAGGCAACTTAGAATTAGTTTTATGTTTTTTGGTTATTATTTGGTTATTATTTCAAAAGCAACGGAAGTTCATTAGTTGATCTGGGTTGCGTTTCCCAAAAGCATCATTAGCCAACAATGCCAAAATGCAAAAAAGTTCCGTCGTTCCTACGTGTTTCCCAAAATCATCGTTCCAACGATCAATCGTAAGCAGCATCGCAAAATAGCGTGGTTGGAACTACAGGTCTAGAGCTGTGGTTAGAAGCATCATTCCTTTTATTATGACATGTAGACCTACATGCATCAAGCTTTTGATCAAAGCAAGCAAGCAACATGCAGTGCATCTATATCCATCCTTCTAAATATATACAAATTCAATTTAGCATCTTTTCGTTTGTCAAGAAAATAGAAGCGCTGTCAAGCGCTGTGAAGTGCGCATGCGTTTGACCTGCGTGCTCTAGGACCCTGGGGAATCCCTAGGCAGAATGACTTAGGAGGACACTTATATATGAATAAAATATCGTGAAATAAAACAACAGATAACAAAAAAAGGTTAACAAAAGTAGCCCTTAAATGCAATGTGTGTTACAGCAAGAATTTGACATTCATTAGATCTGAATGTATATTAGTAGACGTCATTACTCCACCACCTGTGTGGCGTCATCCACTAGATTGCTGAACCAACTTGGTTCAAACAATTGATCTACAACAGAGTTGATTCGGTTTCGGGAAACAGTCGTAACTACACCGTAAATTTCCCCAACGATGCGTCGAACTATGGTGGTTAACTAGCGAGTTATGCCGTTGTTCGGGAAACGCACCCCTGGCCGATTCATATGAACGTGAGTGATAGAAGACAAACAGAGGAAAATCTGTATCATAAGTGATGTGGCAGATGTGCAGTAATGGTTTCTAGGCAGGTAGTCCGAAGAGACAGACAAATGTGTTTACCACTGAAGAAGAGGCAAGTAATACAACACTGTAAACTATATGACTTAACTTAAAAAGCTTTATGTCCTCCAATACACTAACAAAAATGTTTTCAAACACTTGTCGCAGGAGTCAATCATATCTGGTACATTTATTTTTATTGTGTTGACTTTGAAAGGGGTCCTATTTTGCATAGACTGTTTGCATGTTTATGATGTGCAAAACAATAAGTGTTCATGCTTTAAAAATGCTTCGTATATATTTCACCTGTGTTTTACCCCATCATATTTATTCTCAGAAACAGACTGTTGAGTTCCTGGTTCTGTGAAGTCCCTCCCTGCGAAACTCCCTGATTGGTCAAGCTAAACCAGTCTTTTGTGATTGGTCTACCACTTAGAGTCTGTGTTGAGTTGTCCCACCCATTACCCAATCAGTGTTCCATAGGGCAACGTCAATGTACATTTTAGGATACATAAAGTCACTAACCCAGGAAAAAGTTTGTTATAGTCCCAACGAGCCGATCATAGTCTGTAAAAAGTGATTTCTGTTAAAGAAAATATCTTCCTTTTCTGTGAACTTAGAGCGTTATGACTTGGCAGATGTGGTTTATGCTCAAACAGCTATACTGCTCACTAACTAAATTGAAAGAATTGAAAATCCACCAGACCTCACCTTGAAATTACTTTTGGCTGTTTGGCGACCTTAATTTCTAAATTTGAAATGATCAAAGTATTTTTAACTATTAATGGGTGTTTGGATATATTAACGGTATATAAATCGCAAATCAGGATTGTCATGATGTATTTTTCCTGCAGCTTCACATGTTTGATCACAAGACATTTATGTCTCAAAGACAGCAGCATACAGGTCGCATAGATCTCTTCAGGTACGACTTTCTCACCCAAAACAAACACCTCAAATACGTTTTTAAATGTTTGTCTGAATGCTTTCTTAAAAATGAGATTTGCATTGGATTTTTTTTAAGGACCTTCATCAAGATGACAGGAGTAAAGAATACAAAACTTTACAGGTATCAACATAAAGACTTTTTTTTGTGTAAAAAATGCTTTAGCAGAAAAAGCATACAGGAAGAAGATTATAAGAACTCTTATAAATGTTATAAGTAGGGTAAGGGACATGAGAGTCATACAGCAGAGTAAAAACAGCTTCAAAGAGACAGAGGCTAAAAAGAAACATCCTGTAAAGTAGAAGCTAATATATCAGCATGAGAAGTCTGTCTGGTAATGCACTGACGCAGTCTTTCACTCCTCTGTACATGCGTGTAAACATGAATGGCATAAAAGTGGACCCGGGTCTATCTTTAGTGTGGGGTTCAGCTGTAGGCATAATACTCCCAGATGCCTGGGAACTATCGGTTACACAGCTTTAGCATGGCTAACCTCTTCGGAAAAGGATGTTTGGGTTGTCTGTCCACCTTCATATGAACGTGTGATTCCCTGAGAATCTCTGTGAGTGTACTGCTATTGAATGCAAAGCACAATGACTCATTCCCTAGAGATACTGTGAGTTATATAATTGAGCACCAAAAGACTTTTACAGTTCCTCTGTCTGTGAGAGTAAGAGACATTGGACATCTTCAAAGTGAACAAAATGTTGTTGGCATTAAAAAACTCTGAACCACGAGGGGGTTAATGGTTGCCAGGGTTTTACTATGGGGTAGCTAAGGTTCACAGTGTTTTAGTCCATTGCTATGTGGTACTGTTAGATGATTTTTAGCAAACTTTTAGGTGATGCAAGGGTAGTTGCTTGGGCACTGTTACGTTGATCTGGGTGGTTGCCAGGGCATTGTTAGGTGGTTGTTAGATGGTGTTGAGAGATGTTGTGAGGGTTTTTTAGGTGGTTGCTAGTGCATTGTTAGGTGTTTGCTAGGGTGTTCTGAGTGGTCACTTGAGAATTGCTATGTGGTAACTAGGGTGTTGTGCATGGTTGCCTGAGCGTTGTTAGATTTTAAATGGTGGCTAGGGTATTGAGAGTGGTTGCAAGGGGGTTCTTGGTGGTTGCTAGAGCATTGTTAGGTGGTTGTTATGGTGATCTTGGTAGTTTCTAGGTTATTGCTTGGTGACTGTTCGAGGGTGTTGCTAGGGTTTTCTATGTGGTTGCTAGTGCATTGTTAGGTGGTCGTTATGGTGATATGGGTAGTTGCTAGGTTATTGGTTGATGATTGTTAGAGGGTGTTGCTAGGGTTTTCTAGGTAGCTGCAAGTGCATTGTTAGGTGGTTGTTATGGTGATCTGTGTAGTTGCTAGGGCATTGCTTGGTGATTGTTAGATGGGGTTGCTAGGGTTTTCTAGGTGGTTGCTAGTGCATTGTTAGGTGGTTGTTATGGTGATCTGGGTAGTTGATGGGAATTGCTTGGTGATTGTTAGATGGGGTTGCTAGGGTTTTCTAGGTGGTTGCTAGTGCATTGTTAGGTGGTTGTTATGGTGATCTGGGTAGTTGATGGGAATTGCTTGGTGATTGTTATAGGGTGTTGCTAGGGTTTTCTAGGTGGTTGCTACTGCATTGTTAGGTGGTTGCTAGGGTGTTTCTTGATGGTAACTTTGATAATTGCTAAGTGGTTACTAGGTTGTTGAGATAGGTTGCTAGGGTGTTCTTGGGGGTTGCTAATGCATTTTTGGGTGATTGCTGAGGTGTTGTGAGTGGTTGCTTGGGCAGTGTTATATGGTTGCAAGGGTGTTCTGGATGGTGGTTAAAACTTTTACCCCCAGTATAAGCCAAAGAGTAATTTTTGGCTTAGCAAGTTCCACTAATAAGTAAAGGCTGTCCAACTTTGCTCTGAATATCTGGTCTGAATAGCTTTCTGTAATGCAATAAAAAAGTTACAACGACAGTACTAGATTCTAAAAGGCACCATTATTCAGATCACTGTCATCTATCAGCCTACAGAGAGTAATAATAAGTCGTTTACAGTGCAGTGTACTTATTTCTGTCTCACCCTATCAGCAGTGCTGCAAGCTTTCTCTTAGACTCCACCCTTCTTTCTCATTCTGGCTCAGATCAGACGACCGCACAAGCCCGGCTGCTAAAATCATCAGGCCGGCTTTTTGAAGGAAGAATGAATCACTTTGTAATAACAGACGTCAGCAGGTTGGAGGAGGAGGTCTGAGCTACCTGCCATAAATCACCTGCCCACTGACCGCCCAAGTGTCCACTACTCAGTAGATGGCAACATGTAATCTGTAGGCAGTACTGAGTGATATTAAAAGCTAAGTACTTCACTATTCATCCTAAAAACTTTAGTGGTTAATAGCAAAAACACACAGACAGTTCACAGGGTACTGTATGTTATACTTGGAGTGTTAAGAGGGCATGAATTGGCGAGCAAATCGAATGCTTTTAACATTTCAATTTAGCCTTTACAAAATGACAAGTCGAACTTCATGTTAAAGTCTGACCCGCTTCTGCAGCCACAGGTGCCTCAAAGAGCAAAGAACAGGTTTACATAGAGAAAACAAGTGATTTAACACAGTGTCTAATAAACACAAAGCTTTAATCCAAATTCTCCCCTTAAACACTGTCCCCGCGTGAAAGGCTGACTAGAGGTCTTGAAAGCAGATGTGCTCATCCATAAACATTCTGACATTAAAGCTGGTCCACTCCAGACTAGTAATATCTTGCTCGTCTGAACATATTTTTCTGTACTAAAGTATACCAAACCACTGTAAAGTATCAATGCTTTGTGGCTATGTGTACACTTGGTACATTAAAATTGATAATTATGTTATATTCTTATAAAATAACTATTTAACCAAAGATAAAGTAGAAACATTTTGTTAAATAAAAGTATTGAAAATTAATGAATTATTCCAAAAGGAGTGTCTGCTGGTGGTGCTGGTGTTGAAGGTATTCATAATGATAGACACAGATTAATTTATAATGTGAATACTGTAAAACATTTCTTATCTATTTATTTTGTTTGTTATCACAGTAGCAACCTGACCACAATTTCAAAGTCATTGCTTATATTAAACCATATAGACGGTTTCATCGGATGCATGCTTCTGGCCGAAGTCAACTTGTTTGTTAATCGGTCTGGGTGGCTAATAATATAACCATTTATATTTTATTTAATTTATAATATTAATTTATATGAATATTTTTATTGTATAGTAATTGTATTACGTAAAAAATTGGTTGAATTGAATTGTATATTAATGTTATTAAATAAACAATTTATTAAATGGGTTGTGTAACTTTGTCTCATTTAAGTTTAGCCAAGTAACGGTTCTTCTACGGGTAACCCAAAATAATACTGGCTAGACATACTTTAAACTTGCTAGCTAATGTTATATACTTGTCATTTATTTTGCTTTTTTTTTTTGCGGACGTGTATCGTAAGTTAAGTTTGAGCCACAAAAACGTGCATGCGCAGTAACATTTGTTTATGTTGTTTCTTTGAAACTGTCTATACACTGTAAAAAATCCTGTCAAAAAACAGAAATTTCTGTTGTTTTAAAAATTTAAAAAATACATGAAAAATCTGTAAAAAAAATGTAATTGTTTGACATTATACATGGAAAATCAGTAAAAAATATAACGTGTACTGTAAATAGATTCTGCATGAGAGGCAATGTCTATGTGTGGCTATGTTTTGGTCGTCTGCCATATTGGAACAGTCCAAAAAGCAGGTCGACTGTATCTGCAACGTTAGTTGTGTGCATGTTTTAATATCTAATGTTGCATGCTGTTTGCAGACCCAGACATCAAACTAACACAATTCTAACAAAACATTAAAGTTACCATAGTTTTAAATATTGAGTTAATACATAAAAACAAACACATTCTCACCTTCAAAATTTTTCAAACCTTTGATGTTTTTTTTGGCATCTTGGAAAACAGTCAATTACTTCCGCAACTAAAACATGGACTTTCCAAATATCCCATCAATTTGTGTATATACGTATCACACAACAATGCTAGCTACACACTTGGAAGATTTCTAACAGAGTTTACAGTGTTTACAAAATGCAGGTTTCTATTGACCTGCTGAAAGCCATTGAGGACCACTGAGCTGCTTTGTGTGGTCTAGAGAGGAATCTGAACATGAAACCAGTCAAACCAACAAGACTCCCCACAAGGTCACACAGAAAATAAATTAGGCTTAAAACACTTCAGCCTTTTAAAGGATGAATAGAAACTAAACTTGCGTTCCCATGCATACAAACCAGTGTTGTTATCTTAGACCTAGTAGGCCAGTCAATTTGGGAGACTGGTATTTTTGTCTGTTGAGTATCAAAACACATCCACATTGTTTTCCAAACACCCAGGCACAAGGTTTTAAAGAAGGTGGTACTATTATTAACAGTCAGAGCATGATCGCGGTCCAGAATGCCGCCGCCCCATCAGAGTCTGTCATAACACGACTCTTTTCTGCTTTAGCGTGACTGACATATTTTGAGAAACAAAGGAACAACGCAGACCACACATGTGCTTTCACTGGAGTCAAAGTTGCGGATTGAAAGAGACAAAACTGATTTGAAGTGAAAGACCAAACAGCTTCGTAAAAGGGTCGTCTTACATTTTTAGGTTTAGTGTTAAATGTGAATTGGGAAATGAATGCACAACAAACTCCAACATGCAAGTCTTTATATGATTTAATATATTGTACTGCTTTCCATCTACTAATCTGTTTCAGATATTTCATCAATGCATATTTATGTAACAAAAATAAACTTTAATATAAACAAATTCAATTAAATTAATTGAATTTAATAATTAATGATATGATCTAGAATCAAATGTATGTAAACTCAATGTGAAATCATTCACAGTTTTATTTTAGCTTTGAATAACAGGACTCAAAACAACGTTCTTAGTTAAAAAAGTTCCTGCATATGTCAATCATTATGCCATACTAACCGTTTTAATGAAATAAATGATTTCATAAAAAAAATGTTGCCCACTGGGTAAAAGTAAAGTCATGTCCGCTTCTATGAGTAAACGTATTCTCTATTCTCAAACGGTTACTCTATCTGTCATCAATATTTCCTCTGTTGACATCCACGGCCTGCCAGCTGTTTTCACTTTCCATCAAAAGTAGACTATTTAATGCTTAAGCATACTGCTCTCTCCTGTGATCTCCTAAATAACTGATGGATCCAATCCAAGTCATCCTGTAGTGGCTTTGAGCTGTTAGAAACAGGGCAGAGCTACAGTGTGTCTCACAGCTGAGGTCAATCACAACAACACACACTCTCAGCAATCGCTATTTATCTTACGAGAGGTGCTGTGGAGTCTTAGATGCTTCAAACAAAAGCCAGCTCGAGACTTTCAGCTTTGGGCAAAAAGACACAATTAGTCAGATACTGGCAATGCTCATTACTGTGTTTCCAAAACAGATGCCTGATACGGTTCACGTTTGACCCTTAACGGAATAGTTCATCCCAAAATGAAATAACTCTAAAGCATGTAAAAATGTGTGCTTTAGGATTTCCCAGAAGAAAGTCATTCACGTTTGGAACGGCTTGGTAGCTGATGCCGCTTTAAAAAATCTTTCAGCTAACATCGAGTAGTATGTCCAATGTACTGTACTGTCATGTTGTAACTATGTGCTTTTGAGAATTATAATTCCCCTGATGTGTAGTCACAGCTGTGGATTAAAATCAGACAAACATCAGAGGAAATGTTTGTTGCTCACAGGTCGACCTTTAGATCAGAAGGTTCGACACAATAAACGCAAAAACGTAACGACGATACGGCTAATTTTGGCTAATTCGTTTGAATTTGTTCGATCACATTCGTACGATGTGCTTTTTGGGCCAGTGACGTTAGGGTATGGGGTACTGCTTTTTCTACGTTTTTGTACGATTCACAATGTACACATTCATATGAATAAGCCACCTCGTAAAATAGTTACGAATTCCGGTGAGATCAGGTTGGACGATTTTTAGAGTTGCTTTCAACTCTCAGATATTTCTCCTAAAATTGCTTAAGAGAAATAAGAATAAGACAATTGTTAACATGCATTAAGAGTATGAAGGTGTAAAATGAACGAAGATTGGGTAGGTTCAATTTGGGTAAATTCAAGATTTGGGTAAATTTGATGATCACTTTATGGCCCAGTTTCACAGACAAGGCTTAAAACTAGTCGCAGACTTAACTAACTGTCTTAACTTAATATAACTTGCTTAAAAATATTTTCAATTATATAAGTGCCAAGACGCACACCAGTAATGTATTCTTCTAAGATATTTTTATCAAAGCGACATAAATATCTTAATTTAATTAAGGCATAGTCCTGGCTTAAGCTAAACCGTGTCTATGAAACCGGGCCTATTAATCTTTAATAATATTGACTTCTCAGCAGTTTACGACATTGTTGAGATCTCTTTTGAAACCGTAATGGAGAAATTTGTTAGAATTCTGTCTCTTTTTCTCAGCAGAACCAAGACAAAGGAAAACTTTCCATCTGTCATCATTTTAATCTCATAAAGTCGAGGAGACCTAATTCAGATATTAAAGACACCTCATCTTTTCTTTTTCATAGGCGTTTTTTTCCTTACACGGCTCATTGAGTCAGATTTGTGAGTCAGAACTCTCAGTATTATAAGAGGAGGTTAAGGAGAGTCAGAGGCTGTTGACATTACTCGACCTTCTCTCTTGCTCTTGCAGTAGCCGGTGAGCGTTTGACTCTGATCACCGAAACATCACACATGATTGATCTGTTCTCCTGAGGCGCAGCGAAGGACAAAGTCAAACCTTCAAACTGAACGGCGTGCTTGAGCATAATAGCAGTGGACATTTCTCAGCATCTTGTGGACCCGTGCAAACTCGTGATCGAAAAGCAGACCTGCATCTTATTTTAGCCCGACAAGGGTGATTGTAAATGATTGATAATTTTATTGCTCGATTCCCAACACGCTCAGTCATCACACAGAATTACTCTAAGCTGTTTCAGTCCCCAGATGTTGCGTCCTTTGCGTGGTTTATGTGATCTGAACAGGCTCTAAATAATGATCCAATCGTAAATTTTTCAATGCTGATTCCAGTACTGTTTCTGCATGACTTGGGTATGTACGGAGTATTGATGGAGCAGACGCCGCAGATAAAACAATCTGCTGCGTTCTGTCAAGTTCTTTCTCAAGCTCTGGTCTGAAAAATGCATCAGCAGTCATGGCTCTCACTGAGGGGGCTATAACCCATTCAAGCCCACCGGCGCTCAAGGAGGGCTCCTTTTCTCACATATCCCTCTGTGGGGCGGAGCAGCATTCTTCTGATGTTTTCAAAAACAAAGTAGAAAAGCAGATTTGAGAAGAAAGAGAACTTTGCTTTTGGACAGTGTGTTTATGATAGTTTACATCAGCGTTTAGGTTATATAGGCTACTTACACACATATGTGGATGCAGAACCCCTCATTTTACTTATCTGCAAGATTTTTGAGGCAAGAAGATTTTAAATGAAATTTCTAAAATCTTCATTATAATACATTTGGATGTTTATGCTAGGTATTAAATCGTTCCTTTTTAAAACATTCACAATAGATTTGGCCAGTTCACTTGAGTCAGATTCCTCAGGTGTTTGCAAACAGATTCTTTTTTTAACACATTACTCTTTTGCACATAAATGATCAAAATCAAAGCTTTATGAAAAAAACTAAACTAAAATCACTGGCTATCAAGTTCAGTTTTGCAAAAGTTCACTTTCGCTTGGTTTATCGAAAATGGCATTTTTGAGGCTGATTTGAACCCAAGCCCCTTTGGACGCTAATATTTTTTGTTTCAAGATGTTTTTGTTTTGTAAAGCATTAATTTTTTCTGGTCTTCCCTATGACTTGCAGGTCAACTTGCATGATACACCTGATTTAACACATTCTGTCCCTTAATTATTTTAAGTTTATAAATAGTTTTGATGATTTTGCATCAACAATTCATTGAAGGTTGATCCATTTACTTTCACCTCCACTTAAAACAATGTTGAAAAGCGTTTGAACCCGCAAGCCCCTTTGCATATAATATACTATATATATTTAAATATTATATTTTTTGCATGAAACACCTGATTTAAAACATACTTATTTGTATTTATACTTAAGTACATACTATAATTATTATAGTTTGTTTCATCAAATGCACTCACCTAGCCCAAAGTTAACACCCGGTCTGTGTTTGGTTATTGGTAGTAGAATAACAATTTATTTTATGTTTAATATATATTCATTTTAATTTATATTAATATTTCATTACATTTTAATTGTATTCAATTATAATCTACACTGTGGAAAAAACTTAATTTAATAGAATATCAATATCCCCTAAAATGTAAAAAAAACCCTGTAATTGTGAAATTTTACAGTTTTATAAAAAATAAATGAACATATTTTTGAAATAGTGTCAAATACTGTCAATTTACAGAAAAAGAATTACAGAGCGCCCCAGCTGCCAGAAATTTTTCAGCAGCTCATTTTCTTCTGGGATTTTTTACAGTGTCCTCAAGAGTTATTGTTTCTTTGCGGATGTCTACCGCAAATTAAGTTTGGGCCACATAACATTTCTTTTTTGCATCAGTAAGGTTCTATCTAACCTCCATTTAACATCATTATACCATGTATAGATCAATTCCGCAGAATCCTGTGTAATCGGAATACCCACAATCCATTGCACAAAATACTTTCGGGAGCAGTGATTCTGCATGAAATATTCCTTACCAAAGGTCAAATTGTCTTGTGTTTATAATGACAAAGTGACATGTGCCTCTTGAAGAAGTAGTTTCATTCCATTTAGGCTCCAAAAAGTCTATGGTCCAGCTATCTTGTGAAATTCTTGGGTAAGGTATCAAATGCCCTGCATTAATTGGCTGTCAACTTGAGGGATTCATTCAGAAGAGGACGTAATACTCAGAACCAATAGGGAGCGACACGCTCTGATTACCGCTCAATCTGTATAGGAAGTTCAAGCTATATAGTGGCTTCTCCCCAAAAACAGCTGTCTGTGTCTTGTTTGAGCTTGAGCCTTTTTTCCGCCATGGGGAGTTTGGGGGGGAAATTCGGGATGCTCCCTCCCCTCCTGCCCTGATGGGCTTTGCAGGTTTGGGATTCAGGAGAGTGAGAAAGAGATGTTTGTTGCGTTAGGGGAGATAGAGAGACATGGGAAAGTGATCAAGTCATGTGACAGAGGATGTAATGAAAGCATCTTCCTTTTGTAATGCATCCTTCTCACTTTCTCTTCCGATCTCTCTCATGTCTCCTGCATGTCACACCCGCCCCATGTATCATGTCTAAATGTCCCTCTCCTTCTGATTTCTCACTTCCTCTGCCTCAGTCCTGCACCATCACTTGACCTCCATGAACTCTTGAAATACTTTGTCCCTTTAATCTGCAAGTATAACTATACAATAGTACACAATTTCGGCTGATTCTGTACCTGTAGTTTAGGTATATCAAAGCATTTGCTCTATTTGTTGAAACATCCCAACCGGCCTGACAGTTTGGGCCGAGACTATGGTTGTCAGACTGAGTATTTAAATGCAATGGTGTATATATAAAGAACAGATTTTAGGTAAATAATGACATGAGTGTATGAGTCATTTGAACTTTTGGATCATGACATCCCTATAGTCATCAAAATCATTATACCGTATATGGAAATTGGCTTTTTGCATTCTACGTAGACAAAAAATCCACATTTAGAACATTTAGAAGGATGACAATTTTAATTTTGTATGAACCATTCCTTTAACTTGTTTTGAACTCGGCACCATCTTTCGGCTGTCAATCAATTCCCTTTTGACACACCCCCAGTTCCTCTCACCCATTTCTGTGTCAGTTTAAAGTCTATATGATCAGAGAGGATGTGGATGTTGGGTCACCAGTGGGCGGGTATTTATAGTCATCTCTGCTTACCGGAGGCAAGGCCAATCCCACAGTACATAAAACTGTCAAACACCAGCTGATGATGATGAATAGGCACCACTGACATGCATGAGAATCACTGGATATCAAATAAGACTCCAAATGAAAATTGTGCAGAACTAAGAACTTTTTTCAAGCTATAAAAGAAAAGGTCAGTGCTCCTAAAAATGGCTTTTACTTAGAAACTTTATGATCTGTCCAATAAAACCACTATAGTGTTTTAACACGGAGCTGATCTAGTGAGTATGTGGCCAGGCATTCACTGAAACAAAAATATATTCATTCTTTTATATTTTTACTTTATATTTACTTTAGTTATATATTTTGTTGCGTTGTATATTGTAATCTTGTTTTCCAAAACAATTTTCTAAGCATCCTTAAAACAAGACACATTCACTTCAGAAGCATAAACATTTATGTCTCGATTTTAGTGAAGTTTATGCTTAAAACAAGACAAATGGAGTTTGAACCTTTTTCCCTTGTAATTAGATTTTTCCACCATGCATATAGTCATAGATGCTGGAACGGTGTTAACTAACTAACTAACTAACTAACTAAAAACAAATAAATAACTTTTCTCGCCCCATTGGCAACATCTCTTTTTTTGAAACACTTTTTGATTGATTTATCATTATTAACTTAGTACAAGGATGTTGGATAACTTGAGGATGGTAAGAAAATTTGATTGTAAAACAAACAAACAAAACCCCTGGCTAAGAAAGCTTTGTTTTAGCAGTAAATGCAACGTAATTGCTTTATTTAAGACAATAAAATAAAATAATTCGTTTTTTTCTAAACATTCTTTCTTCTCATTGATCTATAATAAAAAAGATTCATGTCTGATGTTATGACTTGCATCAGTTGTCGGCGAATGAAAGTAACATTGTAAAACATCTGTCTCTTTAGTTAACAGAACACTTGAAAATAATTAAGCTCCTGTGTTCATTCCAAAAGCCCTTTGGCACATGATGTCATGCCACCATTACGAGGAATGTTTATCAAGAGACTCCATCAGGATTAACATCCAGCTTCGAGTTGCTTGTTTCAGTTAGAGAGTCTTTCCTCTCAATAACAACTCATTAGAGCCATATGTTTAGTAAATATAGAACTGAAGTGTTTCTCGGTTTTATTTCACACTGAGCTCACCCGAAGCCTTCATTCTAACCTGCTGGGTCAGTTGTGTTTTTCCTGCTCTTTCCTGGGTCAAAGACAACAAAGCAGTGTGTGAAGTAATGTCAGCTCTGAATGAAAACTCCATCTCCACCCTTCACAGCCTCATCTGCCCCCGGGGGGTAAAGAGGTATTCTCACGGGCCCGAGTCCTTGTGCCCCCTTTAAGTGCTTCCACAGCTTTCTGTCACGGCCTGGCTTTGTACGGCTGTTGTGAGAACACGGGCTGCACACAGAGTGCAGTGCCTGTGAGCATATGTTCTTTAAATTTGCTTTGATAAGTGCCAGATGATGAGGTCGAGGGCCTCTCTGTGTCTGTGCTGTGAGGGACAGGATGGGTCTCGTCTGGAAAGAGGGACAGTGGGGAGTCTATAGATCTGTTCCTGGAATGAGAGGTCCTGATTTCTCCTCCTGTGACATGGAAGATGTTTTGGTCACTTGTCTGTTGGTGAACCTGCATCTGCTGAACCGAAGAATCAGGGAAGAATCAATGAAATGCTGACGTTGTGAGCCAAGTGGATGAAGTGTAGTCAGAGAACCGTGTGAGACATTTAATACAAGACGATTGAGAGAAAATGCATTTTAAAGTTTTAGAACAAAACTTTGGGAAGTCGACATCGTTTAGTTGCCTTTAAAAAAACATTTTGGTTAAGAACTGCCCACTTAAACAAAAGCAGAGAGTTTGACCGACATGTTAAATGACCAACCATGATTAGTTTTGCTTTACCAAGCTGTTCAGGGGTGTTTATCTGAATAGGATTATACCAAAATAAACAAAATCGTATAAAAGCATGAATAAAGATTTGTTTAAAATATGCCGTGGATGTAATTGTGAATCAACACTGCTAAAAATGCATAGCCTATGAAAGCAAAGTCTTTTTTGGTAAAAGCATCCGCCAAATACAAAAATCTAAAAGGAAAATTAGGTTGAGAACGTTAAATCCCACAAAAATGAATCTGTTCGGTAGTGATGTGTATTATTATATTATACAATCCTTTTGTGAAGTTCAAGTTAATTTTATACACGTTCTTCAAATTAAAAACTTCAGTTACTCGATAAAGATTGTTGCTTTATCTTTTTAAGAACACTTAAATTTAAATTATTTAACATATTGAATCTTGTTTAACTTACAAAAAATCTGAAATCGCTATAATTATTTTGATTAATTAATGTAAACGTATACTTAAACCATGACTTATTGACTTACTTTACAGTGTACGTGCCTAAAACAATCAAACTTTTGAAATCTGACCATATTACTCTGATAAACATTTGTATTTTAAGTTATGCAAAAATAACACGATTACGAATTGTACCTCCATTACAAAATGTTGTCCCTCAGAAACCTTATCTCCATATCTCATGACTATAAATCATAATTATTAGTCACCCTTTATGTTTGTTGATCTATAAAAAGTATTAAAAGTGCTTGTCAACTTTGACAGCACATGTTTAATCATTTAAAAAGCATATTGTATTTTCCTTTCCTGAAAAACAGCATACAAGGTTAAGGTAAAAAAAACTGCATAAAAATGCCATTTGCTGAGTACTGCAATCTTTTTCTACATTGGTATTTCAGTAAGATTCAATGGTCACAAAGCTATTTTTCACTTGTCCAATATATTATGCTGACTTCTGATTCTGCACTCTAAAAGTCTATTTACTCTTTATAAATGTTTATTTTATTTACTGATCCCAGTTTCACTAATTGTGAATCATGGTGTGGTAACATTTGTGAGAACTCTGTATAGAGGTGGATCTGAGTGTGCCCATAACTCACCATGATGTTCATCGATCTCTGCTCGCCTGCAGCTGTCGGGACAATTAGGTCCTGCACACCCTCCCAGACATACAGAGAGCGGAGATGAGATGGCACATTTTAGCAATCAGTGACAACCCTCCAATGTTATTTAGGGCTAATGTCTATTTCAGAACTGACTCGGGCTGTAAGAAGGCAAGGTCATGTCACCCAGAGATGAGAAAAAACAGATGATTGCTGTGATTTCAAGTCTACTTCTTAATTATATATATATAAACGAAGATGTATTTTCCATTACAATTTATATATCTTCATATTTTTTTATGAAATGCAATAAAGACTGAAATTGTAAAATTGTATCACTGCTGCAGCTTTTACCAAATCACACACACACAAAAATACTATCGCCTGCTGTGAACAGATTGAAAAACACTTTTTATCTACGTATTTATTTTATGTTTTTATATGCTATTTATGTAACTAATATTGTAAATATATATTTATATATATATATATATATACAAATAAAATATGTTTTTTTTAGTATGGTAAAGTTGACTATGATTATTTGTATAAATGAATCGAGATAAATTTGGAGATAATCCTTTCCTTGCTGTAATAGTTCTCTTGCATAATTAAAAAAGACAAAATCCAAAAAAGTAAATGAAAAAAGAAACATACTTTTACAGTAAATTGTAATTGAGGGCACAGAAGACATCGTGGAGGAGGGTTTTTAGAAGTTTCACAGAAAACACTCGGCTATACCTCATGTGCATGTGATCATCTGAAACCATGACCAGGAAGCAATTAGTTAGGGATGGGAAGTCTGGACTACAGGTCACCCTGACAGAAGATCTCTCTCGGGCGTCAAGAGCTTGTAAGTTTCGTGCAATGGAGCTTCCTTTGGGTGGAGGAAAACAAAAGATGCTATAAATATCCAGACTATATCTACACATGTACTACACATTTATATAGATAGGCAGCGCCGGAAATCACTTAAAAGTGTCTTGATGCCACTGAAGCTATAGTTGAACTACCACTATAGTTGAAATGTTACATTCCTTCTGAGCCTTTGTTTCTGCGGTAGGAAGACACACACATTTTTACCCAGTAGCCAATAAATCTCTTTGGCATTGTGTAGATGTAAGAACGAACGTCACATTATTAAAAAAAACAGCGCTGAATAACTGTTTCAGGAAATAGAGGTCATGATGTTGGAAGAAATGGCCCTGTTTGTAATTAGACAACAGAAGTAAAACCTTGTATTTTACAGGATTGAATATAGCTGTCAGCAAGGTGATAAAAGAGTGAAACATTTTCCCTGCTGTCCTGCCCTCACTGGACTGTTTTCAACACTCATCCAGTGTTGCTTAGTATGTGGGAAACAACAGCGACTGCAGACAAATCCAGACTATTAAACGCTCCATCAAATACCGTACTCTGAGATTTACTGTTCTGTGTTGTGTAAACACTGAATGGCAAAAATCTGAGCAAAACTCTCTATTGAGAAAAATATTGCTTTTTGTCTATCTAAATATACTGACCTTTAAAAGACAATCATAAATATTCTGTCATCATTTGTTCACCTTCATATTGTTCAAAATCTGTATATACAAAAAATACAAAAGGAGATACTTTGATAAATGTCTCAGTGGATTTGTGTCCAATACAATGGAAGTCAATGGAGTCCCATGGTGTTTGGTTACCAACATTCTTCTAAATATCTTCCGTCAGAATATCACACAGAATAAAGAAAGTCATACAGGTTTGAAACAACATGAGGGTGGGTGAGTATTCATTTAACGGTGGTTGCCAAATGTGCATTAAAATCCCTCCTAAAATACTTGGGATTTCCATACTGGTCTACTCTGGTTTGGTGCCTATATACTGTACCTGGTGTTCAATACATGGGAACTATGATGTTGTTCACCAAATAAAATAGCTCTGCAAAAAGTATTCCTTGTTAAAGCAATAGTTCAACCAAAAATGAAAGTTTGGTCGTTTCAAAACTGTATAAAATTCTTTGTTCTGTCAAACACAAAGATATTTTGAAGAATATGAGAAACAGTTCTGGGGCACCAGTGATATCTTATCTATACTACTGAAGTCAATAGTCCCTCAGAACTTTTTGGAGACAAACATTCTTCTAAGTATAGGGGTGTGTAAATTATGACAGAAATTTCATTTTTGGGTGAACTATCCCTTTGCAGAACCTGGTCAGGAACTCAGCACACAAGTGCTGCTAACCAACAATGCAGGTATGTTTTCAGTCAAGTGAATAGTTATCTGTCATACTTACAAGGAAACATCACGCTTGTGCAAGAGTGTCTGCATAGGGTGTGTGTTGTCATAATAAAAGTTAATGTTTGGGGTTAGCGGAGCACTTATCTTTATCATAACACAATGCCTAGAAACAGTGATAAAAGGGCTTGAACATCGCTTTCTCTTGATCATCTCTGAAACATGGTCATATTTTCTTTTATGATCCTTATTAAGTGTGAAAGCCATCGTGAGACTCTTGATCGATTATTCAGAATGTTTGTGTTTGTTTGCCTCTGTGTTATCGTTTCCCACTGGAGACAGAAAGTTTCCGCTAGACCATCTGACTGTACACAACAATCTAATAAAGATAAACATATGAAGAAGATGCAGAAGTGTGTTTGACTGCTTTAGGTGTGTTAATTCACCTACTGTATATCTAGCTTCCTCTTCACTTAATCATGATGAATGTAATTCATATCACGTGTTTTTGCAAAGCTGCTTTCCTTCCTTAAGATGCAACATGCCATTCGGTGCAGCATTTGAATATGAAATATGCAGAAAAATGAAAGATAAGATGCAGTCTCAGAGGCACTTGTACTCATGTTGCTTACTTTTTATTTAATCAGCTGCTTACATGTAAACCACAAATATACACCGTCTCTATACAATGTGAATAAGAGGCTGTGATTTTCGACTGGTATCTGAGGAGCCAGATGGTACAGTCTGCACGGAAATATGTCTGTTTCTGGCTTTGAAGTCTTACCCAACCGGTTCAATACGTCAATGATTTCTCAAGAGGGTGGGAAAAGTTGGACTTCACAAATGAGAGAATCGCTAAAGCAAGAGGGCCAGTCATTAAAGACTACATTAGAGCTAATGCTCTTACCATGTGCTTTGGATTTTAGCCCTTAAATAAATGGAAAATAATTAGCGTTTCGATCTTTAATCCATATGAAATGTATCTTATTGCAGGAAAGTTTTAATGACAGATTTAGGGCCAGTTGGACCACTTCAAAACCACTCAAGACAACGCTTTATTTGTTGATTTTTTACTACTTTACAGTATATCTAAGGAAATCTATCTTTCTTAGGGCTGCAATGTCAGGTATATTGCCTGCCGCTGATATGCTGGAGTCGGCGTGCAAACATTGAGATTTATTGTCACATGAATGGGTAACCGCATATCTTTTTTCAAGATGGCTTGTCTGGGCTACTACGCCCCAATTCATTCAAACTGTGGCAAAGAACGGTTCACTTCCATTGCATTAACAACTAATAACCGGCCTGGTTTGGTAAAAGAATGAATGATACATCTGTTCAAATTCACTTAAGCCGGTCGCTCAGACCCTTGGAAGAAACTTTCCCAAAAGTAAAAGTTACAGTTTGGAAATGAGGAAAAACATCAAAGGAAACAATTATTTGGCGAGAAACGTGACAGACAGTAAAACCATCTGCTGAATATCTACGGGGAAACCGTACTGCTTCTGAAAAGATGCGCTATAATCTGAAAAAAAATCATCTTTTGGATGTAGAGGAAATGGCAATATCAGGGCGTATAGTCTATTATAGATTCTCAACATTGTGACCTCACGTCAGGTTAACAAAGACACGTTGCAAGGGTTTCCAGCAGAATTCATGACAACA
This sequence comes from Triplophysa siluroides, assembly GCA_006030095.1. Classification (NCBI taxonomy): domain Eukaryota; kingdom Metazoa; phylum Chordata; class Actinopteri; order Cypriniformes; family Nemacheilidae; genus Triplophysa; species Triplophysa siluroides. The sequence goes on along the minus strand of VCII01000868.1, from coordinate 1,907,801 downwards.
GCTGAAATGATTATACACCTACCAAGGTTTGTACCCATAGGTCACATTTTTGCATTCAAAACACCAAAATGAAGCAGAATTAGGCCAATGAAAATGTGGGGGTCTTAAGGGGGGGCTGAACAACGTTAATCTAAAAGCTGTTTTAAAAATGTCATTTTTAGTGAGTAAATTGTCAGATATGACACCTAAAGTGTATACGTTCATTGATGGAGGTGGAGGTGGAGGTGCATGTGGGAAACAAGAATTTTGGAACCTAAAAATGAGGTTAAGAACTCATTGAGTACAATAATACAATATGATAAGGCTTTTGACAGTTTTGATCCTAAAGACGTTCTGGTTTATTTCCTTTAAAGACTCAAAGTGGTGTTTCTATCAGCAGGATATCCCTAATATCAACAAAACTGGCACGGAAACACCATTGTTTTTCCACTGCTTGTGCAAAACTCAAGATTATATTGTGTTAACCTGCGTCATGTCCAGTATCTAATATGAGTTCTTGACCTCTTGTCCTTGAATGGTGCCTCTACTGTAGACCAGCCCTCTGTTATCATCAGTTATATTTCATGACATCACTCATACTGTGTTCATAACGTGGCTTTTTTTAGCATTGGCATTATTTGTATGAGCACTTCATTAAAGGACTCATTTCCTCCCAGGCTTCACTATTCCGTTGTGAAGTGATGTGGAATAGGAAGTAACCCTTGCTTCACCCTATCCACCCTCTGTACCAAATGTGTCTTTCCGACTACTTATTTCATGGCATTACTAATTGTCAATTAGTAATGCCGTGTGAATTCAGAATATATTCAATTGCAATTATGTATGTGTACTGTATATTTCAAATATTCAAATAGATAATGAAGCTATTAAACATTACTTACTGTTATAGTAATTTTACATTTTTATTTGAATGAATAAGTACTTTAAATATTTTCAATTATATACTCAATGCTATAAAAAGTAATCCCATTAAATATATTATCTAATACATATATATAAAAATGTTTTATTGCACTTGTGCTTTTGTTGTCCTTATGTTGTCCCAATTGCTTTGATTGTTTACCCCATCTGTAAGTCGCTTTGGATAAAAGCGTCTGCTAAATGACTAAATGTAAATTTAAAATGCCACCTATTTAAAAAGCCAAACCAAAAAAAAAAAAAAAAAAACCCCCCCCCACGCCTCCCCCCTCCCACCAGCCCCCCCCCCCCCCACCCCGCCCCCGCCCACCCCCCACCCCCCCATCCCCCCCCCACCCCCCTCCTCCCCCATACCCCCCCCCCCCCATCCCCCCCACCGCCCACGCCACCACCACCCCCCCTCCCCCCCCCCACCCCCCCCCCCCCCCCCCCTACCCCCTCACCTCCCCGCCCCCCCCCCCCCCTCCACCCCCCCCCCTCCCGCCCCCCCCGACCCCCGCCCCCCGCCCCCCCCCCCCGCCCTCCCGCCGCCCCCCCGCCCACCCCCACCCGCCCCGCCCCCCCCCTACCCCCCACCCCCCCCCCCCACCCCCCCCCCACCTCCGCCCCCCCCCCCACCGCCCTCCCTACCCCCCCCCCCCCCCCCGCCACTCTCCCCCCCCACCCCCCCCCGCCCTTCTAATCGCCCCCCGCCCACCACCACAACCCCGCCCCCCCGCCTCCCCCCATACCCCACTCCACCCCCCCCCCCTCCTCCCACCCCACCCCCCGCGCCGGGCCCCCACTTCCTCCCTCCCCCGCCCCGCCCCCCCTCCACCCCCCCCCCCTCATCCTTCACCCACCTTCTCCCCCCCCCCCTCGCCTCCCCCCCCCCCCCCCCCCACCCCCCCCCGTCCCACCCCCCCCCACCACCACCCCCCCCGCCCCCCCCCCCCTCTCTCCCCCCCCCACCCCCCCCCCCCACCCTCCCCCCATCCCCCCCCCCCCCCCCCCCCCCCACCCCGGCCCCGCACCCCCCCTCACCCCCCTCCCCTCCAGCCCCGCCCCCCCCACACCCCCCCCCCCCTCCCCCCCCCCCCCCCCCCAACCCCCACCCCCCACCCACCCCCCCCCCCCCCGCCCCACCCCCCCCCCCCACCCCTCCCCCGACCCGACCCCTCCCGCCTCCCCCCCCCCCCCCCAGCTCCCTCACCATAACCTCACCCACCCCTCATCGCGCCCCTGCCGCCACCCCGCCCGCCCCCCCTCGCCTCTCCTCCCCCCCCTCCCTACCCCCCCCCCCCCCCCACCCCGCGCCACCCCCCCCCCCAACCCCCCCCCCCCCCCACCCCCACAACACCACCCCCCTCCCACACCCCACCCCCCCCCCCCCCCCCCCCCCACCCTCCGCCCCCCCCCCCCCCTCCCCCCCCCCCCCCCCCCCCCCCCCCCCCCCCCCCCCCCCCCCCCCCCTCCCCCCCCCCACCCGCCCCCCCCCCCGCCCCCCCCACGACACCCTCCCCTCCTCCACCCACCCCCCCCCCCCACCCCCCCTCCCCCCCCCCCCCTCCATACCCCAACCATCCCACCCACCCCCCCCCCCCCCCCCCCCCCCCCCCCCTCCGCCCCCCCCCCCCCCGCCCCCCATCCCACCCCCCCCCCACACTCCACACACCCCCACCCCCCCGCCCCCCCCCCTCCCCCGCCCCCTTCCACCCCCCCCTCCCCCCCCCTCCCCCCGCTACCCCCCGCCCCCCCCCCCCCCCCACCCACACCCCCTCCCACCCCACCCCCCCCCCCCCCCCCCCTCCCGGCCCCCCGCCCCCCCCCCCCCCCCCCCCCCCCCCCCCACCCCACCCCCCCCCCCCCCCCCACCCCCCGCCCCCCCCCACCCCACCCCCCCCCCCCTCCACCCCTCCCCCCCCACCCCCCGCCCCCCCCACCACACCCCCCCCCCCCCGCCCCCCTCCCCCCCGCCAGCTAGACTCCCTCCTCCCCCTAGCCCTCGACGCCCGGGCCCCCAACCGCCCCCTCACACCCCGCCCTACCCACCCCTCCCCCCCACGCCCCCACCACCCGACCGCCCCGTCCGCCCCCCCCCCCACTCCGCCACCCCACCCTCCCCCCGCCCCCCCCCTCCCCCCCCCGCCCCCTCCCCCCCCCCCCCCCCTCGTCCCCCCCGCTCACTCCCCCCCCCCCCCCCCCCCCCCTCCCCCCCCCCTCCACCCCCCCCCTCCTACCCCCCCCCCCCACCCCCCCCCACCCTCCCCCCCGCCCCCCCCCCCCCCCACACCCCCCCCCTCCCCCCCCCCCGTAGCCAAAAAAATATTGCTAAGACCCGCATTGTTAACCTAGGAGTATATTTGAAATGTTTCGATGCGAAGGGAGGGGATGTAGCGAAGAGTATGGTGAATCGAGGTCTGGGATGAATCTCGAGGACGAAGTTATTGAACCGTTAGGGCGGGGAATACGGGGGAGTTGAGGGGCAGAGTGATGGGGGGTGCGGGTGAGGGGGGGGGAAAGCATGTAACAGAATTAGTGAACTGGGTACGTTCGTGAGAGTTAGCAACGATCCAAGGAATAGATAGGAAGGGTAGGGAGGGGGGAAAGGAGAATGCCCTTCTATCCTCAAACTTGCGTCGTGCGCCCCTACCCCCCCCAACCCCCGTCGTGGCTCCTCCCCCCACCCCCCCCCCCCCCCCCCCCCCGCGTCCCCTCCCCACACCCCCCCCGACCCCACCCCGCCCCCCCCCCCCCCCCCCCCCCCCCTCCCCCTCCCCACTCCCCTGCCCCCCCCCGCCCCCCGCCACCACCCCCCCCCCACCTCCCCTCTCCCCCCCCCCACGCCCACCCCCCCCCCCCCCCCCCCCCAACCCCACCCCCCGCCCCCCCCCCCCCCCTCCCCCCCCCCCCCCCCCCGACACACCGACCCGCCTTCCCCGACCGCCACCCCCCCCCGTCCCCCCCCCCACCCCCCCCCCCCCACCCCCGCCCCCCTCTCCGCCCCCCCCCCACCCCCCCCCCCCACCCTCCTCCCCCCCCCCCCCCCCCCGCCCCCCCACCTCCCCCCCCCCCCCGCCCTCTCCCCTCCCCCTACCACACCCCACCCCCCTGCCCCCCCACTCCTCCCCCCCCCCCCCCCCCCACCCACACCCCGCCCCCCCCCCCCCACCCCCCTCACTCCCCCCCGCCCCCCCCCCCCCCCCCGATCCCACCCCGCCCCCCCCCACCCCACCCCCCCCCGCCCCCCCCCCCCCCACCCCCCCCCCCCACCCCCCCCTCGCCCCCCCCCCCCTCCCCACACCCCCCACCCCCCCCTCTGCCCCACCCCCCCCCGACCACTCAACCCCCCCCACCGCCCCCCCCCCCCCCCCCCTCCCCCCCCCCCCTCCCCCCCAACCCCCCCCCCCCCCCCCTCCCCCCCCCCCACCCCCCCCCCCCCCCCACCCCCCCCCCCCCCTCCCCCCCCCCCCACCCTCCCCTCCCCCCTCTCACCCCCACCCCCCACCCCCCCCCACCACCCCCCTCCCCCCCCAGTCCCCAGCCCCCGCCACCCCTTCCCCCTCCCGGCCCCTCCCCCCCCCCCACCCCGCGCCCCCCCCCCCCCCCCCTCCCCCCAACCCCCCCCCCCCCCCCCCCCCCCCCTGCCACCTCTCCACCCCCCTTCCCGCCCAATTACGCCCCCCTACGCCCCCCCCCGCCATCTACGCCCCCTCCCCCCCCCCCCCCCACCACCCCCCCCCCTCCTCCACCTCCCTCCCCACCCCCCCCCCCCCCCCCCCCACCCCCCCCCCCCCCCCCCCCCCCCTCCCCCCCCCCCCCCCCCACCCCCCCCCCATCCCCACCCCCCCCCACCCCCCCCCCCTCCCACCCCCCTCCTCCGCCCCCCCTCCCACCCCCACCACCCCACCCCTCCGCTACCCCCCCCCCCCCCCCTCTCCCCCCACCCCCCCATCCCCCCAACACGCCCCCACACCGCCCCCCCCCCCCCCCCCCCCCCCCCTCCCCCCCCCCCACCCCCCCCCCCTCCCCCCCTCCTAACTCCCCCCCCCCACCCACCCCCCCCCCCACCCCCCCCACTCCCCCCCCTCCCCCCACTTACCCCCCCCCCGCCCCCCCTATACCCACCACCCTCCCCCCATCCCACCACCCCCCCCGCCCCCCCCCCCCCCCGGAACCCCCCCCCGCCCCCGCCCCCCTCCCCCTACGCCCCCTCCCCCAGCTCCCCCGCCCCCCACCCCTTCCCCCCCAGCTCCCCCCCCCCCCTCCCCCCCTCCCCGCCCCCACCCCCACCCCCCGCACCCCCCCCCCCCCCCCCCCCCCCTCCCCCCCCCCCCCCCCTCCCCCCCACCCCCCCCCCCCCTCCCCACGCCCCCCCCCCCCGCCAGCGCCCCCCCCAACCCCCCACCCCCACCTTCCAGCCCTTCCCTCCCCCCCCCCCCCCCCCCCCCCCCCCCCACCCCCCCCTCCCCACCACCCCCCCCCCCCCCCCCCCCCCCCCCACCCCCCCCCCCCCTCCCCCCCCCCACCCCCCCCCCACCACCCCCCAACCCCCCCCCCCCCCCCCCCCCACCCCCCACGCCGCCCCCCCCCCCCCCCCCCCACCACCTCCCACCCCCCTCCTCCCCCCCCCGCCTCCCCCCACCCCCCCCCACCCCCCCCCCCCACCCCCCTCCCCCCCCCCCCACCCCCCCCCCCGCCGCGCCACCCCCCCCCCCCCCGCCGCCCCCCCCCCCCCCCCACGCCCCCACCCCGCCCCCTCCCTCCAACCCCCCCCCCCCACTACTCCGCGCCTCCCTTCCCCCAGCCCCCGCCCCCCCCCCCCCTCCCCACACCAACCCCCCTCCCCCCCCCCTCCCCCCACACCTCCCCCCCCCCCCCCCCCACCCCACCCTCCCCCCCCCACCCCCCCCCCCCCCCCCCCGCCCCCCCCCCCCCCTCCGCCCCCCCCACCCCCCCCCCACCCCCCCACCCTCCCCCCCCCCCCCCTCTCCCCCCCCCCTCCCCCCCCACCCCCCCCCCTCCCCCCCTCGCCCCCTCCACCCCCTCCACCTCCCCCACCCCCCCCGCCCCCCCCACCCCCACCCGCCACACCCCCCCCCCCCCCCACTCCCTAACACCCGACCCCCACCCACCTCCCCCACCCCCACCCTCGCACCCTCCTCACCTCCCTCTCCCCCTCACTCCCCACCCCCCCCCCCCCACCCACCCCACACTCCCATCCCCTCACCCACCCCCCCCCCCCCCCCCTCAACCCCCCCCCCCCCCCCCCCCCCCCCCCCCCGTCCCCCACCCACCCCCCCCCCCCCCCCACCCCCTCCTCCCCCCTCACCCCCACCCCCCCCCCCCTCCTACCCCCCCTCCTCTCCCCCTCACCCTCCCCCACCACCCCCACCCCCACCCACTTCACAACCCCTCCCCCCCCCCCCTCCATCCACCCCCCCCCCTCCCCCCCCCCCCCACCCCCCCCCCCCCCCGCGCCGCCCACCCCCCCCCCCCCCCCACTCCCCCCCCCCCACGCTCCCCCCCCCCCCCCCCCCTCCCCCCCCACTACCGCCCCCCCCCCCTCCCACCCCCCCCCCCCCCCTCCCCCCACACCCCCCCTCCCCCCCCCCCCTCCCCCCCCCCTCACGCCCACCGCACCCCACCCTCCCACACACCACCTCCTCACTCCCCCCCTCCGCCCCCCCCCCCCCCCCCCCCCCACGCACCCCCCACCCCCCCCCCCTCCCCCCCCCCCCGCCCCCCCGCCCCCCTTCCCCCCCCCCCCCCCCCCCACCCCCCCCCCCCGCCCCCCCCCCCACCGCCCCCCCCCACCCGCCCCACCCCCCCCCCCCCGCCCCCCCCCCCCCACGCCGCCCCCCCCCCCCCCCCTCTCTCGCCCCCCCCCCCCCCCCCCCCCCCCCCACCACCGCCCCCCACCCCCCAACCCACCCCCCCCCCCCCGACCCCCCACCCTCCCCCCCCCCAGACCCGCCCTCCCCCCCCGCCCATTCCCCTCCCCCCCTCCCCACCATCCCCTCCCCCCCCCCCCGCCCCCCCACCCTCCACCCCCCCCCCCCCCCCCCCCCCCGCCCTCACCCCCCCTTCACCCGCCCCCCCCCCCCCCCCCCCCCAACCCCACCTTTTCCCCCCTCTCGCCCCACCCCCCCACCCCCCCCCACCTCCCCCCCCCCCCCCCCCCCCCACGCTCCCCCACCCCCTCCCCCACCCCCATCCCTCCCCGCCCCATCCCCCCCCCCCTCGCCACCCCACCTTCCCCCCCCCCGACCCCCCCCCCCCCCCCCCCCCCCACCTCCCCCCCCCCCCCCCCCCAACACTCCACGCCCCCCCCCCCCAGCTCCCCCCTCCCCCCCCCCCCCCCTCCCCCCCCCCCCCCCCCCACCCCCCCGATCCCCCCTCCGCCCGACCCCCCCGCACCCCCCCCCCCCCCCCCCCCACCCGCTTGCCCCACCCACTCCCACCCACACCCCCCCCCCCCTCCCACCCCCATCCCCCCCCCAACCCCCCCCCCCCCCGCCCCCCCCCCTCCCCCGCCACCCTCCCCCCCACTCCCCCCCCCCCCCCCGCCCCCCTCCCCCCCCCCCCACTCCCCACCCCCCCGCCCCCCCCCCCCTCCCCCCTCCCCCCTCCCTACCTCCCCTCCCTACCGCCCCCCGCCCCCCCCCTCCCCACCCTACCCCGCTCCCTCCCCCCCTCCCAAACCTCGCACACCACACCGCCCCCCCCCGCCCCCCTCCCACGCCGCCCCCCCCTCCCCCCCCCCCGCTCACCTCCCCACCCCCTCGCTCCATCCCCCCCCCCCGCCCCCCCCCTCCTCACGCCCCCCCCCCCCCCCCCCCGCCCCCCCCCCCCCCCTCTGCCCCCCCCACCCCCCCCCCCCCCCCCCCCCCCCTCCACCCCTCCCCCGTCCACACCCCCCCCCCCACCCCCCCCACCCCACCCCCACCTCGCCCACCCCCCCCACCCCCCCCCCCACCCCTCCTCCCTGCCACTACCACTTCCCCTCCCCCGCCCACCCCCCCTCGCCCCCCCCCCCCCCCACCCCCCACCCCCCTCCAACCCCCCACCCCCACACGCCCCCCGCCCCCCCCCCCCCCGCCCCCACGACCCCTCCCACCCCCCCACCCCCTCCCCCTCCCCCCCCCCTCCCCCCCACCGCCTCCCCCGCTCCCCCTCAACCGCCCCCCCCCCCCCCCCCCCCTCCCCCGCACCCCCCTCCCCCCACCCCCCCCCCCACCCCAAACAACCACCCTCCCCCCCGACCTCACACCCCCCCCCCCCCCGATTCTCCCCCCCCCCCCCCCCACCCCCACCAAAAACAAAACCCCCCCCCCCCCCCCCCCCCCCCCCCTCCTCCCCCCGCCCCCCCCCCCCCCCACCCCCCCCTATCCCCCCCCTTCCCCCCCCCCCCCTCCCTCCCCTCACCCCCCCCCTCCCCCCCCACCACCCCCACCCCCCCCCCCCCCCCGCCCCCTCCCCACCCCCACCCCCCCTCGCCCCCCCCCCACCCCCCGCCCTCCCCCCCTCACCGCCCCCCGCCCCCTCCCCCCATCCCCCCCCCCCCCCACGCCCCCCTTTCCCACCTCCACCCCATCCCCCCCCCCCCCTCCTACTCCCCTCCCTCCCCCCCCGCCCCCCCCCCTCCACACCCCCCCCCCCACCCCTCCCCCCCCCCTCCCTCCCCGTCCCCCCCCCCCCCCCCCACCCCCCCCCCCTCCCCACCCGCCCCCACCGCCCGCCCCCTCCCGGGACCCCCCCCCTGCTCGTCACCTTACGTCCCCTTCGTTACCTTCGTTCGCCAATCCCTCCCCCCCCCCCACCGCACCACTCCTCCCCCCCCCCCCCCCTTCCCCCCCTCCCCCACCGCGCCCCCCCCCCACCCCCCTCCCTCCCCCCCAGCCTCCCACCCCCCCCCCCCACCCCCCCATCCCCCCCACCCCCCCCCCCTCCCACCCTCCCTCCAACACCCCCCCCCCTCCTTCCCACCCCCCCCACCCCCTCCCCTCCCCCGCCCCCACCCCCTCCCCACCCCCCCCCCTCCCCCCCCCCCACATCCCCTCTCCTCACCCCCCCCCACCCTCCCGCGCGCCGACCCGCCCCTCCCTATCCTATATCGCCCCCCTCCCACCCACGCCCCCCCCCCCCCCCCCCCCCCCACCCCCCCCCCCTCCCCCCCCCCCCCCCACCCCCCCCCCACCCCCCCCCCCCGCGCCACCCCCCCCCACCACCCCCCCACTCTCCCCGCCCCACCCCTATCCCCTTCCCTCCCCCCCCCCCCTCACCCCCCCCACCCACCCCCCCCCCCTCCCCCCTCCCCCCTCCCCCCCCCACCCCCATCCGATCCCCCCCCTACCCCCCCCCCCCCCCCCCCCCTCCCCCCCCCCCACCCTCCCGCACCCCCCCCCCCCACCCCCCCCCCTCCCCCCCCCCCCACCGCCCCCCCCACCTCCCCCCCTCTCGCCCCCCCAGCCCAACCCCCCCCCCCCCCCCTCCCCTCCCCACCCCCCCCTCCTCACTCCCAACTCCCTCTCCCCCCACCCCCCCCCTCAGCCCCCCCCCCCCCCCCCACCCCCCCCCCCCCCCCCCCCCCCCCCCCCCCCCTCTCCCCACCCCCCCCACCCCCCACCCTCCCCCCCCCCCCCCCTTCGCCCCCCCCCCCGCCCACCCCTCCCCCTCACCCACTCTGTCTCATCACTTCCAACCATTTTTGTGTGTTCGATGTTGTCAAACCAAAAATGAACATTTGTTTATCATTTACTCACCCTCTTGTCATTTCAAACCTGTTTGACTTTATTTCCTATGCAGAACACAAAAAAAGATATTTTGAAGAACGTTTGGTAACCAACAACACTGACAACCCATTAAGCAGGTTAATTCAACCCAAAATAAAAATTCTGTTGTCATTTATTTACCCTCATGTGGTTCAAAACCTGTTCGTGACTCTTTCTTCTGTGGAATACAAAAGAAGATATTTTGAAGAACGTTTGGTAACCAAACAACACTGACCCCCATTAAGCATTAGTTGGGTTAATTCAACCCAAAATAAAAATTCTGTTGTCGTTTATTCACCCTCATGTGGTTCAAAACCTGTACGTGACTCTTTCTTTTGTGGAATACAAAAGAAGATATTTTTGAGAAATGTCTCAGTGGGTTTGTGTCAATGGGGTCCGATGTTGTTTGGTTATCAACATTCTTCAAAATATCTTCTTTTGTGTTCTGCAGAAGAAAGACATTTATACAGGTTAATGATGAAGGTTTGGGTTTCCTTACATGTCTGTGAAGGGCAGGATTTTTGAGAGGGTCGTGTAGTTCAGTGTATGGGACTAAGGTCTGGTAGAAGTTAAGGAAATGGTTTAAATCTGCTTTGGCCACTGTTTATGTCATTTACTGGTTCATCAGTGGGCCGGCTGTTAAGTGCCCTCCTCTCAGGGATTGCCTGCGTTTTACACAGCACAATAAGACTGATCACACTGAACTCACTTGGAAATGAACCGTAGGTTATTTGTCCTGAGGCGTATGCGTGAAAGGAATGACTGCCGCCCAAACTCAATAGCCCCAGTGAACACATTCAACATCTCTTAAGTCACAACAAAAAGTTGATGAAAGCATCAAGCTTGTATGGTTCTGTTTCTAGCAGCGATGCAATTGCTAACGTTCGTGTAACATTTCACTCATCACCACAACCAGATACTTGATGACTGTCAAGTCCATTAAGAGTCAAATGAAAAGAACGAGACTGAACAAAATTACCACCCACCGAATGGTGCAGTGGTCATTAATGATAAGTCCAGCACCTGTGTCAACAGCTCGTGTGCCTGGACGTAATGAGCGTGTTTAGTTCTGGAGGTTCTGTTAAGTCAAGTGCACCATGGCTGCAATTACTCACCATTGACGTTCATCTATCGGAACAGTCAACTCCCTTTTTCAGGATTTGTGTTTTTCTCGAGGAGCGGTCGGATTTGGTCTCTTTCAGTCACACAATGGAAATGCTGAAGGCCTAGAGGACACTTGATGTTTTTAGACCTGCTGAAATAGCAGCATCGCGATCCGCAGCAGTAGGTGCTGCCAAAATGATATTGACCTGCACAAGAACACAGGAGGAGACTTCATTAGTTTTGTTTAAATGTTTACTGTGGGGAAATTACAACCAGATACTTGGAGAGGTCTATGGAAGATCTATTTTGAAACAAAACAGGAGTTCAACTACACAACACAACAAAACATTTCAACTCTTTTGATGTGGTTTTTGTAATCAGAGACAAACTTGAGTTTATATGAAAACCTGGATTGATACCAGCACCAAGATTCATGACACGTTTTGAATGGATGTTGGTCAGGCAAAATACAAATAGTTTATTATAGGATGAGGGTCGATCTGAAAAGACTTTATAAAGACTTCATAAAAGTATTAGATGACATTAAAATGACATATGTTTATGCTCCAAAAGCCATGAGTTATGAAAATTATTTTCTAATGGTTAAACTAAGTTGTTTATGCAGTATAAAATAATTATCGGACTGGAGATCTTAGCTGGAATTGCTTTTATTACCACCCAGTCTCACAGCAGTTTGTTTGATTCGTTTGAATCTATAGATTCATGTTCATGGACTCTTTGCTCGAGTCAGTCAGCACAACTTTTTTCTGTGTCACTCAGCACGACTTTCTATATACAGGCTGCATGTATAAATATGTATGTATTTATAAACTGATGTCACACGAACTCGTACATATTTAAGGAAGTGTCTACAAGCAACCCCTTACCTTCCACTAAAATCACAGGCGCAAATTTTGTAATAACGGACGCATTTTACGAGGTGGCAAAGCAACTATAAGGCCCACCCTAACTCCGCCCCTAAACCTGACATCACAGGGTCAAATCATGATAAAACGTACGAATTAGATCATACGAATTCACACAAATGAGACACCTCGTAAAATACCAGATTGTGTTGATTCATATTTATACATTTACATTTATTCATTTGGCAGACGCTTTTATCCAAAGCGACTTACATTGCATTTATCCTATACATTTATCCATAGGTATGTGCAATCCCCTGGGATCGAACCCACAACCTTAACGCAATGCTCTTACCACTGAGCTACAGGAAAGACATATGACATATTAAAGACACATCTTATTCAAATACATTGTATTTAAAGTAGTGCTGAGTGACATGAACAAAAAGGCAGTGCAGATAAACACGAATCGATAGATTCCTGTGAGACTGTGTTGTTTACTTATGAGGCTACTGAACGTTATGCAGTAACCTTGTTTACAAAAAAGTTTTTGTTTTTGCCATACCCTGGTAAAATGATCTTACTATGTTAATACCTAAGTACTAATACGAAGGAATTTTGTATATTGATTGTAACAGCTGTTTCATCTCTATTTGAATTTTACATTGCATTCGCTTTTAAGGTTAATGGAAATGTCAGTAAAGTTATTACCAGTACATTTTTCTTTTTCCATTTTATTTATTTGTTTTTATTTGCAGTGTAAGCCAAAGTTTTTGGCCATTCCAGCCAGCTCTGTACAGAAATAAGAAAACACTGGTATGGGATCACTATTGGCTGAGTTCAAGTTTTGGATCATCATCATCAGCAAAGTGAAATTACTGTTGAATTTTATTTCTTTACAATAAATCACACATTACAAAAATGTGAATGTTTGGTCTGGCTGTTGCACTGCTCCTCTGAGCAAATAAATGACATGACTTTTTACGCTACCGTTGTATATGCGCCTTTAGAGAATCTTCAACATTTCTAGCTATATCCTGAAGTGAACTTGTGAACCTGCCGCACACACAACTGCTCTATGGCTGTGTTTCGACACTTTTCCTCTTGCCCCGGCGGTGTACCTACGATACAGCTACTGCACTTCCTCTCTGAGTTGTTTTGGGCCTCTCTCTCTTTCCCGTGCCCTCTGGGGTCCAATGAGTCACAGATTTTGGGGCAGATTCGTAATATTTTCGAAACACCCGGTTTCGTCTCTGACCTCAGCTCTGTTGTAGGCTTGCTCGGCCGTCCTTGTGGTAAAACTGAATTTAAGACTGAATTAAAGACTGAATTAAAGAGGGGGTAATCAGAGCTCAACAGTAGCACTGATGCTGCGTAGCTTTGGGGAAATTAAGTCTTTGTGTACCATTAAAATCTCATTATGTCTTGCCTCTATACCCTAAACGCATCCCACCCACTATGTCAAATGGGGCCCGTTGTGCACCGCACTGAAGGCACTGCAGAAATGTGTAAATTCTGTGTTTACTGCCTTGAAAACACTTGACCCTCTTGTTGACCCAGGTTGGGTACGGCATCCATGCCTGTGGAATGGACATGCTGAGCTCAATGATCCGGCTACTGCCGCAAATTTAAGTAGAGAGTAATAACCAAACCACAGCACTGTGATCCTGATTGCTTAATACTATACCCCAAACTAGAGTTCTGTAATGCTGAGAGGTAACATAAAGGAACATGTCTCTGACAAAAAACAAACAAGAAACAAAAAACAGACAAATCAAAAGAACAGAGTTTGTTTACTTACAGTATGATGCGATGAACAAGACTGTCAGTCTTCAGTTGGTCCGCACCCATCAATGAAGAAGTGAAAATTTTTTTTTTTTGGTTAGCAGACCAAGATGTAGTATGGATGTTTTCAATAGAATTAAAAAACAAACAATTGAACTAAATTGAACTAAGACAAACATCTGGATGTTTGTTGTTGTTTGATCATTGTTGATGTTATGTAAAATCAATATGTATATTAGAATACAAACAAAATGAATGGCTTTAAAGAAGGCGTTCGAAATGTAATTTTCTTTTGTTGAATTTGGCCTCAAATGTGACACCAGCGTACCAAATTTCACAATAAGCCGTAATATTTTTTTATTTAACAGAAAGCCTTTAGATGTATTAAGTAAAACAGTAATATTTTGTTTGTCAATAATTGTCATTTTTAACAACAAGTAAGAAATATTTATCATAACATTATTTGAAATAGCATCAATTCATTCGTTCTGGAGCATAGGTTAAATGCAAAAGTTTTTTTTAGAATATTATAAAAGCATTTGTAAAAATCAATCACAATGATAATTCATATCACATTGGCCTTGGATATTACAATAGAAATTGTTATGAGACCTTAGTGGGTTATCACATAGGATGCAAAGGAAGAGTCGTAAAAACGGACACTGAATTGAACAGATTACTCATGTTTTCTCACGCTCTAGTCAGTCGTGCACATTTTTTTAAGATTAATATTCTTCATGATGCCGCCAGAAGCGACAGTTGTGATATACCAGCAGTCTGTAACCTTATAATATGGCAAGATGGCTTGGCAGAAGGGTGTTATGTGTGATTATTAGACTTTACAGCAACATCAATCTGTTAAAAAAGGAAATTTATACCGAGATACACATTACGAGCAATAAAGCTCTGAGAGCACCTGGGTTTTAATAGAGAAGAGCTGTTTGAGCTATGAACTACGCAGCAGGTTGGATTTCTGGTGGCTACAAATTTATGGCATTGCCCTGATTTCGCCTCAATGCTAAACATAAACACTGACAGCTGAGGTGGGATAGAGAGACTGCTTCTGGAGGTTTGTGTGGAATTTGATTTATACCACGTGAAGACTAACAAAGCCATTAATTGGGTGTTAGGAGTGCAAAGAAAATTTATAGAGCAGCTGCCTGTTACACAACAGAACAGGGTTTATTTTCTGAAGGCAGGGGGGCTTCAAACACAAACAACATTCTTAAGGGTCTACATTGATATGACTTGCCTCAGGACTGGATATTGTCTTAGACATTAAGGTGTATAAACGGTTTCTTTAAATGCGACAAAGATACACGATGCATTCAACAAATTGTTTATTTAATGCAATTTTATACCAAAAAAATATAATTAAAGGAATATTATAACATAAATGAAATAAAAAATAAAAAGTTATATTATTAGACACTAGCCAGACCGATAAACAAACACAGACCGGAAGTTAACGGCAGTCCAGGCACGTGCGTCCGATGAAACGGTCTTTAGACAAAAATATGAACAAACAAATAAATAAAAGCCAATAAGAGCCTGCAAAGAACTTATTAAATACAGTTTAAAATAATCCGAGGGTGATTCCCAAGAAGCTGCCTGATAAAATACTAAACACAGTAACATTGAAGATGCAAAAATCTAACATGGTTTTTATTTATTTATTGTCACAATACAATGCTTTACTGTCACAATTATATTCCATAGCATTGATAACTGTTAGTTAAAAATATATATACACAAATATTAATATAGAATAAGAGATCATAAACATTTGAGCAATAGCATATCTTGCATTTGCATTATAAGTTCAACTGCACAGTTTTTTGATAAAAGCAATAATATAATAAAATCGCCAGTGGTTAAAAAAGGGTCAAATTAACACTCACAGTGTATATATAATCCACACTCTCAAAGTGTGGATTATACATAAACTCAGAGATTTGATTTGACCTTTTTTTAACACTGCCGATTTTGCTGTGTTCAAATGAATGGTTCTTGAAAAAATCAAGCTGTTCCTTTCCATTGACTTCTACATGAATTCACAGATCACTTACTCTAAATGGACCATGTGCATAATAGTCAGGAAAATCACGCTGTAGTGTATAATAAATGCTCTTAAAGTGTTACAGGGGATGAATGTGTTCAGAATGTATGACTGTAGGCCGGTATTTCACTCATCCCTGCCAATCTAATTTGTTTCTCGGGGCGTCTGATTAGCTCTTGAATTGCTGTGATTATGAGACAAGCTCTCATGTTTTCTCAGCTGACAGTCAATTGTATCTAGCTGCAGGCCAGCAATTAGCCATCCTCTGCCCTCTAATAGTAAAAACATGGGCCGGTGTTCGAGGACTGCATTTAAAGGGAATCATGACTTTACAAAAGGCCATGTTTACTTTGCATCCCTGAGTAACCCTACAATATAGAAGGCATTTAGAATGTCGTGGCTTCTTTTAGCATGATGGAGGAAAACCGGCTTCCACTTTTTAATTTTCAATGTAAATGTGAAATCTTAACCTACTCTTTATTTTAGGGAGAACAGGGCTATTTTACTCTAGTGTCACATACATTCACATTCATTTAGAAAAAACAGTAAGTATGTGTTTCAGTGCTTGCTTTTTTAGTAAAAAATCCGAAAGAAAATACATTTGTGTGACTAAGTTACTGATATATTGCCATTGTGACAACTAGCCCCATTCTTTCTTTCGGTAGGGGACATCTCAGCTCTTCTTTAAAGTCGTCAACAAAAGTTATAATGGCTCATGATCCTCAAACCAGATGGAAACAAATGTTCCTTTGTCTCTGCTGCCACAAAAGGTGGGGGAAAGTGGCCATGACATTTGTTTATTTTACATGAAATAAAAATCTCCTTTCTCCCCTGAAACATAAACATTGTTTAATGCCCATTAAGAGATGAGGTGGGTATGGTTTCAAGAATATTCTGTATATTGCCAAAAGTCACTATTACTCCAAGCATGTACTCCATGTGCCTGTACAGTACATGTGTCTTCCTTATACAGTATACCCTGCCGATGACCAGGTAAATGGCAACCTTACAATACAAAGGGCCGTTTAAAAATTTTTACTTACAGCATGCGGCAGCGCAAACTCCTCTTCTGACATAAAAAACACTGTCTGTATTTACTTAAGACACGCATTGAAAATTAGTGCTAAAAATGTGTGGACACAGCTGTTTTTGTGACTGACCTTATTACATATGCATCAACAAACTTTATGGGAGGAGAGTTTGTAAGTAAGTCACGCAATGCGATTTTGTAAGGTTTGCATTCGTCATTGTACTGGTATTTGCAGCTTTATATAAAGGAGAGGTAACACAGACCATTTTTGGTAATCTCATATTAATCTTGAATACCTATACAGTAGTATATCAGTTTCAAATGATCTGCAAATCCAGTGTTATATCCACTGTTTATATAACATTCATCACCGAAATGCAGTGAACAAACAAACTGCTGAACTTCCATAACCTGAACCAAGCACATTGATGGGTGCGCTCTTTCTCTCGCTCTCCCCGGTGACGTGTGGGCGTACTTTTCCAGGAGAATTTTTCAATAAGGGACTAAGAAAAGTCGTTATGTACCAGAATTTCATGTTCTAAAATCACTTTCAGAAACCTATACGAACCTTGGGGGAGTGTATCGAGCACAGAAATACTACGTCATACGTCCAACTGTTTTTGACAAGTTGACCATGTCAAGCATGAGAAGCCAGCATGTTTAACATGGTAAAGAAGTCAAAATGCACGAAACACTGTTGAACCCCCCCGCCCTTAACAAAAAAAAACATGTTTGCGCAAATTTACGCTGCTCTTAGTAGATGGTCATTATAGCATTATGAGATATTGTGCCTGTGTTTTTTTTGTGTGCGCCCACAGACATTTCAACTCCCATCTGCACTGGTATTTTGCGCTGTAAATCTGGCCCTAAATGTGCAAAATTTTGTTTAAGAATGTATACATTTTATGTATAATTTTGTGTAGTTTTTCTCATGAATCTTGTGTTAAAGACATTATTACTTTGGAAAAATACTTTTTTATATTATTTTATTTATTTCAACTTCACAAAATCCAGGGAAACACCTACAATTTTAAGAGGTGTACCACCCAATATATTATTTCAGGAAATAATCTTTCTTGCTCAGCAAAAAAGAAATAAAATGACCGGCATTAAGACCCAGCAGATTCGTATGGCAATCATTTTTTATTGACGTGAAATAAACAAACGCGCAAGTAGCCAATCACACGGTACGTGGTAAGCAGTGGAATTGCCGCCTTTAAGCCAATGTGGCTGCCGCAACGGTTCACAAAAACACAAAATATTTTCATCTTGATCTGCTCCTGCCGCAAAGAGCTTTGGAATTTGAAGGATTTAGGATGCAGGAGCACCACTTGCGCACCGCCTCCACTCCGCCAACGAAACGGCTCGCGTTTAGTTGCTTCCCGCATGTTTGCCTAGACAAGGGAATGTTAGAACTAGACAATCCTGACTGCCACCGGGCCACTTACCGTGTGAATCCACCAAAACGACCATTTACTTCATGTTTAGCGTGCTTTTACCATTGCATTTGCTTTCATCGACTACTGTGCAAAGGGCGTCACTTAATTTATATTCATGAGCTGATAACATTTATGATAAGCTGATAAGGTTTAGACGTTTTTCACAAAAAAAAAAAAAAAAAAACGTATAAAAGGTCACATAAACATTTTAATTCAATTCCAAAATTTAAAAGTGGGATGGACAGCATACGCGTTTTTTATAATAGAGGCTCCTCCTATTGAATTCAAAAGGTCCAGGGAAAAAACTGAAACATTAGAATCAAATAATATCTTGATTCATATTTTATTTACATATCACACAAGTTTTCTTAAAATCAAAATGACATAAAAAGCACAACCCTCATTGGTTTATTACGACCATGGCACCTCCCAATCAGGAAGTTATTAAACACCCAGTGGGCCTCCTGTACTAGCTGGATCTTCAAAAACAATGAAAAGACAGATGACAACTATTTAGAAGGCCTTCATGAACTTTATGGTTGATGTCTATGGAGAGTGTAATTCAAGAGGAACCAGGAGTTAGTCGCAGGGGAATGTGGAGCATCCGTTGTGGATAAGTGATAAGATTGTTTGTAAGATTAATAGAGTGTGTCTGTGATGTGTGGTGTGCTGTACTGACAGCCTATGTCATGGGGGAATACAGGCCATTTATAGTTCATGGCCATTTGATTTGTGACATTGGGACTGACCCTGAATACGTTTTTGTTTAATTTTATTTCAAATAAATGAAGGAGAAATTGGATGCATGAAACTAAAACATAACTTTTAACAGCGCCACAGAGATCATGGATCATAAATGCATCCCATTGAGGAAAGGCTCACTCATTGCATCATTCCTAGAAGTACTTTTGCAGCTCTAACCAAGAATTAATAAATAACTTTAAAAAAAGGGCCAACAGGAGTAGAGAAAAACAAGGTTACTGCTCTTATGAATATATATCCCATCTGTTTTACATAGCAACAATTGCAATGTATAAATTTAAAATATCTCAGATATGCCAGTGAAAGCATGTGTCTCCAAATTCGTCTTTGTTTTACGTCTTTTGGCCGTTCTGTCTTAAAGGTATGGAGTTTCACGACTCTTCCGTGTTATCCAATTGAACTGTTCAACTCCCAGCTGTCAAACTCAGCATGCAAAGATGCAGAGAGGATACCAAAGACCTCACATCAGCTTCGAAATCTATTATCACTCAAACATGTGTCAGTCTTGTGAAAGACACTGCAGGCCCGTATCGAGCAAACGCTCCCACGCTGTACTCATCTTCCACCTTTAATGGAGTCTGGAGAATGACAGGCTTGCAGCGGACGCCCTTCTGCTTCACCAATCATGAGGTTTTTAAGTTGGAAGTGCCGGAAGCATCGTTTTCTCTGTCCACCCCCTCTCCACACCTGTTCAGACTGCTTCCTCTCTACAGCGCAGATGATCTGAGAAGCAGCAGGTTGATGGAAAGCAGCGCACATGTCCGCGCACAAGCACACACTCAGTCAACTAATTCAGCACATATGGACAGTGAGGAGCGCATGGGAGACGCTTTAGACTATTGTCTTTGTCTCCTCTATTTCGGATTGATTTTAGAGTATTTTTTAATGTATTTTGATGCTGTTCACACCTGGTCGTTAACATGGGCGGTGAGAAATGGGCTTGGCTTACAGTTTAATGTTTTATTGCGCTTTGGATGAGACAATCTAATCTTTCCATTGAGAGAAACACATTGATGTGTATTACAAAGTCAACGTCTGTTAGAGAGATGCAAAAGGAAACGTGATGACGACTTCACTGAACGATGCTCTGATACGAGTTTTGTCCAACACCCATTTTTTTGATAGGCGCGACTAACGCAAGTGTCTGTATGAGGCATTTAACGTTTCTTGTGAGAACAGAAACATTTAAAGAGATAATTCACCCCAAAATTATTTCTTTAATCATTTACAAACCTGTATGACTTTCTTTCTTCTGTAGAACATAAAAGAAGATATTTTGAAGAATGTTGGCAACCAAACAACATTGGCCCCTATTGACTTCCATTGTAGGGACATGTTTATTAAATAAAAGTTAAACATCGTAAAATACCAAACTGGCTTCTGCAATCAAATGATGCTAGACCAGTTCTCAGAATGAACTTTTATTTTTGCAATATTTAATTGTATTTTTTTATTGTTTATATTTTTTCAAGTTAAGGACACCTGTAAAAATATAGACATCACAATCTTTAAAATTTATTTTAACAGTATTGTTTGAATAAGTGATTGTAATTAACATTTTTAAACAGTAAAATCATTTCATTTAAAAACCAATAAACTATTTTGTTAGGGTAAAAAGCATTTATTTCAAAAAACAAACGAGAGCTTAGTTACATTTACATTTACATTTAGTCATTTGGCAGACGCTTTTATCCAAAGCGACTTACAGATAGGGTAAACAATTGAAGCAATTCAGACAACGCAAGTACAACAAAAAGCAAAAGTGCAATCAATAAAACTGGCTTCATAAAGCCTACCACAGTATACAGTGCTAAGTTAGGTTAGAGTTTTTTTTTTTTTTTAGTTGCCGGAATAACCTTCAAAGTCACAGTTTTGTCAAGCCCACATCAAACTTTGCTTTTCGCATTTCAAGGAGACATTGTCCAAGCAGACATAGGGACATGTGACAGGCACAGGTTTGCCCAAAGACGTAATGCCAAATCTGAATTGCCAGCTTTGCCAGACCAGACGTGATGACAACTTACATTTCCTCTCCCAGAACCCATATTATTTCCTGAAATGTAACCAATCATCAACTACCGTTCATAATGCCTACGTGTTTCGCATTGGGTAAACTAGCAATTTAACTCGACAACAACCGCAAACAGTGGACAGATCTTTGGAGAGGAGCTATGGCTTCAGCTTATAGGGAAAACGATCTGAGGAACAAAATTCAGCTGTGAAAACAGCCCATAGATCAGATGTTACCAGACAAATATACAGTCGGTCAAAGAATGCACTTTGACTTAATTTAAAGGATACGCAGTGTGTGAAAATTCATCGACATTAAACAAGCCCATTGTTCATGCTCAAATGATTTTTACTGCATTGTGTGATTGTTTTTCTTTCTTCATTACAGCAACAATTGCTCCACATCTGTGCCCAGGGACCTGAAAGCACCTGTTTCTAATTAGGTCTTCCTCACACTTCAAGACAGCAACAGCTAAATGGACCCAACATATGTGTCATTACTGGAGAGAGGGTGAGAAAATCTGAATGGAAGTGGATGGCATTAAGGTCTGTAATGATGATGTGATTTATTTCTTTGTTGGCATCTGTAGCACATCTTCAGTGACGGATAGAGCATGCATTTGTCAGATATTTTTATTCAAATTTCACATATTTTAGCAATACATTCACAAAAAACAATTCATGTGCGTAAAATAAAAATCGAATTCTCATAAAATAGCTATATATTATATATATATTAATATTATATATATTAATAGCTAAATACAATTCACAACTGTACACAAATATTTCGAAAGTTTAAAAATGTGCAAGTTTATCATGGAATGTGAATGTGCAAATCGTCTTTGCTCGTCAATCGCCTTGGATTTGTGTGTGTGTTTATTTTGAGACTCTCTTGGCAGCGCTGTCCCTCCCACTAGAGCTTTCATCCTGTTTAGCCAATCAGATTCGACCTTACCATTCGACCAATCATAACTGCGGAGAGCACATGACTCAAGGAAAAAGAGATAGTAAAAGAAGGAAGGTTAAACTATATATATATACAATATATACATATAAATAGTGTAGGTGAGTGGGGAAGTGTCCATGTAAAGTGCAGGTGCTGTGCAATATATGTATATATATCTGAAGTATGCAAGCTACAAATCTAGCGACTATCTGAATATACCTTAGCCTCAAATCTGTATGGGGTTTGCTCTCCCAAGGCGCAGGATCGCATTTCTACTATCTACTCTGTTCAGTGAACAGCAGGTAGCAGCAGCAGCTTCAGTTCAGACCACACTGACGCATGAATGAGATGCGCCCATACAAACAATGTTTCCAAGAACTATCATTTATTGTCCTTGTTTGCCCTTGTTCATTTAAAACATACATTGTGTAGACATACAAACATGAACAAAGCTCATCTATAAACAGGCACAGTTTGTTACCCAGACGGATTTGAGCAGTTCAGTGGAAGTGACTGCTGGTTGTGTAGTTTAAAAGGTGGGGTGGTTGATTTGGAAAGGTGCTCACTTTAGCCTGCTAGCACTGAAATTATAATCCCACCCGCTATGCGATTCGCCGTCCAAAGTCACGCCTCCTCAAACACATGAATGTATTTTGTAAATCCACGTAACGAATTACAAACTAAATCCATTCAATTCTTCTCGAAGCATGTACATACCATTCTCCCTACATTGACACAGCAACTGTGAGAGCGCTGCGGTGCTGCTGATGACGTATGATGTCTGCGTGAACAGGGTGTACAGTGGTATGCAAAATACGGTGGCTGAAAATGTACACATGACCAGTCACAGCGTTCGGCCTGCACGTTTTGATTGGGCGAATGTTTTTTGGTCCTACGCCTTTCACAGATGACATATAATTATAAAAAAATTATTTGACCACCATACTTCTTGATTACTATCTGGATGTAAAGAGAACATGACAAAAACTTTTCTGGACAGGATCACCCACCCTGCCTTTAAGTGGTCATGTTCACTCACTATTTCATACTTTTTCTACAAAAAAGTACATAAAAACAGATTTATTGTGCGCTGTATTATGTTTTATTACAGCATCACAGCTCAGAGAGTAGAGGAGCAAAGCTGTACACACAAGCCTTTAGTGCTAACACTAGTGCTCCTTGAGTTATGTGCTGTGCTCTTCACCATTATGATTGGTTGAATGGTAAGGTTGAATCTGATTGGCTGAACAGGATGACAACTGAAGTGAGAGGGACAGCGCTGCCAAGAGAGTTTCAAAATACACACAAATCCAAGGCGATTCACACTTGAGTGACGATTTGCACATTCACATTCCATGATAAACTTGTACATTTTAAACGTTCAAAATATTTGTGCACAGTTGTGCGTCTGTGAATTATATTTAGCGTTTGTGAAATGTATTTTATGCAAATATAATGTATTTTTCGCAATTGATTTCTTTTTTGTGTATGTACATATATAATTTGTGCACTTGGATAAGATTTTATGCACGTGAAACTGGCTACGCAAGTGTACATGGTGTTTTATGTGTGAATAATATGAGACTAAAATCGCTCCATAAGATGGGTCTTAAAGGGATAGTTCACACGAAAATGAAAATTATTTAATAATTTATTTATCCTCATGTCATTCCAGACCGGTATGACTTTCGATACTCTGCAGAACGCAAAAAAATATTTTGAAAAATGTTGGTAACCAAACATCATTGACCCCCATTGACTTCCATTGTATAGGCACAAAACCACTTAGACATTATCAAAATATCTTAATTTATGTTCTACAGAAGAAAGAGTTATATACATGTTTGAAATGACATGAGGGTGAATAAATGTTGACCGAATTTTTATTTTGGAGTGAGCTGTCCCTCTAAGTTCTGGCTAAAATCAAATGATATGCACAGATATTACTTGATGGCATTTCAGTATGTGACCATTAAGAGAAACGAAAGTGAGTGAAAATGTAATTATTTCCTTGCAAATGTTATTATAAAGCTTTCAAAATGATAGATGTGCCAAAGAGAGAACTCCCGATGAGATTTGAGTCCAGTTATTACTTATTCTGTCAACCCTTTGCTTTTATTTTGCCCGAAAGTGTTGGCATATGTTCCTCAAGCTCTGACACACTCATTTGTACAGTAGATTAAGAGCAGATTGTGTTGTGGGTCATTAAATCAGGCCCGTTTGTCCCGCAGGCAGACAGGTGTGTACGTTCAGTGTTTAAAATACTGAAGAGAATAAAACGTTCTCTCAATCTTCCCTTCAAAAGAATAAAAAAATGAAATTACCTAACCATAAGTGCTTAAAAGCCTATAATTTATTTGATGTGGATGTCAGCAATACTTTAATATCCAAAAAGAAAATGGCTTTGAGGGTGGAGCAGGGGTCCAATTATAGAAGTGTGAGAGAACCGTACAGACCAGAAGGGGGACTGAGGCTTGGGCTAACCGCCGCAACCCGGCACCAGCCATCCTTTGCACCTCAAGTCGGTCAAAAGAGGGCAGCTCTGCGTTTTGGCCTCTCTTCACTGATGCAGTGATGCTGATTAACATCTGCACAGCGGATTAGGACTCTCTTTTAACGCGTGCAACCCATAACAGTCCCAACATGTAATAAGGCAGAGCTGGAAGCCGAGGTAGTAATTTTGATATTTAAGAGCCACAGCTGTTTGATAGGATAGTAAGAGGCTGGTTAGCAGTCACGTGGAAGATCAACATGTTTTGCTGGATGGGTAGCCAGCATCAAGAGAACCTTCAAAAGGAAAGCTCTGCCTTTTAGTTGGCACCTTGCATGTACAAACCCATTCATATGGACTGGATTTATGGCCTTTTGAAGTCGTGGTCCTTGTGATGATATTAAAAAGAGCTGTGTGAATATTCATGCAATACATTTTACTTTTATGTTCCATAGCAAAACTACTGAAAATCACGCATTATGGATAATCTCCTTTGCCAAAGTTTTTGTCCAGTCAATTTGGTTCTGGGGTGCTTTTGGGAAATGGTAAAAGTTGTTTTCGAGCATGTGGATATTAACAACATCGCTCAGACAGGGAATAACACATAATAGAAAGGAATTGAACAATGATGGTTTTCACGTTAAAACTAGAACATTTAAACAAGAAAGAAGCTATTAATAACAACTATTTTATATAAGGTGTAATACATTATATTAGGGCTAACCAACCATCTTGGCCATTAATTGTGTTTACAATGAGCTACAGTATTCCTTACAGGGTAATATATTTAATGGGGTAAAAAAATAACATTTTAATTTGATATTAAACACATGTGTGGTTAGTGAGTCACTGGTTTAAGTATAGACTTCTTCTGAAAACTAATTCTGAAAACCTTTGAGGATCACTTCCCATAATATCCATCCTTCAAGGCCAACTCGAAAAGATTTCTTGACCACACGATAAATGCACCGCAGTCCTGATTTCTCAATCAGTGCCAGTGTTAGTTAAGCATTAGTTTAGCAGGTCGGTACATGTATGTAGAGGTTCTTTATATATCGTGGTTCTTTGCTTACATGAAGTGGATCAGGAAAATATGCTGAGATCTTTAAAGATAATATTGATAATATCTTCACTCTTTGAGAGTTACGATAAATAATATTGTTTGATAAAATGACATTTATCACATGTACTGTAATATGGCTGGGGTTGGGAATCGTTTCAATTTTATTGATACAGATTCCAATTCCGCTTATCGATTTCCATTCTTATCGATTCCCAGTTTCGACTCCACAGTTGAAGTAAAACATTTAGATATCCACCTGTATGGTCATTTAGCCTGCTTATTGACTTGTTTGCAAAAAATATATACAGTATATATTTATGAGAACACTTTTGTGTGTATTTACACATATTTTTCAGATTTATTAAGATTTGTATTATCATAGTTGAACGACATCATGGTTAAACTGTAGTTACTATAATAAAACTATACTTTGTGGTTCCTGTACTTTAATGGAAAACTATAGTAAAACTACGCTTACTATGGTAAAAATAGCGATCATTTTCACAAGGGGTTTTATTGAGATATCAACAGATCTAGCAACGCGTGTACTTTTCTGAAAATATACACAGGATTTGATACATTTTTAAGCTCAAGTATCCGATTCCTATTCCGTTCGATTCAGATACGATTCCTAGCCTTTCAATTCCGCTTCCAAATTGGAATGGATTTTGATTCCCAACCCTAAATATGGCATATTAATATTTCACGTGATCCTCTAAATTTAGAGCGAAAGCACGATGCATCTATAAAGATCATTCGCTGTCAGTGCCCATACAAGACGTTGAGCTCACTGCATGATTACTAAGTAGTTGACCAGAAAATTGTCGTGTTCAAATTGTGTCCAGATGCCCTCGCATTATGGTTCACCAGATAAAATGGCTTTGCTTAAGAACGTGCTGGGATGTTCTTGTGAAGAATAACAGACGTTGTTTCCTCGTGAGATGCATAGTTGGACATTTCAAGCTGGTCTGTTAAAAAAATCTACACTTCCACAACCTGTCAGGGATTTCATCTGGCGGTTTTAGTTTACATTTTGTCAGATTTTCTTGTGTCTTGCTCAATTGGCAATATTGCACTACTGGGGTTGCACAACAATATTCGATCATTTAATACCCATTGGAAACATATCCAGCTTCATTTGTCATTCTAAAATCAACTAACCATGGTATAATTACAGACTCTTTCAGCATTTACCCTCCGGTTCACGTGTAATAAACCTCAGTGGGGCCATCAGAACCTCAGATGTGGCTGATAGTGGAATGGACATCTCTTAGTTTGACTAAAATCACAGCTGGATATGTGGGCCAGGAAATTCTCTATTAGCTTTTTAAAGCTTTCTGTGGGCCTGCGGAAAACCTACTATAATCTAATCCGCCCATGTGGTTTTGTCAATGTAATTAGAGCAGTGGCTGCTTGAGGTCGGTGATCTTGGTTCTGGAGGTCCAAAGTTCTGCTCCGGTAACCACACAGCTAGTTGCTACAGACAGCAAAACAGCAAACAAATGAAATAGCAATTAGGACTGGTGTGATCTTTCATTTAGAGATGAATAAAGAACCAGTCAAAGAAATATTTTGAAACCAGTGTAAGAGCTTATGCAGGATTTAAGCAGGAGAAATACAAGCAAACTCAATTGAGATGCAGTTTGACAAGAAGACAGGCAGCACTTGCGTCAGGAGCAGAATTAGATATCATTCAGTTGACTTCGTCCTTTCCAATAGTCGAGCGGAGCCAAATACTTCACTGACAGCCAACACACTTGTGTTTTGTGCACAGGAGACAATTGTCCTTTTGTCCTCGTGCATGCTTCTTTCTGAATCCGCAGATATCCTTTTTGCTTTAGCCTAGAAACCTATTTTTCTTTAAAGATATTTGGTGTTAATATGCAAATTTACTTTAGTTTTAGTTTGTTGACTTTATCAGATGGTACAATTTGTTGTTGTTTTTTCAGAGGTAAAGTCCCTCCTACTCAACTCAACACAGATTGTGATGAAAGGAGGGAATAATCAAAGAGCAAGTGGCCGAGGGGGAAGGCTAGTTT
The DNA here is from genome assembly GCA_006030095.1 of Triplophysa siluroides. Lineage (NCBI taxonomy): Eukaryota > Metazoa > Chordata > Actinopteri > Cypriniformes > Nemacheilidae > Triplophysa > Triplophysa siluroides. The sequence continues at coordinate 1,880,533 of VCII01000868.1, read as the reverse complement.
GCTTTACCTCTTGCTGATAAAGTTTTCTCAAACAGATGAACCAGATTCACGTGGAATTTACAGCCACCTGTCAAATCACAAAACAGATCTCCAGGGGATACTAATGACTCGAAATGGGATACTTATGTTGACATCAGTGCGAATTCACTAGTCTCTGATTTAAAACAATGGCCCGGGGCTTTACGTTTTGACTGCATGGCAAAGTTATCCTAAGCTTAATCTAAACATTATTCTATGCAAATGCTCAGAAGCTTATTCTTTTAACATTTGTCTTGGCATAACTGGGTTTTACTGAATGAGCTCCATGAACCTTCACCCCAGGTTGTTCCAGGAGACAGTTCCTGTAATGAGTGCAAAGGTAAATCATTTCAGATCAACGGATGTCTGCTAAAATGACTACCTGCTTCTGTCCAAGGCATTCATTAAAAGCAGGGAGAGGAAATCAGACAGTAGCATTGATCTATTATGTGCTTTGCTTCCAAGGAGGACCCTTTAGGTCAAAGGAAATATAAAGTACACTTTAAGATTAAGTTATTTTATTCTGTGTGAAATTATATTGTCAAATAGAATTCAAACCAGCTGTCAAATGTTTACATAATATTTACATAGTGTTTTTGAAGCCTGATGGTAGAGGATTGCATTAACAGTGCAAAGGTTTTGGGTTAGATACTGATGAATATATATATATATATATATGTATATATATATTGAACTGACAAAATCATGTTTTTTATTGTGGATTCTGATTATCAATCAAACTGCATTTGGTTTGTTTTGATTTAATTGTTTTGATAAATATTTTTTTATAATTTGACATCATAAATAAAAGATTCAGGTAACTAACACAATAAAAACATGATAACATAATAAAAACATGATTTTTTTTTATCTATCTCATTTTGGAACCAAACTCTTCATATATATATATTTATTGGATTAAAGTATCTGCCAAATGCATGAATATTAATATCTCAGTTTTTTACAGCCAGAAAAGAAAGAGCTTTCTTGTATTCTCTACATTTTTGCTGTCACACCATGGACACATTGTCAACCACCCATATGCATATCTGATGTGTCAATTAAAGCAAATGCCTAATATGCATTTTGCAAACTTTTATCCGAAATGGCTTACAGTGCTCTAAATCAATACTTTTTGTTTTAAAGTGTGTTACCTAGGATCAAACCCACGACCTTTGCGCTCTTAACGCAATGGTCCCCACAGAAACACCAGGAGGAAACCATTTACGCACGTTGATTCACTCACGGCGCCTAAAAATATCGTCCAGCCGAGTCGGATCAAAGCCGGGGTCAGCTCCTCCGTGAATCCCGCCCTACCGTTTAGCCTAAATAAACCGAGAGGAGGGGCTTGTGATGGGCCAGAGAAGCGCAGGGTCCTGTGATGAGAGCTGTGTGCCGTGGGCAGCGTGTGTCAGGTTTCACTCTAAAGAGGACACTCAAGCGCGCAGCAGTCACAGAAACCCGTCAAATGGCACGACTTAACAGCACGGACAGCCCTTACTGAACTGCTCTCTCCATGCACTTCAATCAGCAGTATGCCCCTGGTGAAGACTGAGATTTTCAGATGAAATTCGGTTATGCGTCAGTGAACCTTTAATCGCCTGAAAGACGACTTTTTATCACCTTATTTGAACCACGAGCCAGCTTAGCCCGATAAATTTGTAGATAAAGATAAACTACGACTCACTGACATGGAGGAGATGAAGTCGAGAGTATCGCTGCCGTCCAGTCAAGGGAGGACTTGCGTTGAGCATCCTTGCCAAAAGCGCCTTTGGACAAACCGCAAGGACCTTTGCGGTATATGCGTGTGCATCGCCCTGTTTTTGATCTCGTTTGGATTTTGCGTTTTGCTTTACCTGAAGACGTCGGAACTCCAGTCTAGGGTACTCAGTTTGGAAAATGAAAGAGATCCAAGGGTCTCCAGTTGGATCTCTTTCGAACAGGTGGAGCCCGTCCTCTGGACTCGACTAGATAAGATTTTAGATGAGGTGAGCTGTTCCTTAATATTTTCTTAATAAATGTATTTTTTTGTTTAGCATATCCATTAACAAAATGATATACAATATAAATATGAGTATACTTATTTTAATAATATTAAAGTTTATGATTGTCAGTCATTTTTATTCATAATAAAAAATCAACACAATATTCGTGCGCAAAAGCGAGCCGTTGTGAGCTGCTAAAACTTTTCCTGCTTGTCCGACGAATGTTGCGATAAAATGTTTATGCTATTATTATGGATAGCTGCGCGTGAAATAAAAAATAAGTAGACTATAGGCTATAATCCTATACATTGTAGCCTAAATCTCTCCGAGATTAAAGTGAAAGAGATGCTTATATGATCGCGTTGCGTGTCAACGGAGGATCCTGTTGAATGTGCTCAGAAAGTTCAGTTAGTAAAGTGACCGACGGTTGAAAAAGGTTTCTTCTGGAACCAAATCCATGTGCATTTAATAATAAGTGAAATATATTTTTAATAGTTTTAATAGATAAGCGCTAAACTCTCGCCCATGTAAATTGTGAACGTTTCTCCTCAGGTTTGTTGGTCCATGCTTGTTTACGCATGCACATTTTATCACAGAAGTCATTAAAATAACACAAATAATTGGTCCTCGTAAAAGTCCTCAAAATGAATATCGAAAGTGAGAGTATAGTCTTCACATAAAAAGTGAAAGTGATTAAATGTTTACATCACATTACATTACATTTACGCATTTGGCAGACGCTTTTATCCAAAGCGACGTACATTGCATTATCCTATACATTTACACATAGGTATTTACAATCCCCTGGGATCGAACCCACAACCTTAACGCAATGCTCTTACCACTGAGCTACAGGAAAGCTAAATGTTCATAATCTGTAACGAGACATGATCAAAAAAATTCGCTCCACTTAAATGTTTAACCCTCTTTCTGCAGTATAAGCAAACATAAATAATGTGATTCTGTATTCACATAACATACTGTTCATTATTTTTCTCATATCATATATCACGATTTTTTCATATTCGTGCAGCATGGAACACTATGCAGGCTTTAACTAATTCTGTTGTTCAGCAGAAACATTATTTGTTGTGTAATAACACTTCTTGTCACCTCTTGACCACCTGTTTCACATCAGCATTCGAGCAGTTGGGCTCTCATCAGGTTCAACAGTATAGCCAAGCACACGTTGTCCAGTGATGTAAGAGAGCCCTCGGTATTGAGGTGGAGAAAAGTCAGATATACAATCGCCTGCAGTCCTGGTCCATTCACACTGGCCTCTGGTGGTTCATCACCTAGCTGCATGTAAAATATTTGCAGTGTTGAAGGGTTTAGTCTACAGAGGATGTTGCAGTATAGTGTTAATGAAACAAAGCAGACTCGAGTAAAAGAAGCCAGAACACGTAACAGTTAAGAAGTGAGATTTAATTACATTACAGCGTGTGAATAATGAAGAGTGACTTACAGGTGAATCTAACTAAACCTGTATAACATGTGGGTCAAAGTTGTCCTCAAACTAAAAGACAGCTATATTCATTTTAAAGATAAAAAGCTTACAGAAATGAAGCACATTTTTATTCAGTTACATCGTATTTCTATTATAGAGCTCTTCACAAGTGTGCCATGTTGCCTGTCACTTTAACAAAAAATATGTTTTAGCACACATTTTAGGACCCCGTTTTTTGTTAAATCTGTTTTAAATGTAATTGAAGTGTGTTTTTCTGTGATGTGTTATGAAGGGCAGATGTTTCTTATAAACATACTGACAGCAAACATCTCAGTGTCACCGTAAAACTGCACATAAAGCTCTACAGTAATCGCGTAAAGTGTCCAATGGCTAATGGCAAATCCAATCTGTGTGAAAAGTATCTGTTGATATTGGGAATGTTGCAGATTTTAAGAATTTTGTGCCAGAAATGCGGCTGTAACAAAGATCTAGTCAGGCGAAATGTCAGAGATTAAGAGAGAGAGAGAGATTTAAAGGGAGATAAAGTCAGGCCTCGGGGCACGAAGTCTGGGGGTCTTAGTAGTAAGCAGTCACTGGAATTGTAAAACGTTTTGTCATCCTTTCAAATATAGATTGTTTAAACCAGATCGAATACTTGGTATTGAGTTACCATTAAAGCCTGGAGTCAGAGACGTCCCCTCCCCTCGAACCCATCCCTGAAAGCTCTGAGGCATCAGCTGTCTCATATCCGTATCGCAACTTCACCATTTACATCCCACAAGTCGGCTTGAAACATCATTTGTATTTTTTTACTTATCATTTCTGAGCAAAACAGAGCGGAAGTTCAGTTTATTCAACAGTAGAGTATAGCAGAATGGAGTCGGTTGGTTTGAAGAGAGGAAGGATTCGTGATGTCATAATGAAATCTGCATCATTATTTTCTTTTAATCTTGTTCAGGGTGTTCTCAGCATGTGCGACTTTCCATAATAACTTTTTATCAACTGTTAGTGTTTGCCAAAAAATGCTGTGCTTCCTTTCTACATTTTTTATTGAGAGCATTAGGGATATGCAGGTCCTTTCTCACAGTTTGACGTAAAAACGATGCTCATTTTTTCTTTTTGGACGTTATCGCCTACTGGAAAAGCCAAACTTTTGACAAAACATGATTTATTTACAGTATCCCTTTATATTGCTCTTGTGGAAAAGTTGTCGAAGTTCAGCCCTTGTTTCTTCCAAACTGTAATGCATTTCCCACAGCTTCTGTGCTCGCGCAACAAACCGTCTGTTGGTTAAACCCAGCTGTCACACCTAAAGTTGATTTTCATCATAACGCTTTTCAACTTTTCCTTCTTTTCTAAATCTCCACTAGCTCTATTTCGGTTTTACAATATCTGCGATCCTGCCGAGGTCTGTCGTGTGGAAAAACCGCCACAATAGCTTGTAGTGTCTGAGAGCGGTCTGAGTAAAGACTTCTCCAGCTGGGATGTGGGTCTGCCAGTATCAACCAAATAAAGCCCTGGAACGGTTTGTGGTTAATATAAACTGGGGCGAGAAAAATGTCTGATAGCAGAGTTATTCAGCTCTGAGATATCAGAAGAGTTTTGATATTAAAAGAAGAGGTAAACGTCGCAGACGTTCGGCGAGCTTTATAGTTTGGTCGTAAATGTAGACAGTCAATGATTGTTCTAACAGTGAAATGGCATGGCATAGTGCGGGTATGACTATTACGACTGGGGTTTTGTAAACTTGGACCAGAGCTACAATAGTAGCTCTGTTTATTGTCACTCGTGGGTTGTGGAAAATATTTTTTTAAGAGAATCAACTGTTCTTTCTTTCCTGGCTGTCTCACTTACTGGGTCACTTGGGTACCTCCACTCCAACATGTTCTAAAGATGGCACGTTAAAAGATTGTTGATCTTCTATACACATTGTTAATCAAGTAACTAACAACACAGTCGCACCTGTCAGTGCCCTCACGTTAATAGTACCTACAACTCCAGCAACTATACAGGGGCGATAGACGTACATCCCTGTTGAAGGTCAGACCGCGTTCGGACGTTTCAGGAAACTCATTTGTAGGTCCTAAATTTGGCCTTGTTTGACAATTCTGTTTGCTTGAAGGGATAGTTCACCCAAAAAAGAAAATTCTGCCATCATTTACTCACCGTCTTGTCATTTCCAACCTGTATGACTTACTTTCTTTTGCAGAACACAAAAGAAGATATTTTGAACAACGTTGGTTCCCATTGACTTCTACTGTAGGGACACATAACCAATGCGATTTAGTGGGTACCTTTGTTGTTAAAATATCTCCCTTTTTGGATGTTATGAAGAAGAAAGATGGTCAAACAGATTTGAAATGACACAAGAGTCAGTAATTGATGACAGAACTATCCCTTTTACACGCTTTAAGTGTGTGCCAACTCATCCAAAATGTTTCCAAGAATCAAGAGGCTAAAAAAGTGTTGCGTATTATACTTCATGTACATGATCTATTTGTGGAACCGATGGTAAATGTGCCGTTTGTTCATTTTGCAGAAATTAGCAGCACGTCTACCGAAGGTCCGGACGGCACGGGACGCACCCCACAGCTGCCTCTGTCCTCCAGGTACAGTACACCTGTTAACCCTCCACTGATGTCAACACACCTGTGCTCGAGTGCCCTGCCCACGGCTTCCGAAATATATATTGCGGTTAAGCCTTTTTCAGGGAACTCTTTGAACATGTTTTCTGCAAAAAACGTCTCTTGTTTGCAGACCTGTGAAGAGACTCCTTTTGTGCCTTCCAGCTGCAAGGTAGAGACCTGATCACAGTTGACTACATCCCAGTTCTCTCTCTAAATCCAAAGATTGAAAAGAATCCCTGTTTTATAATAAAAAAAGACTAATAAACCATCCACCCAATCCCGCAGCAATGCACTTGTGCCCTCGGGCTGGCATTACTGTGATGACAGGTGCAGTCGTATTTCGGGCGCTGTTGGCAGTCATTGGTTTCACTTTGTGTTTGAGTGTGTTGTGATGCAAGCAGGAGTGTCGGCATGGCGTCATCTATCCAAAGATTACAAAGTTTAGATTTTTGGTTTAATATTTTACACTGTAAGTTTGCAGTTTCTTAAAGTGTTTTGCACTGTGCTTGGTTACTTTCGTCAAGTCAATATTTGACAAGACCATATTTTGGATTTATGATTTCATTAGCAAAGCCAGTTAATTTAGATGTAAATACATGAAGCACATTTTTAAGTTGACTGACCAAATGTTATCCATTTAAAACCTATTAAAACGTCCATAAATCTGCTAGTCCCCCCCAATAACAGTGTGGTTTTCACGCAGCTACGCTCTCGCATGCTTTCCCAACATAACCTCCAGATGTCAGTCATTAGACGACAACCCTGTATGTTATAGCCTACATTTGTGTGTGTGAGTTTACACATCTCTGAGCAGGCCAGATGGTGCACACATCATAGTGTTAATTGGTCTAGTCAGTACCAGTCATTGTTGTGTTAACTGAGCATCTTTAGACGGCGTAGTGAAATTGCTTTAAAATGGATGGGTACTTGAAGGGAGCGTAGCCTTTTGGACCAGGTGTGCCGACCGTTTAACAGCAGGCGACCCAGATGATGGCCGTGTTTGTTGTTGTTTGGTCTTTATTGCTGCGCCGTGGGAAAGTGTCTGATGTCACTGTAAAATCTGCGGTTTGACTTCATTTCAGCCATTTGACGAAAGCCAGTCAAAAGATCAGCGGAAAAATTGATTTCCTGTTCCAATAAAAAGCTTTGCGATGAAATTGACCATAGTTCACAAGTACGGTTCATATACGGTGTGAATGGATAGGTTATTATAATACGCCTTCACATACTGTATGTGTCACTCTCCCTGTGGCCAGCTGCCGCCTGTCAATCATTTCAGAACGCAGTGTTCAAATGGCTTCCATTCCATTGTTTATTTTGAGTGCCGAGGGGCAGGATAGTGGCTTGTCTGTGGCCCTTTCAACAAACGTACACTCACATGCACACGTAGAACATTGATTTAATGTTTCAGCGAGTGAAGAGGTGAAGTAACTTTCCCATCCGTAAATTATAATGACATCCACACGTAAACAAAATACATGCTTTACAAACATTAGTGTATACTATACAGCACCTCTTCAAGATTTTTTTCTTGGTATTTTTGGTATAGTTTGTGATTTGGTAAGATTTGTTTGATTGATGATTTGAGAAGTGCAGGCGGTTTTGTTTCTGTCGAACTGGCAACTTTTCCATGCTGGACATGAAGATTTCCGTCGATATCTTACTTGCGGCTCTGTTGTGATGTCAGAATGCCTGGCACATGGGTTTGGGATATGTTTCAACACAGCCAAATGAGTTTATGTTTTCTGATTTTGAGAATCTCAAGGGGATTCAGAGGTTAAGTTCACTCATGTTTAAAAGCTCATTTGGCCCTTTCGCATTCGCTCTGAAATCCACCATGATTTGTTTTTATTAACAAAGTCAGAGCCAGTTCATACAAACTACATTTTGACACTTGACAATTATTGCAAAATGTATTTGTATCTCATAACTTATCATATCCCCTTCACCTATAAAGGGATAGTTCACCCAAAAATGAAAATTCTGCCATGAATTACTCATCCTCAAGTTGTTTCAAACCCATATACATTTCTTTGTTTGGTTGAACACAAAGAAAGGTATTTGGGAAAAACTGAGATTTCTGGGTCACCCTTGACTACCTTTAAGGTGCCCCAGAACTGTCTGTTTTCCTAAATTCTTTAAAATATTTTCTTTAGTGTTCAACAGATCAAAAAAAGAAATGATACCATTATTCTTTCTACTATGGGAGTAGATGATGCCCCAGAAATCTCAATTACTAACATTCTTCCAAATATATTTCTTTGTGTTCAACCAAACAAAGAAATTTATACAGGCTTGGAAAAACTTGAGGATGAGTAATTCATGGTACAATTTTCATTTTTGGTGAACCCAAAATCCCTTTAAGATAGAACATTTAGAAATTGTGTGTTTATTCCTTAATGATTGATTTCTGATCAATAAAAAGCATAATCATTCTTTTGTTGGTTCATCAGGAGTGTACAACATTGTAGTTTATAACTTTGGTAAATGTTCATTGTGCGTGTTGTTTAGCCGTGACCTCAATGCGTTCTGAACAGATGTGTGAATATAAACATCATGATTAAAAATGGCATCTGTGGCTTGTCATCGATGTCACAGTTCTGTTGTGAAGTATTGTTGCTATTTTAGCCGTCAGCGGAAACAAGAATATAGTATGTATACATAAAGACAATGATATATGAGTCCGAAAAATGTATAGTGTTTATAGGGTCTTTTGCAAGGTTCGTATGAACCAAATGCATGCCGAACAAGGTGTGAAGAAACTCTGTCGAAAGTTTCATCAAGGTGATGGATATTAGTCTTTGTTCTTGCAGAGATTTGTAAAAATTAGCCTGAAGCCAATTGCTGCCAACAGCTTTTTCAGTGTACAGGAAAACTTTCATGACACTTAGATTGAATCCAGACCTCCAAGCTTCCAGAACTCTCCTGAATCCACACATTGTTTGCACAGAACCTGGCACTTTTTTGGACATACTTGGTAGGAAACTGAAAGAGCCCTATCTATAAACCGAACACCCCCGTTGGTCCTATTTCCACAAAACATCCGATTGCCCAAAGGATTTAGTGTCTTTGTGACTGAATTCGGACCACAGGCCAACATTGGTGACATAAGTGGAGTCATAGGGGGCTGTAAGGAATGGGCAGCTATCTTTGGATGCGTGCATCACAGTTTGACTTCTGCGGATTTCTGTGGCGGCTGTAAAGGGATGGATGAGGGATTTCATTATGAGCCCATCCGAGGGGATTAATCACGAGAAAAAGTGAGCGGAGGATACAGACTTCTAAAGCCCCAGGATACACTAGCAGGAAGTGACATGTGACACTTTTCTGTTATGTTTCATTCAAAGGAAAAGTTAATCCAATATTTTTGAGAGGTATTTTCTCACCCCCATGTCATTACAAACATGTATGACTTTCTTTCTTCTGCAGAACACAAACGAATATATTTAAAAGAATGTTGGTAACCAAACAACATTAGACCCCATTGACTTCCATTATATGGTCACAAAACCACTGAGACATTTCTCAAAATGTCTTCTTTTGTATTTCACAGAAGAAAGAGTCACGTACAGGTTTTCTATGACATAATTTCTATTTTTACGTGAACTATCCCTTTAAGTATCAGCTTTGTCTCAGCTGTTTTTCCTAAAATGCCTTAACAAAAATAAAAATAGACACACAAGAGAACACCACAAGAGCTCATTGCATAGAGCTGTACAATGAAAGTAGAGGATATGGATCATTTGGTCCTGCGAGAACTTGATCAAAAAGACTTTAATGTCTTGTATAACGAGTCACAGAATGAGATATTGTGGAGATCTGTTAACTTGGGTGTTTTTCTCAGAAAACACCTCATAGGAGATTTCCGTTCACGAAAACTGTTAGATTAACATAGAGGAAATAGGTTTGATTTGTTTGGCACAGTGTTTTGTTTTTCATTGTGGGTGTCACATCGCATACGATACACTCAGGGTCGTGGTGGACACACAGCACATGGTATGCTTGGCACTCAAAGAACCGCCAATGTTTGATGACAGACCAATGCAGACCCTCAGGACTGGTTCAAAGAACACTTTGTGCCTGAGAGAGATACACCGAAAAGCAAAGATGCAACCTCACCGTGCCCATGTGAAGGGGAGGATCAACGTGCTTAAACACACAGTATATTAAACACAACCTGTTCATATTTTGTCTTGGAAAAAAAGGGACAACGTTCCAGTTTAATATGGCTTTATGTGCTTGTAAACAAGCAGCTTCCTTTAATCTTCACAGCGGGTTCAGGTGAAAGGTTCGTGGCGCTGGTTATTTAAGAAGTTCCAAGTTCACCTTGACGTGTCTGCTGACAGGAAGAGGGGCTTTTGGATCTTGTTTCCTCACCCATGATTACTTTACACCACAGCTGCCAGAGAGCGGCCTTACTTGGTAGAGGTGCAGTCCGTGATTCATGGCCGACACAGACGAAAGAACCTCGCGGTGTGAGAGGAACAAAGTTCAGCATTGAAGAATTGGCCTCCTTTCGATTCACAAGCTGGAATTAAGAGCGAATTTTGTGAATGTCTGGTTTTCACATAATGCATCTCCTACTTTATAGTCAGGGTTCGTGAGAATAAGTGGTTGGAGTAAATGCACGCATGCTCCACTGCCGTCGGCCAAAAATGAGCCAGTTTTTGTGTGTAGCTATAGATGCATGATAGTGAATTTGTGTGGGTCAAATTAGGTGTAATCAAACTCCATTAACCTGTTTAACATAAAAATAGGATATTGCTGGAATGTATTTCATGAAAATGTACATGAAAGCTTGTCTATAGATATATTGGAATATTGTTTGAATTATAATGGTTTGGTCCACAAAAGTGGGGTTTTAAAAGCACTACGGTGGCTGACGTAGGACTAACATATCGTCACGTTTCTCTTTTTTGCCGAAGGAGATAATATTTATGAAACGCGCTCTGTAGAGCAGTCTGTCCGTTTAGGGCTACTGTAGAAACAACATGGCGAATTCCATGCAAGTGGACCCACGCTGCATGTAGATAGAAATAGCTCAAGGTAATAAATACATAACACTACGTTATGTAAGGTCTTTATAGACCTCTAAAGACAAAGTTATGCAGGCCTATAATATATTGCATTTCTGTCAATAGATCCTCCAAAAAATTACACATTGGACCTTTAACATACAAACAGCAACATAGAAAGTGATGGTGATTTACAATGTTGTCAGTGTTGATCATCGAGATTTTATTCAGATTGCTTGAACAAGAATTTGAATTAGAAAGTGTCCGCAACATTGCAGCAGACGTGGCTCAATACAGACGTTCAGAAACGAATAGGAGTTCAACTCTCAAAGGTGCATTTTTTCTCAGCAGTAAGCTATGGGAATGTCTTACAAATATTTTGAACGCATGGACATTTCGATTTTCTTTGGACACAAACCAACAAACACAAACATCTTCCCAGCGAGTTTCAAATTCGGAGAAGTTTTAAGTACTTCTGCAGATGGTGATAAAAATTAGCAGTAGGCTGAACCGATGCAATATCCCGGCTGAACAGAGGAGCAATTTCAGATGCTGTGTAAATTCGATGTGGTCATTTTTACGGAGCTATTTGAAATAAGGCTTTTTAGTCACATGCTGAAGGCATTGTCTCGATGTTAAACCTGCAGAGCCAAGCTTCCTAATCTTTCTGGCTCCTAACAGCTCATGTGTGGTTGCCTCCCCTGTTGGATTCCAGTCACTGTGCACTCAACGTGTCTGTCAGAAGCATTTGGCTTCTGTTGTTCATTGATAATGTTCTCCTCAGCTGTGAGTCTCATTTGCGGTCACATTTTTGTCATTTCGTGATCTGTCATGTGACATCCGAGAATCTGTGATGTCATACGGTGCGTCTAAAGGCCTCTTTTTTGAGATTTTTTGAGAATAATGGCTTCAGTTTTGGTATGTTCCTCAAAGCTATCGTATGGCTTTGAAAGACATGGATTATAGAACAAGTCATATGAACCGCATTTACACTCTTAAAAATAAAGGTGCTTCAAAATGTTCTTCGATGCCATAGAAGAACCTTTTGGCTCCATTAAGAACATTTAGCATCTGAAGAACCTCAAAAGAGAAGAACAAAATATACGTTTTAATGTTACTGAAATAAAATAGACTCATTATTTCGTATTGCGGACATTGACGTCAGATTAGTTGGCATTTCTGGGGAAACGTACAGGTGCTATAAGGCACTTTAAGTGGTTATTTGCTCGTAATCATACTTTTAGTGCTAAAGTGGTCCTTCAGAGGTTCTTTGGAGTGACCGAGGTGCTATATAGCACCATTTCCGTACATAGAACCTGTTAAGCCCCTGTATGGTTCTTCAGCCGTTCTATATAGTACCTCAGTCATCCCAGAGAACCGCCGAAGAACCACTGAAGCACCAAAATATGGTTCTATACAGCGCAATTTTATTCTCGTACACTAGATGTTGCAATGAGAATGTATTGACTGGGAATAAAAGTTCAGATAATAACCATGTACTTTACCGTAGACAGACAAAAGATTTAGATTCAGTCCAGGAGCCTTATAGTCTGATATCAGAAGTCCAGATGCACATGTAATCTGTGTGTGGATGTATATGTGGTCCTTAGTTCCGTTCCCTTGGGGCACAATATGTGTTGGCATCATCTGTTGAGGCCCTTCACGTGCCCCAGACTTCCTGTGGGCATTAAGGTGCATTCCACTCAATGCCGCTCAGAGAGAGCTGCTTCACTTCTTATGTTAACAGCTCTGGGCAGACATCCAAAAACAACAGTTTTTATTGAATTTGAAAGAAGCAAAAATCCCATATTGGACTGTTTTTGTCCCGCAGGCTATTGCTGTAACGGTAGTTGAAATTGTAGTAGCACATTTCTTGAGGTCGTGTGTCACCTTTTAGAGTCGAAGACTAATTAAGTGCTCGAAAGTCTTAGCAGACTTCGTTCTTCTCTTGTCTAACTGCTGAAGATGGGCTATTGTCAGTGAACAAATTAAGGTCCATATTCAGCACTTGTATCTTGCTATTATTTTGTATTTTTAGTAATTTTGCACGGTAATTATTTCTCATTTTTTCACCAATGCAGCGGACAAAAGTTTCGTTTTATGGATGCAATAGCCTCCTCAATGTAAAAAAAAGTGAATCGACGTCTTACTCAGTATTCTTTTGGATGTAAAATTGTGCAAATTATTATATATATTTGCATGAACTCAAAATGAAAATATGTAAAAAAACAAAAATTGCCAAATTTCCATTTTCGTAGTCTTTACAGAGGTAAATTTTGTCGGTAAAATATAAAAAAGGTTCTTAAATGAAAAAATACATGTTGAATGTGTATGTGTGTTGAGTTTGTACTGGGAAATGTGAACAAATTTGGCAAAGTTATTAATTCCTGAAGGCTTGATATGCAGAGTAAATGAGATGTGTTTGGGTATTATTAAGTGTCTTTGGAGGCATGAGTCAGTATGCATGAGTCAGTATGGGTCTGGAAAAGCGGTCTGTTTTACATCAAACTTTCATTTAGTACGGAAGCACAGGTTTAGCTATTGTGTTCTTTGGAGAGAGATAGATCGCTTCAGTCAGCATAAAACTACACAGGTTCATAAAACGTGTTTTTTTTTGCCTTTGTCAGTAATTACAGTCATCTTTATAATATATAACATGCAAGCACTGATTTCATTCTTGCGCTCCAAAGCAAATCTGATCTAAATCTGATGTCTAACTCCCTGTTAACACAATTAGATTTTGGCAGAGGAGTTCAGAATCCCCTTTTGCTGTCTCATTTAAAGATTGAGTTTAGATTAATGTGCACATATGATCTTGTGTCTCTGGATAGCACAGCAGTGATTTTCAAGAATATATGATGTGTAAAGTTTAAAGAAGTGGAGATCTGTTGTCATTTGAAGGAGTCGTTTTATCCCTAACACTTGAGCTTTAGGCACAGTCTGAGTGATGAAGAAATCAGACCTCTTCTGAATAAACCCTTGGCATCGATGTCTTCAAGTCAAATAAGGAGTAAAACAGCTGGCCCAGTATGAGAAAGACTTACCTGCTCTCTTTCATCTGCACACCAGGCTTTTATTAAGTAAATGGCTCTTAGGGCTGTGCTTATGTGTCATTTCCCATTACATTTCATTTCCTTTCATACGAAACCAAAAATCATTCGATTTATGACGTGGATGTCTGAATTGTAATTTCAAAGAACGTTAAAATGATTATTATTAGTTATCCGTGTTGACAAGTTAGTTTAACATGAGGTTAATATAGTTTTACTTTTATTTCACATTATTATTTCACCTTATTATTTTATTTTTACTTTGGGGAAATTAATAAAATGTATCCTTTCAATTTTTAATTCTCTGTGAAGCATTCATTGAAAGTCAGAATTAGAGAGAAAAAAAATCTTCAGAAATTTGTATGATATGTTGATTTCTTTAAATTGATTTGGCCTAAAGTTGCTGTGATGGTTGTCTGAAGTTCCACATCATTGTTCCCAGCCCCCATGTTCCTCAGGTTTCTCCCCCACCGAAATGAAGCACTTAAGATCTAATTAGGCCCATTAAACAGATAGGCAGCATTTCCTTTTCTTTGTTGGTCCTGTCAAGTCAAGTAGCTTGTCACCTTCTTTTTTTGCTGTGGTCTTTCACAGTTTACCTAAATCAGTCCCCGCTTTTAATCCTCCTCTTTCACCTTTCTCTCTCTCTCTCTCTTTCTCTCTCTCTCTCTCTCTCTCTCTCTCTCTCTCTCTCTCTCTCTCTCTCTCTCTCTCTTTCTCGGTGTCTCTCCCTTCTGCCTATATTTTTTGTAAGGAGTCTTTTAAATAAAAACACTTTAACATTTAAGACAAAGTGGGAACAGAATCGTACAAACAGAAAAGTATAGATTGGGTTAAATGAATGCAACTTTACTACAAAGCTGTTTTATGTGAGATCTTTTGATGTTTTTGTCTGCATGCCAAATCACAATATTATAAGTAGCAGTGGGCAATAAAATTATCATTTTTATGTGTAACGCAATTATTTATGACATTTTTTACATTTCTTTTAACTTTTAAACATTAACAGACTAGAAGGAACACATTTTGAAATCCCTCTTTACATAATAAGCATAGCTAGAATCATGTACATCCACATATTTACATTATAAGATGATATCACTTCTTATGTCTATGTTCCTGAACCATCTGGCTACAAAAAAAAGTGTTTTTGGTTCTGTCTTTGTTACGTTGGAGGAAAAGCTCTTGTATTTCTGCGTTCTGCATTACTGTGGCTTCTCGGCTCTTAATTTACTCATTGAATTGAGCTGTAAAGTAGAAAATAATTGGGAAGCTCGGTGGGGATTTATCGGTTAAACTGATGGGTTGAATCCTGAAATGCTTCAGAATTTTTTATTTAAGGAAAAATTCTAAAACTCCCACAATTAAATTACTTCCTGCTTTGGTCTTGGAAAGATGTTAGTGAAATTTCCACAGATCCACACAAAAAAGAGGTGTATGTGTTTAACAGGGACACTGGATACTGACCAAACTTCCATTGTTATTGACGTCAATAAGCTAAGGAGCTATGCTTGACAAAAAAAAAGAAGTATGAGGAAGAGAAAATGGGATGCATTGAAGGAAAATCTCACTTCAGTAATAGGAGTATACTATCCAAATACCTCAGGCCCTCACTTGACTTTAATCTATCCAACATTGAGCTTGTGAATGTGTATAATAAACATTAAAGCTATGATTATAGAATGTATAATCTTTTAATTAAAATAATTTTTATTCTTACTTCAGAGGAACACAAATGTAGAAAGCAAAGAATATTATGACGCTAATAAATAAATGATATGGTGTATGGGACTGTCAAAAGGCACCATAAAGAAATGACACGTCTTCTAAAGCCACGCCGGGGCTTTGTGTGAGGCATAAACATGAATAATTCACATAAAAACTTGACATCTTTCCTAGCTCTCCTTGGCGCTTTAAGAGCAGAGTTATCCAAGAGTGTCAGGAGCAATTCGTTCTTTTGATTTGGATCCTAAGGGTAACGAAATGTTGACAGAGTTTTTATTTTCAGGTGAATTATTCTTTCAAACTGCCAGTGATGCAAGACAGATACAGGTTGAGTGAAATGCAGAAATGCAGAGCGAGTGGGATTCTTTTCACATACTTCTGTTGTCTCTGTCCCTGATTGTGCAAATGATTGAAACTTATCAATTCCAATAGGCCAGACAGAAAGTGAGTTCACACACTGTGTAGTGAGACAGGACTCCTGTCCTGTCAACGCACTCCAGGCTTCCCAGAAATCTGCACGTTAACTCTTTTTATAAGGACTGTGGATCTTGCCAGCCTACGGCATTTTAATGGACTCTGTGGGAAATTACGTAAAATACTCAAAGAACTTAAGACTACTGCCAAATTGCACAGAAGTATACGGAGTTGAAATCAGTTTTGTTAATGGTTTACAGTTAGGGATGTAATTGGTCAAAGACCGTTTTTGCCACAAAGAAATGTTTACTTGAGACAAATTAGCTTTTCAACCTTTAAGCTGTTTTATCACTTGCCTTGTAATTGAAAACATCAGAGGTGTACTAAAACTTAGTCTAAAAGCTCTGCAAAGTATGCAAAAATGAGTACGCGAAATGCCCTTTTAACCTCACTTTCAATCCAGTTGATTTTCTGATAAGCACACTTAATGATCTCTAAGTATGTATGTAAATTGTTTAGGTCAGAGGTCAGCTGCAGTGCTGTTAAGATGTATCAAATGCCCAACAGGCCCTAGGGAATGACTTTCCCCGCTGTGAAACAAGATTGCCAGCATCGCCTAGTTTGTGTGTTAGGGAACCGAGAGGAGCGATCAAACATGCAGAGGAACGGTGGGATGTGATCATCTACAAACTCTTAACTGCCCGACCTTCCCCCAGCTGAGCCTCAGCTGGTTTGCTCATCTCGCTGCGAAGCATTCGTTTGATGTTCCCAAGATAAACAGGGTTATTTACAGTGCTGAAGGCTTTTACTGAGGGGCCCTTTTCGGGTTGGTAAGCAGAGGTGTGTGTGTTAGCGTGGGACAGCGCTGCGTCCGTGGCATACACTTCGCCCATCGGTGGTGACCTCAACTTGCCCTGTTGACCACAGGACACTTTGTAGTCTATATTCTGTTTTCATTTATAGAATAATGAAAGGAGGGAGTAATGACTGGACAATATTTAGTCGGATCTTCTCTTTAATCATGATGCTTGGCAAATTAGATAACCTCTAATAAGCACCATAACACAACCACTCTCCAGGCAACCCCATGACAATAAAGTGTAGTCAACTTCCAGAGTACCTTGAAGTGCAGTTTTTTAGAATGTGTATAAATTAACGGTGTAAGGATACACAGTACGTTGCACAATGCTGGGTTTTACGATTGTATCACGATATTTTGAACAAAATGCAAATAACAAATGTATTTGCACATCAGTGACATTTGTTATTTTGTTTAGGATTTTAAATTTAAGAATGCAATTGATCTGCCACTGAAAAATTATATTGAATTTTAACACGAAAACAGTGAAAGCTCAAAATGAAACAAACAAAACTTTTGTTGATTCCAGTCAGTGAGATTTAAACAGATGCCGTATCATCAAAAATCTCCATATAGCTGAAAGATCTTAGATTTGTATTGCAACACACTATACTGTACATCAATATATAATTGCCTCCCTTGTGTAAATATTTAAAAAAAATATATCGTCACTATCCTTTAAATTCTTAAAAAGCCAAATAAGTTGTTTTTAGTAAATGGAAAAAACACTGTCATTTTTTAATGATTAAAGCACATTTTAATACTTTGTATTGTATTTGCAAAACCCAGTCATAAAGGCGAACTTATCATAATGATTTATGAATAAAAATCACGACATATGATGATAGGAGTTTTCAGAGGTTTGCTTTGAATAACTTTTATTTATATCATAAATATCATATGTTCATATCAGTTATTATATGTCAGTCATTATAATTGGCATCAGAAGTTTGACATCAAAAGGCATCATGTTATGATAAAGCCATGAAATGTTCAATTACTGGATTTAAATTGAAGTTGGCAGATTCCCTGCAGCCAGCACCAATTTAAAGAACCTTTAAAGTATTACTCATGCTCTCTAGAACAAAGACCTCACACTGTAACAGACACAACTGAGCGTGTTTTGACTCCATGTATGATATCATAATTGACTGTGCCCCAACCATTGGTGTAGGCTAAGACCTGGGGATTTGTGCATGGTCCTTCAAAGTCAGAGAGCTGTTGGGGGACAAAGGGGACGTATGGGGGTTGTGTGATCAACTCGCCAAAGCGCGCAATAGTAATCCAGGATTAGGGGCACATGGCGACTGTGTGTGTGTGTGCATGTGTGTTGCGGCTTGCTTTGTATGTGACAACCGGATATATCCCCGTGTTTCTGTTCTATCAGATACAACTCTTAGTGGGACTGGAACCCTGTAATTGATCTTAATCCACGCCCGTAGTAAAAGGTCCAATGTGTAATTTTTTGGAGGATCTATTGACAGAAATACAATATAATAAACATAACTATGTCTTCAGAGGTATATAAAGACCTTACACAAAGTAGCGTTATGTTTTTAATATCTTAGAATGAGCTATTTCTATCTGCATACAGTACACCGCGGGTTTCTACAGTAGCCCCAAAAGGACAAACTGCTCTACAGAGCGCATTTCATAAATACATTGTCTCCTTCAGCAAAGAAGCGAAAACGTGAGTTCTGTGTCAGCCACCGTAGTGCTTTTAAAGGGAGGGGTGGAGTGAGCCGTTGGTTGCATTTCACAACCTCACCGCTAGATTCTGCTAAATTTCATACGCTGGACCTTTAAGGGTGGAATTTTGAAAAGTGTATCCAAAGTTTCTACACCCTGTTAACAGATTGGTTTTATGAACAGTTAAAAATGTTGTTATGTTTTTCTACACGGGATCGTCACAGTAGACTAAAAGTAATTTTTTTTCCACTAGTGGCACCAAATGAAATTGCACAAATGGTCGCAAAATGTTTTCCAAAACACACTATTCTCTTTCTGACCTGCCCCTGTCTTTCATATTTTAATCAGGTGGCCCCGCCCACTCACAAATCACATTATTGTTTAAGCCGCAAGTGCACATGTCAGACATGTTTTGCATTTTAATATCCAAAAAGGACCCTTACTTCATTATTAAAAAAAAGCAAAAAAAGCAAGGTTGGCTATTCCTCAGGGGTACATGCTAAGTTTTTTTTTTGTCGCTCTATTAAACAGGTTATAAATCATTTATGGCAGTGTCTCATTATAACATCTCCATGTTCATCTGTTCTTGGAAGGCTGAGGTACAGCTCAGCACCTTTGTCCTCCAGCACCTGATGCCATAATTTGCTGCCTGTCAAAAATGTTTGGCCGGCGTTCATGAGTATCTGTGACACTGGAATGAACTGATGAGACATAAACAAACATCTGCAGTTTTACTTTCTTTACAGTGATTGCACAGATGCGAGAGTGAATAAACAGCCGTACACGCTGCCACGGTCACCTGTTAAGGATCTTGTCATGTGATTTCTGTCTGTGGTTTTTGCAGATTTAAAGAAATACAGACCATCAGTATTTCCTCGTTCAAGAAAAGTGTAGATTTATCTGTAAATAATAATTGAACAAGTAACAACTTATTCATAAAACTTGGAATATATGAACGAGGGTAGTTTTATGTTTATTAACTTTTGCCGTACAACTGTACTCCATATTAACCAAGACTGTGACAAAAAAAAGAAAAAATGTACCTTTGTGTTCCACTAAAACAATAACAAAGCACGGCTTAAGGACGACATTTAACAGTCTGTCACACCTCTTGCGTTTTCTCTCCGGGCTGAAGTTCTGCTGTCAGCACTCCGCCTGTTTAACTCTTTTACCTGCTCCGTCAAACTGTTGTATTTATAGTAAAGCGCCTTCCGAGACTCGACCCGCTCCCATGAACTCTTACTCCACGAGACTAAACATTGCTTTCTTTGTTCGAGGTTCACGATTTTCGCCTCCACAGCTGACACCTCCAGCTCTCCGTCTCCGTGTGATTAGTGGTGTGTGTTAAGAAGGATTTCCCCACGTGTGAGGCCTAGAGGATGGATCTGAGAGGACTCCGCTGAGCGACAGCGGTGGGCCGCGCGCTTGATCGGGATATATTGGTGTCCCACATCTACCTTGCATTGTGCATGTGATATGCTGGAGGTTGAAGATGCAGAGCAGCCGCTCAGCAGTCGTGGCATTTGGGTAAAAGTTCTGCTTGGCTGATCAGAGAGTTGGAGAAAATGAAAAGGCCATGATGTGAACAGGGGCCCACATTGTCCTGTTTATAACAGACCTACGGCAGATGGTGTATGTGGTGGACATGTTGGACATCACATACATCAGTACATTGCATCGCGTAAAGTCTGCGGGAATTCAGATTCCCCTGCAATTGTGCAAGACTCGCTTGGAGCTTTTCGCAGTTAGATGTTTTAAGTGGATTACGAGTTTCACACCGCGGTCTTTTGCTGCTTTGAAGTTTGATTTTCCTGGATTTCATTACCGAAAGCTAAAAATAGTGCCATGTGCGTGCGGGATGCTGTACTCATGTCAATTCTCACTGTTGTTTAGTGGATAGATTTAAAGGAATAGTTCATTTGGAAAGGCCCCAAAAACTATAGACCACTTCACAAGATGTAAATCTTACATATAATTAAATCTTAAAGATATTCGTTTAACATTCTGATTTAGTTATACATGTTCTTTTGGTTGTACATTGTTCAAACGTTCCAGTGTTAAAAACCTAAAACACAAAGTTCTTCTGGACCAGCGTTGTTTACATTTTCCAAAGTGGTCTATAGTTCAAGAAATCACAAAAAGTCCTATAAAAGTACTATAATAGTCTGTTTGACTTGTGTACAGTTTCAATTCCTTTCAGTTTAAATTGAATCATTTAGATAAAACATTTGACCCGTAATCTTTTTGAGGTCTGATACCACTGCATATCTTTGAATAGCTGTTTCTCTATTATGTCCGTCAGAATTGTGATCCCACACGACTTCAACGCACAGACACAGGTTTAGTCTTTAGGAAGGTGTTGGGGGGCTGCTTGTTTTCTCTGAAGATCTTTCTCACTTTCTCTGCTGGTGAAATGCTCGGAGGGCAAACACATACAGGCCGTCCTGTTCTTCTCAACTGAATGTGAGAGACCCCATCTGCTCAACACAAACAAGGCCTGTTCCCTGTTTATTGATGTTGTGTAATGGTTTTTTGAATGAGTTCGTACACATTGTGTGTGCCGAGGAGGTCGCAGTGTTGAGATGCTGCGATTTCTTGTTTGTGGACATTCAGAGGCCCTTAGGGGACCAAGCTTGCCCATCATGCATTGCAAATAACGTAAATTCTGTATAAGGATGGATTAGCACAATACACAAGTTTCATGTATACTAATCTCTGTATAACAACCTGAAAATGTTACCCAAGATGGTTTCTTGTTTATTCTGACCTTTTGTTGTTACGAACTATATGACACCTCGTTCTGTGGAACACTAAAGAAGATATTTAGAGAAATGTCTGAGTGGTTTTGTGTCCATACAATGGAAGTCAATCTAGGTGCTGATGTTTTTTTTTTACATCAACGTTCTTCAAAATATCTTATTTTGTGTTCTGCAGAACAAAGAAAGTCATACAGGTTTGAAATGTCTTGAATCACTTTAGGAGTACAGAATTGAACATTCTCTTTGAATTCTGAATATCAACACCTCTCTCAACACAACACAGTTTGTGTACACTACCAAAAGTTTGGACACACTTGACTGAATTTGTTGGTCGTGATCGTTTGATCTGAAGTCTTAATGAGTTGTGATAGTGAAGAATAAACAGCCAACAAGTGTCCAGCATACAATAGTTTTAACAAAACATCCCAGGATGCATTTCACCTCATGTGCGGAGCTGTGCAAAGGGTCACTGATTTGAAAAATGTAAAACAAGACTGCATTGATTTAACATTTTTACTGCCATTTGTGTTGTTTCATTGTGTTTTTGCAAACTTTTGACTGGCAGTGCAAATGGCCATTACACGTGCTTGGAATATGAGGAATAACATGCTGAACTTGACCGGCTCCTCAGGAATGTTCAGTTTCATTCCATCCTCTTCACACCAATGGCACTTCCATGCCCGTGTCTGCACTGTAGCGGTTGGCACTAGGACCAACTTCAGTCTCGGTTGAGGCAGGGTCCTGGCTGGTGGCGCTGGCAGGAATGGTTTAAGCCTCCGGTGAGACGGCGTGTTTGGATTCCAGGGTCAGGGTGGCACGCAGTGGTGTAGGGTGCACGCTGAGTAACGTCTGGACCCTGGAGGAACCTCAAGCGGATCTGAACAACAGATGGGCAGAAGAGGGCCTTGAAAGATCAGCGCTGATCCTAGACAGACAGACCATAGAGAGAAGACGGGGTTTGTTAGGGTTGAGCTGCGTATGTGTGTGTGTGTTGATAGAAAGCGTTCTGGGAACCTGCAATGTTGAGTTTGTGTAGTATGCGAGACAGGAACTAAACTGATTCAAACCTTTCCAAAGCGCCGTACATCTCAGACTAAGTACTTCCCCTGCCTGACATATCCATGGCAATGTTGCATTCGTAAGCGAAATATACACACGAGCATACACGCATGATGGTTTACTTCACGCTTAAATAAAAGAGTGCGTTTTTCATTTTAAGTGGATTTATTGTCTTTTAGCGTGAAATGTTGAAACATTTATGTTAAACGTTTTTCAGTAAATATTGCGATTTTAATTTTGTTCATTTTGATATAGATGGAAAACACATGGGAAACACAACAAGCTGTCAATGTTGGGAAAATTCAGAGGATTCAGATGTAAACATCCGTTAACCAATAAGAATTTCAGGAAAGCAGAACCTAGTGTGCTAGACGCAGCTCTCTACACCCTCATTTTAGACATTTTAAAAGAATTTGTATTATGGGTGAAAACTGAGTAAACCCAGAGCCTTGTGCTTTCACAAAACATGTTATGTGTTCATTTAAAGCGTTCGCATACAAGTCAAACGCTGAACAAACTGCTCTGAAACTAATCATATGTCGCCCCAAGGCTGACAGAAACTATAAGCAAGTAGGACGTGACTGATGTTTCACAGCATCGCGAGTCTCGCAGGCCCTAGCATCTCACATATTGTTTAATCGGGATGATGGTATTGATTTGTACACGATGTTTGTGAAGCAGAGTGTGATACTGCAGTCAGGGACGCTGGTTTTGTGCCACTGGATATTATTTTGAGACGTAATTGAGAAGGGTGTTGAAAACTTCTGTTCCCCGTCGACAGTCCATAACTTCGCCGTAAGGATCCGTGCACAGAGGCAATTTACAGGCACGTTACACGTGGTTAAGCTTTGATTATTTGTGTTTTTCCTTCAAATTGGAATCGCTTCGGGTTTGATCCCGAAGGTAAATCTTAGATAAATTACACACGCTGTGGTTACCAGCGTTGTGTTTGGGGGATCGAGGAATGTTGGTATTTCGGTCTTATGCCTCACTACTGGATGCTGCTCGGCATTTGTGGCCGAGTCTGTTTCTCTCATTTGAGCTACTAACATCTAAAGGAAACGCGATACTTGATATTATTTTACTCCGGTTTACCTTTTGTTTGGGCATTTCATCCTTCACCAAGACTGTGTTTATTATGATATCCTGCATTGGTTTATAGATTTGTACAGACTTCTGATTGGGGAACAAATTCTGGGTGAAAGCAGTTGCGCCAATCCAGAAGATTTAAAGCTTTACACATCTGTTGATGTATTGTACATAAATAAATAATTTTCTGCGCTGTAAAGTATGCACACATTGTATTTTCAAAGCCCTCTGGTTCCCTTGTGGCACATTTGGAAATTAGATCATGGAGAAATCTACATCGAGAAAACTGAGCTTATCGCAAAGAATTAATTATAATTTTTAAAATATTTACATTAAGTTAACAAAAGTTTGTTAAAGTATAAAACTGAAGTTATGCTATTGACTTCTACCAGTGATAATAGATTTGAGCAGAATAGAAATAACAGCTATTTTAAAAAAATGTATACTAATATTTGATATCTAACAAATGTTATAGTCAATTATTAATATAAAATGTATTAGCTAAAACCACAGCATTGAATTCTGATTGGTTGATGCATACTCCAAGGATATTGATTAGAGATACAAATGTTTTGCACCGATACGATAGTCGATTATTCTGAGTGATATCTGTCCACGCCGAAACAAACTGGTTATGTTTTTAATATAAGTTATATATAGAGCACAAATTCATTGCATTTCCTCTTTTGATTGACAGGATATATTGGCCTTGATCCTCTGCCGATAGTGTGAAACATTGCTTTTATCGACCGTTACCAGATATCCGATTATTACCTGATATCAGTGCAACTACTCAGCTATATCAGTAATTTTATGTATGTTGAGTCTATTACATTTGCATTTTACATAGTAAATTTCTCTCCAAATAGTTTTAAACATTCGTGTCATGACCGCATTTCCACAGTTTAAATTCTTTGTCAATATCTTAATGGTCTGTTGTTAATCTTAACTTAATCCAGAAAAAGAATGATCATCTATTCTGCCTAGTAACCCCACATTCATCCCATTAAAGCCATGGCTATTTGAAAATGTTTTAGCTGTAATGTTTATTTCAACAGCTCTGCTTTTGTAATCAGCCGACAGGCTGCATTTATTTGATGGTCACATTTGACACACAAGCCTCGGTGTGCGCCGAGAGCCGCTGGCCGATCGCCAGTCCTGCAACACACATGCTAAAGAAATCGAGGTGCTCTCTGTTTATTTCAGCAATGCCAATGAAATCTGCTCGTCAGACTTCTGTTTTAATAACTCCTGGCATGACGGTACGCTGCCTTTTTACCCCCAGTAACCCAATATCACGGACGCGGGCCCGCCGAGCTCTCCCTCGCACTTCATTTTTTCGCTCTTGGCCACAGAGTGAAGTCAAGCGAAAACCCTCAGCACGGTGGTCCTTCGGGAGTTCCGCAGTCGGCAGTTTATCGCTTAACCAACGTGACAAAGCTCAGTAACGGTTTTGTCTGGCTTGGGTATCGAAAGCATCTGACGCCATTTTGAGAGAAATCAAATTTTTGAACTTTACTTGTAGAGGATGTGCTGTATCTAACAAAGCTATAAAAGAGATTGATTTGTGTTTATGGAACCAAATGTTGTTGTTCTCGTGATTAGGATGTCAACGGGCCATTCATAAAAGTGTTTTTAGTCTATCTGATGAATTATGTTTTTTCCTTTTAAGCGTGTGTGTTTTACTGTGAGGTCGAACCTTTGATTTCCACAGGAGACACTGTAATCTTGCCCTTTATCACCCTCTTAGCATTGCTGTCGTATTTAAACTCCCAGAGGTTAAAGGGGACTCACAAGTGTATGCATCGCAATTAGAATTGTCACAGAAAAAGCATAAACCATCCCCAAAGTCTCCAAAGTGTCAGAGTTTCTGTTCAGCAGTAGACGGGTTGTTGGTTTAACCCTGCCCTGGTGGACGCTTGTCTTGCATAAGTAATGTGTTTGTTACTTTGGAGGTTATGGGGTTTCTTTTGCATTTGTGCTATTAAAGCGAAAAGCATGTCAAGCTCTTGTAATGAACTCGTTCCCTTGTTCTTCTTATTATGTATAGGTTTATATTGAGTGTCATTCTTTAAATTGTACGTACATTCCTGGTTAATAGAATTTGAAGGGACAGTTTACCCAAAAACCAAAAATGATGTCATCAATCCAAACTTGTATGACTTTCTTTCTCTGCAGAACACAAAAGAAGATATTTTGAAGAACATTGGTAACCAAACAACATTGACCCCCATTGACTTCCATTGCACGAACACAAACCACTGAGACTCAAAATAAAGTATATACAGGTTTTGAATGACATCAGGGTGAAAAATGACAGAATATTTGGGTGAACTATATCCCTTTAAAGGCAGAATAGGTGATCCTGTCCAGAATGTTTTTGTCATGCTGGTTGGAAATGTCTTTACATCCTGATAGCAATCAAGAAGTATAGTGGTTAAATTTTTTTTTTTATCAGTTTATGAAAAAGCAGTGACGAAAAAACGTCATGAAGAGAAAAAATCAAATTAATATCAGTTCAGTTTTTACACGATGGAGACAGCTCCGGCACGCAAAGGGTCTGAAAGACAAAACCATAGTTGCTCTCTTTTTTTCGACAGGTATGTACATGCTTCGAGAAGAATTTAATGGAATTAGATTTAGATTTAATGTAGTTTGTTACGAGGATTTATTAAATATATTCATGTGTTTGGAGGAGATATGGGTTTGGACGGCGAATCGCATAGAGGGTGGGATTACAATTTCAGTGCTAGCAGGCTAAAGTTAGCACCATTCCATATCAACCACCCCACCTTTAAATTCCATAAAACCAGATGTTTCTTGACATCTCACAATTTGTTGTGTGTCAATCATTTGGTATTGAGTTATATTTAGTCATGCTGTACAAGCACAGAGATAAGACTTCCATCACTGTTACTACCCTCACAGCCACAACGTTCTCTTCTGACAACTTCTCCCTCACTCGTCTGTTTATTGGGCAGAGATCCAACTTCACACCGGATATTTTCACACCATAAAGGTTGTTAGATGCTTTCTCGCGGTTACAGTAAACATTTGACACTGTACAAGCGGCTCAGAGGTTATTGAGTGCAAGGAACAAGACCCATACCTTTCCCGGAAACTGCTTCACAAGTTATTTAACATATTGAATATGTGGTTCACTCTTTAAAAACAGGCTTAAGTCTCAAAAACTAATTATGAGATTGTGAGCTTCCAAGTTTGATATCAGTCATTATTTCACTATGATTTCAATCTTTGCCATGGGCCTACTCAGTCAAGATATCAAGATTATGTTTTCACAGAATGCTTTTTTTATGATTTTCACAAATAGGGTACGCTTATGTAACATAAGGACACACATGTTATATAAGTTAGCTATATGGATATTATATTTCTAGACGGTTTCATAGGACACACGCGCTGGCCCGAAGTTACCTTCTGGTCTGTGTTTGGTTATATTATAACAATTTATTTAATATTTAATTTATATTGAAATTAATTTATATTTATATTTCATAGTATATGATTTGTATTAAATTCAATTAAAACTACTGAGCATTTAAAGATTATTTGCGGAGGTCTACCGGAAGTTAAGTTTGGGCCACAGAACATTTGTTTATGTTTAAGTCTGTATTGCTTATCGAAGTTACAGTATAGAACAATATGTGACCTATTTTTGTATTCACTCATTCTTCAAGACTGTCTTTGACACCAACACACACGTGTCCACACAAATTCTTTTCACTTTATAACACTTTGCTACTGCAGTGTAATGACTTCAGCATCTGCGAGAGCTGGCAGATGTTAATGCAGTTCCATTCTTTTTAATCTGCATTTTTATTTGCGATAGACACAATGACCTCAGGGCCACTAACTGAGGATTTTTCCGATGGGCGTGGATAAAGAAGTGGAATTCAGGCACTCGCTGGCCCTATTGAGATTGCTGTCACTTTAAATCCCTCCTGTTTCTACTAATGAAGTCAAGTACTTGTCCTTCTGGCTTGGACTTGCTGATTCATTGAGCAGGACCCGACAAATTTTAAGAGCACATTAAAGTCAAGCATGTTAACCCCATTGAAATGTCAGTGGATCTCAATTCAGACCAGCAAATTGGCCAATTAAAGAGGAAATGAGGCAAACTCTATTTAAACCAAATGTCTGCTTGCACATCCTGTACCACTTTAACTGTACACCAATGCTCAAAAACGCTGAGTACTCGGAAAGTCATTTTATACGTTTTGTTCTTTAATCTGGTGGTTCTCTATTCCAGGCAAGAAACTGGCGTTGGAGCATCCTAATGTAGATAAAAGTTTCAAAAGTAGATTGAGGCCAACTAGTTTTACCCGAAAAAACATGATGGTTCTAAAGCTTGACATGCACCATCCTAGAAATTCATGGTGGTCTAATCTGGATGAGTCAGTAGTTGTGTCTCAGGTTTCTAGTAATAGATGACTTTCTTAGGTCCAAATTTCTATTGATGGCCATCTAAATCAAACCTACGATTTAGATTCAGAAAAAGACGAGAAAAGATCAGTGCAGGATTTATATGGTGCTCCCATTCGCAATTTCACCATGTAGTACTAGCAAGAGGAAACCTTTCTTCTACCCAGGATGAACATTTTTAATGTTTATTTTTTCCTCCAGAGAGCAATTTGGGAGAATAATTGTAAAGTCAGGGTAATAGAAATTGTTCTGGCGCCATCACAAAAGCGTCTTTGTCGTGAACTCCTATAAGTGGCTTTCCATAATTATTTAATCTCGGGCATAATGGCACACTCTTTCTTCTTTAGGGATTGTTTGGGAAATATTTCTCCATTTAGACGCATCCTGGAATGAGAAGACACAACTCTGAACCAATTCATCCTCATCTGTAAGACTTTCATGAAAATGTTGCATTTGGCCAGATGTAAAGAGAGCCAGGCTGAACATTGGCTTGTTTAAGGAACATGTGCCCCTAGGAAAGCTTACAAAACTATTTTCCCAGCCTTTAACGCTGTACGTCTCCTTTCTTTTGTATTTTTACAAGCAAACGCTCCGCTTTGAGCCCATTGCACACGTGTCAGATGGTTTTTATTGACCAGTTGGTGCAAGTGTAGTCAAGCATTAGCCAAACTCTTTCAACAGAGCCGGCTGGTGCGGTGAGTTCCGTTCCACAAGGCTTAAGGTTAACACAGCAGCCGCCAAAAGCGAGAATGAAAAATTACTTGTACCGCGATGCTTTTTCAAACTGTGACTGGAGTTTAACAAGGCAACAAAGCGGTGAGGGATCTTCATGAATGGGTCAACTGTCAGCAATGGGCAGACGAGAGCAGACGTACTTCTGCTCGGCTCCTGTAACCGGGCCCTCGCCGTCTCCCTCTCTCTCTCTTCAGTGAGATGTCAGTCATGTGGGCCGTACTGAGTTCAGCACGGGTCGGAGAACATGATGGACTGTGGGCTTCTCCAGCCTTGAAATTTTTGTGGACCTTTAGGAACTCGATAGGGCCTTTGTTTAAAGTTTATTGGTTCCCTCAGGATACTGGAGGAGCATAGAGCGCCATATCCGTCAACTAATCTCCTCAGCCTTCTGGAACCACCACATAACCGAATTTTTATTTGCAGACCAAGAGAGCTCAGATTTGACAAGGTTATATATAAGAACTGTGAAAAGTCATGAATTGTGCGCAGTGGTTTTTCCAGATTTCAAAAAGTGCATGGAGGCATCTATAAATGACAAAAGTGCAAAAGTTCATTTCCTGCAAAATCTTACAACCTGAAGTTGAAACAATCTGCTGATGGCTCCACTTGAAGTCATCGCTAGCAGAAAGTCATAGAAGTTTACTTTATTTGATTCACTATAGAATTTTTTTCATATTTTGATTTTTTTGGATGACTTTTCATGCCTACATATCTACCATGCATCATTATATTAAACAGTATCCCATCACTGAATCAATGCAGCATGTCTGAAATGCAATCCATACTTTTCTAGCACAACATTTGCTGTTTTATTCTTATCCCCGTCTCATCTTCGGCTTGGACTTTGCTGTGCTATGCCTGCGGTGCTGAAGCATTCATTCCTGGGCGCTGTGGCATGTTTACAGGGGCATTTGGAGAAATTGGCAGATGATGGGGGGTAGTGCTGGCAGAGGAGGGGAGGGTTGGGTATTTTTGGTTGTGTTGGATTCGTGTGCTTATTTCTGGAATATACAGTAGCCTTTATCATATAATGGCATCTCAGGTGGCTTTGGCATAATATTTTGATGTCATTACATCCATTGGAACCATTTTATTATTAAAGGTTTGAACTTTAATGGTATTTATTATTCAAGGTTTTACATATTTCAGAAATATATTCAAATCTAAAAATGATATTGAAATATTGTAAAGGTACACCATGATACCATGGTGTTAGATTACTATTTTTATATACTTTGGAGAACCACATCCCGAAGTACTTCATACTCACACCATCACTGTACCCTGTACATCCACAGTATATATTCCCAAAGACCCATCAGTGCTTTTTTTTCTTTTGGAAATTGATACCAATTATATTTTGGGGGGTCAGCATAGTTAGTACTATAAAAGAGGTGGGGGTGGTGGCTCGGATGCCTGTGTGTAAGCATGCAAATGTAGATCTTCACTTCCCATTATTTTCATTTATATTGCAATAGGTGATATCAATACTAAAACACTTTTGAGGAAGGCGTCAAATGTTCCCTGTGTTTATAGCTCGGTGTTGTTGACTGTAAGGTATATCCACAGACACAACACGCAAAGCGCATACTCGCTCACACAAATCTCCCTTCCACATACACACAGTTGTACAACCGGAGTCCTCCGGGCATCATCACACGGGGTATTTTTGACACCCTGCTCCATGCCTCTGCATGAATGTAGTCTGTGGAACAGGAAGTAATCGTGCGTCCAGAACGCATCAGCAATCAGAACACATGCTTCCACGTGTCTATGTGCTTGGTTTCGGCTTTCACCCCGGGGGCTTTAAGATCCCCCCATCAAGTACTCAGTCTGCCCAAATGTCCACTCACGGAACCGCTTAAGCTGGCTGAACAGACATGGTTCCTAACACGCTATCTGCCTGGCGCTACCGCAGGGATGTATTTTTAGCCTGGTATTAGCTTTTATTTGTAGCAGTCAGTTGGATTTGTCTAAAGTAACATTAAAATTGTTAAAACTGCCCTTGTTGCTTAGCATTGTAAAGCAATTTTGCATAGTTTTACTATAGTACACTAGTAAAGCAAGAAAAGGGTTTGCTGTGGTGTGGAGCTGTTGTTTAAGTACAAAACTATGGCTTTGGGACTAATTGAAGGTTGTTTCCCAATCAGGACCACCTGGTATGAGGGGAAAGAAAGGCCGTGATGGGGCTCCAGGTAGGTCTCAGTACACACGCCTGTGCCTAAAACTCAACAGACTGCTGTTGTGAATGAACTGGTATGCACACTTTAAAGCAAAAAAAGCATGAACGCAAGCTGTCAGTGTCTATAGAGATCTGTGGGCATTTGGAGATGCTAGACCATCATCGACTGCATTGAGAGTTAAAGCATTCTCAGATTTTGGAGTCTTCTATGTAGTTGCTTATTACAGTTTACCCAAAAATTACATTGTCATCATTTATTCCCCCTCATGTCATTCCAACACGTTTGACAAAAAAAAAGATATTTTGAAGAATGTTGGTAACAAAAAAACATTGTTACGCCGTATTGACTTCCATTGTGCAGACACAAAACCACTGAGACATTTCTCAAAATATCTTATTCTGTGTTCTACAGAAGTAAGTGTCAGATACAGGTTTTGAGGGTAAATAAACAATGACAGAATTTTCATTTTTTGGGTGAACTATCCCTTTAAGGCACCAATAACGTCTTAAAAATTATTGTCTACAACTAAATCCATTCAATTGTTTCCAAATGTTTGACCGGCTGTGTAATTCTATATAGATTAATGGGATCACCTGATATATAGGCCTATAGGTAAAATGAACTTCTGAAGTGACTTTGATTGATTGGGTATGTTCAGAGAACAGTTTTTGTGTGACCACACATATCTTGTGTGTGGGGTGACCACCCGTCCCGTTTTACATTGTACCGCACAGCATTTTCACCCCTTGTCCCGCATGTCGCATATTGAGTAAATGTCCTGCATTTACAGTACATCAAGTCTATTAGTTTTTAGTTGTCACATCAAGAAACACGGTCTTTAACCCGAAACGCGCACAATACGCTTGTTTGCGCCATTGTATATAACTATTTAACATTGCTGTGTCAAAGCAGTCCAGTGCATACAGTTTCCAACGAGCTATAAAAATGTATAAAAGTGTTTCATTCCATTATCATATCCCAGTTTCACGCTACCTTTCAGCGGTGTCCCACACAAACGGATTACCTGTCCCACTTTGGTTTGTTGGGTGGTGGTCACCCTATTTGTATGTGTTGTTCACTTTTTTATATATTCCTGCTTTTAGGCCTCAGGTAAGACTCGCTGTCTCAGCAGCTTTGATAAATGCTGGCTCTGATTTCTACCCAAATACAGGCTACTCAAAACAGGAAAGGAAAGAAAAATGATGGGCCCATAGGAGAGGTTTGTCATTGCTGTGACTACACCATTACTTAAGACTGCCACAGTTAATACGCTTGTCTGACTCCATTCTAGCTTTGAGGTGTGAGCTACAGACTCAGACCAAATGTAGATCTTCTTGTCGAAGAGATAGATTGTGTTTGCGTTTGCTATTTCTCTTAAAGTGGACTTTACTTACTCGAAGCCAGTGGGTTGTGTCTTAAAATGGATCGCAGATCTGTTTTGATGTTCCAACTGTTATTCTTTTATTTTGTAGTTTTTCGACGTCATGGGTTCATGATGTTACTCCTGGCCATTACAAACAGAGACCATCATGTGATACGCTGCATTTTCATTCTCGTCTGGGTGAGAGGTTTGGAACCCTTCATGCTTCCGGCCGGACAGTTCAACAGTACTGTATCAAATTGCTTTGAAGGATTAGTTTTGTTCCCGGACGTGCGTCCACACAGAACAGATAAATAAGACCTAAAGGAGACGTTCTGGGTGATTGTATGGGACACAAGCAGAAAAGATTTGTCATCAGAGATTTTCCTCTCTTTTAGTTTCTTCCTGTCCTTCCATGGTAGAGGTTAGGTTGTTGAGTTATGATCTCTGTTCTGCTGGTTTTGATTTGGGTAAAGGATTCAAAATGAGACCATAAATCCTACTAAACTAATCCGTGTGCCTATATGCAACGCATGCTTTTTATAATACTGAACATATGGCTTTCAGAATAAGGTAAACTTTATTTATTTTAAACGACTGTTGTTGTTTTCTAATGCTCCGTGTTGCTCTTAACTAAAAGTGTAACATAAGAGGACTAAACACATTACTTGGATGCAACCTTATAACTGGTCCCAGATGGAATCTGAGAGCCCACAAGTTTTACACACCCCCCCCCCCCCCCCCCATTAAAACTTCATCCCAGTTAATGTTTTAAATATTATGCAGATTTTCCCAAAGAATCAGCTGAAAGACTGTTTGCAGATTCTGTCCGGGCCTATTTATGACTGTTTCCGCTATTCGTTACACTGCTATGAATCGGTGCGATTAAGTATTGGTTGTGCAGGAGACAGACAGTTTGTGTGGTTGAACTGGTCGGTGTCGGGTTGGGTCCTCGTGATTTATCTCCGCAGGCAGTCTTCCAGTGATGTGGCTAATTCTCCCACTCACTTCTCAGTGGTCCTCCGCTTGGTGGGATGCTTGTTCATCCATGTGCCATAGATCCCACCGAGAGCTTTTAGGTCCTATGATCTATGAAAAATATAAACAGATTTATTTATGACCCATGACGCACTTCATAAAACGGCCTACGGAGAGAGGAATCAAATGCTGAATTCATGGCTAAATGTATTCATCTGTTCAGTCCAGGCTTTACAGGTCTGCCAGCTAACTCATTTCGGAAACACTCAGACTTTGGAAATTTCGACCTCACTCATTTTATTTTCCCATTCCTGGCAAACTAGGAAATGTCTGTTGTGTGTTTGCTGTATATAAATGATCCAAACAAGATGTTTTTGCCATGACTAATCTCTCTACACACGCTCCTCCTCTCTCTTTCGTTTGTTGGTCTGTGCAGTGACCTCTTCATTCTGATGAATGTACACACGCTGTCTTTTGCCAAACCAATGCAGATAGTGTGACTCTTTTGGAACCGTTCTGAATATTTTTATTTTGTTATAAATTGTGTTCAGAGACACAAGCGGCACAGAAATTATGCACTTCACCTTTAAGTGGCATGAATGTGTCATCGACATTGGTTGCTTTAACACTGTTGGCTGTTCTTGAATAGTCAGAGTTTGCACATACACTTCTTTTCCAAAATCATGACAGCATTAGTAGACACTGTGTGTTCAGTTCAAGATATTTTTTGAAGGGAGATCTTGAAGAGACTATAGTGTTAAACAAGGGGGAGACAAATACAGAGGACGGAAGAGCAGATATTGTGGGTGAGTTGTATAAAATGAGGTGCAGATGGATAGAAAGTGATTATAGGGGTCATATGGTGTGTTATGTGGCGTATGCATATACGTGTTTTTCGGTGTCCTTGGTGTGATATAAGTTGCCCATGCGTATTAGACACGTAAAATTGCAAAAATTAAACTGCCGGAACAAAAGATGCATTCTATCTAAAAGCGAATGCTCACCCAGACCTGCCTGAAACGCCTCGTATAACCACACCCCCACAAATCTACATCAGTTCGTGGTATGATTTGACTAAGACCGCCCAAATGTATACGCAAGTAAGGCGGGCACACCTGTCAGTACAATTGCTTTGGAACCTGATATTCCAAATATGGTACAAACATTTCCATCACACGCTTGCAGCATTCGACCAATCACTACGCACTGGTTAACCTGCCAATCATAGCACACCTCGCTTTTCAGAGCGATAAGCTTTGTAAAAATCTGTACGTTTTAGGGAGACGGGGCAAAGAGGAGATACAAACATGCACGGTATGTGTAAAATACAGCGTTTTTGAACCTTAAATCCTGTATACACATTGCATTACATCTAAAACAAACAATAATATTAGTTTTAGCCGCGTCATATGACCCCTTTAATGAAATAAAAGCAGCCATAGACAAATATGGCCCACAGGAAATAAATCTTTCATATAGCATTGAGTTTAGATGCTGACTTTATCTCAGGAGAAATATCTTAGAAGTGAGTTTAAGGACCTAAATATTCCTAACCTTTTGACGTGAATCAAACAGTGTGTCAAACTGTGTTGTGAAATGGTGAAAGTCTTCTAACAAGTTTCAGAAATATCAATAAGAACTTAAACTAATGTGAAACTAAGTGAAAACCCAGCTCAAGCGGGTTTATTTGTGAATTACAGTTTTCTGCATAAAATCATCTAACATAATGTAAAAATACATTCTGTGAACACATCATCTTGATATCTTGAATATTGACTGAGTAAAGCCATGTAAAAGATGGAAACCATGCTGATATTAATGCTTAAAGTCAAACTGAATTTCACAGACAGGGTCATATTTATAGTCTTCCTGAGAAATTAATTTTATTTTTTTGAGTTAAAAGATGGATCCAGGGCCTGAATACACATGTATGTACAAACACACATATGCTTTCCTACACCTGCTCATAAAGAAACGTAAATCAAAGGCAAACTATACAAACTTTTTAGAAAAAGTTGCAACCAGTTTGTTAATCGACTTACTCTATTACTCTTAACAAATTACATTAATTTATACTCTTGTCGAGTTGCAATGTTTAAAGACTCTAAGTGAATCTTATTAATCATGTCAATCTTAAAAAAGGTTTAATGATTTATTGGCAGTCAGCATCGGCATGACTTCAATATCAGTGTTTGTGTTTGGCAGTGGAATGAGCGAGTCTGGCAGTCTGATCAATGTTCTCCTGAGCGTTTATTTGAGAACAGAGCCATTATGGTGCCCAGCGTTGCGGGATATAGATTAATCCAACAAGCACGTTAAGATAACACTCTTACAAATGTGATTGCTGAACTGTGCAACTTCAAATTGGCCCTTTCCTGTTCGAGGAAAGTGAATACTTTGAAAAGTTTAAATGCATAATAGTCTGTGATTCTTCACAGGTCACCTCACAGGAGCACGGCCCTTTGGCCTTCTTTGAGGCGCAGCTAGTGCAACCCAGCCTTTAACAATTAGTTGTGACAGGAACCATTCAACATTGACAAAAAGCTTGCATCTGTCTTAGTGTGTGTTGATAACGCACTACTGCAAGTGTGCATAAACCTACAGCTTTCCTGTGGCTCGGTGGTTAGAGCATGGCGCTAGCAACACCAAGGTCATGGGTTCAACCCCAGGGATTGCACATACTTAGAAACAAGTGCTTTGGATAAAAGCGTCTGCCAAATGCACAAATGTAAATTGAATCATGCCCAGATAATTTTACTTCATAAGAATGTTAGTGACTTTATTTTACATGCATTACTTTTCAATAATAATTACAATTATTAATCAATATGTAAATCTAGTTATTTTTTATTTGAGATATTTGAGATGATGCATTAGCAGTATAGCTGTCCAATCGATGAATCGCGATTAATCGATTCCAAAATAAATGTTTGTGTTTATATAAAATATGTACAGTATATATAGTATATGTGTGTTTCTGTTTGTGTGCCATGTATATTTATATGTATATATTAATACACAAACATACATGTAAATATTTAAGATCAAGAAGTATGTGTTATACATATATATATATATTTTTATATATATATATATATATACAGTATGTATATTTAAATATAATTTTAATATTTATTAATATATTTTTGTATATATATATATATATATATACAAATATATATTTGTAAGTATTTGTTATACTCTTTATTCATGAAAGTGTGTGCTTTATATATATATATATATATATATATATATATACATTTAAATATCACAGCACACACACATATATTATACAAACACAAACATTTATTT
The DNA here is from genome assembly GCA_006030095.1 of Triplophysa siluroides. Lineage (NCBI taxonomy): Eukaryota > Metazoa > Chordata > Actinopteri > Cypriniformes > Nemacheilidae > Triplophysa > Triplophysa siluroides. Next base: position 1,843,786 of record VCII01000868.1, on the reverse strand, counting down.
TTGATTCGATTATTCGATTGACTGTCTTGATAAGAAGTTAAGAGCCTTTAGGTGAAATGGTATTTCTGATGCACACCCAAGTCTTGTCTTCGTTCAAATTTAGTATAGTTGTCATCAATAGAGTCATCTTTTTTAAAACTTTTAATAATTATATTATAAAAATAAATGTTTTTTATAGTTATGGCTAATACCTTTTTGATAACTTATTTGTCTGATTACAAACTAATAGACAATGTACATCTGAATAAAAATTGCGGCAATCATTTTAATTACCTGTTTTTTTCAGTGCTATAATCAAACTGAAGTGAACAGCTCAGATTAATTCAAAATGTTTTCCTACTACAACTTTTTGTCAATATTATTGGTATTAATATTTGTTTTTATTTAAAGCTCCTTTGCAACCATGTAAAGTTGTCAAAAGCCCTGTAGAAACGCTAAAGAAATAAATAAATATGAGTTGAATGAACAGATGTGATCAACCAAATATATAACTGTTTTTCCTGGAGATATATTAAATGAACTGCGCCTTCTGTGCACTGACTTTCTCTTATCCACGCAATCCCGGCCTTTAGGGCAGCGGTCACCCCTGTTCCCTCTGGGGAGCTCCTTCATTTACCTAGCAGCGCTGTGGCCTAAATGATATCCACATGTACGCCTGCTACCGTGGATCACAAATGAAGTGCTCTTCCGGTGGGTGAACTCTGACCTCGCCAGACGCTCCTTCGGGCAGCGTGAGAAGCCCGGCAGGTCTCGTTGGCCTGTTCCCACTCAGCATCTGGGCCTTCACCCTAGACCTGTTACTCATACCTCAACACATTCGTGCACACGTGTAGACAAACTCAGTCATACACACCGCCGTCCCGCCATACACACTCTAGATCTTTCTTATGCTCATGACAGCAGCTAGTACACTAGCTCCTGATCTCAGAGTGCTGTGACATCCAGCAGACATACAGCTGTGACACAACTTACGGCCGTCAATTTTTAAACGCGTCTCAACCCTCTAGATCTTTCCCACACGCTTGACTTCTCACACTTCTAAAAAGATTACAGCCCGCTATATGCAGCAGTGCTTTTGTTTTTAGACTTTTGGTGATTTTACCTTTTAACAATGAATAATAGAGTACAGATAGTATACAGATAATAGTGTAGAAGGGCATATAAAGGGATAGTTTATGCAAAAAGGAAAATTATTTGATCATTTACTCATTCTTGTGTCATTCCAAACCTGTATGACTTTCTTTCTTCTGCAGAACACAAAATATATTTTGAACAATGTTGGTAACCAAACAACATTGGGCCCCATTGACTTCCACTGTATGGACAAGAAACCACTGAGACCTTTCTCAAAATATCTTTCGCAGAAGAAAGAGTCATATATTTTTTGGAACGGGATGAACATGAATAAGCGATGACAGAATTTTAAATTTTGGTTGAACTATCCCTTTAAGTCTTTTGCGAGCACATCTTGGCTTTCCTCAGGCTGTAATGTACACTTAAGGTTCAAAGATGTTTACAAAAAAACTGCTCCGACAACGTCTTGTTTCAGCACAAAACATATCAACATAAGGAAAGTAAATGATGTTCTTCAAATCATTTCACGGAGTCTAACATTTTCCTTTCCTTTTATACGGTCTTATTCGGTCTTTGGTACTTTCAAAGAGCACATGCAGAAGATAGTGGCACGGATGTTTTTGTCTGTCTGCAATAGTTTCCTCCCCTGGGCTGAGGCTTGATATATCGCTTCCCTCTCCACACGGCTGGCCAAGAGAAAGCCAACAAACACACACTTGTACGCGCTTCCACAGACACGTGAAATAAGCCGTAACTACATGATCAGATAATGGAGGTGATGTTAACTGCAAAGATCTTTCATTGAATGAATAAGCAGCTGTCAGGATTTAACCATTAAGTGCGGTGTCTTATAAATCTCTGATGAGAAGTAGAAAAGGAGCAGAAAGGAGTATTGAGCAGATTGTTTGATTTAAGTCCTCAATCAGCTCTTAAGTGAAGCGTGAGATGTTGTGAGATCAGGTTAATAGAGGGTTCCCTGCCAGCACATTCAACTGTACAGTATGTTTCATGCATGAAAGAGCCCCTGATTGAACATCTTTTTTCATTTAGAGATGGACTTTTCTTTCTTCATGGCATATGATGGAAAGCGTACAAGGAAATATACTGAAGTACACTACTTAAATATCAATTTGGATGAATTTGATGGATTGTTTCTTTAAAAAAAGAATTGTTGTACAAGCATTTGATGGCGTTTGCATTTGTGGAACGTGTCTTTGGTGTGTTTGCCAACTGATATATTCAAGCCCTGCCATAATACAATTTAACGTCGGATCACAAAGATTCTGGAAAAATGTCATATTATTGAATATCATTATTTGCATTGATAAAATGCCATTTGGGCCATTCTAAAAATAAACGTATTGAATCCTTGCGAATTTTATAATGGCGTGGTGATGTGTTTCTCTTAATCAATAATGTTGACTGGTTCTTTCTTTATTCTTTACCCATTTCTCTCACCCCTTTTCTCAGGGTCCACCTGGACGAGCTGGCTTTCCGGTAACTGTCTCACTGTTCTGTTGTCTGTCTGTTGCACATAACAAAACAACTGTTTAAAAGCTAAGAGCATGTCATAGATAAAGGCACCTTTTAACAAAGAGACTGGGTTTATACAATCTAAATTTAAAATTTTAAGAGCACACATGGTTCTTTACTTATCTTCACATTTTTTCGTCAGTAGTGTCTATGTAGAAGGGGGTCCAATGATCTGAGATAATACTAGAATTTAAAACTGGAGTTTGCAACTTTTTTGGTCAAAACACGAAAAGCAATTGAGCTGTATGAGGATCGTGTGAAATTCCAGTTTGACATCATTTGACTTCTGTTTCAAACAGAGATGGTGATATAAAGGCGTAAGTTACGGATTGCAGGTTTCATGTGACAGTATTTTAAATTGAGTGCTATTTATGCTCTAGTAATAAAACGTTAATGAAAAAGTATTTTTTAAGAGTACATTTGTGACATTGACATCCTTGTTTCCATACCATGTGACACCATTCGTCTGCGTTTTCAGTTTAATTTGTAGTAAAAACGTTTAAATTAAATTGGGCAAGGAATTGACTTTCATCTACTGGTCTCAGACTTTTGGACCCCACTGAACCAGATAAGCTAAGCTAGGCTTAGTGTCAATGGAGAAGTCTCTTAATACTGCAAATTAGCACATTGTATATATATCGTATGATTGTATTCTCTCAGGCTCTTTGGCGTCCGTCTGAATCCACTCTTCTTAATTTCTGCTGTAATTCTAAAATGACTCACTAAAACTCAAACACATCTGTTTTGTATTACGGCATGTTTGAAGAAGCCCCTCTTATATGTGAACTCTGCTGCTGCCTGCTAATTATAACCTGCAAACTCCCATCGCTCATGACAGCTGTCCTTGTGAAACTTAGCCATAAAATCCAAAAAGATGGAGAAACGGAAGAAACGGCTCGTTTTTAGCTCTTTTTTCGTTTAAATTGTTGACAGGTTTGGTTAAAGTGGGGATATGATCCCTGCCAAAGTTTATGATTGATTGCAATGTCAGGAAATGAAATGAAATGTTGTATTTTGTTAGGATGAAAGAGCATGGGGTGGGTGGCAAGTTTTTTCTCAATTCACTTAAAATGTGTCCAAAAGATTAGGTCTTCAAAAGTATTGACATTGGCGTGCAGATTCCATTTAAACTATTAAGGGCTACGTGTGGTTTGTACAGTATGTTTAGACTGTCACACATTCATATATTTGTATATATATTAATAAGTCAGAATACATATTGTCTTTGAAGCGCAGGCTCATTCATGTTCTTAATGATTTTTTCTTTCTTATTCTTTTATTTCTTCAAATTGGATTAGAGACATCGTTGTGTTGCCCCCATTGAACAACCCCACATTTTACTTAACAATTTTTAGAAATTTTTATAAAAAAATTACAAAATAAATGATTTCTTTCTGTGAACTTAACTTTTGTTCACAACAGTGACATTGATATTTAAAAAAAAATTATCTTCTATTGGCTGACTGATCTGTAAACTTTGCACTGAACTTTCATTTTACAGAGTTCACCGCCCCATTTAAAACACAGCAGCGGATATCTAATGCTTGACTTTAGAGACGTATAAATACTTTGCACCTGACGATCGGTCAATTTTTGTGAGGAAGTTTGAGTCTGATGGGTGGGGAAAATGGGTTTTCTTCACACCCTTAAGAGCAAAAGAAGATATATTCCTTTAAGTACGGAGTTATTTAAAAGAATAGTGCATCAGAAAAAAGAAGCTTACTGCTGTTTTTATGGAACACGTGGTTCAAATCAAAATTTAGGTGAATTTTTTATACAAACACAAGTGAGACTTCAAAGATTCAGACTAGATGAAGATCATAATTCAACAAATATTTCATTCATATTTAATCTAAAGATCCTTAAAACGGTCTACTTTTTGGTTCTACGGACAAAATAAAGCATTGGTATAGAACAACATAAGGGTCATTAAATAATGTCTAAAACATTATTTTTCAGTGAACAATTTCGTATTCATTCAATTCTTACTGTGAATTTTTGTGCACAAGTCCTGTCTAGTTGTGGATATTATTTTAGTCATTCACTGAACATATTTACCATCCATACAATAATAAATAAGTAAAGCCATATTAACAATTTAATGGGATTTAGCTCTGTTTGTTTTAAATCAGCACCTTGGACAGGGCATTCCTCAACCATCATTCCTCTTGGGACATTCTGCAGTAAATGAAGTCTGAAGTACAATCAAATTCACACTTCTAGTATGACATAGTTTGTCTTAACATACTATAGCGTATCACATTGAAGTCTAAGAATGTAGACGCTTCCTAGAATAGCTAAGCACTGCAAGTCAACAGTCCATACGTTCAGTGATTTATCAAAAGTTTATTTGCTTTCTGAGTTATGGTGGGTTTCGCCAGCCAGCACCGTCACCCAACTTCTCTTTTCCATTACGTGTTATTCGAGTGAGTCGTCAGCGGGCTGTCAACACCCGCAGCCCCTGTAGTACACTGACCTGCCACGTAAGGAATGCAAATAAAAACAGCTGTAGGAACGGACGACTTTGCATTGTAAGTCACTTCATTATGTCAGGGGTTTATAGTTACACAGTTTGTTTGGAGCATTTGTTTGGGAATGCTCAGTGAATAGACCAGGACGATAAATGGTGAATTCTTAATGAAGGTTAATAATATCAAATTTTTGAGATTCACCATATGTTTTTGGGAGTTTCTCCATCATTGAGAGAGAGAGCAAAAGGTGGGGTGTTCAAGTGGGGATATGATAGCCGATTATGACAGGATAGAATTGTCCAACAAGGCCGTCCGCTCCCTGACTGCTGTCTTATTCAGTTACTTCATCTTTTATGGTCAGCTAGCGGATATAATCTTGTTTCCTTCCACATAAGATGGAGCTGGAAAAAGCTGACCTGGCTTAACCTCATATACAGTTTATACTGTATAATACCTATCGAAATTGCTGCTTGACCCCTTCTCTGTGCTTTATCTTTAAAACCTTCGTAGTTGATGGCCTATGAAGCCGACACAGTCTTTGGCATGCTTGCATCATTAGCATTCATTAAGAAAATGTTTAGGAATAAAGAGCGTTTTGTCACTTACTGGTCAGCTTAACTTTACTAACTTTTGTGTATGGATTGCCACGTACAGTAATATCAACAAATGGCTGAAAAGTGCAGTGAAGTTAAGCTTACGTTAGTGACTGTAAACTGTAGATATGCAATCTGTCAGATTCATTGTTACTGACTTTCCTTTTGGTTTTGCATCGACCACTAGGGAGACAAAGGATCAATGGGCATTCCTGGAAGAATGGTGAGTGAATTTGTACTAAGCCCAAGTAGTCTGCACTGTATATAATAGTCATCAGTTCATAGTGGCATGTCATTGACATCATTTATGTTTAAACCTTTTAGCTGTACTGTAAATGTATGGCAAGGTGACACTTTGGCACTGATTTATGCCAAACATATTAAAGTCACATTAAGTGAATAAGCACATCATATGAAATATTCAACATCAATGGATGTGTCATTTTCTAATTCATTCTGACTGTTTAAGCACTGACTTCCGTCCAATTTTTGATGTACCGTTTCGGCTTTTCAGCAGAGCTGTGTAATGTAAACCAATAACTAAAGCTGATAAATGTTGGCCACCACTGTATAGAAAAGAATTCCCACTTCATCACATTCATCGCTGGTCAGAAAAATGTCTGCCTGTGCAGTCTCAAATATTTCACGGCCCCCCGGTTGCACGCGAATAATATCTGAAGACCAGAGTTCTTTCTGGCTCCATTTAATGAGAAACACTTTCTAGTTATTACTCAGTGAATTTGTTTTGGCTGCTTAGTCATCTGAAAGTGCTTTACTTGTTCACCTTTAAATAGAAAATAAACCGCAAGGAAGCAGTTTTTCTTATCGGTTACACACTGCATGCTGAGAAGCTAAAATGTGCAGCCAAACCAATGGAAGAAATACTCTGTCTATATATCAAACGGCCACAGAGAGACAATACATGAACAAATACAAAATGAGAGAAACAGATTTGAAAACCTCAGACAATCCCAAGTCCAGTTGCAACCTAATGCGAGGTGCTTTTGCTTTGTATTATTTGTGCAGTACAGATATTTTTACAACATAAGGCGTTGCAAAAGACACCAGAGTTGACCTAAATCCAGAAATATTGCTCCTGTTTGTTTATTTAGAAATCGTATAGATGTCCCACTGTAGCAACCCAGCAACTCTTCTCCTTTTTTCAGCAAGAAGCTGATAAAACCCCATTGTCCTCAAAGGGGACATTCCAAACTCTTGACCCTTATATAGTTGCATACTCTAAACTCAATGTCTAATGCTTTTTCCTGAAAAACAATCCCTCCCTAAAAGCAGGTTAAACTCAAACTGCAAGCCCCACGCAGAGCATTCCATATTTCACCCGGCGTAAAGCTACATTGTGCTCCTTTAGATTCTCACAGGAAGTGTTTTTTCACTCGTCATGGCTTATCCTTCCCCCCTCAAACCTCCTCCACTGACCAGTCTGTCTGTGAGAAAAGTTAGCAGCCCCCTCATCTACTATCCATTACTCCCCACAGGACAACAATGTAACACTTCAGTGCTTCCGTGCCCCATGTAGCCTCCAATACCCCGCCTGACCTGCTTACACCAGCCTGAGATGGTTTGATGGTCTTAAATGGTTTAGGCTGGTCTCCTGAAAAAGGAGGAAAATCAAAACAGCCATGTCTAGTCTGAGTTGGTTTGCCGGTCTTCCAGTCAGTTTGCCGGTTTGATGTGATTTTTTTGGTTTCAATTTGTTTTACCCTTTATTTTCATTAGTGTGCCTTAGCTTTTAGACAGTGCTACCCTGTTATAATAGTTGCATCTTAAATTATTTTCCTGTAATTAATGTCATTTATAAAATAACGCTACCCCACTATTGACAAAATTTGCATTAAATATATTGTATCTTCATACAGAAGAAAATATTCTGGGGCCATTAAAGTTTTGTGAAAATGATTTGAAACTCAAACTTAACTTGCCAACTTAAAAAAGAAAAGAGTGAGAAACGCGTTTAAAGAACTGCTGTTGTAGCCAAACCTATGCACCAAGGTTGCCAAGTGCCAAGTTTACTCACAAAAATTAGGGTTACTAGGGTTCAACTTTTCTGTGAGATAAAGGTATGACAACATAATGCACAAGTAAATTTTTACTTAAATAATTGTTTTGCAATATTTTACTATAACTATTTTACTCTGATATTTGGGCTAGGTTTATTGGGGAATGTTTAGTTATGTAGATCTGGCAACCCAGCTCTGCACTTGGACATTTTGTCACCTATGCATAGTTCACATTTTAGCTGCCTAAGATGGGAAACCACTGGCTAACCAGCTAAGCACATCCTAGCTAGGATGGGGATTCATCTTGAACCAGTTATCTGGGAGTCCAACCAGTCCAGTCTAATAAGCTAAGACCAGTTTGGCCATGCTGGGAAACTATTTAAACCAGCTCCAAGTCCTTTTCAGGTTGGTTTGAGCTTGCCCTACCATCAGGAACCCTTCATCCCCTCAATACACATCTCAACAACCTCCCCACATCACTGCTTTCATACCTAAAATACTCTTAAGACCTCAGTGTCTCCCATTCCCCAACCACCAAACAGCGTCACAAGCTGCTGCATGACTGTGTCCTCTCTCGAACCTCTCTAACACTGGTTCCTCTCTGTCTCTCTCCTCCTCACCGTGCATGTGACTGTGTCTGCTGTGACTGACCAGGGCATAAAGGGGAACTCTGGGGAGAAGGTAAGTGCAGGACATCGGCCTGCATGTGCAAAACTGAGACTCTTTCTCACTGTGGGTGGCTCTGTTAATGTGGGTGGGGGGTGACCCGAGCCCATCGGACACTGTGAGCAGCTATCATGATTTATATCAGGAATGCTTTAGGATTTCTTTCGAAAGGCATCGGGGTCACAAAAGACGTTTCTCACAATGGTTAGATTACCTGTGTTTATTCTCGGTGCGGTAGATCTGTGAAAAGTACTCTAAGTTGGAGCTATTTAATTTAAGACTCCCCACTTTATACAGAACATGTTTGGAATAGAGTAGCTTACGAAACCCTACCACGTCTGGACGTATCCAAAGAGTCCGAAAACCATCCAAAATTGTAATTAATATCGTTGCTGAGAACTCCTGTATGAATTTTGAAACATAAATTGTGCTTCTATTTGCTATGAATGAGCAGTATATACTGGATTCAGTACATTTAACTTCAAATCCTGTTGTGGGGTTTGTGGTTTAAACAGTTTTTAACCAGTCCCATTTGGCAGCTGCCTTTAGTGTTTGTACAAGCCAGCAGTTCTGCGGGTTTCCTTCATCAAACTGGAATGATATTTACTGTCTGACGGAGAACATGCAATGTGAGGAGAAACATGTTTCCCATCCTTCACCGCAACAGAAAACTAGTGAAACGTCCTCACTCGTATGTGCCAACAAAAGACTGCCGTAGAGGTTATGGAGAACTTGGAAGAGAAATAAATAGTGTGACCACCAGGTCGACAAGGAGAGTACCAGACGATATATAACCTTGGAACAAGCCACCCGTTCCCCATCCAGAATAATCAATGGGCTTCCCTGATATTTCCCCAGACTAATTGTTACAGAGGTTTACTGTTTTTAACCGCGGTCATGTTTCGCCTTCCAGCTAGGTGCGGTCATAACCGAACAACACATTTCGAGTTAGGAACTTCATTAGATACGAAAACAACCCCCTCTGGATAAACAGGCGAGCTAGCCCGCAAACTGTCTGGTTTTTCAGTGGTTGCGTTGGAAAGCAAAGCCATCAGACAAGTCGATGATTGATTGGTTGAACTCGGCGAGAACTGCTAGCTTGAGACAAGGTATTCTTTAAAGAGAAGGATTACTTGCGGAGCGAAATTAAATCTGTTAAGATCGTACCTTTCGATAGTAAGTCAAATTCTTAAATATCACCCGGGTTGCACGGCATGTTTTTTAAGAGCTGAACTTGCTCCAGCTTTGCCCGATTATATTTGGACTCTTTGTCCGACACCCATTCCTAGCTGCCAAATGCTTGTAACGCAAGCCTTTTCAAAGGGATATCTCTAGATCCTCAGTTGTCCTGTTGCGCAGATCTCTTCAAGATTCTGTGGGTAACCATAAACCTCAGGGGCAAAGCTTAGGAGTCCTTTCTTTTCCTTGTCTTATGTATCAGCCGTGTACAACACCTCTCCATGACTATAATAAATATTCCTCAACCTCCTGCTAAAGCAGGCATTCAACCAGAAGAATTAAAGTTTGTCCACAATTTGATGGATGGCTGGGTCATCAAAGATGTCTTCGTGATAGAGTTTCACATGAGAGAGCTAATTAGGGAAAGTGCTGGAAACCTGAGAGCTTTTGCGGGATTGGTGGTGCTTGGTACAGCGCTACAGACAGGCCAACACGGTGCAAATCACCTAGTTTGCGCCACATAACCAGCCCGCCGGGCCATTTGCTGTTTGCTCAGCAGTGCTCCTTGACCCCTCTCCACGCTGTCAAGGCAAAAACTATGACCCTGAAATGAGAACCAAGTGTCGGTCTGCTGACATTTTACTTGTAGAACCCAAAACACAGCATATGCCTTGGAGGCACATGCAGATCCTTCTAGACTGGTCTCTCTGTGAGGTGGATTAGAAAGAGTTATGTTAAACAGATGTCGCAGGCTGTTATTTTTTCTCTCTTGTCTTATTTTTTGTGTAAATGAATTTTTGGTGCATTTGCTAGGTGAAGTATAGCATCTCTTCTGTCAGTTCTTCTTCTCACTATCTTTCTACCTCTCTGTCTATCCATAGGGAGCACCAGGGGAGCCGGGTCTGTCTATCATTGGCCCAAGAGGACCTCCTGTAAGTGTTTGCTCTGTCACTAATAAAACTCTTCATCATCTCCTCCTGCTAATCTCAGATCTCCAGAGTAGTGTTGCATTTGAATCCTTACGAAAGACTTCTTGGCAAGGGGGTCGTCTATTGTGTTCCTGCGCTCTCAGACCACCCCGAAGTGAACTCGATAAATATACGGTCTAAGAAAGATACAACACACTACTGTATGTGAAGCGAATCCAACGAATCTCAGCCAATCGAGATCACAAACCCATTCCTGCTGCACCTTGTATGGAAGCACTTACGCTTCATCGCAACATAGACGGGCTGCGTCTCCCACGTAATGACGGTCATTTGGAATCTCATCTTCATTAGTAGTAAGGAATGAAAACATCCCAGCCCTTGTCATTATAATCCAGACGTTCCAGGTTTCACTCTAATAAATAAGTGTAAAGAAGTGGTCCGCCATCAGATTAAATGGGGCTTGTCCCGATCTGGCACCCTCTCGCTTTCCACACATTCCACGGAGCGAGACAAAAGCGTAATGTTACACCGTCAGAAGCACAATTTCCTTTCTGATCCATGCCGTGCAGAGCTTTGGCCCTGCGGTTGCTTCATTCGCACTCTTGGCTGCCGGGCTGCGGACACCTCATGGCAGGTCCGTCCGGCAGACATCTGTTTTTGCACTTTGCTGATTATATACTTCTTCATACCTCCGACCCATCACCTCTAATAAGGCTTCAACAGTGGACATCGGGCAGTAAGTGCTGTAGACAGCAAGAATCATTCAAGAGTGAATATCTTCAGCAGGTGAATTGGCCGCACAGTCTTTGTCCTCACATTTGAGGAGGTCACATAGGTTGATTAGAGGGAGAGATTTGGAAAGGCCGGCAGAAACGACTGCTTTAGCCAGGAAGGTATTTTTTTCACACTTACTGTAAGTGGGGTGATTACACAGAGCAGTTAAGTCGTAAAGATGATCTACAGGTATTGAGGTGTCATTACTTCTAATAATTTTTTTTATGGCAGGAGGTGTATTACTGAGCGCCATTTTACCCTTTAACACATCAGCAAATGTTTTAAAAAAGGTTTTATTTTATTAAGAGGACGGTAGAGGTAGACAGGAAAGAACTAAGAAGAGCAAATAGGATCAAAAACGACCATGGATAGATTCAAACCAGACCTATTAAAGCTTTTTTGTAGTTTTATTAATATTTTAAATTAGCTTTTTTATTTTATTAAATTTTTTAGCTATTTTTGTTATGTGCTTTTGTTGTTGTTTTTGTTTATTTTATATAGCTATATATATACTGTTTCGTTTTTGTTACTTATTGGCTGAAACTAATTTCAGTTTATTGCTGAGGTGACCTTGTTTTGTTTTCATTTGAGCTTTTCATTTAGCTAAGCTTATTCAACAATACTTAGGCCTTATTTAGTTTCAGTTTAAAAAAAAAATAGTTTTTAGATTAATAGTAAATAAATTAGCAGTTTTAGTAAATAATATGTGAGTTAGCTGTTATTTATGTCACAAGCCAGTGTGCTACCTAACTCCATTTTTAGATTTCGGCACTCCATCTTTTCTCAGGTTGTGAAGTGTCATTGGTTGTTTTATTCATGGCTTTATTAAAATGGACTTTGAAAAATCGTGTCTGTCCTGAAAGTGCCTGAAAAGTACGTTCTGTAATCCGTGTTTCACTCTAAGATTGGAGTGCAATCATGAAAATGTCATTAAATCACTCCAAAAATAACATCGTTTGTTGCTTAATTTGTTTCTTTGGAGAAACATGTCAGATTCTTTTCTTTGCACATTTACTTTTTGGTACGTCTCGTCACCGTTTCGTAACATGAAAATGAGTGTTGTCAGCCCTGTTTTGAGTGATTCTAGAGGGCATATGCCACTACTTCTGTTATTACAGACCTCAGCTTTGGGTTCCCAAGGAAAAGAAAATCAGCCATGTTTCAATAACTACCTGAGACCCAGACATACAATCCCCTTCATTAGCTCCGTTCACCTCTTCCTTGTAATTTTCTCTCAGGTCGCTCTACACAGCCCCTTTTTTTGCCAGGCATATTGAATAGCTTCCTCTTTTCCCAAGGGTTCCAAGAGGTTTTTTCAGGAAAGCAAACTTGCTATTGTTCCCAGGAGAACGTTGCACTAATCATTACTGACATTCACTTATTTAATTTGTAGCTTTTTCTCAATGGCTCTCGTATTAAAAAAAAACAGCTAATTCATTTTTGCGTTTTGTAGTGTTGAATTTCGTGTTTTATTTGTCTGTTTCTTTCACAAAGTGCTTCCAACCGAGCAGGAAGGCTCTTGTCCTTCAAACTCAATTATGACTCACACAGCTATGTTTCAATGAGGAAACAAGGCAGCGTCTCTCAACACAGACCTCCATTCAACACGCTAACATAATCCTTATGTTTTTTTGTGTGTAGAAAATAACTCTTCTTTTTCTTTCCTTCTCCCCTCAGGGACAGCCTGGTACTAGAGGATTTCCAGGTTTTCCGGTAAGCATCTTTTGTCTAAAGCCAGTTGAATAGAGTTAGTTTGTAAGCCATCAATTAGCTGTTGTTTCCTATAATTTAAAGGACGTTTAGGCCTATGACTGTGGCTTACAGACTTACAGTAGACTAGACACATTCAGCTGAATGAAGTAAATGGATAACGTGAGAATGTAGAGGCATATTTAAGGAGTATACATTATGTCCCAGGGCTCTTTCTGCCTACTTGCTCTGGTCTTAAAGACTCTTTTCAGGTTTTTCTTACTCTCTCTGATCAGTGATTTGAGTTGGAATACAGTAAGCCTACTGTTTTCTGTAATGTGTTGGTCTTTAACACTTGACCCATAGCCTGGCTTGACCCTTAAGGAAGTACGTTTTTTTCCATAAACATTCTTATATCAGAGAGCTAGTCTAGACTGGAGGAGAATTTGAGCCGCTTCGTGCCTTCACAATTTCATCTTTCTCCCGCTTTCTTTCAGGGTCCCATTGGCTTAGACGGGAAACCTGTGAGTTTTGCTTGATTCTTTGCAAATGTTTGAATAATTGATACAGGTTTGGAACCTCTGAACTAAAGCACCAAAGTACTTGGCAGTAATTGATGGTCATTATACAGCAATGATGAGGATAATTATGTTAATAATGATTATGGCTATTATTAAAAGAAAATCACCATGACAGATGAAACCAGTGATGATGAGTGTATATATAATGACACTTGTATGTATTAAGTCATTTATGTGACCTCAAAATGTTTACACAAAATGGATACTTTGTTGGTCAAAATGTGTTTTTCCACCCTATACAGGGACAGAATGGTCCAAAGGGAGATATGGTAAGCTCTCTTTTTTCGAAATGAAACATTTATTTATTTATATTTCATTGGAGTTTGGGTTCCTCGCCGCAGCAGGGCAATGTTGGCTTGCTCACCGGGAGACTGCATTTATTCATTTATTTAATTATTTATTACATATTATTTATTAGAATTATCTTGCTTGTTCAATAAACACCATGCACTGTGCTGTGTTTTACCTTTTGTGTTTTTCCATTTTTCTTATTTTCTCCTGTTAAGCTGCTTTGGAACAATGCACATTGTGAAAAGCGCTTTATAAATTAATTGAATTGAATTGAATTTAGTAGCCACAGCATCACTTTTCCTATTATAAGGATATGACAACGCATTTCAACCTTAACCTTAGTATTAATTGACGTGTTAAAATGCAAATCTAAATACTAGAAGGGCAACATAATGAGGCCTGTCATGTTCCCTTTGCCCAATGAAATATTAATGGACTAAACTCAACTATATTCATCCTAAAAGAGCGCTTGTCACGAAGAGAAAAAGGTAAAACAGATCATAAAGAGAAATTTGTCAGTGTCCATAAAACTCACCAGTAGAGCTATTTGTTTTCGAGATGGCTTGTGTCGGTGATGTTTATCTAGGCGGTTAGCGTGGCCGTATAAATTCACAAGAACAACACTCTTGTCGTTTGATTTATGATTAGAGCGGCTGACCTGCTGAGCGTCGCTGGCGTGTGTATGTGTGTGTGATAAGAGCGCTTACCCACGTTTTGTCGAAAGTGGCTTCCAGCAACATCTATATAAGTTCAGCCGCCTGGGGTGTTAAAACAAGGCTGTCCTTTTAAACTGTGATTTGAAACATGTTTTCAGAGCCTACTCTGATATTGATGAAAGACAATGGGCAGATACATTGTGCTCACCAGCTGTAGCCTTTTAAATGCTCCTTATGAAATATAGTACAGCCTTTATCTTCTTTTTATGGCATTATAAGAAACGGCAAGCTGACAAGACCCTAAAAGAAAAGTTCTCTTCAAAATAACACCTCTGTAAGACAATATCGGATTAAACGCTCCAGCTTTGAACATGCCATTGGGGTTTAACTATAGTACAATTTATGCCTTATGCTGGGTTTTTGATCTTATGTTTTATTGATAGGTTTCTTTTTGGACATTTTACATTTGACGTTGTTTGAGGCCTGTAAAAATATCTGTTTAAAGAAAGAATGTTGTTTTTCGAATACATTGTACATATTGCATGAGATATTTGGTGCAATTTTGTTTGTTATGACTGAGACGTTTGCCATTGTTGATTGTGAACAGGAAAAGTTAATCATGAAAAACTATGTAACACTGCCATATCCAATTTTTTATTTTCCCAGGGTGCTCGCGGTCCTAAAGGAGTTCCAGTAAGGATTTTGAAATATATTTTATATGTTCTTCATTCCATATTGACATTGTACCGAATTACGTAAAAATTGCTTAAATTATTGTTTTTTTTAGGGGGAACCTGGTCCAAAAGGAGAGAAGGTAAGATCCTACAGAAAAACTTTAAAATAATAGTTAATGTTTTATACCGTGTTTAGTAGATAGGCACACTGATTCATTCTCATGTTTTTTGCCTATAGGGTGTGTGTGGTGACTATACTCACAGGGTAAGTCAATGTCCATTAAACTTTATTAAACCCTCATTAAAAGACCACTGAATGCATCATTTATTGTTAAAAATAATAATAAGTATGATTCAAAGGCTATTTGGTGTGGTGTATTCAACACAACCACAAGCATATGTTTTCATTTCGGTTTACGTGATGTTCTTCTGTTTGTCTGAGTGATTTGTCTTGTTTACCTCTAAATAGACATGTTTGGCATGCTCGGAGACATTAAAGTGGGGGAAAAATAGATTGACAGCTTGGTTCTGTCTCAGTTAGGTAGCACATGGAACAGCATGCCAAGACTGGGCCTCAAAGTAGATCAGCTCTCTCTCTCTCCGGGAAATCACGGTTTCATGTAAACAAGGCAATTTTACCAACAGTCTGCTGAATAAGATTTGATAAGGCTTTCTGTAAGAGACGGCCAAGTTTATTTATGTGGTAATAGGGTTATGGTAACAGCCCTGGCCAATTTAAGTAATTTTGGCATTTTGAAGCTATTTTATCAATTATATTATCTCATAAATGGCACGCTATATAAAACTAGGACGATAGGATTTGTGGTAGATTCTTATCGCTTATTTATAAAAATCTGCCTTCAACAGAAGTAACTTTCAGTAGTCATGCTTCTAAGTGTTAAACTATATTGTATTTTGGATTTGTAGTCTATTGCATGCTGGAAATATGCATTATCTCTAATATATCGTATCGAAACAAAGCTGTTTGTCATGCATGTCAGCCAACCCACATGGGAGGTAGTGGACTATTAAGAAAGCGGAACATAAAGGGGGTCTTTTTGGGTGGGATATAAGGGTCTGTACTTGGATACTTCCATTCTGGGTTAAACCTAAAGGTCACTATGTGCTCTATATGAAAAGCCTTGGAGTGGTAGAGCTAAAATGGATATGAGCACACCTGTGTGTGTGTGCGTGTGTGTGCATGTGTTTACTGTATGTATCCGTACCCACGTATCCATGTATTTGTATGTTGGGTGGATTTAAGCAGGGACTCCAACTGAAAACGCTGGCAGCTTTGCGCTCCAGTCAGACTCTGATGTTGAAGGTTTGTGGGCTGCTCGCTCATTCCTAATGTGTGTGTCACAGTCCTGCTGCAAAGAGAGATATAGCTGAGAACTGTAGATTATCTGTGTGGGATGTCCAGAGAGGTGCCTGATAGAAAACAGTACAGGAATTTTCATTGGCACATACATGTGCAGCCTGCTCTCTCTTTGGCTCTCTGAGGGAACTTTTAATGGTTGTGGTATATTATTTTAAAGTACACTATGCAACTGTAAATTTATCTGGAATTACAAATTATATGATATTTTTTGGAAATGTGCAATACTGTAAATTTAATGCATTTTGATTGGCCTTCATATGCATAGAGTACTTTCTATTCTGGTGGGGTTGTTGGAAAACACCTACTGTTGGGAAAGATTCAGAAAAACTTGCCTTCTTTCTTTGTCTGTATTTTCCTCATACTCTGAAATTCACTGAAGCAATGTCTGCAAAACACGAAAAATCACTAAATTTGATCTTGTGTTTCAGTACAAATGTCTAAAATATCCTAAGATATAAGATATTATTACTTGAATAGCATTTTTTTATTTATAAACAAGCACAAAAATAAAGCAAGTATACGCCAGCAGGGTTAGAAAAATATCTCTTATATCTCTCTTACGCCCATGCCAGATATTTTTGCTTATTAATATTGATTATTTTCCAGAAAAACATAAATTAATATTAGAATGCATGATACTTAATTTCTTCACCGATACCAATTATTCATTGTGATATCTCCAATACCGATACCGAAGATTAAATTCATATTTCTTTACTTTCTGAATGTTATCAATTCATATAATGATTATTAATATTGAACATCAAACTGGTGATGTTTCTTAACATTTTCTATATACAGAGCACACACGCATTGCATTTTCTTGTTCTCTTTTCATTGACAGGATATTTCACCACTGATCTCGATTCAAGAATTCTTAGACATTTGTACTGAAATAGACAAATGTGCTATATAAGAAATACATATTTTGCAGTGTAATTTAAAAAGAAAATTAGAATTTAAAAAATAAACATTTCCAGTAAATCAATCAAACAGAGCTCTGAAATACAGGCATATCCTAGAAGGAAGGCAAATATTTATGTCTTATACCGTAAAACTATGTACGGGTCGATAACTCTTCAATATGTACTTTGTAATGCTGCTGATTTTAACAGAAACGCCGTATTGTCAACACCTGTGTTGGAGGACATGCCACAGTAAGTGTATTGCGAAACTCTCTTTGTGGCAAGACTGAATCCAGCCTGATCTACACAGCATTGCCGCAGAGACTATGGGTGCCATCACAGTGGAGTGTTAATACTTACTGACAATTATGTAAATGTTATTAGAAACAGTATAATGACACTATATGTTAGTATAATCACAGAGACTTTCATCTCTTTTAAATTTTTAAGAATAACACACACACCACTGTAATGCACCCTTGACTCTGTAAAGCGATGCTAAGTCCTTTTGGTTCTCTGTTTCCCTCCTACTCGCTCGTTCTATCTCCTTGCCTTGCTGTTTCCTCACTGTTCACTCTTGTTTTTACTTCTTTTTCTGTTTTTGCCCTCCTTTCCTTCCCTCTGGCCTGTTTCCTACCGTTGGCCTGGTGGTTTTGTGCACCGTTGCCCACCTGTGCTTTGTGACCTCAGCAGATGTTGCCCATCACCGTTCGCAACATGCCCTCAATAAGCCCTCTAATCCTAAAGCGCCTCAAGGTACATCTCTCTCTGCCATCCTCCGCACCCTTTCCCTGCGGATGCCAACCTACGTCAACCAAGCTCCAGCTGGGCCTGACCCATCGGTAAACCTCTGTGGCGCCACTGTGTTCGGAGGCCGAACCGAAAATTCAAGGCTGTTAACAATTACACAGCTTTTCTGAGGCTCAATATTGCCGGGTTTAATATCAAAGCCTCAGCAATCGTTCCATTATGGTAGCAGTCAAGAATTATAGTCCAGTTCTTTCCTGAAATAATGTCACGTTCATAAAATTTATGGACGCGTAAAGCTTTACCTCACAGGAAGAACTTCTGTCAGCCTGCCTCTGGCTTTTCAGACATTGTCCAGCTGTTATAACGGGACAATATTTCAATAAAATCCTCCTAATACATAATGGATTGTCCTTATATGTGCCGTCCTCTGGTAAAGTTTGGGATCGTACAGGTATCACGCTGAGAATTTATAAGGCCTGGGACAAAATGATAAAAGTATAAAATGTAAAGCAAAATCTCAATATTTTATTACATTCATTTCCTTTTAAAGTATTAGCCTTTTGGTGATGTTTTTAAATGTCTCCATCTTCTGTTGTAATACGAACTGCTTCAAAACAGGAGAGAAAACTCATCAGTCCATTTCATGGGGTCTTTAAAAGCTTGAATTTTACATTTTATAACCTCCATCAGTCTACGATGACTCGTGAAAGCCAAGCACAGACACCAGAGCGGCGGCCATATTGAAAAAGCAAACAGTAGTAAAAATATCACTGTATAATCCTCACAATGACAGTCTAAACACAAGACCCAGAGAGAGCTTATTTGGCAGTGAAGTTGTCACTCCCTACATAAAGATATCAGACTTCTATCCTGTTCTAAAGATGTAAAGTCTCGAGTACTCGCTTAAGAATGTGTCCCTGGCACAAGTTGACCTCGGTTGGCATCCATCCTCCATCTTATTTCCACAGGTGCGCATCTGTGTGCGCCAGTCCAGAGTACCATGTTTGGAGACAATGGTACATACTGTGGAACACCACAGTGTTGAGAAATAAACGTTGAGGATAATTGACCAGGTCGGCAGGTTGGGTTGTGTCTTTGCGATGGATAGGGATCATGCAATGTATCTATTTGAGGAGTCCTGTCAAGGAATAAACGGATAAAATATGGTTTTGAAACTGATGGATGTTCGGATTGCTTTGTGTTTTTAGACTGAACAGAGACAATGATAAAACAGGGCTTCAACAGTATCCGCTGTGTTTGTATTTAGTCATTTGCGTAGTTGCCAGAATACAGGAAATCTTCATTTTCTAAAACAAACATAATATTATTTTAACCAACACCGAATCCTTGGCATCCAGACGAAGACTCTTTGATACTGAAAACAGACTTAAATTAACTACACGGCCGAAAGAAAAACGGCTGTTCTTCTCTTCTGAGAGGTAGCGTGATATTGTTTAGTCTTATTTCCTATTTTCATTACCCTCTTGCTGTGAAAATATTAGACACTTTCCTGTAGATGATTTTGTTTAGTCTCGTTCTTTGTCTGGCATCGTCTCCTTTAGTGGAGAAGATTGTTTAAAAAGAGGCCACGTGGATCGTGTAGACCTTGGTGAGGAAGATCTGTAAGACCACATGTAGAATTGTAGGGCTTGTTCGGTTAAAGGCTTTAGTTTATGGTTAATGGGACACCGGAGAGTTTTTAATAGGAAAGCACATTCAAGCCTGTTGACCCTGTGGTGTATTAAACATAAAAATCAAATGCAAATTAGAGATGATCCAAACATGGTACTCTGTAATGTAGAATAACCCAATCACTCATGTCATCCTGACATTTTCAATTTAACTCAACCATCGGATGTTGGTTCCTCTCAGCTTCAAGTCAGTTTTTTTTTAAATAGGATTATGAGTACATTACGTATTTAGTGGATCATTCATTATTCACCTGAAAATATGACATTATGAATTGAATCTGAGTGGACCCTGAGCTTATAAATTGTACTTTATATCCAACTGACTCCTTTATGGCAGATGCTAACTCCCTGTCTCTCAGCAGGGCGAGACCGGAGCACAGGGACCGCCGGGGCCTCCTGGCCCCCCAGGAAATCCTGGACCTACAGGCACTAGTGGACCCCCTGTAAGTCACAAAAAATCTGAAATTCATCCACATCAGGAGAATTTTCTGATTGGTCCATTTTGCCATTCAGGTTAATGACCATTGAACTGTACTGAGTAATTAACAGTTGTCCCAGGCAACCAATTCCCAGATTCCTAAATTCTCTCGCAACATTCTTTTTCCTTCTCACATTAAATCATTAAGACTTAAATCAATTGCCGTGTCCATTTATTTATTTTTTGGGCAAAGAAAAAATATCTTCTTTTAGCGGATCACAATCTAGGTTATATTGAATCATTTCATGGCTCTTCCAAGCTTGGTAATGGCAGTGGATAGAAACCAAGTTTTTGAAGCTCTTCGAAGCGCATATTTCTATCTTAAAAGTAATCCATATGACTCCAGGGTCATATGTCCAGGGTTAATACATGTGTCATGACACAAAATGTTACTTTTGTGAGCGAAAACGATTCATATTTTGAGCAAATTTTGTCAAGTTTGAATGTAAACAAAATGATCATTGTTCTTTTGAATCTCATTGGTTCTAGTGGTTACAAGACACGCGACAACCAATGACATTCAAAAGTCGAGATTCGCAGCGCTGTGAAGCAGCAACGTTCGAATCTTTTGAATCTCATTGGTTCTTGTGGTCACAAGACACACGACAACCTCGAGTTGAGATTCGTTGAGCCTGCGTGTTGCCATTTTGAGTGAGAACAGTGTTAATCTTGTTTACATCCAAACGTTAGTGAATCGGCTCAAAATATGAATCATTTTTGCTTACAAATGTGAAGTTTGTTTGTCTCATGAGACATGTATTAACCCTGGACATGTAACCCTGAATCACATGTATAACTTTTATGACAGATAGATGCACTTTTTGGAGCTTCGAAAACTGGGTCTCTATCCACTGCCATTACTAAGATGGGAAGAGCCAGATTGTTATTCAATATAACTCAGATTGAGATCCTCAAAAGACGACGGTCATATAAACCTAGGACGGCTTGAGTAAAATATAGGCTAATAACATTTTCTGGGTGAACTGTTCCGTTAACTTGTTATTTGTGGTGTAGGGTAAACCTGGAGAAGCCGGCAAACCTGGAAAGGACCCAAGGGTGAGTGTTTAGCTCTTTAACGTTTGCTCGCTTTACACACACTGCACATTACTTGAAACAAAAGCACAAGTCTGTCATGTTTCTTTATGCTTCAAAATGCAATTCTACAATGTGAGATTTTTCCTTCTTTCGTTTCTAGATGCTACCAGGGCTGAAGGTGAGCTTGAAAAGTGCACGATTGTCCAGCTGCACTGCAGTGACAGTATTTTTCACAGGCGTGTCGTAAACAGACTCGTATGAAGTTCACACACAGTTCAGCAGCCTGCGGGGTGGGTCTGCTCTGTTTTTGCCACTGCAGAAGGGGTGGATACGCCATAATTGATTATCCGTGTTGCTGTTGGATAAGTATGTATTTCCCCTGATGCATTAGTTGCCACTGAGTTTAGACTGGTGGAAATTTAATTGAAGTCCATTAGGAAGCACTAATCCCATAGAGAAGTACAAGTATAAAGATGGTCTAAAAGTGGAATTAACAGCCGTAACAAGAGGCTTACTCCCTTAGGCGTGAAGTACCTTATAAAGATAGACTTTTCTTTCTTATTGGGTGTTATACAACTTGATCTAGTGGTCTCTCTGTTAAAATAAAAACACTTCTTGATAAAAGCATTTACAATCCGACTAAAGTTCCAATGACATCATCAATGGCTTTGTGGTATTTTGACTTTTCCTCATTGATTTGCTCTATTTAATAGGGTGAGCCTGGTGTATCTGGACAAAAGGTGAGTGTATACGTTTATAACTAGATAAAACAATTATTGTAATCATAATGCAGTCTTTTCTGCTTAAAGAAACAGTTCACCCAAAAATGAAAATGCTGTCATCATTGACTCACCCCTCGGGTTGTTTCAAACCTGTGTACATTCCTTTGTTCTGCTGAACAGAAAGGAATATATTTAGGAAGGATGTCATTAACCAAACAGATCTCATCCCGTATTTACTGCCATAGTAGGAAAAAAGAATACTATGGGAGTCAATGAGGAATAAGATCTGTTTGGTTACTGACATTCTTCCAGATATCTTCCATTGTGTTAAGCAAAACAAAGAAATGTATACAGATATGGAACAATCTGAGGGTGAGTAAATGATGACAGCATTTTCGTTTTGGTTGAACTATGCCTTTGTCATCTGAGCACTTTTTCAAGTGCACATTGCAAAGGCAAGACAGACATTTAGAACTGCTGATTGCTTTTAAAGGCATTAGAGACGTATCTTCACTCGGTTCTGGAAAACACGAGGAGCTGATTCATCTGCTCAGGCGCACCCTTAGGAATAAAACAGAAACTTAAGGGAGTGACACGTCACTTATCATTCAGCAGAGGGATTGATCACTACTGAATGTGAGGATAGTCGAACGTCATGTTAGATGAGGAATTATAATCTGGAGATAGAAAGCTGGCTCATCACTTTAAGGAAGCCGGTAGGACAGAGGATGGTGAAGTCATTGCACAATACCGCAAAAATAGGGAGGATTAGAGAAAATATAAATCATTAAATAAGAAAACTCTTCCTGCTTTTTCAAGTCAATTTTTTATTTAATTTTTAATAATTTTACTCTGTAAACTGTAGTTAAAAGTCAAAATAGTTTTTTTATCATAAATTAAAACAAATACATTATTATGCACACTATTTGTTCTTTGAATTGCAATTTAATAAAGCAGCATTCGGTGTCTAATCTATCTCTATTGTTTTCTCTTTATTTCGCAGGGTGATCGTGGTGAGGCGGGTCCAAGTGGACCTGAAGGCCCCAAGGTAAGAGTCTGTAACCTTTGGTCAGTTTAAGCAGCTTAAATAATTAAACTTCTCCACAAGTAACCCTTCACTTCTGGGTCAACCTCTTACATAATCCTTCAACAGATGATGTCAGTTCCACATCACCCATTGATTACAGTGATGGTTCAGCCAAAAATTAAAATTCTGTCATCATTTACACCCTCTTGTCATTTCAAACCTGCAGAACACAAAAGAAGATATTTTGAAGAAAGTTGGTAACCGAACAGCACTGGATCCCATTCACTTCTATTGTATGGACACAAAACCAATGCAAGTGAACGGGGGCCGGTTCCATTCTTTAAAATATCTTCTTTTGTGTTCTGCAGAAGGAAGAAAGTCTATTGCATGTACACAAAAGGTCTTCTTTTGTGTTCCACAGACAAAAGAGTCTTATACAGGTTCTAAACAACATGAGGGTGAATAAATGATTCCAGAATATTTGGGGGGGGGCGAACTATACCTTTAAGGAATGTTTTTTTTGTGTGTGTTGGTAGTACACTGCGTTTACTTGTAAGGTTGAAATACCAGATGGAGCACTAATAGATTTAAAGGAAATACCATTGGGTTGATAACAGCATCTCTTTGGGTACTTCTGTCCTTTAAAGCCATTGAGTGCCTTGCCCCTGAGGTAATAAGAGATTGCATTAAGATTGTAGTGCACTGGATTAGTGTAATATGGTAAAACACAGTCATGAAAAGAGCAAACATGGTTTAACATCCTCTATCTATAGTCTCCATTGATGTCATCTTTATTGCACTCTTTCCTACACACGCCTCGGTTCTTTCCTAACAAAACAGAAGGTCAAACTGCTTACTCTACGAGAAGTTATACATGGATTCATTGACACTTTGTGAGAAATACGTATTGGCACACAAAACACATGAGGTTTTTCTCACATGAAATTGGATTTAGTTAGTGTACTTCAGGTCTGTTGCGCTTTTACACGTTTGAACTCTGGAGCAACTTGCCTGTGCTTCATTTCCATTCTACCTTTGTAGACTTAAGCTTTCTTCCATGAACCATCTAGTTCTTTCCAACACACGTAGCCAGTCATATCCACGGCTGGATTGATAGCGAGCGTGTCAAATAGGGCACAGTGAGCTTATGGAAAATTCCTCATAGAGTTACAGTAGAGCTCTATTGAAGTAGTCTTGTGTTTGTTACGTGTATATTCAGCACATGTTTCAGTTCTCAGTTGAAATGTATGCATTTATCTTTCGCTCTAAAGCAGAGAATAAGTTATTTTGCACAACTGCACCACCTTGTGGATACCTGCAGAACCCAAGATCAGAAAAAGATCTTTACATGCATCCGTATAAGAGGCAGAGAGCCAAGTCAATGGCTTTACAATCAACAGGTCCTTGGAGATACATTATTCGGCACATTACCAATGCAATTTATCAAAATCCGACTCTTTCTGCCTCCCATGAGCATTCATTTCTGATAAATGACTATTTGTGACCTCGATTCATGTTTTGCTGTTTACTTAGAGCTGCCAAGCCATGTGGCTGTAGGGCTTTTGCACAGAACAGAAATGTTTGTTCGTGTAATTCCTCCACTAAACAGAAACTTGTATGGGTTATTTAGATAAGACTTTTGCGCTTTCTCTGTATATGATAGATTTAAAGTAGTTGCAAATTAATCAGTTTTTTGGGGGGTTGAGAAAAGGATCTTTTATGCATTTTATCTCATATCGGTCTCTTTTTTTATGCTGTTGTTTCTCGGTTCCTCTTCAGGGTCCTAAAGGAGATCATGGCCTAAAGGTAAGCGACAAATTTGACTCTTTTTACTATCATAAACATAAGCGTTTTTATGGGCTGTACAGTCAAACGTTAAAGGTGAAGTGTTATTTTTTACTGATAAATTACATTGTCCTATCCACATTTTGTTAAGTAAAAACAACTGTAAATATAGCATGGGTATGTTCATTCATGTGTGTTAGCGACATTGAGCAATAGTGAAAGTTTAGGGAATGACTGTTTATTTGACCAATGGCAGACGGATGTGGGGGGGTTGTTGGTTGGATTTTGGGAAATGTATTAGAAAACCTCTATTATTTTTTTATTTAATAACACTAGTGCCGAATAAGGCCGTGTTCACACTTGACTTCTTTTTTGACAAGAAAATGTTGACAATGGCGCCTTTTCCATTAAAATAAGCACTGTTGAACTTTTTTCAACCACAAAAGACGCTCTGAGCTGCAAAAAAAGACACTGGCGTTTAAAAAAGCGGTCACGTTTTTTTTTTAAACGTAGTTTACTCCATAGGGTTATAATGTAAAACAAAAGCTAGCAGCTTCAAAAAAGAAGTCAAGTGTGAACATGGCCTACATGACTCACTTCACCTTTCAATTGAAGTGGGGCGATTCCACCTTTATGAATGTGACATTTTCAGTCAAAACTTGAAATATAACTTTTTTACTTGTTTTTATGATCAATATTTTGAACCATCTGTTATATGTTACTAAACCCCTGATGGTAGAGTCCAGACATCAACAAATATCAGTCTATAGGTTTTTTTTATTTTAGAAAAGGGAAAAATGGATGTGACCGAAAAGGACGCAGGTTTTTGAGAGACAACATACTTTGGAGGATTTCTGTGAGTTAAAATGTACAAACCAGAAGCAATAAAACCCAACAAATGGAGAAGGTTATGTTCTTAGCCCCACAGGGGCTTAAACATATTTTTCTCACAGGAGCAGCTGTATTCTTCAGAGAGTAAATCTAAACATCTAAAGATTTATGTTACTATTCGTATAACTATCTTAGTACACATATACATTTGCTGTAGTCATTGCAAAACCATCTGGCTGTTTATGACTAGGGATATTTGCGCTTTGTAAACAGAAGTGAGATGCATGTTAAGTTTACACCTGTTGATGCACAAATAGTCCCTACAGGCTTCAGCTACTTCATTTAGTATCTGATGAATGCTGAGTATTGTATTCTAAAGCCTGTAGTTAAACTCATCTGTGTCAGCCAACCAGGACAAACACAGAGTGAGGTCATGAACAAAGTTCTCTTGATCTTTTGATTTAATTTTGATAATAAATCATTTGTCGTACTACTCAAAATTCCTCACGTTGAATGAGGCAATTTCTTTTAGGAGCGGTTCACCTCAAAATTGGTCCCCATTGACTTTCTATAGTATTTCTTATTCTTACATTTACATTTATTCATTTGGCAGACGCTTTTATCCAAAGCGACATACAAGTAGGAGAGCATATAAACATTTGTCAACACGCTAAACAGTACTGTATTCAGTAAACAGTATTCTAGCTATGGAAAGTCAATGGGGACCAATTTTAAAGTGAATTACACGATTAAAGGCACAATAGCAAAAACAGCCATAAAAGAGTCAGATAAATGAAGAACAATTGTTAAAGACAAAAGGATATAAAAATAATGATATGACCGCTTTAAATAAAGTCCATGAGCCAGACATCTAATGTCGAGTCCTTCAAAACTTCCTCTTCTTTACTTCACTAGTCTGAGTTTGATGGAAATTCATTTCCTCTCCATATTCCCCTGACTCCTGTCTCACGACCTCACTGTAGAGCCTCATAGTGAAAAGACCTGATGCTCACAGGATCAGAGGTTTCCTTTAGATCATCGTCTCTATCCATTTATTGCTTCTGGCTTTTGTATGCGGAGTGTGCCAGAAGAAAGCACTCGCTCATGTCATGATTTTGTTTGGCTTTATAAGATCCCATGTCTGCATTAGTTGCCCAGTGTTGGGGTTCCAGCAGCCTGTGTATTCGTCTGTGTGCCTGTGTGTGTGTGTTTGTTTCCTTTCTGAAAATATCTTTGGGTATATTGTGTAGGGAGGGCAAGGAATGGCTGGGAAAACAGGAGAAAAAGGAGACAAGGTACTTTGCCCTGTTGTGGATTTAACTTTGTTTTGTTACTGTGTGTGAAGCAATCCAACAATGAAGTACAGTTACGATATTTCCAATGATTTTGCATGAGCATGAAAGTTCTTACTGTACACAGTAAAAAACAGCTAGTAGGATTCACTTAACCTTTGGTGTTAAGTTTTGTACACAATTTTTTTCAAGTAAATTTTACATACTCTTTAACGTTTATTTCAGTGAAAGTTTATTTTAAGAGTAAAAGTAACATTTTTACACCATAAAAATGTTTTTTTGGGTTTACAGCCAGGTTACTTATTTTAATGAGTTTATTTAACTTATTGGTTAACTAATGAATTTCATGCAAACTCATTATGTCAACTAGTATATTTTAGTTGAATTAATTCAACATTTTAAGGCAGCCAGGTAACTTATTTCTTTTTTACAGTGTAACACAAAAACTCAAGTAAATCCTACTAGTTGTTTTACAGTGTACAGTTTATAGCATTAGCTTGTGGTAGACGAGATTTAGCAGACGTGTCGCTCTTTTTATGTGCGATGATGTAAATAGTGGCCCCATTGAGCCCCCCAAAATGCCAAAGAAGCCCGATAAAATGTGTTATTCTGTGTGTTCTGACACATTACATCTTTGTGAGAAACAGACCACAATCTGTGTGACGTTGCAGTTTGAATATGCAGAACTGTGAATGAGATTTGAGAGGAAGAGAAGATCTGAACACAGACAGAGGGAAATCGTTCAGGACAGTACAAATGTTTTGCATCTGAAACCAGGATGTGCACACCGGCATCACGCTGTGATACCAGAGGGACTGGATGCTAAGAGAAAAACATACGCAGCAGCACAAGACACTTGCCTTCATCTGAGCACCTGTGCCTCTGATTTAGAGCTCTCTAATCCTGAGTCCCCCGTTACACGCCGCCTGAGGGATTTAGCACACTTATTTTTGCTACCTGTACTTCTCCCTTCCAAACACGTTGCCATACTCTGTGATTGTTAGGTCGGTCGTCACGGCAACGCTTTGTGTTTCTGTATTTCAGCTTATCATGATTGTGTTGGAGGACATGAATGTGTTTTTTCATGAGTAGACGTACCAGCTGGGAAAAGTACATCTCTGCAGCAGCGCTATATTTATAAAGTTATATACATACAACTTTATCAACACCTCTAAGTGAGGAAGGGTACTCTTCTTTTGCTTGATGTTGGGGCTGAGGGATGGTTTGTTTGGGGTCATGGATTGGGACAGAGAGATGGATAGTTTAAATTAGACATTGAGGGATTTGGCCGTTGATGTTTGTTTTAGCTTTGAATGGACACTGTGCCCTTTGAACACTGCATGAAAAGTACCACGATAGTGCGATTTTTCTGCACATACTGTTCAAAAGTTACGAACTGAATTGCACAAGATGGCGCCAGTGAGCTTTTGGGATGCCGGGGTCGGCGGCTAATTTCCGGTCATATAACACTGTATGGGAAAAGGAGGATTTTTGGCCGGCAAGTATGGTTGTTTTTAAGATAAAAAAAGAAGAAAGTAATATATTAGCGAAATGATAGATCCTCCTTACATTGCTGAGCACTTCGTTAAGCCAAAACATCAAGATACTGTTATACAACCGGAAATTAGTCTGCCGACCCTGGCGTCTCGAAAAGCTCACTGGCGCCATCTTGTGCAACTAACCCATTGTTTATCATTTTCTTTAAAATCCTTAATAAATATATTAAATAATACATATTTATTTTTAAATAATAAATATAATTGTGCAAACATTCTTTTATTTATTTATTAGAAAACTACAATTTTATTTTTAAATTGTTTTAGAAGGATAGCTATTTTGAAGATGCTGGGATATAAAATCGTTTTTGGATGTTTTAGGATGTTAGGACCTTTTACGCTTACTTTTATTCTAAAGTAAAGAACGAGTAAGTGTTTTAAAACTTGTGAGAGGTGGTACTATAAGTTAGAAATGCACCATGGTACATTGATCTTTTTTTAAGTATCTTGTAATGCAACATTTTCGGTATTTGTATATATTTACCATGTTACCAACCATGGTGTACCTTGATCTTATGCTGTACTTCAATGTTACCGTGTTTTAAATACAGTACAGTAATGCTATGGTAGGGCTTACATTTTTGAGTAATAGAAAAGTAATAGAATAGAAAAAAAAAAACGTCTTTCCCTTAAAACATCTGCTTCTTTCATTAGTAGTCAGTACTATCTTCTTCAACAGCTTCTTGTGATTTGAGTAGTGAATGTTTATTAGATAAACAACAGATAAGCAAACAGTACATTTACAGACTTGAACTCCTGCAGTAGGCAGTGAGTCTTATTAAATAAGCCTCTTAAAGACGCTCTACTTTTCTCCTTCTAGAGGAGAATCTGAAGCACATGTTTAAATGCACACACACGCACAGAGACAGACATACACGCGTGTAACACATGCCTGGCGCCCCTGCCATTAGACTCTTATGTGAAGACAGAAGGCTGGCGTGACAAGACCATGGTAAAAAGAGACGTGTGGTTATGAAGAGCTGCACCTCGGAGATCAAATGAGAGGCCTGCCTTTATTCTCCGCTCTCTTTCTTTCTCTTTACATGACGTCAATGCTGAAAACCTCTTAATGATACACTTCCCTCCAGACCGGGATGAATAAAACAGAGTCTGAGGGTTATTAGGGCAATAAGTCGCGATAAGGCAGCGTGTCACAGATTGTAAAGGGAGCTGTTAGGTCTGACACAGAATAGTATGTTAAATAATTACATTTATTATTAACGTTTACCAATTTATGGTTAATGTAAAAGTTGGTGATGTTGTTAATTTAGATTTAGGTGTATAAATTTACAGCAACGTATTATTATTTAACAGCTTTTTCTTGGCTTATCCAATTAGGTGAAGTGTCAATCTGTAATTCCATAGAGTTCTATGTGTCTGGAAAGAAATATTGTCAACTAAATGACCCGCTAGTCAGAAAGGAATGGTTTATCCTAATCTCACATTATTTGCATACAGTATGTGATGTAATTTCCTCTAGAAGCACATGGGTGGAAGACTATAGTTGTGTCCCAAATGACCTACTATACATCATAGATATATAACTAGATGCCACAATAGCAACTGTTTCTATGGGCCACTATACACTACGTAGGTCGTCTGCCATCTCGTAACGGTGCGAGATGGTCTGTGTTGCCAAGTATGCGGGTTTCACGTAGAATTGGGCTACTTTAAAATGTTGCAGCGGGTTGTTTTTTCTGCAGGTCAGGAGTGAAACGATTTTTTTATTTAGCTGTTAATCTTAAAATCAAGCATATAGTGTTAGTTCTGTCAAGCTCGCATCAGTTCATCCTCATCTACCTTTAGAAACATGAAGCTATCACAGCTTCCGTTTTAAATTAATTTAGTTAACAGCAGCTTATCGCATTGTTCAGGAGCAAATTACCCTCCTCCATCCCCAGCTCCACCCAACATTTACACTTCGACTCGACTTCTGTTGTTCCTTTTTTTACAGGTGTCATTTACTTTACATAATGTGTTACACTTAAATGTTATTGATAACTAATGATATCTGATGTTCTGTTCTGTGTACCCTAAGTGAGGTTATCGCTGCCCAGTTTTTGCCCAGAACAGAACCATACCGCCAAAGTAAACTGTATGCTCATTGTCAGACTTTTTTGACGGTAGTGATCCTGAAAGAAATTATTTTATTTATGAAAGTTAGGTTCTGTTATTTGGACTAGGGCATTAGGCTAGTGATGATTCATTTGGTTACACAGATCTGGCAACCCTGAAATTCAGTCCGTTAATACTCAAGAGCAAGCTGACTATGCATTTGCAACTATAGAAGTATGAGTGCATGATTATGAAAATGCATTTACTGTCGCATCAACTCAAACATTATATTTGCTAAACTAACACAAGACAATAACAAAAGGGTATGAATTTTGGGTTGAATTTAAATCCCCGTGATTTTCACAGTCATGGCTTTTGGGGCATTCTAGCAAAATGTAAGTGATGTCAGTGGAGCTTTCCAGATGACAGACTCGTCTATGTGTCTGGAACGCTCCAATGAGGAATCTAGGTATATATTTCTATGCAATGGGGAGATGCTTGGATTTTGGGAAATAAAACGTCTTCACATTTCTTTACATTTTCAAATGGCGAATGTACAATTATAGATTGACCCTGAAGTGTAATTGACGAAGATGCAAAATAAATTATTGTTTTCAAACAAGTTTGCTGAAGCGAATCAAGTTTGTCCAAAATTGTCATTGGTATAGATACTGGTATTATTATGTCCAGCCTCGCCTAAATTACGAACAGATTTCCATGTCCTTTGAGAGTCCAAATGAACTATTTTATAATTGTTGTTTTTCTCCCCATACAAGGTCCCTTTGTGTGTTTCTCGGGCAGTAAATGATGCATATAAATGGAACTCATAGGGTTTATTTAGGAATTTCCTTTAGGCTTTTTATACCTCTGGCCGAGCGCGTATGCCCGCGGTATCCCGTTTCAGAGGAGCCAAACGAAGCCATTACTTATCGCAAGCCGTCCTGAAGGAATCAATTTTGTCAGCAGAGAACACGACCACTTTCCTCGGTGCTGATGAGTGTTCTCTTTACCTTCCCAGAATTCCTCTGAACTCCAAAGAGTGCGTCCTCGTCGTTTTCAGCCTGGAGATTAGCGCCCCCATAAATCACTTGCAGCCAATGTCAGTTCGAACACTCCGGGCCTGGCCTCTGCCCCGACGAGTGTTATTAGCCGTAGCTCTAAAATAGACGCGGACGGTGTTGAACAAGACATGACGATGGACAGGGAGGGCGTCTGGAATGGTGCGAGTTGATTGGAAAAGGAGAAGATCAAAGCGACTTCCTGTCTTCGACATGCACCTTGGGAAGTTGGATAGGGCCGTGCTCTTTCTTCTTCTGGCCAACTCTCAAGCGCCATACATCTCCCAGTCTCTCCTAGTTTCGTTCTCTCCCATTGGTCTCACAGTGTTTATAGAAGCAGCTGAGTATGCTGCAGTCTTGTCTCCAACCCAAATGCACACCAGAGTGCCTTGGATCATCTGTACACCCTCACACACTTGTGGTGTCCGTCTCTGTCTCTCTCTTGATAACCTGCAACCCTTTCCAAGGTCTGACCGCAGCACCTGTCAAAATGGGTCGTGCCAAGCTTGGCTCCACCACCTGCCCCCATGCTCAGACTCACTGGAGTCTTCATGCCAGCGCTGCTCTCTACCCTCGAGCGCCGGCTGTCCGTCTCCGAATGACAATCAGTGTTTTCTATGGAGGCTTTGTGGAATGCAGAGAACATGCTGTAAAATGCTTTTCTGATGACACTGCGCAATGCAGTGCTTGAGTGCTTGAGTTTGTGGCCATGTGTGTGCTCGCTAACCCCGATAAAAAGTCCAGCTGAGATCTGTCACTTTGTTGATGGTTTGCTGAAGGTCTCACTGGCAAACACCCAGTAAAACTTTAAGGGATGGTTCAGTTCTTTCATCATTTATTCATCCTCATGTTATTTACTTTCTCTCTTCTGCAGAACACAAATGAAGACATTTTGAAGAATGTTGGTAACCAAACAACATTGGCCTCCATTGACTTCCATTGTATGGAATCAAACCACTGAGACATTTCTCAAAATATCTTCTTTTGTGTTTCACAGAAGAAAGAGTCATATACAGGTTTAGAACTACATGAGCGAGAATACATATTGATTGAAGTTGGTTTCGTGTGTTGTGATTTGGTTATGAGCAAGATTTTTGGTTTTGGATATATATTGAACAAATATTGAACTGATGCTCATTTTTCAGGGTGATCTAGGAATGCCTGGGAAACAAGGAGTAAAGGTAGTTCACTTCTCCAATCCTCCTTTACCCATGTAACATATAACCCACAATACCTTGTGTCAAACCCCCGACCTTCCTCAAAGTCACTCCCAATACACCGCCACACATTTTCCAAAGAGTTATCATTTATCCCCAGACCTATGTTTCCTGCATGATGATGGAAAAGCGTTCCATTGCTAAATGGTGTGTACTGTAATGTGCGTTCACGCCCGAGTGTGATTAATAGCTCATTATTCAGGCATGTCACATATAAACTTCTCACCTTCGGAGACCGTAAAGTGGCGTCTGAGACTTGAGGAATGAGATGGCATGAGAAAAAACCATTGACGGTGCCTGGGGCGCTCGGGTCAAGTGTCCGCCCGCAGCTGTGGCTCTGTATCACCGCCTTGATATCTGCTCATTAGTCTGAGCTAACAGACAAGAATTAAATAGCTGTCGTGCACTCTTCACTATTAATAACGAAGCAATTGTGGGCGACTCTCTGCGGCATGGCGAGCAATCGCCTGTTTGCGTGCCTGGAACACACAAACGTCAAAGCGCCGATCTAAATATTGATACCAGCGTGCGCTGTCTGATTGCTTCGGTAGAAATGATGATATCCGATAGACCCAGTGGGGTTTACAGTCGATGTAAACAATATTTGTCTAAATAACTATAACAATGATTTGTGTTGCTTGAAAAATAATTGCAGAAAACAACCAGAGTCGTGCACCCAATCGTGCAAAATGTACCATGTTGTTCCCTTTGTTGATTTTTAGAGGTCAGAACTTGAGAACGTGATCCCTCACTGTTTTCCTCCTCTCTGTCTCTTTATTTCCTCTGATGTTGACAACTTGCATCCCCTCAGGGAGAGCCTGGTTTTCCGGGCATCCCTGGTCAAAAGGTAAAGTCCTTGGTGTGGCTGTTTTTAAGCACATTTGATCGTATGACTTGAAAAATATAATGGTGCTTTTCCTGTTGCTGTAAAGGGTCAGGCGGGTATTTCTGGTATCCCTGGGAAACGGGGTTACAAGGTACACCCTAAATGAGCTCTGTGCTCGTGTGTTGCATCATCCTTTTGTGTGAGATTTGCATTCCTTGTATGATCTTACAGTACATAACACTTTGTAAAAAGGCTTTAATGTCATTGGTTGTTTGTTTTGTTTTAACCTTTGTTGCAGTACATGTGCATGCAGAAATGCATTTCTGAAGTGGTGATCTGGTTGTATGCTCTCAGTAGTGTTAAAGATTAAAGAATGCATTTTCCACAGGTTTTTAATCGTCATAGTGCATTATTGGATGCCGTGCTCAGCAGTCATAAAAATAACATCACAGATGCAAACAAATCTTTTTTATGTTTGACTTTATTACGCTTGGCAGTGTCTTCGGTATCTTTATTAAATCATTTAATGTTTCCTTAAATAATCTCATGGTTAACTTCTAGGTTGTTATTTGTTGGCAGGGAGAGAAAGGTGAACCCAGTGCTGCAGGAAGTGGCATCAAAGGAGAACCAGGTGTCTCAGGACTGCCAGGACAAGCTGGACCCAAGGTACCATCCCAAATTCTACCAAGAGGTTATAAGTATCCATACATTCACAATAAAGTAATAAATAGATTTTTATTTTAAATGTGTTGCATTACCCATGTCTGTTGTGTTCAGCCAGCAGGTGTATTTTTATATGTTTTAATGTTTATATGTAAAACAGTGGTGTGATCTCAGTTTCAATTATTACTTTCTTTTCATAGGGTGAGAAAGGCGATTATGGCATTAAGGTGGGCAGCTGGCATTTTGTTAACTATACCGAGTACATGTATGAGTGCTTGTATATTATTATATTGTATTGTTATTATATTGCATTGTTTTTATTCTGCAGGGTGAACCTGGTCTGGAAGGTCCCTCTGGACCAAGGGTGAGTCAAGGCTATGCAAATACTCTATGTACAGTAGTCGGTACAATTGTATCACTCGCAGACTCGGTTCTGCAAAGCATCAGTTTGTAATTGTAATAAATTTGTAATTTTAGTAGTCACATTATATATTAATTAAATGTTTCCGGTCATTCATCAGGGTCCACCAGGTCCTACAGGCGAGCCAGGAAAGACTTTGATCAATGAGAATGTATGTCTGCTCTTATGTCTCCAAGATCTAACTTTTTCAGAATTTGCCATAATACCACCTATACATTTCTATAGCTTGTTTTGTAATGTGCAAACTAATTACATTTTGTATTTCAGGATATTCGTAATGTCCATTCAATGGTAAGTGTCACATAATTGCTTTTCACATTTATTATTTGGAGAACTGTGATACAGAAACAATGAAATTCTGGGTCATTTAAAAAATACCTTGTAAAGTTTATTTAAACATATGTGCTTTTTAGGGCCCCCCTGGTCTACCAGGACCTCCAGGGGCTGCTGGCACTCCAGGCTTGAAGGTAGCACATCTACCTAACCTCAAAAATGTTGATTTACATATAAACCCGTCTTTTATTCAAAGCAAGTGTGTATTCGTGTAGACTTTTAAATGAAGTATATTATCATACACTTGAACAGTTAAATATTGATTCTTATGCATAGCTGACAGAAAACAAAATGCATGCGGGTCAATTCTGGTAAAGTTTGTGGGTCGCCACATTTAACCTTTTAAGTTGCAGGGAAATACAAATGATAGTATCACTGTAGAGCAAAAAAGTACAATAAAGTGAAAACTATAGCAAAGTATATTATAGACTAACATTCATGTATGGCATTACAGCCTAGTTCACTACATTGTATCTTGCACACAACTGACAACTACCCTGTTCTCTTACTTTATTCCATTTCTCTTTTCTAGGGTGATATTGGACTGCCAGGTGCCCCTGGTCATGATGGCGAAAAGGTCAATAAAATTTTCAAAACAAATTTCCATTATAATAAAAAGAATGGATGGACTACATATTTTATCCATTCGTTCATTGGTGGATGCATACCTACAGTATAACCTTTGTAATCCTGTGTGAATGTACCTGTAATTCTTAGGGTCCACGAGGAAAGCCAGGAGAACCAGGACCCGTCGGCCCACCTGGACCAGAGGGGCCACGAGGAGAGGGCGGAGTTATGGGCTTCTCTGGACCAAAAGGAGACAAGGGGGACATGGGCCCTTCTGGATCACCCGTGAGTGACAGCAGATTGTCTGAGTGCAACTGAGCCGATAATCTTGATGTCTTTGTACTCCTGCATGAAAGACAATGACTGGATTTGCATAAATAGGATCATTCTGTTATTCAGAATAAGGTCATATTCCAGTTATGTACTGTAAGCATCATGTGAATGCTTTAACCACATTGCCATAACCAGAGTTACCAAATATTTGGTTTTCTAGAAATCTGGATAAATTGTCTGGCATAAATCTGTATTAATCAGAATTTTATAAAATAATAATTTACAAAAATTAAAAGTTTTGAGCTACTATTTTGTCAAAACGTTTGGTTGGTGGGGAGCATTGCGTTCTCAAAAGCCTGCAGTTTACTAATGTTTAACCCAACATCAATGTCTATCGGCTGTGTGGACATTTTTTTAATTGGTTGTAAATTGATGTTCATCAAAAGTCCCCTGAACTGAGTTTACTTTTTGTCAATGTTTCCCATTCTGTAGGGTTTAGATGGCCCTACAGGAGAAAAGGGGGGTTCAGGGCCCCCTGGTCCCATTGGATTGCCAGGCCCAATGGTACGCAATGATGCCCCTTAAACAAATATAAGTCATTGCTGACAAAAGTGACTTTGGGGTGCAGTGTATTTCATCATACTGTGTTGAGTTTTGCTATGCGAGTAGTAAACTGAAGTTTTCCTTTTTTGCCTCTCATACACCATCAGGGTCAGAAAGGTGAACTTGGAGAGAAAGGAGACAAAGCAGAGCTGGTACGTTCCCAACTTTACTACACATTAGCATATGGGTTGATGTCCCTAAATTGGGAAATACCATAAATGACTGTTTTAATGGTGATCTGTGGTTTTTTTAGGTCTACGGGCCTGCTGGGCCTCCAGGACCCGCTGGGCCAGTCGGGCCATTGGTGAGGGCAAAAATCATTCATGTACCAACCACTGTATCACGTCTCCAACATTGCCAGAGATGTTTGTTTGGCCAAGGAACATACCCACCGCTTTAAATATAGATACAACAAAGAAAATCATTTTATTCTGAATGTGAAGTATGATTTCTCACATTCATTTTTTTCTTACCTATCAGGGGCCTCCAGGTTTGTCAGGACCAAAGGTAGGTACACCTTCACGTTACAGTTATACATAACTTAGTTGCAGAACTGTTATCATGTTAAAGAGCATATTATAACTCATATTGTACCGTATCTCCTTTGCGGTTCAGGGAGAGCCAGGAGTTGGTTTGAGAGGAGACAAGGGGTCACATGGACAAAAGGGAGATAAAGGAGACAGAGGCCATCTCGGACTCCCTGTGAGTTTATTCTCTATTTGAGTGTTTGACACTAAACATGCGTTAGATTAACTGGTTCTAGGGAGCTGTTGAACATTTAGAGACCAGCACAGATTTACTGTATTTAATAGTTTACATGAGACTGATCAGAGATGTGCTTGAGCACTCCAATATCAATATAAATGCTCTGCTATTTCATGTGTGTTTGGAACTACACATCGTGATTTAATGGTTTATTGTTTTTACATTGCATGGATCAGTGGATGTGCACATTTGGAAATCATTGCAATCCTATAAATACAATTAACCTTACATTGGTATATACACATTTGAATAGATTAATAATTCCTATTAGTTTCAGATTACTGCGTAGCTGTCTCCATAGCTATTATAGGAATGAATGACATTATTATGTCTATGTTTGTTTATAAATGTTTCCTTTTCACTGCTCTGTTAAATAGCATGCTGTAGATTTTGTTTTTGTGAATTCCAGGGGTCTATTTTTCTGAGTTCTGGTGTATATCTATGGTGTCAAAGTCATTGATTAACTTGTTCTAGTCACATCATCAATGGCACAGTAACTCCTTTTGTTTTTTTGAAAAGATTATTTGTCATTAAAGTCATATACTGTACACTGTACACTGTACCAAAAACAAAAAAGGAAAAGTACATTTCTCAAATATCTAAAAGGTTACATTAGCCTGACATAATGTCTCTGTTCCAAAACCTACATAATGTAAGCCATTCCCAGAATGCATTGCAATTATGCATTTGGTTGATGCTTTAATCCAAAGCCACTTAGTTACATTTTATCAGTAAGTGTGTTCCCTGGGAATCGAACCCAAAACTTTTACGTTGCAATACAATGTTTTACCTATTAGGCAAGAAAAATTCAGACTATAAATATATTTTAATACTTAAAATATCAATAAAATGAGTTACATTTATTTAACAATTGGTTATTTTGCTCCATAATTGATGGGTTTATAATTGTTTATTTAGCAACATCCTCAAACTGAACATTTCGAGTTAAAGGTCTAATATGTAATTTTTTGGAGGATCTATTGAGAGAAATGCAATATAATATACATAACTATGTGTTCAGAGGAGGTGTATAAAGACCTTACATGATGAAGTGTTATGTTTTTATTATCTTAGAATGAGCTATTTCTATCTTCAGACACCGCGGGTCCCTTTACGTGGAATTCACCATCGTATTGCTCTAAAGAGCGCTTTTTGTAAATACGATATCTCCTCCTGCAAATAAGCGAAAATGACATCATAGTCCTGTGTCAGCCCCTGTAGTGCTTCGAAAGTAAGGGAGTGAGCCAATGGTTGCAATTCGCAACCTCACCACTAGATGCCGCTAAATTTCATGTCAATTCAGATGCTTATAGGTTACCCTTTTAGTTAAGATGTTGCTTATGTAGACAGCTCACTTTGTTTTGGACCAGAGCCACTATGCACAAAGTATATATATTTTACATTTAAAAAAACATTTTTATCACTTAAAGGAAATGCTGTATTAAGGTATTCACTTGTGTTTAAAGTCAAAGGAGTTACTGTCAGTGTCTTACACATCATCTTCAACACATTACCCCTCCATCAGAACTAGTGTTGTTTTTATGTGGCACACGAGTCACTGCTTCACTCATCCACCCACCCCTCTCCACCCCCCCACCCCCACCCCCTTCACCTCCATCTCTCCTCTCGCTCTCTAACTCTTTACACGCTGTCCAGGGGGCTCATGGTTTAGACGGCAAGCCTGGTCCAGTGGTGAGTGGCGCGACACCCGTTCCCATCACCCCCATCTCTCGATTTCCATCTACCCCTCTGTCATTCTTCCCTCCGCAGTCCGCCTGCTTTCTTGCTTTTTCTGTCCGTCTGTCTGTTCGTCCGTCTGCTTGATCTGTTGCTTGCTTTGTCGTCTGCATTTGTGTGTTTGTCTCTGTTGTCTGCTGGTCAGGGCCTTGTTTATATCGGCATGACTTTATCCCTGAGTCTAAATTTGGCCGTTACCTCTTGCTGTTTTGGGTCGACCGGCCTCTAGTTTATTTCTGTCTGAGAGGTAGCATGGCCGAGTGCTTGTAAACAGTTCTCTCTCTCTCTCCAGCGGACTTGTCTTTCCTTGAAAGTCCAAAAGTGAATAATGCCTTTATATTTCATGCTGTCGCAGCCTTTTGTACCTCTGTATATATTGAGACGTGCCTGGCCTCTGTTGAGCAAGAGCTTCATTTCTTTCCAAAAGACGAGCTTTGATCTAGTGATGTCGTGGCAGGAGAGCATGATGGGATGCGAGTGCATGAACAATGATTACCGTACAAATGGCTGAAAAGTAGGACTCCCAAAAGAGCAAGATGTCTAACAGGCCTTTTGTTGAATCCTCTCCAAGGCACGGGCGGAAAATGCAAGATTGATTCACTGTTACATTTACTTATGTCTATTTACTTCTCTTTAGATCAACAAACTTTGGGAATTTTGTAGTTCTTCATAAATTGAGAAGGCTTAGTTTGGAAGCTAAATCCCTTATAAGGACTTTTTAGAAGCTTTAAATTGCTCTTAGTCCGCTCAGATAAAGTTGGTTGATCTAATGGTGCTTGCCACTGACTAGTTTTTCTCCATCTCTGACCTTGTCACCCATCACCTCCGTTGAAGCTCATATGTGTCATTTTCTGCTCATGTTTGAAGGGTCTGATAGGACCAGCTGGAGTTTCTGGGCCTGCAGGACCAAAAGGAGAAATAGTCAGTGCCATTTTGTCAACGTGAATAAACGGAATAAACAAATGACGAGTTTGGTTCCAAAATAAGTCCATTTAAAAAAAAATCAAAAATCATGTTTTTTATTATGTTATCATGTTTTTATTGTGTTCCATTGTGTTAGTTAACTGTATTTTTTGAGTTATAATGGCTTAAATCAGAACAAACCAACTGCGGTTTGATTGATATTCATTGGAATGCACAATAAAAAAACATGATTTTTGACAAATTGATCTCATTTTGGAACCAAACTCTTCAAATATACACTGCTGTTTTGTTTTGCATCACTGCATTAGTAAGCAATTTGTTGAAGCTGCGGTTCACTGTAATGTTAACTGTTTGTTGTTTTCATCTTACAGGGGGAAAAGGGAGATATGGGAGTAGCAGGACCAATTGGGCCTCAAGGCATCCCTGTAAGTGATGTACCAGAATCTGTCAAAACCTGTGTGACGGATCTCATCATTTACCATTTTAAACTGTGAATAAGATCCTTGAATGAAGATTAGGCCACGAATAATGTCTCTTTTCCATTCATTCAGGGTTAGTAGGACCAGCCGGATTAAAAGGAAACCGGGTAAGATTATAAGTGCCTTATTTATTGTATAGAAAATATGTTATTGTGACTTTACTGGACAATGAGATGAATCCACTTTTTGAATTATGAAGTGTTGTTTTAGAATAGTGAGTTTTATTCAGTCTTTGTTATGAAATCAATGGTTTATGAGATAAGCAGAAGCATGCGGAGTATAAGAAATGAGCTCTGCTCAGTATTTGCTCAAAATTATCCAAAAGTCTGACATTGAAAATTATGTATTTAAATTGATTTAAAGTTGAACAAAATGTTTGCTTCAGTAACATGGATCATCAGATTTTGTAAACACTCTAAAAAAACATGAATTGTCCTTAACTGAACACTCTGTGTTATTTCCTGCGACAACACGTTTTGTGTTACTTTCAACACTACTTGTTTGTTGAAAGTAACACGTAATGTGTTAAATAAATATCACAAAAAAACAAAAATGCTACAATTAACATCAGTTTTAAGAGTATAGAGTCAAAGCCCATGCAATTTAAACTCACATTTTAATATACAATTTGTTATGCTGATAATAAACAGAAAAACAGACTTTTGGACCACACTGTACAGTGTGTTTGATAAATTAAATTTACATTTGTCACAAAAATATACTGTACTGTTTTTACCATTATTGTACATTTTTTTAAATGTTTCTATAAAAACACATACTGTATAAGCATATATTGACAATACGAAAAAATATGTCATTGGTTTGCATTGTTGTTGAATAATTCAAAAAATGTTATGCAAATTGTTAGTTTTTTAACTGATTAAACATTTTCTGTCTGTGTATTCCATCTTCCTAGACTCTTGACCTCTCTCCTATTAACACTAATTTCCTCAGTTAATGATGGAATGTCTCCCACCTTGAAAGTCAAGACATGTCAATGTCTCCTCCCAGCATCCTCCACTGCTGATGTAATAAACATATAAACCAGACTAAAAATCTAAAGAACCTCCACCAGCAATCATATCGATCGCCATTGTGTAATTCTGTGACTAAAGCTCAGTGAAAGATGCTGTGGAGGACTCTAGGACACGGTGCTTTTTTACTCTTGTCCTTTCCTTGTCTTCCTCTGTTTTTTTCTGCAGGTCTTCTTATCCCCTTTTCCTCCCCCCGCACCCTGGCCTGTGTCCCGTGGCTCTGTTTGCCGAGTCGGGCCTGGTCGTCCTCTCTGTACCCCTTCTCCTGCTCCTCCTGCATCCTAATGTTTTAGCCTGGGTTAATACTCCGCCTCTTCCTCACATCCTACTTTTGTTCATATCCTTCACTGACCTCCTTCCTTCCAACCTGTGTACATTTTCTGCCCAATTACAGTAATGCAGCGAGTTCTTAGGGTTTCACAAAGCCACATCTGGATGTGTTTTGAAACAGCACATAATGTGGGAAGTAGCATTAAATCAGTGTAGTAGAGCCCATTTTATCCCGATGAAAGTATTCGGGAGAGAAATTGAAGACTGCGTGGAGCCTAAAGATGAGATACAGTCATAATGAATCAGGATTTGAAAATGAGCTCCATGTTGAATCGTAATGTCTTTCCACTTTGATTTATTCTCTTTTAGTGTTGGAATACATTTTATGATGAGGGCTGTTTGGAATTTTAAATCTGTATTTTAGCTTGGATGTAGTTATAAATACTTATGGAGATTCAATTTAATAGTTTCCTTACATGAATCCTTTAACTTTGCGTGCAGACTTGAAGATGAAATGCAAACAAAATTCAGATGCGCTTTTAGATTTAAAAACTCAAGACAGCAGGCTGAAATTAAACACATATGTTTAGTTTATTTATGCTAACATTTATGACAAAGAATAGGAATAAATAAGAAAAAGTAAATAAGCTTCATCTTTTATATAATTTTGTCACAGACATAAATATATATATATATATATTACGACGGCGTCTTAGTGCCACGTAAAAAAAAAAAAAAATCAAAGATTTCGAGAATAAAGTCGAAATGTTACGAGAATAAAGTTGAAATGTTACGAGAATAAAGTCGAAATGTTTTGAGAATAAAGTCGAAATGTTTCGAGAATAAAGTCGAAATGTTTCCAGAATAAAGTCGAAATGTTACGAGAATAAACTCGTCGTAATACGTATTTTGTTTACGTGAATGTTGTAGTTTAAGAGTTTAAATTATGTGAAAGCATTATGTTTAAGATGGTGATCACCATCCTCATAGTCTCTTGAGAAACAACATATCCTCTTCGAATAGCACGCAGATGTAACCACCTATATCCTTGGAGTCGACCACTGGTCGCTATTTCAGTCTGCACAAAAGAGTGAATAAATTCAGTTTCCTACATAACGCTGCAGTGTCCTTTTACTAATTATAACTCCGTGATGATGCGCCAAAAGACAAAGAATTTCCTTATTGCTAAATCCTAATCTAAAGTAGGATTTAACCAAATCCTCCACATCCATTGTTTCCAGCAATTCTGTGATTTTTCTCAAAATATTACGAGTTTAATCTCGTATTACTACGAGTTTATTCTCGTAACATTTCGACTTTATTCTCATAACATTTTGACTTTATTCTCGAAACATTTCGACTTTATTCTCGTAACATTTCGACTTTATTCTCGTAACATTTCGACTTTATTCTCGTAACATTTTGACTTTATTCTCGTAACATCTCGACATTATTCTCGAAATCTTGGATTTTTTTATTTTTAAAGTGGCACTAAAACGCTGTCGTAATATATAGACAGTAATCATTTATAATTAAAATTAAGTAATTAAAATTAAGTCATATTTTGATTATTATAAAAAATATTATTAATAATATTAAAATATGTAATATTATTAATAATATTAAACATATAAATGTAAAT
Source organism: Triplophysa siluroides (assembly GCA_006030095.1). Taxonomy (NCBI): domain Eukaryota; kingdom Metazoa; phylum Chordata; class Actinopteri; order Cypriniformes; family Nemacheilidae; genus Triplophysa; species Triplophysa siluroides. The sequence continues at coordinate 1,800,338 of VCII01000868.1, read as the reverse complement.
ATAAACAATATTTTGTATTATTCTTAATTTTTAACTTTCTGTTGTTTTGTATAAAATATAGTTGTATAAAATATTAAGTTACTATCACATAATTTAATAATTATTAGGATCATTTTGTTAACAATTCAATGGATAATGTTCCAGATTTAATTTTATAATTTCATGGTAACAAATAAAAAGTGAACACCTATAAAGTACACCTATGGATGTAAATAATACAATTATTTGTTAGGAGTTATTTGCAGGATTTTAACTTGAAAATAAAAAACTAGATTATGACTAGAGAATGAATGAAACCAGAGAATGATTATTGGACATCAACACACTTGTGCCTTGCAGCCACTGTAACAAGAATAAATACAATTCATACATAAAGAAATGAAGTTCTGCCCACTAACCCATGTTACCTCCTCCTACCCTAAACCCGGATCCCTCATCACAGCACTATACACAAGCACACCCACTGTTCGTTTAAGCTTCTAAACGTGTCATTCTCATTGATGATGCTGCTGCAGCAGTCGATCAGGAGGACTGAAGTCTGACTTATTTGAATGCACTGTTGTTTACAGGGGGAGAGGGGCAAGAAGGGCAACAGGGGGGCCAAAGGGGATAAGGGAGACCAGGGAGCCCCAGGATTAGATGCCCCGTGTCCGTTGGTATGTCTTTCGTTCAATGTGGAGCACCAAGGCAAAAGGAGCCTTCACGTCTCCTTATGTCTTTGTGTAATGTCACACTAACCTATGCCCAGAGCAGTTCTGGTCCCAGTATGTTAATTATACCCTACACGGATATATAAAGACTTAAAGATTGCTCACAGACTGTATTTTTGAAAACAAACTTGGTACCAGAACTCTCACGGGACTTTTCTTTTCAGGATTCTGACTGACAGGAATAGGGTTTTGCTGAACACAATGGGGTGGAGACGCTAGTTCAATACAGAGGTTATATTTAATATCTGGTTGGACTATGTGAACTTCTCAGCCCTGTGGGACCAGTAAGCATGTTCCTGTCAGTCACGCCCAGTCCACTTGGTCTGGGCCAATCGGGTGCCGGGACAGAGCGGCGAGTGTGGAGGTGTGGCTGGACAATAGGATGTTTATATGATTGATTTCATGAACAGGGTTTCCGAGGCTTTAAAGGGGAGAAAGGTGAACCGGGGCTGCCAGGCCTGGACGGGCTGGATGCCCCGTGTGCTGTGGTATGCTGCTGTCTATCCCTTTCCTTGTTCAGCATGATTTCTGCCTCCCTGCATCCATAATGCTTTCTAAACATGTCATGCTTTTGCACGGGCTATTTAAGGAATCTAAACAATTAAGAGCAAACTTGTAGTAAGTTTGCATGATATCATAAAACGACTAACATGAAGAGACTATGCATCCTAATCAGTTTAATCTAAAAAAAAAGATTAATAAATAAATAATAAATGTATTATTTTAAACAGTTTGTTCTCACTGATACCTTCCTGTTTTATGTTATAAGGGACACTTAATTGTTGTGTAATGCATTAAAAAATCTGAGTTTAGGCATCAAATAAAGTGGTGGCTTACCTACTTAACTTTCTTAAATAATGCATGCATTTCATGTTTGTGCAACTTGCTTGTTTGTGCAACTTGTAACACTTTAACTCGCATATTGACTAACTATCTTAGTGAAACACTAGCATTATGTTCACTGAGCACCACATCCCTCTCTTCTTTCAAGTGAGATGAAGCATCCAGGGTCTCCAAAAAACATCTGCATTTTGGTTCACCACCAAATGCATTATTGAACAAGTAATTCTTTGTCACTTAGCATAAAGTATTTTAACACATGTCAAATGGCAGGTACATACTCTTTGATTGACTGAAATGATTGATATGGTTAAGTATGCATTTGTTTCGTAAGTGCCACTGTGGTTATGTATATTTGCATGAAAACAGTCAGGGGTTAAATTGGGCCAGGCCCGTCCGGGGGCGATGCCCTGGCACATAGGCTGACGGTCTCGCTCTGCTCCCTGCCAGTGTGCGGTTCCTCTTGTGTTATGGAGCGGCACTCCGTAGTGCCCCAGTATAAATCTCAATTTTAAGTAATAATTTACATCTTTTGTCAGTGTATACACTTACATTGATAATCGCGGAAAAACAGATCCATATGCAGCATCAATCGCGTGCGTGCGGAAATCCGTGTCTTCGCGCGCTTGTGTTAAATGTATATACTATATTTGCGAGTTGTAGACATGATGCGCGCCGCTGCTTCTCATCTGGTGCGCACTGTTGTCTGTACGTTTCAAGTCTTATGGGCTGTTTGTGAAGAAAGGCTCGACTTCCAAATGATGTCATTTGAATCAAATTCAAGCGGTTTACATATCACATTTGCGCATTTGGCAGACGCTTTTATCCAAAGCGACTTACATTGCATTAACCTATACATTTGTTTCTGAGTATGTGCAGTCCCCTGGGATCGAACCCACGATCTTGGCGTTGTTAACACCATGCTCTTACCACTGAGCTACAGGAAAGCTTCTTCGCGTTCAGTTTAGTTCGTGGTGTGTGCGGCAGCAACGATGCACAATTGGTCATCTCAATTAATGTGAATGTTGTATGATGTTTTGACAGAAAAGTACTGGAAATACACAGGTCATACATACAATTCTGTGGACGTTAAGAAAGGATAATAAATGATAGGGTACAGGCCTGTAAAGAAAGATTTTGTTCTTATTACATGCTTTGTACGGTGCTGGCATCTAAAATAAAATGAAATTTTATTGTTCATAGCAGAGGGCTCTCTCAACTTATATTTTACAGTTTGTCAGTTAAAAAGATAGTATTATAAGCTTTGCGCACCCCTCGAAATCCCCCATAGAACCCTGCCACATAAACAATCCCATTTTAACCCCTGAATACAGTCATACTGTATATGGATTGGTGTTGCCTGTTTGCCAAATCATTTTTGTGTTGATAGATGGAAATGAAAGAATTTTTTATCTTTATTCACCGCTGCTCTTCTGTCTCTTCAGGGGGATGATGGTCTGCCAGTACCAGGGTGTTGGAATAAAGTGAGTGGATTTCTCCTGATCCTATTAACACTTTGCTTTTGAAATAATTGCATCCATACCATCCCCACTTGATGTAACTCATGTTATGAATGAATCATATGGAGGTATAGAGACAGAGATGCAATACCGTGTTTAAAGCTGCAATTTGTAACTTTAGCTTCTCCTTCGCCATCTTTACATCTGTTTACAAATAACTGGCATTTCTTGTGAAATTTGACCTGAGAATTTAATTTATAAATCATTATTTTAGGCCTACAGTTGTGAATAATGGTACGCAAAAAGACAACAATGATTATTTATGTACTTGCTCAATATTTATATTTTTAACATAAAAAGTTGCAGCTTTAATTTTCATTGTGCAACAAAAAGTGATATTATACATTGGTTCAATGATAATTGTACATGTTTTTCATTATATTCCTGGAAATGATTAAAAAAAGATTATCATTTGTTGAACTCTATACCTCCACATGCTTGACAGATGTGTGCTTGAAAATAACGTGTGCTCTCTTTGCCTCTTGTTTTGCAGTGACGTTAATTCCAGAATCTCATGTTTGTTTGTATATAGAATATTTATTTTTGTACTATTTTTTTGCCATTGGTCTGTTATATTGATGGAAAAGAAAAATACCATAAACCATCGAATATACTGGCAGGATTTTTGTACAGATTGTTTATTTTTATTACCGGTAATGTTGTTTATGAAAGGGACTTTTATACTGTACCTATGCATTATGTCCAAATGTTTTGATGGAGGAAGAAATATACTGTGGCAGCATATGCATGATATTTGTGCATAATGTTAACTGATATTTGCCTATTAACTTATTGTATCATGATGTTTTAATGATGTGTTGTGTCAGACCACGCTGCACTGAATAGTGGGGCTGGAGTTTCAATTTGGCCTTGTGTTATGAGGACATCCCTTGCTCTGAGTTGAACATGGACTTTGTTGGATATCACACCGCAACTAATGATTTTACACTGTAACTGCATACTGTATGTTTACTGAAACTTAAAATGACTTATTTGAAGTCCATAGATGCAGTATAATTCAGTTGACATATGTTTGTTTCAATACATAAATGATAAGCATTTACATGGCATGACTTGCTTTTCAGTCCGCTTTCTGTCCACATTTAAAGTTTGCAACTCTTTTGTTTTTGTGTTGCCAAATACACACCATTCAAGAAATAACTAAAATTGATGATGTTTGTTAAACAATCCACACAAATAGATTTGCCTAGATGGGCTTTGTGTAAATATGTCCTGGATTTAAGCAGCTATTTCCTTTCTACCTTTAATCACATATCCATATCTAGCCATTTAATAGTAGAAATGAACTCACTTTGCATCTCGTGCAATGCTGCTCACTGTCAAGCAAATCGTGCTAACACTTTCCAAGCCCAGCTTTATACCTCAACTCAAGTACAAATGAAGTATCAAGCCAATGAAGTTATAAGTATTATAAACATGACATTTATGTTAAACTAATATTTAATTCCCAGGAATGGGTCATAGCGCAAGACCCCAAGCTAAACCTATTCTGTGTTTATGCAGTGTTAAGTGGATTGTGTAGGAGTGCTGCTGTTTTTAATGAGAAGCTCTGTTTTGCCTATAAATTAAGCTTGGTTTGTAATCATCCGTCTATGCATCTGTAATACCTCATACTAACATGTGCCTTAATGCTTTACCCTGCCAAAGTAGTTTTAAGACATATCAGCAATAATGTCAAAGAAGCTATGCTGTCTACATGAGGAATATAAGAAAATAAATGGCTGTCATTTTTTCAGCCGAACTGTTTTCTACTAAGTCTTGTTTATTCATTGTCATGTTTTTTTAACTTACCATACACGCGTTTGTTTGCAAAGTGGTGAAATGTTTATAAGAGACCATGAAAAATTAACCCCCTCCGGCTGTTCATATGTTGCATTGTGTATTTGTGCTTGTTGTGCATCTGGCAGATGTGTTAAAACTGCATCACGGATTTGAAGCTTATAGCTTTGGTTATTCCACACATGGTAAGAGTATTAACACTTTTGTAACAACTTGATGGCCCATGCATGTCCTCATCTCCATATGAATGAATGGCATGTTTAAAGAACTTTACAGAATGTTACAGTCAACTACAAATGTTTTTGTCTGTCATTAAAAGGGTCAGAATCCGTTCCAGCTAGCCAAGAAGTAACACTGCCATGAGATCCATGTGGTTTTGACGATTTCCTTCACAAAGCGACACAGAAACTTGAAGAGTTTTGGGATATCTTTGTGTTCGGGCTGCTCTGTGGTGGGTGTCTGAGGGATGTTTTCCCTGCACAACCGACCTGTAGTATGAAAGGCTTCACGGGGCGGCAGGCATTAGCGGACTAGACTTTCAAGAAATTGTCATCTTCAATTCATTTTTTCTGTTCTGACAGAAAATGCAAAGATGCAGAAGTAGCATTTTTCTTCAAGTTTTACACACTTCTTTCTCTTTTATGTTATTCACTATGTGAAAGAAAACATTTTAGCACATTTTATTCTTTTGTTAGTTCAAATTGCAATTATTATTAATGTCTGTGATCAGAGGATTCAGCGCAGCTCATTGAACATGCCGATGTGTGTTTCCTAACAAACCAAAGAGATGATTCCTGATGCAAACTTTCACTGCCGTCTGTCGAGAGTTGCAGGTAGAATGCAATCTCACACATTTCTGCTCATATTTGATATTTATTAGGTATGTTAAAGATGGTCATGCTTCTACTGTGAGCTTAGTGCAGTGCTTTTGTGCAAACGTGTATACCAGAATTAAGTTTATACAACATAATGTTGCTTTGTCACATACATGTATTAATATAACAAGTGAATTAGTCAAATATTAATGTACATTCATATAAAAAACAAGTGTAATAAGAACAACAACACAGTGAATATTAAAGTATCTAATTTAAATTGCTCAAATATAGACTCTTTCAGTGGCAACTTCCGGTAGACCCTACACATAGAATCAATGAGTAGTTTGCAATAAAATATGAATATGATTCATATTAATATAAATTAGATATAAAATAAATTGTTATATTATATCCTAACACAGAAGTTAACTTCAGGCCAGCGTGTGTGTCCGTTGAAACTGTCTATAATAATCTTTATAAATAAAAAAGAAATAACCATTTGCAAGATGGGCATTGAGGTTACAACATAGTGTAACGTTTTTAGTGCTGTAAATAGCTTGAAGATGCAAATCTTAATGTATGTATTTTGCAAACCCATTGAAGCACAGAACTGATCACAAACCTTGGGAATGTATGTAGGACCGCCAAGAAATACATTTAAACTGGCAATGACACTTGTACTTTTTTATTAAAGCTAAACCTTTTTGTTGTAAAAAATATATTTCATTACATATAAGGAAAGGGTTGAGCAGATTCTTGTTTCTATGCTCTTTTCAGCATCTTTGGACAATTTGTGTTTTTTTGGTTGTCCAATATGAAAGCTATCCCATCCACATTACACAGAACTGGTGTGACATTACTACATTATCAAACCAGGATTTAAGAAAACGATTTATTTTAAATATGAAATATTTCATTTAATACCAGCAGCTATGTTCTTTAGTTTTCCTTTTCAAAAACCTTTTCATTTGTTACCTAATGCAAGCATTCCTTATGTTTTTGACATCTGTTTTAAGACTTGTGTATATAATGAACCCAATTGAAATGTACAGTTTTATCAAATCTGCAAATCTAAATATGTTAAAGCAATATTTGTTCCTATTTATCTGGTTCAAGTCTAAAAAAAATTTGTATTTTCTCATTAACAGTTGTTTTGATGTCAAGGTGCTTAATCACAAGTAATATTACATTTTAACTGACATATTTTGGAACGAAAACAAAAGTTAAAATATGTCTTTGAAACCTCGACTACAAAAACAATAAGAAACTGTAAAACAATTATTTATACTGTATTTCTCTTCTTTACTGTAAAGCAACTGTATATTTCTCTTTCTTTTGGTAGTATAAATAAGTTTTGGTGGAAATGTGACCCAATCCATGAAAACCAGGCTTAAGTCTCAAAATCTATTATGAGATAATGAGCATCAAAGTTTGATTTCAACAATTTATTTAACTATAATTTCAATATTTGACATGACTTTACTCAGTCAGTAATAAAGATATCAAGGTTATATTTTAATATGAAGTTCTTACATTATGTAGAAGGATTTTATATCAAAACTGGTAAATCACAAAATAAATAACTTGGGTTTTCACAGACTGGGTCACATATTTTATCATTTTGGAACCACTGTTACAAAGGAGGAGAGTGCTCAAGAGATGTATTCAGTCTTGTGCACTCTGTATTATAATAGCATTAGTGGTTTGTTTAAAATTTGGGGCATGTTATGACGTGATTTTCCTTTACTTGTATGCACGATGCATAGTTGTTTTTCTGTGTCATTTTGCGACAGTTTGTGACATTTTTCATGCCTTGAACAAGAATATGATATTTGTACTGTACATCATGTATTTTCTACACAGAACGATTCCCTTTTGAGAAAATATGTCTTGGTTTTGTTTTGTGTTTCTCTGTACAGTGTACTCTTCAAAAAGTATGTGACGCCCTCATGCAATATCCTGAATCAGATCTGTGACAGTTGTTAAATCCCACGAATCACAGACTTTTATTTTGTAGTTTTTTTCTAATAATTTGCAAATGCAATTCAGGGGTTTTAACTTTTATGAAGAGTACACTTTCAAAACAGCTATTTCAGTCCAGCTGTTAACAAACCACATTTGCCAGTTATAGTTTTTGATGCCAGTTCATGTTGGATCATTCTGATCTGTCCATCACTCACTGCCTGCGTGAGCACTCCTGACCTATACTGCTCACTTTATATAACATTTATTTCTAGGTTAGATACAGCAGTTGTCTTTTCCCAGAACACATTTCTATCTTTACTAGTATGACTATTTTGTATGTGAGGGGGTGGGGTTTGTGTTTTGTTCAATGAAAGGTGTTGGCAGATTGAGGGGTGAGGTGGTCCAGCATCACTTCGGTTTTCATTTTTTATATTTTTTAATCTTACATATAAATGTAAGGTAGTCTTGAATGTATTTGTTTAACATTTTGATTTGGTTATAAATATTCTGTTGATTCTGTCAAACGTTTGTGGAGTGTTAAAAAAATGAAACGGGATGTTTTTTTGGATCAGAGTTGTTTACATTTTCCGAAGCGGTCTACACGCACCTACATTTTAGGTCAGTCCGACTAACACATTACAGTCTTTTAACTAAGGTTTTTTTATTTATTCTTTTCAATCCAGCATTGAATTAAGATGTAAAAGTTTATTATTGCTGATTGTTTATATGCTTCTGGAGACATCAACATTAACTATTGTTTTTTTTCATACTGACACTGTCTGTAACTTTTATTCCCAACCTTTTGATTATTTTGCATAAAAGACATCAGAACTGTGTCTGTGAAATAAAGAAATAACTGAAATATACCGACTTTCTTTTTGGTTAAAAACTGTTCATGTTTTTCTAAGTGTGAATTTAGAAAATTCTTACGGTTGAATTCTTACGGTGAATCTCTCACCTTAAATGCTTTACTACATTTTGTGACACAATAGGCTATAGTTTCAATTAAGAAATAAAAAACGCTAATGCATTATACAGTATATACATGTAACATACAGAAGCATTTACACAGCACATCCTATATAATGCTTTCACCGCCAGAGGTCACTAAAGTTCATGTTTCAGCACATATTTTAATGAAGGTGATCGAGCAAGATGCGCACGGAGACTGGAGATGAGTCCTTTCCTCAGCGCGAGCGCATCATTACTGAAACACTACACGGCGCGCGGACAGCTGGTGAGTACTATCCATCTCTCTGTCTGCTGGATTTTATCTAATTTAATATCACATTTAGGTCAAACTTCGTTACACCTTGGTAAATTTTGTTTGGACGTAGGGATAGTTCATAGTAAAACATGAAAATATACACTGCAGCCTTATTGTTTGTTCATCTTCAGCCAAATCATATATTGGCCTAAATATAGACATAACGCATTTATGAATTTACTGTGTGCTCTTGCTTTAAAGATTTAACTGAACTTGGCTGTTGTTGAAGCAAATCTACACAGAAAAAAGGATTTTAAAGTATGCATACTACTTAAAATAATCGTATTAAAATGTAATTTATATGCTTTTCTGGCTGAAGATTAAATGGAACTATCCTGAAAAGCTGTATCTTCTGATTTCAGTGGTCAACCAGTACACAAATCTATAAGCCCAAAGGACTCTCTATGGTGCCTGGCGACTCTCTTATCATGGGGAATGGATCGATCAAAGCCTCTAGGTTAGAGGAGACCTGTCTGGCCTCCAGTATAAAAGAACCCCCTGTATGGGAGTCAGCGGAGCCCCTAAAGATGAGGATTGCCCAATTGCAGGACGAGTTGGCACGGAGAGACCAGGATCTCCGTGCTCAGGAAAAGAGGTTGCAGAGTCTTCAAAGGGAGTTGGACGCAAAGGTATCTCAAATCGATAAACTCCAGGATGCTATTGGTTATAACAGCCTCGGACGTTCTCCGCCGGCCCCTCTGAGGCACAGCTGCAGGCTCCTGAGTGTGATCAACCAGGGCTCCACCAGGTTCCACAGGGTCGCTGTGGAGGTGCATAGACGCCTTAAGGCCAAAGAGGGAGTCTCAGCCGAACCTACATCAGGACACTTCTGTCACAACCACAGGGTGCATCACATCTCCACAGAGAGGGCACGGGTACGCAAAGACTCCGGGTAAGTGTGCCGAAAACCTTCTTTGTTTCATAATAGAGTCACTGGATGGCTGATTCTCTTGGAAGGCGGAGACACGAGCCTTTGTAGTGTCTCCAACACCAGAGTGGGCTTGAAAGCCTGGATTTCCATAACACACTCTGAAGGGGATGAAGTGGCTCAAGGGGACACAAAAGATGAGGCATCCGCATGCACAGACGGGAATCATTACTGTTTTCATTAGACACGCTCTTGATGCCGCTCTGCAAATCTCCTGTGATAATTCATTCATAAAGTCCATTTGAGGTCAATGGAGAGACTTGCTGTTTCAGATGATAATGAGTAACAGACACGCCAAATGCAGTCGTGGCTCACGGTTTTTAGATGTTCAGCTACTCTCTAGTTGTTCCAAACCTGTATACATTTGTTTGGTTGAACACATGGAAAGATATTTGGACGAATGCTTGTAACCAAACAGTTCTTGGACACCATTGACTACCATAGTGGGAAAAATGACTATGGTAGTCAAAAGTGCCCCAGAACTGTTTGCTTTCCTACATTCTTCAAAATATCTCCTTTAGTGTTAAAAAATATTAAGTAATTTTCCTACTATGGTAGTCAATGGTGGCCAAGAACTGTTTGGTTACAAGGATTCGTCCAAATATCTTTCCATATGTTCATCAGAACAAAGAAATTCATTTAGATTTTAAACAACTTGAGGGTGAGTAAATTATGACAGATTTTATTTTTTTGGGTGAACTATCCCTTTAAATCTGGAAATAAAAAGCCAGTTTTTTTACATTTCAAACATAGAGAAGTTATAATTTAAATTGAAATGAAGCAAATGTATGACATTGCCCTTACAGACAAAAACATATGTATCGCACACGTTTTTTACATGTGATTACATGTGGACATGAATGTCACATGTGCAAAAATTCACTTGCGAAATGTGTGGTTATGGAACACATCTGCGTGTATATTCCTGAGATCACATGAAATGTAAAACTCATGAGATCACATAAAACATGTGAACGCGGATAGCATACAGTATCACTACGTTGTGCATGCGATCACACAAGTTTTTGTTCACACGTGAATTTCATGTGGCTTTCCTGTAGGGTGATTATGTTTATGCTGCTATGTACAAAAATTATATTCAAATCTAGATTTCAGAAAGACACAGTACTGGATTTTACAGTTATTAAACTTTTCTTCTTCTACCCGGAGCACCAAGAAACTGATCAATGAAGCCATCATGAACAATGACTTTCTGAAGAAGCTGGAGCCTCAGCACACCAGAGAAATGGTGGACTGCATGTATGAGAAGATCTTCCCTACTGAGCAGCTGGTCATTCAGGAGGGAGAGCCGGGGAACTTCCTTTATGTTCTCGCAGGTAGAGTCTGAATGTTATTGACAATTGCTTCTCATTCCTTCTCACATTATTGTTCAGGTCAAAGCAGCAATGGTGTTTGCTCAAAGGAATGCAAATAGAGTAATGCTCCGCCACTGTTATTTCGGTTAGATTTCACAAGTGCCTTCTGTTTTAAATGGATTCATTTGCTGTGTTTGTTCAGAGGGTTTGTTAGAGGTAATGCAAAATGGCAAGTTGCTGGGTCAGATGCGTCCCGGGACGGCCTTTGGAGAGTTGGCTATTCTCTATAACTGCAAAAGAACTGCCACAGTCAAAGGTGTGTTTTTAAAGGGACAGCGGGACATTTCATATGTTTTTTTTGTATATGTTGTTTAACGGTGTCATGAAGTGGAATTGATGGTGAATGTGTTTTATAAGCTGTGACTCAGTCTCACATCTGGGCTCTGGACCGGCAGACGTTTCAAACTATCATGATGAGATCCACTCAGGCCAGACATGAGGAGTACTTCAGCTTCCTGCGCAGGTGCATTCATGCCATCAACATTTGTACATGTTTATCACAACACATATACTGTACACTTTTCTGCTTGACTGCTTGAGATTAATGATTATTACTGTATATTGCTGTTTTGTGCTTGTAGACTACTAAGGATCCCTAGTGAATAAATACATTCAAATTACATTTAAAGTTAAAATTTATTAAGATATTTACTGACATATAACTTAAGACTAACTGTTAAAAAATATAATTCAACTTTATTTAGAATACTACTTGTGAACAATGCACTTTTCTTAATATTAAGCCAAAATGTGTTAATGTATGGAATTAATGAATTTTACTTTTGATACGATTAAACTCTGTAAAATAAATCCCGTAAAAAAGGTAATATTCCAGCAGCTGGGGCACCAAAAAAACTGTAAAGTAAAATTACATGTTTTTCATGTTATTTTACACCCAACTTGTAAATTGACAGTTTATTTACATTTTAGCCGCATTATTAAAACAGTAACTTACAGTTATTTAAGTGTATAATAGTATTGCTGGATTTATCCTTAATTTAGTATATTTTTAAGTATTCTTGCAATATTTCCACTTTTAGCACATCCAGATATACAGTACTTCAGTATATGTTTAGTTGGACCTTAGCACTACTTCTGCACAATTAAAGTGCATTAAGACCAAATTGAGTTGTTCCAATTTAGCAGACTTGAAGTATACAAAATTATTATATCAAAAGAACAATCGCAGGGTATTTTTATTCCGTATGTAAATGTATTTGCAGTATACCTAGCATTAAATAAACAGGGGCGGACTGGGATGCAAAATCGGCCCTAGATTATTCGTCACACATCGGCCCTCCACCATTTCTGTCGACAGGGAGGGGGGCTGGGTGTGTTTGATGACATCAGCTCTCCACCATTTCTGTAGACGTGGGGGATTTGTGTTACATGCATACGTGTCCGACTGGCTTAAGCCTTCGCGTTGCATGCATTCGCGTTAATAATACGTCCGTCTGTCCGGCCCAAGCATCCATTCAGGCCACATATGTTAGGAGACCATCAGGAAAAGTTACGGTACTCCAGATGGCCGTCGGTGGGACAGCCGTTCTGGACTTTGACAGAATGTCCTACCGGTCAGTCCGCCCCTGGAAATAAATCTTTTTCAAAAGCATTTCCGTGTATTTACTTTTCGCTGGATGTGCATCATAAATAGTCAGAAAGTTGTTAAAAAAAAATGTATGCACCTAAAAATGCCTGTTTGTAGGCTTATTTCCAAATATCAAACCTTTTTACTTTGTTTTTAAGTGTATCGTTGTTAAAAGACCTGCCAGAGGAGAAACTTGCCAGAATCGTTGACTGTCTGGAAGTTGTAAGTGTTCATCATTGTATTGTGCCGTTTCATGTTGGTGCATGTATATTTTCTAAAATGAAGTATAATCAGATCACATTTATGTTTGTTTAGGATTATTTTGATAAAGGGGAGTATATTATACGTGAGGGTGAGGAAGGAAACACTTTCTTCATCATAGCTAAAGGAGAGGTAAGTATTACTGCATTCTTTTTCTTCATTTTCTAGGGAGGTTTGATTGTTAGGATTTTTTTATTGTTTGTTTTGATAGTTGATTACAAAATGACAGTAAACATGTTCGCTGCACAATGCTGTCGTTTAACCATCCTGTGAAATGTCGTGACATGCTTTTCTATAGATATCAATGCTTCTGAATGTAAGATCAGACTGCACACCTCATTCACATCTGGTATACTGTCACATCTGTCTCTAGGGGTACAGGTGGCCAGCACTAAATACAGATGTAAAAACATCCATAATTATCTGATATGAGTCAATGTGTGTGACCAAATTGCATTTGTATTGAAAACACATCTCAATGCCTACATGGCCATACTGTACCTGTACATGCCAAAAAACCTTTTCAGTGGGTCTGATATTAACATGCAGGGACACGGGATGTAAAGCTAATCTGCTTTCATTCATTTTGAACACAGCCATAAAAATGTAGTGATGTAATGAGACGTAAAAGATTTTCTTTCTCTTTTGACAGGTGTCTGTAACACAGACCACAGAGGGCTTTTCTGAACCTCAAGAGATTAAGACTCTTGGAGTTGGTGATTATTTTGGAGAAAAAGCTCTCATAAGGTTCGGAAAACAAAAACACAACACATTTTATATTGTCATTATACCCTTTTTGTAGGCCACAAACAGATGAAGTGTATTGTATATGGCAACAACTTACAATAGTTAGTTATAGTATTTTCACTTGAGCCTAGTTCGCCTGGACATGTATACACATTCAGACTGGAGTTCTCTTGCTGGAAAAATGTGTGACGTCACCGCTCAGGATTGGTCGCTTGTCTGTTCCCTGGCCTTTAGTTTCTCTCTCGCTGAAACACAGAACAAATTAAAAGGCTGGTCCTAAAAACAGCATTATCTGACCGTTCTCTATAACGTGGTCACTATTGACATCACACCATCTGTCGCCTCTTGCGTTACCGAGGCGACGATTGACGCATTTGTATCTGGAAGTGACCCGGAAAAGACGTCACGATGTAACAAGCGGATTACATTATACATTATCCGAAATGGATGTGTCAGTGAATGAACAACAGGGTGAAAAGCATCTCTAGACACAGCAGAGCCACTTTGGTCACGTTTGGTTATTTGTTGTTTAATGATGTTCAGATGAAGTGCTCCGTATTGTCACTGTCACCACAACATTACGCGTGTCTTGTAATTTCATTTCAGTGAGGATGTCCGCTCGGCTAATATCATCGCAAAGGAAGATGACACGCAGTGTTTGGTGGTGGACAGAGAGTAAGTCACTTTTCTTCCCCGCTAACAACTAAGCCTCTTCACAAAACAGAGATTTCAATAGCGAGAGAGTTTTTTTTTATTCTGCAGCCAATGCGTCTATGCTGTTGAAACCTATTGCTTTTTTAAATATAATTTTCTAAAAGTATTATAGTATGTATTCAGAGATCAAAAGATAAAAAGTAATAAAATGTCAAATGAAACTTATGTACTTAATAATGTGATGTCCTGTTCTCTTTGGTTACCTGATCCTATACATCCTATCATCTTTTATCGACTGATGTGACCTAACAACAAACTATAGCCTGTATCCCTGACTCACTATTAACACTGTTTAATGAATTTCAACAGTAACTTTAATCAGATGGTGGGGACCTACGAGGAACTACAGGCCTACCTGAGAGAGTATGTGGAACAGCTCTCTCTAAGCGACGAGAGGAGAAACGCAGCGTAAGAGCATCTCATACACATCCACAGAGAAGTGTTACATTCCTGTACGTGACTCTCAGACAGTGGTATCCACGCAGGTCTCAGTCACCTCTGTCTGAACGCGGTCCTGAAGCGGCGGAGATCAGAAGACTGAGGGAGAGGGCAGCTGCTTTGTCCTGTAGCAGCTTTCTAAAGGAACTGCAAATAGTGGCGACATTAGGCATGGGAGGCTTTGGCAGAGTGGAACTGGTTAGATTTTAACCCGTACTTCATATACCAAGCACATAAGATCATCAGATGCAGACTAGGCTGTTCTCAATTGTATTGTATTTATATGATTCACATACAGATATTCATACGCATAATAAGAGCACATTGAATAACCTATAGGGACCTTATAGTTAATGTAAGGTTGTGTAATCAGAGTATGTTTTTATTAGATTGGTCTCTACACTTTAAAATGATGGGATGTTTCAAACCATGGTTGGATGAAATATGGAAAAACCCAAGCGTTGAAATGAACCTAGAAAATTTGACAGTATTTTTTTTTTCATGTTTTGATGTTTTAGCACCCAGGTAAAAAGAATAGTGCACAAAAATACACATTATTTAACTTAGTACGCTTTCATAAGTGTACTTAAAGTGCTCTATTTTCACACATTAAAAGTTTGTACACTGTTAAACTTTGGTGTAATTTTGAAGCAGGTTTGCCAGTAACTTACTGTAGATTTGAGTAGATACTTATTGTTTTCCTATTAGTTCTGTTTTTAAATTGAGTTAAACTTTACTTTAAACACTTTCAAAATTGAAACACTTTGACTTTTGAGACTTTTCAGTAACTGGTCTCATTACTGGCATTAGCAAAACAACACTGCAAAAAATGACATTCTTCCTAAGCATTTAGTTTTGTTTTCTAGCAACAATATTTCAAACTTAAATTACGCTACATTACACAACAAAAAAGTCACATGAGATATTTAGTCTTGTTTTTTGAAAGAATATATAAGAGGTAAGTTTGTTTAAAACTAAATTGTACATTTAATCTACAGCAAGTTACTAGCAAACCTGCTGCAAAACTACAGCAAAGTTTTAACAGTACGAATATACAGGCGCATCTCAAAAAATGTGAATGTCATGAACAAGTTATTTTTCTTTTGTAATTTAATTCCAAAAAACAAACTTTATTATAGATTCATTGAGCACAAAGTGAAATATTTCATGAGTTTATAGTTTTGTTTTCATTCTAATGGCTACGACTTACAGTACTGTAGCTCAAAGTCGTAGCCATAAGAATTAAAACAAAAAGCTCTTGAAATTTTTCACTTTGTGTGTGATGAATCTACAATATTAGAAAGATTTTTTTTAAATTACAACAGAAAAATGACTTGTTTATATAAAATATTTTTTAGATGCGCCTGTATACTACTAATGAAGTCTTTAGTACTATTCATGGTGTCTCAAAATAGCACCGTTGAGTACACTTACTGTAGATCTTAAAAGGTACTAAAGACTAAGTTTTGTATTGTATATTCATAAATAAGTGTGT
The DNA here is from genome assembly GCA_006030095.1 of Triplophysa siluroides. Lineage (NCBI taxonomy): Eukaryota > Metazoa > Chordata > Actinopteri > Cypriniformes > Nemacheilidae > Triplophysa > Triplophysa siluroides. The sequence continues at coordinate 1,783,871 of VCII01000868.1, read as the reverse complement.
AAAAATAAAGCACTTTATGTAATTTTAAGCGTATTTTAGTGCACCTGGGCACAGATTTCCAATATCAATAATTGGTCATAATTTACATTGTTTGTTTATTGCAAATGTTCTATGCAGGTCAAAATGAAAGATTCAGAAGATGCAGCGTATGCTTTAAAGTGTATAAAAAAGAAGCACATTGTGGACAGCAGACAGCAGGAGCACATCTATTCCGAAAAAAACATCCTCCGGCAAACCAATTCAAACTTCATCGTCAGGTCAGTGTAAATGCTCACAAAATTCATATTTGGGATTGATGATGATGTTTGAGTGTGCTTAATGCACTCAATCTAGATTTAATGTGACTGTTGATATGTCCACTTTGAAATTAAAACGCATCATTTAGCGGACACACACTTTTGTCCTTTAAGTGCACAGTTCAGAGCTCAGGAACCTTGTTCCTGTATTCATACATGAAGTAATAATAATAGACCTTCACCTCAAATACTTCAGACTGTGTGAAACAAGTGTGGTTGAGGAGACCGAACCCTAAAAGAAGCTGTTGAGATGAAATATTGATAAAGACATTTGGGTTATAATGGATGCAGTGGTCTCAGTGTGCCTGTGGGTTTTTCATCTGTTTCGGTAAAGGGGGGCTTGTGCTTTGCATGTTGCTAAGAAACTCCCGAGGGAATCTCAGAGCCTGTCTTTGAGTGTGTACTCTAGCTCATTTTATCGGCTGTCTGGCATTTGTGGACGAAAGGATAGAGCGGCTTTACACACACTTCCAGCTCTTTATGAATGCTGGCTGGGTAATGTTGAATGAGAAGGGAATGAATTGCACTGCGTCATACTGTATATGTAAACATGCTGCCCGGGTGATATTAACACCGGATTCACCATCCAGCATTTATGCAAATCAAGTTCACAAATTTGCGCAGTGCCTAAATCGGGTGCTGAAATAACATGCAGCAGGTTAACATGATTTGACATTGAAAGACAGACACTTTAATCTGCTGTTAAATGACTAACAATATACTAATATACATGGGTCAAAGACGTTAAGATGTCCCCGTCAAAAGACATTTACAAAAGTGATTTTATGTCCATAGAAAGCACATTACATGTAAATAAAATGTCTACTTTATGGTTTCAACTAAGTTTTCGGAGAATAAAATGTAACATTTTGGTTGAAATAATTGTCATTCAGTGTAACACAATATTTCTGTACAAATTCAAACAGCATGTTTATTCTGACTTGTACGTGTTAAGATATATAAAAGAATTAGGGAGCATACTACATTTTATTTTGCTATAAATGAGTCAAAAAAATTACAACAAATTATTTGGGGTGAAAGTAATTAGTCGTTTAGTATGTCATAAATAGATTTTTGTTGTAAATATGCCTGACAAGATTGTCACTGAATGACATTTTTGTGGGCATCTTCTGTAGGGATAATGTATGATATTTATTTTTTGCTCAGAAAAACAAAAATGCAATAAAAATTAAACAGAAAACTTTTTCTGTTTTTTAACAACAAGAATTTAAAGCAGTATTCCACTTATTGTTTTTATGCTTAAACCCTTGTCCGTCTTTGACCAATATCCTTATTATAATTGTATTAAGTATTATCATTTGCTCCATGAAAACAACATCTTGCAGACAAATTTTCGCTTATGACAAGATCAAAGCTAGATAAAGGATGCAAATGCTTTGTTGAACAGTTCCTGTTTGATTATGAAGGTAGGTGTTTTGTTTTCTTTTTGTGTTTGCGAAGGTGCTAGGAAAAGTACTTTAATAAGTGTTCTGTCACTGTTGTTAAATTCCAGCGCGACGGCAAAACAAAAGTTCTTCTTCTTGTTTGTTGCAAGACGGATGTCATGATACACAGCTTTGCGAGAAGGTGGAAGTAATGTGGCGTCATTGTGAAAAGGGCCTATATATACAGTGTGTGTTTTTCAGATTGTTCCGGACGTTCCGAGACAATAAATTTGTTTATATGCTGCTTGAGGTCTGTCTGGGAGGAGAACTATGGAGCGTGCTGAGGGACATGTGAGTGTAGGTTGTTTTCGTTGTCTTTCATAAACATCAATCACATGTACAGCCATTACTGATTATATCTGAATAATTCATAGCTTGGCGCGATGGCCAGTATAAGGGTAGAATACACAAGTTTCTAAAATGAGCTTGATGTGATTTCATTTAGGGGCTGCTTTGAAGAAGCTACGGCCCGATTCTGCACTGGATGTGTGCTGGAGGCTTTCGATTACCTGCACGGATCAGGCATTGTTTACAGAGACCTGAAGCCAGAGAATCTGCTGCTGGATGCTGAAGGCTACGTCAAAATGGTCAATTTATATGCAGACATTCTATATGTATTAGCGATCAGCTATTATTCTGAGCCAGTGTTATATTTGATAGAAAACAATTAATGGTGGCAAATGTAGATTTAAACACCATCATAATAAAACAGACACATAAACAATCTCAAATTGCCAGTTGATTCATAATATTGAAGTCTAATACATCCAACTAATATATTAATGGCCCCAAAGGCATTTGTAAACGTAAGCCACAGCTACAAATGTAGGAATGTTAATGGATTAGATAACAAAATAATAATGATAACACTTTACAATAAGGTGGTATTTGTTAACAATTAGTTAATGCATTAGCTAACATGAACTAACAATGACCATTACTTCTACAGCGTTAATGCACCATGAACTATCACGAGTATTGACATGAACATTTACAAGGATTAATAAATACTGTAGAAATATTGTTCATTGTTAGTTCATGTTAGCTAATGGATTAACTAATTGTTAACAAATAGCACCTATAATATGTTAATAACTTCAGGGGAATTGTTAGTTATGGGATAGTTCACCCAAAAATAGAAATTCTGTCATCATTTATTAGCCCTCGTGTTGTTTTAAATCTGTATTTTGTGGAACACAAAAGAAGATATTTTAAGAAATGTCTCAGTGTTTTTTGTTCATCCAATGCAAGTCAATGGGGTTCAATGTTGTTTGGGGCCAACATTCTTCAAAATATCTTCTTTTGTGTTCTGTAGAAGAAAGAAAGTCATACATGTTTGGAATGACATGAGGGTGAATAAATCATTTAAAAGACTTTTCATTTTTGGCTATTGTTCAAAAAGTAATTGTCAAAAGCATTGACTGTAGGTGTGCACACATAAATACTGTTTGGGGCGTTGTGTAAAGTACATTCTGAGATCAATTCACAGATTTCCTCTTTCTCCCCTTCACTTTTCGAATCCTGTTTTCTCAGACTGATTTTGGTTTTGCCAAAAAGATTGGACTAGGCAAGAAGACGTGGACGTTTTGTGGAACCCCTGAGTATGTGGCTCCTGAGGTCATTATGAATAAGGGTCATGACTTTGGAGCCGACTGCTGGTCTTTGGGCATCCTCATTTTTGAGCTACTGATCGGCAGGTAATCCTATTGTTGTGAAGGTGAAGTGTGCCTTTTAATGTTTGTTTATTCCCTTTTATCCTAGAATTAAAAGCACAGAACAAAATGTTAATATCTCGTCCCATTAGATGTTGAAAACTGAAAATGCACGACTAGTTTTGCCTCTTGTGCTTGTGTGCTTCTTTCATTGAATGCTCTCATGTCACCATAAATTCAACAAACTTTAATAATCCAGCATGACTGCTGAGGCCAAAAGACAGCGTGTTTGGGAAACCTGCTCGGAAGCAGCCACTGTTTGCACCAATTCCACTTGGTGCCAGTAGTGGCACAGAAATGACAACCCTTTGAAGGGAAAAGCATTGCCAGACCTTCACAGAATCAGTTCTGTAGCTATTTCTGTGCTGCTGCCAAACCCTGGGCTCCTGTATTGTATTGCACTCTTGATCAGAACAAATTGTCAAGCTAGTATCAAAGGAACATACATTGGCTTCCAGAGCAGGCTCCATATCTTGAGACTTCAGTCAGCATTTGCACGGCAACAGAGTATATATATATATATCATAAAGTGAGGCTATTGCGATCAGAATGTGTTATTATGACCCTGCTTTTTTTAAGAAGATAAATATGCTTTAGTACACTCTTAAAAATAAAGGTGCTTGAGAATGCCATAGAAGAACCTTTGTTGTCTAAATGGTTCCATAAAGAACCTATAACATCTGAAGAACCTTAACGTTTCGCGAAAAAATTTCTTCCGATTATAAAAGGTAAGAAAGAAATGGTTCTTTAAAGAACTTCAGACTGAATGGTTCTTTGTGAAACCAAATATGGTTCTTCTATGGCATCGCTGTAAAGAACCTTTTAAGCACCTTTATTTTTAAGAGTATAGCTTAATTATATTTGTTTTAGTGACTCATCTCAACATTTTCCTTATGCTAAATTATATTTGATGATGAGTTTTCTGAAACCTAAAATCTGCCCCACGACTGCCAGCCCCCCGTTCACAGGTTCTGATCCAATCAGGATCTACACTATGGTTCTGCATGGCATTGAGAAGGTGGACATTCCCAAGAGGATCACCAAGCGTCCTGAGGATCTCATACGGAGGCTTTGCAAGTATGTCTCGCTCATTTTAGATGCATATCTATCACACTGCTCTTTTACTGATCAGATGTAAGACAAGATTCTTTAAAAGTTCTCTTTCTGTTTACCTTGTCATTGTAACAATATAATGTGATGTAAGTTTCGATATCCATGCATAGCTGTGCATGCATATTAATGTAGGCCTATTCATAGTCTTTTCTGTTTCTGGGCTTGTATAAGAGCAGTCAGAAACTGTTACTTATTTCCCTGGTCATCAGACTCAATCCATCAGAACGGCTTGGGAATAAGAAGAACGGCATCATTGAAATCAAGAAACACAAGTAGGTCAACAAAAGAGAAAAATCTGTTGGTATTTACTGTTGTTTTATGTCAGTGTGACTTTCTTTCTAGCATGCAATACAAAAGGAGGACGTTCTGTCATCATTTACTCACCTTCGAGTTGTTCAAAATCTGTATAAATGTCTTTGTTCTGATAAACAGAGAGAAAGATATTTGGACAAATGTTTGTAACTAAACAGTTCTTGGCCCCCATAGTACGTTTTTTTTTAATAAATGTATTTGTTCTGTTGAACACAAAAGAAGATATTTTGAAGTAGAAAAGCAAACAGTTCTGGGACACTTTTGACTACCATTGTCATTTTTCCTACTACGGTAGTCAATGGTGGCCAAGAACTGTTTGGTTACAAGCATTCTTCCAAAAATCTTTCTCTCTGTTCAACCAAACAAAGAACAACTACAGGGTGAGTAATTCATGACAGAATTTTCATTTTTTGGGTGAACTATCCCTTTAAATAAACCACATGAAAATGTGAGGAACAGCCCAAAATCACTCAAATCTTATTCTTCATGCTAAATCACATAAACTAAAGTCAAAACTAAAATGAACATAATTGCAAATGAGATTTCAGAGCAGAAGACTTGGAATATATAAGTCAAATAGACTCTATTTTGTGAAATAGCTGTGGTCACAAAAATGATAAAAGTCCACAGTGTTTATCTGCTTTTTTTGCTATTGACAGTTTCCAGAATTGTTTATGTTTGAATCTTTCTAGCGAGTTTTTCTCACTATAGTTTCTTTTTTGGGACTCAAAGTGAAATTGTTGCCGACTATTTAGGTTAAGAAACAATGTGTTGTCTTTATAATATCCTATTTACTATTTATCTTACACATATTAAAAGTTTCTTTACAAATAGATTGATATATATTTTAGAAAAGGGGTCCCACACAAAAGGTTAATCACATTTGGGGGTCCTTGTTATCATAAAGTTGGAAAACCCCTGCACTAAATCACCAGTCTAGCCAGTCAACAGAAATTATGGTTGCTTTGCTTTGGCTTTATTCAGTTATTTTACAGATTTGATATCATTGCTGGAGATAAGCAGACAGCTGCTTACATTGCTTGCACACTTGTAATGATGCTTAATGGGACATTCGGAGACCTTGGAGATCTTACTGTCTCTACTGTACAGGCTACTGTTTTTCATTTATCCACTTCACTGATCCGTGTGCATGATCACACGTAGTCTATTGTCGAGTGGGTTATGCTGTGTGTCTTTTGTGTCACAGTACAATGGTTAGCTGAACCAGCCTGCCAAATGATTCTCGGTGTGTATTCACAGGGGAAGCAATTATAGGCCGAAATGAGAGTCACGGCTGTCTTATCCAACAGAGCGTTGAAGCCATAGACAGGAGGCTACATCACTCAAAATGAAAATTCTTACCTCTTTTTATTCACCCTCATGTTATTCCAGACTTGTATGACTTTCTTTCTTCTGCAGAACACAAAAGAAGATATTTTAGAAATGTTGCAGTGGTTTTGTGTCCATTAAATTGAACTCAATGGGGGCCATTGTGAAAATATCTTCTTTTGTGTTCAGCAGAAGAAAGAAAGTCAAACAAAGTTATTTGGAATAACACAAGGGCGAATAGGTGAATTTTCATTTTGTGTGAACTATCCCTTTAATTTTTATATTGTAGCTATGTGCTGCTGTCTTTTAAGATGTGAGCAAGTTCATTATTATGCAATGTTAGACATGCAGTACATTGTGAATGCCAAAATCAAATTTCAATCTAGAAAAGATATCAGGTTGTATACAAAACAAAAGTTTCCCTTGGCAAGCGAATGTATCTTAAACTTATTTTTTATTTCTATAGCGCAGTTTATACGGTTTGCATTGTTTTCATTTCAGTACAAAACACAAGGTCTCTCAGTACTATTATATAGTGGAGTTAATTTAGCAAACAACGTATTTGTGTACATTTGTTCTGGAAAGCAGTTTTTATATTCATTATGCTTGCGTATTCTGATCATGCAATGTTGGTGATTCGAGCAACATAAACAAAGCACACAGAGGCTCAACATCGTCTGTATTATGTTAGTAAATGATGTTCAGAGCATTATGCAAATGAAGGCGCATGCTCTTGATACAGCCATGAATATGCATGTTTAGGTAACAATGTGTGGTCTGATGACCAAGAGTTCTGTCTTTTTTATGAAGATTCAGGATACAACCACTCAGCCTTGTTGTTGAAACCCAAACATCAACATGAAGGAGTGCACCATTAGGAAGTGGCGTAGGTTACGCTTGAAAGGTTTTCCTTGGAAAGAATATGTCTCTGACTGATGTTCATTCTCTTAGGTGGTTTCAAGGCTTCAACTGGGAGGGACTGAGAAGAAGGAAGCTGGCATCTCCTCTGAGGAGAGAGGTGAAGCATAACACTGTTTTTACACATGTCACGTTGTGTGAGAACTAAAAGAAGAGTCGTTTCTCCACGCTTACTGTACTTTTTTTCTGTTCTGTCATGTCTCTTATTTCCCCAGCTGAAAGGACCACTGGATCACAGTCACTTTGACATGTTTCCCCCTGAGCTTGAAGAACCTCCAGATGAATTGTCTGGCTGGGATAAAGACTTCTGAGAACTAGTCATATTGTGCAGAGCATCGCTTTGTTCTCCAAGTATTTTTAGAGCTCTTTTCTGGCCTGTTTGACTTTATAAGTTAACAAAGGACCACACAAAATCAAGACCGCCCATACACGTACTCAAATCTCATATCAAGTGATCGGTGAAGAATGTCTCAGAAGTCTCAGCGTTACCTCAGAATGAATGTTGACTCATTGAGCTGTTTGTTGTTTTGTACTAATGTTATGTTGGTAACAATATCTTACATCTGACAGTAAAGTAGACAGTAGTCAACATTTAATGGATTCCGTTAAATAGAGAAACACCCAGCAATGGTTGTTTGTAAAAGCAATGACAAGTGTCACTGACTTTCAAAGGGCCAGGCATACTACATTCGAAACCGAAAAACAACCGTCTGTGACATGCTTTCGATCTGAATCTGGTCCAAACGACATTTCGTTTCACTAGTTCCGCGCTGCAAACCAAACAGAACTCTGGGAAAGTTTGCGATGCATAGTTTTGATTATATTCTGTGTCTGATTTCAGTGACCCTGGGCGGAGCCAGAGATCTCATAAAATGTATTTAAATAAAATACAAAATACTGCTGTGAAAAAGTTTATTTAATTAAAACACAAGTAACTTGTAATTTGAAAATACAAAAACTCACTGAAGTAAGTTTTTAATGAATAATTAATGAATCTTATATAGCAACATTAAATATAAACCAATAAATTATAGAATGACAAAGGCATATACCAAAATTTCCTAAAACTAAAATGAACACAATAAAGTTTGAATAGTAATACAAATTTATCAAAATAAAATCTAAACTATAATAACTCTGATGGGATCTGACATTCTTCCAAATATCTTCCTGTGTATATGGGTTTGGACCAATCTGATGGTGAGTAAATGATGACAGAATTTTCATTATTGGGGAAGTTTCCTTTAATGGAATGAAATGTCACCATAGTCTAGAACAGTATTTCCCAATCCAAAATCCTGAGGGTCCTTTACTGTTTAATAAAATAATTTTTATTATTTTTATTTTTGTCCTGCTTGCATTTGCTGTGCCGCACGCTGTTTAGTTCAAATTATTATCAATAGCTCAAATTTTATTACGTATTTAGGTTTCAAAATTTGTGACACCACTTTCGGAACAGTGGTGTGGCCCCTGCCTGGTTATTAAAGTTATTGTACGCAAGAAAAAAATATATTAATGCAATAATAAATGCAAGAATAAAAATATTTGACATATTTGAAAAAGTATTTTAATATTTTAAAATACAAAATACAGTCTCTTTAAGTATTTAATTACAAAAATTACAAATTACACTTTTTTTGTTAAGGAAAATACAAATTACAAAATACTCAAAAGTAATTAAATACGTATTTCAAATACATGTAATTAAAATACTTACCATCTCTGGGCGGAGCATAGATGAATATTAATGAGTTTCCTTTTAAAGCGCATTGGTGGCGCTTTAAAGGTCGCAGTGGTGTCCAAGGTCACTGAAAATCTCAGAAATAAAATATTTCAGAACACCTGTAAACGCATTCGAGCCACCATTGCGTAATAGGTAGGTGTGCTCATCTGCCTTATTTGACATGGGAAACTATACTGGTTTCATTCAAGAGAAAATCAGGGACGGAACAAAATCAGCAAAAAAGTAACAAGATAAGAGCTACACCAAAACTGTTTATTCTTGTTATCATTAATGCAATCTTGATTAAGAATTTTATTTATTTTATATGTATTTACTAAACACCTTTTCTTCTATGAAATATAGGTGTAAAACGATACTCTCCAAAACTTTTCACCAAAATAAAAGGTTGATGTATCATCTTCAAAAACGGCTGTAAGCCAGATGTTTAATTTTGAGTTGCAAGTATTGAGATACAATTTCCTATTAAAAGCAACATGAGAAAATCTTTCCTGTGATGTCTGATTATTTTTTGTGCTGCTAAGTATATTATAAAATGTACGTTATGTAAATGCAAAAGAATTATTCCACACAATGCTCCCGGACTGCACGTTTTTATTTGTTTCACATTCCTTGTTCATAAAACAACACTATTTTCACATCCTGTTTGTAACGCTCCGATGGTGTCAATTGAAAAAATCCAACTTAAAGTGAATAATACTCAAATTAATTAGGGGTAAAAATGAAAAGTAAAATAGGTTTAATATCCAGGTTGCATAAGTGTGCACACCCTTTTATAATGGGGATGGTGGCCTTGTTTGAAATCAACCAATCACATTCAGACTTAAGTTAAATATGAAATATGAATGCCCTCTAAATTTAAGTCACTGATTAACCCTCAAAAAAGTATAACTGTTCCCAAAGGATATTTTCTGACATCAATGGGCTATGCAGTCGTTACATCCGCGTTTCACAGGAAGAACCATCGGCTGGAAAGCAGAGAGAAATGTATCAGATGCTACATTGTGGCACACCGCAGTGGTATATAGAAGTGCTGTTCTACCGTATTTGAAATGATACTTTAATAAGTTAACATTTGGTTATGTGTTCCTTATGTTCCTTATTTGTGGACATTAAAGGGTTTTTCTTTATAATGGAGAGGATAATGCCATCATCCACCCTGTTATCTTATATAGACGTCCAGGATTATTTGTTGCTGAGCTCAGCAGTGTTTTTCTCAGAATGTATAAAATTGTTGACTTGGCCACTCTTAATGTTCCTGGGGTGTTTCTGGTGGATTTGTTGTGTTTTTTAAATCTAACAGCAGACAATGCCGCGTAGGTATTATATATGTCTATGGTTGTATAAAGGCAGCTTATAGCATCACAGGTGCAGGAGTGTTTAATGTGTGACACAACCTTGTGACGAAAGTAATGGTGGTTTTTCGATATTCGTTTTTCAATATAAGAGAAGCATTCTTGCATTTGTGATATTGCTTAAAGGAATACTATAAAAGTCTGTCTTCATTTACTCCAAATCTGTAAAAAATCTTTGATCTTATGAACACAGAGAAAGATATTTGAAAGAATGATTATAACCAAACATTTCTTGACCACCATTGGTCACCATAGTAGGAAAAATTACTATACACTCACCTAAAGGATTATTAGGAACACCATACTAATACTGTGTTTGACCCCCTTTCGCCTTCAGAACTGCCTTAATTCTACGTGGCATTGATTCAACAAGGTGCTGAAAGCATTCTTTAGAAATGTTGGCCCATATTGATAGGACAGCATCTTGCAGTTGATGGAGATTTGTTGGATGCACGAAGCTTCCGTTCCACCACATCCCAAAGATGCTCTATTGGGTTGAGATCTGGTGACTGTGGGGGCCATTTTACTACAGTGAACTCATTGTCATGTTCAAGAAACCAATTTGAAATGATTGGAGCTTTGTGACATGGTGCATTATCCTGCTGGAAGTAGCCATCGGAGGATGGGTACATGGTGGTCATAAAGAGATGGACATGGTCAGAAACAATGCTCAGGTAGGCCGTGGCATTTAAACGATGCCCAATTGGCACTAAAGGGCCTAAAGTGTGCCAAGAAAACATCCCCCACACCATTACACCACCACCATAATTGCATTAATGAGAAATTGAACAGGTGTTCCTAATAATCCTTTAGGTGAGTGTATATATATCTTTAATATTAAAACATTTTGGTTGAAATCCCATTGCTTTGCACACTTATTGAACATTATTGAAGTAAAAAAACTCTTTCTGTAATTAATATTTATGTTGTGTATAATACATTTTTCATTTGCATGTTTTGTGTTCTAATGGATAATTCGGTGTGATCATACTATAGGTTTTGTTCTAGCGAAACACCTTTTCAGCGCCCCCACCTTTTTAACTTTGGCATATTTTTATTTGAATTGAATGTTTATATATTATTAGGGATAAATTGAATATGTCAGTGCACTACACTGCCACTGCACAACAAATACTAAAAACAAACTACCCAAATACTACTTTTGTCGGATCAAGCACAAGCTGTAACGTGTATGTACATCGTCTACCTGTCGATGAGACTATCCATCATCCGCTGTGAGCGGGAAATGGAAAACCCGGAGCGGAGTACACAGATGCGGGGTGATAACAGAATGCTTTTGGCAGGGATGTGAGTCCATTCCACTTCACTCGTACAGCCTGTCGTGCAGTTCGCTGTTGCATGCCTGCCGTGCTAGTGCCAGGCATCTACACAGACGTTTGCCGAAGCTTCTCAAAATTAGCTACGTGCGTATTTTTTTATACTTGGGCGCCCCGTGCCGTCCCCTGGAAGATGCCGCCCTGGCGGCTGCCCATGTCGCCCATACCTAAATCCGCCATATCAGATTCTAATGGTCCTTGGTTACACTGTTGACAACTAACACAGCACTGACCTCTGCTGGAGAAGCTTTGCAATCACAAACAAAAAGTGAGAAAAGATGAGCAGCACGAACAAGTTTCCAAAAGTGTTCAAATGTGACGATGGGTGACGTGTACATATATATGCACGTCTTGCATTTGCTTGTGTAGTTTTGAGGAGACAGACATGTAGTTCAACTACTATGTGGCAAGAATTTACTCTACAGACTTCTATACGGCATGTGGCCCGTGCCATTATTTGTTTTACCGCAGGCGAGGACTATTAAAATGTATGTTTTAATTGTGATATTTCTGTGAAAATAAAGGTGATTTCCTCTAAATTCTAATTTACAGTGCCTCACCACAATAACAAATAATCTTTTAAAATATAAATCCGGATGCCCTGAAATGGATTTGTTCCTGAAAGGGTTAACAAGATCAGATATACTAAATGTGCTTAATGTACAAAATTCTCATTACTAAATGGTAATGCTTTGATTTAAATAAGCACACATTTAAGCCAATATGAAAAAATATATAAATGAGGGCTGTCAAACGATTAATTGCAATTAATTCGCATCCAAAAGTAGTTGTTTACATAATATATGTTTGTGTACGGTGCATATCAATTCAGTATTTCTAAACCCGTTCACATACATGTATATATATATATAGGAAATATTTACATGTATTTATTTATATTTACCAATAATTTAAATTATATAAACTTTTTTTTTAAATACTGTATATGCATGTATGTGAATGTGTTTAGACATACAAAGTTACTATCAGATCAGATTGAATAAATTGATTATTCTTGATCACAATTAATCATTGGACAGCTCTAGTATAAATACACATTTGGAAAGAACTGTGAAAGAACCCAGAAATGTCCTTGGCTGGTAGTGGTCAAGTAGTCAGTTTTTGCTTTAGTTTTCAGTTTTTGGAAGCTTCTAATTTGGTCTTTATGGAGTTTCGTTATTTTTCATTTTGATCTCCAAAATCTGAACCTATTTTAGTTTTTGTAATTGTATTGTTTCAAATTACACAAAATTAAGATATTTGGTATTTAGCAACACTGTCATTATGATTATATATTACTGCCTGTGGTAATTATGATAGCTGAATACATTTTAGGCCTTTAAAAATGCATATAGCTTCAAATAACACAACTATTCATAACACAATTTTGTTGGCAAATAGACTTTCACATTAGTTGCTTTGAAACTATTTTGAACAAAGCTGTATGATTTATTCAGTGCCACAAACACATGACCTACTTTGTCACGTTTGGAGAAAAACAAAGAAAATCTAAAGCACAGGTTTTGCTTCACTGAAGCGTCCATATTGCTGTAAATCATCAATGAGCAGCAGACATTCCACTACATCTCACCGGTGTTATCTGTTGATGTAAAGGGCGGGTTTAATAACATTTCTATGATTCATTTGTACTGTTGTCGTGTTGGCTGGAATGCATCCTGAAAGCAGCCCTTCGTGCCCCGTGGACCTCTGAGGGTACAAAAATGTGGTTTATATTCATAAAGCAGCTCAGCTTTCATAAAAAATGACTAAGTGTCCCCAAAGCATTGATTGACCTACATTTTGTTTTATATCAGCAGAGAATTCAAGACAGTTTCTCATATTGGTACTAACACTGTTTGTTCTGTTCCTAGTAGTTCAACACAAAATTTAAATCTAGTCATCATTTGTTAACTCTCGTTTTAATAAACAATAGGTTAATAAAATGTTAATAAAACCTGTTTATGCCTCTTTCTTCTTTGAGACACAAAAGAAGATATTTTGAGTAAGGTCTCAGTGGTTCTGTGTCTATACAATGAAAGTCAACGGGGGTCAATGTTGTTAGGTAACCAACATTGTTCAAGATATCTTCTTTTGTGTTCTGCAGAATAAAGAAAGTCAGGTGTGGAATGACATTAGGGTGAATAAATTATGAAATGTTTTTTTTTAATGAACTTTATCCTGTTAAAATGGCCCAGAACATGCATTACCAATATGTTCCAGAGGGAGGCGCTGAGTAATATCTAGTGTGGACTACTTTGCAAAAGTCATACACTGCTCAAGTGACAGAGTTTAGGTTCTAAAACTAAAAAAACGGGTCTCATATAGCCCACCACAGCTACGTTTTTTTTAATGAACTCTCATGTATTTTAACAACACAAACGAACTCACGCCAGTTGATGCCATTTAGAAATATCATGTTTTATTTATTAAAAAATAACTTTGAATAACAATGCAATATGCATATTGAATTATTCTGTCGATTTGGTACGCTGCAATGCACAACATAAGTACAAGCCTGTTGTCTTCTGTCCTTAACCAGACAAAGAAAATCTGCCATTCATCATCAGCACTCATCCATTTTTACACACATTTTACTCAATAGACACAGAACAGTTACTGCTACATGAAACAGAACGTCAAGCATACATTGTGTTTAGGTCAAACACTATCATGATGGCAAAGTTTATTCTTTTTAACTGGAAAATCAATGCACGTTTCGCGTGAAAGATTTCTGCAGGTGGTCTGCAAAACAACCTGATAAGTCGATCAAATCAGAATTGTAGTACCTCACTCAGCTGTGAACAAAGAAAAAAGTTGCAAATACTAGTCTAAATGTTGGGTGAGTTGTTGAATTTAGGATTCTGATATTCATTTTTAAATTGATGTCGGATTGTTTCAAGTTTAAAATTGACAGGCTTTTATATGTCATGGTTATTTTGATATAAAACAGATATTGCAGATTTGTAGGCAACTTTTTGTTTGGTCCGATCCCTGCACACTTTTAATCAGAACAGCAGTAACGTATTGCAGGCCCATACTGTAGAAATCCACGAAATTTCATATTTAAGGATAATTTTTCAGGTTCATACACATTCCTCAGCTTTGAAAGAGGTGAAAGGTCACAAACATTAAATAACATCTGGCAGATGAGCTCCCATAAGTCATTTATGTGTTATCATAAGGCGCGTCATTCGAGTCATGCGTATGTGGATGCAGGAATTCAGGCGTGGGAGTTTCCACTCTCATCTGTACATGTGTTTCATATCTTGTGGATTCACATATTTGTCACATACAGTATGTATATACATACACAAGTCAACTCTTATAATAGTGGTATAAAAGTTACACATTCCACTTTAGGAAATACCTGTATACAGCAACAGTAGCATGCATATTCAACATTTGTAATTTTTGTTCTTCACAAATATTTTACAATTAGAGCGTATGGTAAGTTTTTATGGAAAGAAATGTACATTAGACTATACATCATTATTATTATCATCATCAGAATATACCATAATTCTGAATTCATATTCTCAGAATGCACGTTTCAAGTCATATTACTCATTTGAGCTCCAGATCAACAGATCAACTTAACACGTCCATCAACACATATACATCCCCTCTAGTATCATGTTAAAGCAAAACCAACATTTCTATTATCAGGACTCAATCCCGTTTCATTTTGTCATCTTTGTTGCATCCGTTTCTCTTTCAGTTTGTATTTCCAGGCTGGACTGCAAAAGCCCTCGCTTTGTCCTTTCATGAAAAAGTAGCTCCATGGCAGGCCATCTACTCAATGTCTGATGAGAAAACAAAAGACGAGTTAACATGTTGCTCATTCAATGTGTGGATGATATCAGCTGTACTGAAATAACACAGCAGAGAGATACAGCTCTACTGTCTAAACAGTGCTGTAACAACACTGGGCCTAAGACAGACAATGGACAGAAACCGTCTCTGAACACTGGACATCAGGTGCCTGGCACCAAAGGGTTTATTGTCTCTTCTGCCATGGGAGTCTGTGGCAGCCCATTGAACTTATTGATTAAAAGTTATGTAATTTGTCACGATGCTTGAGAAGAATCTTGCAGTGTCCGGTTTTATCCTCCTAGTGCCTCAAACTGCTTCAATTTGACTTTGGCTTTTTTAATTCAGTTCGCAAATCATACAGCCACAGTTTTCATGGATGTGCTGCTTGCAGCTATATTCACTTTTACGTTATGCATTTGCCTACCGCTTATGTACAATTATTTACAGCGCATCCAACGTATTAGATCTTGTCGTATGTGAGTCCTCGACCATCAAACCCAAGACCTTGGCATTGCATTGTTGTTTAAATGTAAGATTTATAGTTCGTTTTCAACCCCATGTCTATATTTCTGTCTCTGCGAATTATAATAAGCAAATTTATATTCGTAGCCTACCTGATAAATGCTACTGAGGCCACAGATAGTCCACCTTCTGATGTCCCAGAGCGATCATTGAGTTCCTGTTTATCCTGGGCCGCTCTGATGACATCATATCTGGCCTGTGAAATAGACAGAAAACATTAGAGGTCTTAATAGAATACCTCTCAGCTCATTTGTTCTGAAATCTGGATGCAGAACGACGTAAAAGTATTAAATAAGTGATTTATAGAGTATTGCATCATTTTTTTTAGGTAGCACTAAACTTAATGCAAATGCCCCAATAATTCAGTTTGAACTGTGGAGGAATGTCCGACAATTTGACATGCACCTCTCACCCTTTCACAATCGTCTTATTGTATGAACTTCATGTCTATATGGATCTTTCCCTCAGAATGTATCTGTTCTTGGGAGGAGAGCACGTTCGGCATAGCTCCCATATCTCATCTAATGAGTGAAATAAATGGGGAATTCTTCTACTCCCACAAGCATACCTCCGGCCTGACACTGCAGCCCCGTAACTATTAATTCTGCCTCCGTGCCAGCAAGTGTACCCAGAATCACACCGCACTTGTGGAATAGGTTGAGAGGGAAAGGAAACCTGTTTATTTTGTCCACAGGTTGTGTGACTCCCACTAGATTCCTCGAACCTTAAAGTCGGGTCGGTTTTCAGCACTTTATAAAGAGTGCCTCATAAGTTTGAGGCAGAGTCTGTGCAAGAGCACTATTTGCAGATATACGGTACTCAAAATGTGCAGGTTTTCTTCTGCAAAAACTGCCCAACGTAATGATGACTCATCTTGCACTCATGGGTGAATCCAGTTTTTTGTCCAATCAAATGCTGCAGTATGAGATAGCCCCTCCCCCAATATAACCTACTTGCACCCCGTCTTTGTTTGATAGAAAATACAACAACACAAGATTTGTTTTTCGATTTCAAGAATTTTTTGATCTGTTTATCCTTTTTCACACTGTCTAACTTGTGTCCTACACCACTGTATCCTGCTTTGACACAAACTCAAAAAAAGCGCACGGCGCTTGAACTGTGGGTATCATTGTTGTCATCCATAAAATCCCATCATAGTGGACGCTTTGTGACTTAATGTGATCCAGCGTTCAGTGCTCGGCTCATTCATCCAGCGTTGGTGCTAGTCACCGACTACCACGTGAGTCCAGTGCCAAGATATTTAGGAGGAGGCAGTGTACGCACGAGATTAGGAAGCCACTCTGTTTACAGCTTCAGCATGCACATGTGATGAAACCTTTATCTCCATCACGGGGAAACATAGTGAGTCATAACATCAAAGGACCGGTCCCATTAGTACTACTTGTTTGTGATATGGTTTCCCAGAAGTTGCCGTAGCACTCCCATGGGAACAAGAGCGGCGTGCAGCAGTGTGAATTTCTTTCTGTTCCAATATGCTTTAATATCAGAACTTACCATCTGCGACATATTTGGACTGAGTTTTAGAAATAATACTCAAATATTCGGCTTGAAATCAAATCTGTTGTTTTGAATTCTAATGAACCGAAACTTACCGGTAAAGCTGCGGACACGATCTCTTCAAGGATCCCGAAGACAGTCCCAATCTGCTCTGGTTCCTCAGTTTGGTTTTCTTTACCAGTTCTTTAACTCGGCCCCAAGTATAGTTCTCACTTAACTGTGGACAAACAAATACAGGATAAAGATACATGTACCATAGTCTGCTGAAATGACAAATTCATATAAAATCAATGTGACAGAGGCTGTCAGGCATAAAAGTACAATACATAGAACGCAAGCTCTGAAATCTTGTTCACGTTTGTGTTTAGAATCATGTTGATGTCAAAAAGCTATTCTTTCTTACGTGTCATAAACAAACTGGCCGTCACAAAAAAATGTCATTCCTTAGAAAAGGTATTGTACAGTATGACAAAAGCTTGAAAATGTCTAAAATCATATATTATGTTATAGTTCAATTTTTTAAGATTTATTTTTGTCGTTTTTGCCTTTATTTGTACAGTTTTAGTGAGAGAGAGGACAGGAAAAGGACCAAGACACGGGAATCGAACCGGGGCACCTACTCGTTTTTTAAACCTGTTCAGTGTTTTCTTCGGTGTGTACGTACATCTGAACTAACCGTAATATCTCGGACAGCTTCATTTTCTTTTGCATCAAATATGACATGTGGTCTATGAACCCAGCTTCCTCCACTACTATGATCTGAGTTTTTTTTCTGAGATAACAGATGTGTAAAATAGATGGTCTTGACCAAACATTAGCCGTAATTCCACATTCCCTGAGTTCTGAATCATGTGTAGTGTCAAAATGAGTCAGAGAGGTAAAGTTTGTATATATCTCGAGTGACTCACCCTTCTGTGAGGTGCAGAGAGAACCTCAGCGCTGTCACTCAAGTACTTGGCCTCTCCCTCTGTGTAGCTCCTCCTGTTCAAGCCCCGCCTCCAGAGGGGCTGGCAGCCCATCTCCGTTTCTGTGCAGGTGAAAAGTTGCATCGATCATTAATGCATATTTCTCGCCACAAGAGGAAAATAACTATTATGATGTGGTGAGCTGTATCTGTGATCTCTGACCCTTTGCACACTGATGGGTGTGGTGTGATTTATGAAACATTAGCTGATACATTAACTCCAGTTTCCTGCTCCCCAAGAATTCCTAAATCCCTGAGATATGTTTTTTCTTATTATGTGGAATACCAGAAATTCCACCTATTGCTGAAGTATTAATTTCCCATTTCCCCACGGACTAATGTTTTGTCGCCCGCCCGGCTGATGGAATGTGAGATGGGAGGAAAAAAGACAAGAGTAATACGCCTTTAGTGCGGCACGGGTGGATAACGCAAGTTTCTATGTGACTCAAGAGGTTATGTGGGGTGTGACGACTGTCATTTTGACTAATTATTTTCGTTAGATTACGTAATCATAATTTATTCCGTCATCAAACTAATGCGGTAGTTAAAAAGCTCATGTATAGTTTTTCTTTAGGGTCAGCAGTATACACAGATACATCTCAGCTCCAGGTGTGTTTGCACACTGACCTCTCGTCGGCGCCCTGAGGGGGATGCGCGTGACCTCAGGGATTGTGCTGAGGTCGGACAGAGTGCTGCTTGACGCCGTCAGGCTGTGGTGGTCACTGCGAAAGTGTCTCTTTAGTTCCTGGAAAGCCAGACCGGCTGCTCCACAGCTACATTGCTGCAGAAAAAAGTCCTGAAACAGAGACGGAATAGAGTTGAGAATAAAGCAAGCGCTCTGAATTTGTTTGTTATTCATTGTTTTGGTTTGTTTTCATGAATGTGTGCATGGATAAATTGTACTTTTGCGAAAGACTGTTTTGTCTAAGTCTTCAAAACATAGCCCTTTAAAAAAGTAAAGTGACCTATTGGGACAGAGATGGCTAAAATAGTTTACTTTATGAAGTCTAAATGTGTTGATGTTCACGCCCATGGGTCAGGGCAAGACCTATGATATCACATACTTGGCCTGTTGAATAGACATCTGTTTCAGATTTGTGCGAGTTCAAATCCTTCAAACAAGTGCATTGATGACAAAGGGAAAGCAAAACTATTTTAATCGAATTGAAGTGCTTGTGTTAATATTTTGTTAAGGGCTGCTGATTTGTAAATGTTTTTGTTAAACCCCTGAAGCGAGTAAATTCCCAATCCCTTGTAGTCTGATGTTATGATTATTGTATGTCATAGTTCATAATTCATCTAAATGTGATCTAGAGTATTTCACTCTCAACCATAAAAGCACGAAAACACACCAGAATGACCACAAATCGCTTTTCCTATGGGAAAAATCTGGATCTCTGTCACTATTTTAGGCAGCTCCTAATGTCTTTTACATCATCACATGAATCTGCTCACGCTCAAATCCGCTTTTGTCCTTTCTACCAATTATTCTTGATGCTTTAGACTGGCCTGCCAAATGGATTTACAGTGTAGATATGAATTGGCATTTTGGAGAGTGTGTATTACAAATACTACTGTAGATAAAACCCGGTGCTCATTTTTCAGAGATCAGTCAGCCTGTGAAATTCAGAGGGCAGTTTTTCTTACAATGTTAATGCCAGTCAGACTGATAAGGTGTATCCTGAATCTCTGTTTATTCAAGATTATCCTCTTAAGTGGTGGATTTACAGCTGTATTTGCATTGTAAACACTGTTAGATTGATGAGGTGAAGATGTTTTTTCTGAGGATTTGATTGACTGTTGTTGACACTTGGGCTTTACTGTCCTCTATTGATTTGAACGTGGGGTCACTGATTCCGCTGAAGGTATATCCATCCTAAAGATTCATTGTTAAAAACGATTATTTTTCAGAATTTCTTTTTTATTTTGAAATACAGCCTAATGCAAATTTACAAGAAATACGTTAGTTTACCGTTTATTTCTGCGGTGTTTATTTTCCAGCTCCAAAAAAAGGTTGTTTTTTAACAAGATTTCTTTTTTACAGTTAACTTTTGAAATACGGTCAAAACTATAAAATTAAAGAAAAAGACAACGCATTTACACGAAAAATGGGGAAAACAATTTTATATATATCTTATATCCTGTAGTTTTACAGGAACACAATTATTTTACGGTATATTTCTGTTTTTCCAGTTTACAGAAAATTTCTGTTTTATTTACGGAATAGTTTTTACAGTGTTGCTGATGTTGTTGAAAATGACATGCAATGCCCTATGGATGACCGTCTGATCATGCTGAATACAGGCTTTGTGTTGAAAGACTAAATCTGCATATTATTTTAACTTGCCCTGCATAAGATATTTAAATGCTTAAAAAGCTTTTTACAATTAAAGCAGTGGAATGAATTCATGTTAAATGTTTCATAAACAAAAGCAACAGAACTGCTGTATTGTTATATCCATCATGGTTGATGAGACGAGAGATCAGATTGTTGGAATAACAAGAACAACCGTAGACACTACAATGGTGATATGTACATATTATATGGGTGCTGAATGCTTTTTAATGAGTACAGATGAAAGTGTGCTTTTAAGGTTTAGAGGGGGGTGACCAGTGAGACAGTTTGGTCTATTATGGTGGAGACTGGGACGTGTTTCAGCGGAGTTCCCCTGCTTTTTGATGTGTATAACAACACGTTGCTGCCTGTTGCTCTGTCTCCAAAAACACACATCCAAGCGACAGAGTCAGAAAATGTTTTTAACCTATCAAGTCTGTTAATATTTTTCTAAATAAAAGCTCTGTCCGTTTCACTGTATAAATAAAGTGTTTAAAAGATATATACCTCATGAGTTGATCATTGAGGTATCGATTCTTAAATAGATTCATTTAAAAGTCCATAAGAATTGTTTGTTCGTGTGTGAATCAGACAGTACAGGTGGCTGTCGTGTACAACCCATGAGAACAACAGATCAGAAAGATATTTTTTTGTTTGTCTTTCTACTGTTTTTCAGAAGTTAAACTGAATATTTCATAGAAACACATTTACAGTAGTTCTTATTGAAGTGTTTGTTCTCTGAGTTCTCCAAATGCTTCTCTTTTTCTCTTGGATTCTTTGATGACTTTGAAGCGCAGGCCCCCACCGAGCTCACTCACTGTGACGGTGGAAGGCTTTTCCGGCCCCAGGGCTCGTCCTGACAGAGCCAGTTTAGAGCCGACTGTCTGAAAAACCGTGAACCCAACTGCTCGCATTCAGAATGCAGAGGTCAGGAAGATCGTCTACACAATATACTGACACAAGCCTTCAGGCGGTAAGCAGAGAGGGGACAGGACTGAATGGTGTAAACAGTTCGGTGTTATGTTTCTAAATCAATAACGTTATGTAAATCCCAATGAAAAACAAAGAAAAAACATTCTCAAGAAACATGCACAACTTAAAGGAGCAATGTGGAGATTTTAGTAGCCTCTAGCGGTGAGGTTGTAAATTGCAACCAACGGCTCACTCCATCCCTCCCCCTGTCCTTTTGAAGCACTACGGTGGCTGACACAGGACTAAGATGTCGTCACATTTTCACTTCTTTGCTGAAGGAGACAACGTATTTATGAAACACGGTCTGTAGAGCAGTTTGGTCGGTTTAGGGCTGCTGTAGAAACAACATTGTGAATTCCATGCAATGGGACCCGCGTTGTATGCTGATAGAAATAGCTCATTCTAAGATAGTAAAAACATAACGCTTCCTTATGAAAGGTCTTTATACACCTCTGAAGACATAGTTATGTATATTATATTGCTTTTGCCGTCAATAAACCCTCCAAAAATGACACACTGTACCTTTAAAAAACTGAAATGTTAGTTTTTTCCCTGGCTTGAAGTTTACTGATTTATATTTGGGCATATTTTAGTAGATAACTCTGTTAGGATCTTTAAGACTTTCATTTGACCATTTTCGTTTAGCAAATCAGCTATATTTGTTTTAGTTTGGGGAGTATCAAAACAAGTGTGACTTTCCAACCGTCCTTTTATTAAACAAAACATATTTTACGCCTGAGAGAATTTTGTCAGTAAACCATTAAACAAAAAGGAAAATACTTTTGTCCTGGGTATGTCAACATGAGATAGATAAATAAAAACAAACGAAATCCATGTGAGGGGACATCAGGTCCTTTGAAACCATCTGTGTATGGGTGACAAGGGTCTGAACTCGGCAGCTCTGTTTATGAAACACTCTTTTATCTATCCTCATCAACCGCCCCGGTAACCCATCAAAAACAGCTGGATTTACAGAGAGATGCTATGAGACAATAATCCTTTGCTCAAGGCATCGACATGAAGTTTGACCCACAGCATATCAGTGCTTGTCATTTCTCAGGCCCACAACGACAGCCGACTTCTTCAGGGTGAGAAGTACAGTATATGGTGTGGTCACGTGGGTTGGGTTTTAAAAGACACATGTTCTGCAATGTAATAATAGCGGATGATTGATCGTACCTCTTTAGTCTTGATCACACTGCCTTCCTTTTGCAGGCCACAGATCTGTCTCTGTAATCTGAGGTTGTGTTCCTGTAGCTGCCCGATCTTCTCTATGAGCTGGCAGATGTGCTCCAGGTACCCCAGTCCAGACCCTAGTGGATTGGATTGATTTGCCTGGTTTACCTGTTGTCAAAACAATACAGAGATTTCAACATTTTTATCATTTTGTATAATAACTGATAAACCACATAGTTGGTCTTTACCCTTTACATAGTTCTGTGTGCATTTTCACTTTAAGCTCCATAACAGAGCATGCCGTTCGTGTTCAGCTGTTACATTGCCTTACATCGTCTACATTTGAATTATAGAAAACAATAATGAAAGTTATAAACACATTCGAACTGGTCCCTAGTACTGCACTCCTGGGAAAAAACACCCCACCCTTCTTTGAACAATAGGGTAGGTGCTATAATAAGGTTTTACCAAACATGTTCTATGTTCACCATAGGGGGTTAACCAACTTTTGTTTAACAAGTAAATAAGAGCAGTGTGAACTCCATCCTATTGTTTGAAGGCAAGTGTCTCATTTAAGGTGCTAATGATTTCACAGCAAAGTCACTCATTCCAACTGCCTTTATGTGTTTAGGTGAACCAGCAAAGAGATCGACTCAAACTGATGATGGAAGCACCCAGGTATTTCTTTATCCCAGAGGAATTCTTAATGGGCTTTAAAACAAATAAGATGGATAAGCGCTAGAATGATTGCCAAACACAGTTTGTACTGGTTCTCTGGGAAAAAAGGTGCATTTTAAGATATGAGAGAGAGTACATCATTCACAATTTTACGCAGAGACTGTGTGGTGTACTGTGTCTGAGACATAAAGTGGGGTTCAATTGTCAAAAAGACTTACAGCTTTAGTGGAAAATCTGAAATCTGTTAGCAAAGAACTGTAAATGTCATTCATTTGCATTTTTGTTAAGTGACTTAATATGGTGTATAGAATTTAAGTCAAACCCGCAGGTTCAAATGAAGTTTAAGGCAAACTAAATATAATAATGCTGCTGTGCCATTGGTCAGCTTTTAAGATGTAAATTATTGGTGGGAAAAGCGTTAGGTCCTATTGTTTGTTTGTTGACTCATTTTTCCATCACCGCCTGTAAAGATGCACATGCTCACGTTCTGCAGCAAATTTGACAACAAAAAGGAAATTTTGAACAAATATTTATGCAATCATCAACATTCCAAAAAGCGACCCAACAAAAGCAGGATGTGAGTTCAGGTCTCAGGCTTTTTCCCCCCAAAGCTTTTCCGTGCCATTTGCGTCCAGTCCCAACGCCTAACGTTAACGGAAACAGAAGCCAAACAATAGAGAACATGACAAAGAGCTGAAATACTAGGACTTGACATCATCACTTCCTTTGAAGGAGTGTGAGATCCTCAGCAAGTCATCATTTTGCTGCCTTGACCATGAACTTTTCTCAAAACTCTAAAAAGTAGCAATGCTTTTAAGGAAATGTGATCCATTGGTATTACATTTCTCCCTGTGTGCCATTAATAATGTCAAGTGTTTGTGTCAGAATTTAGTTTAAATGCCATAATTTGTTTATTTAATTATATTATATTTGGGCTATATTTCTAGGTGTTATAAAGATTTTTTGCAGCTTAACATAAATTGAGACAATGCTGTGCAAAGCTCACCAAAAAGCTGTATTTGCCTTAAGTCCAGTAGTCGGCCCCGAGTTAGACTTGGTACATAATTTAGACTTGGTACAAATTTCAGGATCTGAACTTTATAAAATATTTGTATAGCTCAATCTAATAATAATATTTCACTGAATACAAATATTAATACTAGTAAATATTAATTAAAAGCAGTTTGCTGTTCTCAAAACTAGTGAAAGTTAGTTTGGCTCTTTAAAGAATATTGTCTACAATGTGTCAATGAAAGAGTTAATAATTAAAGGTGACGCACAACAGGCCACGTAAAAGAAGTTCTCTGTAATGGGCTCTATGCACGCGTGACTTCCCCTTTTCCGAGGGAAGAACCCTCACAGTTTCCGGTTAGGGAGACTTAAAGCAGAGAGAAATGGGAAAATTTAAAATATTTAAATTTAGCAGATGCTGTACATTACGGCATACCGCAGTGGTATATAGAAGCGGGTTTCTTCCATATTTTAATGTTATAATGACATGTAAAGTATAATTTCAAATACAGTAGAACATACATTACTTCTATATACCACTGCGGTATACCACTTAACTATTTTCTCAGTTTCCCATTTCTCTCTACTTTAAGTTTCCCCAGCCAGAAACTGCCTCAGGTTCTTCTTGTGAAACGCAGAAGTCACGTTTGCTTACGCATGCTATTCTAAGCTTTTATTTATAAATGTAGAAACATGACCGATGTTATCACCTCAGGATCCCAAGTGACCCAGGAGAAGGGAAGACAGAAAGGTTTGGTAAAGCCCCACTCCTTTCCTCCTCACATCCCCCACACAGAGAAGAATCTGCTGCGCTCACGTACTATTCTGCTCAGGTTTAGAAATCATTTTTAGTTGCGTCTTTTGAATCACAGAGGTCATTTTCCTGAAAGCTGGTGCTTGATGTGAACAATATACATTGAGCAGCATAATCTTAATGTCCTCATCAAGATACATGTACATTATTCTCAAATGTTTTGTTTGAAGTCTGTTTAATTGACGGTGTGTCGTGTGGATGGAGTTTAGTTCTCTCTCTGCTGTGAGAATGTGCTTTTTTAACCACACACCGAAGTTCAAAGCAATCTGGAGAAAACAATCGTGCATATGCCTTTGGCTTGGATTCCAGGAAAAATATTTTTCTAATTACATAAGCCCTGCGTTACCAAATATGAGGAAAGACATTATAAACCCCTTCAAGGGCGTCTGTGAAAATAATCAGTTTTATTGGAAATGTGTTAGCGAGTCTGTTGTAAAGCAATACTTTTCTAAACATGACATCATTGGAAAGGAATGAGGAACCAGGTGCGAGGGGTGCGCGAAGATATAGGGTGTATGATTTTCATAAGCATAACTCTGACCGAAATCATTGAAGAATTCGGCAGTCCTTCAGATAAAGAAGTCCATTTGATGAATATTGTCTGAATAATGTGTTATTAGAGATTTATGACATCATGGTACTAAAGTTAACATTTTACAGCCATTTCACAATATGTATTAGTATCTTAGTAAAAAACTAGGGCAATTAAGATCATTATTTTATTTTATATAGTTGAATATAACATACGTACGATCTTATTCATACGTTCTTGTGCGATTTTCACTCCAGTGATGGTTAGGTAAGGGTGGAGCTAGGTGGGCTTCGGTATTGCTTTTTTACAACAGTTGTACGTTTTTATACGAATTCATGCGAATTAGACACTCCATAAAATGAATTCCTGTGAGATCACCCTAGATCGAAGATCCAAGTTCACGCTTTCTTTTTCCTTCACAAAGAGGAGCTTGTGTTGACACATCCATTCCATTTTCATGAAAAGCGACATTACATTTTCATTAATCATAATGGATATTATAAGCCCACATTCTAAAGCAAAGGACTAATATTGTTGGTCGATATAATGTGTCACAAAACAAGTGCGTGTTTATCCAAGGGTGTCCTGCTAAGCTGAGAAGATATGTGTGGATATATTATGTTTTTCTACGTATCTTAAAAACGTGTCAGGAGCAATTATGTCACATTTCAGGGCGTTGGTCAGAAGTTTGAGGTTGGGTAAGGCGCACGCAGCAATGATCTCCATGCCTCATCCATCATGAGATTAAAGCCTCACACTAGCGCATTGGAAATGTTCGCATTGTGGATGTTTATGTGCTACAGCTGAGGAATTCAACCCAGTTGAAGACTTCATGGCGGTGGAATGGGGGGGACAGTTTTTAGGGCAATTCAATTCTCTTTGTTCCACGCTGACGCTATATTTCTCTCCATGCATTATGCATCTGTCGATAAAACTCGAAAATGCTTTAAATCCCAGGAATCTGTTTGAAATGTTGTCTATACACATATTAATCCATTCTGCATAATTGAACATTTTCCCCATAAAATGGGTGCAGCGAATGCGCAGACGTCCGCAGATTCCATATGTGCCTGCGCATCAATCAGTCTATTATGATTGGCGTACACCTGCCGTACATTACTCTTCACTGTAGCTCTGTGTCCTCCCAACCCTCATAAGCTGGAAACAAATCAGATTAGAACTGAGAAGTAAAAGAGGGCCCTTTGAAGTTGCCATGTTTGAAGCGGATGGGAAAAAAACTTACGCTGGCTTTTCAATATCCTCTTCCTCAGTCCACAGAGCTCCATTTAACAGGCCAGGGAATCAGCTTATTAGCTGTGGTGACAGGTAATGATGAAGGCCGAGTTTACAACCCTGACGACCTGTCATCGCAACCCCCATAAAGTAGATCATTCGTCCAAAAAATGGCAACTAGAAGACCCAGCCGCTATCAAAGAGGCATTATTTGGGTAAATATGTGAGTAATTTGAGCTATTTGACACCTGTTTGATGCATCCATGTAGGCATGGCCCACGGAGGCACATGGCCCAGATGAGAGAGGCATTGGCTGTACCAGCTGTAATCATCACAGCCATCTTCGCAGTCTCTCAACACAGATGAACAGGTGCTGTGTGATGTGCCAGCCGCTTTAAAAGGACCGAGATGTTTAGCACACCATACAGTAGATGCTCTCTGTACTGTAACATTGACCAAACATACAGTTCTGTGTGTTATTAGAAACATCACCCATAAACCGTACTAATTGGGAAGGTGTGCACTACATTGTCAAGAGGACAACACTTTTTCTTTTTGCTGAGAGAAATTTTGCACGGCGAAAGGCTTTTTCCTGTTTTTTCTTTTTGGTCATAGTATGCATTGCTCGCCGTCATTATGGTTAATGAGAGAGGATGTTAAAGTACCCCTAAACTGTACACATTTCAGCATGACAGCATTCTGGGGTGTATCTCAAACACCTTAAATTCACAGCCCGTGCTTGAGTTTGCTGAAGTTTCAAATACTTAGAATGTCTGGACACAATTAAGACAAATGATAAACAAAATTCTGAACATTACAATGTTTGCAAATTCCAGCAGCTGTTTTCTAATGTTTTCCATTTCTTGATTATCTTGTGATTAGCAGTCATAAACAGTCATTGTGAACGTGATTGGTGGTCTGACAAACATCTTCATTTCACAGAGGCTTACAGAGACACTCATTCTTATTGTTTTTTTGAAATACACTTATTCTTATCATTTGTTCAAATCATTAAAAACATGTTTTACCATTTTTGTCTTGTTTTGTCTAGTACAAAACGATTTAAAAATACATTTTAAAATAGAAAAAAAAAGGAATTTTTTTTGCATTGTGTCTGATGAGTTTTCTTTCAACGTATTTTAAAAAACACAAAATATTGCAGCCTATAAATGCTTTCTTATTGCAGTAAAATAATTAAATACCCCTGACCATGAGTATGAACTTCCTGTTTGATCAAATTTAAGTGTTTGCAATAAAGCTGACCATATTTGATTATGAAAGCAGATGTAACAACATGACATCAGGTAAATAACAATAAAAGATGTGTAAACTGTTCTGACCTCACTTAGCCTGCAGCATTCCTCCATGTACTCATCCAGACTGTCACTAGTTGTACTTTTCCTCAAAGGCTGATGTTGAAATTCAGGTCCAGCATTTCCATCATACTCTTCTACAGTTCCCTTTGTGTCTTCAACCATAGCAGTCTCTGTTATGTCCTCTTGTGCTTCTGTGATCTCTATGTCATCCTTGCAGTTTTCCCTGGTGTTCCTCAAGGTTCTGTCCTCAGTCCTCTTTGAATTTGCTGTGATGTCCATTAAATCAACATTCACATCCTCGATTATGTCTTCAAGAATGGCAAAAGTATCTTGTTCAGCACATTGACAAGAAGTTTGTGCAATTTCCAAAGAGTCCAATGTTTCTTCAAGAGCACTGTTGCTGGGTACAGAGTTTAGATTACCATAGTCACATGAAGACTCTCTACTGTGGACGACAAAGCTTTGCTCTGAACCTGTAGGGGTGGATGGAGATGTTGCTCCGCTAGTCATCTCTACCCCAGAGTCCTCAGATTCAAATTTATACAATCTTGGGAGTTCAGAATCTGTAAAAATTGTGGAAAGGTAGTCTGTTTTTGATTCAGGTATGGTTGGCTCAGGAGCAGCACTGTGGACAGAGATCACCTCATCAACCTGAAGAGACTCTGTGTTATCTTGCTCAGACATTGAAATGGAGATGGCCGATATGGAATCCTCCACGTTTAGGATTTTCTCAGGGAAGTTGTTGAGGAACTTCATCTTTGTCAGTACGACCTCATTCTCTAGAACCATGTCCCCTTTACCTGGAAAACAAATGAAAAGAAAACAACTTATGAATGATGCTGGCGATTTGCCAAATAGATTTTTAACATCTGTTAAAATGAGAAAAACTATAAATGTTGAAAAAACTGCTAAATATCCACTGCTGTTGTGTATATCATGTAATTCATGCAGTCTTATAATCTTTACGTTAAAAGCATTGGTATGTGAAAAATTCTCTTTTATGTAATAGAGATGAGGGTGAAACCACGTTTTACCATAGTATAGCTCTCATAATTTAAATTATATTAAAAGTGCTTATATGCAGACATGCTTCTCTCTGCTGACAGAGGAAAGCTTATCTCAGACTATAAAGCATTCTTCAGCATCAGTCATCCACAAAGAGCTCATAGCACAGTAATATAGTTCTGTCCCACTCTGAACTTTGATGTGTATATTCACTCCGCCATTAAAGGACTCAGTCACATGCCATACATCTTCTTGTTTAGTATTGGAATTCTTATACAACTGTCAGTCATTTCTTACTGTTTCAAGTCTGCTTGCCTCTATTATATTCACACACAGTATTACAACAAAAAATGTGATGGTGTTTTCCATATTGCGATGTGTATCTGAGTGAAACGGCTTTAACAGCTCTGGGAGTGAGAACATTTTTTAGGCCATGATTTCGTTCTTATGGAATTGATTGCACGGTTTATATAATTTATTAAAATAAGTTTACAATTAAAACAATTGTGTTAATTAAAATCAAATAACATTTTGACCTTAATACAAATTGAAAATCTTAATGTAAATGAAAAATATTGCCTTAACGGAAAATAAGTAAACTGAAATAAGTTTGAGATACCAAAATTGTTCAATAAAAAATGTATAAAATAAAAAATCTACTGAAACTCAAATGGAAATAATATTGTAACTTATATAGCAATATAACAAATAAGCAAATAAATAATAAAATGACAAAGGACAAAACAAAATTGCTTAAAATGAAATTCAAAATATTGACAATAAAACTACTATAAATAGAAAACAAAACTATAATAACTCTGATTGATTAAACTGTTGGAAATTTTATAGATGACAAATAAAAAATAACCAGTAGTTTATCATTAATTAAAAATTCCAATAAAAAAGTTTTGATTTCATGTGACTGTTTATTGGCTATATAGAAGCTGCGAAGTAGGGCTTTTTAATGTGTTCTGCCCCTACTTCCTGTTTCAACAGGAAGTACACCAACACAGGTAGAAATAGAGTGTTCATGGCCCCATTTAATGTTGTCTTCAAAGCAGATTACTATGGCCGTAATTATGGTCCATTATTATGGGCATCTTTTATCAGATCTCCTTTTTTCTTTATGATTATGGTCTCGTGATTAACAATGTTAAACATTAACTTGATGGCAGGAAGACGTGTGAAGAGAAGCTGGGTGGGAATAATTATGACAGATGATTCACAGGAAGTATTGTGGCATTCTGAATGTGTTAGGAAGGAAATGCTTTACTGATAAAATATTTGAAGTTTTCTCAACACTTTTAGCTTTGAGTTTTCCAGAACTGTCACACTGATACAATGTAAATTTAGATATCATATACTGAGGTATCGAGTCCTTGAAAATTATAAAAATAATAGCGAGTTCACGTGTTTCCAGCTCTCTCATAGGTCAAAACAAGTTGCTTTTTGTATCGCTTTGAACAATAAGCAACCATCTGAAGCCCACCAGTATTCTGTGAGAAAGAATCTATTATGATAGCTTTGTTTTTTTCAGATTGGATAGCGACTGTGAAAACAGTGATAGCATTTCAATGATGTAGGGTCATACAAACTGTGCTGCTGGCCCGGGTTTCTTCCCATTCAAAACAGTGACTGTGTTTTTGTGCCTGTCCATTCTCACAGGCTCTGCTGTCATAAACAACCCGTGTGTACACAACACCTGGCTCTACCGCAAATAATAATTTCATGAAATATGTTATTTTGACCGAGAACATCTATGTTGCCTTATGCCATGCTGAAGTTTCAAATACTTAGAACCACAACAGTGTTTGAGCAATCACGCTGATGTTTCCGACACACAATACTTTACCTGAGTAAAGAATGTGCAAGTACCTAGAAGACCACACCTCACTCCTTTTACAATCGGGAGAATGAACCTTTATACCTGTCACTTAACTGTGTGGAATTGGTAGGCCTATCTCTATTTTGCTGGCTAATTTATTAATATTACATTTTATTTTATTTTTAGCTCCACATTTAACATTTCAGATCTTATTATGAGCTCAGATCTTAGAGGAGTAGTCTATGAACAAATCGCCTCAGATCTTTCCCAAGTGTAGACAGCTATGTACAACCATCAAATCCCAGCATTTACAAAAAGCCTGTAAAAATGCAACTGGGGCGCCAGAAATAAAACTATAAAACTTGTAAATTTGTGTTTATTATAATTTGAAATAAAATGATAAAATATTCATATTAAAATATTATAATTGTACGTTTTTTTTACCATATTTTCAAAGATAAACTGTAAAAAATCCTGTAAAAAAATGAAATTTTCCAGCAGCTAAGGTTGCCAGATATAAACGGTTAAATAAAAGTTTGTACAAGTTTTAATTAAAATTAAGTTTACATTTTTTTAATTTACAGTCTTTTACAGTAATTTTATGTTTTTGACTGTGTTTTAAAAACAGTACATTTACATAAAATTACAGTTTTTCAACATCATACATGTTTAAAAAATAACAGACGTCTTTTTTACAGTGTAGAGTAATCTGTGTGTTCTGCATGAGGCCCAGTTTAGCTAATTTACTATAAAGGTCAATTAGACCGGCCCATTGGGTCAGCTTATTTCACACACTGGCGCTCTCCAGCCAAAACCACAGAACTGCTGAATGTGGGACATTTTTGATGCCACTCAGTAGGGAGCAAGTAGTCAGCATCCAAATCCCCCAATGTTTTCAATTAACGTCCCCGAGACGTGGCTACTTGTAAAGAGAGATCAAAAAGCCCTCGGCCAGCCCCTGGCAGCCAGGAATGTAAGTAATGCTAAGGTCTTTCATACTGCGGAGTATAATGCATTCATAATAAAAGCGAGAAGTTCACTGTTGGCTGGACTCAAGAGCCACATAGTTTTAGTCCTTATCTTGCTGTAATATCCGCTGAGGAGTTAGTTCAGGTGTAAAAGACACATTTAACGTTGTAAGAGTATATGTACATGCTCTTTAGATGTGGCTTTTTGCTTGTTTTCTCATTTTCCACCTGTGAAGCAACAACCACGTCCAACCTGCAGCAATGCTTTACTTCTAGAAGAAGCAGAGGAGAATGTTTTTCTCTGTGTGCAACTGGCAAGTGTCTCACATTTTTGAGCTGATAAAATACTCTGTTCACATTCAAGAATTCTAGTATCGCCTGCCGCCGTCATATTTACGGCTGCGTAGATAGAACCACTGATATGTCCCAGATGGATCTTGCAGCTCGATGTTTTCAAGTGATGTCTAATAAATGTGTCACTTAAAGAATTTCTGTGAGACCTCAAACATGTTTTGTCAATTATCTTTCTTGGAACTGCAGTTACCAAATGTTGCTGCTATTCGTCTTGCCATCAAGAAAGTGAGAATTGTCAAAGGGCCATTGATAGAAACATTCGAGAGGATACAATGTGAAGAATTCACTAGATGAAAACATGTTTACTCCATCTGTCCTCACACCCTCATGTTTAGCACATTTGAACGCTGCCGTATTTGTGAGTGCTTCAGTGACACTAAATTCTTTAATTCTTCAATGTTAAATTATCAGTTACACTGACATGAATTGTCAGTATTTCTATGGTAAGGGTATGCTGAGCGTCAACTTATTGCAACTTGTTTGGAGGGAATGTTCTCATTAGAAAGCATTTTATTGAAGGCAAATTTTGTATGTTATCAATGTTTTGGTGTGTTTTCCAGAAAGAGAACTGTCTGTCAATGTTTAATGAGTTTTAGGAGTGCACCAGCATATCTGTGACCTCAAAGCTTTCAAAATTTGACCTAAAATCCACTAAAGTTGGATTTGGGTTTTAATAATAAGCTCTCTGAAACTATTGTCTGTATGGAAAAAAAACTCTGTTTAGCCCCTCATAACCCTAACACTAAATCATTGAAAACCCAGATCTAGATAATCAACACTTTTTCAAGTAAGGTGCAAGTAGGTATAGCATGCTTGATGATATTATTAGAGGATGCTGAAGAACATGCTGTTGCCTGCAGACACAGTCTTTGTGCTCCTGGGTGGAGAGGTCACAGGCAGACCTCTGCTATTTTTACAGCCAGGAGAATGTCAGAACCCTGTTAGCACTTGGGTGGGCAGACTGAGTGACCCCGGGGGCATATAGTATGCACCGATACCCCTACCTTGTTTCCATATATGGACTGTTTTAACACGCCATTAATTTCTTACAAGATAAATGCATTTGCATCCAAACAGATGATGTTCAAGGAACAGTTCACCCAAAAATGAAAATTCTGTCTTCATTTATTCACCCTCGAGTTGTTGCAAATCTGTATACATTTCTTTGTTCTGATAAACACAGAGAAATATATTCGGGGGAATGCTTATTACCAAACAGTTATTGGACCCCATTGACTCCCGTTGTAGGACAAATTGCTTTATAAAATGATTTGTTCTGTTGAACACAACCAAAGATATTTTGAAGAATGTAGGAATGCAAACAGTTCTGGGTAACTTTTGACTACCATTGTCAAATTCCTACTACGGTAGTCAATAGTGGTCAGGAACTGTTTGGATCTTTCTCAGAACAAAGTAAGTCAATGATGAGAGAATTTTAATTTTTGGGTGAACTGTCCCTTTAAATTGGATAACACTAAATGATTGATTCAAGTTTTTCAATTACTTAAAAGTGAAGTGATGCTTTCCAAGTCAATTACAATGACACATACTTGTGGTAAAGAGTTTGCAGTAAACATATGACTCATTTCGTACTGCTTGTGCCTTGGTGTATATGACATGACATCAATTTTAGTATCCATAAGGCAAGCAGCACTCATTTTTACTTTAGATTTTTGGAAAATTTACAGAATATATATCTTCAGAAAACATACAACTTTTTTTCCAAAAATCCACTTCAGTTTTGGAACTGGCAATTAAAATGTCTCAAAGGACCAGTTCACCCAAAATATGAAAGTTCTCATTCATGTCATTTCAGATGTATATATTATTTAGCTGAACACAAACAAAACATTTTGAAAAATAAGATTGATTCTTTTATTTTTTGGGGTGCGCTATCCTTTTAAAACGGTCGACCCAATTGGACACACCGGTGTTCAAAAATGAAGGCAAAATTCTTGAGTCTTTCTGGCTCAGTTGCTCAAGGAGGTGACAAAGGCCAGATGTCGGGTTTGATGAGGTGTGAAATACAGCCGTGCACCTTTTCTCCCCTCTTCCTAATCCCCAAAGCCGAAAGACATTTAGAGCCTCACACCTCCCCGTCTCTTTCACCACAGTGCCAGAACATTTTCTCTCCACTCTGTCGTCTTCCACCAGGCCAATGCTTTTGACCCTTGAGGAGTCTTTCCAGAAGCACATTATCAATGTGGTCTGAAAGGGCCGGTCTTTCATTATCTAACAGCGTTGGGATAAGACAAGAATGTGCGGGAGCAGTAACATCAGTCAAGCCTTCAGGCAAACTCACCCCGCGAGCCATGGGCACATTCTCACTCCTCTGTCTTCAGAACAGTCATCGGAAATTGTTGAACTTATTGTAATATATGATTTCTTCAACATTTTCTGCTGCTGGTCATAACACAGATGCTGAATTGTCAAAAGAGAGCCAAGAACCTTCTTCAGTGTCACAAACATTTACAACTGAGGGGTGATTTTTTATTGAGCAAATCTTCACGTCTCTTCAGCAAAACTTCAAATCTATATTACCTGAAACATACATCGGTGACTTCTCACCGGCTGACCTTACACAAGAAGAATTCAGCTCAGCGCGGCCGTGCCTGGTTTCAGTTATGAGTCACATATAATATAAGTCAAACAGAGGCGAGGAGCTTCGCTCGTGAAGCTGTCACCACTAAAATATTCACAGTGATATCTGCTGCTCGTGTTGGTTTCGCTTGAGGCTGGATCAGTTGATCACACCTGTTAAACACTCTCATCCTTTTGTCTTCATCATTGTAAGACACATACAACACTTTTAATGTCTAAACTGTCAGTAACCTGCTTATTAATCCAGTCTGTCAATATAAAAGATAAACAACATGAAAGACCTTTGGCTTCATGTGCTTTACAAGCTTCCAATTGGAAGCGGATATTACCCTTTTGAATAGCGGTTTTGATTCTCTGTTTTTTTTAAAGCATCTATGTGACATCAATGACTTTTTCAAATATCCAAAGGAGCATAGGGTGCTGCAGAAGAACCTGTGGATGCAACCTATTCTTTCGTCATTTCTTTCCATGGATAAATGATGTCCTTTAACAAAATGATATTTAGTGGAATCTTCATGTAAGAGCAAAAAAAAGAGACGGTGGCAGAGAGGGTAGGATAGACTTGTGGTCACATTGGTTACAATGTAATAAGAGTCTCTAGTGACTTAAGACAAAGCTTTCAAACATCTCATGAGAAAGGAAACTGAGAAACTAAGGAGTCCAAAAATCTTGTTTTAATGGCTAAGAAATATTGAGTTTTTTACATTGCATTTTAATTTAGGTTTTGCCAAATGATGATAAACTCTTACTAGCCAGATGTTGACCAGATATACAGGAACTATAGGTTACACTATCCCTGCTGTGATTTACACTATAAAGACAAAACAAATGCATGAAAGTCGATAAACTTCCACTCATTGGGTTCTGATGGGAATTTCTTGATAATAAAAACAAATCTGCCTTCGCTGCATGTTTTTTATATTGTCTATCAAAACACAACTTAATGTATATAAAGAGCTAGTTCACACAAAAAGTTCGAACATTCTTGTTGATGTCATTCCAAACCTAACTTTCTTTCTTCTGCAGAACACAAAAGAAGATATTTTGAAGACTGTTGGTTACCAAACAACATTGACCCCCGTGGACTTCCATTGTATGAACACAATGTCACTGTGACATTTCTCAAAATATCTTCTTTAGTGTTCCACAGAAGAAAGAGTCGTATACAGGTTTTGAACAACATGAGGGTGAATAAACAATGACAGAATTTTTATTTTCACATCAGCTCAACTTCACTTAAGAGACATCAGCCTAACTAAATCTTAAACACATGTACCTGTGCGACTGCTTTGATGAATGTTTTGAAGATAACCCTGTCTGTGTTCAAGCAAGCACATAACACCTCCGACTTCAAATTACAGGTTGCTATAAACCCTCGACGACACCTCAGCCAGACTAATGACTACCTGTGCCGCAAATCCAGGTGTTACACAGAGACGTCTGGAACAAGCAACATGACTCCATGCATCCAAACACACCAGCTTACCTTTTCTCCATGGGGCGAGAATGGCGAAGGACTTGTGCCAGCTGAACACCATGCTCGGTTTCCTCTTCTTAAGACTCATCTTGGACGTCCTCAGCTTCAGCCTTCAGTTATAAAAGTAACAAAATAACTCCTGTCTGGTTTATTCAAGCACACCTCATACCTAAGTGCTGAGCGATCTTCTTTCTCCTAAATGGAGTGTTTAATTGTTCCAGAAAGGTGCGCAGCTTGGTGGTGTATCCTGTTGTAACCATATTGCCAGAATAGAGCCTTACACAGAAGTGAACGTGAAAGGAGGTGACTGCTTGAGTGGTGTGCTGTCCTCTCTCTGAGGAGAATGAACAGGCCGCCTCCTGCAGTACCATCAGCAGCTGGAGGAGGGGGGACGGATCTCTACATGGAGGAAGGGAGGGAGGGGAAAGACTGAGGAGAAAATCTGTGTGTGTGTGAGAGAGAGTTGGAGAGATAGTGGGAGAAGTTGGAAAAAGTGTTTTGCAATCAAATGCCAGTGAATAGGATATCTTTAATTTCTTCTCAGAAGTCATTGCTTGAGGAATGCAGTTCATAATGTTGGCTTGACAAAAGCCAGCATACTAGTAGGCCTTTTGTGCAAAGTTTTGTTTTTTGGAGTGTTAAAGGGAACCCAGGGTATAGAGAGATGTATGGCTTAATACGTTGTAATAGCCTCACACTACTAGCATTTGTCATTAGAAACACATTAAATATTTTCATTTCTTTCAAAAATCTAAATGTAAAACTCATTTTAACCTAAGGAGGCCGCCATGTTCTTTTTCGATGATGTAAAATGGTTGCACGTACAGGCAGCCAAACTGAACACAGACACACTAATCAGTTCTTCAGTAAATATAAGGTGCTGTAGGATAAAAATAAATATATACATAATGCTAAAACAATAAAGAAAGAAAATAAAGACGCTAGTTTTTTTTTTTATAGCCCACATTTTAATATTGTTGGTCAGAAACAACACGAACATACATATTAATAACCAAAATCATTGCGAATTTAATATATGAACAATGTTTTTTGCCATTACAAAATGCATTTTATCCAGATTTTGACTTTTTGATGTTGATTTATCAACATCAGTAGCCTATTGTCTTCTCTCTCTAGGTCATTAGCTGACGTGGGCTAATATTCACGTGAGCTCTAATACAGAATAAATAACCAAACCGCAAGCATCTTATTTTTGTGTTTATCAGTATATTCTCGTAATGTATAAAGTATACAATAATGGTGGATGACGATGTCTTAAATAGTCTTAACTGTCTTAAAGACGGTAGTTTAAACCTATGATTCAATGCATGCTTACCTTGAACAAACGCTTACTGAACGCATTCTTCTTTTATGGCAGGCAGGCTAGTGTCCCTGTGTATATATATATATCTGATCTTATATTTGACGTCTCACATTTTACTGTTGTATATGGCAAACGTGTATGCTTCTTTGTAGCGTTAAGAGAACGGGTTTAGGTTGCAACCATTTGACGTCACGGATTTTGACGCAAAAAATGGCGGCCTCCGAGTAATAATTTTTGTGACAGTTACACTGTTATTTTATTTTACATTTATAAAGTCAATGCCATTGTTAATATATTGAGCCATACATCTCTCCATACCCAAGGTACCTTTTTAAAACGTAAAAAATAGTTAGTTGATAAAAACAGTCATCCGTCTGTTTTGACCAAGTTGGCTTTGTTTTTTTCTCACTGACTGGTTTCCTCAGAGCTGAAAATTTAAGAAGTAAAAATCTCAGAATTCCTGGACCTAAGGCTGGTTCACACTGTCCTAACAAAAAACGAATTTTATTGGATTAGCGTGTTATATCTGTTTGTTGGGTCAGTGTGAATATGCTTTGGGAATTTTTTTCATGTTTTCTATCCATATGAATCCATCAAGAAATTAATCTTTGGAAGATTTATTACACATTACGCGGTTTGTCGATTGATCTGATAAGTTTATAATTTAACTTCAAGATCAATTTTGTTCAATTGACATTACACATTAACTATATGAATCAAAAGTTTATATTTCACCATTATTACAGTAAAGTGCAAAAAGATGGAATTCATACACACCCACACACATTAGCTTTCTTGGCCACAATGACAGTCTTTCTACAGTTCAGATGTGGGAGTGAAAGAGAGTTTTGCAGTGCTAAATGAAGCGTTTCATTGTTCTGGGAAAAACACCACAGTAGTTTGCCACGTTAACCAGATTTAAAGTTTATTACAGCCTAAATATATCTGTGGAATAGCTTTGTTTTTGACACAATGCTGACATTTGATGCCATTCCTGCTCTTTGTGCTGTTTGGGTAAAAACAGGTGAGGACGTCGCATTAGGGGGTGATGGTGTGGTTAGAGATCTCGCCCTGGGCTAGAAGATGAAGCGTTCATGAGTAATTACCTCAAACATGCCTGGACAATGCTGAGGTCTCCTTACGCTGTCCCATTGTAAACCAAATGAAGATCATGTAAAGCCACTCGAGTTCCTTGGATTTGTAATGTCTGATGACTGCATAGTTGCCACCAGCTCACGTAAAATCTTTGTGATTCAACCATCGAACTCAAATCGACTTTTCACTTTTGTTGATGTTTCTTGTAGTTCCTGACCTAACACAGATCCAGAACAACTCTAATAAAACAAACATATTGCTTTTGTTTGAATAGAAACCAGCTTGAAGAAAGTCTCACTTGTCCTTGGTGGTTGCTTGAACTTTGGTGGCCATCCATGTGTTTTGGCTGATTGCTATATAGGATAAAAGAGAACATTGACTTTGTCATAAACAGTGCTTCACGTGGGAACGTCGTGCATGGGAACATCACAAGTCAGATGAGTTTCTAGGGAATCACACTGCAGAGCGAGATAGGATGTGCAATGATACGAGAAAGTTGGATGAATGTGTGTTTACTTGGGAACCTTCCATGTGATCTTTAGAGTGTCTTGTTGGTCTTGGATTCAGACAGCCTCTATCTCTTCAGATTGGATGCTGTGCATTTTGAATTATTATATAACTCTGACTTTGAAAAGCGTTGTTTGGGAGATATTGCGCTGTTGGGACCTTCATGGGTGTTTCACATAGTTTACAAAGGTTTATGGGGGGTATAGGAGTGTTCCTGTCTTAAGAGAAATAAGACATTTAAGTGGAAGGTTTCGACAGGCTCGTGACCTTATTACATCATCTATTTGCAGATTTGTAGTGCGGGGGAGTGAGTTCGCCCTAATGGAAACCAGAGAGCATGCAGGTGGGCCCCCTCTAACCCAGAAATACAGTAAGGCCTCAATAATCGGACTTACTTGTTATCCCATCTTAAGTGACCATTTAAATTTGAACAGAGTATTTCTCGACAGGTCATAAACTGCTTTTCAGTGCTACTCGCAATACTGTATAGCAAAAGAATGTGAACATATTCTCTTACATGATACTCGATACAAGAAATGCAACTCTCTTGACTTTTTGCAGATGTGGGCATGAAAAACTTTCAGCTGGAAGAATTAGAGGTTAATCATTTTCAGATCAGGGGCAGTGAGATATTATTTTTGTTGTATATTTTCACAAAAGTTATTGGTTTCACTTAACTTGATTCAATGAGTACACTGATTCATGAATATTAATTATTAAAAAAAATCACAAGGTGTTACACAGTATGATACAAAATACATTTTTTAATGTTTTAAAGGGAGTGAAAAGAGATGATATTGATGTCAGTTGTCAGTGAGTTAAATTAAGGAATGGTGAGATAATTTATGCCTTTAACCGTCCGATTCCCTGTACTGTAAAACCGCTTTGATACTAGTCAATTTGATACTATCAGGAAATAGCACAAGAAGAACCCAAGCGCAGGCAGCGATGCAAGAAACACTGAACTTTAATGATAAAACAAAACACGAACTTCAAACAAACACTTCCCACGAGGGGGACAAAATAAGAAAACTAGACTTACACCTAAATGACAGGAACAAGACTAACTAATAACACGGCATGAAACACGACCAAGAAATCCAAAGACACGGGCATGAACAACTTGGTAAACAAACAAAAAAATGAACGAGTACAGGACAGCAGACACAAGGGCATTAAATAGCGGAACTAACAAAGGATAATTAACAAGGGACAGGTGTTGGGAATGAAACAATGAAGGAGACTTAAACGAGAGAACGAGAGGGACGGGGCCATAGACGAGACCGGAGAGAGCATGTTATGTCATGATCACAATAACATGTCTCTCTCTCCACACAAAACAAGAGGTTCTGTCATGATTCTGCCACTAAATCAAGAAAAAGCAAGACAAGATGGGACAGAACCATGACAGATATTAAACGTTATAGACCGATTCATCGGACGTGGGCGCCTGACCCCCAGTTAACTTCCGGTTTGTGTTTGACTAGTGTGTAATAATATAACTATTTATATTTAATATTTAACTTTGACATGGTTGTGAATTTTTTGTTTTTAAATTAGCATTATTGTATGAGAAAAAAGTACAAATATTCCATGTTATGTATGTAATTTATGAGAACATAAAAACCACAAGACTATTAAA
This sequence comes from Triplophysa siluroides, assembly GCA_006030095.1. Classification (NCBI taxonomy): domain Eukaryota; kingdom Metazoa; phylum Chordata; class Actinopteri; order Cypriniformes; family Nemacheilidae; genus Triplophysa; species Triplophysa siluroides. The sequence goes on along the minus strand of VCII01000868.1, from coordinate 1,742,631 downwards.
TATCGTCTGTGTTCTTCCGAAACATTGTATGTCCAAATTCACAGTTGTTTTATGACTAAATACTGTGTTGTCAAAGTTGAAAAGCACCTTTTAATACTTTTTGTTGGTTAGATATTTACAAAACCCTGTGACAATTACAGACTAATTATAATGATTTAGGCAAAAAATAAAAAGAACAAAATATGAAGATACAAGGTTTCAACATACAAGTTACTACTTGACGTGTCAACTACCAATCTTCCGGATATACTGTCTTCTTTACATAATCTTTTACTTACAGTTGCATTAAATAGTTGTGGTCTTATACTATCTCAAATCTCTATCTAAATCTTTATCATCTTGTGGGAACTAGAAAGTAGTTTAACGTATAAAATTTCCATCGTTCTATTGAGAATTTAACATCTCAGGGAGCAAAACAAGCAAAGATGTTTATAAATGATTTGAGAGTTGTATATCTTGGCATATTTATTAAATAATACAGATTCACTGTAAGCAGAACCATGTGGGCCTCCAATAGTGCGAAGATCTGTTGAATGAATACTTTTGCTGATAATAACGCCATATCTGCATGGTTCAGATGTCGGAATTTATTATTTTGCATTACACGTTTCCTATTTTTCTAGCCCTCATATCAGATGGTTCGCTTTTTGGTATCCCTGTGGTATTGATAAAAATCAGAGCGATTCCTACAACCTTCAGCCACCAAGCCCCATGGCACCCTGTACTCATTGTGTTTGATATTCTGTCGCTTCATTTTAATTCAAAATGTCCTTGATGAGGTCAGACACAACCGTGTATTTTCAGCTTTTACAGCTGTGAAGCCGGACGGACCCCCCGTCACACCCCCAAACACAATTTTCCCTGAACTCCCCAAACGTTTACCCTAATCTCATTTCCTCAAACTGGCCCATACAACAAAGACATCAAATAAAAAAGCAGACATCATTTCCAAGTGGATTTTTCCAACATCTGCCAACATGCCCTCGAGTCAAAGAGGATGTGTTGTTGTTTCTGTTTTATTTCTTTATTATTTATTAATATATGTTGTAGGGTTGAAACATTTGTTTATGTGTGTATCCAATGGTCAGCCTAGTTTTAGGACACATGAGCTTGATATAAAAGAGAAGGGGATGTTGACTAATCCAAGAATAACCATATTAGGGGTAATTTACCTCCAGCAAACTTGCCACTTGAGTAATCAGTTTCTTGTTTTGATGTTTTTCCACTCTAAACACGTGACCTATCAGCATTTCCTCCGTCCCAAATCTGACACGATTACATTTGGCTTTTCCTGGATTTTAAAGGTGTTGACTTTACTGCAAAGCACTGTTTACATGGCAGAATCTGGGTCAGACTTGGGTGGGGGGTGGCACCCGCTCTGTTATCCATGACCTTAGTTATTAAATTATTCTTTGTGTTATTTTAAGCAGAACTGAGCACTTTTATTAACTTGACCAGCTGCTTTTCTGATGGTGTTGAATGGAAAAAAACATATTAGGCTAAAACGTTGACTGAAACCCTGCAGCACTGGAAAAAAAACTGCAAAACATGTTTTTCTTGTACATTTGCAGCCTTTTCTGTAATTTGACGCTTTTTGACAATATTTTAAAAATACGGGAAAATCTGTAAATTGTTTTTTTACAGTGTATGTTAATGCATTATATGACATCAAATTACATTAATATCTACCTAAATCATAATACAATTAAAAGAAGAAAAAAGTACAAAAGAAAAGTACATGACATCAAACCTGGCACAATATACTATAAAGCAAATGGATAACCACCCAAACATATGCTCTATAAAAAATGCACTGTATCCACTAAAAAAAACATACAAAAGTGATGTTGTTCTGTGATTAAAATGTGGTAAACAAAAAACAAAATTACAAACATCTGCGTTCATCAGTGTTAAGTACGTTGAAACAGCAGATGACAGAAAAAGAAGACAAAACATCTGTTTTGCCAGTCAACAAACAAGAGATGTTTTAGTAGTATAAATATCTCTTGTATACTGAAATTCCCCTGCTGTTGTCCAAGCACGTTCACATCATGACTTCATCACACCTGTGTGATGTTTGTACCTCCTCAAGAATGAATCCTACACTTTGTCATTTGATCTTTAAAGAAGCGAATAAACCAATAAACCTATATTTATCCTGGGCGAGAGGATGATTTATGGATGATTTATGACGAGAACAGAAAACCTTGAAGTGTTTGCAACCAAGAGACAGACGAGTTTCCACATGTGAGCTTCTGTCTGGATTGTTGCCTCAAGATGAAGAACAATGTGGGCAGCGGACGAGGACGCTGGACAGAGTTAACTTTTTGCCAATGCCGCCAATACATCTTTAAACAACACTAAATGCAACATGGCCAAAATACAATTAAGACAATCAAATGTGCATTTATTTTCTTTATCAATCACAAAAAATCTTTAAGATTGTCCCTATGAGATAAGAATATCACAAGTTAAGAGGTCACAATTACAAATGAGAGAGGTGTCAAATGAGTGGAACTCTTTAAACTCTAAAATAACAGGCAGAATGCTCCAATAAGGGAAATGGGTTAATAGGTTGTTTCCATATGTTTACATTCAGCCAGCTGTCTACGATAACCTTCCTGATAACCTGGAAGTATCCCCCCTAAATCCCCCGGGATTTTCACCCGATATGTGTTATTATTCTGAAGGAATTCACAGCCGAAAGTCACCTCCTGCACCCCATTGTTTGGTTATAGCTCCTCCTGCATATTTGAGTCAATGATTTCCTAAGGTGAAGAAAATCAAAGGCATACTACATACTAAGTTTTGCTTATTTCAGGGTTGTGTAGAAGCACCAAAATAGCTTTATAGACCCCATTTATGTCATATTTTTATTAAGGCTGTCAAAAGATTAATCGCAATTAATCGCATCCAGAATAAAAGTTTGTGTTTACATAATATATGTCTATGTACTGTGCATATTAATTATGTTTTTATTAAAACAAACACATTTTTATTGTTAATTTTTTATGTATTTAAACGGTATATACAGTATTTTCTTATTTATGGAACAAAACAATTTAAAGATTCCACATCTTACTATAAACTGTGCTGTTGTATAACTGTATAACTAAACATTAGTACAAAGTCTGTTTCTAACCATTAAAGGTCCAGTGTATTAAATTTAGCGGCATCTAGTGGTAAGGTTGGGAATTCGAACCAGCAGCTCACTTCTCCGCTCGCTTTCGAAGCTCTACGGTGTCTGACACAGAACTAAGATGTCCTCACGTTTTCGTTTCTTTTCTTTCTTTTCTTTAAGTATTTATGAAACGCATACTGTAGAGCAGTTTGTCCTTGTAGGGCTACCGTAGAAACATGGTGAATTCCTTGTAAGGGGCCTTGAAGTTTATGTAGATTAAAATAGCTCATTCTAAGATATTAAAAACATAACGCTCCATTACGTAAGGTCTTTATAAACCTCTGAACACACAGTTATGTATATTATATTGCTTTTCTGTCAATAAAAATATTACACACTGGACCTTTAAACACCTATACTTTTAGATGAATACATTTTATGGTAATCTGAATGAATAAGACCTTCCAGGACATATTTTGTTCCATTATGAATGTGAGGATATTGAATTTCAGGTATAATTTGGGCAGGTTTGGCCTCAGGCTCACGTGGTCATTTTTCAAGATGAAATAAAAGAAGGACGGCTGAAGACTCACCGTGCAGACCCTGAAGAGCGCGCAGACTCTCTCAAAGAGAAGATAAGAGCTCTCGGGGACAGTGTGCAGAAGGGAGACCTGTCCTTTGACGAAAAGCTGTTTTGTAAATGGATCTGCTCTTATCAAGCGTGAAGAATTTCAGAGCCACCTTTGTTTCACTACTGTTGGCTTATGCTCAGAGCTGAGCGTGTGCTCAAAATTAAATTAAAGGCCATAAAGCATGAGTTGACATGTTTTTCAGCAAAGTTCAATTATGGTAACGGATCGTGCATTACTAAGATTTTAAAAGACATCTTGAATGAATGTTGACCTGGATTCATTTTAAAGAATATTTTTTTCTTCAAATAGCTACTGTCTTCGGAATGAAAGTATTGGGAGAACAGCATATTTCATAATAATTGTATACAGAATGCTATTTTGTTTCTTTGACAATTGACTATTTCTAGATAGTTTCTTTATGACATTTTTAATGATTCCGTAATCTGTCTAAATGTGTCAGTTGTTACTGTAGCAAAAAATCCTGCTGTATAAACGTACGTCATATTAAAAGATGATGTGTTTATTCATTCATTTTTACAAGTATTAATTATATAAAAGTGCAGGAAAAACAAGATGATCAGAGTTCCTCCTAAACCTTTTTCTGCCGTCCACTTTCTGCAGGTAGGCTCACCTAGTTTGAACTCGGGGAAAAACACATTAGCATTTCGCTACTGACATCTTGTGGTTAACTCGGGTCATAGCATACAGAAGACGCCAGTGCTCGGTGTTGGGATGTCCACAGGTTACCGCAAAAATAGGGCACGTTTACGATTTTTTTGTGGGGTAATATTTATACGAATATAACGTACGTTTCGTATTACTGAAATACTTGTATTTAAATATTTATATCGAAAAATTAAGTAAGATATTAGAGACAGAATAAGAGACAAATTGAAACCACATCATGATAAAAAACGATGTGCACCCATCTGATTACTTTATCAATACTCCATAGTGCATTTTAATTATTTGCACAATAAACTATTATTTACAAATCCAGTGACGTTACATAAGTTTATGTCATTCCATACAGTACATGTCAGATAAGTACTGATTTTGCTAATTGTAAGTCACACACACACACCATTTTTGCACTGAATGACCTGCATTTCACTTTCGCGGGAAATATCAACTAGGCTTTTTGCATAAAGAAAACCGTCCAAGGGGTTGTTATTTAAACGTGTCTAACTTTTTACTCGTGTAGAAATACATGATACAAATATTTAAATAATAAATCACGAAGTATACGCTAATGCGTAATATTCATTAACGAAAATGCCTTATTATATATAGAACATAAATAATTAAACAACAAGGATTGCTATGCACCCCTCCGAATGCGATCTGAAGTGGTTTCGTCCGAAGTGGCGCGAAACGTCTCCCTTCTCCACTCCACACAGAGGTCTTACGTTGCGCCCGCCACGCTGTGTTGTGTAACTCCTACAGCCGCTTTTAAAACGTTTCTTTTTTGTTTAGGTTTATGTGCATAGTTGTGTAACGTGCGTTTTATTCAGCGGTTTCGAAACCTTTACGTCATTTTTGTTGTGCAAGAATTTGTTACATGCTAGCTAACGTGGTCATTAGTTAGACATAGTTGCACTTTGCAAGACACTGCAGAAATAAGTTAACTTTTTAGCAGCACGTCAACACAGAAAGCAGCTGAAATGAGCGGGTAAGTTACTCCTATTTCTAACCTGAGTTTTCGTAAGAGTCGTTCTTGTACTTACTCATTGCGTTACATTGTCTCAGTATTGTCAAAGAAGAGACACGCAGTGTTTCGCCTCATTGTCCCAAACCCAATGAATCCGAAGAGCCCGAAGGTACTTCAGTGGAGGAGCCCACGACAGGTAGGCGAAACACTTCATAGAAAGTTAATCCTAAAGAGATGATGGTAGACTTGTATGAGCAAGTTCAAGCATCACGTGCTTAATAATATACCATCTGCCGTTAAAGAAAAATGCCATGACGGAGAGATGATCATTACCAAAGAGATGGAGGAGGAGGAGAAACAGCTCATGGAGGAGGGAGGGAAGAAAGAAAAGGAAATGATGGAGGAGGTAAACATGTATATGTTCAAACGCAATACTTGTGAAAACATTGTTATTTTATCTCTTGCCTAGTTTTCTGAATCTAAGTATTGTTATAAATGTATGTTGCATGTTATGTTGACAGGCAAGACAGTCATGGCAGAAAGATTCCCAAGAGATGCGCTTCAGGAGACTTCAGCATCTTTTGGAGAAAAGCAACATTTACTCAAAGTTTCTCCTAACCAAAATGGAACAGCAGCAGCAAGAGGTACGTTGTGTTCAAGAGACAGGAAAGAGCTGTCGCTGCAGGGTTTATTATTTCCTGATGTTAATCTGGTGTTTTCATCTTAAATGAATTGTAACCAGCCTGAGTTGCACGGATGCAGATGTTTGTGGGCAGTAGCTTGTTAAACAACCAATCCAAAACCGTTGTTGCTTCGAGCCGCCCACCCGCTGTTGTGAGATAAAAGTTTGTGTCGCCGGTTTTTGAAGAACTCAAATCTTACAAATCCTGTCAAGTACCTTGTACTTGCTTCAGAGTGACCAGAAATAATGCAAAGCTCCATTATTGCCATCAATATTGGACACATAAAGCAACTCCCTTGCGTTTTAGTTTGTTGAGACATTGAATAACATACCTTTTATTTCCTAAATGCAGGAAAAAATTAAAAAAAGAGCGGCTTGAGAAGAAAGCTGCGAGTCAAAGTGAAAAGGTAATTTTCTGAGACTGTCTCCAAGACTTTGTTGCATATAAAAGGAAAGATTTGTAACTGTTGACTCATACTTGACTTTCATGTATATGTTTTTTGCAGGGCACCAATAAAAAGACTGCCAAAAGTAGGTTTTACAAATTGCAACATAGGTTATTTGTAAATATATATTGAATTATGATTATTTTCCAATGCAACGCTAATCTAATCCTTTATTGTGTGTTAAGATGAGAGAAAGAAGCGGGAGAGAGAAGAGGATTACAAAATTGCGGATGTTATGTCCAAAGAGGTGAGCATTCAGTTTTATGTTTGTTTTAAATTTACACTATAAATGACCTTGTGTTGATACTGATGTTTTTTTCTCTCTCTCTGTTTGAAGGAAATTCTCTCCAAGGCCAAAAAACCTAAACTGGAAGCCGTAAGATTTTTTTCATTCTTTTTCAGATGATAAGGTTTTGACTAGTTACATTTAAAGTTGTTCAAAACTACATATTCAAGATGTTTTGTGTTCTGTCTTTTTGAAGGATGCTAATGTATCTGTTAAATTGGAGGCTGAGGATATAGAGAAGCTGAGCGACACGAACTCTGACATTAAAGGGCGACTGTCGGAGGCTTTGCGGGAAAGCAGCAAGCAGATGCTGGATCCCGAAAGAAAAGTCAATGGTCAGCCCGTTCCAGCACAACAGCCCGAACTCTTTACCGGTGGGGTGATGAGATGGTACCAAGTGGAGGGCATTGAATGGCTCAGGGTGAGTGTCTTATTATGTTTCGGCCAGCAGATGGCAGCAGTTATTTGAATTATTTCCATGTCCTAAAAAATATCAAATATATATATGTTCAACAATGATTCTGAATTCTCATTGATCTCATTTTTGGAGTTTGTTTGGATCAGTTTAAATGAGCTTTTAGTGTGTTTGTATGTAAATGTGTTTGTTTAATCTCTAAAGTAAATTGATGTGTAACCGTTATAAACTCTTGTTTGTTTTATAGATGCTGTGGGAGAATGGTATCAACGGTATTCTCGCTGATGAGATGGGTCTTGGAAAAACAATCCAATGCATTGCACACATCGCAATGATGGTGGAGAAGAAGGTTCTCGGGCCCTTCTTGGTCGTGGCGCCTTTGTCAACTCTTCCAAACTGGATCAGTGAATTCAAGCGCTTCACACCAGAGGTGTGCACTTTTAGACGTATTTGGGCTGGAAAATATCTTTCATCCTAATTACATTAAGAGACAAGAGGTTTTGACTTAAGAATGACTGGTATTTGTGTTTAAGGTGTCTGTCCTGTTGTATCACGGCCCTCAGACTGAGAGGATGAAAGTTGTAAAACAAATGCGTCAACGCCAAGGTCCCCTGAAGATGTGTCCTGTTGTTGTGACTTCATTTGAAATAGCTATGAGGGATAGGAAAATTCTTCAGGTAAACTCTCCAGTTCTTCATTCTCAGCAGGCCTTAATGCTTTAAGTTCAAGTTTATTTATTTATATAGCGCTTTTCACAATGTGCATTGTTCCAAAGCAGCTTTAAGACACCACTTATGTCCCCGGTGTCATCTTGCAGATGTTTTCGCGAGTGAAACTTATGCTTGTTTTCTCAGCGGTTACACTGGAACTATTTGATTGTGGATGAGGGCCACAGGATCAAGAATCTGAACTGTCGGCTAGTACAAGAGCTGAAGATGTTACCTACGGATAATAAACTGCTCCTGACAGGAACCCCCCTGCAGAACAACCTATCAGAGCTGTGGTCTCTACTCAACTTCCTTCTTCCTGATGTTTTTGATGACCTGAAGAGGTATGAATTCACATTCAGGATATCAACCTCCTGGTTTCTCGGTTTTCTTTTTGAGAGTTGTTTTTAACTTAACGCTGTGTGTTTGTGGTGTTTCTCTCAGTTTTGAGTCATGGTTCGACGTCAGCACCATCACATCAGATGCAGAAAACATTATGGCCACCGAGCGGGAGCAAAACGTCCTTCATATGCTGCATCAGGTACCTTCCCCTTGAAAAGTAGTAGCTGTACATAGTCCTAAATGCCCTTTGGCATAAGGCACTACCTTTTAAACACAGCCTTTACCCGTCTTCTCGTTCAGCCCAAACCGTTCAGTTCACATTTACATCTTTTCGTTTGTTTTGATGGCATTTTCCAGATCCTCACTCCCTTCCTTCTGAGAAGACTGAAGTCAGATGTCACGTTGGAGGTTCCACCAAAGAAGGAGATCATTGTGTATGCTCCTCTCACCAGCAAACAAGAAGAGTTGTACAGGGCAATTGTCAACAAAGACCATAACAAAGCTGCTGGGACAGGAGAAGGTGAAGATTGACTTAATTATATAAAAATGAGGTGTTGTTCCTGTTATTAGTGTGTTTGATGTAAATTGTTAATAACAGCCTTCAAATATTTGCTAAAGAATGATTCAAGGCCTGTGCAGCTGACGTCCAGCGGTCGGCCAAAGCGCAGGACCAGGAGGCCTGTGGACTATTCGGAGGATGACACAGACTCTGCCGCAGACTTCGAGAAATACTTGGAAAGGGTTCAGAAGGAGATGGAAAGTCAGGAAAGGTGTGTGTGCGTGTGTCATCTTTAGTGTCTGAATTGATGTCATGAACCCAGGCTTTATTTCCATATGTGGTTGCTCTTCTTAGCTCTGGCCCAGTGATGGATGTGTATATGCCTGTTGATGCTCAAATCAACCTAAAACTTCAGAACATACTGATGCTGCTGAAAAGATGTTGTAACCACGCATACCTGATTGAGTATCCTCTGGACCCCGCCACAGGAAACTTTAAGGTAATTTATACACAGGTTACCATTTAGCTTTAGAGTCGAATGATCTTGCTTTGTATGAACTTTGATTTATAATATAATAATAATGTCATTTATACAGATCGATGAGCAACTGGTGGAAACGTCTGGAAAGTTTCTGGTCTTGGACCGAATGCTTCCTGAACTAAAGAAAAGAGGACATAAGGTAAAGTTCACATTCTCTCCTCGTAGGTGTAATGATTAACTGCTCTATCAGCGAATCTATCAAACTCCAATGTGCTTGAGCCGGCTGTGCACAAATTTCATTGCCTGTTTTATCAAAGCATGTTGTGTGATATCTGTTTGTGTACAACACGTCTATAAACATTGGGTTGGTGAGATAGAGCAACATAGAGAATGTCACAATGATTTTCAAGAATGTATATTTTGCCTGTTAAATTTCCTAAACACTATGACTAGGGTTTAAATCAACAAAATGTATCTTCATATACATTATGTAAAAAAACTTAAGTCACTGACATCCAGTGAACGGAGTTAAAAAACAGTTAACATTCTTCTTTTTCACTTAGTTAAGAATTATAAAGCATTGAAATCGTTGTTGTGTGCAGGTGCTGATTTTTAGCCAGATGACGTCCATATTAGATGTGCTGATGGATTACTGTTACCTGCGGGGTTATGAATACAGTCGCCTAGATGGGAGCATGAGTTATGCAGATCGAGATGAGAACGTAAGCGCCGTGTTTTAAGACGTTGTTATTTAAATCGCTTTGGTCATTTTGAGTCTGTTAATAAAAGTGTGTTGTTGATGCAGATGAAGAAGTTCTCCAATGATCCAGAGGTGTTCCTCTTTCTCCTGAGCACTCGAGCCGGTGGCCTTGGGATCAACTTGACAGCTGCAGACACGGTCATCATATTTGACAGTGATTGGGTACGGATTAATGTGTCACCTTTGTTTGTTTGTCTCTTTCGTTAATGAATAAGGAGCTGTCGCTTATGATCAGTGTGTTATGTGTTATGAATTACGTTTTCAGAATCCTCAGGCAGATTTGCAAGCTCAAGATCGGTGTCACCGTATTGGGCAAACAAAACCCGTCGTAGTGTATCGCCTCATAACAGCAAACACCATTGATGAGAAGATCCTCGAGAGGGCATCTGCCAAGAGAAAGCTGGAGAAACTGGTTATTCACAAAAGTAAGCAATGACACCGCAAGTACTCACAAACCTTTTGGAACAGTGTCACGTTTATTTACACCGGTCATTCTATGAGACTTATCAATGTTTTTTAGCTCTGTTGATGACATTTGTCTCTTATGTTTGTCATTAGATAAATTTAAAGGCTCAAAAGCAGAACTCAAACAGACAAAAAGCTGTATGGATGTAAAGGAGTTGGTAGACCTGCTGAAATCCAGAGACTACGAAAGGTAGACAAAGTTATAACACATTAAAGTAGCTTACCCCAAAAAATCATGCTATCATTTACTTGCCCTTACGTTGATCCAGAAAGGCTTTTTGTTGTTAAAATGAAAAATACAAGCCAGTAAAGATATCAGTTACATGTTTGGGTGAACTTTTGCTTCAGGCAGAGGATTGCCAAATGTACTGTGAATTTGCTTCATTCGATACACTTCTGACATGGTAATGTGTGTTGTGTTGCAGGTCAGTGAAAGGCACTAAAGGAAAGGTCATCGCTGACGCAGATCTGGAATTCTTACTGGACCGCAGCGATTTAATGGGTAAATGTCTTGCATATGTCAAATATGAATGTCTTTCTCTGTATCATGTGTGCAAATAACATTGAATTTCATGTCTTACGAAATATATATGTTGTAATGCCTGCCTAATGTGAATCTAATCTCGTTTCAGATCAAGCCAAGAAGCGTAGAAAACAAGCGAAGGATGGTGTGTTTAAGGTTATCGAGTCCAAAGAGAATGATGACATTAGTCTGTCCTGAACTGGTCGAGCAACCTCTACATGCACTAAATGTTACCTGCTGGTTTTATAGAAAGAGTGATTCTTTCTACTGTTTTACATGTTGATCACTGCTGCTTTTATTCAGTCCATCCATGTAGTTCTAAACCATTTAGTATGTTTATAACGTGTTTTTTCCAAATGTGGTGTTGTGTGTGAATAAGCAGTAAAGCCACAATTGGTAACATGTAAATACTGTTGCATTTAACGTCTAGTTGACTGAATAGAAACGTCTAGACAGATATGCTCCCTTAAAGCACTTTGAAATTCTGAAATCCTTTAGAATGTAGAATCTACTTTTTGTTCTTCAGTTTCACCTGTCTTCAAAATAAATATTTTCTATGTGATTTGTCGTGTGTTTTCATGGATCGTGCCTATGTCTATGCTAGGAATGTGGTGACTAATAAGGTAAAGGGCTATAACATCAGATATGCTCAGCCCCACATTAGACAGCCACTGACTGCTCTTGGGTAAAGTCACTTTAACATTTCATGTACATAATCAGTAACATTTACAACAAGATTGTTACTCCAATGGCATTATGTATTTAGAATGTGCAGAGGAGGGAATTACGAGTAGCCGTAACATTTGGTTTTACCTGCTGCATTTAATAATAGTTCACTCATTCAGGTAATGCGATTAATTCATTGATATTGTTTAATGCAGTCACTTAATATTTAACCTAAGATTTTTTGAGCTGGTAATAGAAATGATTAACAAGGTAAATTGTAGGGATTAGAGTTTCGCTGCTGTGCTTTTGAAGCCTATTGTATTTGGTCATGTGTTATTCACTGCCCCATATAGTTCCATTGCAAGAGCATTACTGCAAACAGGATTTTGTGACAGCGGTACGTGTTACAATAATTGTGGCAAAACCAACAGCGTGTTAAACCTGTAGTTTATTAGTTGCATTGATAAAGCACGTAACACTTCTGCTTCATGGAGTATCGCAAAATAAATTTGTTATGGTCACATGATAAAAGTAAATCAAATGGCTTTTGTGGTGAGAAGCTCATGACTGATGGGTATTCTCCTCTTCCATTTTTCTCCTTATGTTCTGTATCACTGTGGGGCAGAAAAAAAACATTTATTTGTTGCAATTCCAAAACCAAAGGAATGCTGAGGCCACATTACAAACACACAGGAGTAAGGATATTTTAGTATAAAACAATATTTTAGATATTGTCTTCATTTTACATATATAATTTGTAATAATTGGAAATGGTGAAGCATTAAGTTGATTTAGAAAAAAATCAACTGGAAGTTAAAAGCTGCCTTAACATTTTAAAAGCTAGTTTGATTTAACTTAAGTTTTTGAATCAACCGAACTTAAAAAATACAGATAAAGTCAGTAAAATATAGACCCTACTGTTACAAATATTTAAAAATGTAATCATACCATCATCAGTAGGACACTTCTTCTTTCGTGTCTTTCTCTGTTGATTTGAAGTGATGTCTGTGATGGTCAACGGAGGGTCAACTGCACCCATGTTGCCTATCTTCTGTGCGATTCTGTCACTGATGCCCACGTAGTCATTCCTCAAATCCTCCATCTCTGCAAACAGCACCTTCCTCTCTCCTTCCATCAATCGAATGGCCTCCTTCATTCTTTCTCCCTCCTTCATACTCGCCATCTCCGTCACAGTTTTTTCTTGATGAACGGTCTCCAGTTTGTCCGAGAGGATCTGCTTCTCCATCTTGAGTTTATTGACCATCTCCATCAGGGTCTCGCATTGTCTTCTCAAACCGTCCGACTGCTGCTGACGGGCTTTCTGCTGCTCCTCAAGTTGAAGAATCTCCACTCTCTGTTTGTTGTGGATCAAGTTCGATTCTTGTTTGATGGCCTCCACCTGCTGATGCACTTTGTCTTTTTCTCTCTGGCACTTCTTTAACTCAGCGTTCAATTTTTCAATCACGTCGCGAGATTCCTTTATGTTCTTCTCTTTGTCGGCCTCTTTGGAGCGAGCCAGTAGAATCAGTTCTTTATTCTTCTCTTGAGTTTTACAGAGGTGATCTCGGAGGTTTGCAGATTCGGTTTTCAAGGCCGATAGCTCCTCCTCAAGTCTCCGATTGATGGACAGGTTCCTCTTGTGTTCTTCATCCATCATCTGCAGTGTCTCTTTACACAAACCCAGATCTTTTGCCACTGCATCTCTCTGCTCCTCAAGATGTTTCTGCTTGGCTAACAACTCTTGAGTTGCCTGCTGTAATCCCTTCAATGTTTTTTGTGAGCTCCTTTTCTCCTCGAGCTCCTCGTTGAGTTGGTCCTTCACAGCATTTGCACGTATTTTGAGTCGCTCGTATTTCTCCAGTAGTGCTTTGAGCTGTTTAGTTAACTTTCTGTTGTCGCTTTTGGCTTCAGAGAGTTCCTTCCTCATGTCTTCACAGGTATGCTCAAACTTAGCGGAGATCTTGATGTTCTTCTGTTCCTCACATTTCAACTTTTCAGCAGTAAGGAGGGTTTCCTTCTCCTTTTGCTTGCATATCTCCATCATATCTTTAAGTTCCTCTTGCTTGACCAGCAATAAATGGATGAGATGTTGGTTTTCCAAGTCCTTCTGTTGCAGTTGTTCCTTCACAACTTCAAAGAAATCAGGCTGTTTGCCCTTGAAAGATGATGAACCTTTGTCAGTTCGGCTTCTTTCCCGACACTTCGCTATGTCTTTCAAAATGACCTGGGAAGGCTTGGAGGAACATTCTCTTGTTGAATTCGACCGAATCATGTAACTGAATGGCATGCGTAAGGATTTAGATTGGAAATGTTTGTGCTGATCTGGATTTCTTTCGTATTTTGGTCCATGGATGCTCATTGCTTCTTTATTGAGTAGATCTGCAGACACAATTCTGTGCAGCGATTCCATCGCCTGCTCATCAAAAGTCCCAGCTGCATTTTGAAGCAAACTCTGTCGAACTTTGAAGAATCCTTCAAGACTGTCCACACCCGCCTGCTGCGTTATAGCACAATTTAATTCTTGTCCTTTCTTCGACTGACTTAAAAGTATCTCCTTGTCATTGGATTGCATTTCACAGTTGATGGCTTCCGGTTGATGGGTGCCCGACTTATCAGAAATGGGTCTTTCCGAGTCCTGCTGTGTTTGAACGCTGTCAGGTTTGCACTTGTGTACAGATCGTCTAGTCTGTTTGACACCTGGGTCCATTGTTACACACACGTAAACAATGTCTTCACAGTGCAAAAGATTTAGGACACAAAATCTTCTTTGGACAGTCGTTCATCCTGAAACTGCAAAACATTTTTTATAGTTTAACAACAGGAACATGCAGCATTCAATACAGACAATGGTGAGCAAATTACCGTTGAAGACATTGCTTCCTTGTACTTTATTAAAAGTGTCCAACACACTGAAGTGGTTTATAGCTGTGCCAACAAAACAAATGTAGAAATTAAAGAGTTTTAAGGACGTTTAGACTTTAGCAAAGAGCCTTACCTTAGTTGCACCAATTCCCACTGTCCGAACATACTGCAATACAAGCCTACTGTGCAACTCAAATCCCATTGTTTAAAAGCTTTAAAATGTGTCACCATAGTAACAGCACCAACGCTGGCAACCCAAAGTGCTTGAAGAGACGTTGTAAAAATGAGTTTGAATCGAACCAGTTCTGCTTGAATGGCTGTAACGTAAGAGTTTCCTGAACAAAAGGCTCAATTCAAATTTAGATTAGAGGGGTGTAACGGTGCCAATGACCTCAAAATATCTGATCTTGAAGCAATGAGATACTTGACAAGTTACGTATTTTAGAGTTCTGATTTGTTGCATATATGCAACGTCCAAGTAGCATAAAAGCGCAGTTAAAAAAGGAATTACAATCATATCCTATAAAAAATACACTCTTTAGCAAGTAACTACTAAGACTTACTACTACTGCGACGAGTCAGAAACAGTTTAAATATTTTAATAGTTTAAAAAATAAATTACAGGTAATTTACCTTAAAAGACAAATCAAGCATCAGCACTTCCACTTATCACAAAACAGCACAATGAAGTGCTTAACTTTTCACAAATGAAGGCAAATAGAACATCACAGTCTCAAACCCCCATGATCTACATAGTGATATTTGTACACTCATTTACTTGCATAAAGCTAGGATACAATCTAAACCAACACTGTACAGATAGGAGGCCGGTTAAGGGGACTTACGGATGGATTTACGACTTCAGCATTCCTGAATGGCTCTAAAGAACAAGTTGCGAGAAATCGAGCAAAAACAGCAGTACAGTTTCACATTAAATAACTGTATGTGCTAGATGGCAAATCTGCAAGATGGAAATGAGCTCTTATCCACTTTCGAAGCAGTAACTTTAACCGTGCAAGGGATTACCGATGTAGTGTTCAAATAGACTTTGTAGCACTTCCCTGAATAAAGCCTCGACCCCAGAGAATAGCAAACCTGTATGTAAACCTGATTATTCTACAGCCAGAACGAATGGTAAATGCTGTTGTTTTGGTGGGTCATGTGTACGTGTGTATTATTGGTCAGGGTAAATTATGCTGTAAACTTTGGTTAGTCTACATAACATCAAAGGAAACTAACACATGACAAAAGCACTGCTTGTTCACACAATGGGCAGAAACGGCACAGCAAACTGTCAGTTGACCTTCAGCTTAGTTGTCTGTGTCAACTGATCTGTTAATGTGGCTCTTATAGAGTTTACTACAGTCTGTCGGACATTTTCTTGCATGTATGGTTCGGTAAGGGGCTTCAGAACCTAGAAAAATAAAAGAGAACAACATTAAGATCTAGACAGTTTCCTAGAGAGGTGCACTCCTATTCACATTTAATAATAATACAAATTAAATCAAAAGTTATGACATTTTTTTTCTTGAAAACGGGATGTGCATTTGGCATTTATTCTGTAATCACTTTTACCCGTACATTCCATAATAGAAACTTGCTTGGAAAACCATCAAAAGTAAATACGACTATTAAAAGGAGACAGTGAGGTTATTTCTAAAATGCAGAAACATTTTCCAAATGAGATTTGTGGGACTAGAAGTGTACCTTATGTTTTACTGGTTTTAAAGATAAATGAAGACAGGGTCACATAAAACTGCATGCAGTAAACTGACCTGTTCCCACAGAGCTTCTGCTGTCAGGTCTATAGCCACGCCTACTTCTCTATACTCTCCCGAGTATCTGACATACGCCCAGGCGCACAACGACAGCAGCGACACCCCCATCACCAGATTGGCCAGAGTGGCGATGACTGACAGGCCAATGAAGCCCGTTACTGTGGAGACCATGTAGGTAACAAACATGACGGCAAACAGTGTTGCTGGAGTTCTGGCTGCGTAGAAAATGTTCTTGCTTTCGTTGTGCTTCACGAAATTCGTGTACACCTCATCTAGCTCTGTCTCTAGCTGCTGCTGGTAGCGCTGACTGTACTCCACTCCGCCCATTTTCTTCACCGCGCCGAACTGCTTGACAGAGGTGTCCTTGAGCTCCTCGTGATAGCGTTGGAGGTCGATGGGGGCGATGTAGGCTTTGTCCCCTCCACAGACCTGTGACAGATGAACACCCAGAATAAAAATACCGATCATTTAGTTATCTCTCGACTCATCAGATGTGTGTTTTACTAATTAAATTAAACCATATCCGTGACACTCTTTACTTTCAGTTATGTAGGCCAGACTATTTTAGTTCAACGGCATGCAGTCATTTTCAGTTATATAGGCTAACTCAGCTTGCGTCAGGGTTCTGCTATATTTAAAGGCAACTGGGGTACAACTCCATCAACGATCCACTTAAAAATGTAGAACCTTATTCTAAAGAAGACTCAAGTTACCTTCTCCATGGTTCTGCTATAGGTGTCTTTTGCTCCAGCGACAGCTGTCAGGTTATTCGCTTCAGCAGTTGCCTGATAGCAGAGACACAATGAGCATTTAAAAGTTTTCATGTTTTCATTACCATTGATGTAAACCATACCTGCAGCATAGATTTAGGATGTGGAAGCTCCTCCCCTTGATATATTTTTATGTATGCCTAAAAAATGAAGAAAAAATATATATGACTGATCTTCATTAAGAAAAGGGAAAATGATTTAAACAAGATGTAAAATAACATAAAAATTAAGAGTTTTGTTCCAAAATGAGATAACAGAATATTTTTAAAAATCATGTTTTTTATGGTGCATTCTAATTAATATCAATCAAACTGCAGTTGGTTTGTTGATTTAAGCCATAATAACACACAAAATACAGCTTGCTAACACAATAAAACATTATAACTTAAAAAACATGATTTTTGAAAAACTGAGTTATCTCATTTTGAAACCAAACTCTTTAAATAGTTTATTGTTATTAATCATTTAATAATTAGACATTGGTCAATAGCAAGGTCGTGCATTTTATCAATGTCAAGAGTGCAATAAAAATTGCATCACCTATCTCACAAACCCTTTAAGATTAATAGAGATATCCAGACAAGACACACTCCATGAGCACCACGTTTTATATCCACCACGAGTATCCGAGTTAAGCATCCTGACCTTAAAATATTCCAGCAGGTCCCTGCATGTGACTTTGGCTCCGCCGATCTCTTTCTCCACCAGGTTCTCTGGTGCCAACAATAAGGGCACTAGATCCTGCAGCTCCTTTTTAAACTCATCATCAATATCTGTAAACATACAGTTTAAAATGAGCCCGCAATTTAGATCTGTGCATGAGTCTGTTTTACAGAAAGAACATGTACCGACCTCTCAGTCTGCCATCAAAGTGAGGGTTGGTGGCCACCTTCAGACCCGGATGTGGCAGTAGGAAGCAGTTGACGCTGGAGAAACAAGCGTGGATGTGCTTCCTAACGCTCTGCAGCTCTTCGTGTTGATTCTGTTTCACCTACAGAGCACAAATAAAACTGCTTTAGGATGTTGAATGAGTGTGAATCATGTGTTCAACTGTTGAACTGTGAACTTGATCTCGCCTGTAATCTCCGCTCCAGGAAGCGATTTCCTCCATCCAGCCCATAATTATAGTCGTAAGGGAAACACCAGTCTCTGATTAGAAATAACAGTTTCTGGTGGACAGAGGAGAATAAGACGAAATTTACTCAAAGCAAACAGATAAGCGCAGAGAAAATGAACCAACGTGGAATTGAATACTGGAATGCAAATCCTGTTACAATTAATGCATAAACAGTTTTTCAGAGAATAACAAACGCAGTAGATTTGGTATTTGCTTTGCAAATATGGTGTTTAATAGTGTACAATAGCCTTTACACAAACTTCACAATAAAATACATGGGGGGGAATTCAGATTCTAAAAAAATATTATTGTTGTGGTTCTATTGAAACCCTGAATGTCTCAATTCACTGTTTTTCAGGAAATGGAAAAAAAACTGAACGTTTTAAATGATAAAATCCTCTTAAATACTTTAAATTGGTTAGATTTTCACCAAATCCAGTGACAGACATATAGGTGTGACTAATAGGAATGATTTACGGCAAAAAAAAAGAAAATCACGAAATATGGAGAAATAAGGTTTCAGAAGGACAGCAGAGATATTATTGGTTTGCTTGGTTTAAAAATAATACATTTTTACCTGAAATGGTTTCTCATAGATCTCCTCCATTGCAAGTCGGCCATATTCTGTGAAAAGCTATAAAATACACCTAATGTTATTGTCACAAACTAAACTAACAACATAAACTATAAAAGTAACTACCTGGAGATGCTGTAAATCATCTTCTTGGATATTTTGAGAAAGATTATAAACCTGAAAGAAAAAAGGTAAAGATTTGTATTTCTAGACATACAAACAGTTCTTGGCCAGCATTGACTACCATAGTGGGAAATAATACAATAGTAGTCAAAAGTGCCCCAGAACTGTTTGCTTTTCAACATTCTTCAAAATATCTTCATGTGTTCAACAGAACAAAGACATTTATAAAGCATTTTTCCTACTATGGTAGTCAATGGTGGCCAAGAACTGTTTGGTTACAAGCATTCTTCCAAATATCTTTCTCTGTGTTTATCAGAACAAAACATTTACACAGGTTTGGAACAACTTGAGGGTGAGTAAATATTGACAGAAATTTCATTTTTGTTCCTTTAAAGGCGGGATGTCTGATTTCTCATAGCCATTGTTGATGTTCAAATCACCAAAACAGACACACCCCTACCCCCATCTTTCACTTTCGTCAGCGCTCGGCTCGACTAATGTCCATCCTGTGCACCTTACTGCTGATTGGCTACAAGGTTGTTTTTGATTTTGTCTAAACAAGCGTAATTCGTAAATCGGACATTCCGCCTTTAACTACACCTGTTCTCCTGACCATTATTCATATTTATTTTCATACCTGCACAGAGCTGGTCATGGTGCTTAGGGCAAAGACAGTAGCACAGTCTCTGATAGTGGATTGACTGTCAAACGCTCCCTGAGTGTCCACCAATAACACAGCCACCTAAAGGAGCCATATCAAGGTTAGTTTTATCAGATTATCAACGTATTATGTTGTATATCCAAGTGAACGCTCATCCACCTTAGTTCCATCTGGCTTCTCTACAACAAACACTTCACTCCAGGCCTGGATTCCTGTGGTCTCTCTTTCGCATCCTCCCCTCCAGGAGAAACCCGTCAATGGCGCATCATTTCCACCCATCCATGACTCAGATGACTATAAGACAAAAGCCACAGAGGCGTATGCAGGTTGTTTTTGTGAATGCCTTGAACTGATAGCATCAACAAAAATGCATCCTGTTATGTATGCGACACAACTGGTTTTAAGTGCGCAGGGAACAGTTACAGAACGCAAGTTAAGACATGCCAATGATGAGAGTCATCAGAAACTTGCTCTCAGGAATGATCATTCAGAGAGGGAGTGCACAGTCTTACTACGATTATGCTTAATAAGCTGATAACAAGTAGATCATGTAAACGCGTGAAACGCTTTAGTTTATGTGCGCATGTCTGACAACGCAATAGTAAAAGTCCCAAACAGAAGAAACAGTAAAATAACGCATAAAAGTCCACTCTCGGGTCATGCAGTTTGACATTATTTGACTTTAACCCACATAAAGTGCACAATTTTGTATTTCAAACAGCTTTTAAGACATTATTCTTTTAAATAGTTTCAACAAATTTTACTCCTTTTTGTTAATAGCTACTTGTACAACTAATGATTTTTTTCTGACATACACAGATGTAGAAACATTAAAATGAAGAACTATTGTTGCATATGCAGGTACTGCGGACATGAAAAGAGATATAAAAATACAGCTTCTGCCCGTTTTCCCGCTGCATTTTTAAAGACTGAACAGACTATCGACGATGACGTCACTGCACGCGAGAAACCCGGCAAGTCTCAAACTTCCATATAAATGCGGTTTTCTGCATAGCCGGTTTATTGATATGAATGTAAACACGAAAACAGGTTTCTTCTATAAGCTGATTTTTGATAGATATCCATGTATTTTGTGCATGTAAACGCACTCAGATGCCTTAATCTGATTTTAATGCATGGGGGTAGCTCATATAAAACGTCATTTTTTGGTCATTTACATTTGCATTACCTAACTTTTAAATGTGAACCATTCACATATTTTTCTAACAATAAGGGTGAAACGCTGTTATGATTATCGCAATGCAAAAAAACATGATTGTTTTACGATATGACTATTCGTTGAACTGCGGATCAATTACATTTTTATTCATTTACATATAGAAGGTGTTATGTAAAGGGATAATCTACAGGAAGCCGGTTGTCATCGCAGAAATAAGCCCCGACAGTGTGATCAGGTATCTCACAGAACGGGCTTATTTCACGATAACATCCTTATCCCACTTATTACACAGCAACTTGCCACATGAGAAAAAAACTGGACATGAAATATGAAATTTGAAACTTTTGGTTTTAATGTAAGAAATGACATTCAAATGTCACGAACAGCCAATTTGGTTTAATCATTTGTAAATATAATGTCATATATGTTATTAAAAAAATACACATTTATATTTAATTTGTCAAAAAAAACTGTCAAAATGATTTGCTGCATCTCGGTTACCATCTTTAGTTTTAAGAGGTTGTAATCTGGGGATAACCAACCTGCAAATGTCACGACTGGCCAATTAGAATCAAGCATTCCAAAAAATGTGAAATAAAGAACTTTGAAAGCTGTCAATTCCATAAAAGTAACATAAAACACTTGTTGACGTTTTGTAAATAAACCTATTTTTCATACTTCATCTTCATTTTTTACATTTTGTTAAAAATATCATCCCAATGTGGGAATCAAACTGAAACTTCAATGATTTGTGCTGCAACAAACTATTTCTCCAATGCCACTTTTAGCAATCGAAATACGTATATTCCTGTAATGAAAGCCGAAACCTTTTTATTCCTTTAGTTACAGTAAAGACGGGTGTAGTTGTGGGTCAGCCCTAACCTGAATGTGCATGTAACGTAGCATGAAGTCCAGCAGGAAGGACTTGCCCTTTCGGAAGGCACCGGCCACAGACAGCACAACCACGTTGAGATCCCTGACATGTTCCTGCATCAGAATTTTTTCCAGCGCGGCTGCATCCAACTCAAACTTATGATCGTCCTCATTGGCTATCACGATCTGGATGGGTCGAGCTCCCTCCGGGACGGGGTCCACCTCAGCGTCCAGATACTCCTCCTCTACAGCATAGGGTGCCAGCCCATTAGTGTTAGGACTGACCTCGTCCAATAAGCTCAACTCTTGAACAGGGCGGCACAATGGAATATCCTCCACACTGGTCATATCTGCAGGAAAACAGAATTTTGTATATTTATGCCTTGTAATAGGCACTGTTTATACTTATATCTGATTATGTGTACACACAGTTGACTATATAGTACGACAGTATGCACTGTTGGGAGACGGGACAGACTATCATGTCATAAAATTAAACCTTGGCATCATAAACCCTTAACACTTAACAACCATACTGTTTGCATTTAAGCGTTATTATATAACGCTTGAATCTGAACAATTAAGATAAGCGCAATAATAACATTTACATGTAAACTGTTGTGCAAAGGACTGTGGGTAATTTAGCCAGAAAGCATCCACTAGAAACAATTTATTAGTATTTCAAAAAATTATATCTAGCACGATACAGGACCTATAGATGTGAAAACGGTCCTGGTTTGCAGCTTCGGTGTCCTGTTTAACACCTACCGATGCACAACTCCCTACAGTCCAACACTGGTTTTCTGACGTCTGGTTTTCAGCACATCATAAGCAGCTCATTACTGGAGTCACTTTCTATTCCAGGCGTGTGGGTCTCTGTTCTAACCCCATGCACTTTATCCATGAGCCGCGATAAGCCCAGATCCCTTCGGCCACGGGGCTAAATTTGGTCATTTTTGTGCTGGAGTTAAGACACAAGCAACACAAAACAAACACCCTCTCCCCTTCACTCTAGTCTCCTCGGGCACATGGCCAACCAAACAGAGCTGGATCAGTCAAGCAGCCCGTGTGAGCAAACACTACCAAGGACACTGGAAAAGGGACAGTTTATGCTCAACTGCTTTAAGGGCAGGCGTCTGATATATCATTAGGTATGTCACTAAAGCAGTTTACAATAAATCGTGGCCAAAAATGGCCATTTTTGGAGAAGACACTGGCAAGTTTTGTGACTGATGGCTACAACTGTGCCATTCATGTGTATTGGGCTTCATTTCCATAATGTCAGTTTATTTGTACAATAAAATGTGATTTTTTTTCAAAATATACAACCAAGATCAATGCACAATTTATGTATTTACAGAGCAATACGTGCATATAATTACTTTTACAAATACAGTTTATTTTGGTTTATAAAGTGCTGGATACATAAAATACAGTAAGATAACGTCAGTCAGATAAACGTGACGCTATTATCCAACACAACAACAAATCTGCTTGTGATATCTGTTCATAAACGGGCTGAGACGTTTATAAAGATAAATAAGAAACTTATTTTAACCTAAATTGTTTATCTTGGTCTGTGCACTTCGGAATCAGCACAGGGTTGAATGACTGGACACAAAGCCTTGCCCTGCAAACACATTTACATGGCAAATTATGCTATGTAAAAATAATGAACTACGCATATAAAGAGCACCCATCTAACCCTTAACCAGTACACAGCCTATAGTACAACTGAAGTGACGGACAAAACGAATGTGGTGTAAATGACAACAAATCAAACACCGTGATCAGTAAATAAGTTTCAAATTGCGCGCGAGACACGACCGCGTGTCGGTTGCATTGCGCGTGAGCGCGCCAGCCCGCAGCTGCCAAACTCTTATGTGAAACACAAACTGGGATTTATGGCGGAGTCGGACATATTCTCACTCGCGATCATCTATAATAGTCAAGTAACATGTATAACATGAACTAAACGAGTGTGACAAAAGTGTTGAGCAAGAAGGTTAAAAGCTGGCCTCAAAGTTTGCAACGTTGCAAGCCATCTAATAATAGCAAACATATAAATAACCAGAGAACTCACCGAGAACACGGTTTTTGTACCGGCAAATGTGCCTCGACAACCGTTTAGGTTTTGAGTGACAAACAACCAAACTCACTCTCAAGCGTTGTCGTACACGCGCTAACGTTAAATATTCGCCGCGGTCTTGGTTTCAGGTCTGTGTGCACGAGGCGATCCGTTTACCGGAGCGAGTTTATGCACACCTGGTACACTTTGACCATGAGCGGATAAAACACAAGTTCAAGTCTCGTCTTTAACTTTTAGCCAGTCATTGAAATCACAAACAAACAGCGGCAAGTCCAGAGTACTTTATATAAAAGATCATTTCGGTAAGACACGAATTGAAACGAGGTTATCACCTTCGTCAACGTTGTCGCGTTTATGTTTGTTAGCTGAGTAATGCCGATTCCTCTGTCCGCTGTCTTCCGCCATCTTGCTCGAGTCTCAACTCTCCTGCGTGACGTCACACAGTTTCTAACATACTGTACATCTCACACTGAAACTTGAATCATGTTCACGCTTGTTTTTAGTATGAATTACAGAGGAAATTTGTTCAAATACCGAGGTGGCGTGCTTAAAAATGATGGTGGTACTATTAGACAACGATGCCATTAGTTTGAAATATTGTTGATACTGATGGAATCTGACAATATTGCCATTGACGAACCACAGTGTTTATACCCTGTTAGAAAAACAATACAACATATAAAGGTATCCATTACAAATCCCATTGCGACCTTCAGCTTGCCATTAAAATGACAACATTCCCACGTGTAGTGTATGTTTTGGGCTTATATAGGGCATATAACATCCACAGAACACAACACATTACCTGAAGAAACCCACAAAGACCATTAGAGTTTCCAACAAACCATTACAAATATTATTCATGTACTCGCTGTGCTAATGTAAACGGACCCCATCCTTGATACACACTTAGAGACTCTTCACCTATCCACCTGCATGTGCTACATGACACATTTCTATTTTTTCTACTTTGTATTTGATGAAGAATTATATATGGCTACAGAATATCATAGTGAACAAACAACATACAATACCAAGCATCACAACTCAAGTGAATAAGAAAGAATGATTACCGGTATAAATGATTTATCTCAAATATGCTAAATAGAGGAAACACACAAAATGAGTTCATCTTTGGAAGGGGCTTTTAAGGAAAAAGCCTCTGAGGTGCAGCATATCTAGGACTTTTCTATTCTTAGCCTGGCACATTTAAAATCCATGTGCGTTGTTTCTTTTTATAAGGTCACAATGTTACAAAAATAATCGTAGCATTTCAGGAATAAATGCATATATTTTGTGTGTATTTTATAAAATGTAGTAATGTTACTATTTTGCACCTAGTAGTCTGTAAAACAGAATTATCACAGTGATACAGATTAAAAATCATTGATTAGGCTTTATAAAAAACTGGCGATGAACAAAATATAAATATATTGCATAGCAGACCAAACAAAGCTTACATATAAGCATCTGTTGGTGGTACTTATTGCTTCTCTACATGTTTAGACCCACCTAAAATGGCTTTGCTGTGACATAGTATTTATAGAAAAGTAGATTTCTTTGCAGTAGACTTTTTTTGTTTAAAAGGAATTTAGAGGCATTATGTGGAGGAATTGTGGATGCAACAAATATACAGGATATAATACATAATTTGCCTATAAAATCTTATAATACAATATAACTTCTGTGTGATATGTATCATATGTATACTTTTTGTTTATACTGCAGTTAATGTTTTTCATATTTATTAAGATTTCAATTTTGATTAAAGGACAATATTTAAGGAACACTTTATGAACTAGATAGCATTCATTTCTTGTTTTTTTATTTTTTTTAAATGGGTCGTAAATGCACGTTACAAAATCATAACACCAATGTACTGCCCCAATCCACACGGTGGCAGTAATTTACCAAAAAGCTATATTAACTTGCTTAAAATACAACAGAAGTAAGTGACCACTTCAGTAGTAGCGCAACTTTGTAGTTGATTAACTTTTAAGGTGTAGTCGTGTTCTGTTCATTATAATGGTGGAACTATTGTTAGTTATAGCAAGGTTATATTAAATCCAGTGTAGAGTAAGCGTTGTGATCAAGTATCAGGATGACAGAAGTGTGCAAAGAGGAGTTTGGTGTTGCAGCAGGTCTGGGACCGGTGGAGAAATGGACCCTGAGCTCAGACAGTGTCCGTGTGGAAATCCTCTCATTGGGCTGTGTAATAAAATCTATCACAACAGCAGATCGCGGCGGTCAAAGTGCGGATATAGTGTTAGGATACGATGACTTAGAAGGCAAGTTCTGCCATTTAGTATAAATGTCTTGATCACAAATGTAAATAATTTGTTTTTAGGACTTTGATTGTTGTTTTATGACTGTGATTATTTCTTGTCTTATCTGCAAATGACGTGTCTTGATATGTTTCTGGACAGTACTAAGATTTAATGAAGACCAATAAGAGACCTAAGACGCCCACTTGATGTGGTTCATCTAGTTTCATCAATTATTTCAAGAAACCTCCAATCCAGAGATAATATGAACTAAAACGGTCTCTCCAGGACCATTACTGTAAAACCTTATTGTAAACCAGTCGTTTTATTCGTTCCTGTAACACCCACAACTACTTTTATACATAACTGAGAACGCTGTAACAATTAAATGTAAAAATTAGAATACAATTTTTATACCATCCACAATTTAATCTTTTCATAGGAAGCACACATAATCATAATACATAAGATGTTATCATATACACTGTTTCACAGACAAGGTTCAAGACTAGTCCCAGACTAAAATAAATGTTTGAACCGTCTTAACTGAAAATAACTAAGTGCCAGTGCCGTTGTTTTGTCTCGAGATGCACACCAGTAATGTTTTTCCAAAGGCATTTTTATAAAAGTATTAATAAAAATTACTCAATAACCACGGTCTGGTCCTGGCTTAAGCCAAGCCTTGTCTGTGAAACCGGCCAATAGATTATTGAAATATGTGGCTGCCGCTGCACACTATTTAAAGCTGTAAAATTATTCAAGGATAACAATAACTATATTCACTTCAGGTTATCTCTCAAACCCGCGCTACTTTGGAGCTGTAGTTGGCCGTGTGGCTAACAGGATAGCCAAGGGCCGGTTTGTGATAAATGAGAAGGAATATAAACTGGCTATAAACAATGGACCCAATGCTCTACATGGTGGGCTACGGGGCTTTAACAAGGTAAAAACTGCAGTTTTTTGGAACAGAACCTCTTGTTCCTTTTGTATCGACACAAACTTTAACCTTGTTGTAGGCATTCTAGTTTAGTTTCGGTCTATGTGTGTTTTATAGGCAGTGTGGATGGCAGAGGCTGTGAAAAGTGGAGTGAAACTGAGTCACACTAGTCCAGATGGAGATGAGGG
The DNA here is from genome assembly GCA_006030095.1 of Triplophysa siluroides. Lineage (NCBI taxonomy): Eukaryota > Metazoa > Chordata > Actinopteri > Cypriniformes > Nemacheilidae > Triplophysa > Triplophysa siluroides. Next base: position 1,715,539 of record VCII01000868.1, on the reverse strand, counting down.
ATACCCTGGAAACTTAAGCGTGTCCGTTATCTACAGCCTGGAGAAAAACACACTGAGTGTGTTCTACAATGCACAGACTGACCAAACTACACCAGTCAACCTTACTAACCATTCTTACTTCAACCTAGCTGGACAGGTAACACCAGACATACATGACGTATATAGTATGGTACAGCTAAAATCCCAGACAGACAGAACATACCGCCTTTATTCTTGAATATAATCACTCATTTTCTTCTGCCCCTTTTCTACAGGGCACACCAGACATTTACGACCATGAGGTAACCATCTCAGCAGAATCTTACCTGCCTGTAGATGACACAATGATCCCCACAGGTAGTGTTACTGAAATCAAGTCAGCAAACCCTTATAACCATATTCCTTTACTAAATCTGAGCATATTTGCAAGTACAAGGTAACGAATTACAAGCCAATGTAACAGCCCGTGTCTTGTAAAACTGCATGTTTTGAGGTTTGGATTGTCCATTCTGGAAAATGTTACACGAAGTTTCAAACATCTGTATGATTTCAGAACTGTTTGAAGCAGTCTACATATTTTTCTCCATTTACAGGAGAAATAAAACCTGTGGAGGACACATTGTTTGACCTGAGTAAGCCTGTCCTTCTTGGCAGCAGACTAAAAGAGCTTCCTGGTCCTGGCTTTGACCACAACTTCTGTCTGTGCACACCAGGTGAAACACAGCTGGAACGAAAATGTGGAAGGTAACGTGTATTACGTTTATTAGAATATACCTAGCTGATAGTGTACTGTTGACTCCTCATCTGTCTTAATATTTCACTGTTCCTTGCTCTCCGTAGAGTGGTGCATTCTGGGACAGGACGTGTTCTGGAAGTGAGCACTACTCAACCTGGGGTTCAGTTCTACACATCCAACTTCCTGGATGGGACAATAAAGGGAAAAGGTGAAGCTACTTACCCCAAACACAGTGCATTCTGTTTGGAGACCCAAAACTGGCCAGATGCTGTTAACCAGGTAATGTAAATAAACATACATTACAATTAATAAAGTGTGTCTACTAGAAAAACAACTTCTTTTAATGAATGACATGTCTCCCCTCTTACCCCTCAGTCTCATTTTCCTGATGTTCTGCTGAGACCGGGAGAGGAGTACACACACAGCACACACTTCACATTCTCACTAATCTGAAGTCACATGAGTCTGCAGTTTACTTACGACATCTATAAACACTGTTTTATTATTCATAAATCCATAACATAGTTATTTCAATGGCATGAATATTTGCCTTGAAGTGACTGCAACAACAGACTCGACTCACATTTCACAACTGAAGCCAATTATTAACAATAAGTAATCAATTTGTGACAAATGATCAGTTATTTAAATTTGATTATGAAAAGTAATGAAAATGCGCTAAGATTTTTTTTACACGTATTTTCCACATAAAAAAAAATGCAATTAAAGCGAATAAAACAAATGTCACTTGTAAAATAAAAATAATTGTACTGTGTTTGTTTTAAGTATCTAAGGTCCAACATGAAATTTCGTTGTCGTAAAACAGTATATGAATCACAACACCCTGTTTATTTGATTTGACGCATATAGTAACGCATACAGACATGTAGCCATAAATACCCCATGATTCACATTCAAGATTCATGCACATGCTTTCTGTGTTTAAATAATTGCGACATTGTATTTATTTACTAAAAAACAGTCCAATATGGACTCAGGTTTTAAGGGCTGTTTGTGTAAAGTCACACAACACCAAAGAAGTTTCAAGTGATACCACGATTCATCCAGCTCTTGATTTGTTTGTACTGCGATAAGACCGTTTTTGGCAAACACGCCACTTTCATTGAATTGTATGTTTATGTGGTTGTTATGAAAACATGATGGATGTTACAATGCGTGTTACTGTGTTGAGATAAGTGACACAATAGTGTGTATGATGCGGGATCCTCGAGGGCAGGTGATCAGATCCATGCTGGGGTTTTTGATCTTCTCCTCTAAGAGCTGATCCAACTCCCAGCGCAGCTCTTTCACCAGCTCTGCCACCTACACAAACAATACAAACAACCCAGAAAGAATTAAAAGACGACATTGAACAAAGTTTGTTTGTCTGTATGATTTTGATATATGTAACTTGGGGCAATTTGAAGTATGCAAAGTCCTGAGCTGATTTGTAAAACAAATGATTGTAAATTTGAAACTGCTTCAGGGCACTAGATAGTGTCTGTGTTTGGTGTAGACCGCCATAACTTACAGCTTACTAAATACTGCACAATATATGCACTGTATGCTGCCTATAATTTTGTGTTATTAAATAACAAATCAAAGTATTGAAAGATGAGTTTAAATCACATTTGTTGACATTGTGAGATGCAGTGTGCTCCGTTTACACATTTAGACAAATGTAAAAAGGTAATTTTCACAGTACACAAACTATACACTCCACAAATATCAGTATTGGTATGTTAATATGCTTTTCTGAACATAGCCAGAGTCTGTTTTACCTCATGAGACGCGGCAGCGAATCTGATCCAGCCGTCATCCAGAGAGATGGTGAACTCTCCACGTTGCAGCTCCACGTTGACCTGACCCCCACCGAACAGCACCATGGGATATACGCACACCATGCTACAGTCACGGATGAACACTCGACTGGTCTTCACTTTCTCATGGTACACTAGGTACGGGCTGTCATAGTGCCTCACCTACACAGAGTAAAACGTTAGATGTTTGTGTACAAAGAACGTACAAAATTATGTTAAATCGTCATCATTCATACACTTTCATAATTAGTATGTAAAATAAAGTTACAGTGTAGTTGATGGATGAGGGATGTATGTGGACGGCTCCATCATTCTTGGTCATAAAACGCAGTTCCTCTGCTTTAGGCTGCATCTTCATAGCGCCCTTACTAGTGACCTTATACTTTCCCTGAGGAGATCTCACCTAAACACACAACACTTTTTACACACTTACTTTAATATTTCACAGCTAGTGCGCTTGTTCCAGAGATTTGAGGCACTTACCTGCACTACATTAGGATACAGGGCTGCACACAACATGGCTGACATCAGCTTTGTGTTATCAGAGTTCGAGTTTGCCTTGGGGAAAGAAAACACATTGTTTAAGAAACAGCAGTTTCAATGGGTTCTTGTCAGCACCATTAAAAACGTTATATTTTTTAAATATATGGTCTAGTGTTACCTCATATCCTGTGGCCTCCAGTATACCATCAGTGCCTTTCGAGCTCATTTTCTCAATGACTCTGGCCTTCAGTCCATCCTTCACAAAGCCGATATCGGACAGCAGCTCTGCAAACTGCCTCTTAAGACAAGCTATTTCCTGAGAGATCATGTACAACATCAATGTAATCCTAAACGACTGACATCTACACACAGCCAATCAGAGAGCAGTCTCACCTGTAAGCCCCGGATGGAGAGGAAGTTCTCTCTGCAGTACTGATAGCCGGCCCTTGAGCCGCTCTGTGTGGCATTACACCAACCCTGAACAAAACACACATGACAAACAGCACATTTAAGCATGTCCAAATTACATTAAGCACCTCAGATGTCCAAATTTGCTGTTTTTCAGGAAATGGAAAAAAACACTGTACTTCTTAAATGATCAAATATTGTGTTGTCAAAGTTGACAAGCACTTTTAATACTTTATATTGATTAGATGTTTGCAAAAACTAGTGACAAACATAAGAACATTAAAGTAACCACTTTAATAAATTGTCGTTTCGCCCAACCCTTTTACAGGTCTTGTACAATTCTGTTGTGCAACATTGTTTTGGAAATATTTATTTTCATTTAGCATCAATGTTTTAGTGTATAATTAATTTACGTAATTTTAAGCTTGTATCATTAATTACAATATATCCGTAGATTGCAAATAAAAAAAAACTGTTGTTTTCCAGTTGTCACTGTCAGCAAAATCTAGAAATTTCTGTAGCACAGGGAATGTGGGAATATGTCTGGAACTTGCTTCGTGAGGACACTATTAGTCATAAACACAAAAACTATCATATGTACACTTCTGAGGTATTGGACGACACATTTTTTGTAACTGTTATGTTAAACTGTGGTTTTGAGCTCAGTGTTATGCCAGTACCTTGTCATTTCTTGATACGAGTAATAAAAGCGAAATTTATACATGTGTGAAAATACTGTATATATATATTTTTTTTTGTGAGTACCGTTGATGGTAAAAAAAATTATGTGATTTTGTATGCGCGTTAAACTACATAAAGAAAAAGTAAAAATTAAAGAGGTCATATTGTGCAAAGCCGCGAACACGTGTATTCTGTGACTTTGGTCTGTTATAAGTTGCCCATGCATCTATTAGACACGTAAAATTGCAAAAATTTTAGTGTCAGAACAAAAGATGCATTCTATCTAAAAACGAATGCTCATCCAGACCTGCCTGAAACGCCTCGTTTAACCACACCCCCACAAATCTATGTCACTTCGTGGTGTTAAATGTATAAGCAAGTAAGGTGGGCGTACCTGTCACTACAATTGTTTTGAAACCTGATGTTCCAAATATGGTAATAGGCGTTAGATTTCCGTCACACGCTTGCAGTATTCGACCAATCACTACGCGCTGGTTATCTGGCCAATCATAGCACACCTCGCTTTTCAGAGCGATGAGCTTTGTTTAAAATCAGCGCGTTTCAGAGAGGCGGGGCAAAGAGGAGATACAAACATGACGGTATGTGGAAAATACAGCGTTTTTGAACCTTCAATCGTGTAACACATTGCATTACATCTAAAACTAAAGATAATATTTGTTTTAGCCGTGTCATACGACCCCTTTAAAGCGAAACATAACATTGTGTTATCCACCATATATATCAAGGATCAATATATTTGTCTGAGCTTGTACTGACCTTGTATGCCTGCAGCAAGGCTAGATGATCACTGTTAGCCAAAGCAAAACTCAGCTTCCTCTCATTAGCTTCCTCTCTTTTATCCCAGGGAGACACCTGCGAGTGCGTCAATCTGCATTAACAAACCACTACAATGAAGTACCAGCTTCTTGTTTTTTTACACTAGAGTCTTATGACTTACGAATGGGCTCTTAAAGGCCAGGCTGGCAGCGATGGTGAGGGCAGGGTCCAGACAGCGGAAGATGGCTCCCAGAAGCATGAGTTTACCGATGCGGACGTCTACAGGCAGACAGGCCAAATGCCATCCGAGGGGCGTCAAAGTCTCCTCCTCCGTCAGAGCTCCGAGAGCACACAGACGCTGTTTAGCCGCTTCCAGACTACCACCTGCCGGTGGCTCGATAAGCTGAGAGAAGACTGAGTCCAGAGGACGTTCTGCGAACACCTCCAGCACCTTAACCCTGAGAGAAAGACAGTTTTGCAGCTTAGTTTTAATAGCTGCTTTTATGCACTAAGAACTATCTTAAAGAAGATCTGACCTCTTTAAGCTGTTTTCTGTTTACCTCAGACACAGTTGCTCTAGAGGAACTCTCTGGATCTCAGGAAGCTGCTGTTGGGTAAGGTGTTGTGTGAAGCGATGGCTCGTGAAGAGATGGATGCAGACGCCCGACGCCACGCGACCAGCTCTGCCTTTTCTCTGAAGAGCGTTAGCGCGAGACTCCCACACCTCCTCCAGACTCTCCATACTGCGACTGGCATCATACCTGACACACAATAATACATCCAATATGCGATCTTCTATATAATAGAGTTGCATTCACTTTTTTCTGGGTTTTACTAAACAACCATGTAGTGTGTAGGCTCTCGAACCTCTTCTCCTTCATCCTGCCCGAGTCTATGACATAAACCACGTCATCAATGGTGACGGAGGTTTCAGCAATGTTGGTGGAGATGATGATTTTGGTCACACCCTCAGGTGGGCGGGTAAAGACCGCCTGCTGCTCCTCATTGGACAGGGATGAGTGTAGTGGATAAACAACACACCTGAAATTATAAACAAACAAAAAACATTATCATCATCTCTGAACTAAAATGTATTTTTAGGGCCATTATAGCTGCAATAATAATTCATTAATAATTATTTGACAGTTCATAATCTGTTTTATAAGATTATCACTTCATATTGAGGTAAGGAAATTACAGGTTTTTCAAGATAATTTTTTTCTTGAATTATGAATTGCATATTTACGATTTCTTGCATCGTATCGTTTTAATGTCTTAAACCGCTCACTCCTTCACTATTCCCCATATAGCGAATGACATTTGAGTCCACTATATGGTGAATGAATACAATTGAGTGGACGATTATGGACAATGACTTAATATAACCTCTGTCTGACAGTACTGTCGCGGACATTCGTCATAACGGTTATCGTACACCTGTGTGGCTTCATGGATTGCTTAATAAAATGGTAAAGTTCATTTTCACCTTATTTGTCACGTTTTTGTATTAGTTTTTAATAAAGAGAACAAAAACAACTGTTTGCCACGTTTATTTACTTTTTCATTTAGTAAAATGATTTAATATATTTAAAATAAAGCACCACTGTCTATAACATTCATTAATCTGTTTATTCTCAAAAACACGAAAATAACTGTCAACAAGAACAAACACAAGTGTATAAGGGGCTGTGTCCACCGAGGCCCATTTACGGCAGGAGCTCGGCTGAAAACGCCCGCTGCAGGCACAGTGACTTGCCCAAAGTTGAGCAATTTTCAACTCTGGCCACCCGGTTCAACACCGGTGCTGATCGTGGGAAAACGCAGCACCAGCGCTGAGCTTTTTTTTAAAGCACGGCGTTTCCGTTGAAAACGATTGAAAAAAACACATCGGCCGCAGGCATAAACGCCTCGGTGGACACAGCCCCTAAACGTGCATTCGTGACATTAACGGTCACTCTCCTCAAGTTGATTCTCATCAAGTGGTCGTCGCGTGTTGTATCATACAATGTACACTCAAAATCACAGTGCATTGTGGGTAAAAAAAGAGTGAATTAATGTAGGGAATGAAGAAGTTCACTCAGGTTTCGGACACCACTACAAGATGGCGGACACCAGATATAGTGCACTATATAGGAGATAGGGAGCAGTTCAGACACAGGCAATGTCTATTTTCTTTCTTTTAAATAAATGGTGGGAAATATGAATAAAACATGTTACTCAAGTTTGGTGGAACTCACTCATGAAGAAACTGGCAACTTAAAATCAAACTATTAGCTCCTTTAGGACAGTTTTCCCCAAAACAACAGTTTCTCCTGTGATATGTTTTTGTAGCGATAGGTTTAAAGGCATGTGTACAGTTAAACATCACCAACATCACCTGTTAGTTCTTCTGTTATTAAACATCCTGTTAGACTGCAGCTGTTCATATAACTGCTTGATTTCAGACAGTCCTGGCAGAAAGACCAGAACAGCACCTGCGATCCACCAACAACAACATACAAAGAAAAAAACGTTTTGAACATTTCTTGAACATTTCAATGAAGGTTGTAATTTCTCCAGACATATGAAGAACCACATGAAATTGGAGTTTGTTGTACCTGGTGGGTAGCCATGGCCTCCGTCTACAATCCATTCTAGCAGACTCTCCACCAGATCCAAGTTAATTTTGTCCAGATCCATAGCAGCCAACGTTTTCAACACAGACTTTGAGTAATCTTAAAAAGAGATGTCCATTAACACAGTGTACTCACTTAAGTCAAATATACAACATCAATTGTTGAAGCTTTTCACTCTTTAACTTAGAGTGTCCACTTTTTATGATCACTCCAGACTAAAATATAGACAAGAAGGGAAAAAAATCTCAGTGCTCTTACTGGAATATCGGACTGTGAGCTCCGGCAGACTGAGCTGTTGGTCTGGGACAGAGTCTTTGACTGAATCTTTATTCACGAAGTTGGTAAAGGACCAGCCACCATCATCATCATCAAGATCTTCCACGCGAGTCTGCCCCTTCCCTGTCCTGACACTTTGACCAGGTGGATTGTTCTTCTTTGTGGAACGCCGGTATGGACTACCATCCTCAATGACATACCTTTACAACATGTAAACATTCTCTACTATAATAAAACTTGTATTGTTGTGTAACAACACAAAACAATCATAGACTATTCACATAAAAACATGTACCTGGTCTTGGCAAGGGCGTCTTCAAGAAAGAACTGCTCCACTGGAAACGTACGTCCTTCAAACAGGCAATTCAGTTGTTACAAACAAATAGAAAAAAAACATAGAAAATCCAAGTACAAAAGTTAAATATATTAAATATTTTTGGTGACGATCACTGTCGTATCAGTCAGCAAATCATAAATAATAAACCGAAGGATTTTTAGAAGGAAACACTATTCACTGTAAGTCCACAAAAATAGTGTTAAAATTTTGTTAAGATAAGGTTTTTAGGTTTGATTCCTTATAAATAAAAGCTTGTGATTTCATTCAACAGAAAAATCGTCATGCAGTTGCTTTGCAGTGTAAAACTGGCTAAATACAAAGAAATTTAGAAGAATGCAATAATAGAAAAATGTAACAGTAACATATATTAGCATGCAAATATTATATTACATCGTGATTTGGGAACTGGCACTAAGTTGCATTAGTGAATAAGACACAGGGCATCTGTATGAGTGTGTATCAGTGAGGGTGATGAGTTTACCTGGTATGTGGATGCTGGGGCAGTTGTTGAAGTATTGTGAGAAGAGCTCTGCGTTCAGCGTGGCACTCATGAGAATGACTTTCAGATCAGACCGTTTCACAATCAGATCCTTCAGAACCAGCAACAGAAAGTCACTGTAGGAAAGGATTGGATTCATGTTACTGTCTGATTCATGTTCAGAAATGGTGCTGTTGTTTGGATGTCAGCATTTTACAAACCTCTCTTCTGTTCGCTCGTGAACCTCATCCACGATCACATGACTGACTCCACTGAGCTCAGCATCACCTTCTAACATCCGCAAGAGGACACCGGTGGTGCAGAACAGCAGTCTGGTACTTGAAGACTGTACACAAAAACATTCCGTAAATGAACTGGATTATGTAGTTTAGTGGTAAAGTTTAGGAATATATAGTTCCATTTTAAGTAGCTTGTAACTAAATATTTGGAAAATATTTAATGCAAAGTACTGGCTAAAGAAAATGTCAATGGTGGATATATGTAAAAACAAAATTAAGTGTTACCTTGACAGTCTCCAGACGGATCTGGTAGCCTGTGGAGTGACCCAGGGCTTCTGCTCGCTCTTGGGCCACCCGAGTCGCCACAGTGATGGCAGAGATTCGCCGTGGCTGAGTGCAAATAATGTTGGCGACTCCCTCCGGCCGTCCAGTCTGGAGGAAACGATCCAGGATAAACTGGGGAATCTGAGTGGTCTTTCCACACCTGTGTTGTCAAGGGATGTTTAGAGACTTGTTACAGACTGTAAATCAACTGTGGTGGAAAAAGTATGAAATAGAAATCCTTAAGGTCATCTCTCTTACCCAGTCATTCCACTGATAACAAGAACCCGACTTTTATCCAAACACTCCAGAATGTCCTTTCTCTTCAGCCATGCTGGTAACTTCTGCCTCTGCTCCTGCATAGACGTATACCGCCTGGAGGACTGGGAGAAAGAAGACATTTAAAGTTAAACAAGTTCATCTGTTAAAGTTAAAGGCACAAAATGTGATTGATGGGAGTTTTCTTTCTATGGATTCAAATATGGTTTGAAACACGGTCCTAGTGGTTTTTGGATACTATCATGCAACAATCATACATATTTTGCTTTTAATAGCAGAAAACTGTCATATGGACTCACAAGACGAATCATTTAACTAAACGTTTAGTGAGCAAAACTTTTATGGGCTATATTTGCCAACTTAAAAGCTTGACAGTCCAAGTCTTTAATCACTTTCATTATATAGAAGAGAGAAAAACATATGTTTTAAAAAGTCCACCCTTCTTATGTCACAGAAGAAAGTCATGCAGGATTGGATATTGTAGAATTACATCAATGGATTTCATTTTTGCATTTGACAGTTTTATCCAAAATAACTTGATGTATAAATGTATTACTTTATTTCTTAGTCTGGGCATTCTTTGGGAATCAAACCCAGAGCCAAATCCAATCCAATGAGGATCAGGAAGGTTTTTAAGTTTTGTTAGTGATAGTTCACCCAAAATATAAATAAAACATAAATAAATCATTTATTATAACACTGCAACATTATAAAAAATAAGAATAATCATTGTAAGTGACAGATGTCTTACCTGTTTCTTCTTAAACTCCCTGCAGAGTTTCTTGTTCTCTTGCTGTATTTGCTCAGCTTTGATCTCAGTCTTCTTCACCATCCTCTTCCTCAGGTTAACATAGCTCTCATTTTCCACCGGGACACTTTCCTCTACATCTTCATCATCCTCCTCTTCTTGCTCATCGTCGATATTCTCTCTCAAGAGGGCTGCATCTAATTTCATTCAAATTGTAGTTGAAATATTGTATGTATATATGTATTTTTTGGAAGGAAATATCTTGATCTTACACTCTTCATCCAATCCCTTACCTTCCTTTTGTTTCAATCTGTAATGTGTGCTTTCTATAGTGTTGGTTGACAGATCTCTGTTTGCCGTATGGGTCGCAGGGATGTTGTCCAAGACATTCTTACCGCGGACCCTCGCTGGAGTGGCAGTGGGAGGAGCCAGCACAGGAGGTGGAGCACTGAACTTGTGATGAGTAACCGACATCAGCTCTCTGACAGGTCCATCCTCCTCCAGGCTGGAGATGAGGGTGTAGACCACCGGCTCACCCTCCTGTGCCGCAATTAGGGACTGCTCAAAAAGACACTCAGTCACGCTGAGGCGACCCGCGCCTGAGAGCGATTCATCAGTGGTACTGAAGGCAACAAATGGTGCTTGAAAGGGGTAAAAGCTGCCAGGCTGGAACCGAATCTCCAGCTGGTAAAGGGGAGGATCTGCGCTGTTAAATCCCGGTCGACTCGGTCCAGAAGAATCTCTGGAGGTGCTGGATTCAGTCTGACGTTGGTGCTGAAACTTGCACCGGTTTCCGAACTTACAACCTGCACCTTTCAGGTAAAACTTACAAATCTGATTGGACCTCGACCGCTCTTTATGATTGGCGGAGTCCGAAATCTTGATCCGCCGTTCTTCCAGCCACACCAAATCGAGATCAATAGTCCAAACACGACTGCTGATGCGCTCACAGAAGCGTTCCCCATAAATGGCGGTCAAAGCCATTGCCTCTTCCTGGCGCAAAGCTACACACTCCTCCTGTGATGGACGGTCAGATGTCTGAGGGCTCAGGGCACTAGAGCCGAAACGTTCTGTAAACATTTGGGAGAGGAGGAGCTCTAATGTCGCTCCAACGTCACCACGCCCACATTCTTTTCCAGTTTCCATCTCCAAAGCTTGCCTACTGCGCTCGCGGTCAAAACCATACCTGCGACATAAAAGATTAAATTATGCATCAATTCGATCTTTTGTAAAAATAAAAAGTACATCTGGACAAGTGTTGTTTATGTTTCCTGAAGTGGTATTTAGATATATTTCTGGGTGTGCTATTTCGATAGTTTTATGTGAAGTCATTTATTTTTTCATTGTATGATCATAACACAAATTTGATCATGGTATGCGTGTGATTTTCTGTGGTGGTGAGTAGATCGTGCTTAGACCTACTTACTTGGACGCACATTTTGTAAAAGTGCATGATTCATGATGAGTTTAAAATAAACGGTTAGCTATTCATTCAAATAGTAATAGTATTACATGCAAGTAGATGCTTGCATTAGCCATGGTCAGTACCTGCAAAGAGTGCCCAGAGCAAACAGGGAGGTCACTGGCTCTGATTTTGTCTGCTTCTCCTCTTCCGAGTCCTCCATCCGCTCATAATCCTCAGCACATTTAACTCCCTCATCATGAGTTACCCAGAACTGACCTTCCTCACGATGGTCCAGCTCATCATACTCCTCCTCCTCCTCTTCGTCATCCTCTTCCTCCCCTGCTTCATAATCAGAGCCGCTGCATGACAAGATTACATCATTGAAGAACACATGCATCTTCATGTCTGTAAATGTTTACATGCGTGTTCCCTCGGTGTAGAACCCATTACCTTTGCGTTTATAATACAAATGACCAGAAACTATCAGGTGTTAGAAAGGCAAGCTCACCTGCAGGTTGCGTGATACTCTGGGTTTTGAAGTTCTCGCAGCAGTTCTTTGACCTGTAGCTTGTTCGCAGATGTCATGTGAATCTTCTGTAGAGGCAGTTGCACATGTTCTGGTCTGAATCTCTCTCTCTTCTGCTGCTCCTCCTCGTGTTTTCTGGGAGGCACTTGAGCTCTTCCTCGCCCTCTAGGACCTCCACGGCCAGCCCCTGAACCTCTGGATGAGCTGGGTTTAAATGGCCGCTTCGGTCCCAGATCCAGGCTGAAGTCATCTCCATCATCCCAGTCTCCAGTGGCAGCCTTCCTGCCACCGCCTCCAACGCCGCCGCCGCCGCCGCCACCACCACCTCTACCCCCACCGCCTCTACCACCACCTCTGGGTTTATTAAAGCGTCCTCCACCCCTGTTGGGTTTAGTCCTCCTGCTGCCACTCATCACTTCAGCTCCGTTTCAATGTATCTTCTATCAAATGAAATATAACAGTTACACGTGTCTATGCGTTTACAAACCATTTAAAGTGATCATGAAAAGCATGAATTCCTTTTAATTGTAAATCTAAACAATTTAACGTTTACATCGTAATGTCTAAGACTGCAAAACATATGCACGCAATGAGTTTCTATTTGTTAGGCATAAACGAGTTCAGAAGGCGCAGTAGCAGATGTAACGTTAGCCTACTGTAAGTTATAATGTAGGGCCGATTCTGCACATTTGTTGTTCAGATAGCTATAAGCTGTACTTAAAATCTGTAAAAAATACATATAGCATCAGTTAAAATGAAAGCACACTCACCGATCATATCTCACGCATCACCGGTATAACATCCGAATCATAAATTAAGTTTCGATTCGGCGAAATGAAATCTCCAGCAATCACTTGAAGGCGGACACGCTCCTCTGTCAAAATAAAAGACCACTCAGGACCAAAATAAAAGCTCTTTCGTTTTTTATTTATTTTATCGCTCTTTAATGTTGCGCAATATTGCAAGCAAAACGTTTTGTTTGTTTTATTTAGAATAATTGAATAATTAAACGAGCAAATAAATAAATATGTTATTTTCTTACACATGTACAACGTACTTGAAAGTAAATTAATCGGCATTTTATACACATTTATAATATTACAAATATTTATAAATATTTTACTGTAACTAAAATATAATATTTTTGAGTAGCCTACGATATTCGTTTTGAGTTTCTATTGTTCCTTTAAAAAAAATTCTAACAGCTACAAATTAGATTCTTAACATTTTTGTTTTAAGCAACGTATTTGTGGTGTATGGTGTTGGTGTATGGTGTATGGTGTATGCCTGCCTGGTTAACCTGATACCGGCATTACAGTTAAAACACCACTTTTTTAGGCTTTAAGTGTTCCACATTCTTTAGTTTAGATTTTGGAGAAGATGTAACGCTTCAAGTAGCCAGACAGGGGAGCTATGTGAACAGAGAATGATGTCTGTATCTGGCCAAATGTATTTAAGACAGATTAGTCAGTGGGGAAAAGCACTTAAGGCCGACAGTATTGTTTTAAATTCAATTCTGAAAGTAACAAGCAATTAATGTAGACATGAGTACTAGGCAAAGCATCTTCATTTGTAATGCACGAACAAACAACAACAATAACACAAACAGGTTGCACACACTGTTGCTCTCAAGTATACTTCCTTTATCAGTTGTTCTCTTTTAAATTCATACCTAACCAGCAAATTGTTGTTAGATAACTAAGTGGTTGCTATATACTGCCCAAGCACACATCAATATCCACGTTTAGGCTACACTAAATGTTATTTGGTCACATGATTTTTGACCCTGTTTGTACTTCAGATTGGATGGACATGACATAAGTGATCTTAATTTATGATTGCGGTGAAGAACAAGTATGGATGGACTGTCTGAGTTGAACGATGAGCTAAAGCCACTTAAATGTGTTGACATTTCAGAAGAGGGGATTAAAGGGTTTGCTGAAGTAATTCCTCACCGAGGATGATCTTAAAATGTGCTATGAAGAGTGGCAAAGTTTGTAAGTTAGTGTCAGGATTGTGTGGGAATCTGAATGATGTTTGTTTATGGCCCTGTTAGCCCCCTGCTGGCAGATGACTAACATGTCATCTACATCTTTCTTCAATAATGGCTGTTCAATAACAGTTTGTATTCTTAAATTTGATTCTTAAAATGTGATAATGCATTTATAACTTCATAAAAGGTTTTTGAATAGATCCATATGCGTGCGTGGGACAGCTTTAAGGAGGTTGTGATGTATCGTAGAGAATGGAGAGAATTAAGAAGATCCAAAATGTCCTCCTGAATAGGACTGAAGATGAGTAGGAGAGGAAATATGGATACAGAAGAGGGAAACTGTCTGTCTGTGTCTGTTCTTTAGATCGGACAACTGTTATATAACAAGAACTAGAACAAATGGGAAGAGGGCCATTTTCTCATACATTTGCACAAATAGTGTAGTTTGTTTTATCACTGCAAGTTGTTCGTTTTATCTGCGAGTCTTTATTTCAAGCTATCTGTATCTTTTTAATGCCTTGCGGATATCCTTCCTGCTTTCCTCTGTTTTTATACTGATAGACCTTAACCTTTTGGCTTTCTTCATTTATATTTGGTCTTTTCCTGAACATTGAAGAAAGAGGTCAAAGGGTGTGGGTGGGCTTGTGTCATTTCTTTGTGCTTCAGTGTAAACAATTAGTGGATACACACAGTAATGACTAGCACATTTTGTGGCCTGAGAGCAGAAGAATGCTAACAAACAACATGGTGTATTGAAATGTTTAACTTAACAACAATCAAAATATTAAATAAACTAAATGTTATTGAATGATTTTGGTGGAGCTACTTTGAAACTGTGGCTTCTCAAGCTTCAAGGCTCAAATTTATGCATTTGGCAGACGCTTTTATCCAAAGCCAACTTACATTGCATTATCCTATAAATTTGTCTCTAAATATGTGCAATCCCCTGGGATCGAACCCACGACCTTGGCCAATTCATGTCTTGCTACGCTTTTAGCGTAGTTATTAGTTATATACAAGTTATTAACTAACTGCTGCTTTCTAAATCGATGCTATCAGATATGTATTTTATTATATAACCAAATGAAGACAATTTCAAATTTCTCTTTAATCCACATTTCATATTGCAGTTATTTCAGTCCAGTGTCTGTTGAATTCCAGCAAAGTCAAACCTCAGGAGTGATATATAATCGCACAACAGCAATGTAAAAGACTGACAGCATGACAAGACTCATAAAAACTGTGATAAAATCAGGGTAGCGGTAAGGTTTGTCCCTTTTTGACCCGACGCTGGATTGAAAATAACCCAGAATTTTTGTTGTGATGTTTAAAATATGAAATTGTTTCTTTTCGCAGTGTTCATTGCATCTTTTTTGTTATGTTAACGACTTTGTCCAGTTTTCATGCAAAAATGCTAATTGTTTAACACATAGTAAATTTAGAAAATAAATGTAAATGGTCTCTTTTTCCAGAGTTACAAATAATAAACATAAACAATCCTAATAAGAGTGACATTAAACCTCACAGCGCATCTGAAATCACGTTAATATAAATTCAAGCAAAACTCTATTAAACACCCTAATTTCTTAGGAAAAACTGACAATTTTATGAAATAAATTATGTATCCAAAATGACTAAAAACAGAGGAACATGCATTTTGACCTACAGTAATGATGCTGTAATAGATCCCCCTGGTCCTATGTGCCATCATAACAAAAAAAAACACAAAACAAAACAAATCTCAGTACTATTTAATACTAGTTTCACTATATCACACACTGATCAAACTTTGTCTTGAAAAAAAATCCTTACACTGTGTGTCAGCTCTTAATCTCCCAAATGAGCAGGGCAGCTTTAAAAGAAGCTATAGCTGGAAGAAGTCATGGTACCTGATGTAGGAGTACATATCTAATCCACCCCAATAATCTAAAAAGAAAATGAATGGTGACATAACAATAGAATCATCAATTAAAAGGCCTATGCTCCATCTGTGATTCATCCTCCAATTAAATTACTGATGCCCCGCTTGTTGCAAACTGGAAACTCCTCGATGGATACACACTGGCTGCCATTGAAGATGAGTACACAGCCACCCACAGACTGCAGGGTTTTCTGGGACACTAAGCACTCCGGGTCCGGGACAGGTCGGCTGTGTGACGAGGGCCGATGTAAGGCCATACAAGCCCCGTAAATGATGGTAGAGGATGGTACTGTAGATCAGTCAAATGATAAAAAACAAACACATCATACTGAAATACAAATGAGCACAGGGAATTCAAGGTCTTGTTTATTCTTATCATTAGTGTCCCTACATAATGACAAACAGATTTCTCCCTGCTGTTGGCTGCACTGCGTGTAATGCTCCAATTAGACAAGATTGACGACTGAGGACCATCAAAGAGGAAAGGTGGTTGAGTTCACAACAAAGTCTTCGCAGCCCTGTGATATCGGGGAATGGTTTTGAGTCATTTAGCATATTCTCAACGTTGCATTCTCAGAAAGTGATTGTATATTCACTTAAAAAACATACAAATATGCCGTTGTTACCTTAAAGGTAACTGTATCAGTTCTGCGCCATGTGCCACTAAAGAGAAAAGAACTGTTTTAACAGCTTGTCCTCCATTAGTGAGATAAACAGGTGGTCTGTTTGTATCGTCCTCCCTGACGTCTGTTTATCTCGTCTGTATATGTCGTCCTCACTGTTGTCTGTTTGTGTCGTCCTCTCTGTCGTCTGTATATGTCGTCTGTATATGTTGTCTGTATATGTCGTCCTCACTGTTGTCTGTTTGTGTCGTCCTCCCTGACGTCTGTTTGTGTCGTCCTCCCTGTGGTTTGTTTATGTCGTCTGTATATGTCGTCCTCACTTTCGTCTGTTCGTGTCGTCCTCTCTGTCGTCTGTATATGTCGTCCTCACTGTCATTTGTTTATGTCGTCTGTATGTGTCGTCCTCACTGTCGTCTGTTTGTGTCGTCCTCTCTGTCGTCTGTATATATGTCGTCTGTATATGTCGTCCTCACTGTTGTCTGTTTGTGTCGTCCTCTCTGTCGTCTGTATATGTCGTCCTCACTGTTGTCTGTATATGTCGTCCTCACTGTCATTTGTTTATGTCGTCTGTATATGTCGTCCTCACTGTTGTCTGTTTGTGTCGTCCTCCCTGTCGTTTGTTTATGTCGTCTGTATATGTCGTCCTCACTGTTGTCTGTTTGTGTCGTCCTCCCTGACGTCTGTTTGTGTCGTCCTCCCTGTCGTTTGTTTATGTCGTCTGTATATGTCGTCCTCACTTTCGTCTGTTCGTGTCGTCCTCTCTGTCGTCTGTATATGTGGTCCTCACTGTTGTCTGTATATGTCGTCCTCACTGTCATTTGTTTATGTCGTCTGTATGTGTCGTCCTCACTGTCGTCTGTTTGTGTCGTCCTCTCTGTCGTCTGTATATATGTCGTCTATATATGTCGTCCTCACTGTTGTCTGTTTGTGTCGTCCTCTCTGTCGTCTGTATTGTCGTCCTCTGTTGTCTGTATATGTCGTCCTCACTGTCCGTCTGTATATGTCGTCCTCACGTCCTCCCTGACGTCTGTTTGTGTCGTCCTCCCTGTCGTTTGTGTTTATGTCGTCTGTATATGTGTCCTCACTTCGTCTGTTCGTGTCGTCCTCTCTGTCGTCTGTATATGTGGTCCTCACTGTTGTCTGTATATGTCGTCCTCACTGTCATTTGTTTATGTCGTCTGTATGTGTCGTCCTCACTGTCGTCTGTTTGTGTCGTCCTCTCTGTCGTCTGTATATATGTCGTCCTCACTTTCGTCTGTTTGTGTCGTCCTCTCTGTCGTCTGTATATGTCGTCCTCTCTGTTGTCTGTTTGTGTCGTCCTCTCTGTCGTCTGTATATGTCGTCCTCACTGTTGTCTGTTGTGTCGTCCTCCCTCCCTGTCTTTTGTGTCCTTCCTCCTGTTTGTTTATGTCGTCTGTATATGTCGTCTTCACTGTCATCTGTTTGTGTCGTCCTCACTGTTGTCTGTTTGTGTCGTCCTCTCTGTCGTCTGTATATGTCGTCCTCAGTGTTGTCTGTTTGTGTCGTCCTCTCTGTCGTCTGTATATGTCGTCTGTATATGTCGTCCTCACTGTTGTCTGTTTGTGTCGTCCTCCCTGACGTCTGTTTGTGTCTTCCTCCCTGTCGTTTGTTTATGTCGTCTGTATATGTCGTCCTCACTGTTGTCTGTTTGTGTCGTCCTCACTGTCGTCTGTTTGTGTCGTCTGTATATGTCGTCTGATTATGTCGTCTGTATATGTCGTCTGTATATGTCGTCCTCACTGTCGTCTGTATATGTCGTCCTCACTGTCGTTTGTTTGTGTCGTCCTCCCTGTCGTCTGTTTGTGTCGTCCTCACTGTTGTCTGTTTGTGTCGTCCTCACTGTTGTCTGTTTGTGTCGTCCTCCCTGACGTCTGTTTGTGTCGTCCTCACTGTCATCAGTTTGTGTCGTCCTCTCTGTCGTTTGTTTTTGTTGTCTGTATATGTCGTCCTCACTGTTGTCTGTTTGTGTCGTCCTCACTGTCGTCTGTTTGTGTCGTCCTCCCTGTCGTCTGTTTATGTCGTCTGTATATGTCGTCCTCTGTCGTCTGTATATGTCGTCCTCACTGTTGTCTGTTTGTGTCGTCCTCTCTGTCGTCTGTATATGTCGTCTGTATATGTCGTCTGTATATGTCGTCTGTATATGTTGTCTGTATATGTCGTCCTCACTGTTGTCTGTTTGTGTCCGTCCTTGTGTCTGTTTGTGTCGTCCTCCCTGTCGTTTGTTTATGTCGTCTGTATATGTCGTCCTCACTTTCGTCTGTTCGTGTCGTCCTCTCTGTCGTCTGTATATATGTCGTCTGTATATGTCGTCCTCTGTTGTCTGTTTGTGTCGTCCTCTCTGTCGTCTGTATATGTCGTCCTCACTGTTGTCTGTTTATGTCGTCTGTATATGTCGTCCTCACTGTTGTCTGTTTGTGTCGTCCTCACTGTCGTTTGTTTTATATGTCGTCTGTTATATTTCGTCCTCACTGTTGTCTTTGTGTCGTCCCCTCACTGAAGTCTTTTGTGGTCGTCCTCCCTGTCGTTTGTTATGGTCCGTCCTGTATATGTCCGTCCGCTCACTTCGTCTGTTCGTGTCGTCCTCGCATGCTGTCCCGTCTTTCTTTATGTTGTCCTCACTGTCTTTCTGTATATGTCTTTCCCACAGTCATTTGTTTATGTCGTCTTTAATGTGTTCGTCCCTCGAACTGGTAGTGTCGTCTGTTTGTGTCGTCCTCAACAATGACGGAATTTAATCTCGAGAGACAAGGGAGGGGGAGGGAGACGTGAATAGTGCGTGAAGACAAGGGCGAGACTGGGCGTTGAAGGGGCAGACGAAAGGAGTCAGGATAGGAACCGCGAAAGTAAACAGAAAAACAGGAGAAAAGTAGGGATAGGAATGAGAAACAGGCAAAAAGCTAAAAGAGGATGAAGAGGAGAGCCATGAGAAGAGACGAAGATAGAAAATTAAAGAAAGACACGGGAAGACGACAGGGGGAAACGACAAAGAACTAAAACCGACCAGGGAGCGAAAACGAAAAGAAACAAGTGAAGCCAAAGAGAGGGGATGACAGCAGGGGCACGAATAGAAAGGGTCGAGAAGGGAGCAGGTAAAAACTAAATACCGTATGAAACAAAAGAAAGGAGACGAAAGAGTAAAAGAAGGAAGCTCATAGGGAGACGGCGAGAAGGAAAAAAAAAAGAAATCCAATCAATTAATCGTATCTTCTCTTCTTTCCATCCTCAAAGTAGTAAGAGAAACGCAGAGCCTACTTCTTTCTTTATTGGAGAACGTGACGAGAAAAGTTGTGTTCGTGCCTCAGGAACAAACAAGATCAAGCGGGGACGAAAAATAAAAACGGAGATGTAGGAAGTAGGGGGGAGCAGAGAAAAAACAGGTAAAGGAAAGAGTAGACAAAGCACAAAAGAAACAAGAAGAAGAAGTGGGAAATTACGTTTCAATTCTTTACCTACTGCTATCGTTCCTCTCGTGATTTCTGGTTTGTGCGTCACCCTCACTATGGTCGTTTGTTTAGGTTTTCTGTATATTTATCCTCACTGGTTGTCTGTTTGTGTCGTCCTCCCTGACGTCTGTTTGTGTCTTCCTCCCTGTCGTTTGTTTATGTCGTCTGTATATGTCGTCCTCACTGTTGTCTGTTTGTGTCGTCCTCCCCGTCGTCTGTTTGTGTCTTCCTCCCTGTCGTTTGTTTATGTCGTCTGTATATGTCGTCTTCACTGTCATCTGTTTGTGTCGTCCTCACTGTTGTCTGTTGTGTCTTCCCTCTCCTGGTCGTCTGTATATGTCGTCCTCACTGTTTGGTGTCGTCGTCGTCTGTATATGTCGTCCTCCTGTTTGTGTCGTCCTCACTGTTGTCTGTTTGTGTCGTCCTCCCTGTCGTCTGTTTATGTCGTCTGTATATGTCTGTGTCGTATATGTCGTCTGTATATGTCGTCCTCACTGTCGTCTGTATATGTCTCCTCACTGTCGTTTGTTTGTGTCGTCCTCCCTGTCGTCTGTTTGTGTCGTCCTCACTGTTGTCTGTTTGTGTCGTCCTCACTGTTGTCTGTTTGTGTCGTCCTCCCTGACGTCTGTTTGTGTCGTCCTCACTGTCGTCAGTTTGTGTCGTCCTCTCTGTCTTGTCTGTATATGTCGTCCTCACTGTTGTCTGTTTGTGTCGTCCTCCCTGACGTCTGTTTGTGTCTTCCTCCCTGTCGTTTGTTTATGTCGTCTGTATATGTCGTCTTCACTGTCATCTGTTTGTGTCGTCCTCACTGTTGTCTGTTCGTGTCGTCTGTATATGTCGTCTGATTATGTCGTCTGTATATGTCGTCTGTATATGTCGTCCTCTCTGTCGTCTGTATATGTCGTCCTCACTGTTGTCTGTTTGTGTCGTCCTCACTGTCGTCTGTTTGTGTCGTCCTCCCTGTCGTCTGTTTATGTCGTCTGTATATGTCGTCCTCACTGTTGTCTGTATATGTCGTCCTCACTGTCGTCTGTTTGTGTCGTCCTCCCTGTCGTCTGTTTATGTCGTCTGTATATGTCGTCCTCTCTGTCGTCTGTATATGTCGTCCTCACTGTTGTCTGTATATGTCGTCCTCACTGTCGTTTGTTTATGTCGTCTGTATGTGTCGTCCTCACTGTCGTCTGTTTGTGTCGTCCTCTCTGTCGTCTGTATATATGTCGTCCTCACTTTCGCCTGTTTGTGTCGTCCACTCTGTCGTCTGTATATATGTCGTCCTAACTGTCGTCTGTATATGTCGTCCTCAGTGTTGTCTGTTTGTGTCGTCCTCTCTGTGTCGTCTGTATATGTCGTCTGTATATGTCGTCCTCACTGTTGTCTGTTTGTGTCGTCCTCCCTGACGTCTGTTTGTGTCTTCCTCCCTGTCGTTTGTTTATGTCGTCTGTATATGTCGTCCTCACTGTTGTCTGTTTGTGTCGTCCTCCCTGTCGTCTGTTTATGTCGTCTGTATATGTCGTCTGATTATGTCGTCTGTATATGTCGTCCTCACTGTTGTCTGTTTGTGTCGTCCTCACTGTCGTCTGTTTGTGTCGTCCTCCCTGTCGTCTGTTTATGTCGTCTGTGTTGTCTGTGTATGTCGTCTGTTTGTGTCGTCCTCCCTGTCTTCTGTATATGTCGTCCTCATGTATCGTCGTCTGTGTGTGTGTCGTCCTCTCTGTCGTCTGTATATATGTGTCTGTATATGTCGTCCTCACTGTTGTTGTTTGTGTCGTCCTCCCTGTCGTCTGTTTGTGTCGTCCTCCCTGTCGTCTGTTTATGTCGTCTGTATATGTCGTCCTCTCTGTCGTCTGTATATGTCGTCCTCACTGTTGTCTGTATATGTCGTCTCACTGTCGTTTGTTATGTGGTCTGTATATGTCGTCCTCACTGTTGTCTGTTTGTGTCGTCCTCCCTGACGTCTGTTTATGTCGTCTGTATATGTCGTCTTCACTGTTGTCTGTATATGTCGTCCTCACTGTTGTCTGTATATGTCGTCCTCTTGTTGTCGTGTCGTCCTCCTGACGTCTGTTTATGTCGTCTGTATATGTCGTCTTCACTGTTGTCTGTATATGTCGTCCTCTCTGTCGTCTGTATATGCCGTCCTCACTTTCGTCTGTTTGTGTCGTCCTCCCTGTCGTCTGTTTATGTCGTCTGTATATGTCGATATGTCGTCCTCACTGTCGTCTGTATATGTCGTCCTCACTGTCGTCTGTATATGTCGTCCTCACTGTCGTTGTTTATGTCGTCTGTATATGTCGTCTGATTATGTCGTCTGTATATGTCGTCTGTATATGTCGTCCTCACTGTCGTCTGTATATGTCGTCCTCACTGTTGTCTGTTTGTGTCGTCCTCTCTGTCGTCTGTATATGTGGTCCTCACTGTTGTCTGTATATGTCGTCCTCACTGTCATTTGTTTATGTCGTCTGTATGTGTCGTCCTCACTGTCGTCTGTTTGTGTCGTCCTCTCTGTCGTCTGTATATATGTCGTCCTCACTTTCGTCTGTTTGTGTCGTCTCTCTGTCATCTGTATATGTCGTCCTCTCTGTTGTCTGTTTGTGTCGTCCTCTCTGTCGTCTGTATATGTCGTCCTCACTGTTGTCTGTTTGTGTCGTCCTCCCTGACGTCTGTTTGTGTCTTCCTTCCTGTCGTTTGTTTATGTCGTCTGTATATGTCGTCCTCACTGTCATCTGTTTGTGTCGTCCTCACTTTCGTCTGTTTGTGTCGTCCTCCCTGTCGTCTGTTTATGTCGTCTGTATATGTCGTCTGATTATGTCGTCTGTATATGTCGTCTGTATATGTCGTCCTCACTGTCGTCTGTATATGTCGTCCTCACAGTCGTTTGTTTATGTCGTCTGTATATGTCATCCTCACTGTCGTTTGTTTGTGTAGTCCTCCCTGTCGTATGTTTGTGTCGTCCTCACTATTGTCTGTTTGTGTCGTCCTCCCTGACGTCTGTTTGTGTCTTCCTCCCTGTCGTTTGTTTATATCATCCTCCCTGTCATCTGTATAGGTCGTCCTCACTGTCATCACTTTGTGTCGTCCTCACTGTCATCTGAATATGTTGTCCTCACTGTTGTCTGTTTGTGTTGTCCTCACTGTCGTCTGTTTGTGTCGTCCTCGCTGTCGTTTGTTTATGTCGTCTGTATAAGTCGTCCTCACTGTCGTCTGTTTGTGTTTACTTACTGTCGTTCCAAGATGGGGGACACGTCTACATGCCTGGAGTGCTTGAATGCGGCATCTAGTTATTTATATCTATGGTTTCAACAAATATAAACGACATATACGGACGACAGTGAGGACGACATATACAGACGACACATACGTACATGCATACCAAAAACACAGGCAATAACAGCAGACATAGACAATTTGTATTTTACAACGCAATCAACACTTTTTTGACACATATGGAACATCATATTTATGTGCTGCCAATTTTAGGTTACCCGATAAAACAAATTTACATTGTAGCTTTTTGTTAATATTTAAACATGCTTTGTGTGAATTGGAAATACAGACTTCAAATATAATTGGATTGGAAATGTGCGTACGTGGTTCGGGTATGTTCATGTGGAAAAGACAAGTCTCATTTCTCAGCCAGTTGTGTGATACTCTTGGTAGCCGGTGTTTTGGACTCTTCAAGAAGGAGGAAGTCCCATGGCCTGAATTGGCAGTCACTCCCATTTTCCTGCGCTTTGTTTTCTTGTTCACTATATAGATCAGAAATCTCTGAATCAACGGATCCAAAAATGAAATCTTTGTAGTTGGGGAAAGAGTGGAAGTCTGGTTTTTGTAAGGAGTCTGGTTCTCTGTCCATGGGAAGGAAGAGGCACACAAAGCCTTAAGGAGGGGATTGTTATGGTTGAGATGCAAGCTTTTGCCCCTCAGGAGGGTGAAGTTTGAGCTTGTGTCAGCACTCCAAACAGTGGCATCGCCAAGAAAGACCACTGAAAATAATACTCCAGGGAACACAGAGGAAAAGAAGCCTCTCATCGCTAAACTGCTTTGCTTATTTTCTATCATTTCTTCCACTGTTTTTCTTTTCCGCTCGTCATTGGTTCCAGAATAAATAATGATTAAACATGCGGGATTAAATTATGACGGGGTTACAATTTTTAGGCTCTCTTCAACACTTCCCAGAAAACAAAGATTTATAGTTGACGTTACTGTAATACAATGATACACTGTAAAATTTGAAAAGTTGGATCAACTTAAAAAAATGAGTCCAAATGGTAACCTAAAAAAAAAAACACCTAAAAAAGTTAAATTGTTTCATCTTAAATTTCCCAGCTAACAAAACTGTAAAAAATGATCAGTTGGATCAATTTAAAAAATGACTTTAATTGGTTACACACAAGTTGGTCCAACTTAAATTTCCTAGCCGAGAAAAGTCACCATGATGGTGATCAGTGTTTCCTTGAGTTGGGCTCTTGACCCTTGACATTCATATACAAATTTGTTTGCCACTGTGTGTTTAAAGTACATTTGTTACTTTAAAATCTGTGTGTTTCTAAAGTATATTTATTATGGCAATGCAAATGTGAATTTTAAGGACTGGTGTTGGTTATTAAAATGTCCATCATACTGTAGTTTGATTTACTGATCTCATCTAGATTTCATGCTGTGCTGCTGAAAGAAGATTATAGTGGAAGGGAATTTGCTTGCATTTTGACGTCTAAAATGATTCGTGAAAACTGGACGCAAATTTAATCTTAAACTCCAGGGGGTTGTTTCCCGGACAAGGATTAGGTAAAATCAGGACAAGAACTTGGTTAAATTAAGATATTTTAGTCAATTTAAAATTTTTTTTTACAAACAACTGTACAGGCCTGCATCTTGAGACAAAACAATCGCACTCATATATTTTAAGTTATGGCAGTTTGTTTTCGATCAAGACACCTCTAACATTTAAGTTAGTCTAGGACTAGATTTAAGCCTTGTCCAGGAAATCGCCCCCAGAAGAGTTTAGATGCACACAGACATCAGGAATCAGTGTATGAATCTCAACAATGGTGACAATCAACAAAAGAAAGCTGCTTCATGCTGCAATGCATGCTGGGTAACATCATAATACAAAACTCATTCATGATTCCCAGCAGCATTGCAGTTGATCGGTTTATCTGAATTAGTATGTTGATTGTATGATTCATTGTTTCATTCATACACTGATTCCTGATGTCTGATCCAACTGTTAAATTTTTACAGTGTATAAAAACGTTTAGAAATCTTAGAGATTTATAGGCACATGTCTGTAAAAATGCTTTAAAGTTGGGATGTTTTAAACTATATCATGAATAAAATCGTATTACATCCTTTGAAAAATGTATTTTCCGCTACCCTAAAGAAACATTTGGTTCTCAGCACGTGTCGTATGGCTCAGTGGACATTAGGTGGTTGTTAATGGGCAAACAGAAGTGTTGGAGGTCTTTGCTGCCACATTTTGTGTTTGCTCAAACGTTTCCAATGCAGTACCTGTGCAAAGACCTGGAAACCGTGTGAAGCAACCTCCATATGTATCCATTTGCCTGTGGAAGCTGGAAGGGATGTGCGTCATGTTCCAAACAGAAATAACAAGGGCAATAACAAATAAATGAGAAAGGCGGTTGGATTAGGCAAAAGTCCAGCAGACATTTTAGTACAAAAGTGACTCCACAGGGAGGAGAAGGGTTGGTGTGTCTGTGTGCCTATACAGGTTAGCCGAGGACACCGTTTTTTGCCACTGGTCTGCTGACCCATTGGCATAATTGTTATTGATGACTATGAAGCTAAAATTTAAAATTCTGTCATTTTGGACTTAGACACAGCACACAGGTTAGAAGGATTTTTGTAGATGAACTCGTCCACTAAAATAAGATCCTAAAATAAAAACCTTCTAAAGCTTCTTTGTTTGAAGTAATCTGATTACAACTGTAGTTTTTGCAACATGTAACTCGTGCTTTTCGGCATTTAATGCTCTTTCTTTGGTTGCAATGGGAAAGAGGGAGACATTTGCCAATGGAAAGTATTTTAATTAGCATGTGTGTTTTGGCGAATGTCCCGGGGCTGTTTAGGACCTTTCCCGAGCGTGCTGTAGCAATAGGTTTTTGGGGACATTTTGGGGGTGGAAGGTCATCATCAGTGAACCTGTCCTTTTTAATAGAAATGAAACAAGCTGGACTGTAATATGACGTTGAAATGAAATAACAGTCTGTTAACTTTGACGGTGCCAAATGCACACAGTGTAATGGTGACGGATGCTTTGTTTGTTTTCAGAATAGCTGGGCTGTGGATTAGTTTCCGAGCTGGGGGACATCTATTGAACGGTATGATGGGTGCATTTGTTTAAAACCAGATTTATATTGTGTTTTACCCGAATAACACATACAATTATATAAAATATATATGTAAATGTATTTTTGGGACAAATTCTGTAATCCATCTCATTTTTCTATAAAAATATGTTTAAAAATATAGAGAAACAGAAATAGACTTACCACTATTAATATAAAATGAAATGTTTACACTGTAGTAATCATTCAAAGGAGTATTTCTATGAACACAAAGAGACCAGCAATGGAATTGATATGCTTTAATAAGATATCAGTGCAGAGATACAACTTCTTAATGGGTAAAATTTCCCATACAGTAATGTCAACAATAATCTTAACAACAGTAATAATGTCAATATAAATCTAGAATATTAAAATATGTACGTACTTGCTTAACGTGACTAAAACATCTGTCATTTTAATAGAGCACACGCTGTCAAAATAAACCACTTATTTAATGCGTCAGCACCCTAATATTGTCTTTAAAGTTGAAGAAAAACCAATCTGGTCGAAGTTAGTACAGTTTCATTTGAACTTTTTGTCTAGCAAGGGTGTGAGACTGGTGAATAAAAAACTTACCACTGCAATCTGCACACATTCAGAAGCCTCAAATCAACACCAACATCATGGCTGCGCAGTTAGGGAAAGCCACTGAACTAAATGGTGAGTTTTTGTGAGACTTTTACTTTGGCATTAATTTCTTAAAATTCAAGTAATAAATATAAAGCATTGCTGTTTTGTGTGCGATATAGCTAAATGGGCAGGGCTCACTGGCATTAAAATGTATTTGTGTTAAGGCACCTTTGTAACAGTTTAAATGTGAGATTATTGCCATCATTAGGTAGTGATAAAATAATAAATAAATAAAAAGGGGATTAAACACTTTAATGCGCTGAGTTGACTTTTCTTACTATAGAGGTTATTTCTAAAATAAAACTTTTTTGATTTAAATTAAAATATTTTGGGGAAAATATGCATAACTCTATGTACCTATACCCTAACCACCCCAAACAACCATCTATTACCCCCCCCCCCCCCAGAGACACTCATATTTCTCAAGATGTGGAGAAGCTGGAGAGATCTGCATCAGTGGGCAGACTGAACAGTTACTTCTCTCCGTCTGTCCCTCCCCTTTATACACCTGTTATCTCTCTCCGTGTCTTGTCTGTATACTCGTATTGTGTCTACTGTAACTGTCTATCACAGTTTCAGATAGACTGTCCTGAAATTAAAATATATTTTCAAGATCTAGTTTTAACATCTGGGCAGCTCAGCTGTGTCTCAGCTGTTTTTCCTAAAATGCCTTAACAAATGGAACATGTCTAAACTCACAGCAAACTATGACATGGGAACTAAAATAAACTTTTTTTGTAACGGAACTTCATTCGACTCTTTAGCTAAATAAGGCACATATTAAACATTTATGAACAACATAAAGCATCTCTGTCTCACTAAAACACACCCCATGTCAAATGTAAGTCCAAAAATGATAGACATTTTGCATAAATAAAATTGGACAAATGTTGATCTTTTTGGATCATTAGAATATTTTGCACTAAATTTACAATGTTTTCAGGACAAATAGGAAACATTTTCCTAAATGTCCTCATGTTCTCATCTTGTTTTGTATTGCCATCATTCTCAGTGTTCATTATTATTGAATTTTGTTACTGCAATTACAGATTATTAAATCGACCATGGCTGTACAACATACTATAAAAGTACCACCGCGATATATAGACATACCATCATTTTATCCTATTATCTGTTTTTACACTTAGGATTAAATACAATACTGAGAATCTTGGGATATTTTTTTGTGGGTTTAGATTGTCATTCACATTTTTATATTTTGCGATTTTGCAATTCTAACTTCTGATTTTGGAGTGAAGAATGACCCAGGTGTCTATCTGACAGGTTTCAAGAGTTCATCCCTCTCCTAAATAAGCTTTGCTCAGTTGTGAATGCACACAAACTGTCAGAAAGCATCTAACACCTCCAGTCTCCAAAACAAAACTGGCTCATTGTACCTTAAATTGTTTTTAATCTTAGTCACGTGCCACTCAGTTTTCACCAGGGGTTAAAATTGAACAGAGGACACATGAGGATGTGTTTGGTTGTGTGTTTGTGAATGTGTGCCTAAGCAGATCTAAATATCTTCTGTCTGTATATTGCTATGAGTCTCAGTCAAAACGAATAGTATTCAAATAATACAGAGATATATTAAAACTGAACGATTCAACTTTAAAGACAACCTCAGAGTTGACATTAAAACTCAATTAGAATAAAGATAGTTAATGCTATAATGTAAGACCTTGTGTGAGCAAAACTGCATAACGCAATCTTTTCACAACAGCAAGAAACTGCTCAAATAAACTCATATCCACGTACTCAATATGCTACATAACGTGTCTAAAGAAAGAGTTGGGGAAACCTTTTACTCCAATTTTAACTTTCAAATCAAACTGTACTGGCCTGCCAATAAACATAATATTAATTTGCATATTTGCAAATAAATGCCACCATGAACGAACACGGGACAAGAGCACTACAGACTGTTTTTTGACTATAAGGACTCTGATTCACATCTAATGAATAGACAAGACAAAGTACCGGGACAAATAAGTGCTACGACACGTAACTTTATCATCAAAGTTTAGAAATCTATGGTAGGAATCTTAAGATTAAAGCTTTGCTTTAAATATGTATGCTTACAGCTACATGTATTTAGAGTGGTCTCCAGAATAAGGCAATAAACCGACACAAAAAGGAAGCCACTAAATAAACAAAATAAGGCACAAAAATCATTCCAACATGAGTTTTGAAAGTGGTCAGTGAAGAAAAGGCTTAATGTGTCAGAGGTAGGAAAGTTAGAGCAAACTGAAGTAATTACAGTAGATGTTTTTCCTTTTGTGTTTTTTTTTTCATTGACAGATAACAACAAAGACCAAATGAGAATTTAAGGAAGATGTCTTCACCAAAAGCAGACAACCAGCCGGCCAAAGTCACAACTTTCGTTTAACTAAAAAAATAGTAGATGTATATAATTTATGAAGATGTAGACAATAAAAATAGACTCAAAGCTACATTTGCCGTCTATGGAGTCACTGTGAGAGTGTGTATAAGAGTAAATGTGCTAAGCTGGGATGGTTACTGTCAGCTTAACGATAGCGAGATAAGTTTAAGAAAGACGGACTGCGATTCTGTTCACTTTAGACTGCTTTAGGTGGCCTGGTCTAAGGCCTTCAGTAGGTCACTACCCTGGAGCAAATGAAGATTTCCTTGCAAGGGGACGTTGACCTCGCAGTCATAACGCGTCAGTTCGGGCAGAGAGTAGGTCCTGAAGGAGGGGCCGATAAGACGACTCGCGATTCCTGCAAACACAACCAATTCGGAGAATCAGTATCAACAAAGCTTACGTGTGCAGATGAGAAATGCAGATATGTTTGTGTGTCGTTTCAACAGTATGAGCTCACCGTCCATTTTTGAAGAAGTCTGTATGTTGAAGTCTCTGTAGGTGCAGCACTGCTCTCGATAGCATTTCGCAGCGTTCTGTCCGGCCTGATCACTTGGATATTGTGACTTCCTGTGCTGGTGGTCCATGCCTCCACTATGGGTCATGCCTTTGTCTAAGTACAAAAAAATGTGTTTGATGATTAATCATTCATTACTTGATTCTGATTGGCCAATCGCTACATTCCAAGGTCTGATATTCCCAGATAACAACTGTTACCTCCGAAGTGTGATCGGGCCCAACGCGAAGAGCCCATTGTAAAGTCTCTGTAATATTTTGGTCTATAGTTACGGCTCGGTCCTGCCTTAATGTAAGTTTATAAAAAAATGTGCCCATTTCATCATCCGGCAGATGAAAAAAGGAATAGCACACCATTCTTCAACAAGCTACAGGATTTCAGGCATCATTCATGTCTGTAGCACAATTGTAGGCAAGGTTATGTTTATTTAGTAATATTTAAATTTGGAAAACGTTTTTGTTAGTGTTTATCGAAATCAATAAAATATGGGCCAAAAAAATTAAATGTTGCCACAGAAATAAGTTTCAGGCACTAAAATACTAATAATAATAAAATTAAAATGAAAATACATTTAAAGTTAATTTAAATTCAATTAAATTTGGTTTAATCTTATATAGAAACATACAAAATAAACAATGACAAAAGCATATCAAAAATGCTAAAACTTAAAAATATTAATAAAAACCAAAAAACTTCAAAGGGTGTTTAAAGGATTAATGGGTGTTGTTTGTATAAGGAAAAGAAGTAAGCTAAAAAAAGTGATGTTTGCTTGTCATTTTATAAAAATAATTTCTCAGTGTATAAATATAGTGTTGGTACCTGATAAAGCGCTATTGCTGAGAGGACTTCTGTCCACGACGGCACAGTTCTCATTCTTAAGTCTCTTCCACATTGTCTCATGTGACTTAGTGAACGGTGTCTCAACCTGAATTACACAGATAACATCTGTTGACTTTAGAAAATTATATTTGAACATTTATACAACACAATACAGAGATTTCTGCCACATTAACACTACCACTGGCTACACACTGGCTTTGACCTTAACCCTTTCACGCATGGAGGTCACAACAGTGAACAGCTATAGTATCTCTTCAAAGAAAAATATGTTTCATATTCCCTATGAGTTAAAAAAGTAATTTGTTTAACAGTAATTATTTAGTTTAACAGTAAATACGGACAAACCATGGCCATCTGTGTGAACGAGCGCTTGAAGTTGTTTGTGAGAGCGAGATGAGCTGGACTCATATCTCTGTAGTTCTGCGCAAAGTTCTCCATGGGTCTGCAAAACAAACACACTTGTTATTAAGACCAAACGCTAAGACTTAAGCTCAGCACATCGTTTTAATACTAAATCAAGCGAAACGCATTACAGGTGAATGCATCATTTCAGCACCAAACACATAAAGAGAATAAGCAACTTTATTTGGTGCCAATATTTACACACTTTACTTTCGAGTCAGAATTACCTTGGCATATAATGTGGCATTCGATTGGGTGGCATGGTTTGGCAAGAATGCTTCGCAGCTAAAGGATCCATCATTCCAGCCTTGTGTAATGGTGGGTCAGGAGGCCACTGCAGATTTTGACGCCCTCCCATAGAAGACAGAGGGGTGCTGGCTGGATCGTGATAAGGAGGCATTTGCATGGGCCCATGACTGTAGGGAAGTGCTTGCCATGACTCCACTGAGCCTCCATTGATGGTCTGCTTTCCTCCTCCTGTGCTCATGTTAGGCTGGAACTGTGGGGCTGAGGGGGAACTCAAGGGTTGAAAGAGACTGGTAATGTTGCTGAAGCTCGGCTGGTTAGTTCCAAGGGCTCTGATGTCAGTGGAGGGTTCATCCAGGCAGATGGGGTTCAGCTGGAAGTCCTCGCCGTCCATGGGGATGTAGGGAGCCAGCGTCTCCAAGTCCAAATCACTTAGGTCAGTCTAAAAAGTATTAGAGTCAGAAGTTAGGAAGGCCGCATTCAACACTGGATTTGTCTCGATATAAAGAAATGTTGACTACAAAATGATATTTGTGCGTTTATGATTTCCTTGTTGCTCCCAAGTTTGGTTTTGATAATCTGTATTGTTCTTAATACAGCAAAAATACTTTGCATTTTCATGATTTTTATTGAAATGGTTTTCTTTTAAAGCCAAACACAACAATCAAAGTCTCATTTGTGGTTGATTGACAGGTTTGTTTTGCTTTGGCTGGTAAGCAGCAGGGTGAATTTTGCACAACAAATCGACAGCATTTCTGAATTCCAATATACAGGTACATCTAAAAAACGTGAATATCGTGAAAAAGGTCAAGAGATGTACCTGTAATCTGAGTAACTGAATCACAAAATATTTTTACCCTCTTAGATAGATCTATATTTAGCACTGTCCACCAAACCGTCTCATATATGGTGGTAAATACCAGGGCCCGAGTGATAAATAAAACATCAACAGATGTCAACGAAATATCACAGATTGAATATCTTTTAACCTCTTGGTTGCAAGTAGACTTTGTATCTTGTGTGTCCAAGGAAAATAGTTTTTCGGTGAGCTCCACCTTCAGACCATTGTCCACTGTGCTGTAGTAATCATCCGGGCTGCTAGGCTGTTCAACAGAAGAAACACACCATCAAATTCAGCAGATGTGGAATTGAATAAAATGTACAAAATATGACAGTATTTGAACAGATATGATACATAGTCTTGCTTACCGTAGAGCAGGTGCTCAGGGTGGGAGTCGCACTGCTTGAAGGCGGAGCTTGAGGCACAGAGAATGTGGCGGCCATTTTGGGCAGGTCTCCAGGGTAGTTCTTCTTTTGAGAAGACTGAGAGGCAGGAGGAGCAATCGAAGACACGTTGCTGTATAACGGGAGCTCCTCATATTGGGGCTGACCTGAGAACGAGAGAGGGAGTGTCATGATGTAGTAACGTCAGACTTGTTTTGTATAACTGTGAACTTTCCCTAATTTTAGCACTTTTGTGTATGTCCTATTAAATTGTACAATCACGTTAGAAACAAGCTTCCTCTCTGGACATTTACCATTAAAAAAACCCTACACATGAAAAAAGCGATTTTCTTTCGGATCTCACCAAAGTTAAGCGGGATAATGGTATCACCAGGTGTAGGTGCCAGCTGGGCCAGATCCTCATGTTCTTCTTTGAGTTTGGAGAAGAGCGTTTTGCCTGCCAAGTGATGAGTCTTAAATAGGGACTGAGTCTGATCCACAGAGAAGATCATGGATTTCTCCTCAATGTCACTAAGAAAAGATTTATGAATTATTAGCTCTTGTGTCTTTATAAATAAAAGAGAAGAGAACTGAATAAAAGACGTGTTTTAACATGTTCCACGTCACTGTTCTGTCAGTGATGCACTTAAGTTTACTTGAAAATTTTACAATTAAAACTTATTTAATCATGACAAACCGTAAGTCACTATAAAGTTCTAAGCCTTTGAAATACAAACCTGTCCAGTTTATTACAATATAAATTATGTAGAAACAGTTATTGATCTAATGTAATGTTATTTTTGGGTGAGTTATTTTTTGGTCAGACATAATCTGCCAAGTGTCTTGTTTTTAAATAAAAGCCAACTTTAGGACTGCATTCCAAATTATGAATTTATTAAAACAGTTCAAGTTTGGAATGTGAATTTTTTATGTAAATTAACAGATTCATTTCAGTGCCTATAAGGCCTTTTAGTGGGTTTTTTTTTTTTAAACTCTAAGCATTAAAATTAAGCAACTCATTATGCGCAAACCTTAAAATGATCATTTTAAAAGATTGAAAGGATTAGATTAAATATTGTATATTTATGGTCTAAATGTAACTTATTAAAAGAATACTTTGATACTTTTAAAATAATTTTTATTTAAAATCTAATATTTAAAGAATATGTTTGAAGGTTCAAATGTCACATACTCACTTTTATATATTTTTACCACAAAATAAAATAACAATAAACTCATTAAATAAAAATAAACAAGCAATAAATAATTATTATAAAACAAATAAAAAACAAAATAATATGAATTTTAACGACTCAAAGAAGAATTATTCAGTAATGAAGTCATAAACTTCAAGAAATTGATTAAATATTTAAGCATAAATAATAAATATTTAAGCATATGCCTTCAGATCAAAGGAATAGTCAAATCACGAGAAACATTTCACTCAAGTGACCTTAACACTTGTAAACAGCGCAGTGTGAAGGTCTGGTGTGCAGTCGACCAAAAACAAAACATGTGCTGATTCTCATGACAACGGCAAAGCTCTGATGTAGCGTTTCGTTTACACAAAACTTCACTCTTCAGTTGCTGCCTTGCAAGCGCTACGGTTTCCTTTAGGAAATGTAAATGTAGTTTTAAAATCTTCTTCTTTTTATCTTCAGTTGGATTACAGGTGTTGATAAGCAGAGAAGAGAAAGTGCTGGAGTGCCGAGAATCGAACAAAACATAAGCTTTGCCACCTTTTATTCGGGCCTCACCTCAGCACGTAGTTCACACACACAATGCACTGTGGCTGGGAGTTACGACTGTTGTAGATGACGGTACCCTGGGTCTCCACCCACACGTAACCCCCATGCTTAGCCAACATCCTGTACTGACCGCTCACTGCCTGCCCTTTAGTGCACACTGAATAGGGAAGAAAATAGCAGCATTCAAAAGACATACTGACAAGACTTACTTTTTATCAAAAAGATGGTGAGTGCTTAAAAACGACATTTGTAATCATGAATACAAAGTGAACAGGATGCGAAAATGGAATGACACCAAGACGACTCAATTTCAATTGAAAGATGTTCCACCAAAGTTTCAATTTTAATAACTTTCGGGTTCATTAAAGCGTTCTTTAAATTGTCTTCCCCCATGAATCTTAGTAAATAGAAAACACATTTCCAGGTGGCATTTCGAACATTGATTGTAAGCTAATATTTCTAGAAATACCCCGTATATGTTATATTTATAGACTCCTGAGATAGGCGCAGGCTCCCCGTGACCCGAGGTAGTTCGGACAAGCGGTAGAAAATGGAATGGAATGGAATGTTATATTTATACTGCATTTTTCTATCCAATTGTCTTTTTCTGTACTGTTTTACACCTCGGCTCCAGCTTGTGGCATCTATCTCCCCCTTCCACGTTATGTTAGAGTATCAATGAGATTATGAATAAACTTTTCTCTTAGAATAAGGTTGCTTAAAATAAGCTAAAACATGTAGACAGACAGCGGGAGCCATCAAGGGAACGCTAACATAAGCAACATACATTCAGACAGACACAAACAATAAAGGATTGCTGATCTGGATTTGACAGTCAGTCTCTCTGGCTTACACCCTGGACTCGGTCCAAATCTGTCGTGGGAAAGCGCTGGTTGCGGGTCATGCGGTTCATTCCCGGCCCGTGCATGCACGACTCTACAGCGACTCTTACGACTGTGCATGTGCACGGAAATCATATAGGACGGCTTTTCTCTAAGGAGCCAGTGGCCTTGAATGACTATCTATGCTGTGTCACATAAGAAAAGTGCTTTTGAATGTATATACACGTCCTCTGTGGAGAGTGAAGGGATCAATTTTCTAAAGAATATCAGAACTATCTGCCAGCATCTTTATCCTATTCCTGAACCACATTTAGGCACTGTGTGTATGAGTTTATCGCTGTGCCAGAAAAGTTTTATGTCAATTGAGATATTGCTAACAGTGTTTCCCCTAGGTTTTCGGGTTCGGGGGGGGGGGGTGTGGTCTCTATATTTTCTTTGCGGCGGAGGTCCGGACAATACTTTTATTTATTAACCTGCTCTTGGTGTCTGCAAGTATTTATATGCGACGGAGATGCAGCTCTCACGGAGCGAAGAGCGTTCAAATGAAGTGTATTTGGGAGCTAAATAAAGATATTACAAGAAGTTCATTATGTCTCGTGGTTCGAGTGGAACGAAGCCAAGCTGGATGAAAACCTGTTGCCAACGTTTAAATCTATAACATAATGCTATTTAGTTTGTTTAAAAGAACAAGGTATAGACATCTTCTATAGGAAAGGTAACGTTAAATGACTTCTCTTGTGATCTGGCGCTATATAGGAAATAAAATGAACTAGGGGAGGGTAATGGTAGGCGAAACACTGTGTTTTGTTTCCAGTGAAACACACTTCATAGTTAGGCTCATCACAGATTATAGATACATTCATTTTATAAGGGTACTCCACTTAAAGTTGAAAATTCTGTCATTATTTACTCCCCCCCAAGTTGTTCTTCCAAAAATTATACACATTTTTGCTAGCAACTGACATTTCTTGGCCACCATTGACGACCAAAATTAAAAATGGTAGTAATGATGCCCCAGAACTGTTTGCTTTCCTAAACTCTGCAAAATATCTACTGTTGCGTTCAACAGTGTAACTACTGAGTTGAAACCTCAATTATTACATTTATATAAATATATATATTAATTTACTATAAAACACGTATATTATATTTATTATAAAATTTGCAAGAATACCACGCCATCATTTCATGTTGCCGATTTATTCATGTCCTCGATATTGGATTAAAATCTAAATTTTTCATCAGTTTTATTTTATTATGGTGTTATTTAGTTTATTTTATTATTGATTTGTATTTTATAAATAATCATCGGTCATCCTTCATGCAGACAGAGTTTTGCAAATACTTAACAAATAAAATGTCTTTAAAAGACGTTATCTTTCACAATGCAGTGTTTATAAAATTAACATTTTTATATTAGTCTTTTCCATTTCTTAAGAAAGTATTTAATTCCTGCTTCATGACTTTTTTAAATACTTTATTTCTGCTTTATTTTTAAATTTTTTCCTTACTTCTAAGTCTGTAGTAACAAACTGTCTTACTATCTACTGTATAAGCTTTGCAACAATTGTAAAAATAAAGCACTTAAGAAATAAACATAAATGAAATCGAATTAAACGAAACAGGACTTAGAACTCTGGTAAAAGAGCAACTTCAAAGCAATACGGTTGTCCTCAGGGCACACAAACGCGCAGTCACGAGGCAGCCACACTCTTTTTCTCTCATCGAGCCCAATCCAGATCAACAATTTTTTCCTCCGCCACACACTATGAAAAGAGTCTAATTACACGTTAACGTCACTGTGGACAGAAGCCACTCCACTTCAGCATCTGATTAGGGAGTAATCTGGGACACCTGGCTGAGCCGAGGAGCACCATCCCTTTCTACCGCTGGGTTCTTATCTCTTCTGTCACTCATAATGGGGTTCAAGATGTCCTAATGGGTGCTGCGGTCGTCCCTAATAGAGCCAATCCAATAAGGCTCTTTTGAATCGTATTCATAACTCAAACATGCATGCCAAATGCAATTTGTCCGAAATGCAATTTGACTCGGGGGGGGGGGCTGGCGACCTCAGTATATATATCGCTGTTTGCTGTCTGCGGACGGTCGTTGTTTGTGCGAGGCGACCGATATTAGGTTTCACCTCTGCTTAGCAGGAGAAAGAAAGAAAACCAAAATGTAAAAAGCAATTAGGTGCAGGCGGTGTGTGGATGATAAAAAGATCCACATGATCTGCAGAATAGAAGAGAATAGACACAACTGAGGTTTTTGCGAATACATTTACAGACTTCATCTAAATAATTATTTAAGGTTAAATACATAGAAAGTGTGCATGAATGTTCATATATCCCTTACATTTAATAAGGGTTCATATGGATTTAACAGGTTTAATAAGACAATGCACAATGAACACAATTCAATTGTGCAGCTTTGCTGGTGTGTGTTTGCATTTGATTCTGTATATATGTGTATATGTACATATAGACATGTTGTTGTGAAGATGTAGAAATGGCACGGCACACTTTAAGGGTTAAAACAGTACTTTTGGGTGCGCATGTATCGGCACCTGTGTCAACTGATCCGTTGGGGTTTCTGTTTCGGACCAAAAGCACCTCCCCTCTCTAATCGGCTTTCCCTGTTTAACTCACATGGTTCGATGGACCATGGACGGAGGCAACGCCAGTGATTACCACCAAGGCCACGTTGAGAGTGTGTGCAGTGTTAGTCATATGATTTTACATGTGAATGTGATTCCAATAGCACACCGTTTGAGGGAGAGAGAGAGAGAGTTTCTTACACAAGACTTTAAAGAGCTGAATGGACAAAAAATGGATGACACCTACAGTTCTGGTGGCTTTTGGTGACACTGTTGGATTCCAGAGCGTGATAGAACTCGTAGGCAGATCGACCAAGAAGATCTTCAGGACTGTAGCCTATCAACTCTGTAACTCTGGAGAAAAGAAGTGGAGATTAAATTAACACACAAACACACAAAATGCTATACATTTATATAATTAAATCTTAACATACAATTTTAAATATTTTTTTTATTATTTATTTTAAGCTCCCTGCGCATTTATTTGCACTTTAAAGTCCCCATGAACCGGAAGTTGCGATCGTTTATACTTCCGTATTTTGACACATTTCCGAGTGAAAAGGATTTTCGAAGGAGAACATTTGGTGCCAATTGGATGTGTAAAAACAGCTGTTGCATTGATTTTGAAAGGAATCTGGCAAATGACTGACAGTTGAAGGGGAGGAGTTAACGGAGGGTCCGCCCAAGGCATCTAATTTACGTCATTTGAGATGGATCGTCATTTCAGGACGGAAGTGCATTTTCAGATTTTAACTGAAGAGGGTACATGAATTTAAAAAAGAAAATGACCCACATTGATAAGCTATTTACTATAAACGCTGCGATATTTCATGAAAAAATTTGAATTGTCATTTTTTATTTCACTGGGACTTGAATGTGTCTTTTTTTTCCATTATGTTTTTGCTTCCATTGTGTTATTAAGACATTTTGCATTCTATTTAAAGGAACATTATTTAGCTGTTATTCTGTGAAAATGTGTTTTTGGTGTATTGAACTGAGCCGTATCATAAAGTTACATAGCAGCAGAGAGCTACAGGTCACTGACTCTGTATTCATATGTGTGTGTCTGAAGGCCTCTCTTCATTACAGAGCCTCTATTCTTCAGTCTTTGAATCAGCCACCTCTGAGCCGATGTGCTTTCAAGACACACACACAGATTAGAGCAGATGATTTAAAAAATCTACGGCAAGAGTAAAATGAGGGGGAAAAAATCAAAAGCTATTTTAAAATACAACCAATATGCTATACAATAAGAGCACTGGTTTCTTTCCACTGAGAATGTTTGAGACCAATTTTCAGTATAACTCTGACATCATAATAATGACCATAATTACCACTTAGATGGGTACTTGAAAAAGCTAAAAGCTGTCCAGAGATTGTAATCTTTTTTTTTAAATTACATCATTATAATTATATTTCAATATAATTTAGTTTAACTTTTATTTTCAGAACAATTGTTGGTAATACATATCATCCAAGTATTTTATTCACTTTTTTGTGGCACAGATTGTGTTTTTGAAGCATTAAATACATCATCACATTTCTGAGAATTATGTTAAAACAACGTGTCAAAGGATCATTCAGCAGGGAAACTGGTTTAGTGCTGTACTCTGATGTTCTGTTTACTGTATGGATATCATCAATCATAGAAACCGTGACAGTAAACACTCTGAACTGTGCGTGTGTGTGTTCAGGGGACAGAAAGATCTTTGTTGGATATTGTGAAGTTATGATGTAAACAGCACACATACAATGCAATGATCAGCTGGAATGTCCGTCACATTTGACTGACTCAATTATTGATTTATGGCCAGTATATGCTGAAGATTGTGACCTTTATTTTATGGCTTTCAGTGACTTTGTTTAAATGTACCTTAATAAAAAATATATATTGTGATTTGTTGAAACTGAGACCAATGGTAAAAAGATTCCATAACATGATATTATCAACATATCAAGAGTTACAAACTACAGTAAGAATTACATATTATTCAGTCTATTTTCCAAAAAGCATCTTGTCTGTTTCTGGACATGTAGATACAGAAATCTCGACTAAAAGAAAAGTGACATTATGATTTTATAGTCATAATTTTTTTATTTTTATCTCTTTTTCTAGCTACAAATCATATTTTGATTCCAAAATTTATATTTTGATTTATACATTTTATTTCATTTGTTTGGTAGAAAAGACATTTAAGAAGAGTTGCAAATCCATACATTAAATCATAAATTAAGATATTATACATAATAATTCGTTTGAAGTTTTTACACCTTTCATAATCCTTCATCTGAACTGACTTTTATTTCTAAATAGGCTTATTTTGTACTGTATTCATAAAAAGTGTTTAGTATCAAACGTTTGCAGTATTCATCCAATGGGTGCATAGTGTGTCACTTGATATTACAACCGGTTTACTTCTATATTTTTAACATTCTAACTGTGATGGTGTGTGTGTGTGGTACCTGTCATCACAGTAAGTAAACTTCATGTCCATGCTGTGGCGACTCAGAAACGTTCTGCTGTCGAGGGGCGTGTCGATGTTTGAGGGATGTGGGATTGGCTCGCACATCATGACCACACAGGTGAGCGGCGGCTCTTTAAAACCGCACAGCACGCGCGTAGGGCAGCCGTTACACACCTTCAGATGCCCAGTGCAGTGCAGCACCTGAAAGAACAGCCGGTACCTTCATGAGTAACAAATAAAGTCTGATTCCAGATCAGTGCTCCTCATGAAAGAGAAGTTCTTCACCTTCCAGCTGGCTGACTTTAGGTTGACGGTGCGACCGCGATTCGTGACTGTGCATTTCATTCTCATGAAGAAATCCCTCTCTCTGTGCTTAGCTCTTTGCCTTTCTTCCCCATGCCTGCAGATGAACACACACAGGGTCTTAGGTTAGAAGTGATCAGCAAATCTCAGGAAAACATTCCTAGCATTCCCCTTAAACTGAACAGATATCCATTTCTATTGATCAAATTCCAAAACATGTTTTTACAGCGATTTCAATGTCTTTCGATCGTAACTTAGAAAATAAAAGCTTGAACAAAATAGTATTATGAGCTCAATTGTAATACGGTCGTTGCAACAGTTAATAGTCTGTACATTTTGTTCTTATCTTATTTGTGTTTCATCGTTCCCTCATGTTCTCGCACAAGCGAGGGATGTAAAAGGAATAGTTTGACCAAAAATGAAAATTCTGTTATCATTCCCTCACCCTCATGTTGTTTAAAAGCAACACTACTTTACATTTTCTTTGGAGAATTTCCTAGCTGTATACTCCATAGAATGGAAGTGAATTGGGACCGGAGCTTTCAAGTTTTACAATATACCTGTCAGCAAGTATAGATGGATTTGTTTATTTGACCAATGAAGAAAACACTCTTTATTTGTACAAACGTTCGGATTGAGTTTAACGGCACCAGTCTTCATTCACTTTCATTAAATCAACGTTTTGGTTTTTTAGAAAATCTAGTCAAAAGCTTGGAAAGACAGCAGTAAGTAAATAACAATTTCTTTTTTTGGAAGATCGCAAAAAATACAACAAAGGTTTATGACATGTACATGTTTTGTCTATCAAGATAATCTTTCCAATGAACACAACATTTGTCACTTTTGAAGCTGAAATACAATCGGCAGGAGTAAAAAGCTAACGTGATGCTATGAACAGACTACACCACGGTCAACGTTACCACCAACAAGCCTCCAAAAACTCCTTCAAACTTGATAAAAAACGTGTTCTCCGGTAAGTAGCTACACCGTGAATGAATCCACATCTACGTTTTTAAAGATTCGTGTTCATGAGGAGGGTTTAACAGGGTAATCCAAGCACGGGTTGCGGATCCATTTGCAGCTTTGAAGTAATTTATTAAATGATAACAAAATAAAGAAACTCGCAATCCACACGGCAAACTGAGAACTAGAGACATAACAAAAGGTTTCAGGCCGTCTCTTTAACAGCGAATTGTAGGAAAGGATCAATGATATATCATGGGGACCAGTTTGGTTTCGGTCTTGGGAGCAAGGCACTTTGTTCGCGCTGAATTTAAAGATCGATATCGAGTCCCAGATCATTCTTGAGAAGTGAATCCACGAACTGCGTGACTGAGCTGCCACCCTCCGCACCCTCCGCTCATTCCTGCTTCATACTATCCTTGAATTCTTCTGTAGACAATCTCAATTCGGTCTTCATTTATTTTCTTAAGTAACTAGTTTGCCTGCTTATAGTTTCAAGTCCAACGCGATCATAAGTTCAAATGCTCCCTCTATCCCGTCGCTGTCCTTCTCAGGCGAAGAACCTGCGTGGTCGATCATATTTTTTTCTGCTACTCATTATAATTCAGAATGCGAGTTTAGAATTGATTATACAACTACTGATTATACAACTGCTCACGCCGCCATGTTAACCAGAAGTCGGTTATCAAACTTTTTCATTAAAAGCCCCCCTTTGTGTAGAGTGCATCACTTTCTGGCCCCCCAAATAAAGACTTATAAACTTAAAGGTAGAATTTTTATTAAACCAAAAACATATTCAAGTTGAGTAATGCTGGAACATCAATTATTTTGGTTGGTTGTCTTATTTTCCTGATGTTTGATTGCACAAAATTGATGATAAGTTTCAACATTTCATAAAATGCCACAATGTTGCCCCCGGATCCATCTTGGGGCCCCCCAGTTTGAGAACCTTTAAGTCAGTCATAGAAACTGCAGCATGAGGTCAGAGTTCAAGGACCGGCCAATGACATTTGTTGCCACAGTTCATCACATGCTCATCACGGGTGATGAAAAAGCAGCACGCGTGGGCCTTCATTTGGATACACGACACAAATGACAACACTGCCCTCACAACAACTCCATCAACAGAGCAAAAACTAAATAGGCGACATGCTACCGGCCGCAGCATTCTATCATAGTGAAGGAGGCAAACACCTGAAATAGCAACATTGAAACTTGACCTCAGTAAAACAGAGCAGAGAGGTTACAGGAGGCACATAAGAGGGCTAAGGGGGAACGAAAGAAAGTGAAGCTAAAATAAAGCAGAGCGAGAATGAAAGAGCGAGGGCTTGTAGGTCGTATAGATTTAAAAGGCATGATTGTTTTTTCTCCACATAACTAATCTCTGCATATGAATCTGTGTGTTTGCTTTGCATTTGGCCTTTACGTAGTTGTTTTTGCTATTTCGGAAAGTATGTTTTCATGAAGCGATAAGAACGTTTCTTGAGATCCAAATGTGCGAGTTTTCAACTCCCACCAGGTCCTCTTCCTTCCATGCTAAAAGCACTTTGGTGAAATGTGTATTTAGAGGAATGTGTGATCTCATGAGCTAGTTTGAAGCTCTGAACCCAGTTGCAGCTCTCAGATCTATAATATGTGCTTTCACACATACAGAGTTTTTACTTCAATTCATTTGGATGGTGTGAAACAGTGAGCTTTACCATTATTCTCAAATGTGAAACACAGAAAAGTTTTAGTTTGCTAGTTTTAATATAGCAAGTAAATTCACAAACGTTTAATTGCATCCAGAATTTTTTTTTGTGTTTACATAATATATGTCTGTGTACTATGCATCTTAATTTTGTATTTATAAACACATACACAAACATGTATAGATATGTTTTTTATGTTTTTATTTAGATTCACCACCCATTTCAATTAAATATAAAAGTTTATACATTTTTCTTAAATATTTGCATGTTTGTGTACGTGTTAATTAATACAAAATGAATATGCACAATGAACAGAAATATGTTATGTAAACACAGATTTTTATTCTGGATGCGATTTATCACGATTAATCGTTTGACAGCCCTAAAATCAATGTAAAAAACAGCAAAACAAAAGTGTACAACTTATTTATTTTGTATTTCTATGAAAATATCCATAGATTTAATCTAGGCACACTTTTAGACTTCTTCATGTTCTCCATGTCTACTTAACTGGACTTTCTGTGTCATTCTCAAATGTGTTTGTCTACATATAGCAGAATTTACGGGCACAGTACTTTATGTGCTGAATAAAAACAACTATCGTAACTTTGTGAGAAACAACCTACCGGCTTTGATGTTGAG
This sequence comes from Triplophysa siluroides, assembly GCA_006030095.1. Taxonomy (NCBI): domain Eukaryota; kingdom Metazoa; phylum Chordata; class Actinopteri; order Cypriniformes; family Nemacheilidae; genus Triplophysa; species Triplophysa siluroides. Next base: position 1,671,591 of record VCII01000868.1, on the reverse strand, counting down.
GTTCTCACGGATCTCCTCATGGTCACAGGGGTGAGTGAAGTCGAAGATACTCTGCCCTGTTAGTTCCACCTATAACCAAAGAAAGAAAGACTGATTCTGTTATTTCATTGAACATCAATTGCCGCTTTTCCTCACACGGGTGATTTCACGCTGCTGCCAAGTAGATGTCCAGGTCACATTTCACCACAAATGAAATGAGTATAATTACAATTCATCTTATTTTAACACTATTAAAAGCCTCCGGAGACATTCCTGCTGATGAACAGACATAATGGATCTTTTACTCATCACACATCTGATAACACATTGATAACAGGCTGTAATTCTGGGAAACAACAGCCATGTGTGAGGAAGCAATCATTAGTAGATAAGTGTACGACCTAGAGGCTGAACTTCTGCGCGAGTATAAAGAGCACGACACATCCTTCCACCCATACAAGCCTTGAGGGAAACAGACTTGTGCTGTGGTTAATAATGGCATTTCACCGACATATGACAAAGTGAACCCAGAGGAAACGTACAGTATGCTAAAGAGATCTGTCTGCACTGAAACTTTAAAAAGCAACATGTTATAATGTTCATTTTTAATAAATAAAAATGTAAAAGTATAGAACGGAATTTTGCTGTTAGTCCGTTGACATTCCTCTTCATTTTCTCACACTCTTTACATTTTATTTTTAATTGTAAATATACACTTCAGATTTAAATATATATTTTGTCTTACATTTCATTTTGATCTGTCCGTTACTTTAGCTTCATGCTATACTGTAGTTTATATTTTAGTTCTATTTTATTTTATTTCTTAAATTATAATATGTAAAAAAATGTAAGTATAGAACAGCATTATACTATTACTCGGTTGACAGTCCTTTTCGTTTCCACCTACTCCTCACATTTTTTAATTGTAAATATTTACTTAAGATTCAAAATATAATTTGTTTTTTTCAATGTTTTTTATTGTATTGTATTTTATTTTATCTTAACATGTTACCCCTGTTTGTGTGGTATTACTACTGAACAAAAAACACCCTGAACCAGACTAAGATGATTTGCTAGATTTACGTGGTTTAAGATGGTTTTTAGCTGCCTATTCCCCAAAATCCCTCGAACTAGCCTGACCAGTCTAAGAGGCAGGCAAATCATTTTAGTCTGGTTTAAACTGTTTATACAAACAGGTTTTGACCCATTTCACTAAAAGTATCCATCCGTACCGGTGTGAGGCCCATAAATTTGTTGATGTTTTCCGATAAGAAGATCATGTCTCCATCTGATGTCACCACGGTAATGAATCCGCCCAGTGATTTCAAATACCAGCTGTCCATCATTTTGTCCATCTTTGACGTCTCTGTGACACGGCCTGCAACATAACACAAACACCAGTTTCATCATAAAGTACATGTGTGTGGACTTGGTTTTTATATGTTAGTTGGGACCTAAACCTGAATACACACCAACTCATGGGGACCAGTGTCACTTTGGGGACCAAAATTGAGGTCCCCACGTGTACAAAACCTTATAAATTGTACAGAACGATAACTAAAAATGCTGAAAGTTTTCTACGATCTTTAGGCTTAGGGGTTGGGTTAGGGGATAAAATATACGGTTTGTACAGTATACAACTCATTACGCCTATGGACTGTCCCCACGGAGATGATAAAACCTACGTGTGTGTGTACACTCTCCATCTTCTTCTGGCTCTTAAGTCCTTGGCTAAGGTCCAAAATAAACAACAGCAACTTTATCCTGTTACTCTGAATCCTCCCAACAACACCGACCTCTGTTCTGTCACTGCCCAACACACACAGTCACACACGCACACGCACACGCACACGCACACGCACACGCACACGCACACACACACACACACACACTGGAGGGTGTCACGGGACAGGATTTTTAAACCTCTCCTGTCCCACTCCCACAAAAAAATCCTGTCCCATCCCAATCCTGCAGTACAAATCACTGCATTCCCAGTACCCACTTTAGTTAAGTAGACATCCTTGTCAATGTCCGGCCTGTCGCTGTACACGCACAGCCCAAACTGTGTGCAGTAATAACGAACGCTCCGTACAGCAGTGAAAACAAGTCACCACAACAAAACGCACAAATGCTCCCAAACATGTTTCGAGGAGGCACATGGAGAATATGTGTTGTATCAAAATCCGACTCCCCGTGAGATTACTCCCCTGTTTCCCCTACGAAGGTTAGGGTTAGGATTAGGTGTGGGGGCAGGATTAGAGATAGGAACCAATCACAAAGCAGCATCCTAAGTGAATGAACCAATCAGGAGTAGGGGAGTCAAAATCTCACGGGGAGTCGAATTTCGCTACAACACCGTCCTTGAGGCGTTCGATCAAGCGCAGAGAGCTGAAATGGAACGAAGAGAGCACTCAGCTCATCATAGCATTTTTTACCATCCAATCACAGCGCAGCAGAGACGGGACAAATACCACACCAACCAATCGACGCATTGTACTTGTACAGCTGCATGTCTTTATAAAAAGCATCGTATCATAGCTGCTCGGCTTAAATGCTGTCAAATGCGCCTGCTGTTATCAGCTGCGTAAAAACGATTCCCACTCCCGCTGAATTTTTTTCCAGTTCCGTCCAAATCCCGTGATTAATAGTGATTTTGTTTCCGTGACCCGTGGGATTCCCCAAAAAATGTCAGCCTCTAACAAACACATCAACATGCACTACAAATACCCCCATACACAGACACCCACAATGCCCTGCTGTTTGAAAATACTAAATGTGTAGAGTCTGACAATTTAAAGAGACAGACCCAAGCGGTTACCTTATGTGCGGAAAACCCACATCTGGCACAAACTTTTGAGTGGAGGTTGCGCAATCCAAGCCGATATTTGTGGTTATGCTTCTATGAAAATCATATGCACTTTTGGAAAAGTACATAAACTTACACGGAGCAAAGCAAATATGCATTATACATAGACACAAGCATTGCTGTTAGGGTGTGTCTGATTTCACCTATGAAAAGTTGTGTTAGAAGCTCTTTGGAGCATTACTGTAAATCCATATGTTGTGCAAAACCTGTTGATCTGATTTTTTTTATTATCATTTTATTTTATTAAGATATTAACCAAGCAAAAGCAATGACACATTATTGTATAAACATGAAATGTAAAATGTGATTCTTTGATTTTTTGAAAAAGTTTTCATGTGTCATGTGTTCATCCAACAGCAACCACAATGCTGTTGGGTGACTTTGTCACTCCTGAGGTTAGATTTTGTTGAAATTCAACAGATACTGAACTGGAATGGCCACAATACATCTAGAAACATGGAATGGTCTCTTCATTTTTTTAGTGGCTGTATATTCACCTTGAATAAAATAAATGTAATCATTGGACGATTTAGAAAAACCTAAATGTTCCTGCTGGTAACGCTGAGACATGGAAGGGATCCAGATTTTCTGAAATACTGTAGATCTGGCAGAGGTTCAGGAGGGAGGTGGAGTCAACCGGGACATGGAGAACAAGCCGGCTCCGCACCGGGGGGTCGGAAGCATGTGATTGCTCCAGTGTGCTTCCTCCAGATAAGAAACTTTCTCAAGGCCTATTGAGAGCCCAGGGCTGGATTCGGGCCGAGCCCAGAGACCGTGTCCCCAGGAGAATGAAGGTTACATCTTTGAAGGAATTCTTCTGCCACGGCTTTCATTTTGAAATGAAACTGCCACCAAATTTGGGATAGTCACTGACCATCTGGGCAATTCTGTGAAAATGTGAACCTAACCATGACCTTTACCAATGGTTGTTACTGTACTAACAGCACTGATATCAACATTTGGTGGTTCAAATACCCATGTCAGGTCCTTTTTTTAATTTTTTAAGCATTTGTTTTATTTTTAGTGCATGTCAGGTAAGTGCCATTTTCAGGATTGTCACATCCATAATGGTCCATATTCCTCATATATGGACACATGTTAAAATAAAGTAACTATTTGATGTTCTATAAAAAGGAATCCCTTCTCCATTCATTGGGGATTATTGCTTCAGGTTTGTGCATTTTAGTTCACAGATATCCTACAAAGTTTGCCGTCTCCCAAAAACCGTGCCCTTTTTTGTCACATCCATAACGCTTGTTTATTTATTCAAAGACTGATATTTTTCTGATTTTTAGACTCATCAACAAGGGTTTAGTTAAATATAAACGAGATGGTTCAATATATTCATAACAAATACATTCTCATGGCATTTTTATGTCACGTCCATAATGCAAAATGTCACGTCCATAACAAGGAAATTTACTATCTGTCCATGTGAAATCAACTGAATATACAATACACTCTATAATAGTGCTATATAGAACTTAAAGTGGTTCTTGGTTCATAATCGTAGGGAAACACTTTTAGTGCAATATAGAACCATAATTTGTTGCTTCAGGGGTTCTCCAGCGGTTCTTTGGGATGACTGAGGTGCTATATAGAACTGGAGAATATAGAACTATATATAAAGAATATAGAGCTTTCCTGTAGCTCAGTGGTAAGAGCATTGTGTTAACAACGCAAGGTTGTGGGATCGATCCCAGGGGATTGCAAATACCTATGTTTAAATGTATAGGATCATTTTCCTACATAGAGAAATTGGAGCCGGCCGCCTCGGTCAAATGTCGTGCCGCCTCAGGCTCTCGCCAAACTTATGTCGTGAGTCTTCACAAGAAATGCAGCGTGCATTTAAAAGACTGTCATTTGTAACTGCAGTTGCGACATTATGCCACAGTAGAGGCGCTGTTTCGTTATCAGCAAACTGAGGCGCTAAAAAGAGTTGCAGAACAAGAGCCAACCTGTGTTTCACGGCTGTTTGTTTTGCATCCAAGTATGTTTAATTTCTTGAAATGTATTAAATTATCACGACTTACATCATTTTAATGTCTTTAGCTATGCAGTTGGATCGTTGAATCAGGGTATACTGTACACAGCAAGTTCGCCAGTATGAACGCACAGTTGAAATGATCATGTGCATTGCGTTACATGCATGCGTGCCCGACTCGCTAATGCCTTCGCGTTGCGTGCATTTGCGTTTATAATATGGTCGGTGGGACGGCCGTTCTGGACTTTGACAGAATGTCCTACTGGTCAGTCCGCCCCTGTGTATAGCACTTTTTTGTACCTTTCACAGGGTACCATCCCAGTACCACGTGCACAGTTTTTGTACTTTTACTTTCAGTGCACTTTGGTAAAAAACAAGCACTCAAAATCTTTGAAACAGTTTTGACGTAAACGTTCACATAAATCTAAAGACCTCTGACCCTTAAACAGTAGGCCTAGGTACTGGAGGAAATGGCATCTCATTCTGAGAAATGTAATTCCTCAACAAACAACAGGCAACGTCAACTTCCTACGTGTGTCTTTTTCAGCCTAAAAATGAAATACAATCCAGTGATCGTCTTCACGGATTAAACGTCAAAAATTGTACGAGTTTGAATAGAATAATTATAGCAATTATAGCAGTGGCGAGTCATAGATTGTAAAGAGATGGTATCTGCCCAAAGATCTGTTTCATAACAGGTGTTTTCCAGACCGCTCACGGACGGAAAGAGAGATTCAGCAAATCAGTGAATCTATATCAGTGCATAGGGGAGCGGCGATCTTATGTAAAATGTGTTTCCCATGCACCCTCAGCGTGGGTATAGTGATGTTGAGAGTAGAAGAAGGGGATGGATGGATGTGTGGCGCCAGGGCTCGCTTGTGTTTTGGCTGGCTTGAGATGAAGAACGCCAGGCTTAAAGAAAGCACCAATCATGGATCTCACAGACCAGCTGATAACATCTGATGTGTCATCTCAAACTGACAGGGCAACCTTTCAATCTCTTTGTCCCTTCATTTCTGCATGTACCATGCACCTGAACACTTGACTTTCAAGTCACTTCAAGTCCAAAGCTTCAAAAATGTTACTTCAACCTGAACGGAAACCGACTTGCACAGGAGGCAATTTACAGTAGCGGCCGCCGCAGGCTATACTGCGAGCTAATTCTGTTCTCTGTCATCCAGGGAGGAATGTCAAATGCAGGACTCCTTTTGTCCAGATTCCGGAAATTCTAATTTTAAAATCAAGACACACAAACAATACGAGCACACTCACATCCTTTCGCCTCCTCGAGTCAAAGAAACTTAAAAGTGGCGGAGCGGTGCAGTGGACACTTAAAGGGACAGTTCACCCTGAAATGAAGAAAAGTGAATGTTCTCACCTTCATGTTGTTTCAAAATTGATGTGTGTTTTTTTGTGGAATGCAAACAAAATTATTTTGAGTAATGTTTTTTAATACAACAAGAGTTAAACAGAAAGGTGGTCCGTATGACAAATATATAGGCTTAGAAGACTATGACAAAATAATTAAAATAAATACATAATTATAATTAATTAATAAATAAAAGAAACTTGAATCAAAGTGAATTAAATCTGTTTAACGTCCTATTAAAATTATTATTAATAGTTCATGTTATTCAAATTTGTATTTCTTGCAAATCCAATCAATATCTTTTGTGTGTTTCAGTCCAATCTGCTTTTGCATCAGTGATGGTTAAGTTAAGTTAAGTTAAGTTAAGTTAAGTTAAGTTAAGTTAGGTTAAGTTAAGTTAAGTTAAGTTAAGTTAAGTTAAGTTAAGTTAAGTTAAGTTAAGTTAAGTTAAGAGCAAGGGGTTCATGAATGTCGCTTTGGATAAAAGCGTCTGCCAAATGACTAAATTAATGCTTTTTAAAATAATAATAATAATTTATTTTTATAGGATTCACACGTAGAAATTCATACAAATTAGCAACCGGGTAAAATAGCTACAAATTCCTTTCGATATCAGGCGGTCTAAATCACCAATTAAATTTAGTGTCATGAAATAACATCAACATTTAGCTTAAATCATATGTCTATCAGTTTAAAATGCATAAATGACAGCATTTTTATTTTGTGGTGAACTGTTTCCTTACACAACATCTATACAGACACACACGTTCATATTTTCTGATGCTTGTCGTGCCTGTTGACTCTGTAGGTTTTTATTAAATTGATATTTTCATTGTGTGCTAGCTTTGATTTATAAGATTAGCACCTACAGCCACAAATAATTAACCCAGACAGTTTCACAGCAGGTTCAATATTCACTAACATAATTATAACCGTACACAAAGCGCCTGCCCCCTTGGTATAATTCAACAATAACTTTAATACAGACTGACAACACTAGCACAATGTTTATTCATGATCTGTGCTAATGATGGTCAAGAATTTGATTATCATCTTAGCGTGTATTTGTAACTGCTCTTTCTACTTTGACATGATACAAATATATAAATAGAGCAGGGTCGTCCATCTGTGTTGTGCTAATAGCAGCACTGGAGTCACAAGCTTTATATAATTTTATGGAAATGTAAAAATAATTCTGTATTATTAAAATGAATGTTCATTATTCACTCCAAAAACAATTGTGCTATATAGCACTAAAAGTGGTTATTGGCTCGTAATCAAAGGAGAACCGCTTTTAGTGCTATATAGCACCCTTTTTTTTGGAGAATGATATGATACAGGGTTTTATATCATGGGTTTTTTTGCATAAATTTGAGAATAAATTGAATATCCTTATATAAACTGTTAAATAATTAAAATAAGTATTATACATTATAATATGTGTATGTAATTTAAAATAAATGATATTAATTTAAATGTATATTAATATTCAGCCGTCCAAATTTTGGACACAACTGAATTTATGTCTATTTTGACTGAAAGACCTATGTTTAATTCAAATATTTAGTTAAAACAAATATATAAAGCGCTGATACATATAACTTTTGTTACAAAACTGATATGAAAAATAATACATATTTTATTTTTTGATAAATTAGCAGTCAAAAAGTAAATACATTAAAAGTGCACCTCATGACGGGTGGTTTCTTGGAAGAAGCTCAAATGTAATTATAATTTAATTTGAAGTTTAATGACTTTACAATTACCTTAATGTGTTAAAAATATGTATAATAACAAAGAATGTGTTCAAACTAGTAAAATGTATAAAAATAATCTAATATTTGATCAATTGTTAATATAAAAAAACTCTTGTTTATAAGATACTCAGTTGTCATTTAGCATGTGAATGAAAGTATGAACATATGAATATTAAAGGAGCGTAATGTCGCCAGGCCCTGGTGTTATGCATTTTAATTTATGCCTCATAGTTATGACTGTGATTTTCTGCGTCTGTGTGTCTCTGTATCACACACCTGATTCGAGAAGCTTCCGTGTCTGCAGGAAGCTGATGGCCAGTCTCATGATGGACGCTTTGTCCAGGTGTGAGCTGACGCTGTGTGGGACGGGCAGCTGGTGGGCAAGTTCATAAAACACCTCTGTCTCTTTACTGCGCCTGCAGCGCGCCGCATCTCGAGACTTCTCCTTACGACGGTCTGAACTGCATCTACACACAGACAAAAAAAACCAGAGAGAAATAATGAGTAAGCGCCGTTTAAACATTACCTGCTTAAGTAACACCTAATGATGAGTTATTTGTTATAAGCATTTTATTTACAACCGCAAAGCTCAAGTTCTGAGTTTGTTTATGCAAATACATTACATCGCACAATATGTAAATCAAACCACAGATAAACATATTTAGACATGTGATAAAACCAGAGTTGTTGATTTTTGTTATGGAAGGGGGTGTTGTGCTTCCTCAAATGTCTTCAAAATTCATTAAGAGATTAAAATGAAATCGTTAAATAGAAATATCACATTCAAGTGTTTTTTTTTATATTTTAAAATGAATATTTTTATATTTCGTGTTTAAAGTCACTGTGAGATCTAAACAAACAAAAAAAACATTGTGACTTTCGTTTCGTTACGACTTTAATATAGACGGTTTCAAAGTGACCGCATAAACAAACGTTACTGCACATGCAAAACTTCCGGTACACCTTCACAAACAAAAGCGTGCCTGCAGATTATTTCTGATAACAAGCAAAAGAAACCCACGAGAGAACCGTTCCAAAAATCTCTCCAATATTTTGATACCAAACTGTCAATTTTCCATACGGTATCTTTAAATGCGACAAAACTACAGGACCCCTTCAACAAATTGTTTATTTAATAAAATGAACATACAACACAATTCAACAAATCGTTCATTCAATACAATCAGTATGTAATAAAATAATAATACAAATTAATATTAACATAAATAAAACTAGCCAAACACAGACCGGAAGTCAACTGCAGCCCCGGCGCCTGCATCCGATGAAACGGTCTATACAGTTATGCAGCTTAACATTTTGGACCAATGAGATTATACTGAAGGCAGAGCTACGAGCATTACACAAGTAATGTATATAAATCAAGCAACCTGTCATGGCACGTTATACATTATTCTCATGTTTAAAAATACCCACACCCGTCTTTCCTATCATATATGTAAAACAAATGCAGTTAATACAGTTTGCATTGAAGTGTATGTAAACAGAGACACAAACATTCACACATTGATCTTCACTCTGAGTGTTTATGAGGCTTCAGAGAATCTTTAATAGTGCCTTTGATAGTCTTCCTCATTCATCACAAGCTGCAGATTCACAACCCAGAACCTAAAAACCGAGGCCGTGGAGAACAGCCCAGTGTCCCGCAGCTGCTGAATCCCACACACACACAAACACACTGGTATCCTTTGATCAGCTACATCTCCTGATTAAAATCAAGCGTAGCGTCAGTTCTGGCAGGTCCCGTGAGTCTAGCTTGCATCAGTCGATCACATCAGGTGCAGCTAATCAACGTTAACCAGTAGTCATACAACACAGACTAGACTGCGTCCTATTTAAGTTGCATTTCTTTACTCTTTATCAGCTGCTTAATCGTGCTGCACTCAAAACCCGCCTCCATCCCCATCTCCTCCATTTCTGCCTGTATCTGTCGGATCATTGAATTGAATCCTGTTATGCATCATGAACCGTTCGGTTCCCCAGGTGGGGACATGTATTGTTGCGCTCCCACTATGTCCATGCAAGGCTGCATTGACGGGCGGAGAGGTTGCGCAGAACAGTTTCATTCCGTCAACCTTAAATATATGCTATTGTTAAATATTCGACTGACATAAATAACACCAGTGTTATAAATAAACCCTCACTTTCCTAAATTTGATGAGAAATGGACATATGGGTCATGCATTATATTATCTGTAATCTATTAGCCAACAAACCAGTAAAATAAACAGTGATACAGTTTTGTGCTTTATTTATTCTAGTCAATCTGAACTTTCAGTAGAGGATGGGTTGCCACTAGATTTCAAGTGGGACATTCCTCTCCGGTTAAAGACAAAAGTGAGCAGAGGCTCAAGTGCTTATGGGAACTATCTCTTATACATCCTGCATTTAATAAACAAAAATAATGCTCCCGAATTAGAACACATCTGCTCCATGATGAGCAATGATTTACTGGAACTAGAATTTATTGGTTATTTATAGTTATTTGTTTTTGTTAATCAGTTTATTGCCATACAACCAGGGACAGTGGAACATTTTCCCACAATTTTTTTTTGGCTGCAATAAAGGTAATAAACTGTAGATGGGCTGTCAACTTTAACGCGCTAACGCATGCGTTTAACTTATATTTTAACGCTTTTTTATGCGTTAAAATATTTAATGCAATAAACGCAGCATCCATTTATGTTGCCATTCTTTGTCAAGCGTCGCATGATCAAAACATCAACAATGGCGTTGATGACGCTGTCAAGGAGCGTGGAATGATGGGATCAACTCCAACGCCGATGGCCATCAATCAGACGTTAACGAGAAGTCGTGTTAACGGATGATGTAAAGTAATAAAGTTTTATAAATGTTGCGTTTGATGACATCATTTTACGAATTAGACACGAGTAATGTAAGGTTTAAAACTAAATTGTTAGTCATAGATGTTACAGTATTTGTCCAATTCAAACACTGCGCAGTTACAGTATAAGCGTTCAAATCAATCATAGTAAAAGTTATTTTGAACATACCCACACTGTACATTGTACTTCAATGTTGAACGGCTATAATTAATGTTAAAAAATATTTATATATATATATTTAATAGAGACATCAGTTGCAGTACTAATATCTGAATGTTGACTTTCATTCATAAAATGATGTTGTTAAAGAAATCTGTTGTTTTACATTAATTTAGAATGTAAAAGTATATTTAAAAACATTAATGTTATGTGTGATTAAGCAGATACATTTTTTAATCGATGACAAAACTCATTTATATCATGGTCTGTTTGAATACTCGATTCTGATTGGCTGGAAGGTGCAATAAAACATTTTAATGCACAGGTAGTTCCAGTCAATTTGATCAACATTTGAAATTAACTCACAAAAATAACCGTCATTTTCACCTCTCTGATCAAAAATTGCACTGTAAACATCAACAACAGCAATAACTTGGCACATAACCGTGGATTTTAAAGGATTTTAATTCAATTCGCGTAGACCCAATGCGAAGGCCTCCACGTCGTGCATTAAAATCCTTTAATGCCTGTCTAGCTGTGGATTATCCCTTACATATATACCTGTATATAAAAATAATGATGTAACATTTTTATATGACGTATAAAAACTTGTATTGGCTTTGATTTATCACCACACAAGCAATGCAGAATTATTTTCCATGACATTCACATGATCTAATACATAAAGATGAAGATGAGGCCAGATGATCAATAATATTAAATGAGGACACCTCAGGAGAGAAGCGTATAACTCAGACTTGTGGTTTGCGGGTCGCTTCTGGGGGCGAGATACAACACGTGCACTGAGTGATTTCGTACCACAGCCCCTGTGGCCATGGAAGTACACGGATATACCAACACCCAAATGTATGACAAGCAAGTAAATGTTCAGTTTAACTGAAAAAAAATGTAGGACTCTATTTTTGCTAAACAGACTCAGCAAGACTTTTGGAGTATTAAATACATTAGCCATGAGACTGGTCTGAGACCTCTGTGTGCCATTTTATGAGGCGTTTTAGCTAGGGATGCACCGACATGTACATTTTGGCCGATAACGATAACTGACAACCGATATATGGCCGATATACAGTATCTAGATATGAATATAATATTCCCTAAGACTGAAACAAAAGGCAAAAAGTGGACAACTGCTTTTATATGAAAACATTCACTGCAGAAAACAAGGTCACCATTACCTCTCTTTTTTCTCCTGAAAATCATGTACCACTTGATCAAGCCTACTTTACACTAGTTAAAGATTTTTTAACCTTCAAACTTTCTGGTATATTTTTTATTTAATAAACAACTGATAGATGTTCTTCCAGAGCAAAGAAAAATGTTCTTAATAGCCACATGTCTAGCAGTGCTCAATACAGAAAGCATTCATACAGCAGTGTGATTCAAATAATATGCTTCTGTGTCTATAATTTACACATTCATAAATACTGTATCTACTTACTGTACCTACATCAACAATGTTTTGCAGTAGAACCAATGTTTTGCAGAAAGATAGTACTGTACAGTATTTTAACCGTGAGCAGCGTACAGCGGAAGAAGTTTAACCAGAGGAAATGATTTATGATTTATCGCTATAATACTGTATATGGGCCAAAATTGTATTATCGTTAAATAAATAATTATCATTTATCGTGCATCCCTAATTTTAGCACGTCTTTGCCATTTAAAAACAGACAGTAAAAAATATAATAATGGTTTGGGCTGATGCTTTAGTTCTCGCCAGGTCAAAGCAATGAACTCCAAATTGCTCTTCACAATAGAGTCCCTGACTGGCCAACATTAACAGAAACCACGCTCTTATCCTTTCTTCTTTTGTCCTATTTAGAGGAAAATAAACAGGTACTGGGCTTGTTTCCATAGGGACTGTGTTGAGAAGATTGTGTTTTGAAGCGAGCTGGCGTTGATGTTTTCCTTTCCTGTCCTGCATCCAATGTGCCTTCAAAACATATATGCTTAGCTATGGTGCCAATAATTGTTTCAATGACCAAAGACGTTCATAATGCCTCTATGAACTACCTCACAAGTTCAGATTTATTTTCATTCACCAAAGAAGCCTCAGCAAATAGATAAGAGCGTACCATTCCACATGTGCAATACAAAGTTTTGCCAGGTGCACATGCAACGACGCAAACAAATCTATTAACCCACTGAACAATTTCCTTGAGGTAAATCAAGTTTGCTTTTATCTCTCCTGCAGCTTGGAAGCAGAGCTCACTGAGCTTTGAATGAATATTTTCAATTCTTGCCACGACAGTCCACTTTATTGTTTGCGCACAAGCCAGGAGGACACTGCAGGACACTAAACATTAGAGAAGTAGCGTTACCTCAGGGCATGACACGTCTAGTGCACTTGTTGAACCCTCCGTGCAGACGCGGATGTCTTATTTAAGCTCCCAACGAGATCATGTAGGCAACAATGGAAAACAGGCGGTGCAGCTGAAGAATGGCTATTGTCAAAGTCTCCATCATGACAAAGATTTCGCACAAGCCTACCATCACGAATCTTTAAAAACGTTACACAACAAAGTTTTTATTTAGAAAACCAATCAATTCATTGCATGTGGTGATCCTGGTTAGTTTGGACAAAATGCCAAATACACAAAAATGGTGCTTTGTCAATCCACATTCCACAGTTAACTAAAATATGGACAAACCCAACAGTTGGGTTTCGTTCAACTAACCAAAATGTTGGGTTGGGTCAAATATGGACATTTTCTAGGTTAATTCAACCCAATGGTTGTGTTTGTTCAAATTTCACACAACATAAGCCCATTAACTATGCTACGACACCTTCTAGTAACTTTCAGGATGACATTTATGTGGCACATCATCAACACATCCGACTATTGGCAAAGTATTGGATTTGTTTGTAAAATCTCTGTTCTGTTTGGCCAATTTCCAATCTAAGTTTAGTGAAACCCAAAGCAAGGAATCCTACTCTTTACATGACATCAGCTAATACGTCTGCTGAAATTCTGGTGCAGTTGAACCCTTCAGACCATGCGAGAAATTCTAAGTATTTAACACAAGAGTGATAAATGTCAGCTTGTCATGTGATAAATGTCAGCTTATCATGATGAAATGTTATCTATTCCGGTTTGTCAAATGAGCTATAAGCCCTGCAGCTGAAGTCGAAATATGAGTTGCCTTCACATCCTACAGAAGTCAGAAATAAATTAACAACTTAGCTGAGCTCTTGACTTGGAAAATCAGTTTGGACTATGTTTAAGCAGGTGGGGTGTGCAGGTGGATCTCTTTGCATGCACAGACGTGGTTAAAGACAAAGCGCTTGCACGGAATGGGAGTATAAACATAAACACACAACTCGACTGAGCGGTCTTGACCTTTTCAGGCATGCAAACAATGACAAGCTACCTCATGACTGCAGGGTCGGTCATTTGCCTTGCATGAAATGCACTAAATTAAGAGCTGTACCCTCGGCTATTCCATCTCATGCTGACCGGACCTCAACCAGGGGTTGAACGACATTATGTGAGAAAAGTCGCGATGATGTCATTAATAAATAAAATAAGAGCTAGAAAATGGTTTTCAACAAGATTTGATAGGTGTGTGCAGTAAGGTGTGTACGTGCGGGCTGCAGGAGAATGGCGGGACTACCACAAAATAGCCTCTAAATATATAGTATCTAAATACAAATAGACGCTCAGTGGTAAGAGCATTGCGTTAACAACGCAAGGTTGTGGGTTCGATCCCAGGGGATTGCAAATACCTATGTAAAATGTATAGGATAAAGCAATGTAAGTCGCTTTGGATGAAAGCGTCTGCAAATGCGTAAATGTAAAGTGTTGTTCATCTATTGCACAAGCGCAACAACAACTAAACTAAAAAACGGTGGTAGTGGGGCTATACAGTAAAAGAGCATCAGGTGGATCTGTACAGCAGCCTAACGTTACTTCAGATCTGATGCGTGTATACAGACCAAACTTCCCTGACATGTACAAGTCAACTGAAAGTGTCATGTGCACTAATGGATGAAGCAACAGATAAATGTGTCAAATTTGTTTATGACGTCCTATGACTTTAGAACAACGTCAATATATTTATCAGCCTAAGGGGCTGTGTCCCGAGTCGTTTCTGCTGGCGTATGGCATGCTTTTTCCTATGGAAACGCCACGGTTTTTGAAAACGGTAGCAGCTGTCCCATTTTTTCCGAGCTCAGCGCGGGTGCTCTCCATTTTTCCCGAGCTCACCGCCGGCATTCGATGAGAGAGGACCGGGCCCGAACTTGTGTTACGTTTGTATTTGTATTTATGGTTATGTTTTGTTCGCCGGCGGTCGTCCGTGAGGGGCCGCCGGCTGTTATATTACTTTATTAAAACTTTATTTAAATATCTGCCGGTTCCTGACTCCTTCCTTCCTTTTAATGAACTTCGTTACATTGGTGCCGAAACCCAGGAGGAAGGAGAGACATGCTGTCGGAGAGTCCTCGCCGCCGAGTGGCCTCGCGGTGCCAGAGAGTTCGGGCAGCGCGGACAGAGGCGTCCGCCAGTGGCTGCCCGAAGCGGTGGCTCTGGGGAAACGGAAGTGCACAGTGTGGCCACCGCCAAAGCTTCGGTGCGACCTTTGCTGCCGCGCCCCTGGGTCGAGGTGGGGTGGCTTTCGTCCGAGCGGGAGCGGGGGAGTTGCCGCCGTCCGCCAGAGGCCGGAGCCTGCGTCCTTCCCCCGAGGGGGAGGAGCAGGGGGCGGGAGTGCCGAGTGCGGCCACCGCCTGCCAGAGGCCGGAGCCTGCGTCCGTCCGCCCAAGGGGGAGGAGCAGGGGACGGGGATCTCGCCCCGACTCCCCGATAAAGGAGGAGCCACCGCCGGCCGCCAGGGGGCGGACGGTCGAGCCGTCCACCGAAGCCCCAGGGCCACCGCAAGGCACCGCGAAGGAGAGAACCCCGGCTGGTTGAGGACCGAGCGGCAGCATGTCGGGGAACCGGACTATTTTTTTTTCTCCTCTCTCCCCTCTCTCTTTCCGGTTGCTCCGAGGGCTCCCGTCTCCGTTGTCTCGTCTCGTCGCTACATACCCCCAGGGGAAAGGTACTCCGAGACTGGGAGACCCCCCCGAGGGAGGGGGGGAGCAAGCACAGTCTCGGGGGTACCCCCCGGCCTGTGTTGGGTGATGGGGGTATGTAGTGGAGTAGGCGGGGCGAGACCGTGGTTCGAGATGAGTAATTGTGAATAAGCGCCAGCTGTGCGCACACCGGGCTCGAATCACGTAGGAGATTGGGAGCATATAAAAGGAACGAGCGACCGGACCGTCGATGAGAGAGGACCGGGCCCGAACTTGTGTTACGTTTGTATTTGTATTTATGGTTATGTTTTGTTCGCCGGCGGTCGTCCGTGAGGGGCCGCCGGCTGTTATATTACTGTAGCAAGATTCATAAAAGGGAAGGAAGGAGGCGGGAACCGGCAAACATTTAAATAAAGTTTTTAATAAAGTAAAAGACAGCCGGCAGCCCCTCACGGACGACTGCCGGCGAATAACACAAAAAAAAAAAAAAACAATAACATACGGTCCTCTCTCATCGACGGTCCGGTCGCTCGTTCCTTTTATATGCTCCCAATCTCCTACGTGATTCGAGCCCGGTGTGCGCACAGCTGGCGCTTATTCACAATTACTCACCGGTCTCGAACCACGGTCTCGCCCCGCCTACTCCACTACATACCCCCATCGCCCACAGGCCGGGGGGTACCCCGAGACTGTGCTTGCTCCCCCCCTCCCTCGGGGGGGTCTCCCAGTCTCGGAGTACCTTTCCCCTGGGGGCATGTAGCGACGAGACGAGACAACGGAGACGGGAGCCCTCGGAGCGACCGGAAAGAGAGAGGGGAGAGAGAAAAAAAAAATAAAAATAGTCCGGTTCCCCGACATGCTGCCGCTCGGTCCTCAACCAGCCGGGGTTCTCTCCTTCGCGGTGCCTTGCGGTGGCCCTGGGGCTTCGGTGGACGGCTCGACCGTCCGCCCCCTGGCGGCCGGCGGTGGCTCCTCCTTTTGCGGGAAGTCGGCGGCGAGTTCCCCGTCCCCTGCTCCTCCCCCTTGGGCGGACGGACGCAGGCTCCGGCCTCTGGCATGGCCGTCCTCGGCGCTTCCGCCCCTGCTCCTCCCCTGGGCGGACGGACGCAGGCTCCGGCCTCTGGCAGGCGGGCGGGAAAACGAAAGCCACCCCACCTCGACCCAGGGGCGCGGCAGCAAAGGTCGCCGTCGCACCGAAGCTTTGGCGGTGGCCACACTGTGCACTTCCGTTTCCCCAGAGCCACCGCTTCGGGCAGCCACTGGCGGACGCCCTTCGTCCGCGCTGCCCGAACTCTCCGGCACCGCGAGGCCACTCGGCGGCGAGGACTCTCCGACAGCATGTCTCTCCTTCCTCCCGGGTTTCGGCACCAATGTAGCAAGATTCATAAAAGGGAAGGAAGGAGGCGGGAACCGGCAAACATTTAAATAAAGTTTTTAATAAAGTAAAAGACAGCCGGCAGCCCCTCACGGACGACTGCCGGCGAATAACAAAATACATAAAACAACTTAACATACGTTCGGGCCCGGTCCTCTCTCATCGACGGTCCGGTCGCTCGTTCCTTTTATATGCTCCCAATCTCCTACGTGATTCGAGCCCGGTGTGCGCACAGCTGGCGCTTATTCACAATTACTCACCGGTCTCGAACCACGGTCTCGCCCCGCCTACTCCACTACAATTACTTTATTAAAACTTTAAATATCTGCCGGTTCCTGACTCCTTCCTTCCTTTTAATGAACTTCGTTACAGTATATCACTGCTGTCCTTCTGAAACCTTGTATATCAATATTTTAATTAGTCACCCTTTCTGTTTATCAATGGGTTTTGCAAACATCTAACCATTGAAAATGATTAAAAAGTGCTTGTTAATTTTGACAACACGGTATATAATCATGTAAAAATACGGTGTTTTTTGAACAGCGAATTTGGACATACAAGATTTCAGTAGTACAGTGACAATATTATTCACTGTTAACTATTTTGGTAATTAAATATAAGACAATTGTACATTTGTCCATTTTAACTTGCAAATAAGGTCAGATATTTTAAATTCTATTCAATCACAAACTGTAAAATGGCATTTGGAACATACTTAAATAATGATAGATCATTAGGTTTTGTACAAACTTGTGGAGCCCATGCAAGTGCATGCTGTCATTAAACCAAATACTAAATACCAGATACATTGAAACTAGTGTTAATTTCGTTAAAAAATATTGACTATTGTCCCAGGAGGACGAAGATGAGACAATGACGAGACGAAAAGTAAGGCGGAGACTTTTTCAGCACACAATATCGTTGACGAAAAATGATGAGTCTAAAATGTAGTTAAAAAAATAAAAAGTTACCTAAAAATTATTTTTAATAGAAGATAAATATTTCAGATTTTTTGTGCGAGCCACTGCTGTACTAGCTTTTATGTTCGCAGTCACCAGATAACAGGAGTTCAGATACCCCAAACTTAAAAAAGTATACGTTTTCTGCCAGCGGATAACTTCATTTCTGCAATCTGGCAACCATACGCTCTCACTGTGAAAGCGGCTTTGACGATCTCTCAAGTCAATAAACAAGAGTTTAGCGATCTCCAGCCGGTCTGTGTTATCTCACGAGTTGCTCGAGCCGCGTTGATGATCTCCGATGGATCTCCTTCACGGTCAGTCGCGTTGTTTCCGGGGAATTGTCAATATTTCCCGGGAATCAGGAAGACGCTAGTTATTTGCGGAAGAATTTAAGGGAGAGGTTGGATGTGATTACAATTTTTACCAAAATACCAAATTTTATCATTTTAACCATTATACAGCATGACGAAAATGTGACTAAGTTTGTATTGTCTAAAACGAGACGAAAATGCATAGACATTTAGTCGACTAAACAATTACAGGAAAAGGATGACTTAATAAGATAAAAAAGTAAAAAGTGTATTCATCGTGGGACTAAAACTAAGACTCAAGATTTAAAAGAGCTGACAAAATGAACAGACACTAATTCAAACTGCTATGCTGATAATAAAATTGCAATTTTGGGATTTTTGTGTTAAATTAGAAATCAGTCTAGAATTATAACAATATTTAAATATTTTTGTATTGTTATTTTTATATATGTTGTATTTTTCTATAAAATTTGAATGCATATTTATTTATATTTAGGTTTAATCTTGTATGTTTGTATATAATTGTATAATATGTTTGTTTATTTTTTGATTAAATAGTTTTTACTTTTAAAATCTAGAGGAGGGTCCCTCAATTTAAAACTAGAAATATAAAAATAGATTAAAAATAGCCCAAAATTGTGCTTAAAAACACATAGGGGCTCCACCTCTGGCCAGAATAAACTGTAAAACCTGATCAAAGAATGACTTCTAAAATAAATAAAAAATGGATTAATGTGTCCATGTTCTTTCTTTCTCAAGGAATTTCTAAAGCATGACATAAATAAAGCATCAATTTTCGGCTTGCACATTGAATCTTCATGGTCGACATACATATGATCTCAAGCATATTACAGATTCTCTCCTCTACGTAACAGCGTGGCATACTAATTCCAACCTTAAAGCTGAGGAGTAATGCTAATGGTGCGTGAATGGAGCAAGAGATAACTTTAAATGATCCATACAAAGCACATACCTGGCATGTGTTTTGATGCTGTAATTGACACTTACAGAAACGACTGTCTAACATCGCACTGTAAGTGTATCTTTCCTCTGAAGTGAGGAGTTCAACTAACAACAGGTTAAAGTTCAACCATCGGAACATATCTTGATTTGGTAATATGACATATTTTAGAGTTAAACTGGATATTGATAGGAAAATATATAGGACTTGACTTAAACATTAAAATCTGGAATTGTTTGGATTGTGAAAGATGGGTGTTACAGAACAAAATGTGATCAGGTGGTTGAAGGGGAGGGGTTGCCAAATGGGCGACTGACATCAGGTGAAAAATATCACATTTGTAGAAAGTTTTATTTTCTTTTTTTTGCTGAAAATAAATAATGTACAATAATCTCAGTCATTTATGTAAATAAGGTCAATTTTGGGCAATAAAGAAACAAAAGCATAAAAACTACTGTTTAAACCCAGAAGAATTCTTGCTTCGTGCAGATAAGTATCTCCACGCCATGTGTCTAAGCATGTGAGCTAACAGAGTCTCTTACATCTGCTATATCAAATATCAAACTGCTTAGTTATGTGCCACTCAGACTGGGAACCATTGTCCATTTTAATTCCATTGAAATTTTGTGAAATACCCTATTGTGTACCATAAAAGAGAGAAAATATGGGTTTAAGTGACATGAAATGAAAGGTTCAGTTTTGACAGAATAATCATTACAAGATGAACAATCGCTTTCATTACTGATTTTAGAGAGGTTTAACTGAATGTAAAAACAAGATGCCAATAATGCAGCCCTAAACTGTCAATCATTCTTTGAGCATCTTTCTATCCCCACGTTCTCTCTGATTGGTAGAAGATTTTAATTAACTTGTTAGGACGTATCCCTATGTCCACTAAGGCAGAACTAGCCAGAGGTCTAGGTCACAGATGTCTGCTGTCCGGTCACACGACTATTTTCATAACAAACAGCTGCATGCTTTGGAAAACACAGCAGCCACGTGCTTAAGGTCCAGCACAAACACAGAGGCTCTATACTTCACCCAAAAATGAAAATTCTGTCATCGTTTACTCACCTTTGAGTCCTACTATAGGAGTCATTGGGGGTCAAGATCTGTCTGGTTATAAGCATTCTTCCTAATATCTTTCTCTGTGTTCATCAGAGCAAAGACATTTATACAGATTTGGAACAACTCGAAAGTGAGTAAATGATGACAGAATTTTTATTTTTGGGTACTTGTGATCAGAGCAAATAGTGGATATGAGTAACAGACCGCAACAACACTCTGTATCTCACCTCCTAAATTGACTAAAGGTGGCCAAAAACAACAAATGTGGACTAAACGAGCATCAGGTTCGAAACCTTTTTTTTCATTTAAAGGGATAATTCACTCAAAATGTAAAATATGTGATTTAAGACTTAACATTTGTGATGTTTAGGCAATTTTCAATGTAAAAAAAAAGTCATTGCACTTACATGTGTTCAAGATATCAAGATTTTTACTTTTTTACAAAAACAAATAGTATATTTGTTCATAAATGTGATTTTACATTAAAGGTAAATCACAAATATGAACTATATATTCTGTATGTGTTGCTGGTATCTAGGACAAATGCATTTATGTGGGTCCACTAAATCCACGAACATTGGCTGAGTAACAAACAAACAACATAGTCAATCTGTTCTTGACATTGTTTCATTTCAGATTTGGGATTTTAAAAAGTGTAATATGGCTTGGTCTTCAAAAAGACTTTTGTTTATGTTCCACAGAAGAAATAATTGAAAACAGAGTTCAAGTACTTTAGAATAAAGAAAGAAAGAAAGAAAGAAAGAAAGAAAGAAAAATATAATATTTAATTAGGTAAACTATCCCTTTAAGCGCCAAAAATTAAATAGGCTCGTAAAAAATAAATTAAATCAAGCAAATGAATGGAACTAAATAAAACAACATAAAGCTAAATAAAAAAACACATATGTTATCTCTCATCACATTTTTTATTCAAAGTAGCAGCCCCCTGTAAACTCTTTTCGAGTCCATATTGGACTAATTCTGTTAATCGGTAACATTGTAACAGTGGAAGGGTGAAGTGTCTTTCGAACTGCAGGCTTTAAGTTTAGGTTGCAATTTTTCACGCCTGTCCTCTCATTCTAATGTTCCCCCAGCTAACAGTCTGATTTCTTGTCATTTTGATATTTCACTAAACATAAACAGAGAACAATGCAGTCTAGACTAATCTCTGGTCCTTCAGAACAACAGGTTCTCAAATACAGAAAAACAATCAAGCAGAAACAGGAAAATCACACAAATAGATGGAGTCTGACATGCATATAGCAAAGGACGGTGGTGGACATAATGTGATGCATTTCAACAGTATTTATTATTTCAATAATATTTCTGTACACTTAGCCCGCAGCCTTTAACTCTTCCAACATACAGTAGTGGCCTAAAGTGATGTCCAACTTTGGAATATTTTTTTGAAATACTACGTAATACGCCCAACTCGTTTTAGACAAGTTGACCATGTTAAGCATGAGAAGACAGCACATTTAACATTGTGAAGGAGTCAGAATGCATGAAACACCGTTGCAGGGCCGCTTTAATAAACACTGATCCTCTTCATGCTGCTTATAACTGGTAACAAATATATTTTGATATAGACATACTCTTTCAAAAGTTTGCGTGACTTTTTAACTGCTGAAACAATACGAGGAATAAATATTTTATTATCACTGGCTGCGGTCTCTCGCTCTCTCACACCCACCACGTACCGGGGGCTCAAGCTTCTGAGTCTGTTCGCTCTAACGGACGCTTGAATGAGACGCGCAAGAAAGTAGTCCTTCCATCAACAGCATTTTAACATGACAAAAGTTGAAATTAAACATTTGAACAATGTCCTGTGGTGTGGTAACCGGGGTATAAGCGGAATAAATGACTCCGGTCCGTTCAATTATTAGAAAGTTAATGCACACCCGAGGTGTAACACTTTGTGTCGTGGCTGCATTTTTTTAGTTCTGCGTTTAAAGTAAGCCTTATATTTCCCTTTATAAAGTATCAATGAAAGTGTCCTTAAGTATTTACTAAAACTTATAGACACTAGTGTTTTTAAGTCTTACCATAGTAAATATTTAAGTATACTACAGTATTTGCTACAATTTATTCAATTACTACAGTTAATACGACAAAATATTCTAGTGCAAAGTATAATACAGTTTACTATAGTAAATACAAAATGTTTCATCTAAATTTGTGTTTTTTGTATAGATTTGAATTATGAACATGGCACAGCATCCTGATACTACTTGGTATCGAGATACTTCAGCTGGTATAGTATCGTAAGACATGTTTATGGTACCGTGACAGCCCTGGTCTAAAGTGAACAAGAGATGAAGCTGATTTGGGCTGTCTTCTTACCTATCATATCTGAGTTTATTTACAATATTTAATTAAATAATCATATTTTTTTCTCCAAATTGTGCCACCTAAAGCCTGATTTACGTTTAAAGAAGACCTCCATTTCTCATTGACTGACGTGAACAAAAGGTGACAGTGAAGTATGCCGCAGGAGGAAGAAGGGGGCAGGTTAACAGTAAGTGTCAAGAAACGGTGGTGTTGGGGAGGTGAGCAGTGGAAAAACACTGGTGAAGACCAGTATGATTTGAAGGAGATAGAAGAGTGACATTATAGAATGCAAGAAAATGGAGTAATATCTTAAAAAACAAGAAAATCTGAAAACAAAAAATAAGTTCTCCGACTAAGAGAGCGATGCCTTGCACCCCTGCCGTTAGTCGAGGATAGGGGGCTCTGAAGTTTCGATTCAGATCATCTCTAGAGATCCTGTCACAATAAACTGCTATTTTCTGTTTAGACAAGTCGTACATCTGGGAGGCTCTTTGAATTTCTCCATCAAAGTCTCATATCTTGTGAAAACAAAAGCCTTAACTGCCCACATCGGTCCAAATCTACTCAAACGCCCATCGCTGATACTTAAACATGATACAAAGAGCCAAATAAAGAAAACAAACGGAGCACAAAAAAAATTGTGTATTTGTTGTCAGCCTTTTGTAGCAATTTGATTTTTAACTCGATATTCACGGATTTCCTTTGAAATCATGAAGCAGATTCGAAATGTTGCCTGTTCGATCTAAAACGCAGTGAAAATGTAACCAACACAACATGAGACTATACAACGCAAAAAAATAAACAGCAATATTTGCAGACTTTTAGTTTGTAAAATATGGCACAGGATTAGAATAATACAGACTTTCCACAGACAGGAGAGTTTGTTCTGTACATGCTGTCTTTCTGTTATCTTTGTGCCTATCGTGCAAATGTTGCGTTCCTGTAACTCAGCTTACATGACAGCAGCAATTAGGTCATGGGTTGAATTCTCACGCTACACACATACTGACATACTGACAAAATGCACTGTAAAATGTGCGTCTGTCAAGTAAGCATGGGTTTTGCGACACACCTTGGAGTTCTCTTATTAACATATTCTTCCTTGCCTACTGTACCGTTGTATAAAAGTAATATCATCCAATTTTGCTTTTATGGCCCTATGTTGGCAGCACACTTTGATTACACTTCAGCCAAATCACGGTCATTCTCATATATATTGTACAGTTATAAAAACACTCTTGCTTATTAAATAGCTAATCCCACCAATGTAAACAGAAATATCCTATAGTACAAGCATGGTAAATGTCCTATTTTGTTTGTGAAGTCCTCATTCTAATGTGCACTCTGATAACAGCCTCATTGAGTTGTCAAGACCAAGGTCACCGAGTGTCTTCTTTAAAAATAAGAAGCAAAATGCATGAATCATTTATTCATATAACTCTGCAATGCCTGACTAGTACCCCACAGTCCTGGTGCAGGTAAGCGGTTCTGTGGCAGAAGAGCGGAGAGTCTGGACAGAACAATTCACAAGTTGCACCAGGCTCACGGCCAGCTCTCGGCCTGAGGCTCAGGGACTGGAGCATTGAGTTAACAGAGTCCCACACAAAGCACTGCTTTTCTCTTCGTAAATGAGCCACTTGGCCCACTTGTTTTCTCTCTGAATCAGAAACAAAGCCTGGTGATTCACGTGTGACGTAACGGAGAACAACAACAAATGACGGGGAAAAAGGTACCCTAAGTGACCTTCGGAAATGACCTGGCAAAGAAGCGCAACAGCAATAAATCCCGTTCTGATGAATAGGATGCAAATACTTGCTTATTTGATGTCTTGTTGATGACCATAACGATGACTTCATCAAGACTGGTTTCTTCCTACCTGCTTGTAGTTGTAAACAGTTCATAATTGACCATTTCAACCTATTTAAACCCATTTACTGTACATTAATGCATTTGGCAGACACTTTCATCCAAAGTGACTTTTATCCTTTGGATTCAAACCCACAATATTTTTTCTTCTAACTACAGGAATACTACAGCATGTACACAAGGGGTCTTGTATGAAGACTCTGGCTATCTTTTAAACACTAAAGATATACCCTGAGGGTGTAGACAAGCACAAACAAACACACACACCATCTTTATCGGTTCTGGTGTTTCTGAAGACATCTTATGTGTCTCATTGTCTGTGATCGTTGACAGGCGGTCTTTTAGTTCTTAAGGTTGAAGTTTTGTATCCCTCCAGAATGAGTGAGATACAATCTCTTCATTTGAGTTCAGAAATGTTTGTTCGTGTTCTGCCACCCAGAGACTCATCTGATACGTAATAGAGAGCTTGTTAGGGAAGCACTGTCACAAGGAAGAAGCAGACTTGAAGGCGCTCTGAGATACACACAAGCGCACAGACACACGCACCACCATTTCTCTCTCTCTCTCTTATTAAGCTGCCCTGCACAGATAGAGTATACCTAGAGTGTCATGGTTCCACCTCTCCTTGTCAGGTATTTCTTGGTCTAGAGGTGGAATTATACAGGATCCTTTGTTTCTCTCTAGTCTGCGTCATCGTTCCTACCCTCCTGTTTCCTAGTTTGTGTTAATTAGTTTATCCCTTATCCCTTCCATCCCTCTTGATTTGCTCCCCTTTAAAACATCCTCGTGTTCTTTATCCTGTCTGGTTCATTGTACGTCTTACCTCGTTTGTTTGATGTCCCTCGATCCTGTTTTCATTGTACATGCCTTGTTACCTTGTTCCTGTCCCTTGAGTTATAGTAAGTGTCAGTTTAGTGTTTGTTCCCAGTGTTTGTTTTATAGTTTAGTTAGTCCTTGTTCTTTGTTTTGTTTAAATATATTATCTTGTCTTGTTTTCCCCCTCGTGGGTTTTGTTTTGCCTGTTTTGTATAGTCTTGTCCTGTATAATAAATACCTGTTAACCCCTTCATCCCTGCCTCTGCCTGCAATTGGGTTCTCCTGCCTAGTCTCTGTGCAATCGTGACAGAATGACCAGCCAAACCGAACCCAGCAGGCAGTAGCCAACGACACCAACCGTTGGTCATGCACCTCCAACCCAGTGTGGTGGGAGGCGATTGCCTCCCAGTCACATGCTGGAGGCGGTCCGTTCCCGGCCCAGTGCCATAGGCCTCTGCAGGACTATGCTCGGGAGGTCGAGGCCAGGAGGGCGTCTGTACCCGAGGTGCTGGTGAGTGCCTACCTAATGGCCGGGATGGACAACCCACCATCTTTTCCTGAACGGGAGGAGTTGGTTTATCAGCCGTTCCCACAGTTAGTGGAACGGCTGCAGCTTCGAGAGGAGTGTTACCAAGACTCCTCTCCCAGCTGTTGTCCAATCTCCCCGTCCGGGGTTGGGGTCCATTCCGGAGGACCGGGTGGTGGGTACTCTCACCTTGGGGAATTCCACACAGTCTTCCTCCTCACCTCCTGTAGCCCCTCCGCCGCCGACGGACCTCGGTGGCAAACGGGGGAGACGGGAATCCTGGGGGTCCTCGTCGGAAGCCTCCAATCCCGAGCCGCCCACCCATTCACCTCGTTTCTTCAGCCGACCACCAGGCGGGTGGCTCGGCTGAAGAGGAAGAGGCAACGGAGGGCAGCTCAGAACCAGGGGGTCGGTCCGGAGGTCCCGGAGGTCCCGAGTCCGCAGGTCCCGAGTCCGGAGGTCCCGAGTCCGGAGGTGTCAAGCCCCAAATATTTTTTTGGGGGGCGCCGTGGGGATGTGACGGTCCGTGCGGCCAGCCCGGCCGCAGACTCGGTCCAGCAACCGGCACCAGGCCCAGTCCAGCAACCGGCACCAAGCCCGCCGCCGTCAGAGAACGCTGCCCAGCCGCCGTCAGAGAGCGCTGCCCAGCCGCCGTCAGAGAGCGCTGCCAGCGCCGTCAGAGAGCGTGCCCAGCCCGTCAGAGAGCGCTGCCCAGCCGCCGTCAGAGAGCGCTGCCCAGCCGCCGTCAGAGAGCGCTGCCAGCCGCCGTCAAGCCTTCAGCCGCCGTCAAGCCCGGCCTTCCAGCCGCCGTCAAGCCCGGCCTTCCAGCCGCCGTCAAGCCCGGCCTTTCCAGCCGCCGTCAAGCCCGGCATTCCAGCCGCCGTCCCGGCCGGCCGTCCAGCCCTTGTCCTGCCCGGCATTCCAGCCGGCCGTCCAGCCCTTGTCCTGCCCGGCATTCCAGCCGGGGTCTAGCCCAGCAGTCCTGCCGGGGACAAGTTTTCCCCAGGACTTCCCCTGTCAAGCCTCCTGGGGCTCCGCGCCCTGGCGCGCCCCCAAGGGCTGGAACTTCCCCACCCAGCCCTACCCCTTCTGGACTGCCCCCTAATGTACTTGTTTGCCCCCACCCCCTCCCTTGTTTATTATTTTTATTGTCCCACCCTAACCCGTTGATTTTTCTTGCCTGTCTGCCCCTTGTCATGTTTGCCATGTCTTGTTTGGTCTTGTCAGTGTCCCAGTCTGTCTTGTCTTGTTTGTGCCTTTGAGGAGCATCAGGTTGCTGCTCCTTAAGGCGGGGGTTCTGTCATGGTTCCACCTCTCCTTGTCAGGTATTTCTTGGTCTAGAGGTGGAATCATACAGGATCCTTTGTTTCTGCGTCATCGTTCCTACCCTCCTGTTTCCTAGTTTGTGTTAATTAGTTTATCCCTTGCACCTGTTCCCTCTTGATTTGCTCCCCTTTAAAACATCCTCGTGTTCTTTGTCCTGTCTGGTTCATTGTACGTCTTACCTCGTTTGTTTGATGTCCCTCGATCCTGTTTTCATTGTACATGCCTTGTTACCTTGTTCCTGTCCCTTGAGTTATAGTAAGTGTCAGTTTAGTGTTTGTTCCCAGTGTTTGTTTTATAGTTTAGTTAGTCCTTGTTCTTGTTTTGTTTAAATATATTATCTTGTCTTGTTTTCCCCCTCGTGGGTTTTGTTTTGCCTGTTTTGTATAGTCTTGTCCTGTATAATAAATACCTGTTAACCCCAGCCTCTGCCTGCAATTGGGTTCTCCTGCCTAGTCTCTGTGCAATCGTGACACAGAGTGCACCGAAAAGTTTTTTTATTGTTTTTGTACAATATATTATATTTCAGATATTTCATTCTCCTAATCATTTTTATTTTTGATCTTTTCATTTTATGACAAAATTCCAATTAATAAATACTGTATGCTATGCATTTTATAAATGAATGGTACCTGCTTTTCAGTTTATTTATTGTACTACAACTATTTGTTGTTTAGATAATGCTAATAAAAGGTTAAAAGTTACATTTTATACTTCATATAGATTACGGATTAGATTATACTCCTGCAGATTATTCTACGTCATACAAATCGCTAGTGCATGTCTGTAACGTCATGGTAAATAGTTCAAGGCTGTAGTTCAAATTCGACAGGACAATAAAATGATATATCTTTTATGTATAAAAACAAATACATAATTATTAATACGATGTATAACTCAAAATATTTTAAGAAAACTATATTTAAGAAAACATTTTAACGTCACTCAGAATCAGTTTACCTAATGCATGCTAATACACAAGACAGGGTGCCAGCAAACTCAAACACAATGTCACAACAGCTCAGATGCAAGCAATTCTATATTTTATATGATAAATATGATTAGTCTGCTTCTGTTTTACTGCAGGTTATACAACCAGTGAGGCGGTGAATGAACTTGTGCACGGTGTCCGTCATTCACTTGTTGCTCAATAAACCTTAAACGCGCAGCACGAGTTACGCACAGTAAACAAGCTAACGTTAAACTCACCTCTTCTTCTCTTTTTCCACAGTCATCTCTTTCTCAATGTCACTGTTCCCTCGTAATTTCCCTGAAGTTCAACAGCGGTCCGATATCTTTGCGAAGAGGACACAATCTCAACCCCGGTCTGCTCGCTTTAAATACCCCAAAAGACGCGCAATTGATCCTAAAACATAACAAAGTCCATTTCAGTAGAGAAGAAACAGGGCGAAAGTGGGCTGTACAGTCTCAGATCACTGCCAAGGATCGTACAGTCTTCCGCACGTTTAAAATCCACGGCTCAGGGTCCGAATATCCTCGCGCGTTTCGAGGGTCAGCAGTGAAGTCGGTCTACAGCCGTTGCGCAGCACAAGGTCGAAGACAGTCGAGCAATCAGTTTGAGCCTCGTGATTGGCTGCTTCTGCGTCTGAGAAACGCCCACCTTCAGAGCTGGACTTCAGGGTCCGGTAGGTTACTTATCTAAAGCTTCATTCAGACTCCAAATATGAATCAGTCCGCTAATCGCGTGTTTGTTGAAAAGCAACAGGCATTTGTGTGAAAGAAAGATGTTCCACCTCTGCGAATGGAGAAAATGTAATGAAATATAATATGAATATTTTGGTTTATACCACGAGTATTGATGAGAAGCGTGTCCAGCCCTTAAGATGTGCACCTTGGAGCAAATTAAAATATATTGATAGCTTTCATTCCAATGAAACCTGTCAGACTGCTCGTGTCCCGTTTAATATGGTTGGTTTGGGGTCTTTTAGACTCCAAAGCCTTTTTTTAATAATGATAACAATTAATAACAACAATGATAATATTTAAAATGGACTAAAACTAATGTGCTTCTCTGGCTACAAATTGACTGCAACATTGGATAATGATAACATTTTCTGAAAAGTCTTTGTGTCAGAGAAACACTGAACCTTTCTGCAGCATTTATTAAACTGATTGTTAACATTCAACATTTAAAATGTGTTTTTGTTAACAGTTAATGCACAGTGAACTAACATAAACAATAATAAATACTACGAAAACATATTGTTAGTTCTCATAAGCTAATGCATTATGTTAATAAATGAAGCCTTATGGCAAAAGACTTATATCTTTTGTAGATCTGTGATCTGTACGATCACAAGACCTATGTTTCTTTACATAAGCAGTTATTTTTATTACATTTAGTATTATTACATTTAGTATTTTTATCAAAAGACTTATATCTTTTGTAGATCTGTGATCTGTACGATCACAAGACCTATGTTTCTTTACATAAGCAGTTATTTTTATTATTACTCAAAAATCTATTTTAATCGATTTTTCTCGTGTCAATAGATTTCAATCGTCTCCATTAAGAAGAGAAGGCCATGCTTGATAAATACTTCACTCAAGTTTAGGACATTATGACCTTTAACATCTCCATGAGTTTATCTTGTCCTTCCTCCTGCCCCATCATCTTGTTAAATACTATAATTATGCATTTTGCTATAATTTGGATATTCCTGAACAAGGAACGATCACGGTCAATAGCAACATTGTATGGTGTCTTATCTGGGAAACATATTTATTTGTTGTGGTCATGTGCTGTCTCTCTGTGGTCATCACAAGTAAACTAATAAAAAATTCAAGTCAAATTAATGTTCCATGTCCATTTATTTATTTGGTTAATTTATAGCCATGTAGGATAGTGTGCATCACCTGCTCACTATTGCAAAATAAACCCCTACGGGATGATACGAGGCCCAGCATGATCCTTATCATCCTGTCAGGGTTCTTTTTTCAACGATGCCTGACTGACTGTACATAACTCATATGCATTCATAATATTGGTTTATTATAAATAAATTAACGAATAAATTAATAATTAATTACTTACGTAATCAACCACAACTCTTGTAGCATTCTGTACAAGTACAGAATATGCTTTTATTCTCAAACAAACAAAAAAGGTTGAGTGGGTCACTAATTTATAGTCCCTAATCTGGAATCTGGAGACCAGCTTTAAACAGTATTCTTTGTTTTAGACATCTTATTTAATAGGTTACAAACCAAACAATGCACATTCACATCCTTTGAGTACAGTACATTTGGCACACAGTATAATGAGTAAAATAATGTGACAGTGATGGATGGCCAAAGATGTCAAATAAAAAACATGATTGACTGTACAAATGAAGCTGCACAATACAATAAAAAACAAACGCATACACATCTATGATACTTACAGTGACATAAAATACTTATATAACTTATATTATTATGCACTCTACCTCCGTATGTACAAATACTGTATGTAGTCCGTTGAGATACACAGAATTACGTTTTACCAGCGAGGTACTTTTTCAGGCATGAGTTTGTTTTTGTTTAGCTGGAACTTGTCAATGTGTTTCCTAAGTAAAGTCCCCATTCCCCTCCCACATCCCCCACCCCCCCCCCCCCCCATCCCATAAAAATAAAAAACTCCACATCACTCATTAAGTCTGAAATTACATTGTGAAGTTTGCATCAGGGCACAGGTATTTGGCAGGAGATGCATCGTGAAGCTCCTGTTAGTGGACTCCATCCAGTCCCTGTGAGGCCGAATAAACGTCAGCTCAGGAGTGCACAGCTGAAGCCAAACGTGCTTTTAGAAGACAAGTGAAAATAAAGACACAAATGACAGAATTCAAGCAGACTGTTAACTGTGAAATATACAGAGAAATTGTCAACAGAGGCATGGTGTTGGCAAGAGAAGATAGCAGGTAATTGACATGAAAAAATAAATATTTGTAAAAAAAATAAAAGAAACCGGTAATGAAATGTTTTATGTTAACAACAAAATGCTTTCAATTAACCTGTAACCTTAACAGTCATCAGAGAACCTTTTTCATTTTCACGACATGCAAAACCAAGCACTTTTTAGCAGCCAATTCTCCTTAAAAATGTTTTTTTTTGCTTCATCAGAATGTTTAAGTTGCCTCATTTTTTTTTTGCCACTTAAGTTTATATTGGTCTCCTGTCTAACTAGACTGTACGAAGAACACGTCAGCAGAAGGACTAAAATAAATGACCCTTATATCACACGTTTTCACAATCCAACAAACCAGGTGTACAATTATAATTGTACATTGGACAAATCCGAGAAAAAATAGGAATGCCAGACCGTGGCACGTACACAAAGTATTGCACATTTTCTAGTAATACACAATAATATCATACACATAACCATGCAATAGATGATTAGTCTAGAAGTTCACAGGCTAACAATCAGAGAGACGTGATTGGCTACTGCCCTCACCCATTCATGAGTCTTGTTACGTTGAAGTGAAATCCACAAATGTAACATCCTAGCAACAAGACAATCCAGTAATTTAATAAAACACACACCCACACACGACACTGCTATTTCAAGAAATGTGAGGTGGTCACATGACAGGCAGTTCCTAGTCTTTGCATCACCTTTCTAGTACCCTCCAATCACTGGCTAATAGATCATCAAGTGATCACAGCGTTGAACACACGATCATCATGTCCGATACAATCATTGGTTCTTTACATTTGGTTTTTCCATTTCCAAACTGACATGTGCTAAGTCCATTGAGACTTCAAGAAGAGGATTCTGGGAAAAGAAATGGAAAGTGAAATGACCTTCTCCAAGGTTTCCAATAAGCAAACTACTTGCGTGAAATGACCTCTTTCTTTACGGCTCAACGGCACTCACAAGCTCAGTGTTTTACACCCATTAAATAAAGATTACTCATCAGTCTTCAAGTGGTTCAGCAGGAAATATTGATTCTCTTTTTCAAACTAAAGCATCATATTCTTGGTAATGCAGTGAACCCAAGGCGTTCAGTACAGCGCGGGAGTCGTGGGTTTGCGGTTTAAGACAGGGTCTCTTCGCCAAAGTAGGAGAAGCCTTTGAACTCTTCCTGGTTGATCTGTTTGATAATGGCGTCTTCTACTGGCGTGAGCACCGGCTCCTCGCGGGTGAAGTCCTGGTCAAAATTGTTGACGTCTCTTTTGGTTTTCTGTGGTTGGAAAAGGAAGAAAATGCCTTGTGAGTGATTAAGGCGTTTAAGGGCAGCAATGCACAAAAACAAGCTTGTGCAGGCACATACAAACATGAGTTCACATACTTGACATGCATATCTTTAGGACAGGGGGTCAGCAACCTATTTAGACATGATGTGCCTATTACTTTTCTTTTTTTTTGCAATCACTGTGCCATATTATCCACCCCCAATAGTGTTTCTGTTTACCATTAACATAATCTGTAGTCTCACATAATAGTTGTTCCCAAAAAAGTATTTGAAGAAATGTCCTTAAGATTAAATGCAATATGTAATATTACCACAGACTGCAAAGACAGAATAATATAGAAAATCTTTCACATGGCATTATCTAAACAGGACCGTTTTTATCATTTTTGCTTTATGAATGTTTCTGATTGTTCATTCTCTCTGCAGCCATAAATTCAAAAATACCACAAAAAAAATGTTGTCTGTCAGAAACCATGTTCATCTTAGGCCACGTTTACACGATGAAAAACAGAAAAAAAATGAATTAGCGTTTTTGAAAAGTTTCACCTACATATGGCAGCGTTATATAAACTGTCTGCATTTACACGGATCCAGGATAACGGATAAAAACGATGTAGTATGCACGCCAGGCCAGTGGATGGTGATGTTGTTGCGTAAAGAAACAGGACGTGCCATGCCACATACACATTGACAGTTATAATGCAAACGTGCTTTTTAATACCGTTGGTCGACGTATAAGTGTGTCTGGCGAATGTAAATAGTGTGTCTCCGCTGGTCTTATTGGTGCAGCAAATCAACATTTTGCTGGGGAAACGTTAATACATAGTCGAGCATCGAGAGGTCACAGTACGGAAAGCTGGCATATTGTTTTGGCTATACGCATGTGCATGAAGTCATCGGAAAGTTCCGTCTTGCCGTTTACATGGATATGAAAAAGGCGGCGTTTTCAAAAAGTTGCACTTTGAGACCCGTCTTCAAAAGTTTGCGACTTCAGTCCCCCAAAACGCCGTTTCCGTCTAAACAAACGGGCAAGACGCATAATTGTTTTGCGTTTTCAGTTGAAAACGGTCTCGTGTAAATGGCCCCTTAGTAAGAGAGGCCGAAACCATATTTGTAGTCTGAAATCATACATTTTTTTCATACAGAATTTAGAATAAATATAGTTTTCTGTGAAGGGAATTTGGGTTTTCTCCTAATATTCTACTAAATAAATAAATCTTTCTATTTGCATTTATTTGCAGAAAATTAAAACTGGAGAAACATGTGAAAATAACAGAAAAGCTTTTTCAGACCTCAAATACTGCAAAGAACAAGTTCATATTCACTTTTAAGCAAAACAACAGTAATATTTGTATGATGATTTGTAGTCCTGAGGTTTGATTTTGTTGACATTCAACAGACATGGAATGGTCTCTATTTTTTTTCTGAAGCTGTATGAGTTTTGGGGGACCCCATTTTTCAAGTAAGCCCCGCCCCCCTTTAGTTGCTGTTGTTAACTCGGACAAGCGACCTGTAGTTCCTAATGTCTTTCAATGGGAGCTGTCCGAAGATGTTTTTGGTGCATTTTGAACGCACTCTGTCGTCAAGAAGAATTAAAATGGGACTTAAATATCCCACAGAGGGATATATAAACAATTTTTAAATATTTATGGTGGATAAACAATTTTATTTGGAAGCGAGGGTTTACAGATCACAATGCAAGTGGGAGAACTAAGCCTCGTGTTGCGGTCGTCTCGAGACATTGAACTGTAGACCTTCGTTTATGTATATGCTGTGAGATCAGTTAGATATTTAGATTTGTACGTTAGCATGGACTCTCTTACTCAACTAGTTTTAGCCAGAGATACGACACTGAAGCACAAGATGAAATGAACAAACTGCAGATGGAAACTTAAACTTATAGTGAAAGTATGACAACCAGAAAATAAACGTTTTTGTTTTCACTGGGATTGGAGTTGAATCGGGTTACTGCGCCCACATTTTGCTCTTTTTTTGTGTGGGTTTAGGAAATTGAGTAAAATAAATTATATTTCTCATCCTCCCAGGCCACCAGGAATGAGTGTTACAAGTACCCATGCACATGGTTTTATCATTTTTGTAGCATAAAACACCATAAAACCGATGAGATCGGATCTTTTAATGTTTCTCTATGGCGCTGAAACCTAAAGTTGTCCGAGTCCCGTCCCCGTGCAACTCATATTCAACTGCCATTGGCTCATCTGTGTTTGAGGGGAGGGGCTTACCGACAGGTAAATTAAATTGAGTGAACAAGTTAATGGAATCGTACACTTTCAACATACATTTTCATGATAATTTACTCACCCCTGTAGTCATCCAAGATGTTTATGTACGCGCATCGCAGAACAGAGCAAGGCGAGCATTTGTGTTTATAAAGCATATACAGTTTTATTTTTTTTAGAAAATGACCGATCGTTTTGCTAGATAAGACCCTTATTCATCGTCTGGTATCATTTAAAGCCCTTGAAACTGTAATTTTGACCTTCAACCGCTTGGAGTCCATTGAAATCCACTATATGGAGAAAAATCCTAAATTTCTTTTCGACTAAAGAAAAAAATACATAAACATCTTGGATGACAACAGGGGTGAGTCAATTATCATGAAAATGTATGTTGAAAGTGGACAATTCCTTTAACAATCACTGTGAGTGGCCTCTTGATACAAAGGTTTATACCGTTTGTGTGAAAAATACCCCTTAATAAGAAATGGGATGGACAGATGGATGGATAGATATATGGGTGGATAGATAGATAGATAGATAGATAGAGAAAGATGCCTGTTTCACACTTTATACTCACAATGCGTGGTTTGAACGGTGGCTTGATCTTCCTCTGTTCCAGCAGTACCCAGTCAATCTCTTTAAAGAACGGATGTACTTTAATAGCTTCCTCAAGTCCTTGAGACACAACGCAACCCAGTCGCTTACTGGGACTCTTAGTCATAAACTACAAAAAGAAAGAAAAGAGATTAGTGATGCAAAATACATGGCCCTGTAGTGCTGTAACATTCAACGGAAGGCAACTGGAAACAGACAGCAGAACATCATGATGTGAGCCGTGTTTGTTACAGCATGTTCACTCGAGATGGTCAAGGATGATGTGCGTGATGTAACAATGCGTCCTGTGGAAGCAGGACCTGAGATGACCCAGGCATGTGACCAAAGTGCCAGTAAGACGGATCGCAGAGTGACATGATGCTGTCCAAGACAAACAAGCTGCCTTTCCCACCAAGCTTTACAAATGGGCAGGGGACAGCCAAAGTAAATCTTAGACATGTGAAGGAAAATGGGGACACACGAAGAACACAGTAAACAACACACAACCACACACACACACTTCTGTGCCCGGACACTATGAGCGTAAAGGGAAGCACTTAACCAAACATCAGAATCAAGGGAAAAACTATTGAAATATGACACATTTTTTAAGGAATAATATAGGAGAAAACAACAATACACAAATAAAACATCAAGTGTCGTGAGTTATAAAATGTTCTGGATAACCGCTCTGTATGCAACACACTCGTAATGTTAAAGGAGTGACCGATCCAACCGGTGGTCTTCTCACCCCGAAAGCAGACCTCTGAGATTACACAATCCACAAATCCAGCAGGGAACACAAACAATCTGTTCTTTTCCCACAAGTAGTGTCGAGCTCTCCTTTTCCTTTTCCTTTGCTCTCTCTCTCTCTCTCTCCTTTCTCTCTCTCTCTCACACCACTTAACTAATCACAACTGTTCTATGGTGTAAAGTGAGAGGATGGCATACAGCAAAATCAAATAAAGATTCTGTCAGCATGCCATTATAATGCATGAATTTCTTCTGAAGGCTAAATTCTTAAGAATGTCTGAGCTGTTTTTTCCCTCTTTATGGAATTTTGAGTAGGTGCATATTTTAAAGTAATGCCTCACATTTTATAGTTGATTTTACAAGTCAATAAACAGCACACACATTATAAATTACAAAACAAATATGAGGCCTTAACTACCACTGATAGTCCCCGTGAACCGGATCATTTTAACTTCTGTATTCTGACACATTTTCAAGTGAAAAGGAATTTCAAAGGAGAAAATTAGAGGGCGTGGCTTGTGTTTTTTACTGCGAATTGACTGGATATAAAAAAAAGCTGTTGCATTTTAAAATAAAACTAGCAGCAGACTGATAGTTGAAGGGAAGGAGTTCACGGATGCTCCGCCCAAGCCGTCTAATTTACGTCATTTGAGATGGATCGTCTTTTAAGGGCGGGAGTGCTTTTTTAGATTTTACTGAAGGTTTTGAGGGTACATGAATGTTTAAAAGAAAATGACCCACATTGATAAGCTATTTACTATAAACGCTGCGATATTTCATGAAAAAAATAAGAATTGTCATTTTGTAGTTTCACTGGGACTTTAAAAAAAGCCCATTTTAGGGCTTTGATTATGTCAGTGGGAAAGGCACAAAATGTTCACGTTGAAATTGAGAAAGAGAAGAAAGTGACAGATGGAACTGTTAAAGATTGAGTCATCCACGTGAGTAAATGTCAACATGTACCGCTTTGAGGATGCTGACAGCATCCTTGCTGAGCCAGACGGGATAAAGGACATCATCATGGAGAATAGACTCAAAGAGGTCGTCCTCATTATCCGCTTCAAATGGAGGCTGACCAGCCATCATCTCATACATGAGCACACCTAGAGCCCACCAGTCCACTGAGGGGCCGTACTCCAGCTCCTGCAAGATCTGCACACCACAGAGAAGAACATCATTCTATTGACATGAAATACGAATTATGAGAATGTCGCATGATTTTTGTTGGTGCTGTTTTAGGAGGAACGTTTGTTGAATAGATTTCAACATGGTAAAACATGTTAAATGGATCTAACAGCGTTATAATTGTTATTGGTAACTGAACGCATAATCACATCAACAGGTGTCTAGTCAAATCTACTAAATATAACAGATTGTATTTGTTTTTGTTACAATTTTTTATCTTAGGTTCAGGTTAATGTGAGCATTTCTTTAAACATTTTTAAAATCACTTAAAAAGTTTTAACTATTAATTACAGTGTAACATACTGGTATTATGTAACATTAATAAACAAATAATAAACAAAGATTAATACATGTTAAAAATATTTTTTTATTTATGTTAGCTAATACTTTTAGTAAACTGGTAACAAATTCAACCTTAATGTAAAGTGTTATCAAATATTTTTTATGCATAAATGAAGTCATAAATGCATAAATTGTTTTCTGTGCACTTGAAGATAAAGTACACAAAGAAGTGTTTGACCTCATAACATTGTGCATTTAACAAGCCATCAGCTATTCAATATTTACAGTATTGGAATTAACCATTAAAAAGCTATATTGGTCTACCACTAGTAAATGCTAGAGACAGAAACAAAACTAAATTGAAATTCCAAAAGGAAAATCACGCAAAAATAAAACCTAAATTAAAACCTAGAACCTAGACTAAACGGCCGAAAAGGAAAATATCACATGTTGATTGAACATTTGTGCTTTGGAGAGTGTGAAATACTGTACCTCTGGGGCAATGTAATCTGGCGTGCCACAGAACGTTGTGGTTGTGATGCCGTCCAGAATTCCCTCCTTACACATGCCAAAATCTGCCAGTTTACAGTGACCCTCGGCGTCCAGCAAAATGTTGTCTAGTTTCAAATCCCTGCGAAGAAGGCAAAAGCAAACAAAACCAAAATCACGAATCAACCGAAACCCTGACAGAAACTATTCACCTTTTCAATGAACCTTCAGGAAAATCCTCAAACAGGATCGTCCACACAATTACAGTGAATAGTGTTTATAGCGGTTAAGACTTAAAAAGGCTGTAGAAATAAAATAGAGCACATGAGTCATGTACTTTATATCTGTGAGATATGAACAAGAGAACCATACTGCACAGTATACAGTATTTTATTTTAAATAAATACATTTAATTTAATTTAAATACATTTATTTCATCAGACTTTTTGGTCTACATTCCATGCATACTGTATCTAATAGAAGCAACAAGTAGAGACACAGATTTGAGTGAATAAATCATTTTTATAAAGTCTGTTTTTCAAACAGCTATTGCTTAAGAAGACCAGGAATATTAGCACAAATTGTCAAAACAACTTTTATTCTGTCATTTTGGAG
Organism: Triplophysa siluroides; assembly: GCA_006030095.1. Lineage (NCBI taxonomy): Eukaryota > Metazoa > Chordata > Actinopteri > Cypriniformes > Nemacheilidae > Triplophysa > Triplophysa siluroides. The sequence goes on along the minus strand of VCII01000868.1, from coordinate 1,632,683 downwards.
CGTGACAGTAACGATTTACTTTTATTATATTAAAAACCGCTCTCAGGATATCCTTCAAGTTTTATGTTCCATGGAAGAAAGAATGTCACGCAGGTTTGAGAAGTCATGAGGGTGAGTAAATAATGCCAAAATTTTCATTAATCCTTTGAAGAGAAAAATGGTGACTTAAAAGTCTTTTTATTCAATAGTTTTAGCTTAAGAGAAGTTAATTATTGTAATTCTGCGGACATTAATAATACTAATGATATTGTTAGATTGTATTCAATACATAGCATAATATAATAAAAACTTTACTGCATGTTACCGAAGGATACACACTGTACGACTAGACTACAGTATGCAGTGCACAGCGTGTATCCGTGCATAGTGTGTCTGTCTGTGTGAATTTATCCAGTGCAAGAGAAGAGAGAGAGAGAGAGAGAGAGAGTGAAAATAAAGGGAGGGGAGGGAGGGAGAGAGAGGGGTGATAAGGTGCTACTGATGAAAGACAACGAGGAGATGGATGAAACCAGTTGGATTGGGGTTTGATGGTTGATTGCAACAAGAATGTCAACATCACTTTCTCAGGATGTCATTCAGCCAAAGGTGTTTTCATAAAAACCATCCTCACTGAGAAGGGAGGGGCGCTTCAGACGCCTTACACAACTGTTCTCTTTCAGTAGGTCACCCTGGTACTCGGCACGTTCTGTTTGTCTGAAATGTTGGCGTGAGTGCGTTCGTTCGCTGGCCGCTGTCTTTCCTCGACGAATATGTTTAAATGCTCTTTACATGCAGGCGTGTAAACATGGCTTGTAATGAACGTTGGTAATATGTGCGGTGAGAGACCCACTTCCCAAATGTTTTTTGATGGATGATCAGTGCCTGAATGTGTTACACTACCTGTCAAATGTTACAATAAACCTGACAGAATTTTTGTTCTTAAAACGCTCTTTAATGAGGTAAATGAGTTGAAATGATTGTAAACAAATATAAATTATGCACATTTTGTGATTATGAAACATTAAAAGACACTAAAAGGTAATAAGGTAAGAGGTATACCCATATAACAGATTTTTCTTTTTTATCACAAAAAAGGAAAATGCACTTTTTTCATAAATGCATATCATATTAACCATAAATATAAACCACATATGCTTTTTTATGTTGCTTGTGGTTGGGACAAAGTAAAAATCTGTAAAGGATTTTACGTGCATTATTTATAGGGCCGTGCAAAAATATCGATACAGCCAACTATCCGATATTTTTGTTCACGATAGTATCAATAGTCCAACCTCTACTATCTATACATTAAAATCACGTTTTAACGTCATATACAGTACATACACCCATTGTCTCAAGCGGGAGCGAGCATGGCGCTCCAGCTTCCGAGCCGACGCGTGGGTACGCTTTGATCTCAATGATGCGTGTTTAGAGCACGCATAAAACGTGTTCATTGTGATGCGCGATGTGGAGCAAAGACGGACTATGAGGGTGCTGCTGCGAGTAACACAAGACTATTAGGTTGCAAAAGCGACTCTATCCTTGTGCTCCGCTGCCAAGCAATAACTGCGAGTAATTAAATATTCCGTCTCCTAAAATGCAATCTAAATAATTCACAAACGGAAATTAACGCTATCGATTTAATGGTTGTAATGGAAATTGTTTTATTAGTTTTAATTGAAACTATAATGGTGTCTACTGGTATGTGATGGATTCTATTGGTGGGATGTTAAAAAATACCCCCAGGTTGTTTTTTCAGCTCGATTTTCTTTTTACATTTTTTATTTGAAAAGTATTGCAATATATTGCAATTATGTATCGTATCGAAATGTATTCAACATATTGTATTTTAACTTATCTATCGGGATATGTATCGTATCGAAAGGCCCTTGCCAATACACAGCCCTAATTATTTATGGGTCTAAAAAAATAAGGCTGTGGATTTACTAAACCCACGAACACTGGCTGAGTAACAAATACATGAATATCATAAGCTTGCAGATATGTAGATACCGAATATAGCTTAAGGATTTTTTTTTCACTGCAAAATTCCAGTTTTTTTCATCTCATAATGAAATATTAAGTTTTAGTCCTAAAATATGGATACAGTGGCAGTTAAACAAATGACTAAGTTATGGCTGTATGTTCTGGTGTTTTTCCACCACTTTTGTTCAACCTCTCATCCAATGAGATTTTCTTATTCCTCTCTCTTTCTCCATTTATCCATTTCTGTCAATCTTCCAGCCTGAACCTCTCTCGACTCATCTTGGTCTCGTCTTTATTCCTCACTTTTTACTGCAAAGATGACACTGAGCTTTATTTGTTCATTCATAATACTGACCTCTCTTATCTCCCTCACATGTGCATGAACGTTTCTTTCGGTTGTTACAGTAAGTAACACTTTGGTTTCACAGTGACTGACTGAGGTCTGAGGTTATAAGGCTATGGTTTGACAGATGTCCCATTCAATAAACAACACACCAAATAAATAGGAGAGTTGTCAAAAAGACCACATTTGTGATAACAAACTGGATTCTTAAAGGAGGTTCTAGGTAGTAACATACAGCATGTTATGTAATCCAATCACTTCTTGGAAACTTTTTTAATGTAAAATGTAGTTTTTTTTATTTTTTTACTGTATACATCTGTTATTGTTTCATGTTGTTGTAACTGTACTTTCAAAAACATAGTGTTTTCATTTTTTATAGGCCGAATGAACTTCAAAAGCTGTGGTAAAAGGTTTATAAAGGTACTTTTACAAAGAACGTGTATAAGAAAATCTTTTATATTACACCAATAATAACTTGACATATAAACACAAAGAGATATACGAGGATGTAATTAATTTTTTGTTTGTTTTTGTTATGCTGAAGCTTTTCATGTGCAGGAAAGCACGCATCTGTTAAACGAACATTATGACGGACAGAGAGAGAGAAAAAGAGATGGCAAGAGAGAGCAGGCTCAATTTAAAGCATTTCCTGTGTTTTCCGTGAATCTTGAGGAGGTTTTTTCCATTACGTACACAGCGACCAACAAAAATGTGCTAAAATCTTAAACAATCAGCATGTATTTGTACCCAAGCTATTCCATAACCACACACCCCGAAAAAGAACATGAGGCTTCCATAAAATAATTTCATATAATGTTAATAATAAAACACCTTGACCATTTCTAACCCATTCCTGATACTAACACTAAGGAAAACTATATATAAATAATCAAGATATCAATAATGTAATGTAAATCACGTGTGGTTAAATCCTTCCTACAAACCCAGTATTTTCTAGTCTATTTGATAAAACAGATTAATACTAAACTGTATTCATACATCACTGCAAGTTACATTATTTATTTATAGAGGAGTATTTATTCATTAAAGTACAATTGTCTTCTTTGCTCTCGGCCTAATGCATTTCAGTCATGAGATGAACACACAGCTTGGGCTACAGTATGTAATGTACAAGAGAGAACAGCCCTTTTGGCCTTATGCTGTGTCCTATTTAGGTGAAAGTTCAGGCAGAACACATACAGTATATCAGACGAACAGATCTCACATACATGCATGTGTAAGGTATGGTTATTCCGGGTTATTCCCTGATAAGCCCCCTTGAGTCTCGGCGCTTTTGTAACTTTCATATCCTGGCAACAATATTGTTCCATGTCACGCTGCAAGCATTATCCAGAAAGAGCCACGGGTCGACAAAAGATGGAAAAACAACAAGAAGAGCCACATCTAAGCCACCTGCTCCTCGTCTATTTATAGATGCACTGAATCTGAACAAACAACCAAACCAGCCGCTGGAAATCGAAGGAAAGTCAAGCTCAAACACGTCCTCTTTAACGGGATCAAAACTGCCACCATGTCTTGCTCAGATAGGGTGGTGAATATTGGCCGGCACATTTTGTTCCAGAATGGTTTGTATTTTGTACTGGTATGTAAGACAAGTCACAGAGAGGCGGCGTTAGTTCACATGGGGAAAAACGCGGTTCCCTTCATGCGTCCAAAGAAGCTCGCGCGCTAACACAGGGGGCCGTGTTCTGACACGCAGCTTTTGCCAGCCGCCTACATTGCAGGGCTTTCCCCAAGCCAAGGGATGCCATTCGAAACAAGACGAGACCAAAGAGACCATTATCAAGAATCTTTATTTGCCGTCACAAGAGCAGGGCTGCTGGAAATTATGTCCGTGCCTTTTATATGATATCTGATAGAACGCCTCTGTGACTTGATTATAATCCCACGGGAGGCATCTGAGGTCACCACAAAATCCGCGTGGTGTGCATAACCGGTGATCTCATATGGAGTGAATATTATAAAAAGTGCATTGTTTAAAAAAAAGGACTACAAAGTGAGGCAGATTGAGCATCTACATCTGTTGCCCAGGAAAAAGATGAATTTACTGTAGACCCAAATATTGTAACACACTGCAGACCTAAATAGTCCAACTATTAAATTACCAATTACTAGGACTTTTAGGGCAAAATTGCAAAATGTTGGATGATTTTTAAGTAATCAATATTGTTGTACGAAATTCCAACATGAATACACCTGACAACTTGTTGTTTTGCTGAAAGTTTGCTAATGTGCCTTTAAAGTGTTCACCTGGCAGCAATTGCAAAAATGCTGAAAATGGAAATTTAGTTGGGAGAATTTGGACTGCTGACATTAAATGAAAAAAAACAAAAATCCACAAAATCAAACCTTAGCAGTGACATAAAGTCATCCAACAGCAATGTGACAGCATGACAAATCCCATGCAAACTGTGACAAAAATCCAGGTTATCACATGAAAAAACGAATGTTTAACTTTTCCTAAATACATAGACAAATATTACTATTGTATTGCTTTAAAGTGAATATGAACTTGTTTTCCTCTCATTTTTAGAGTTCCGAAAGAACACAGAGCTGTTATTTCCACCTGTTTCTCCGGTTTTCATTTTCTGCAAATAAATGCAAATAGAAACAATTCTTTTATTTGACGTTTGGGAGAAATGTTGTGAGTAGTTCACAGAATGATCCTTTACCTTAAACACATAACTAAATTCAGAAGAACTGAAAAGAATTGTAAAAATGTATCTCTTCATTTTTTCTTCAGCTATTGCTTTTGTGACAACTAGCCCCAGTCTCCTCTAAACACAGACACAGTGTCTTGTGCCACAATAGTCTTCGGGTCTCCAGAGAGACATTGGTGTCCAAGATACCACATTATTTTGTGATTGCTATCTGTCCAGTATGGAGGACCTGTACAATTTATGCTTCCTTTGTTTGTTCCTGTGCAAGGACAGAGCAAGATTACACGGGCCCAATCAATCAATCTCCCAGCATGCTTGGCACTTAAAGTGACCACGAGGAAGGACAGAGCACTTATCCCTAGTGTGCCGTAGTCCAGCGCTCCCATCATCAGGTAATCAACACAATCGGCGCCTGAGATGAATCTGAATTGTATGAGTGGAGGTTGGGTGTATGTGTGTGCGCGCTGTTATTCTTATAACTCACAATAAGCCATTCATATTGTCTGAATCACATCCTGTCCACTTTCCACTTTCTTGCCAAAGAAACATCATGTTAGCGCTGTAGCCGTAAACAAGGGGTCAGACGGCTGTGGGTACAGACACATGAATGAATGTCATGGCAGCGCTCCAAGCTCCTGTGTTCTTAAATAGAACCTGGACATGGATTGAATGACTTCCTGTATCAGTAAAACTGCCGCTCGTCTGTTCGTCTGATGTGCTTGTGCCACACATGACATGTGTAGGAATGAGGGATGATTTCTCTCATGGCACGTTGAAGACTTTCTGACTGACTGGGCGCTGTATGAATCTGTATATCCAGTGTCATCTGGCTCCTGCTTATCAATGTGACTGTTACAGCATCAAACCGAGCACTGGTTGCGAATGCCTCGATGAACAAATCGGAATAATTTAGATGCTAAAATGAAACAGACTGAAAAGGAATAGGGTGACTGTAATCCCAAGCATTTAGAAAGTTGTTGATCTTTTTGAGATGATTTTTGTATTGTGAATTAGAGTTGTTTTAAGTTTATTTTACGATTTACAAATGTTGGAGTCATGTTGAAAAATAACACATATAGAATAGAGAATAGATGTTGAAAAATTCAACATATAAAATAGAGGTAGCAAGTAAAAAAGTAAATAGTATCCCTTGTTTGTGGGTCTAGTGGACCCATAGCATTGTTCAGTTTTGAATTAATACACGCATTCAATTTATATAAATATCCTGTACTTTTTTCTAATTACAAGCAATATGAGCAAATATACCTGAGATAGGCGCAGGCTCCCCGTGACCCGAGGTAGTTCGGACAAGCGGTAGAAAATGGATGGATGGATGAGCAAATATAGTAATATTTAGTAAAGTATAGTAATATTTATTTAATTTAATTTAATTTTTATTTTATTTGACTTCACATTTATGAGTGAGGCCGCAATTTTTTTTGTAAAATATGTGGGCCTTCTTAAAATAATATGATATGCAAGAAAAAACATATATTTCACTCAAAAATGAAAATTCGGTCATCATTTATTCGCCCTCTCATCATTTCAAACCTTTATGACGTTCTTTATTCTACAGAACACAAAAGAAGATGTTTTGAAGAATGTTGGTAACCGTACAACACTGCCCCCATTCACTTTGATAGTATGTACACAAAACCAATCCATGTGAATGGGTGCCAGTTAACAACATTATTCTTCTTTTGTGCTCTGCGGACGAAAGAACCTCATAAAGGTTTGAAACGACAAGAGGGCGAATAAATGATGACAGAATTTTCATTTTTGGGTGAAATATATGCTTTTTCTTGCATATCATATTATTTTAAGAAGGCCTACATATTTTATTATAGAAAGTCATACAGGTTTAAACTGACAAGAGGGTGAGTAAATGATGACAGAATTTTCATTTTTGGGTGAACTATCACTTGAAATGTCTGAGGTTGAAATAACCCTTTTTTATTTAGTATACATTAAAAATGACACGACACACATCACTTTTTTGGTTCTTTTTTAAAAGTATAGCTTCGCTACGGTATCCCACAATCTTGTGTGTGGGGTTTGGCAGTTAATGAACAAATATTGACAGATAATAACGATATAAAAATATCATCATTAGGAACTTATTAAACTTTCGATTATCTTTTCAACAGCTTCCAGAATTTGTTCCAGATCCTAAAATAGGATGTTTCAGTGCCTTCAAAAAAAGCTCAACATGGTCAAATGATGCTGTATTTTTTGTATCCTAATGACATATTTTACAAGTCTCATTATATATATCAACTTTTTGTTCATTTGGGGGGAAATAAGTATAATCTCTGTGTTATTAAAACCGCTGGACCTCTGTTTGACCTACTCGTTTCAAATGTCCTACTTTCATAAGAAACCCCCTATTTCCTTCAGCCTCTGAAAGTCTGGGTTCAGGAAGACCGGGGTGGATTTAATTCAATACAGCATTAAACTCCAAATGAGATTCTTCCTGGCCATGACCAGAAAGAGCTCGAGACACGGCTGAGAATGGGTGGGTGAGGAAACTCACAGGTCACCGGGTTCAATGAGGACCAGAAGGGGTGAGAGGAAGACGGGGTCATGATGACTTGGGCTCTCAGTGGTATAGATCCTATCTGCATGTCTTTGGTATAATTACACTCTCCGATTGAAACGGAAAATGCATGTGTCAGCTGTGCAATGCTTACAAAACTATACATTTACCGTGTGGTAAAATAATAAAATAATCGGATTGCAAATTATTATATGTATAACATATATGTATATACTATCAATTATTTTATTTTACTTCATCTTTATTTCATTTTTATTCCATTATTTTAGAGAAGACGTAGAGCCTATTTATTTAAAGGTTAACCCATTAGCTGTGATTAGGAAAGCACATAAAGTCCAGAATAACCCAGATCACCCACTCTATCAGTATCTATCTGTCTGTCTGTCTGTCTGTCCATCCGTCCGTCTGTCCATCTGTCCATCCATCTATCTTGTCTGTCTGTCCGTCCGTCCATCCATCCATCCATCTATCTTGTCTGTCTGTCTGTCTGTCTGTCTGTCTGTCTGTCTGTCTGTCAATCCATCCATCCATCCATCCATCCATCTATCTTGTCTGTCTGTCTGTCTGTCTGTCTGTCCGTCCGTCCGTCCGTCCGTCCATCCATCCATCCATCCATCTATCTTGTCTGTCTGTCTGTCTGTCTGTCTATCTATCTTTGCTTTAAAAAACATCCTAGGATGCATCAAATTTTTCACATTTTGGAAAAATAGTACAGATTGAGTAGGTTTGGCCTGTTGGTGCATAAAAAATCTACAAGTGGGCCTTTGAAATCATGTTTGAAGTCAGTTGTATATAAATAATTCTTCAATACATTTTTGGACAGTAAAGCCTGATTCCACAGTCAACAGAAGCTAGCACTGGATCAGACCCATCCCAAAAAAGTTCACCCATCCAGCCCCAAAGCACTGCCCGTTGTGTGTGGTTAATGACACACAATTGAGAGTATAAACAAACTGTCTGGGAACGAATAAATCATTGCACATAGCTCATCAAAGTAAACAACCTGAGGTAAACAAGGCAGACAAGTGCTTCTGTCTCCAGGCAAAACTGTTACTAAAGATACAAAACTCATCTCATGTTAAGCAAAATTTGATTTGCTGAAGGCCTAATCTGTGTAGGGTTGCGTGACAGCCGACTGAGAAAATAAATGATCTGGATGGTGGATTAAACTGAGGGAAAACACTTGGACCGGATGGTTCATTTTCTGTCCAAATTTGATCAGGCTAAAATCTGAATAAAGCTGTATTGTCTCTTTTGGGCGTTACAGTGATATTTTGGCTGTGGTGGTATTCTTTTGCGATGTGTTTGATATCATAACAACGATGCTGTGTCTATCGGTGAGAAAAACAGAACAAGAAGAGAAAATAACATTTGAGGTTTAAGATAGAACTGTCTGAGTGTTGTTCGACACAGCCTTTATAATGGCCAATTGCCCTACAATGTATTACCTGTAAATAACCCCGTTTTGGTGCAGGAACATGAGAGCTGAGGTCACCTCGGCGGCGTAAAACCGGGAGCGAGCTTCATCGAACTTGCGTGAACGCTGGATCTGAAACATCAGGTCTCCACCGTTGACATATTCCATGATGAAGAATAAACGGTCCTGAAGAGACAAACAAAAGACATGTTCATCACATGCTATTTTTTATTCGTTTTTCTTATTGTGTTGGCAAATGCAATGGTTGTGGGTTTGACTAACACACATTACGATGAAAAAATATATATCTTGGATTCACTTCACTTCAAGTCACTTTGGATAAAAGTAAAATAAATGTACCTGTACAATTAAATAAATGTTAAATCAATTTGTTACAACAAAACTACAGCCAGATATACACAAAATATAGTAATGGGCCATTCACATTAAGGGAGCTGTGTGTTATTGTTTAGCAGCAACTAGTGGTGAGGTAGTGAACTGCAACCCACGGCTCACTCCACCCCTCCCTTTCAAAGCGCTACAGAGGCTTTAGAGAGAGGATTTAGATGTTAGATGTCGTTTTCGCTTCTTTACGGAAAGAGATAACGTATTTACGAAATGCGTTCTGTGGAGCAGTTCGTCTGTTTAGGGTTACTGTAGAAACATGGCGACATGTCAACAACATTCCATGCAAGGGGACCGGTGGTGTATTTAGATAGAAATAACTAATTCTAAGTTAATAAAAACATAACGCTTCATTATGTAAGGTCTTTATACACATCTGAACACACACAGTGGTGTGAAAAAGTATTTGCACCCTTCCGGAATTACATTTTCACATAGGGTCAGAAATGTTTGGATTGTTTTTTATTAAAAATTTGATTGATGATCTGGATCATTCAAGCATGACAAATATGCATAAAAACAAAAAATCCGGAAGGGGGCAAATACTTTTTCACACCACTTTAGTTATGTATATTATATTGCATTTCTGTCAATAGATCCTTCAAAAAAATACACACTGGTCCTTTAAGGCAATGACTAACTGTTCACATGGATGCAGGTGACCTGCTGTTGTTTTTATATTTTCAGTGCCAAATATATTTTCTTTAAAATCCGATTTATCTTAGCATATCTTGCCAGCTTGTTCATATCAATAACTATATTTCTCCATAAAGTCACCACTTCTTAACCACTAGCGTCTTTTAAATGGGAGGTAAAACTAAGGGTGCTCCGATCAGGGGCCGGTTACCGATCTTTAGAACCAGTGTCCGGCCGATACGATCACCCATTACCGATCACAGCCTTCTATTTATCATGTAGAATTATTTATTTAACAATTTTAAAGAACAGTGAATATTACCTAACGAAATAAGAGATGAATAGGAATCATAAATTGACAACTTGCAAACATATTCCTATCTCATTTTTGAATGTTAACATAAATGAAAGCTTATGAAACATAGCTTTCCTGTTTAATAATTATGAAAAAATTCCCTGATGTGTCCGCATTTGTGATGATTGTCACAGTAGTAACCATAGCGACGTTCTGGCCTCTCGCAGCTGTAAGAATATGACCCGCTTGGTATTTGTTCTTTTCAGAGATTCGCTTTGTCCATCAATTAAACTAAAGTACAGAAGTCAGATGCGCTGTGTTTTGTTGGAGAAAGCTCTTTTGCAGTGTTGCCATGTTCATTTATTTTTAACCACTTTTATGTTTGTTGTTTGATCTTAGATTATACAGCTTGACACTGTGTTAAAAATGGTCATTAGCAGATATAAGAGATTTTTGAAAATTGTTTGTATTTTTTAGGTTTATTTTGGGCTTGTCTTTGTTTGCAGTTTTTTTCTATGAAGATCTGGCAACACTGCCACTTTAGCGAAGGGCTCGTGAAAGTGGCAAGCGCTAGCCCTGTGCCAAATTTGCGAAAGGAAAGACAAATTTTACTATATTCCGAGTACCCTTACATAAAACCCATGCTGCAATCAACAATAGCAAAACAACATTCAGTTTGGCAATGTTTTATCGTTCATCAGCTGGATAAAATCTTCCCTAAAACGTTCTTCTGCATCTTTATCACTGTAGTTGTGGTGTTAACTCTGATATTCTCTTAAATTGAGAACGATTTTTAAAACTTTATTTTTATAGTTATCGTCATTGTCTATAGTCTGAACAGCCCAGAAACATTGTTGAAAACATTTGACATGACCTTGAAGAACAAGTGATTTCAGATACAGATCACTCGTGATTTTTTAACTGCCAATTTGAAACAAATGTCATATTAAGTTCACAGACACAATGCCATAGTGTTTAAATACAGCACAAAATCATAATAACATTTAAAAAAATATATGATTTGAACTTTTAGATTCCCAACCCAACAGTCTGCCTCAAAAATGAATATAAATGAAGGGAAGTCAAAAATCTGTGGTAGACAACACATGCCTGCTGATCACAGATCAGTGAGAAACACACAGCCGTTCTTAGAAAACATGAACCCCTTGCCCTCTTCCGCAGAATAGAACATAACACATTATCTTCGGTGGGTCATGCACATCGTTGCATAGAATCAAGATATAGATCGTACCCACACTGCAGGTCCAGCTATGTGACTCATGTCCTTGTCAGCAGACGTACAGACTCGATGAAATATGCTGCCCTGTTTTACAAATCACTGTGATCACACACATTGTTCCAACAGCTGCATGATGGCAACCATCAAGAAGAACCTGTTTGCTAAAGTAACTCAAGCATATACAGAACATCTTGTGGGGTTATTTGCGTTATGAGACGTTACATTGAGGTGAACTATCCTTATGAAACTACAGAGTCAATCTTGAGTATTTAAACACAGGCCAGTTCATACACGTCAACTGTCAAAAAAAGTGTCACCCCCCATAACAATTCACATTGAATTTAATGTTAAACTGTCAGCTTTCTTTAAAGTCGGTCCAGTGTATGCAATTTAGTGAGATCTAGTGGTGAGGTTGTGAATTGCAACCACATTCTGACTCCCGATTCCTCACATATTGACACTCGCTCAACGCCCCTCAGCGTCACTTTTTAACGCGCAGGGTACCCAGTAGCCGTATTTTTTCGACGTTATGAAATTGTATATAATTTGCTGTGATGATGTTTCAGGATTTGACTTACGTTTAGCGGACAGGATAATTTACAGTTTGAGCAAGTAATGAAAAGTTTATTTAAAGTTATTAAAAGTTTATTTATCGTAATATAAAACACAAGATACAAGCAGTCCCAATTTTATTCAAAAATACTGATATTCCAAGGGTACCAACGCGAAACCATCGATTTGCATGAGGAACAAATGCGAAAGCAATCACCGTCCGCCGTAAATCTCACATCCGGTGTGAGCTGAACAAAAGACGTTCGAAAATTGCTGCCAGAAGAAGAGTTACCTCAGCTTCGCTGCCATTGGCTCTCCCGTGTCACGTGACCGATCACATCATTTTGTTGGCTTTGAACGTGAAACGGTATTGGCTCCCGCGATCGACTGTAGCTAATGTTACGGTTTATTTTTTGAAAACTGCATGCATTCATGGACACGGCATCTTCATGTAAAGTTTTCGTACGGCTTTGTTGCAAAAAGGTCTGCGACACGAGTTGTTTATAAAATGTTAACATTGTCTTTGCTTAGTTTGTGCAATTAATACCTGTAAAATGTACTTTTATGGTGGAGAAGTGGTTAGGTTTAGGGAGTTGGTGGGGTTAGAATTGCTAAGAATTGCACCCGTCTCCATCTGTAGCATTTAGCGAACAGCAACGCAGTTCCCTGCTCATCAAAAAACGACGCCAAAGGGGTACCCTGCGCGTTAAAAAGTGACGTGACGCCAAGGGGCGCTGACCGAGACTAATATGTCGTCAAGTTTTTGCTTCTTTGCTGAAGGAGATAACTTATTTATTTGAGTGAGTGTCCCAACACTACTGGCTCAACCAATGACATGAATTTGGTGTGGGCAACAGCGGAGGACAGTTTGTTTGGAAACCTGTTTGAAAACAGCAGTTACTTTTTGCTGATTAATTTAGCGTAACTAAATGCATTAATACTCAGTTCTATTGTCCTTTGGGGTGAGGAAGATATTGCAATTCACATTAAATGAGTCTTAATGTGGACAAGGAATGATATACTTGGACTAACCTGAAGCTTATCTGTGGGTGATATTTTTGACCAGTACAGGTCCAACAACTGCCTCACTTTGATGATATGAAAATTGGTGATTTGAAATCCCGTTTTGGAAACGGGTACGACATCTTATGCAATTGTATGGCAGGCTGCCTCGCCTTGTCCCTTTGCAATGAAAGCGAATTTAAACAGGATGCTGAAATAGTTTGTTTAAAATGTGCCCAGAGTCACAGCAAAAGCCCACCCCATCAAATGCCAATAAACATTTCCTGCCTCTAATTAGAAATGTACAGATACTGGCGTCCCCGTGCCGTCCAACAGAAAAGACCCGATCGACAGATAACCGCCAAGACCCAACAAGCTGATAGTATCATCTGGGTACTACATTCTAAGAGCAAAGTCCATACTTTTGAAGAAATGTGAAACTGTATATAGTCTCTAGCTTGAGTTTGAGTTTGTGAAGCTGATAGCAACAGGAAATAATTATAATTTCAGTACAGAGTGTATTGTGTGTGTGGCCCTGGAAATTAATCAAGAATGTTATCCTTAAGTCCAAGACTGGGAATAAAGTCTGTCCGTGTAACACAAGCAATGTGGTCCAAAAGTCTAAAGTTAAAATGCTTCAGCTTTCATTCTTTTTTTCAAATTTAATACACTTTCTTCTAAGCATTTGGTAAGTATAGCTTTTTTCTCAAATTAGCATTTACTCACAATGGCATGAACTCCACAAAGTTGTGCCAAGCCATATTCCAGCATGATTTTAAAAAGTTAAAAAGAGGATTTTATATGCTTTAATGAAAGCAAATAAGTCTGACCAACGCAATGGAGTAAATCAATGTCTTTAATGTGTTAAATATGCATTTAAACATTTACATGATCTTCTAGGGATGTCAAACGATTAATCGCGATTAATCGCATCCAGAATAAAAGTTTGTGTTTACATAATATGTGTCTGTGTAGTGTGCATATTCATTTTGAATTAATAAACACATACACATACGTGCATATATTTAAGAAAAATATACCATATTTTTTTATAAACGTTTATCTATGATTTTAATTATTGGTAAATATAAATAAATACATCTCTATATATCCTAAATATACTTAATATATACATGTATGTTTATGTTTTTGTGTTAATAAATACAAAATGAATATGCACAGTACACAGACATGCCTTATGTAAACAAATTTTTTTATTCTGAAGCGATGAATCGCGATTAATCATTTGACAGCCCTACTACCAGTATTAATTTAATGCATACATCTTAGTTTTATTTATTTTTAACATTTAATAATATGTTTTGATAGGAAAAATTCCAGTTATTTTTATTTTCTGTTTTTCTTATTTTCTCCTGTAAAGCTGCTTTGGAACAATGCACATTATGAAAAGCGCTTTATTAATTAAATTGAAACATTATCGAATGCCATTATGCACTTGTTTCTCTTGACACAGCTTTTGATTCGGTTTTTGAAATTACTCACACGTTGACAAAATAAAGACACAAATATAATTGTGCAAACCTTAATTACAAAACTAATATTTATTTTATTAAAAATATTTTTGAATCAATCATTTTGAATAATGAAGTAAAATGAGCCCAGGATACGGGAACTCCTTCAAAAAAAAGCATAACAGGGCCATATCTCAAGATGTTACCTGATAAATGCATTTCTCTGAGTTCAACTGAAATATTTTATTTGAGTCACAAGAGTTTTTCTTCTGAATAAACAAAAACACTAAATTTCTTTCTCTTTAATGCATGACGTTTAGGTGAAAGCGAATTGTGATTTCTCTGATCTTTCTGGTTCTATCTTAGCCCGTGAACCCCAAAAACTCTGCCCTTTCCAATCCAAATATCTAAATTGACAGTAACCAATCAATAACTATAAATATAATATATAACATTCAAAATAAATAAATAAACATACTCATTAGGATTAACTTTAGATCTTTTGATTTAGAAATGCAGTTCAAATCAATTCATCCATCATTCACAACTGTCATGACATCTGAAATATGGCTGCCATAAATATGCCAAACAATGTTTAGGGATCATTTTAGCCTTGAAAATTCTCCACAAATCTGTGCATTACACTCTGTGATCGTGTGTTTGATGCGAGCATTAAATTCAAACACACGCACACGTCAATATGTGAACAATGACTTTAAACAGGCGCCGTTTCCTTCCAAGAACTTGTCAGTGTTTCTGAGCAGACATTCACGACACTCGTCAATACAGCAGCGCTTTCCCTTATAATCTAAAAAGAGAACAATAGACAGGGCTGATGGATGTCTCTTTACACAGCTTTCACTTCCGAGACCCCAGCCTCTCTCTCTCTCCATCATAATGATCTTAATTGCTCTATTTGTGTGCTTTTTCAAGTATGTGCATGTCAGCATGTTAAATATAAAAAGCTGTGTTTGAGAACACACAGTTCTGTGAGGAATGTTTATACAGAGAAAAGCTTAATACGTTGAGCGAAGGGTGATGAAAATAACTTGAATGCTGGGAAAGCACGTACCGGACAAGTCAACAATATAGGAACAGAGGTATAAGATGTTCCACATTCACACGCATGATACATGATACGACTGTATACTTATTTTTTCTAAACCGTATGGATTTCTTCATATTTCTTTATACATTCAACACGAGTCATTTTGAACAAAAGACAAAAAAGATATTTATATAATGGCAATCTGTTTAAATAACAGAAATTCTTAAAGCACTTGTGTTTTTAGGGTTCATGATGAATAAAATCACACTAATAGCTTTTTCCAAATACAATTTGATGTGAACGGAAGAAATCTGTATTCTGTGCTGTTGAGCAAATCGCTGAAAATCTCTCTTTTTAAGGTAAACTGCCCACTTTGTTGAAGATGATGTATTTGAACCAGCTGTAACACACAAATTTTATACTTTTCAAGAAATCTCTCTCATCACTCTGTAAATCCTGTGATGATGTGGTAACAAATGTCTTCATAAAAGAGACAAATCTCTCTTCACACAAAATTCCCAGTCATCATAGGAATTCCAGGAAGTCTTTGCAAGTGAAAGGTTTTGGAGCTAGTCATCTGCAAAACGTTCCTCTTCATTACTAAATAAAACATAACAGATAAAAGCAAACATGATGTATCCACTCCATCCATCACTCATATGTATTTTGCTGAACAAACTCGGGGTGGATTTAATCCGTTAACATGCGTCAATCATGGGTTCTATGCCGATGATGTGATTTCTGTCTTTTTCATTCTCTGCCATAATCCGGACCTGTATGTTTGTGCACACGGATGTCGCAATGCCAGACCACAATCTGACTGCCATTAATGGAGCAGCAAGAGAAATGTTAAGACATCTGGGAGCACTCCAACCCGCCGAACCCGCAGAGATGAGCCAAAGAAAGAAAGATGTCATTCCTTGACTAAGACGATTAAGAAGATTTTTTGATTAAGAAGACGGGAGCGTAAATGAACCAAACTGGAACAAAACATAATTCGAAGGAGCAAAAGGGAAATATATTTTACACTCTCTCTTTCTTCCACAGTCTGAAGTTTTTCATCGTCATACGTTTCTATAGGCTGTTTGTATATACATTGCTAAGCTGTAATTAGGTGGATAAGAGCTCTGCTGAGATCCTGAGGCTGATAGCCGTCTGAAAACCATGATGAAACGTTGATTCATTAAGAGTGCACTTTGTAAGAAATGCATTTTATGCCTGCACGACATCGCATGTGAAACACTGGCATTAACAGTTTTGTTTTTCAAATGCTTTTATTGAAAGTGACTGTGAAGGAGAACATAAGGGGTCGTCCATCTAAAGTTTAATGTTAAAAAATATATTCTTTAATTCATGTTTAAAGTAATATGTATTTGTTTTTTGTTTTATGTGCAAGTAATACACTTTTTTCCTATTTATAAAGCCTTGTTCTGCAGAAGAAAGTTAAACAGGTTTGAAATGACAAGAGAGTTAATGATGACAGAATTTTATTTTGGGGTGAACTGTCCCTTTAACAGATTTTTGAATTAAGTTTATCTATTGACCTTAATTATTTTATGTCCTTATGTCTATGTATTTTTACTTAAAATGTATATATAAAATGTATATTCTAAATAAAAACTACACTTCATTTTATTCCTTCTTCCCCATATTGTTAAAGCTTTAATTCTATCATTTTGTCTTTTTCATTTTAGACTTCACATTTTCTTTGGATTAGATTATTTATTTATTCATTTGATTACAATTTTTATATTTTGAGTTAGTTTTTATTTAGTTTTTATGTTGATATCAGTTTCATTTCCAGCATTACTGTTATGTGCTTTGTGCATTTTATTATTATTTTAAATTGCTATATAGGTTTCATTTATTTCAATTTCAATTTCAATTTCAATTTCAATTTCAATTTCAATTTCAATTTCAATTTCAATTTCAATTTCAGTTTTAGTTTTAATTTTATTTCCAGGTAAGTATTTTAGTGCCTCAAGATGTTCAATAAAGGTTTTTAAATAACATTTAGGTCTATATTTTATTTGATTTCAATTAAAACTCTTTGAATTGTTTTAGTTAACTATAATAACCCTGCTTTGGATGTTATGGGTTAACTCTGAGGTGAGTATTAGCGTTACATAAGAGATCGGCACTGGACCACAGCCCTTGTGATGCTGAAGCTGGTCTGGGGAGAGCAAGTCTAGGCAAGGGCGTCCTCAGCAGTGCCTGATAGCAAATTAGGCATTGAGGGAACATGAAATGGAGCGAGAGAGCGAGCATGTCAACAAAAGGTCAGCGTGCCGTGCTACGTGTGAGGCAACAAAGAGCTGAAGAGAGGAGAAGGAACAGAGAAGAGAACACACACCTGCATTCATTCACTTCAAGATCTGATTAAAACCCCGGAGACCGCGTGTCATCTGTTTCCAAAAAACAAATCTGGGATGAATGTCAAATGTTTATTTAATCTGCGAGAAATTAACTTAAATGACTAACAAAATGTTTCAATTTTTCGGCCAAGACACAGAATTTGTGCCAAATGTTTTTCTTACCTAACTTGATGTAGACATCGTAACTAGGTATACTGGATGTTAGTACAGTAAGTATGTTATACGGCAGGTAGAAGCGAAATGGCATAGCAAATCTGGTCCGTGAAACGTTTGGTCCAAGTAGGCCAAAGCAATAAGTGTGTGTGTGTCTGCGAGAGAACTGAAAACAAAACAAACAGCATATGGAAAAGAGATCAGACCTGATAAAGATCACAGGCACATTATGTAAGGCTAATGACAATCACCTCTTTCTGCTACAAAACAAACAAAAGAGCAAAGTGTCTGTCCGCTCCCCTGTTCAAAATATTACAGACATATCTGCCAATAATTCTATATATAAACAGGGTTTAAGACTACACCTATCCTATACCGCAGCACATTCACTTACACTTTTATATTTTCATTATCAGATGTAGCCTTCGTATCGGACTGTGAAACACTTTTGAAAAGAACAACATGTTGGTTGGAGTTTTCTGAACCGGTTCTCAGTGAGATGCTGTGAATTCCCAACACCTTATTTCTTTGCCAGAATAGTATCTAGTGTGACCACTTGCAGCTGATGAAAAGACTAGGTTTTCATTAAAGAATGACGGCACTTTCTGTGCCAATCGGCTTCACGTTGGCATGTTGCGCAATAGCGCTTTGGGTGACCTTAGTCTCAGTACCGGCTTGTGTTCCCGACTCCTGTTACCCTCTATCTCTTACTCCATATTTGCTGTCATCTTTTGACTATACTGTCTACTAAGGCAGTAAAGGCCAAAAAATAAAAAATAAAAATGAAATGTCATCAACTTGATTTGACATTATTGAAAAACGTTCGGATCTCTCCATCATCACTTTACAGGTAGTTTGTTCCAAGCATCTTGGAGATGTTGTTCCTGTGATCTTGTTTTATGTTATGTTTCATGTCAGGCTTTTGTGTTTCTGGTTCTTGCATCTGGTTTCTTGTCTTGATTGTTGCATGCTGTTCTTTGTCAGATTTTGTCTGTTGTGGCTTGTTTTGGTGGCGGCTTGTTGTTTGTGGTATTCACTTATATTGTTTTTTTGTTCTGAGGTCATTGATTAATCGTCTTGATCACTTTGTATGTGTCACTTCTGTTGTTTATTGACTAGATCTGCAGGTGTTCTTCTATCATTTCTGTAGTCTTGGCATCCTGTTTTTTCCTGTCCTCAGTTTCTCAGCATCCAGAGTTTTGTGTTGCTTTTCTGAGATGTATGCTCAAGATAGTTTTTTTCTTTTGTAACTTTCATAGCACGTAAAACAGATTATTACTTCTCTAAAGCAAACTTTCTGACAGTGTTGGGTGTAACTAGTTACTAAGTAACTAGTTACTTTTTCCTTGAAAAAGTAAACGTGGCGAGGAGGGCGTGGTTTAGCGAGGTCTGCGGCAGGAGAGAGAGCCGGAAGACGAGCGGCGAGTAAGTGGGAGATGTGCAAACAATCAACAACTGTATCTAATTCCAGTAAGGGCACGGAGAGACCGGATAAAAGGAGGGAAGCAGCACACAGTCAACGAGAGACTTACGGACTGAACACGGGCTGTTGACGAGAGAGTGCTATCTGACTGGAATCTACGGAAGGACTATTGGATAAAGAATCTTACGGTGTGCTGGGGAAGCCTCCACCTGTATTTTATGTTGTAGTGATTCTGACGTTTTGTGGAACGTTAATAAAAGCCTGTGTCAGTCTCGCCAACCTCGTCCTCTTCCTTCCATACACGAACTTGCTACACTGGTGCCGAAACCCGGGAAGGAAGCTGGAGGGCCACAGCCGTCATGCAGTCATCCACAGGAACGCCATTTTGCGGACGTCATTTCAGCCCTCGCGGCCGTGAGCATAATCAGGCATTGCTGGATATACGTACGGACAACGACCGCTGCTTCCAGTCCATCCGCCAAGCCCAGCAAGAGGACTGCGAGAGGTTCCGGAGCTGGGTCGACCCAGGGGGTTCAAGCAGCTATGGCAACGCCTCCCTCCCCCGCGACACATCTCCCAATGTCCAAAATGGGACCACAAGATGATCCAGAGGCATTCCTCGAACTCTTCGAGAAATCTGCAGAGACCTGCGCATGGCCACGGGGGGACTGGGCGATGCGCCTACTTCCATTACTCACGGGGGAGGTGCAGCTGGCGGCTCGAGCACTGCCGGTGCAGAATCTCCTGGTCTTTGAGTACCTCAAGAAGGCGGGTCGGCCGCAGCCCGGAGGAACATCGCCAGCAGTTTTGATCGCTGGGGCTCGGCGAAAACGGCAAGCCTTTCATGATGGCCTAACAGCTCCGGGACTGGCTGGGAAAGGTGACGTCGAGGACATCCTCAATCACGTGGTGCTGGATCAGTTTATCGCTCAGCTGCCCAGGAAGACGTCCGAGTGGGTCCAGTGGCACCGGCTGATTTCGCTGGACTCAGCCATACAGCTTGCCGAGCACCTGATGGTGGTGTGCCCCGAGGTTGGCGAACCCCTTACAGCTGTCTCTAACGCATCTTCGGGGGTGTTATCTCCCTCTTCTTCTTCTCTCTCTGCTGTGTCTCGTCCTATCCCTTTTCCCAGGTCCCGTCCTCCTGGACCTCCTCGTCCACCGCCCCAGATGATATCCAGGTTCTCACCGGATTATGTCGGGGGACCACGAGCCCCGCCCCGGAGATTCCAGGATTCTGCCGGGCCGTTGTTCTCTCCGCGCCCGGCATGTGTTCCCCTTCCTGCCACCAGGATGGCGGACGCCTGGGCCGGACTGCTGGCGTTGCAGCCACCTGGACCCTGTGGTCGATCGTTGTCCGGTTATGGAAATAGGCACAATGATCCGAGTCCCGGAGGCTGCCACCGGTCAAATCGGCGGGTACCAAATGACCGCTGTTATCCAATTCAGGGGACAAAAGCATAATGTAGAGCTGGCAGTTAATCCGCACCTCCGAAACCCGTTGATCCTGGAGACCAACTGGCCTGCTTTCACCGAATTATTGGGTTATTTGTGTACGGGTGTTGCTTGGGAAACGAAGACGCAGTGAGATGGAACGCTCGTGCAGCTTGGCAAGGCTGAACCTGGATCACCGGCGGCTGCCTCAGGGGAACCGAGCGTGATCGGGAGGCTAATCCTCTCGGATCGTGATGACGTTTCCCTGGAGCAGTTCCGTTGCATTTGAGGGTGTTGGTGGGTTGGTGGATGGGGCCTCTCCTGCGCGACCGCTTTCCAGTCTGACGCGTAGGACAGGGGACTGGGCGCTGTCCTGGCCCAGGAGGTAGGGGGTTCACCCTCTGTTCAGACCACACCCCTCTGCAGTGGCTCCACCGCATGAAATATACCAATGCCCGGATCACCCGGTGGTATCTGGCCTTACAGCCTTTTAAGTTTCAGGTGGTCCACAGGCCGGGTGCACAGATGGCTGTAGCCAACTTCCTCTCCAGAAATGGGGGGGGGCTGCTGGCTGGACGGCTGCAGGGGGGCGTGGTTTAGCGAGGTCTGCGGCAGGAGAGACAGCCGGGAGACGAGCGGTGAGTGAGTGGGACACGTGCAAACAATCAACACCTGTATCTAATTCCAGTAAGGGCGCGGAGAGACCGGATGAAAGGAGGGAAGCAGCACACAGTCAACGAGAGACTCACGGACTGAACACGGGCTGTTGACGAGAGAGTGCTATCTGAC
This sequence comes from Triplophysa siluroides, assembly GCA_006030095.1. NCBI lineage: Eukaryota > Metazoa > Chordata > Actinopteri > Cypriniformes > Nemacheilidae > Triplophysa > Triplophysa siluroides. The sequence goes on along the minus strand of VCII01000868.1, from coordinate 1,610,896 downwards.
TGGAATCTACGGAAGGACTCTGTTATTGGATAAAGAACCTAACGGTGTGCTGGGGAAGCCGCCACCTGTATTTTATGTTGTAGTGATTCTGACGTTTTGTGGAACGTTAATAAAAGTCTGTGTCAGTCTCGCCAACCTCGTCCTCTTCCTTCCATACACGAACTTGCTACAGTAAAGTAATAGATTACTCTTATTTTTACTGTAATTTAATTGAGATAAATACTGTGTAATATAATCAAAAGTGGAAATGACATCAAAATGATAATGTATCCTTCTCACATTTGTATACTTTGGTCAGTTAATATGAATAATCTTTGTAGTTATTTATTATTTATAGCCGTTTCATGTCTATCCTTGAATCATACTTTTTGGAGAGAGTAATTTGTACAGTAATCTAATTACACGATTGATTATGTAATTAGTAACTAGTAATTCATTACTTTTCAGAGTAACTCACCCAACACTGCTTTTAGTTAGTTAGTTAATTTATTTATATAGCACAATACAACAACGAAGTTTTTCAAATATAAATAGTAAAAACTATAGCAAAAACTATAGCAAAAGCCCAGTGACCTTTTCTTTTTAGCCTTGATCCCGGGACCTTTAACAGTCTCTGATTTGATGACCTTAAACTATGTTAACAGTAACAAGTTCAGATAGGTAAAAAGGAGCCAGACCATTTTAGGCCTTAAAAACAAAAAATGTAATCTTAAACTCTATTCGAAGATGAACTGGCAATCAATTCAGAGAGAGTAGGATGGGTGTAATGTGCTCAAATTTACGTGTTCCAGTGAGGAATCTAGCAGCCGCATTTTGGACTACACATAAAATGATTAAACTAAACATAAAATGATTAAACTAAAACTCCAAATCCCATGTAAAAATGAATTTAAAATAGATTTTCATCCTTCATGCAATGAAACATGAATGCTAGATGTAACTTCCTAATTCTCAATGAGATGATAAATTCAGTAAAACTTGACTTCCTGTGAGTGGCCTAGCGATTTGGGTATACATGCTATGACATAAATGTGACCCCGTCCCCCATCACTCCCTTTCATCTTCCTACTGTCCCCACAAAAATAAATGATGAAGCAGCCGTGACCCTTTTCCAATGTCAGTAAAATGTCTCCTCATCATCATCATTTTATCTTTCAAGAGCTTTGTGAGCCCGTGTCCACCCTGCAAAGCGTCTTTTCTCCTTGACTAGCTTTCTCCTGCTTTTCCCCGTTTCCACCCGAGCCCCTCCTCTTCTCCATCTCCTCCCACTTGTGTCTGCTGTAAGGACACAATGTTCTTTTTGCTTGTTTGGGGAAACTGCAGAAGTAAATAAATTAGAGGAGTGGAGGATGCCGTCATGATGGCTGTGTCCAGGTTTTAGTGGAGCAAAATAAACACGTTGTCCGTGTGAGGTTAGCTCTGCCGTTCTCAAACACTGGGCTCTATCTGAAAGCATTATCACACCAGCAGCACACCGAGAGAGACTAAAGGAGAATAAGGACGCTTGACCTTATGCACAGGGCCACTTTATCTGATACGGGCTTATTATAGACCATTAAAGAAATGTTCCTGTCAAACATGTGCTTTCCCTTCTGTGTCAGGGAACACTTATTTAGGGTCCTTAACCAAACACAAAAGAGAATTTGTGTTTGTGTGGCCTTGTTTTTGTTTCCCGGTGGGGACCTAAACAGGAATACACACCAACTCATAGGGACTCGTGTCACCGTGGTTACCAAAATTGAGGTCCCCATAGGCAAAAAAGCGTATTAATCGTACAAAACAATATTTATTGAAAATCTTAAAATGTTATACGTTTTCTCTGATCTTGAGGTTTAGGGGTTCGGTTACGGGAAAAAATATACAGTTGGTACAGTATAAAAATCATTACGCCTATGGACTGTCCCCACGGAGATAATAAACCAGACATTTGTGTGTATGTGTGTGTGTGCATGTCATCGGCTTCAAAGCTCTGCTAATCCAGTGGCAACGTGTTGAATGGATTAAGAACACAACATATTATAAGGTCTCATGAAATGTGTTTATGTATTTCCATTGGAACGTTTAAGTAAAAAAGTATTGTTTTTATTTACAATAGCTGGATTTATTTACATTTGCTGTAGCTCAACTGGTAGAACATGGTGCAAGCAACATCAAGATTGTGGGTTTGATATCCAAGGGATTGCGCAAATTTCGAAAAATCTAAATGCAGTTAATGTCACCTTGTTAGAAGGTTTCTGCCGTATGCATAAATGTTATAGCACGAACCATGATGTCTAATATACAGGTGTGTTAAACAGTTTACATACACCTTATTGAATCTGAAAAAATCTGTTAAAGAAAAATAACATTTTGAAAATGAAGGTTTGTGTTTAATTTAGTACTGCTCTGAACAAGTTATTTCACAAAACAGATGTTTACACAAAGTCCACAGCAGAGAATAACTAAATGTATAAAAATAAGCTTGTTCAAAAGCAGCTGATTCTTAATATTGTTGTTACCTGAACAGTCAATGTCAGTTTCTTTGTTTTGTGATAGTTGTTGAAAAGTGTCTTGCTTGTTTGGAGCCATTAAACTGTCCACTGATCTAAAGAAAAATCCTTCGGATCCTCCATAAACCTTGTCTGTATATTTTGACCTGTTCACCTGATGAAGGGATTCATCTATTTTTACACTGAGGACAGTCAAGAAACTCACACACAACTATCACTAAAGATTATTACCTCATGCTCAATAAGCCTTCACAATACATTTAAAGTCTCTATTTTTCTTGCATTTTCAACGTTTTCCAGATTCTGCAAGGTGTATGTCAACTGTTTTTGTAGTAAAGTAATTTTAGAGGTGAATTTAGTGCATGGCTTTAGGCTTATTCAAGTTTTATTTTTAGTTTTGGTTTATTTAATTTTTATTAATCTTTTTTATTCTTGGGCTCTTTTTTATTCCTCATCAGCAGCCACTACAAGAAATGAGTAAAATACTAAATATAGTACCATTTCTGGTGATGACTGGTTATTCTCCTCTACAGATAAAGAGCTTAACTGCTCTTAGACATCCATAAGTGGACAATTCAGAACACCTGCCATATGCAATATAATACAGTAATATTACATCTCCACCTAGTGGCAATCCATTATATCACAATTTCAAAACAAGTTTTCTCTGATGGTTATTAACACTCAAGTTTCTGAACAGGTTCAGTGTGTCCTAAAGAAGGAAGAGGATTCTTACCTTAGTCTGAAAGCAGCAGAAGAGTTGGGTCAGGTAAGGGTGTTTTCTAGCCAGGGCGAGGATGCGTTTCTCAGTCATAGTGCAGTCCACGTCATCGTCCTGCAGTATGACGTCTTTCTTCAACACTTTCACTGCGTAAACCTCATCTGTGCCTCTTAACTCGGCCAACATCACCTGCACAAATACACATTCACACTGCACTTAGAGTGAAGAGCCCTTACTAGACCAACAAAAAACGAAATCCTAACGGCCGACAATAAATTATTGAAATGACTGATTTTAAGTTCCAAATCTGTACACATTTCTTTGTTCTGATGAACACAGAGAAAGATATTTGGACGAATGCTTGAAACCAAACAGTTCTTGGCCCCCATTGACTACCATAGTAGGAGAAATGACAATGGTAGTCAAAAGTGCCACCGAACTGTGTGCTTTCCAACATTCTTCAAAATATCTTCTTTTGTGTTCTTCAGAACAAAGAAATTTACAAATAATTGGTAGTCATTTACATACTATGGTAGTCAGTGGGGTCCAATAACTGTTTGGTTACAAGCATTTTCGCAAATATCTTTCTCTGTGTTCATCATAACAAAGAAATGTGTACAGATTTGGAACAACTCGAGGGTGAGTAAATGATGACTGAATTTAAAATTTTGAGTCAACTATCCCTTTAAGGTAAGATTTGCATTTTTAAAGGAAATACCAGTGCTTGTGAAGAGGCCAAAAAGCAGTTTAGGTAATCTTAGGTTTAAATATAGTCACACCCATTAAAATACAGTCATTTTGGATAAATTACAGAATCTACTTAATCAACTAAACCTGAATATTTTAGGACTATCAGTGCTGCTTTGCAAGCACTGCAAGATAAACTGAATGTAATGCCAAGACAAAACCGAACAGCTCCTATTAAAATGAATGAAGCTACAGTTGCAGGACAGCTTCACACCACACACAAGTGTTTGAGAATTATTTAGACTTATGTAAACAGAGACTGGAGCTCCACCTTGCCGAAGCTTCCTTTCCCGAGCACTTTGATGAAGGAGAAGTCCTCCAGACTCATGCGCTTGACCTGGACCGTCCTCAGCTCTCCGTTCTCTCTTTTCTCCCCCGTGCCCTCAGTCTCTCCCTCGTTCAAAGAGGAACACGGAGTCGTATTCAGCTCATCGCCTCGATGGTCCAACGACAGCGCCTTTCTGATGTTCTCCAGATCCTTTATGTCTGAACAGCAAAACCCAATATCGGATCACACACACTACCCACAATCCTAAATAGAGATCCTTACTACAGTTTCAAACTATATTTATATGCATTAGAATATCTTGCTGTTGTATTTAACTTTAATTCCACTACATTTTATACACTGGACCTTTAAGACATGGTTTATATGTGTGTGCGCTTACCCTGGTCACATGGTGAGGTGGGTGCCGATTTGGATCGGTCCTCTTCTATCTTTGGGAATATGGGTAAGGGGTGTGGCTCGGGACCCTGAGAGATCTGCAAAAAACAGGTGAAGTCATCTTCCCAAAATGATCTTAATTGCTTCAACAGACCATCATGCAATCACCAATCATTGCATTTGCAATTAAACACATCTCAATGGAGGTGAAGAAGGTTTTAGACCTTTAACTCTTACACCCCCGCGTCTTTAAAGCGTGAGTGATGTTCATATAATCCCTGATGATACACTCACTCACCTTTTTCCTCCTCTGCACGCTGCCGGAGAGTTTATCTGGAGTGACTCCGAGGTCGGACAGCACCTTAGCGATGCCCCTGGCGTCCACCCCACAGTTAGGAGCTACATTGCTTTCACAGCGTTTGTGTACATTCATCTTACAGACTAAAAGAAAGAAAAACATGTCAAAAGACGTCAGGATGTTTTTAGATGTGGCAACGATAGGTTAACTCCCAGAATGCATTGCACACCTTTGCACTGAAGGCCTTGCCGCAGTAGACCCCACAGCAATGAGCCGCAGTGGTCGCAGAAGGTGAGGACTTTATAGTTGTGAATGCTGAATTTATGAGGCATGTTGACACTGAAGCGTTGTGAGCCCACCTGCAGGGGGAGATAGAGGATCGCAAACATGCTTTTGAAGCACACGCAAGCATTTTCACCAGGGGAATAGATGCAATATCAAGTACTTTGATTTAAAAAAGGTATAATTTTTCTTGGAAAAATGTCATTAAGATGATTTCATACTGAGAGAGATCTTTTTCTCTCACCTCCTCTGCGGTGTCGTCCTGTTTCTTCAGACCTGCACATTTAGTGATGATCAGCTCATGACAGCGTTTATGAACCACACAGGTGCACACTGAAGATCACACAAACACACACAGAGATAAGTCCTCACGTCTCACAGTATTACTGTGCGATCACAGATAACAATGGGTGGGCTACAGTGTGGATATAATATTTTAGGTTTATTTCCACATCTGCACTTTTCTTTATTTGGCTTGTGAGCTTAAAGCGACAGCTGTCAAACACTTGAGTTGATATGAAACAAATAAAAAAAATGCCTACTTACCTTGGCACTGATAGCCCTGCTTTCCTAACACACCCCTGCAGTGAGAGAGAAAGATGATCAGTTACTGTATAATACCTACTGTACTGTACTGTACTGTGACTTCAACGTAAAGACACCAAACATCAATTACACAAAAACAAACAGGTTGCCAAGCTCAATGTAAATACAACAGAGCTGAGCATGTACCAAACACAAAACTATGCAGATACTGATCTACACCTGATATTAATAAATACAACGCAGTTCATGTTTAGATTTTCTTCTTTCTGTGTGATGCCTGCCAACCTGTGCACCTCAACATTAAATCTTAGCACTCACAAATCTGTATTTTCTTTGTATTTGAAAATATTGTTCTGTGTTAGTGAGATTGTGGAATTGTTGTTGACCTGTAGCACTATATAATGTACATTTACATTATCCCACTTCAGTCATTTATTACTGTATGTTGCAGTTCTCAATAAAGTTACTGGCTATTTGTTAAAGGAGCAATGTGGAGATTTTAGCAGCATCTATAGTGGTGAGGTTGAGAATTGCAACCAACGGCTCACTCAACACTTCCCTTTCTTAGCACTATGGTGGGTGACACATACGGAGCCCCTTTAGGGACTTTGTGGAAAAATATGAGAGGTGAGAGAAAAATATATGTTTTAAAGCTTTTGCGTTATCTCGCAAACTTTTGCGTTCCCTTGAGAAACATTGTGTTTCCTCGCAAAACGTTTGCGTCCTGTTGTCCCTACGTATGTGCTACGTACATTAACAATGGAGCAGTTCATATTAGATTCCCGGACCAATAACTCATGAGCTAAACGTTGTTGTAACACAAATAGCACATAATTCCTTAGACAAGGATCTACAACGAGTCTTCCTCAAAACCAGAATTTAAATTGATCTCTATATGAGCAGGCGACATGGACAAGTCCGAAGGGACTGTAAACTCGAAAAGAGTTGCTACAAAAATAGTCATTAATAACTTCAATGTTACACAATTCGCCAAATTGTCGCCAAATTCAGTTTACACATTAATGCTTTCCTGCTGAATTTAAACTGGTTTGAGTTATACTACAGTATGTAGCACTGAAGTTTATGACTATTTTTAGTAGCCTAATGATCTTCAGGTTTTGCACTTTACAGACGATCCCTTCGGTCTTGTCTCAGTCTCGGTTTGCGGAAAATTAAGTTGTAGCTCATTGTTTAGGTAACACAGAATGTTATAAGAACGTTTAGCTCACAAGATATTGGTCTCGGAAATCGGAGCTACGTCTCAAACTCTGCCAGCGGGACATTAAACATGATGTGTTTGTCGAAACTCGCTGAATGTTTTGCGAGATAACGCAAATATGTTTGCGAGAGAACGCAGAAGTTTTGCGAGGGAACGCAATGTTTCTCGGGGGAACGCAAAAGTTTTGCGAGATAACGCAAAAGCTTTAGAAAAAAAAAGTCTCTTCCCTCTCATATTTTTGCAACCACCATGTCCCTAAAGGGGCTCCATTGACACAGGACTAAGATGTCGTCACGTTTTCGCTTCTTTGCCGAAGGAGATTAAGTATTTATGAAACGCATTCTGTAGAGCAGTTTGTCCGTTTAGGGCTACTGTAGAAACAACATGGAGAATTCCATGCAATGGGTGTATGCGGTGTATGCATATAGAAATAGCTCATTCTAAGATAATAAAGCCATAACGGTTCATTATGTAAGGTCTTTATACACCTCTGAAAACATATTTATGTATATTATATTGCATTTCTGTCAATAGATCCCCCTAAATGTTACACACAGCACCTTTAAGTTACGTTTTATTCCCAAATCCAATATTTGCATTTTGTGCCTGCTGGGTGTTTATTGTAAACGTTTGTGCTAGCACAGTATATTGTTTAAATACACTCTGGAAAGCGCACACATTCAAGTAATAAACATGCTAGTAGTAATCTGCTTAAATAATTTATAATAAATATTTACAAACACATGAAAAGTTTAATGATGCATGTATTGCTCTTCTGTTCACACACAGGGCCTAAAGCTTATCTGTTAAAACAGTCATATTCTTCAAGTTCCTCGGAGAGGCGGGACGCAGTGTGTCTGAGCAGGGCAGGGGTTTTATTTTGCGCAGTGTGTAGGAGGATTTGCAGCCGCATGGAGAACGGGCCAAAAACACTCAATAAACTCTTATTGCAGCGTCACTCTGAGCCTCTGGGCTTTTCCTGTCGTTGCTATGGCAACTTGGCGAACTGAGGGGAAACCACCGGTGAACGGACCTGCGAGGAGGGACCGAGTAGATTGGTTTTGTCAAAACTCAGACGCAGATTTACCAACAGACACAGCTGCACGTCACAAAGCCGTAAACTGCGGTCGACGGCAGCCACAGGTGCGAGACTCACCAGATGAAGTCACGGCAGTGCGAGCAGTAGGTGGGCTGTCTCAGGTATGTGGCCATGAACTTGTGTCCGTTGACCTGATGCACCCTCCTCCGGACGGCTCCCTGTCTCTTCCTGGGACGCATGCGCTCACGGAACACGCGCTCCTCATTCTCGCGTCTTCCTGCTGCAAAACATGCAAAAACATGATGCTTTAAAATCACAATAATGCACAAATTAAATATTCTGTAAACAATTATTAACACAAATTTACGCTCTTAAAAAAAAAGGTGCTTTAAAAGGTTCTTCGATGCAATAGAAGAACCTTTGGTTCCATAAAGAACCTTTTAACTTCCAAAGAACTTCAGATTACAAAAAAAGTAAGAAAGAGATGGTTCTTTAAAAACCCTTTGACTGAATGGTTCCTCAATGGCATCGCTGAGGAGAACCTTTTAAGCACCGTTTGCACTCGCTCAATTAAAGGTGCATTGTGTAAAATGTTCCACTGTAAAAAAGGGAGGGAGGCAGGTCTGACGTTTGGCCTCACGTACTCTTATACGTGATACGAGAGGCCGTGCAGAGGCAGCGGTCGATCCAGCCATGGGCACGACTGTGACACGGGCACAATATTGAAAAGCTGTCACACGCTCTCACTAGACCAGCAAACAGGGCCACAGGGGAGGAGCTACACTCTTTCACTCTTATTCTGTGTGGAGAACATAGAACTGTGTTCACTTCCAAGTATTCCCTCATGTCGACGCATCCGTCTGCTGCAATCACACTTCACCCCCCCCCCCGAGAGAGAGAGAGCGAGAGAGGGACAGAAAGAGAGAGAGCGAGAGGGGGGGACAGAGAGAGAGAGAGAGAGAGAGAGGGAAGCCCCTACTTCGAGAGAAGAGAGAGAGAGAGAGAGAACAGAGAGAGAGGGGGAAAGAAAGAGAGAAAGAGAGAGAGGGACAGAGAGAGAAAGAGAGGGACAGAGAGAGAGAGATAGAGAGGGACAGAGATCTCCAGAGAGGGAGAGAGAGAAAGAGAGAGAGGGAGAGAGAGAGAGAGAGAGAGAAAGAGAGAGAGGGACAGAGAGAGAGAGAGAGAGAGGCAGGGCTTGGAGAATAAAACCAGCACAGTGTATTGCGCCAAAGTATAGAGAGCCAACAGTCATGTCCTGTTGTTAATAAAGCCACTGTATATGTATTTTGAAAGCTGCTGTTTTTTTGCCAACCCTTAGAAACAGAGACGTGCAACACTTTCCAAATTGCAAACACCTTCTACTAACATTAGCTGTGAGAGACAGAAGGTGCGACTGAAGATCTGATGCAGCAGTACACATCTTGTCCTTTCAGATTAAACACACATTTCAAGTGCGATAAAAAGACGAGTGATTAATAAACAGCCTGCACAATTAATATCAACTCCAGGGATGGGTCGAGAATAATACCCATAAGCCTCAGTGATCTGAAGTGGCACAGCACATGGACTGGACTTGATCTGTGGCAGAAATAATTAAGCAATATTTGTCCCTGTATTTTTCTTAATATATGAAAACACACAGCCACAAACATGCGTCAAATACAAGATTCATTTATTTAAAGTAAAATCCAGATGTCCACAAAACTACACCAAAAAAAACCTACAATTGAAATCAAATTGAAATGCGACTTCAACACACATATACTTATCTTTATAATACCTGTACCATTGTGAATCGAGGTAAGGTAAGAAGTCATTTGTGTTTGCTCAATAAATTAAATTTTCGTTACAAATTGTAATTCATGTCGTTTCTTAACTGTTTCTCTAATACCAGCCTCATATGCAATAGCAACCATACAGACTCATTCATTCATTGGTTGTTTTAGCTCCTTGAATGCATCTTTGAGTAAACAGAGTCACCCCTCAGAGTAATGACTTAAACATTTTAGATGACCTCTGTATAGTTAGCGTCCCTATATGATGACATTTAGGAAAGGTTTAAGGGTCAATTCTGATATAATCGCACAAGAACTAGAACTTGCAATTGTGTATATACATCAGGTAGATAACCTGACACTATTTGGTTTACAAGTATGCGACCATATTTATTGCTTTACCGTGCCTGTATATACAGCTCCGATACTTTCAGATATACTGTAGGGATACACCGTTGGCATCACAAAGCTGAAGGCAATGAATGAACGAATCATCACATACAAGCAACACAGACAGACAGAGATCCGTTTTTAAATTAAGTGCCCACTGAGTGTAATTGATGTGCTTTGCTATTTAAAAGAACCCTCTGTGGTGAGCTTGACTCTAAATCATGAAGTGATCATGAAATATATGTGCGGAGGTTCGAGGGCTGGTCCCGTTCAATTCGCCATCTAAGGACAATAGGGCCGTGGTATCTGTCTAATCTCACAGCAGACTGAAGTGAGGCTGTCTCATCTGTATCACCCACATCCTCCTCTCAACAGCGTCAAATGAGAGAGAGAGAGGAGAGAGAGAGAGAGAGAGAGAGAGAGATGAAACGGACACACACTATCTCGGTAGGATCAGTCTGCTCATTTATCAGCTCTCTCTCATCACACTCAGTGAGGATGTAGTAAAAAGCCCCCACACAAACACCAAACCACAATCCATCACAGACGGGCTACTGCCGCATCAGCAGGGTTAAAACATCCTATGAAATCAAAATTTGACCTATTTTCCTTTCATAATGGCTTCATGTTTCTTTGATGTATTATACTGTGTGTATTAGGCGATGTGACAGTATTTACCGCAACAGATTTTTCTATTCTGTGTATAACATGGTTTGTAAAAATATTGTTGTTAATCCGAGTGAGACGCTGCACATGAGACGAAGAAACAGAGAAAGATAAACACACAGATCAAGAACACCCACATCTGAATCCACAAATGGAGCGTGTTAATGAAAAAGATGCAACATCTGTGATGTGACAATTGGGCTTTCGATATACAGTGCCTTGCAAAAGTATTCATGTGCCTTCATTTTATTAACACTTTGTTATGTTGCTGCCTTATCTTAAATCTTGAATCTACACACCATGCACAATAATGAAAAAAAAACTTTGCAAATGTATTAAAAACTGAAATGAGTACATTGCATAAGAATTCAAACTCTTTTCTGGGACACTCGAAATGTAGCTCAGAACCATTAGTTTAGCTAGTTTAGCTTAGAAACCAAGACATGAGGTCAAAAGAAGTGCCAGTAGAGGTCTGAGACAGGATTGTATCAAGACACAGATCTGGGGAAGACTTCTGAAAAAGATCTGCTGTATTGAAGGTTCACAGAAGCATGTAGCCTCCGTTAATCCTTAATGAAAGAGGTTTGGAACCACCAGATCTCTTACTTGAGCTGACCTCCTGTCCAAACTGAGCCATCGATGGAGAAGGGTCTTGGTTAGCGCGGTGACCAAGAAGCTGATGATCACTCTGGTTGAGCTCCATGATCATATATGGAGATTGGAGAAATTTACAGAAGGACGAACATCACTGCAACACTCCACCAATCTGGGCTTTATGGTCGAGTGTCCAGACTCAAGCCTTTGCTCAGTGAAGACACATGAAAACTTGAAATATACAAAAACGTACTTGCACGTACAATGCAGAGATAATTATATGAAAACCTAGCCCAGAACATTCAGAACCTCAGACAGGGCAGAAGGTTCATTCTCCAACATGACAATGATCCTAAGCACACAGCTAAAACTATGCAAGCGTGGCTTATGGACAACTTCATCTATATCCTTGAGTGGCCCAGCTTGTGCTGGGCTTGAACCCAACTGAACATCTCTGTAAAGCTTATCACATCATACCCAAAAAGATTTGAGTCTGTAAAGTTGCTTTAACCATCTTCTGAGTTAAGGGTATGAATACTTATGCAATGTACTTTTTTCTTCTTCTTTTTTTTGATACATTTGAAACGCTGTCTTTCCTCAAGTCATTCCAAACCTAAATTACTTTCTTTCTTCAGCAGAACACAAAAGAAGATATTTTGAAGAATGCTGGTAACCAAACAACATCGACCTCCATTGACTTTCATTATATGGACACAAAACCACAGAGACATTTCTCAAAATATCTTCATTTGTGTTCCACAGTCATATACTGATTTTGAATGCCAAGAGGGTGAATCCGCAATGGCAAAATGTTTCATTTTAGGTGAACTATCCTATTATACCTTCACTATGATGTTTGTGCTTTTGTGCATCACAGGTCAAAGTTCGAGACTATAGAAAGTCTACTAATTTTTTTTTAAACATTCAACAATGAAAGACCTTCTGGTTTTAAAATAACCAGCATTACTATATTTAACATGTAGTCACGTCACATACGCAGAGGGTTTTCAGCATGTCATTTATGACCTTACTTTTACCCCAAGTCCTGCACAGCAACCATCGCTTAGCAACAAGCAACAGCTGCCTAGCAACAGGTGGAGCCATGCCCCCGAGGGTGTGGTGCCCTCTGCCTGTCAAACGAATATAAGGCGCATTACCAACATCATCCATCACATTAATGTCCCTCAGCTGCCACATAAACTCCATCTCTTTCAGTCTCTAATGCTCTAAATCGTCTTCTAGATGTCTATCACCGAGAATATGACGACACCTTCCCCAAAAACACAGCAGCATTTAAAGCTAGAGCTTACCCAAAAATGACCTTTCATTATTTACTTATCCACTTTATCATATAGGATACACTATCATACACTTAACTGGTTGCAAAAACGGACAGATGATTGGCAACCAATACCAATAAGGTTTTTGGCGATAAAACACCTCACCTCCGTCGAACCTGACTCGGAGGACATTTGTTCTACCTTTGACGCAACCCCCTGGGACACCAATGTGCCAATAAACACTTGTTTTTTTCCTAGGTGTGTGACTCTGAACAGTAAGCTGTTTAGTCAAGGGCAGGCCTTAAACTCTCAGTGTGAAGGTGCCTCGGAGGTGTTTCCTGAATACTTGACATCACTGAACGTTTTTCTGTATTTCTGTGCTGAGCCAGAGACATAATGGGTCATTTTCAAGGTAGACTGTTATCTAACTAACTAGATATCTGTTCACAACGACGTGAGCTTCAAAAGACATAAGCCTTGTCATAGAAACGCATGACATTTCAATTGTTTACACTGTTGTACGACCATTCTGTGAATAATTCTATGTGCATGTGCTTGTGTGAGCGGGTGAAAGAAAGAACGAGGACTAAATAAGACAGAAAAGGTCTGTATATGATCACTTCAAAGTCACCTCAAAGACCAAAGGAGATAAAGACATTAGGCCAGGGACACTACAAAGGTGACATAAGACCTAGAGAAAACAAAGCCAGCACACACACACACACACACACATAGAAACACAGCAGGGAGGCACGTGAGTTAGCATGTGTTTTATCGAGCTGTCAGAGACACGCTGGTTTAGATAAACACAGGTGGTGTGTGCGTGTGCACACTCAGCAAACCCATCCTGCACTAAACCTTCTGCACTTTTGAAGGAGAACACACACACGCACACACACACATGTAAGAGTTGGAGAGCATGAAATTGCTAATTATGTTAATTAATCAGATGTGTTGAGTGTGTCTCTATCCGGGAATACTGCCAGTCTAATTGAATACACTTACAGTAATTCAAAACATTAGAGCAAACAGATCCATACATGAGCCATAGAGATAATACAGCCTATAATACACTACTGTTACACACTATATCTATATATAATACACTTTTCTACAATGTCCTTACCTGAAAATGACCATTGCATCAGCTGGATGAAAGCATTGTCTTAAAAAAAGAATATTTTTAGTACCTCAAATTAAACGAAACAATTGGACATGCATTTCATCACACTGTATTAATGTAAGGTTCTGAACTAGGAAGCGTAATATAACTTGGAATGCCACGGTCGCACGTTTTATTCCATTAACTTAGATTCATACATGCAAATGCTGCAGACCGGAAGCACAATTTTAAAATAAAATGCTACAAAATGACGGCATGACCCATGATGTGTGGATTAAAAAGCTTTGGCATGTGATATTATCTGCGTATATGATTTATAATAATTATATTAGCATTTTACAATTTCACATTTTTTTGAAAAAACGATTTTTCATTTAAAATGTGGCACAACGGTGTGAGAGATTAGAATAACCATAACGTGGTTGTGGTGTGTACACTATTGTTATCTTTATAGTTATCTTTCTTGACTAAACCTTTCCATCGGGCGATTATTATTTAAAGTATCACATTTTCTTTAAAAAAAATTAAACCTAGTAATAAACCACATTTGGAGGTTTGATGTGTTATAATGTGCTGGAAAATGCTTCATACGTTTTCTAGATTCTCAGTGTGCCAGCCCAAAACAGAGAGAAACTGTTATTAGAGATAAAGAGAGACATTATTTTGCTCTAGATACATTAAATTCCAGTCATAAATCACCTCCAGTCCTCACCGCGTCTCTCGGAACAAACACATCTGAGCTTGAGACCTCTTTTCAAAATCAACTGAATGTCAATTCCTCCTATCTGTTCAGGCAGCAGAGCAGATTTAAGAACACCACACACACACACACACGTGGAATGTATGAGTCAGCACTTTCTTTAATACAGAGGGAAGCGAAAAAAAGGACACATTTTTATTACATTGAAACACTGGGAAAGTCACCCGCTGATAGCCCTGTTTGTCCGCACGTGCCGTCTGCATTGTTCACTATAGGAATTATGCAAATCAAATACATTTTCACAGCACAATTTCCCATCTTGCAGATCTGAATTTTGGAATAAAATAAGTCTAATAAGAAAAGAAACAATGCGACTAAAGGAATAATTATTGAAATGCAGTCCTACTTTAGTTTATTTAACAGGATTGTGTGTGAGTAGTGACTGTGGAGCAGACATTTGTGCTGAGATGTGAAGACATGTGAACAGAATGCAGATGATTCACTGCAGTGATATTACAAAGATCTGTCAGTGTGTAACGTCTCGCGTAGTCCGACCTCAATACTGAAGGTCTGGGAACTTTGGCCGCTTTCTTTGGTCAAGGTTAATGTGATAAAGCATCCAATCATGTTTCTTTTTGGGTCGCGTCATGTTTAGAGGCGTGGGAATGTCCCCGCAGTAACAGACCGGTGTACATTCACCAACGTGTCAGAACGCTTATACATTCATGACGTGATCTATGCATACTTTTTAAGATTTAAGCGTTTAGTAGATCGTGATGAATTCTTATTGCAACCCATGTAAACACGACTGCTTACTTCTTAGATCAGACGGCTTTGAGTTGTTTCCAGGTTAACCGGTAAAGAACACGACACGTACGTCTCCCAGAAATCCTGTTAGATTCAACCAATCAGATGACGACTTCGAACGTGCTGAAGTGTTTCCAGAAAAGTGTACCTTATGCATCAAGCGTTCAGTCCGTGGGCGTGACCCTTGACGTCTGAGACTAGTGTTTAACAAGCACCACTGGATTTATAGCTGTGATGCGCTCAGTCTTCTTACGGAACTGCTGTCCTTGACCGTCTCCCCTGTGACTCACTTGATCTTGTGTCTCCAGCACGTCTCTGTCGGGTGTCTCTGTACCCCAGTGTCTTTGTGTCTGTGAGAGGCCAGTGATGTTGAGCAGGACTGACGCAAGGCAGACAGCCAGACTCTCCAACACACACACACACACACACACAGGAGTCTTTTTCTTACGGATTACAAATTCTGAGATTTAAGCAGAAGTCTCTATTTAATCTCACAGCTGTCAAGAAGAAAAAGCTCCGTCTGATGTCTCCATATGTGGCAAAGATGACTCTCTCTCTCTGTATCTCTCTATCAACACTCATGAAGCTCTTCCCATCCAGTCCGAAGCCTCATCCAAACAGACTAGCACTACTCGGTGTGTGTGTCCTTATGCGGTCCTTATAAACTTCAACAACATTAGGGATTAGTATGAACACTAGGTTTTGTTCACTGTCATTATTGATTTATCAACTACTGAGTCTCTGTGGTCATGCTCGGGTGACTTCAGGCCAGAGGCTGAAGGCCATTGGTTGTGTGCTACACTTCATATGTATACTTCAAGAGCTCAGACACCGGCAACACGTCGCTAGTAGACAAACACACTGAGGGGGGTTTTATATGACCACAAAAGACTCAACGCAGACTCCACAGAGACCAACACACACTGTAAATACTGTACTGTTGTGTTTGAAGTTTTCTAAACACGAAAAGAGTAATAAAATATCTTCTCCAGCCGGGATCTGGCTTAATAACGGCTTCATCAAATCCTTTATTATCGGGTACAAAGCCCCCTTAGAGAGACAATAATAGACAAAAAGAGCTTTCCAATCAGAGCCATGGGGGCATCACTCCCAAATACAGTTCCAGGAACAAGACGGCCTGTTTTCAGAGGAAAACTAAAAGAACACACCGAAATGTTACCCTTAAATAATTGTTTTGGCACTAAATACAGAAATAAGTGTGATTCATTTTGTGAGGGGGTAAAGCCAGGGATTTTTTATTGGGGAGGCCAGGCAGAGGCCACCCATTTCTCTGGGGTGGCACGGAACACATTGTTGTACAAAAAACAACGCATTTAACTAATCCTTCAATATTTAAATCTTTAATTCATTTGATTTAAATTATTTGAATATATTTATCATATATAACATTTTCTTCAATGATATGACCGAAACACTGATCGATCCAATAAACTACCGTTCTAAAGTGGAGGGTCAGTTCACTGAGATGTTAGATCAATGATTTTGATCTAAAGGCATATTTATTTTTTAAATTTGTTATGTAGAAAATAATATAACTACTTTTACTACAAAAAAAGGCCCAGAATATATGGAAACACCTTCAAAATGTTTAAAAAGCATCTCAGCGTAATTCCTCTGGCTACTTTGGAGATGATAAAATATCATATGAAGAGTTTGGTTCCAAAATGAGAAAACTTATTTCAAAAATCATGTTTTTGTATTGTGCATTCCAATTAATATCAATCAAACTGCAGTTGGTTTGTTTTGATTAAAGTTGGTTTGTTTTGATTTAAGCCATAATAACTAAAAAAATACAGCTAACTAATACAATAAAAACATGATAACATAATTAAACACATGATTTTAGATTTTTCTTTTAAACAAAGTTATATCATTTTGGAACCAAACTGTCACGGGTGTGAGGGGAAGAACCCAAGCGCAGGCAGCGATGACAGGGTTAACAGGACAGACTTTAATAATGCAAACAAAAATGGGGGGTAAAACAAGAACACAACTGATATAAAAACTGAAAACAAAGACTTCCCACGTGGGGGCAAAAACGAAGGGGACAGAATCAAAACTAACACTCACAAATACTAATCCAGACATGGGGAAAAGGTAATCCAACGGGAGGGTAACAGGAACTTGACAGGCAAGAGCAATTCACAAGACAAGGAATAAATACGGGAACTGGCATAAAGCACGACGAGGCACGAAATACAATGAACGAGCACAGGAAAATGAACACGAGGATGTTTTAAAGGGAGACAGACAAAGGATAATTAACAAGGGACAGGTGTTGGTAATGAAACACTCAGGGAAAGTTAATGAGGAACGAGATGGCGGGAACAAAGACGAGGACCGGAGAGAGAGTATCGAAGGCCGATAGGGTCAACATCTCTCCCTCACATAAAACATAAGACTTTGTCACGAACCATGACACAAACTATTCTTCTACTCTATCATAGTTTTGTTTTTTGTCACAACATCATTTCCATAGTTATATTTGTGTTATTTGACTTATTTCATAGTTTTGATATAATTACAAAGTGTGGCAATATAAATAAAGAATGTGAAGTATTCAACCAGACATTTCTGTGGCCTGTATAACGAAGCCGGTTTCGTTTTTTCGCAGGTAAGTTCGCATTTAGTTTGAGGATACTCTGAGTTTTCGGGCTCAAGAAGGTGGATTGGTTTAGAGCGGGTTTCGTCACCATGGTAACCTGCTCCGGAGCAGGTTTTATTCTGGGTTAGAGATCGCAAACCAAAACTGGACCAATCAGCTCTGAGAAAAGTGATTCATATATGACACAGTGAAGCCACTCCCCATGTATCTCTCGCTCCCCAAAAAAAGTGAAAAGATCTTAGAGGGAAAATCTTTTGCTGCTAGGTGTTTATTTATATTGGATATTTACATTTATTGATTACAATTCAAAACACATTCATATAATTATTATATGAGTTGATAATTCATATTTATTAATTAATATTAAACATAGCAATTCAATTAATATAACTATATTTGCATAAAACCAAACTTCAATATATAAAGTATACATATTATCTTTAGATCTCATTGTAAACCTATATAAATAATTTAAATTCAATTGATTCTGTATTGATATAGTCAGTAGCTGCCTTCTCAAACTTTCGCTGCAGCCGTGTTTATTCCTGCCTTGTAAATGTGTTTCAATTCATGACATTTTTTCTTAATGATCTCTTCTTCTTCAACAGAAAAGTGAATTGGGCTGATACTCGAGAGAAGTCAATCACACTGATGATGCTTTCCATGTTCTGTGTTTGCTGCACGTGACACACTTTCAGGTGCACGCGACTCACAAACTCTGGATCAAACCGGAGTTGACAGAGAACGATTATATAGATTATGATCTAAACCAGGTTTGGTAAACTCAAAACTTACACTGTAACTCAGTTTTTGTTGGTGATACAGACCTCAGATCACTAGAGATGGCTCTGAGACGCATGTAAACACCAGGTGTAAACGCGATCTATCTCGTCTGACCACTCGTGTAAACAGTGTCAGAGCGAGCAATATGTGGGGTGATCTACGGCCTGTGGGTTGGTGTGCCACTTTCCCAGCCCCTCCGCTGTTGCCCTGCAAAGACCCTGGCACTGCTTTCCACTTAAACATGTGACCTTCTGTCAGCCCTGGGATCAGTTTCCAACAGACCGATTGATCAGTGACAAAATGGCCCAAAAGCAGCCAAAAGCGCTTCGTGTGATCAGATCTCCACCTGCAAAGTGCAGAGGAAAGCAGCAGACATGCAGATCATCATGTTCGAAATGCACAAAGTTTATAAAATGTGACTTCAAGGGCCTTTTCACCAGAACGTTCCCCTAAGACGTGTCAGTGTAAGTCATTATTTAGCATCGATAACAATAAAACAGAAAAACAAAGCACAGTTTGGCAAACGCCGATAAATGCTTATCTTCTGTCACTCTTTGATGACTCATCCAACTTTCAGACAGAGGAAATGTTAAGTATTCACTTCCTGATGCAAACAGCGATTATTAGCAATGAGTCAAATAAACTCGTACTTTCCTAGCACCGAATTGAATGGTAAGTGTGAGGGAACGGCAACATTTCAACACATGCAGGTGAGCAACAATAAGCTTTTCAACAGCCCGTTCCCAGTCACCGCTGACAGGACAAATTATTGTGTGCTATATTAAATGTCTGGCTAACATCACTACCGCTGTAGGGGTAACATGAGACTGTACAGACGCAGGTTGACACGAAGCATCTAGATCAGTGTTCAAGACAAGAGGTCATATGATCCACCCCAAGGAGTGGAAAAGTGATGAAGGAGATCCTGAACTGGGCCATCTCTGATGTGTATCCAGGAGAAAGTAGCGGGATAATGACAGTGATTGGGGAACATCTGAGAGATTGTTTGAGTAGAATTAGGCCACGCTGGATCTGGGTCCAGTGATCATCCACTACAATGAGGGCAACAATCATATGACTCCCAAAGAGAGAGAGAGAGAGAGAGAGAGAGAGAGGGAGGGAGGAAGGGAGGGAGAGGAATAAAGACTGCAAAGAGCTGTTGAATGAAATATTCGCCAAAAAAAAGCAGTTCTCAGCTATGAAAGTTCAAGTCTTATTTATTGTGTGTGTTCATTTATATTTCGGACATTTGTTTTGCACATTAAAGATGGTTGATAAACCGTGAAACCTCCAAAATACATTAAAAAGGTGATATTGTTTTTTGGTCAAAGCCAGGGCGGGCCCCGTCCAAAAGGCAATACAAGCAATTGCCTGGGGACCCATGACAAAATGGGGGACTCCAAAACTCAAAAATTATTTAGCTATTTTAGGAAACCGCGCAGACGCAATCAGGCGGGATTGAGCGTTACATGGGCAGAGACGTTATTGAATTAACATAGGAATCACAGAAAGGGTACGTGAAAAAACTCACAAGGATTTAATAACAGGATAAACACTCCGCACGACATTAGACAGTAAAAGAACAATAAATACAAAACATCATTATAAATATAGGCAGAAAACATTACAAAATAGGAGCAGAGTGGGCTAACCTGCATAATGTTTATTACGCAATTCCGGAGGTGCGTTAGGTTATGTAAAATACATCTCTTTGATGTCAAATTGCGCATGCTTCGAATGTTCAGAATTATGGGTAAAGTACTATCTCATACAACGTCATGTTTACGTTACATCAAGAACATCGCGTCATCTTAATTGATTAAGAGATAAAGAACTAAATTTCTTATTTTAGTGATGTTGCAATATAGGCTTAGGCAAACTCTGGCATGTAAACTGTACTTTTCAGGAGCTAAACAGAGAAAAGCAGAGGAAGAAAAGCAAGCTCACAATACTTGAGTACACCTACTCAAAGGTGTGTCAGGGAGTTACAGACAGAACCGAGGGCAGACAACAAGGGGTTAACGGAAAACTTTTATTTCTAAACCCCAAACAAAAGCCCACGATGGGGAGCAAAAACTAACTGAAAACAAGACTTAAAACAAAACACTTCCCACAAGGGGGCAAAACAGAAGGAGTACAAAATAACTTAAAATAAACAAACCAAACAACAGGGCAGGCAGGACAGGACTAGGGAACTCAGACGTAGAATATTTCATAAGGATACAGAGTCACAAGGTTTACAAATTAACAGGCACACGACAGCGGGAACTGGGGCTTAATAAAGGGGAACGCTAATGAGGGATAATTACATGGGGAAGATGACGGCAGGTGATGGGAATAATACACTAAGGGGAAGCTAAACGAGGAGATGAGGGGGCGGGGTCAGGAGACGAGACATGAGAAAGCATGACAATCATAGACAACCAATGATCATGCGTCTCCACACAAAACAGGTGGGTCTGTCATGATCCTGCCACAAGACTGAGAAAAACATGACCAGAAGAGGCAGAATCATGACCGGTGTGTTCCGCTTTAGATTGTTTAATGCGTAAACGAATTTAAAATAAATCACAACAACGTCCATCACTCTTTATAATTCAACCCACATGAAAAAATACTAATATAATTTACTATAGTAAACTGTGGTTAAATTCTATACAATTTAATATAGTAAGGTTAAATTCCTTGTCTTCACTTATGTTTGTTTAAATCTGTTTATAAATTTGTATTTATACGTACTGTAGTTCTATTACAGTTGTTGAACTAAAACTGTTTTGTATATGTTGCACTTAATGAAAACTTCCACACTTAAATTTTTACCTATGAAGGTGTTCCAGGTCTGCCGACCGCATTACAGTTCCATATCACTTTGCCAAGTTTAAACAACAGAAAGGTTTTAGTGTAGCCTAAAGGCCATCACCGCACACAGCACACTACTCTTGATCTGACGCTCTTGAACTTTACTGTTAATGGAAACATGTGCAGTTCCGTTTCAATAAACAAAGCATTTAAAATACAAAATAGAAATACATATACTGAAATTGAATAAATAAAATAACTAAATAGAAAAACTAAATTAATTAATAAACTCTGATAGCCTACTGGTTCGTTTTCCTTTTCGTGCTGCTTACAACTGATAACAAATATATTTTGATAGACCTACTATTTCAAATGTTTGCATGATTTTTTTTACTACTGGTGATAGAAACAATACAAGGAATAAATCATATTATTATCATTGGCTTTTCTGTCACATTACTGCAAACACGCAGGTGAGGGCGCGTTCTCGCGCTCTCTCACTCACACACACACCAGTGGCAAGCCTCCGAGTCTGTTTGCTCTTCACATCCCGTGAAGATCCCGTAAAGACACGTGACATTATATAGCCTACTCCAATGTAATGTTAGGTGCATTTTTTTTGTCTTGAAAATTGGGCTGATCACGGTGAAGGATATTTCCTTACGGTGTTTTTAGCTGGCTAAATATTGCAATTTGTTAATATTACTGCCTTCCTTTATTTAGTGCCAAATAGGCCTAAATAATCTCCCTTTTTGGTTATTATTCTGTATCATATATTGTTGCTTTTTGCAAATGACAAAGACGTCAGTTTTAAAACAAACTTTTTTATTTATATTTTTTATTGGTAAATGCAGAACAAGGAAGAGCATTGAGGCACTAAAACGCAAGACATGCTATAGCCCAACGAGATTACGCTAAATATAAGATACATTTAAAATGTCATATGAAAATAAATAAAAGCAAATTGTTCAGGTTTTGTTCGGTGCAAATTTAAGGAGCCTTAATAAAAAAAATATAACAGAACGCTGCGAAGTAAAAATTAGCCAGTATTTTTGCAACAGCCTAATTGCAATACAAAAGGCAAGGTATAATCTTTTTTCAGTAATATGATGTAAACAAATGTGAGTTTAAAAATAAGTCTTTCGTTGTTTTAAAACAAAGTTTGAGAAAAGTTTTTTAGCATTAAAATTTTGTTACCATTACGGAATAAGCTTACGCAGATCAAATAAAAAACCTGTTAATAAAGCATATTGCACATAATGCTATAAAACCATAAATAAACACTTAGGTCGGTACATGATCTTCATGTTTTTGTTGACAAAAACAATCTCATGTAAATGTTTGGGTGAAAGTCGAGCCAGTGTCTCCACAGAAACATGCGGGCTTCTCCACAGCGGCACGGTGCACAGAGCCTTGTTTTAAAAGTAAGTAAGCGATCAAGATTATTTTGTATTGCGCTGTGTATTTTGGTGCTAACAGTTTTGATAAAAGTAATTTCAAGTTTAAAATGCATTTAGAAGCAGACAACCTTATTCTCGCATCTGAGCTTAAGTTTGGTGATTATGACTCTTGCATTCATCCATGTTTTAGCTAAAGACGAATAGTATTTTTTGGTTTTCGATTAACTAACGAACTTAAATTACTCGCTTGACTATATTTGTTTTCATATCCAAATTATTTACGATTTATTACAGAAGCGTATCATCAGTACTCTGCTTTTACAGCATTGTTTCTGCCTTTTGTTCACACAGGGCGCTTTCCGGGACTAATCTCATTAATGTTACTAGGGCTAACGATCGATTCATCGTTTTTAAAATGCGGTCGATTCAATATCGATTCTCAAAAGCTGTGAATCTATTTTTTTTCTTTCACATTTCCGCAAGCACTGAACATCTTGGTTACGTTTGTAACCTCAGTTCCCTGATGGAGGGAACGAGATGTTGTGTCGAACCGACAGAATGGGGTTTGATCTTGAGAACCTATCATCTCTGAATAAACTTGCCGAATAGCATGGCATGCCAGTCTCCGCCCCGTACATACGGGTATAAAAGGAAGATGGGGTGCCCTTTTATTCACCTTTGGGCTGAGGAACCTGAGCGTTGTGGCATGAAGGACACAACGTCTCGTTCCCTCCATCAGGGAACTGAGGTGACACACGTAACAAAGAGGTTCCCTTTCTGTCGGTCTAACAGCCATACAGGCGGTGGCCTTTGCTACTCTAGGGGCGAGATAGCCGCCCGTCACCGTAAGGAACACTGGGAAGCGCTACCGCCTCGCCTGAGGGGGGAATGCTACGGAGACCACATCTGCCGTAGGGAGATAATACGTGGAATACCAACACGGTCTCACCAGTGGGGAGATCTCACGGGAGTAGTTTTGCAAGGCCCCAACCAGGGGTGCATAGAAGCGGTGGTGTCCACCGAGGGGAGATCACAGGTTCACCGACAGCGGAACCAAGAGTGAGGATTTTACAACGGATGGATGTTACAACAGGGATAATAGTTCATTCAATGCTTTATTAACATGGCAGATGCAGGTCGTCGAATTTAACATCAGTTTTACATAAAAGGCAGCGGTTCATATCCCCTCTTTACAGCTAATTTTGTGAAATTTTGTTTGTTCAACTGTATCTTAAATGTAAAATAACCTGTTCTGTTTCAATATACCTAATTGTGTTTATAGTTTAATATACAGGTTTGTGGCTCTTCGTTTCATTTTTTAATTCTCCATTGTAATGTCATATTTACTGATCATTTTTTAGAAATATCTATAGGATTTGTATTAAATCTATAATCATTGACTCAAATCGAATCGAGAGCTTGTGAACGGCAATCGGAACATCCGAATCGATACCCAGCCCTACTAGGTCCCCTTTCCTGAATCACCTTTCGGATCAATCCGGGATGCGGTCTATATGAATGGGGTTTTACAGTAAAATGATAAATATAGTTCAATGATCAGATCTTCAAAATGCTGTTGTCTTACCTTCACTGGATGATCCAGACAAGTCAATAATAACATAAACCTTTCCCTCTGGCTCCAAGTCTATCTGCAAGAACAATCAAAGAATGAAGGTTTTAGAAACAGAACAACTTTAAAAATATTTAGATATTTCATCACATGCTCAATGAAAACTATGTCACTACATGAACATGTCTCAAACAGCTACTAAATGCTGATATTTTGTTTGATTTTCTTTAGCAATGACTTATCTCACCTTCTTGCAGTACTGTCCAATACATTACACTTCCTCAAATTAAGAGACCATTTCAAATGTTCTGTTATATTCTATTAATATATATTTTTAATTTACTATTTATAGGTAAGTGTTTATGTAAAATGATCATTTTTGTTTCTTTTTGTGAACTACTAACAATATTTCTCCCAAATTTCATATAAAAATATTGTTTCTTTTTGCATTTTGAAATGGAGAAATAGGTCAAAATAACAGAAAAGATGCACGGTATTTTTTCAGACGTCAAATACAGCAAAGAAAACAAGTTAATATTCACTTTTAAGCATTACAACAGTAATATTTCTACATGCAAGGGCGTAAGTTTGATTTTGACATTGGTGGGGACATAAAATTGGTCTGCAGAGCTGTACTGTCCCTAAAGTTTAGCCCCGTTTACTTGCTTTATTTAAAACAATATAATTTTACAAATAGGCCTATAATATTTACAAAACTTAAAATAGTTTTATTTGAAACAGTTTTCTACACTGTTCTTCATTGTTGTTGTCACTCTCATTGCTACACTGTCTATTGCTGTCTACATCAGGATCCGTTTCATTAGAAATTAGCAACTCAGTATTAACTACTGTATGTTAAACTGCATCTACAGTCTGGCTAAAACTACATTTTATATGCAGGCATATTTATGCCTACACTGTATAAAAATACTTTGCTAAATAGACCTCTATAACATTGAAACCTTAATATAACCTTTATATAGTGCACAACAAATAACATGTACATGTAGCTTTCCTGTAGCTCAGTGGTAAGAGCATTGCGCTAACAACGCAAGGTTGTGGGTTCGATCCCAGGGGATTGCAAATACCTATTTAAAATGTATAGGATAAAGCAATGTACTGTAAGTCGCTTTGGATAAAAGCGTCTGCCAAATGCCTAAATGTAAATGTAATGTAAATGTACTGTAATAAGACATAATCACACGTGACCCTACCCCTGTCTCTCCATCTGGGCTACAGCTTGGCAAGGCTGCTTCTGTCACCTGATAAACTGAGACAATTGCTGGTGCATGACATCTAATCAATTCAAAGCTCTCATTTTAAACACACTGAGAAACTTTACTGTAGATAGAGGATTGTCATGCATTGAGAAAAACACTGTCCCTGAATCAATATGTGACGCAACTTGTCCCGTATTTTTGTTAATAAAACTGTCGGTAAGAATGTTTTCTTACCGGTAACCTGCATAGGGCCTAATCACACTCATCGCGTCTTGCTCATAGCTTTGGCGCTTTGTACAACAAAATAATAAGTTGCAGCCTATGACACACGTTAGTGAGAGAAGGCAACTTCAATCATATTAGCGATGTGAGTTACGGAGGCGGGACTTGTTGCAGAGAAAGAACGTAAAGATCTGTGTACCACAAACTGCTCTATTTTTCCAGAACGCGATTGTAAAAGATGTTTAAGTTCAATTAAGTGATTCCTGAATAAATGTTTAATAAAATAACTAATAAGTAAAAACCATAAGACACAGACGGACACCAGAGGTTATATATAAATGTACATTGATTGTTGGTCGAAATTATTTGTAGGGACAATTTGGTGTGCCCTGCATATTGGTGGGGACATGTCCCTACGCAAATCGACGCCCTTGATATTTACTGTAGGAAAAGTTCAAAAATATATTTTTTTATATATGATAATCTTGATTTTTATGACTGTTTATGTGTCTTGCCGTTCTGTCGTTCTTTCACATTGCTGTTGGATGACTTTATGTCACTCCTGAGGTTTGATTTTATTCAAATTCAACAGACATTGGACTCGAATGGCCACAGTACATCTAGAGATGATGATTAAATGAAAATATGGAACGGTCTTGGAATTTTTTCCTGCGACTTTAAATATTTTAAGGAGCACCACAGTCCTGGCTTAAGGTCTGTTCATACCAAAGATGAGAACTATAATTATAAGATAAGGTTTTAAAAAACATTTTAAATTCAAGAGAAAAACAGAGAAACGATATTGAATGGATCCTTTCAGAGCAATTTTATGTCCAACTAATAAACAATAAAACATTGACAGTTCATTTTATGAACAAAATTAACAAATGAATGAAGTTTACAGACGTTATACTACAAAAATACTGTCCTGAAACTAACATGAAACAGAACCCGAATGCAGACAGCTCTCAACAAAAACATGTTATTAGACATGAAGACAAAACATTACTAATAATCCCTCGAGGGGGGAAACAAGAAAACAAGGTGACAAAACAACTAACTAAACTTGACTTCACTTCAATAAAACTTAAATCAGGTAGGCTGAGGAAACAGAGACAGGCACGAGGTAGACAAACAATCCAGCACACACAAGGGCATTAAATAGGAGTGGAACAAAAGAGGCATATGAGGGCAACGGGCGAAGGGCGTGAACTGATAATGGGATAGTGAATAAGGGAACAAGGGGGCGGGGCTAAGACACAAGACAGGAGAGCACATGGCACAAAGAATCAAACAATGGCCGTGTGCTTCCAAACACAAGACATGGGACTGACATGATCCTGTCACTCGAGCACATGGCACAAAGAATCAAACAATGGCCATATGCTTCCAAACACAAGACATGGGACTGACATGATCCTGTCACTCGAGCACATGGCACAAAGAATCAAACAATGGCCATGTGCTTCCAAACACAAGACATGGAACTGTCATGATCCTGTCACTCTAAACCAGAATCACAACCACAAGAAGGGCAGAATCAGGAAAAATACCTATAACCTCTTGATCCTTACGTTTTACACACACTACCCATGGAAGCCTTACTCACTAACCTTAATGAAAATAATCGAATACACATGGTCACGAATAAACAAATAAAATGGCAACTGTGTCAGCAGTAGATGAAACAGCACTACGTGGTTGTGAACACGAGTCCTACGAGGCTCAAATGGCCCATATTAGAGGCAGTTCTCCTCTTAGCGGCTAATGACAGCCGAACGACTGCTCCATCAAAACCAGATTACAACAGGAAATGGAGGGAGGATGTGAGGATGAGTGGAGAGATTTCTACATGCTATGAGACTGAGTGAGTGAGGATGTGTGTGGGAGTCGGGTTAGAGGCGAGCTGTCTCATGTTAGAGCAATCGACACAGGTTTTACACAGGATGCACCAGTGCAAAAGAAAACTGCTTGCAAGTGCACTTATATAATCACACGCAAATTTCACACCCCTAAACCAAAGTACCAGCATGAAAGCTGAGTACAGTTGCTGAGATTTTTTACACATTCATTAGAAATGGCGTACACCTTCAGCCGTGCCTATAGAGAATGTGAAGCTACGTCACGCCGTGTTGATTCTTGCGCCATCTTGGGAGGATGGCTGCTAGTGCGTTCAATGCAGTGTTTTGTTTTTCTTGTTTGATTAGGAAATATAACTATGGTAGGTCGGTCTTGCTGTATTACGCAGAGTCATTCAGGAAAAGCCCCTGGTTCTTTCACTTTCGATTTCTCCATATATCAAACAAAACAAGTAACGGTACATATCAAAACAATAATAGCAGTGGAGTATGATCGTACCAAGATGGCGGCGGGACTGCAACATAGAGCGTGACGGCAGCTTCACATTATCTATATTCACAAAATACCACAGTCTTGAGTACCGTGTTATTTTTAGATTACATCAAATTAATAAACATTGCTCATTTAGGTTTGGCAAATTTTTTAAGTTTTGCTATCAAGTTCGCAGTAGCCTACTATAGTTAAATGTTGCATTATAAAATTTCATTTGTTAAATAAATTAATATAATTTTAAGGTCTTTCTTGCTATATTGCTACAAGGGTGGTTGATGCAAACCATGCCCACAGGTTTTTTTTTTTTACACCACTTTTTGTTGTACCATACAACAACTTCCTAAAAGCATTGTCTGTTATCTACCCACATTTTACTGAATTTATGAACAAAATGTGTCTTTGTAAGCCATTCGGCAGCTGTTCAGATTTCTTTCTGTATTGTGAACAATAAATAAATCTGTATTATTTCTTTCAAGATTTGAGACCTTTAACTGATCTGGAGTCAGGATACTCCCAATTTTTTTATATTTTCATAGATACCAGAAGAATGAGAACATATTCTACAACACAAAAGCATAATAGGAATTGCGTTGGTTTATGAAATGTTATACGGTACAAATCCACCATAGGACGTTTGGAGTTTGTTATCCCGAATGACCCCGCAACCTTCTCACTTCCTTCCACTTCCTATGATGTCATGCTGAGGCTGATCTCTGAACGCTCTGCATCCCGCAGGTGCTACCACACACCAAATATAGCAGCTAGTCACAGCAGGAAGACAGAGTGAGTGAATGAATGTTTGAGTCTGTGCTTGTTTCTGGCACACATGTCTATGTGAAAAACATTGTGAAAGTAAATGTTTGCGCTAAGCTTGGTCTGAAATGCCCGGCAGAGTAAATTACACATTTGTTGGTGAAAGATATGAAGGCATAAATAAGGAGCAACTAAATGTTTGACCTACTTACCCACACTAATAAGGCACTATTAAGTGATGAAAACGTTTGACATCTGTAAAATACATACCCCAACATTCAAAAATGAGGTTTGTTGATATAAAATGTTTGTTTAAAGATATAGAATAATAATGCTTTAGCAATAATACTAATCACCAGATAACATTAATAATATGTATTATTATTATTATACGATATATATGTGTTATATAATATTTAAATATATATAACGTTTTATTACATTGCACAATAATCATTAACAAATTATGAATATTATTAAAAATTTTGCTGAAACACACTGAACCCAAAGCCAGTGGAGAGGAACTGTGAGGTGAAGATAGCATCCAAATGTTCCTCATTGTACTGTATACACAGCACACAGATAAGATTTTTGCAGAAGCAATGAAGCAACTTTCCTATCATGATATCTGTCACACATATACGCCCAAAACCACACACATACACACGAAAAAAAACTGCTTGGCAAAATTTAATTCTTCCATTTTCGTCTCACCCGGCTTCATATCTCATGGCCCCACGTGTTTAGATTAAACTGACATATTTCGATATTTCGCTGAGGCCTCTCTAATGAAACCCTGCATGAAATCTTTTAAATATCTCAAGTGTTTCTCCTAGACAGCGGTGAGATCAAATGATAATAATCGCATCGTGCCTCTTACTGGTTCTCAGATGTTTCATGTAATAAAAGTATCATTTAAATGTGACGTTTCACCTCTGGAGAGCCAGAAAAGATGTTTCAACCTCTCAGATTTTACAAGACTTTAATAAATGTATCATCTAATTCTTCCTAAACTAAACCTTTTAAGCTATGAGTAGCTCTGTATTATTACTGTACATCAATCGTTGTCTCATTTGTAACTCTTTTCAAACTTTAAAACAGACATTTGATTTAAAATAACTGAGACCATAAAACTGTCGAACAAATCCATGTCGTCCACTTGTCATATTGTTATTATTAACTCATAATTTAATGTTGCCTTCTGGACATTAAACATTAAAAAAGCACAACATGACATCATAATACTGGCCCCTGTTTTTGTGTGTTTCCACACATGGCCTATGAATGGACAAACTCATCCCTGTCAATCATTGACAAAAAGACAGCTGAAGGTACAGTCACTTGGACCTCAACCCCAAACATTCCACTTCTGCTTGTATGAGATAGTACAGCCCACCTTCAAATTTAAGAACAAATGTTATATAGACACAGACACTAACACAATCTATATAATAAGAATAAGGAAATAAAGATACTTAAAGTATTATGTAAATAACGTAAACATATTAAATCATCAGTGCTGTTAAAACTGCATATACGAGAGATGTCAGAACAAAGAGCCATGTCAAAAATAAGTGAATAAAGGATGGAAAGTATAGAGCCGGTGAGAGAGGCCCCAGCTGTTGGGGCAGAACACAGAGATGTGTTGTGTTTTATATCTCAGATGACACTGTGTACAACCGTCTGCAAAGTGTGTTCATGAAAGACCTGATACACAACAGACCTCTACAGCTAATTGAGACTCCACTGAAACCAACACACACACCCCTGGGCATAGAAAAAGAACATATCTCCAATAGATTTATTGTATTTCCAGGTACCTACATAAATAAATATTATACAGCATCTTAAAGAAACAGTTCACCTCAACATAAAAAGTCTATTATCATTTAATTCACAATTTATTTGTTAAACGCTTGTATGTGACTCGCTCTCCTGTGAAACACAAAAGAAGATATTTTGAGAAATGTCTTTTTTGTCTCAGACTGGAGTCCATTGTTGTTTGGTTACCAACATTCTTCAAAATATCTTCTTTTGTGTTCAGCAGAAGAAAGAATGAAAGTCAAAGAGGTTTGGAATGACATGATGGTGAATAAACCAAGAAAGACATTTTCATTTTTTGGGGTGAACTATTCCTTTAATGTCCACAGTAAGTTCTTCATGTCCAACATACAAAACATTTGGGACTGTTTTTAAGTTTAGGGTCATCCATATGTTAACTGCCACCCATTTTACCTACTTACATAATGAGACTTTGTCTTCATGTCAAATATTATTTCATATCAAATGTATTTTGTATTTGGGGTGAAATGTGACCTGGGTTCACCCAAAAACATCCCTCAAAGTATACATCCACAATACATTGTACGCAAGACTCTACACAAGACTGTTTACTGTTGCAAAAGAGTTCAGTGCCAGTTTGTGCGTGTGTTAACATGTTTACAAGCTTTGGTATGTGCATTAGTTGATATTTCAAGAGGCGACAGCCGTATTTCAAATCAGAGACATAGAGTTAAAAGCATTCCTGACATGCATTCTGTCTCTTTGTCTCTCTAGACTCCTTCATGACACAGGAAAGAGCCATCCCAAGTTACATCTCTTTAATATTTCAACTGCTCCACATTTGAGCATTGTGATCAAATGAACAGGAAACCTGGAAATATTTGCTTCTTGAATTTTCTTGGAGTTTCCAAAAAGATTTCAACTACTGTATTTGTCTGTCTGCACTCACATTCGCCAAAGTAGTTGCATTCAAGAGTCAAAAAAGTAAATATGAAACTGGAACAAATTCGTCATCTCTCATCAAATGTTGTATTATAAATGATCTTTTGCTGTGCTTTCCAAAGGTGTTTTATAATTCCACACTTTGTATGTTTGTGCCTGTTTTATATTCTTTTTAAAGGAACATCAAGAACCTAAAAGGTTGTCTGAGCCATTAAAAATGTAATTTGTCTCTTTTTGGACGGCTTTAAAGTAATAGTTCACCCAAAATGAAAATTCTGTCATCATTTACTCACCCTCTTGTCATTAAAAACCTGTCTGACTTTCTCTCGTCTGCAGAACACAAAAGAAGATATTTTGAAGAATGTTGTTGACTGGCCCCCATTCAATTCAATTGTATGGACCCAAAACCAGTGAATGGGGCCAGTCAACAACATTCTTCAAAATATCTTCTTTTGTGTTCTGTGGAAGAAAGAAAGTCATACAGGTTTGAAATGACAAGAGGGTGAGTAAGCCCCTGTGCTTAGAAATGCACACATAGGAGCGCACACAAGCAACCTTACAAAAGAAGCCCTTCGTGGATGCTCTTCTTCTCTTTTTTTCTTGTTTTAAGTCTTTGGGGACTTTTCCAAGTTATTTTGTTATTTAAGGAATGTGAACTTGAGAAAACATGTTCATCTGCTCAGCACATCACAGGACTGCAGGTGGTGCGTTTGTCTTTCTCCACAATCGACAAATCTAATTGGAGCTACAGCTACAAAGGTTTGAGGAACAGGTCAGGTTTTCATCAACACATTATTCCTCTATGATGAATGAAACTAAATGAATCATTTCATAGTTTTCAGACGGACATCTCTAAGGTAAGATTTTGACATAAACCTAATGCCCTGGTATTTACACGTGTGTCTGGTGGTCCGCCAAGACATGTTTCTGTTCACACCTGGTATTTCTACGGTGTCTCCTGAAACCAGCTGGGATCAGATTTTGTGAATTCATAGTCTTACATGGCCAAACCTGTGACTGCGACAAAAGATCTTTCACTGCCCAACTGTCCAAGAACCGCCCACTTAGACAGGAAGTGCTGTCTGACAGACAGACATGTAAAGCAATCAATCACAGTTTGTATTGTTGTAATGAGCTATTTATGGGCTGGTTTATCAGACATGTGTTACAGCGTAATGATAGGTCGCCCAAAAAATATACGGATGACATGGCACTATACAAAACGCCATGTAAAATAGTGAAAATATGTTGAGACTCTGAGTATAGTACATTCATTCCATTGACTGACTCTGTGAGAGGGCACGCAGGTTTATTTAAAGGGATAGTTCACTGAAAATAAAAATTATATAATCATTTACCTGCCCTCATGTCATATCAAACATGTATGACTTTCTTCATTCTTTAGAACACAAAAGAAAATATTTTCAAGAACACTAGTAACCAAACAACATTAGAGCCCATTGACTTCCATTGTGTGGACCCGAAACCATTAAAGACATTTCTCAAAATATCTTCTCTTGCGATCCACAGAAGAAAGAGTCATATACAGGATTTGAAAGACATGAGAGTGAATAAATCATGAAAAAAATGTAGTTTCTGTGAACCGGAACTTTAAAATATAATATCTGCTTTAATATAATACAGTATATCATCATCATATGATTATTGTTTGACAGGTTTGTTTAATGGTTTATCAGTTGAAGCACCCCATTTGCACAAAACCAAAGCCATAACGCTTCCCATCTTCAGTTCTCCTTCTGTGGAAATCAACAGTGATAAGCCTATGCAGTATGTCTTGATATCATTTAATACCGCCCCCCGCCCCCTCCCATCTCGTTGGGAAGTAAATGTGGGAGAGTGAAAACAGGAAGCCCAGGCTACCGTGTGACTCAAACGCGCCGCTGGTATTTTTAGCTTCGGCCCGGCAGTACCCCGGCCCCTGTTTCCTCCAGGGGCCACCGGGAGGATACTACTGTCCACTTCTTTGTCGGGCCCCAAAGGGAAACAAGGTCAAGCTAAGAAAGGGTCCTGTCAATCCAGACGGCTTTTATATCGGTCCTGTCTGTCTGTAGTAGTGGCCTTAGCGCGGTGGCATTCAGACCACTGCTGTGTGAAGGGTCCTGATACTGCATAGACAAACACTCATCAAAACTGACCTAATGTTGCAAAAACGATTGGTTATATTGATGAACATTTATAAAGAACCTGATCCAACCCAAAGCATTTTATGGGTGATGGTTGTGACTGTGCATATCGTGCAACAGTTGAAATGAGAGAATATAGAGCCGGATGTGACCCAAATCCAACCACAAATTGTTACGAGAGTTTAGTTGTTTACGGCTGTTGAGCAAAATCACAACCTGCCGCAGACTCGTGACTCATTTTATCAGATCGTCAAGTTGAAACTATGCATTTCATACAATTTGTTTTACAGGTTTTTGCTTTTAACTCAAGTCTAACACTGATGACAGACTTTTCTCTCCTTTTGGTTTGCATCGATCAAGAAGAAAAATGAAGTGTGTAAGATTAAGGAGAAACTATTGACAGAAATGCAATATAATATACATTACTATGTGTTCAGAGGTATATAAAGACCTGACATAATGAAGCGTTATGTTTTTATTATTTATTAATGAGCTATTTCTATCTACATACTGTACACCGCGGGTCCCCTTACATGGAATTCTCCATGTTGTTTCTACAGTAGCCCTAAACGGACCAACTGCTCTACAGAGCGCGTTACATAAACATGTTTTCTTCTTCGGGAAAGAAGCGAGAATGTGACGCCATCTTTGTTCTGTGTCAGCCACCGTAGTGCTTCGAAAGGGAGGTACTTTAAGACTTTGCTGTCTGCTTTAGTAGGTTATGCAGAAAACAACCTGAGACTGCTTTATATAACATGTTAAACAGTTTGTGAAAAATGCTCCTGAGAGTGATTTACAGCTTCACACAAGACAAAACAATTTCCCAGCTGGTTTCAGATAAAGCTAATGCAAGATCCCAATTTCATAACACATGAGTCAATAAAACCATTCACCTTTCAATAACATGTTAGGCAATCTATTTATATTAAGAGGTTCAAATGTAATCATCTGGAGGTGATGGAGGTGCTTCTGTATCCCTGCAGGAGTGTGAATACAGTTCACAGCAAACTTGTTCACAACACCGATTAAACTGGATCTGAATGAATGAACAAACAAGTGAACAAACAAAAAATAATTAAATTAATAAATGAACTGCAAACTGTTCATTGGCTGCATTCATCAATTACAGATTTGTGAAGATTCTGCAAAAAAACAATCATGTTTTAGCAGAACAAGAAAAAGAAGATATTTGAAAAATGTTGGTAACAGAAAACCGTTGGTCCCCATTGACTTGCATTGTTTCGTGTCCTTACAATAGAAGTCAACTTGAACCAACGGTCTTGGTTTCAGACATTTTTCAAAAAATCTCCTTCTGTGTTTTGCAGAAGAAAGAAGATCACACAGGTTTAAAATGACAACAGTGCGAGTAAATGATGACTGTATCATTTCTTTAAACACCGCTAAGCAAAACTATCTGCTGCTGGGAATGTTCACAATAACATGTAATGGCTTGTAGATGGTGTACTGAAACATGAATGAGGACTTGCTCGGGTTGTGATGAACCAGTCAAGGCCGTACCAGGCACTTGAATGTGTGTCATATAATTGTTATAGAATTGTCTGAGATCAAAAGCTATTTCAAACTGCCTCAAAAGAAAAGGTTGCAGTGGCCCTGCAGGGGCAGGACAGTGACCACCAGAGTCAGCCCACCTATTTTCTCAAGTGTTTGGCCATTAGTATTTACACTAATAGTTTAAAATCAAGTTGCTCTCTTTAAAGGTGAAGTCTTCTGTGGCATAACACAGAAACGCTGAAAAATAATGACATGTTATCTTAGACAGGCTTCTCAAACACTCGTAGGGAAAATTACTTTATAATTTTGAATAAAAAAGAAGATATTTGTAAGAATGTAGTACAGTTCTGGGACACTTTTGACTACCGTTGTCGTTTCTCCTACTATGGTAGTCAATAGACCTATTTCACAGCGTGACGTGTACAACCCGGTAGTAGGGTAAACGCTTGTCCGGTCAATGCTCTAGCTCCGTTCACTACACAGAACAGTTGGGGAGACCAGAAGAAGTTAGGCATGTAGCGCTCCCTTAACTCGATTTGTCAGACCTTGATAATAAATAAATCGCTCAAAAAACAATGTTTTGTAATGTTTGACTTCCCTATTTTTACATTTCCCAGTAAACCATGAATAAATCGGACAACATATGCTACGGCCAGAAAAAGTTTTCCCCTACTTCCCGCCATTTTGTGAAATAGCAACACAGTCTCACGGGAATTCGTGAAATTGTCACGAACCGTAATCTATTAATTTGTGTTTATCAACACGAATTTCCCCCTTTTTCGAGTCAGTCATCACGCAATTTTTGCGTGTCACCCAGCACGACTTTCCATCAAAAGTACTTCAATACGCGATATCTTTCATATGTATAAATTATATATCAACGCAATCTGATGGGAATTTATACCTAAAAGGTGGCTCGATCGTGTGAATTCCTATTTCCTACGATCTTATTCGTATGTTTTGTTATGATATGACCTTTCCCTGGTGATGTTAGATTTAGGGGTGGGGTTATCATTGCTTTCCCACCTCGTGAAACTAGCATTTTTAGCTAAATCAGCCATTTTTTGGTGATTTTAGGGTTTGGGGTGAGGTGTTGGTTTTAGCCAACTCCTAAAGTATTTGCGACTTCTTTTGATGTCAGGTTTGAAATATATAAATGTACATACACACGTGGTCTGTGTAATGAAAAATTGTCGTGCTGGTGACACGAAAAAAGGTTGTGCTGAGTGACACGAAAAAAAGAGGAAATTCGTGTTGATGAACACGAATGAATAGATTTACATTTCGTGACAATTTCACGGATTCCGGTGAAACTGGGTTGGAAATAGGCGTATGGTGGCCAAGAACTGTTTGGTTACAAGCATTCGTCCAAACATCTTTCTCTGTTTTCATCAGAACAAAGACATTTATACAGATTTAAAACAACTTGATGGTGAGTAAATGACAGATTTTTGTTTGGAGTGAACTGTCCCTTAAATTTGCTGACATTTGCCTTAGAGTACAATAACTTGTCTGTTGGTGTTCATGTCCTGATAAACAAATATATTAAACATTTTCTCTCACAAACGTATCGTTCGCTTCAGAAGACGTTTAATTACTTCCTGAAGTCATATGCATTTCTAACAGATGTGCTTTTTGGAGCTACAAAACCTTGGCCCTTATTCAATGGTTTAATTTTCATTTTCCAGTGAACTATTGCTTTCAATTTTCAGATATTTGTCTCATTTTGTTCCTGTCAACATGACTCACTCGCCACGTGAACCTGTCTCGTCTGTTTAGTTTCAGAACACGCTGGTAAAACTGTTATTCATGCTCCGTTTTGGTTTAGTTTAGTTTTTCTACTTGGTTTGTTACCTAAGATGTTTATTGCTCCACACTTGTTTCTGTATCCCTTGTTCCTCATGTTTTTAAACCCCATGTTCTCCTCAGATCTTGGTCTTAAGTTGTTTCATTTGGTTGTGTTAAAGACTCTCCCGTGTTTGCTCATGTTTATTAATTAACATAGTCTTTTGGATTTCTACTCCATCCAGACGCGATTTCTTTAAGACTGCAAGGGAAGCTCAGCTTCCCCTATAATTGTCAAAAAATGAATGGTCAAATATATGTACTATTATGTTAACATTTTATTGACTTAAAATGCGTTAAACACGTTCATCTCGAACGAAAACAATTTCGTTCAGAATCAGCTACTTAGGTCGGCTGACTCGATTTCCTTCTCATTCATTCCCGTAGCGTACAGTGCATTACTCTGTTGAAGCCCAGCGTCCATTGACTTCAATGGGGCTGCTTTAAACAGTTTTTTTCAGTGCTTAGAAACAAGACGGTCATTGGATAATGCTGCGATTATGTCCCGCCCACGGACCCTCAGCGTCTCTGGGATGAATGGAGGAGTGGGCTGGCCCGGACTCCGAGCGTCTGCGTGATGATTGGAGGGTCTGTCATCTCTTTTTAATCCACTTTTATGTCCTAAAACGCTCGTTTTTTGGGGTCGACAGCTTATAAAAAACGTATTTCTTGTTTTTTTTTTAGCTTGTTTGCTATACACATTGTCACATATCAGCTTTTAGACATTGTTTTTTTTTTTTTGTTATAAATCATAAATGACAAGGAGGCGGCAGCTTCTCGCAATGCAAAGAGACGGTTGGTGTGGGCGTGGGCGTGGTCTTCAGATTATGACGCGTATCACTCTGTGTCTCCATTTCCAACTCAGTCCCATCGGATTTTGCATGTGTAGTCGAAAGACAAACTGCTGCAACCTTCATCGTATATTTCACACAATTTCACACCACATTCATTGTTTCAGTTTAACATAATTCCCACATTTCCTCCCGTTGAGTTAAATATATATATATATATATATAGATTGTTTGTTCATTAATTCATATAGTCTGAACTAGCCAGCTAGCAAACTGCACACGATGGCAGACAGTGCTAATATTGTCGACCAGATTTTGGCAAAGCCATTAGAAAGTCTTCCTTACGAGGAGAAACTTAGAATTAAACAGCAGGGCAGATCAACACCTAAGATTGATTTAGTGCAAAAGATAGGGAAAAGTAACAGGTCTTTTCAGCTCTCCTGGTATGACAAAGTTAGCTGGCTGACTGGAAGTGCTGTGAAAAAGAAAATGTACTGCTGGCCATGTCTCTTGATGAAACCATCTCATGGATGTGTTGTTTGGTCAAAATTGGGGTTTGGAGATCTGTCAAACATTGACAGGGCATATAAAAGGCATGAAAATAGCAATGAACATGTGAGTGCATGTGCAAGATTAAGTTGCATGGGCAGGATCAGGGTTGAGCATGCAATCAATGAAGGTGCTCGCATTCAAGTGGCTAAACATAATGAAACTGTTAAACAAAACAGGGCCTTCCTAAACCGCCTTATTGATGTGACATCCTTGCTTGGCCGGCAGGAGCTGTCATTTAGGGGACATGATGAGAGTAGTGAATCATCCAACAAGGGGAATTACAGAGAGTTCACAGAAACATTAGCTAAATATGACTCTGTCCTGTCCACACAATTCGAGTCCTCAACTGTGTTTTCTGGTATGTCACACACTATTCAAAATGACTTGATCTCTGCTCTTGCAGCCACCATTTCTTATCAGATCAGAGATGAAATTCAGGATGCTCCCTTTTTTGGATGGCAGGTGGATGAAACCACTGATATATCCTGCCGTGCCCAACTCTCTGTCATTGTTCGCTATGTGGATAGTGCAGGTAAAATTCAGGAGCGCTTCATTGGATTTTTTGATGTTTCTGGGGGGCGAGATGCTCAGTCCGTTTTTGATGTTTTAAATGAGAACATGCAGGGCTACAATTTTAAGGATAAGCTTGTGGCACAGACCTATGATGGGCTGCTGTCATGGCTTCAGCTCTCAATGGTCTGCAGGCCAAAGTGAAAGCAATAGCCCCCAGTGCAATGTTTGTGCATTGCTATGCACACAGACTGAATCTGGTGCTGTCACAGGGGGCCAAATGCTTGCCTGAGTGCAGAATTTTTTTTTGCATCACTCTCTGGGTTTGCCACATTTTTCTCAAAATCCACAAAGAGGACGTCTTTTCTGGAGTCTGCAGGCTGCTCAAGGTTGCCCAGAAACGCTCCTACTCGATGGAATTTCACATCACGGATAGTGAGCACTGTGGCAAACAATTATGATGGCCTCCTGCAGACATTTGATAACATCATTGCAGATACGACAATGGATGATGATACACTGGATTGTGCCAAAGGCTTCGTGAGGAAACTGGAGGATTTTGAGTTTGTGTTCATGTTGTACACATATGAACAAATCTTCTCTGAGACTGATGTGGTCTTTGATATTGTCCAGCAGAGAGTGATGGATGTTCTTTACTGCAAGAAAAGAATTGAGTCTCTTCTTGCATTTGTCAAAGAGAAGAGGTCAGAGGGGGCTTTCAAAGCTGTTTATGCCAAAGCAGCAGATCTCACATCAGACCCAAGAGATGAGCCCATGAGAAAGCGCCGTCTGACCCAATTGCAGGATCCCCAAGAGCGCTACAGAAATCTGTACATGGCCATCCTTGATAACATCTTGGAGCAGATTCCTCGACGTTTTTCAAATTTGGAAAGTATGCTTTTCTTAGAATTAGTCAATCCAGGGAAATTTGATGACATGAGACAAGCATTTCCAGAGGAGGCCTTCCAAAGTGTCCTGAAAAGTTATGGCCATCACTTTGATTCAGGGAGACTGAGGTCTGAACTTCAAGTCCTGTATTCAGATCAGGACTTGCAGAGTAACAGGGGAAAGCTGTGTGATTACTTGGTGTTCCTTAAAGACATGGAGTTGGACAGTGCAATGCCTCAGCTTTACAAACTGTTCTCATTAGTGGCAACAATTGGAGCTACATCTGCAGGTGTAGAAAGGAGCTTCTCCTGTTTAAAGCGGCTCAAGTCCTACACCCGTAACACAATGGGCCAAGGCCGTTTAAGCAGCCTAGCTCTGCTGGCCATTGAGAGGACACTGGTCAAGTCACTGGAAAAGACGCCTAGTTGGTACGACAGGGTTACAGAGCATTTTCTTGAAAAGGAACGTAGGGCAGAATTTACATATAAATAAATGGACAATTTTTATGATTTAGGCCGAAAATGAGCTTCCCCTCTTTAAAAGATCAGCAGCCGCCACTGACTCCATCGTAATGCGAATCATTTATACATCACATCCGTGAGACAGTAGCGAATCGTAACAAGCCGAACATCACAGCAAGAGAGTTTTCACCAAAATAACGCGCAATACAAATACAAATCATTATTACACATGCATTATGATTGGTGTGCCATGTGTATGTGCTCTTCAGTGGAATAATGGACCGGGTTGCACACACACTGCCTCCCAGTCTGATCACAAAACCAACACAGACTAACGTACACAATACCAGTTTAAAAAGCGACACCTCTTGAGAAAGCTTTTAGCAAACAAAACCGGTGACTACAACAGAAAGTAATCCGAGATTCACCAGCGAATTAGCTATGATTATAATAAATCTTAATATTAAACTGGTAAAGTGAATTAAACGTTTGGAACTGACCATAGTAAATTTACCATTTATCTGATAAAATGTCACTGTTATGCAGAATAACAGCAAATATGCAGAATGTTAAAAGACTGACCATGTCTCAAATAAAGCTAAGCAACATAAATAAATGTGCACATCAGCAACCAGAATGAATTGAGGCAGGGCGGCCTAATAAATAATAAATAACTTACAATTTGATGATCAAATTACTTAATAACAAAGTCTTCCTCCTGTTGTTTTGTACAACGTTTATCAGCTTTTCTCCTTTTGAAGTTTTATGGCGGTTGGCAAACCAACTTCAGGTGCTTCTTCCGCTTTACGGGACTGCTTTTGAACAACCCCCCAAATGTCAGAAAGTTAGCAAAATACAAAGCGCACCCGTTTAGAAAGATGATTGGTCAGTTTTACTGTCA
This sequence comes from Triplophysa siluroides, assembly GCA_006030095.1. Taxonomy (NCBI): domain Eukaryota; kingdom Metazoa; phylum Chordata; class Actinopteri; order Cypriniformes; family Nemacheilidae; genus Triplophysa; species Triplophysa siluroides. Next base: position 1,569,500 of record VCII01000868.1, on the reverse strand, counting down.
CTCAAAATTAATGTCTCTCATTGATTTACTATTGGACTGTCAGCAGTAGCATAATTGAAGGACACCGACGTAAGCACGCATTCGACTTCTTGCAGCATCACAGAACTGTGACTTCCCCATGATCTTGAATTACTCTTGTGAGACTTGGATATCTCATGAGGACAGAGTCCAAATCGGTCTAGGAGGTCAAATATACATATCTTAAAGGAAAAATCGGATTTCAATTTATTGAAAATTATATTTTAAAGTTTTTAAATATTTTTTAAGATAGTTTAGGTAACCACAGAGGGCCTAGAGGGCCCTGAGGGTTCGCCACTGCCGTGAAATGAAAGCAGACCCAAGAGTAAGTTGTTAAGCGGCATTTTTTCTTTGGTTTCTGTGTCCGCAGTGGATAATGGGATGGTTTTTAGACCTTCGGCTTCACCTTGGCTTCTGGCTCCCTCCTCTCTCCGGCTCCGGCCTTGGTCAATCGTTCACCTGCCTCCACCTCGGGACTAAAGTCCTCTGGCTATGTCTTGTCCCTCTGACTCAGTCGGACTCCTCCCTCATTCCGGCTTCACCTTGTTCCTCTGATTCCACCACGGTCTTGTGGATCCTGGCCTTTGCCTCTGCAGCTCCATCGCCATTGCTTGTCCCCAGGGTGTCGTCTGCCAAAACTCCACCATGGCTCCTCCCTCCCTCGACTCCACCCTGGGGCCTCATCCAGGCAAGTCTCTAGACCAACATCGGGCTTCTACTGCTCCGGGCTGCTCCCACTGTCTATTCTGGACTCACCCTATGGACTGCCTTCTCTCTTCCTCCACCTGGACCCCCAACCTCCCTCCTCCGTATTTGTCGGCAAAATTTCACGTTTATGCTTGTTTAACATTTATGGTTTATGGTTTAGTTTTGTATTTCTGTTCTCCTGCCTCATTTGTTATCTTAGTTCTTAATTGCTCCACACCTGTTTCTCTCTTGTTTTTTCTCCTGTTTATTAATTAAGGTACTCTTTTTTATGCTAATTATATATAGGCCTACATCACATCAATGACAGAAACAGAGAATCAGAATATTTTCTCAAGTGGGTATTAATGATTTTAGATTTAAATAAAATATTTAACTACAAATGCAATGCATACAAAATGATTTCTGGATTCAGTAAAATAGTTAGAATGATCTTAATAATTTTTTCATCGTGATTTTTTCAGTCTTTTTCACCAAAAAACAACAACAACAAAAGTCATCCATGCACACTACACTGGGAACTGTCAATGCTTGGAAGATATGCATTGCCTGACATGTTGTCATTACTGTCAGAAAAAGGTACAAAAAATGTCACTGGAGCGTTACTCTTTCAAAAACTACACATTTGCACCTAAAGAGTGTATATTAGTACCTCAAAGGTATAGTTTTGGTACCCAATGTACGCATATCTGTACCTTACGCCTCGTATCCACTGAACGGTACAGTTCAGGGGTGCGTTTCCCAAAAGCATCGTTAGCCAACTATGGTCGCAAGTTCCGTCGTTCCAGCATAGGTCAACGATTTAAGTTTTTCCCAAAATCATCGTTCCAACGATCAATTGCAAGCAACATCGCAAAGTTGCATGGTTGGAACTACAGGTCTAGAGCTGTCTTTAGAAGCATCGTTCTATATTATTATGACAACTAGACTTACATGCATCAAGCTTTTGATCAAAGTAAGCAAGCAACATGCAGTGCATTCCATATCCATCACTCGAAATACATACAAATTTAATTGGAAATCTTTAAGTTTGTCAAGGAAATAGAAGCGCTGTTTTTAAAAGTGCGCATGATCTGCGTGCGCTAGGACCCTGGGCGGAATGATGTAGACTCCTATAAATTAATTAAATATCATGAAATAAATAAAAATCTGAAAACAGATAAAAAATAGGATAACAAAAGTAGTCCATAAATGCAATGTATGTTATTTACTGCAAGAATTTGACATTAATTAGATCTGAACATATTTATTAGTATACATTACTCCTCCAGCTGTGTAGCGTCATCAACTAGATTGCTGAACCAACTTGGTTCAAACAATTGATCTACAACAGCGTTGATTCGGATTTCAGAAACAGTCGCAACTACATCGTTAATTTCCCCAACGTTGCATCGTACTATGGTGGTTAACCAGCGAGTTATGTCGTTGTTCGGGAGACGCACCCCAGTACAGTTCAGTACGGTACGCAATTATTTCCGTATCCACTGTGAATGGTACCAAAATAGCGAATAATACCGTACCACTTTTTTGGGACCTTAAGGGTGGAGCGATACTAACTGCAGAACGCTGATTAGTCGAGGGCGAATCGACACTTGCGCGTGCTAAAAGGGGATTGAAAACAAAAAATGCGGCTTTCTCTTTCGTGCGAGAATGAAGTTGATCGCTACTTTCCGGCATACGCCTATCAAGTAAGGGTAATTTAGGCGGTGGAAACGCAAGCCGGATCAGGGTTAACCATACCGAACCATACTGTACTGTTAGTACAACTTACTAACCAGAATAAAGTAAACTCTACTTATTAAATACATTTAGTATTTGTTAAAAATATAAATTATTACTTAATGTAAACAAACAAAAAACATCTGCTTTGAACAAAAACATGTGTCTTACTCTTATTTCACAGTACTTTCATATTAAAATATACAGTTTTTTACAACATAATGGTCAAGTGAGAAGAGACTGGTGGTCTCTGTACTGGCATTAGCACAGTTACTGCTCAATAAGTGAAATAACACACTTCATGACTAATATTGTGACTCTCTCAGCCTAGGCTGCTCTTCTGAACAATGGTGACCACTTAAAAAACCCAGACTTAAAAAGAATACCAAAACTCTCCTAGATCTCAAATATAAATCAACACAAACAAGTCTTTCTTTTACTGAAAAACACTAAAATGATAGTTAATCTGGAAAAGGAATCTCCTAATGCAGTCAGATGCAAAGCATGCCGGGAACCACAGATCAACTGCCAAGGTAGTTATATCTTCAAAAAGTAGTTATGGCGTCACAAAATAAATAAGTAAACTTAATTTGACCAATTTAAATGGGTTTAACATAGTAAAATTGAATTGGATTTTCTTGATAATTTGTTCAATGACTCAATCAAAATAATTAAAATCTTAACAACCAAAATTGGTAGATAGTTTTCAAAGTTATTTTAAATAAATTTTTGGTTAAAAACAGGAACCTAATTCTATTAAGTATATTTTGATAATTTCTTTTCACAACATCTACTGAGGCACATAATCATTTTTTTTCAGTGAACGAGCCATGAATGGTACATATTAGGACCTTTTTAAAGGGTACCATACCAGCGACAGCTTTTCATTGTACCTTTTCTTCTGAGAGTGTTTATTATTGTGTATTATCGAATAATGATGCAGAAAACAGTCATAGTAAGAGATTAACAGTAAACTGCCCACGTTGTTGGAAGATAGCAGCAGACAGCAGAGGTTGAAAAAACCAATAACATAACCCAATATCAGGAGAATCATGGGGGTGGGAGTTTTAAAGTTTACACAGCCGGCGGACCTCAGCCTCCACACCTCCAACTGGCCCCACCATTGAGCTTTTGGTCAAAGCAAATGGACATGAAAAGCTCCTGCGAAGAGCTGCCTGGGATGAACAACATAACACTAACGTGCCCTTTAGAGCAAAATAAGCTTACAGCGTGCATGTGCAGGCATGAACCAGGAGGGGTTGTCTTTGAAATAGGTGTGTGTGTGTGTGGAGTTTGTGGGAAAACGAGTGATCCTTGTAGACCTATAACCAAACCTCTACAACCTACTCGCACGTTCACACGAATTGCTCCCAAGTTACGCAAGCGTTGCCTGTCCACATCTGTCCCAAAGACAGATGCTGTTTTTCACGTACTATCATACACTTGCCTGTTTTGACAAACACACACAAACGTGCACAGTCAGTAATTGTGTTCGCCGAGGAAGCCAGACGTGGGCCAGTTGAACCAGCCGGGCGTGAGTAACAATTTAGCCATGTTGTAGTGTTGTAGACTATTAAACTGGGTTGAACTGTAACTATATGTATGAACTTAATATTAAGAGAAACTTCCAACCAGGAGTAAACTGGATTGTATCAATGAGCTTATGCAATCATCTGCGTGTATGTGATGATGTGTACATTTACATTTTCAAGGGACAGATCACCCCCCCAAAAAATGTGTCATTATTCTTTCAAAAGGAGGAACACAAAAGAAGATATTTTGAGAAATGTCTCAGTGGGTTGGTGTTTATACAATGGAAGTCAATGGGGGCCAATGTTGTTTGGTTACCAACGTTTCTCAAAATATCTTCTTTTGTGTTCTGCAGAAAATCAAAAATGTTTACCTGTGAAAATAAGATTGATGAATATTAATATCAAGATATTACTTGTAGGCCTATATTGTATTCCTTATATATTACTTCATATTACATTATTAGTTTTACTCTCCGTTTGGCGAATAAATACACAATGAAAAGTTTGTTTATTAGTTATGTGAGGCAAAAGAAGTTGAGACATCAAGCGGACCAAACCTAAAATGCTCAGCTCTGTTTCTGTTTGCAAATTGCAGGCTGCTTATTGAATCAAGAAAGATAAGTGTTATATTGCATGAATGCACTGCACATTACTGTGCCGGGCACTTCAGATTTAATCTTACTACGTCTAAGAACAAATGGTGCAGACAATTAAATACAAATACTGTATAGATTGTTTAATTATTATTAGTTGAATGAAAGCCAGACGTTCTGAGCTTCACTGTGGACAGCATCACATCTTTGCCTCGTTGAAAAAAGCAACACTAAAATACATTGGGTCAAGCTTGGTGAAACACATTCATCCAAGATGGCTTTGAGATATCTGTTTCATATTCATTTTCATATTCATACAGTTTTTCAACTAATATAAGTACTAATCATCCTAGTAGCATGGCCTTGTAAACTAACGGTACTGTTAAGCGTGTTGGCAAAATGTTTATATGCTCTCCTATTTGTAAGTCGCTTTTGATAAAAGTGTCTGACAAATGAATACATGTAAAAGTAATAAGTCCATGTCCTTCAGGCAACCTCTCTGTATATGTGACTCTGTGTTGTGTAAATAGGTCAGATCAGGACGTCCTTCATCTCCACACAGATGTACACACATACGTATTTCTGCCTTTAATAGTAAGGAATCCTGTGCCAGTCCAATCCGAGATGCCAACATAAAAGCAGACGATTGTACCGACACCACCACAGCGGAACTGATGATGTTACATCAATAATTCAGATCTCCCTCTGTCCCCGACTACAAAGAGCAGAACATCCTCTGGGGCCAAACCCATGTCATATAATGTCCTGCACACCTGCCATATTAGGAACATTAAAGGGACCATGCTTAACATCTATTGATATTCAACAGAACTATTCTCTTTCTTTATTGACATAGTATACTACTCGTTGATAAAGCGTTCTATTACTGATTTACCGCACTTGACTGAACTTGAGACATCAGGACAGGGCACGCAGGAAAGAGTTGATGTTTGACAGGTGTCAACACAAAAGTGACAGTCACGTACAGAAGAATGAAGATTTTGTTTGTTTGTGTCTCTACAGGTTTGACTCAACCTTCATAGATGAGTGGCATATTAAATAAAGTGAAACTGTTTTGGTGATCACTATTTGAAATGCTCATAAATCAAACAAATTAATCAACATATTTCTTTTAGAATTAGAAGAGGACATCATCACAAGGGATGCATAAACTGGAAAAAAATGGTAATGCCATACAGTTTTTTGCATGATACACTGCTTTCACTATGCCATAGGCGAGACCGTTTTTGTCAAAATGGTTTCATAAAGAACCTTTAACATCCAAAGAATTTTTCAGAATATAAAAAGGGAAAAAAAGAGATGGTTCTCCAAAGAACCTTTGAGTGAATGGTTCTTTGTGGAACCAAAATAGGTTCTTCTATGGCATTGTAGTGAAGAACCTTTTAAACAAAGGGTACACTCTTAAAAATAAGCTAATAATGCTTCAAAGGTTCTTAACAGCGATGCCATAGAAGAACCATTTTTGGTTCCACAAAGAACCATCCAGTCAAAGGTTCTTTAATGAACTAAGCCTTTTGTGAAACAGAAAAGTTCTCCAGATGTTAAAGGTTCTTTATGGAGCCAAAAGGTTCTTCAATGGCATCGAAGAACCTTTTTTAAGCACCTTTATTAAGTGTATGCCATAAGAAAAAGAGAAAATACAGAATGACTTTACCAGATTATCAATTTTAGAAAAATGTTTTGTGGGGTACTGCATCTTCATAAACAATAAAAAGCACTGTTTCAATTTGTGCCTTGCATTTCTTGTACAACTAATAATACTAAACTCTGCGTGCCCAAGAACTCATAAGTCTGAGTAAACTACATCACATAAAACAAATATAATGCTATTTTATCTTTTGAAAACAAAGTTAAATATATATATACTATGCGCGTTCTGTGACTATTGCGGATGCACACATTGCAACGTCTATTCTAATAAATACGTTGTTCAGCCACAAATCATCACTGCCGTTACTTTAACAGTCTAAAAGATTAACCTGATCATGACAAAAGCCTTTTTTACTTCATACTGAACCTACGGTACATTGTAAACATTGAAATGTGCAGCTGGTTCCTTCTGACAGACCTGACTACAAATCAGTTTAATCACTGTAACCTAATATTCCCAAGGACGCATCAGTAATATTGAATAGCATTTGTGATCAGCTAGTTGTAATACTCTCTCAGGTTAATCTGACAAAACATGTATACCCTATCTGTCCCACCATGTGGCATCAGGTTATCACATGGTAGCAATAATGACGGCTTTGCAGATGCAGAAATATTTATGACAAGCAGCAGAAGCTCGTTCGCCGTTTCTATGCAACATGGGTTATCTGAGCATTCATCTGAGGCCTGGCTTTACTGCAGAAATGATGCAGGTGGCATCAGAGCAAGAGGAAAGCAACACACGCACACACACCTGCTGCTTGCGCAAGACCCCAGTGATGTCAAGAACACTGAAGGGGAGATGCGTGCTGCTCACACTGCAGTGTGTTGTCTTTCTACAGTGGAGAGTGAATGTGTGCATTTATTGTTTAAACATAAGAAATGTTTTAAAACAACGAACATTACCCAGTCATCGAAGCGTTTGCTGCCGTTTTGCAGCAATTCCTCGAACTGAATGGTGCAGTTGGCCACAAAGTCGTCGTAGCCAATCGGCGCGTCGTGAAACACCGACAGCTCGATCTTCCGGCCGTCGTGCACCTCCGTCACAAACTCATCGTGCCAGGCGGGACTGTTCGTCCTCTGTTTGGTCGAGGTCTGACCCACGCGAAAATCGTCCACGTTGAGGGCGATGTACGTGTCCAGCAGAAAGGTCTGCGTCTTGGGTCCGACGGCGTGTCTGAGGGACCAGGCTGTGGGCTTCAGGTCCAGAGCCTCGCAGATCTTAATCTTCAACAGTCCGTTAAAAAACACCATGGCGTTACGATGTCACCCACTTTTCCGTCAATATTCCACTGGTTAATACTTCAACTGGTGTATCTCACCGTCTACGACTGGTTTTTGTCCGTATGAAACCACTTTAAATCTCCTTCTTCGCATGCAATGTGTATTTTCTACAAGGAGATCCAAGCCGAAAGGGAGTGGGTGATCTATGAACACCCTACATGCGATCTCTCCAAACACCCCTGGCGAGATAAATTGGTGAGATGCAACGAACCAGCATTCCACACCTCAAAATATGCCAGAAATAAAAGCTTGATGTCCTGAGAGCGATCCGCGATCCTCTCTCATGTTCCCTCTTCTGGCTGCAGCACGGGATGCGTCTGTCCAGCCAGATCTCCTCCGCGTGGAAAGTTATCCGTCGTTACGTTCAATCCAGACAGGAGAACGGTTGTTTTGAAAGGTTCCGGACTCTTTCGCTTCTCCCGGGATCCTTCTGTATACTCGGTTCCCTTCAGACCTGCCTCCTTTTCTCCCGACTGTGTGTGTCTGAAGGTTGCTGCAGGAAATGCGCAAAACACGTCAGTGGGTGAGAGCGGAGAGGGCTGAGTGCGTGTGCGGCACAGGAGCGGCACCGTACCCGCTATGTGCTCAAGCATCATCCACAACACGGCTGCTTTTTGCATAAAGCGTGTGTGAATGCAAAGTGGGGATAATTACTCCCGGCCTAATTGATGCAATGCAGACGGAGTCGGGTTTATATTCATGCACAGACAAGGAACAAATATCTATAGGATTCGTTTCATTTATTATTTTTCATCATATGCACAACTTATTAACAGATGCGCAAAATGGGGCGTTTTTTTTCACTTTTCAAATGGTCTTTCTGTTCAATTTCAGGGATGTTGACAACGCAGTGCCGTGATATGTCATCAGAAAAAAATGACTTTTGACGTTGACCTCATGTGACTCAGGTCTCTGTATTGAGCGACTGCATATAGGAATGTATAATATGTTGTTGCAATGTTTGATTGCAATATTGAATGTAAACTTGGTGACGGTGCATTTTATATTTTTACATTTTATATAAATGCAAAATAAATAAATAAAATAATAGAAAATAAAATATATGAAGAAATCATAATAAAGTGTTCAAACGTATTCATTATAATAATGCATTAAAAATGAAATAATAAAAGCGTTAATACGTCACATCAGAAGTCTGAAGACAACACAACTCAAGCACGTTGTTGCGCAGGGTCACCTATTGTTATTAGCCTGACAAAAGCGCCATCCTGTGGATGGAATGTCCATTACACCCTTTATAATACATCCAGGTTTAGAGACTGTAGCTATATTAACAAAATACGCAAAACGTGCTACAATTTATTGCATGTGTTTTGCGTATTGTTATTTAATGTTAAAATGTTATAAAACATCTTCTGCAAAACCACAAACAATGTTTTAAACTCGGTTGCATCCATGTTACACTTTCTATTAGATTGCTTATGGCAACTGAACATTGAATTTAGGAACCTTTTTTGCTAGGGAATATAAAAGAAAACAATTCAAACTTGCATTATAAGCATTCAAATGTATCATTCAGCATTCAGCTCTTATTGCAAGCCAGTAGATGGCAGTGTCCAGAAGTCTTTGGCCGACATCTATCTATTTTTTAGCCTGCCCTATTACAAAAACTTGATTACATCATTATAGCACAACATGTTTTTATTGATTCAAATGATTGTATCACTTCACTTTTCACTGTTCATGGACGTGCATATGTGACTACTTACAACTGTTTATGCCACACTATTTGCAAAGTTCACATTAACAGCTGTCAGAATGTAATTATTAATATATTACTAATTATTGAGCTTCTTTACTGTAACAGAAAACTATTGTAGCTATTTATTGGCAAACACACCAAAGCAAAAATGAATTTAAATAAGATTTTGAGTAGCCCACTTGGTGTATTTAAAATGAGTACAGTCTTTGTAAATATGTAAATGCTAAAGAAAGGCTCTACTTTATTAAATAGAGAAAACTCTCTATTTAATGCATTCAGCACTCAGGCTATAATTTATTTGCTCTTTCTGAGCTCTTTGTCCTTTTGTTTCAGCCACAATAATTAGATGAGTGATGTCTACTACAGGATGAATGGCGATCTTGTTTCGACACTGGGACATTTCCCTGGGGCTCATTCTCAGCCTGCAACGACATTGGTCAAAGATGTTCTAGCTTACACTATATGGCCTCACATGAGTCTATCATGCGGTGTGACTCCAAATGATGACATCACCAGTAGGAGGAAAATGAATGCCCCTTTGAGACATTGATAGTGGATGGTTCATGAGTGTGTAGGCTCAGTGTAGCAAGAATAGAAGTGGCCATTTAGGGCTCTTTGAGGGTCTTCAAGCTTACTTTCATTCCACCCCCAAAATGCCAGCATCCATGTTAGTGCAGTGAAATCGGCGATGGCAAGTTACAGAAATTTCACGGACAACACTTCTTTGTTTGGACATAAATAGACATATGAAAGGCCACGATGAACAAACTCAAACTCAAGGACAAGAATCAATTGCATTACATGTGATCTTATGTCACAATCATTTGTGTGCATCAGTTTGGTAGTATTTTAAAATACTATCATCACTAAATCAACACATTTGCAATGATGCATCTAACTCCATATGAAGTTAACAAATATAGGCTAACGTTGGCTAAAATTTTGAAAACAAACAGTTAATTACAAACTATTACTATTTATATTATTACAATTTATATTCAATCTATAATATAACAAAAATCTTCATTGCTAGTTTTTTCTACATTTTTGCTGTCACAGCATATGAGACAGATTTACACATCTACCCATATATAGTCTCTACTTGTAAACCAAGATAATTTGTTTATTTCTTAATGCTGAGTGAGCAGAATATTTATTATTAGCTTTTATTAGCATTTTATATAAGTATTTACATATATACATATTTATTATAATTTACGAACGTGTGAACATTATAAATCAAGCTACTATGCTATAAAACATGGTTTGTTGTGTGTAATATATACAATTATCATTGTGTATAGTAGCTACTGTAAACTAATTGACATTATGGATCACCTTCCTATTGATAAGAACACACCGTTAAAGGCAACAGATGGCTACTTTGTTTGATTGAATATAATCATTAATCATTCATCTCTTGGCACTAACGCATTATCTCGAATCTCCACGTTTTCAGGGTGGCAACCGAGGCAACGCTCTCTCAACCTGCGCTCTCATTGGACGAGCACGACGCCCGTCACTCCCCCGATCCGTCGGAAGTGCGTTCTCGTTCTGCGTCTCCCTGCACTCCGCCAGTCACAACCCGCCTGCGATTTCGCATTATCGGCCTCTTCTTCACGCCTTTGAACGGGTGCGCAAAGCGGGGCTGTCGAGAAGACGTACGGGCTCGCACAGGAGCGAGGCGGCATATATATGGCCTTGGATTATGTTGCCGTTCCGAGTGATGTGCGATTCAACTCCGCCTCTGCTTTATAAAAACCAGCCTCAGGAATGAGCCGATTTGCTTTCTTACTTGTAATTCATTCGCCGAGACTGAGCGTATGTGGAACAGCTAGTTTAACACCGTTTAAAAGCCATCTTTGCTAGACAAAAGACGGCTGCGAAGTAATAGTCAAAAATTCAAGAGGTAAGTACGCCCGTTTGCCTCGTCCTCTTTACGGACTGTAATGCGGTTTGCTTTGCATATTTATACACGCTTTGATTCGTGCTGATTTTACGCGTTTGGGTAAAGCCGCCAGCCGTGAACTCACGGGATTTAATGGAACGGAACGCGAGCGATGTCACAACGTTTCCCCTCTGCGAACGCTACAATGTAACATTCCAACATCCTCTCCACTCCTCTCCACGCTCCTCAGATCACTCACGCGTTGCGGAAAGTTGAGCCCGCTCGGCCCTTAAAATGCTCTTGAGAAGTCGATTCATCCAATAACATCAGATATTCAGCTCTGCACGCACGAATGTATGCTTTTGTTATAATAGTGTACGCATGTTTTGGAGAGTTATGCGATGCATGAGTGTCATTTACTGTCGAGAACTGTTTGCGTGGGGAGCGTGCATTATGTTACATTACATTTGCGAGTGTGTTCTCGCGGACGTTGCCGTGCATACTTTGCTAGTGCCGATTATTAAATCTACTTCAGAGCAGTCAGATGGCTTGCTTTCTTATCGACAGCATGTGGTTTTTTTACAGCTGATATCACTCGGGTCCTGTATGCTGTCTAGTTTATATACGTCATATATTTACGTTTGCCACATTTTATTTCAAATGTCAGTATGTTTAGAGATGGAAAAGTGCCTTTGGGTTTCGCAGTAACGTATCTTTTTCAAGTTGTACATGGTTCATGTGTATTCAACCCGAGCATTTGGCACTTTCCTTGATGTTGAATGAAAGAAATGGAAAAAGTCCACTGTGTGTCTGCACATGTGTGGCTCTCAGAATCAACGGTGCATTATCACAGTTAGTCGTGTTAGTTACAACTCCGTCACAACAGATTCAACTATTATATAGCTATAAATGATTTATTTTCCACATCTTGGCTAAACTCTGAAAGTGAGATTACACAAATATCCTTTCTTTGGTTGATTTTTTTTCTTTCGAAAAAGAACACACTTCCGGTCCTAAATGTTGTCCAAAAGCCAGGCCACTCATCTGGACCCCATGAGAATAGGCGTGTCTAACCGAGTGAAACTGCGAAGGATATTTTCTGAGTAATATGGAGCTGCTTAGCAGTCGTAGTCTAACTTTATGATGCGCTCACAGTTCTTCTCTTTTGTGTGTACCTCTGAGTTTGACAACTCTTTCTATATAATAAGTAGGATTTGTATGTTTTATGAAATATTTTAACATTTTTCGATGGCCCAAATATCTCATCGTTTTTCTAAATTCTAGTTTGAGTTTCAGGATGTGGACTAAAATAACCTGAATAAGCCAGTTTATAAAATAATAACGATAGCATTGTCTTTTGATGTAAACGTATGTAACACTATTCAAAATACATTTGGGTTGTGTTCATTTTTACCATCCATTTTAACTGCTCCCCTCTGTGCCTTTAAGACATCCCTACACCAACCATAAGGGTCTTTGCTCACTTTTCTTTTTAAACGCTCCCCATTTTCTTAAGGTTAATTCTCTCCTTTTATCCTTTTCTCAGTGTTGTGTTCACATACCACTGCTTCACTTTCCACACATTGCTGTCTATTTAACTGTCATGTGTAGCCTATTGAAAAAGGATTTTCGGGGTATGCATATATAGACATTGTCATAAAACGAAATACACACATGTTTTTTATATCCTCAAAAGTGGTAGGGTAATGGCGTGTGTATATTTGACATTGTAAGCAATTGCTTAAGCATCGATTTTTGGGGCTGTCTGTAAATTCCACATGGCCCTTCCATCCAATCGTAGACGGTAATATAGAGGACCTTGGTGCTGCTCTTTTTGGACAGTGTCCACCCTCTGATGGTCATGTGGAATGAGCCCAGTTGAGGAGGACATGGGCTGTATGAGTTGACTGATCTTATAGCAGTCAATCACACACATCTCTTAGTCTGACACTTCATTTATGCCCTCTGTACATGACCCACAGCGTTCGTGCCTTTTTGGGAGAGAGCTGCACTAGAGAAGTTTCACATCCCTCACTGCTGGTCCGATAATCATGTGCTTGAGCTCTAGCCTGGACTTCTCATTGTGGGTAATTCTAGGAAGCTCTCATGCCTTTCTGCACTTTATCATCGGCGAGAGAGCAGTTTTTAAGAGTTGACAGACTATCACCATGTAACTGTCTAATTAGGAGTTTTTGAGGAGAACTTTCACAAGGCAAACATTCACAAAACGTTAATCCAGCCATTCTGACCATTCCACATCTTCGCCCTCATTTACTGGCAGATAAGGAAACAATGTTTTTATGCGCTGACTTGTCTTGCCGATATTTTGCTTTCTTGAATAATTCTTGGGAATCGATCGTGCTTTACCAGTTAAGCTACAGGACAGCTTTCAGGACAAAAATACTTGCTTAAAACATTCTGCTCTACATAATGTTCGCAGAAAAATGCCTCTCATTACGTTTTTTCTTGAAATCCAAAGCTGTAGGTTTTTGTGAAAGTGATTTGCATAGTCAAGGAAAAAAATGGCAACTGGCATGGAAAAAAGAGATGCGTCTGATACTGCGGTACATTAGAGATGTGTCTGGAGGCGAGAACGGTGGAGGTTGAAAGAGGAGCGTGAGAAATACAAGTATCCATGTCACATCATATCCAGTGTATATCTGTTATGTGAACAGTGCTGCGAGCACAATTCGTGCTATTTTAAGTCCCACGATCACCAGTTTGTAAATTTGTGTTTGACTAAGGTCAACATCTTAGTGCATGAACACTTTAGCTTGCATAGTTGTGGTTGGGGTGAGACTGAATAATTGGATCGCTTAAAACACTTGTGCATGGAGTGCTGGATAGGGTTCAGTCCAAAACCCTATCTCAGTGTGTCAGTGTTTCTTAAGTCTTATGTAATTCACTTCCCATAGCATCCCACATGCCTTCCATGGCATTTTCAAAGTCATTTAGGGCTTCTCGAAAGCTTAACACATACAGAGTAATGAAGATTGGTTCGCTCAAGGACTCTTCAAGGAGATTATTTCTGTTAACACTGCATAGGCAGGTAAACTTGTAAGATACTTTTTAATTTATATACAAGAAAGTGCTACTGTATCTCTTGATACTGTAGATGTAAGTTTTATAGTGGTTTGTGCATTGGCATTGCTGGTTTGGTCTTTCTTAAAGGGGTCGTATGACACGGCTAAAACAAATATTATCGTTTGTTTTATATGTAATGCAGCGTGTATACACGATTTAAGGTTAAAAAATGCTGTATTTGTTTGTATCTCCTCTTCGCCCGGCCAGATATTTTTGTTTTTGTTTTTTGTATATCTTAATTTATGATAGATAATAAGAAACATTAGGACATTATTATTGTAATGCATTGTATCATTATGTGGTCATTTTTATCCAATTTAATACATTTTATCATAAGGTAGTTACGAATGGCTCATCATACAGTAGGGCACAAAAGTCTAAGGCACATCAGTTGATTTACCACAAAAATGTGTTTTTGATAATGTGTTTATTTGCCTTAGCGTGTCATTTTTATTATCGAAACAGATTTTCATACATAAAAAGAAACAAAACAAATTCTTTGTAAGAACAAGGAATCTTACTGCAGATGGTATAGCCCACATAGAGATTTGATCCATCACAGAGTCAGTCTGGGATTACATGAAGAGAGAGAAAAAATTGAGACAACGTAAATCCATAAGAACTGTGGCAAGATGTTTGGAGAAAACACCTGGAAACTCTGTGCATGCTATAACGTGTTGAATAACTATTCATACTTTTTTTATGTTACTAAATAAAATACTGCAGTGCCTGTTCTAACTTCTCTCAACTGATGATCATTGTAGTGTCAACATGATTTAGATATGAAAATGATGAAGTCTATCCACGTAATTTTAAAGTGGCTTGAAGACTCTGAGGTCTATTAAAAATCCATGAGTTTGACAGTTTACATTTATTTGTTTTACGGCTGTTAAACAATTAGTTGCATCCAGAATAAAAGTTTGTGTTTACATAATATATGACTGTGTATATAATTTTGTATTTATAAACACAAAAAAATACACAACATTTATTTATATATTTGTATTGTCCAATGATTTTGATTTCATATAAATGTTTATTATTTTATGTTTTACATTTTTCTTAAATACTTGCATCTATTAGTATGTGTTTAAAAATACAAAATTATTTTGCTCAGTACACAGACGTTCTGTTTAATTTAATTGCATTTTAGTTTTTCTGAGCAAAAAATAAATATCCTATATTTTTCCCTGATTTCCAGAAGATGCCCACCAAGATGTCATTCAGTTTAACAATTATGTCAGGCATATTTACAACAGAAATCAATTAATGACCTATTAAAGACTAATTACTTTCACCCCAAATGCTAATTAGTTGTAATTTTATTTTTTAATTTTTTTACTAATTTAAAGCACAATAAAATGTAATATGCTCCCTTATTCTTTTATATATTGTAATCTGTACAAGTCTGAATAAACATGTTGTTTGAATTTGTACATAAATATTGTTACACTGAATGACAATTATTTCAACCAAATCTCGACATTTTATTCTCCAAAAACTTTTACTTACATTTAATGTGCTTTCTATGGACATCACATGGACAATCACTTTTCAATATCTTTTGATGGGGGCATCTTAACGTGTTTGACCCATGTACTCTGTTCTTATTATGGCAAAATCTGTGCGTGATCTCCTGATGGCCTCAATTTTGCAAAATTTGTGCAGCTCAAACACAGTAAAAAAAAATCAAACAAGATCAGCACTTTCTCTTAGTCAAAAACGGGAACAGAACAGGCAAAAAAAAACTCACAGACAGGCTCATCCTTTAAGTCTGTCTACATTGTCTCTTCATCAGCACAACCCCAATCCCTCATGACCCCCCCCCCCCGTTCACGATACCGTCTTGTTGTAACTCTCTGTTGTGTGATTTAACGTGTGTCTGTGTGAGTCTGCTGCCATGACAGTGAAAGTTCTTGGTCAGGTCCAGACTGGCTCAGTAATACAGTACATACCAGTAGATCAGCTGGGAGCAGATCTCTCGGTTCATTTATAGCCCCGGCCTTGTGTTCTTGCATGTCTGCCTGGCAACTCTGTGCTAACTGTACTACTACCTTGTACTACACCCACTTCAATGTCTACACCTAGGATTCAAAATCAAGCCTAGAAGTAATTTTGAACATTTGTAAACAAAGAAATGAGCAAATTAGGGATAAACACCACTGTGAAAAAAGCTTGCCTTGCTTTCATTAAAGCACCTAGAATGCTCTTCGGAAGACAAAAACACAAGGGACATACTAAATACAATGTATTGGTATGCAGATTTTCATTAAAATAACTGTATTAAATTGCATACATTCTTTTAGTTTATGTGCAAGTTGTAATATGTGTAACAAGTCCATTTTGAGCTTAACATATTTCCACACTATATTCCTTTCAGAATAGTGTTTTATTATATTCTGCTGTAATCATTATAATTTACACATCTGCACTGCATTGGAGCTTGTATCCGTGAAATATATTTTAATCACTAATTCTTTGTGTCTATTTTCCTAACAGGTCTCCAATCTATGGAGAAAGTTGGCAAGATGTGGGGCAACCTCAGGAATCGATGCCAAGCTCTCTTCTACACCGATGGCTCCGAGTCCAATTTGTGTAGCCAGGATGTCAATCGTGTACTCTGTGTGGTAGACTCAAGAAGAGGAGCATGTGCAAGTGAACCCAGTGGAACTAGGTCTTCCACCCCCTCACGAAGCTTGTCACCTCTCCCAGTGGCAACTGGAGGTCGCCGAGGCCATAACTGTGTTGCAGATATTCCCCAGATAGTTGAAATCTCTATTGACAAAGACAGTGAGGATGCACTGAGGGGCCCTCATGTGCGTAGGGACTCCTACTCTCGGCATGCTCCCTGGGGAGGTAAAAAGAAGCATTCATGCTCAACTAAAACGCAAAGTTCACTTGAGGCTGACAGTCGAACAGGGCGCTCAAGAGGGAGTACAGCCAGGAGGGAGCGTCGCTATGGGATTAGCTCCATCCAAGAGATTAATGATTCTGTAGGAGCTGGCAGCGGTGGCCGCAGCCTTAGTGCCCGTTCATTGCGCCAGCGACTTAAAGATACTGTAGGCCTGTGTCTTCCCTTGCCCACACACCACCGCTCTCAATCAGCGAGAGGTCCGGTGTCTTCCAAACGTAAGATCCACCTGACTGAACTGATGTTAGAAACGTGCCCTTTCCCACCTGGTTCCGATTTGGCCAACAAGTGGCACCTTATCAAGCAGCATACGGCACCGGTAAGCCCTCATTCCTCAACTGCTCTTTTGGATGCATTTGATTCAGCACACCCCTCCCCGGAGGATGAGGAAGAGAGACTCCGTGAGCGACGCAGGCTTAGCATAGAGGAAGGAGTGGACCCTCCTCCGAATGCGCAAATCCATACACTGGAGGCGACTTCACAGAGCTCTTCTGTCTATAAACTGGGACCGAAGATGGCTCCTGGTGTTGGCGAAGGACTTGGGGAGGGCAGGAGTATGGGAACAGTCTCTTCTATTTCTGGAGGCTTGTCCGGGATTGCCGGACAGGTTGCTGCGAGTATGGCAACGCCAGCCCACTCTGTCGACTGTGATTCCGAGGAGGACTCGACAACCCTCTGCTTACAGACAAGGAGACCCAAACAGAGGCACGCCTCTGGGGATGCTCATTGCTCCAGACAGCAGGGACCTTGGAAGGTCCACACGCAGATAGACTACATTCATTGTTTGGTGCCTGACCTACAGGCCATAACCGCACTTCCCTGTTATTGGGGAGTGATGGACCGGTACCAAGCAGAAGCACTGCTGGATGGACGGCCAGAAGGCACTTTCCTGCTACGTGACTCTGCCCAGGAGGACTACCTGTTTTCTGTCAGTTTTCGACGTTATAATCGTTCGCTGCATGCACGCATTGAACAATGGAATCACAACTTTAGCTTTGATGCGCACGACCCTTGTGTCTTCCACTCTTCCACCGTTACAGGCCTACTGGAGCACTACAAAGACCCCAGTGCCTGTATGTTCTTTGAGCCCCTTCTCACGGCTCCCCTACATAGGACCTTCCCCTTTAGCCTTCAGCATCTGGCACGAGCCGCCATCTGCAGACAAACCACCTATGATGGCATTGGTGCCCTGCCGCTGCCGCCAACCATGCAAGACTTCCTCAAGGAGTATCACTACAAACAGAAAGTACGGGTGCGCTGGCTGGAAAGAGAGCCACCCCTCAAGGTCAAATGAGGTCTGGCTTTGTGCCTGACCGAGGCAGATGTAGTGTAGGCAGGATCCCTGCTGCCAGAGAAGTGTGGCTCGTATTATCCATCATACAGCTGGCTTAAGACACACAGCAGTGGAGGATGTTATGAACTCACGCCAATATTTTTCTTAATACTACACATGGAATCCATAAGTATGATGCAAAGCAGTACATGTTATTGGGCTAGCTTATGTGCTTAAGCCTTGAGCATTGCTCTTTATGCTCCCTGCTTTTTCTTTTCTAGTGTTTTGCACTATTTTGAGCAGTATAAAAAAGCATTTCATTGAATAGACTCCTGCTTGTTTAGCAAATCTACATAAGCTCAGTGTTAAAATATATTCAACTAATTTGTGGAACTCTTCATACCTTGAAATAACGGCTAGTCTGTAATACCTGATGTTAAATATCTAGATGCATTAACTGTATATTTGCTAAGTCATTGCTAATTTGTCAGCAATACCTTCTCGATACGTCGGCCTCCTGCACGTGTCGAGTTCCCTGAGGCAGCACTTGTTAAGCACTGTGTACATGGACAGGGTCACAGTTAGACACACACCTCCCAGCACGAAGCATGTTTTATTTTTAAAATGGTGGCAGACAGAAGTGAAAGGCATAATTGCATAAAGAGGAGGGAGCAGTTACGCGTAAAAAGCTACCATTTACTCTCACCCAGTAACCACAGAGAGCGGGCACACAGGCGCAGAGTACCATGTGCCATATGATAGAGAGGGTGTTATTTAAAACTAGGACCTCGTGAAGTGTCATATCCCAGCATTACCCTAGTTTTAAACAATATATTTTACTATTGTCTATTTTTATCGGTGACAGTCGAAAATGGCACTTTAATTGTTGTCTGTATACCGCACAAAGACATATAGACTTAAGTGCATACGTATAAATGGATTATATTGTGTCTGTCTTTTTATGGACCTTAAGCATTAGATGTCAGTTTTAACCCCTCGGTCTCCTATATTCTCAGCATGAGTCACCCAAAGTAGATGTCGGTTGGGAAGTATCTCTTACCGAGCCTGTGCATACGGTATGGCTTTATTTAAGCCAACATGGCTACATATGCAACCACCTCAAGTGGACAGAGATCGTAATCTAAAACATGTTCAGGTTCCCTGATTGTTTTCACTTTAGATATCGTTCAATCACAGATGCCATCACTGTGTATATATTTAATGTTTGTTGGATTGATGTCCGGTTCTGTCGTTACGTGTGGTTGGTTCCACCTGATGATGTTGCACTTTCAATCATCGTGAAGCAACTATGCTTCCCTTGTCAAAATTATGTGCACTAATGATTGAGATTCCCTGAACACTGTAAAACAAGTTTTAAACTTTTGTAAATCTTTAGCCTTAATAACAAAACTTTTCGATTGAGGCCAACAAAATCATGCTTGTATAAAATCACAGGTTTGGCATTGCACTGGTGTGCTCTTGAAGTCCAGTCAGCCTGTGCAGAAAAGTTGCATAATATGTGTAACATGGGACAGTTTGCAGTATTAGGGTGTTTGGTGATCAGCGACCAAAGGTGTGCATCTTTAGGTTATTGTGCATGAGTTATCGTCCTCCATGACTTTTGGTTATTTGAGCACAATTGCTCATGTATCATGTCCCGAGTCGCACTTGTTTTTAAAGCCATTTATTTGAGCTGCAATTAAATATGTTTTCAGAACCTGTCTGGGATCTTGCTGAAGGAAGTCATTTTGAAAGTCTTTTGGATTTTTTCTCTAATTTTCCACTTGAACAACCGGACTGAAAACTCGAAACATCCAACCATAACATTTCTTCCAACGTGTAACACTGTACACTCTGTGTACAGTATTATATTATGTCAACTTTGAACTGGTACATGTCAGATGATGTCATTTTAAGACTTAAGCAGGAATACTACATTTTTCATTGAGTTTCTAGAAAGCACGTCACTAAAGCACTTGGTCACAGATTCAAGGCCTCATATTAAATAAATAAAAATTACAGGGAGATCAAAAATTAATTGACAACTTCAAAGCATGCGGTGTTACTTCCATTGGATTAGATAACAAAATGTCAAAGCAAGAGCAGTCTGCAAATAAATGATGCTCTGTTTTATTATTTTAACCATCTGGTCCCAAGCTCCCTTTTTAGTGGATGCATCTATTTGATGCTCCAGTATTGTGTGCCATGTAAATATCGTGGTACATCAGCTCAACCACCATGGTATATATCAAAGTAACTTGTTATCATTACCTTATGAGACCCTGTATCACTGTACTATCACTACAATACTTACTTTCCCTGTTGAAAATACAGCATATGCTGGTTAGGTATGGTTTGAAGCATGGTAGTTGGTTTGAGCTGGTTTAATCTGGTCCTTAACTGGTCATGAGCAGGTTTAATCCGGTCCTTAGTTGGTCCTGAGCGAGGAGCTAGCTGCTTGGGACCAGCTTAAGACACCACATGACCAATCTAAACCAGCTCAAACCAGCTACCTTGCTTCAAAACATACCTAACCAGCATATGCTGTATTTTCAACGGGGTTTTAAGAGAATCATAAATAACCCTTCTCAAAAATCATTAACAGAGGACTGCAGGCACATTACATTAACATTGAGACATTGACAAAGCCTCCAAGATGTGTTTATGAAAGAAACCGAGCATCATTTTTGAGGTCCGTTAAACGCTTAAGCTTGTACTTCCTCACCAAACCCATTGCATTTACACTCAAACTATGTTTTAAAACACGGTGGAAGTCATTTGGGACTCTTTTTGCTACTACACAGTGTCTCCTGGCAGAGTTACGCCCTTACACGCACTAATCACAGGCTAAATTTAATATGTTAGCCTCTAAATTTACCACCTGCTAAAAGGACCACTCTGTGTTTCCTAATGCTGTGAAAATAGTGAAGTGCTCCAGTTTTTCCTCTTCCTCCCCGTTCTGACCACATCCTCATCATCACCCACTTTTCTTGATGTGTAGAGCTGAAAGCAGAAAGCCGGTTGTTTGCCTATTCAGCATGCTACGCTAAAGTTAGCATTAGCATGAGGCTAAATCACACAGTGCTCCATTGAGCAACGTTGAACGCTACAGAAACGGTGCCGTCGTGTATGAAACCGCAGCTGTTATTTAGTTAATAGTTGAGAGAATGTATCGCGAGGGAAATGACACACCAAACTTAATCCAACACAGTGTTCTTCAGTCACTCAGGCAAGGTTTATTGCATTTAAAATAGGGGACATAAAATCGCAACAGTCAGTCTGCAGAAGGCAACAAAGATGCCAGTGAGGAGTCTTATGAGGCTTCTGTGAACTGCGTCTTGTGCTTACGGCCCGGGGACGTTTTTTCTTGGCTTTTAATAGTTAACAAGTGGACAATTGTGAAACAGCTTCTCTATACAGAGGAGTCTGGTGTGTTTTGCCCTTTTCCCCATGGGAAATGTCTTATGTCAGCCACTGTAGCACATACTGACCATATGACCATGTCAAGTAGACCCTGCTTGCAATTTATGCGGTGAAATGTTTTTTGACACATACTCAAATGTACTTGCACGCATACTGAAATGTACCCACAGTTGTTAAATGTCGAATTTCTTGCCCCTATGATTACAAACAGTATTGTCTTGAATTTGACTTTGTGTTTAAGTTAGAGTGAATTATATAATGCACTATATGCTCCTGAATGGGGCAGGGCAGTAAATGATCTTGAATTTACTAATCCTACTGTTTAATACTCTCACAGCTTTCTTTTAGTGCCAATGTGTAAACCTCTGGGGCTTTATTTATGTAATCATCCTTAATGGTAACACAAAATATTCTCCGAAATGTTCCTACAAGCAATTTATACGTATATGCATGTTTGCAAATCATAAAAAAACCCACAAGCGCTCCACTATCTATAAATATATGTAACGGGACAGAATTCAATTCATGCACATATGGCGAAATTTTTTCGTTGTATATGTAGAAATGATCAGATGTGTGTTTTATAAATAAGGTCCCAGATCTTTCCGACTTTGGTGTCAAAATTTGTGGGGTTGAGTAATATTTTAATGCAAGCAGAGTAGCATTTAACAAGATTATTATTTTTACATAAATCATATCTAGTACACAGTGAGTGTGATGTAACCATGGTTGCAATCTTACGTCACTTTAATGCTAAACGTGCACGCTTGTATCAGTAGGTTACTGTATGTGTGTGGTGGCTGTGCTGACAGGGCTTGATGATGACAGGGGCTAATGGTTGCCCTATATGTTCTGACCAATCACAACAGCCTTCCCAGCTGCCACAGGCTAACCCGTATCTAATCAAACAAGTATCACCAAATATTCTTCTCTGTTCCTTTTCATCATATTGTCTCTTTTAAAGATCTAATGTCTCGAGGAAAGAGTATGTAGAAAACCAAGATGTTCACATTTTAGTTTTGGTGTTTTTGTTTGTCTTGTCTGCCTATTTTCTTTGTTTTTCTTCGCATAACCTGTTCATTGTTACAGCCAATGCACTTGTAGTTGTCACTCTTGGTGCTTTGTGAATGCTTCATTGTCTTAATATTATTAATAAAAATATTGAGTGTATAACGTGCCGTAAATGGATATCTGTTCGATTTGTTAATGTCACAGAGACCGTATGTAGTATCTCAACAAACAATACGGCTTTGAGATTTTGTTTTGCTGTTTACATTTCGCCAAAACCACACTGTAAAAGAAACATACTATCGGATTACTTAATTTTGTGTAAATTTGTGCAAAATTTGCAAAAGGTTTTTAAAGTAAATTGTACTTCTTTTTTGCACACAAATTAGCAAATTTTGCAAGAATTTACACAGAAAATTAAGCAAATCTCTGTTTTTTTTACAATGCATCAGGCTATTTACAGTAGCTATTTACAGAGCTTGTCAAATGTCCCACAACTGGTCAACTTGAATTGCATCTTCTCATGGTTATAATTTCATAGTTCATATATTTGTCAGAGTTCTCAAAAGTCACAGTTGTGTTTCTTTCAAGTGACAAATGAAAAGAAAAATATGGGACAATTGTTAAAAAACACAAGGAGTATTAAGATTTTCAGGATTTGAGTAAACTTGATGCGAAATATTTCATTTCATATTAAAATTGTATTGAAATCTGATCTCAGTTCGTGACAATGTTGAGATTTATTCAATTAAATGTTATTTATATAGTGCTTTTCACAATGTGCATTGTTCCAAAGCAGCTTTACAGGAGAAAATAAGAAAAACAGAAAAACACAGGGAAGGTAAAACACAGCACAGTGCATGGTGTTTATAGAAAAAGAAAGATCGTTCCAATAAATAATATCTCAAATAAGCAGTCTCAGGTGAGCAAGCCAACACGGCCCTGTGGCGAAGAACCCAAACTCCAGTGATAAATAAATGGAGAAAAAAACCTCGGGAGAAACCAGTCTCAGTCGGAAGGGCCAGGTCTCCTCTAAGGTGTCACAGCTGCACTCAAGGACTTTGATTGAAAGTTACTGAGTAAATGTTTATGAAGAATAGGGAGAGTTTATTAGTTGTGATTTAAGAAACGTCATTTGTTGAAACTGTTTAGGTCTTATTTTGTCATCGATATCAGACAACAGAGGAATGTTATAAGCAGGGAAAATAGTAATGGGATAATGTAACAGAGTGCAGCTACAACTTCAAACTGCTGTCATGTGAAATACTAAGTATTGTAAATTTAGCATTAATGTGACAAGTAGTCTGTCCCACGGGATGTTCAGCTGGAGCTGGCGTAATCTCTAGTTAGGGATGAGCATATGACGTTCATCTGGGTCTGGTGTAATCTCTCCCTAACTCGGGATGGGCATCCCGAGGCGGGGGAGGAAGGCAGAAAGAGAATAATTTGCGTAGCCGCTGTTCATGAATTAATTTATTTGTGAATTTATTTAGAGTGTGTCTGACCCTTGAATAGTATCAGGAAGAGTATAGGTGCTACGTATGAGAAAGCTCTTCCGCCTTTGGTGGATTTAGTTATTCTAGATGTTATCAAAAGTCCGGAGTTTTGAGATCTTAGAGAGCGTGATGTGTTAGAAGCTATAGAAGCTCTGTTATGTTGGTAGGGGATAAACCGTTTAAGGCTTTATAAGTAATTATAAGAACATAAAAGTCAATATGATACTATATGGGTAACAAGTGAAGGGATTATAAAACTGGGGTTATGTGATCGTATTTTCTGGACGTAGTTAGAACTAGTTACTAACTAGTTTGTTTATTGATGATGCAGGACAACCACTAAGTAGAGCATTACAGTAGTCAAGTCTTGAGGTCACAAATGCATGAATAAGCTTTTCTGTAATTTGGCAACGTTTCTAAGGTGGAAGAAGGAAATTAATAGTCATCCAAAGTTTTATATCTTGGATGCACTCTGTCCATTTAGATAGCTGAAAGGAATCATCTAGTCTTGATGAGATATATAGCTGAGTATCATCTGCATAGCAGTGGAAGCTAATTCCATGTTTTCTAATAGTGTTGCCAAGGGGCAGCATGTATATCGAGAATAGCAAGGGTCCTAAAACCGATCCCTGAGGTAATCCATAATTTACTTGTGTTAGATTTGACGATTCCCCATTTAAATGGCCAAATTGATATCTGTCTGATGAGTAAGATCTGAACCATTGTAGTGCCTGTCCCTGAATACCGGTATAATTGTATAAGCCACAGGTGTCAAACTCAGTTCCTGGAGGGCCGCAGCTCTGCACAGTTTAGCTCCAACCCTAATCAAACACACCTGATTCAGCTAAACAACATCTTCAGGATTACTAGAAACTTCCAAGCAGGTGTGGTTTAGAGCTGGTTGGAGCTAAACTGTGCAGAGCTGCGGCCCTCCAGGAATTGAGTTTGACACCTCTGGTATAAGCGATCTAAAAGTATGTTATGGTCTATAGTTTCGAACGCAGCACTAAGGTCAAACATGACTAGGAGTGAGATGTTGTCTTTATCTGGTGCTGTAAGCAGGTCGTTGGTAATTTTAACGAGTGGAGCTTCATTGCTATTATGCGGTCTAAAGCCAGGCAAAAAAGATTCGTGCATGTCCTTATTTTGTAAGAATTTCTAGAATTTTAGACAGGTAAGGGAGATTTGAAATCGATCTAAAGCTTCCTAGTTCACTGGGGTCTAAGTTTGGTTTCTTGATAAGAGGCGTAAGGACCGCTAACTTAAATGGTCCTGGGAAATGGCCTAGATTAATTGACGAGTTGATAATGTTATAAATGGGCTCAATTGCTACAGGTAGTTACTATTTTAATAATTTGGTTGGTATGGGGTCTAATAAGCATGTTGTAGGTTTAGATGATGCAATACGTTTAATTAAATCTTCCTGTTTTATAGGTGAAAACACTCTAGCTTTTCTTTTGGGGCGATGGTTAATACTTATTTATAGGGCAGACTTTGAGGTTGAGATTTTACTATTTTGTCTCATATGTTTTCAATTTTCTCTGTAAAAAATTCATGAATTCATTGCTACCAAGGTGCGGCAGAATTACCAGGTCAGGTGATGTCTGTTTATTTGTTAATTTAGCAACTGTTCTAAATAAAAACCATGGATTGTTTTTGTTAGTTTCTATGAGGTTTCAGAGGTGCTCAGCCTTTGCTGCTTTTAGTGCCTTTTTATAACAGTTTTAACTCTCTTTCCACGCAATTTTAAAGACCTCTAATTGGGTTTGTTTTCATTTGTGCTCCAGTTTAGGTGTTTCTCTTTTAAGGGCGCAAGTGGTGCTATTGTACCATGGTGCTATGTTTTTCTCTAGGTGTGGGAGAAAAAATATGAATGCAATTCACATATGAATATCAATTTAATCTGCTAGCAATTCGAATCGATTCACAAATTTTTTAAATCTAAATATACTAAATATAAAAACGTAACACAAATAAGGCAGAAGTCAACTGCAAGAGTGGTGCAGCACCCTGACCTTTTACAGAGTGCACACCTCACGCGCAAGCACAGCGAAGCATACTGGAGAAGTAGAGAAAGAGAGAAAACAAAATACATTTTCAACCATTGGACTAAACTGCAAGATAACGGAATGATTTTTTAGGAAGGTCTTTCTCTGCATCTGCTCTGTACAGTGAGTTGGCGGCAGGGAGAAACTGCGCGTTCACTTTACTATACCACAGCTGACTTGTCAGTAAGTACAAAACAGCATTTCCCAAAACCTGTCACTGTTTAGACTTAAGAACATGAACATACTTCTGTAAATATGCACCGTTTGTTAGGTAGACGGACACGCTGGGTGCTCTGCACGGGAAAATACACTAATATTGTTAAAACAACCTCTCTTTAAATGTATGTGTGTATGACGATTTTGTCATACTTATAATTTTAAGCCTTGATTTAGTATATCATTACATTAAACTCAACTTAAACATTTTAAGTTTATTTCACTCAGTCAGTTTGCTAACGTTAGGAACTCATTAATCTTCAGACAAGGAGCAGGACAATAAAACAAAAAACGTTTAAAGTGCACTAAATAAGCATTGAAAAGTTGAAAAATCTAGGCCCGGTTTCACAGACACGGTTTAGCTTGTTGTGGATTAGTTGAATTAAGATATTTATGTCGCTTTTATAAGAATGCCTTAGAAGAAAACATTACTGGTGTGCATCTTGTGACAAATCAATGGCACTGAAGACATTTCTGGGCAAGTTATATTCGGTTAAGACAGGTCACACATTCATTTTAGTCTGGGACCAGCCTTAAGCCTGGTCTGTGAAACCTGGCCCTTATGTGTTAGATTTGAATGTCATTCAATAAGATTCTTGCCCCATCACTATCATAGCAGATATTATGGTTTTAGCTCATGCACATGAGCTCCACTGCGATTTGGCCTGGAGGTCAGCCGTATTATTTGTCCTTTTGAAATGAAATATGAATAGCATGCAGGTTATCGGTTACACATCACCCACCCAAAGCTCATGAATAATTCAGCGTATCTTTTGGACACGCAGAACTTAGTGGAAGAAAAGAAGGCATTTATATATACTTTACTGAAAATTATATTATTCATCGCTCAAGCGATGCTGGAGCTGGACCATCAGTGAAACCCAATCTGGAAAACAACACACTCTCAAATTCTGCTCTTTGTAGCAAGCTGTGTGTACAGATTGAATTCTAACCAGCGCACTTAGTTTATTCAAATGTTTCCTTTGAAGAAAGCGAGCTGGTCAATGGGTGAATGAAAAGCATTCCTGGTTGTTCTGTTCTAGAGTCTTTCATTAGGTCGCAAAGACATTTCCAACTCTGCTCACGTTTTCCATAGCCGGCGTAGCTCGGGAGCACCAAGCCCTCCCTTAAAGGAACAGTACTCCCAATATGAGTTCAGTTTTTTTGTGTAATACAAAGGGGGTGTGTGGCAGACTTTTTCAAACAATCAAAAGTAAAGGAGGACTGGGAATGTAAAGCTCCAAAATGTAAAAAATCCATTTTCATTAACAATCTTTTCAATTTATTGAGCTGCTTCTACAAAGGATCAAGCATCTTATTTGTAAATGCACTTAAATGGATTAAGTGTGTCAATATGCTTTTCAAAAGACTATTTTGTTCAATTGACCATTGTTACTTTTCTCAAATCTTTGCATGCGAGGAGAACACTTCTGTAAATAATGACTTAACTTTCCAGCTGTTCTGCATATTTCAATTGTATGGTTTTAGTAGACGTGGAATAGTACTGCTGATTTGAAAGAACATGACACATGCACTTTTCTCATACCTCACAGCTCCACACATCATCCATAAGCGATGCAGTATGATAGAGAGGCGGTAAAAGCTGCCGTCTGCCGCTATGGACCTCCTCCAAGTCTGTGGCAGCAAAGTAAATGATGACCTCTCACTCACCTCTGCCTGCCAAATACACACACACACATGCACAGGCTCCCATCCATCGTTCATACCCATCCCCAGATAGTATTTTACACTCAGTGTGGACGGCGGCCGTCAAGCGTGCATGAGAGAGCTGGGTCTAAATCGGCCTCCTGTACACCAGGCTGACCATCACAGCCAAGAAAAACATCCATCACTATCACACTGTCATCTGGAGAAACCAGCCTTACTGTGCCGGCCTCTACAGTGGATTAACATGAAAACATGATGACTGTACCATGTATCTGCAAGATTAAACCGCCTGATACAGGAGACGTGTTTAAGTCCTTTTGGCACAGTTTGGGTCCCCACTTAACATGTCAACTGGCACGGTGCCTTTGCCAGTCAACTGTATGTGGGAAAACGTGAAAGAGAGCCACAATATGCCATGTACGGTCAAATAAAAACGATCAGGTAAATTTAACAGAAACATGACAATGTGAACTCTTGAAAGAGGTTTAAGTGGGATTTTGTTTAACCAAAGGCTTGAAAATAGTCCTCATTTTAGCTATTTGATTTTGTGATGCTTGTGGATACACAGTAACATGTTTTATAAACCAAAATGAAGGTCCATGTATTTTCATGGTCGTCTGTATGTTATTCAAATTTCTTCATAATAAGGTCTGAATGTTATAACTTTATTGACCTACTTATAATTAATATATAATATACTGATATAAGTATACTTTCCATTTCAGTTGACATAACAAATCTTTTTTAACTCCCCACCTTAAAGAACCTATTGATTCATTCTGCTATGTAGCACCTGCTGTTCACAGGGAGCGTTTCCATAAGTTTGATAAACGTTATCTTAAGGTTCTTTCAAAGTTATCAAAAAATGTTCTTGCAGTAATATTAAATTAACATTTTATAAGCATTTTATGTCATGGCTAAACATTCTACAAACATTACAAAAACAGACATTCTTAATGCATTTTAGTAGAAAAAACTGTTTCCGAAACGTCATTAAACGATCAAAGAACATACGGTACGTGACCCTTTCTGTGAAACCCAGCTACGGTTTCATCAGACGCACACGCCTGGCCCGAAGTTAGCTTCCGCTCGATGTTTGGTTAAAATATAACAATTTATTTTACATTTAATATATATATTTATATTGATTTGTATTAATATTTGATTGTATATTAATTATATTAAATTAAATTAAAACTACTCAACAGCTATTCATTCTTTCCAGAGGTCTTCCAGACGTTAAGTTTGGTCCACATCACGTTTGTTTATGTGATTGCCGCTGAAACCATCTAAAGTCATTTTTTTGTGATTTTCTACATAAAATGATCCTACATAACGTAAAGAACATTATCTGAAAACATAACTTTGATATCACTAACATTGACAGAGTAAGGCAATGCCAAAGATTGAAAATCAACCCATAGGAAACCCTACTTCTTTCTTTGTGCAAATAGTAAAATACGGTGTCAATTAAATGAATTCATTTCATTAATTATATCATAAATGAAAATGTGACTACAGTATCTGGAAAATCTATTATGGTATTAATCATTTAGATCAATAAATACACTTTACTCCTAATCTCGGAGTTTGGAACTTTAGACTACACTTTACAGACAGGGTGATTCACATTCTTTGATAGTTGGGAATTCATTCTCAATGGAGTCCTGTGAAATATTTAAATTAATTCAAAAATGCATTCAATTACGATAGTTGCAATCTTAGTTTTCATGCCTATTTTAGTTTTTGTTCAACTTGACCTTAGAAGACGTTCCTGAATCCATTGCATTCCACAATTTTCCATACCGTTTTCCAACCCAATGTTTTATCTTTCTCCAATTTTTCAACCTTTTGTCATCCCCGTTTACACTCAAACTGGCAACTGAATGATATGCTCTGCCCTCTTTCGTTCCATTATCTCATTCTGCCATAATTCATAGAGGTTATGTCCCACCAAATATCTGTGTTCAATTTACCTCGATCTAAAATCACGCTAAACTTTCCACAAGCCCGATGTCAGAAAGCAGATTTGCTTCAGTCTGTTTTATCATAGAGATCAGCATCTGCTTCGTGTCATGACAATATCTCAACGTGTTTCTCTTCTCTCGTTGTCCCCTTTTCACCCTCACGCGAATTTTGACGCGAGTCAGACTTGACTTTGAGCTTGCAAAATTCATTCGGACGGTGGTACAAAAATGGGCGCAAGCGATTCCTCCATCTTTTACAATTCTGCACTAAGAGGTTACGCTGTGACATTTAGATTTTCTATTGTTCTCACGCACTCATGTGACGAGAATTCACAGGTCAGAGTTCACCAAACTTGAACAGTCAACTGTGACCGCGGGTTCTTCTAGTTCCTCACTGCAGTGCACCATTGTTGTTTGGCTGGCCTTACTGTAAACCCGATGACTGGGGGCTCTTTCTCCTGCCTGCCTGCAAGGCTGAAACCAGCTCTGGAAAGTTTTCCTCAGTCTTAATCCTGGTATAGTTATTCCACTCTATGTACTTGTTTATGAAGTCCTGACAAAATCCTTCCTCTCTCTCTCCCTGTGGGCCTTGACTAGCTGAGATTTAATTTCAGATCTCCTGCCTAAAGGAGATTCTAGCCTTCAGTAAAGCTAGTAATGGAGTTGTTTTGAAACGTTAAATTTTAAAGACCCCATGAAATTAAAACGAGTGTTTTTTGCTTTAAGTCTATTATAGCTTTGAAGCCATTTTATTGCTAGTGTACAATTGTTGTCAAAATTAACTTGAGGTGATGCATTTCAAATGTACAGCCTTTCTTTTCTTGGAAAACAGACCAAAGTCATTGATGACACGTATTGCACTATACAGTAGATTTGCATTAAATGAGAATGTTTCTTCTCGTAATACCACATAAAAAAGTCAGTAATGTTTTCCAAGGTTCTTATGAGGAGGGACTTAATAAACTTTTAGATATGTGTTATTCCTGTTGGTGGAGTCTTTTTTATGTTAACAGTACCTTTCTGATCCAGTACCTCCTTGCATGAGTATACAATTATGTAGAAGTCACGTGGTGTCTTTCAACCAATTTTATTCAAACCTGAAAATGAGGTTTATGTCTCTTATATGACCGATATACTGTAAAATGACCTCAGACATTTCTCTGAAATATATCTTTGAGAAGATCAGTGGGCTCTGCGTGTTCGTGCAATACAGTGTAGTTGCTCTTGTGGCAAAAATATGGAGTTGGATTATTATAAACCTTAAAATGGAAGCGTGTGGTTCCTGAGGTGAAGCTCTCACGGCCACATTGTGGACCACAGTTACCCGTGTTGTGGAGATGACTTAACCTTCTGCAGGAAATGTTTATGCCCTCATTAGATTTTAGATCCAGACACTTACAATGCACCGTGCCAAGTTATACTGTTGCGAGAGTGAAGTGTTACGGCTCTGGCCACAGTTGACATAATGTAATTCA
Source organism: Triplophysa siluroides (assembly GCA_006030095.1). NCBI lineage: Eukaryota > Metazoa > Chordata > Actinopteri > Cypriniformes > Nemacheilidae > Triplophysa > Triplophysa siluroides. The sequence continues at coordinate 1,537,798 of VCII01000868.1, read as the reverse complement.
TAAAACCCTCGCTAGCTCATTTTACTGCCTTCATTAACATGTGCAATCACGCTGTAAATCACAAAGTTATTTGAAAATGTTATGTTTGTATAGCTTTTCATTCCTCAACTTTGGCTCCCCGGCGTAATATCTGAAGCGAATGGAACAGCTCCACCAGCCGCAGAGTATTTTATAAAACACTGGATACACGATTAAACCTCAGGAACTTCTGGACAATTTCAGTTTTAAAAGGCAAACTTGAGCAACGACACCGAGGGCCATTTGATACTTGAGGGTTTGGTGCAGACCTTCGCCAGAGTTCCTTTCTTTTGGTGTGAATGCGTTTTTTTTTTTACTTGGGTGTGCACCAATTTCAAAAGGAAAAACTACACTGTAAAAAAAAAAGCATTGCTGTTCACTAGTGTATAGGTTATAGACGTGCAGGCTTAAGCAAATAAACAAAAACAATGGGTCTCGTTGACTAAGCCTGTTCGTGAAACCTGCGTACGAACGTTTGAACGTTTTCATGATTCACTAAAACTTTTGTACTCAAATTTATTCTAAATATAAGAAAAATGATAGAAACAGCTGGAAGCACTCGTACGTGAAAATCACTAGTGTCTCTCTGTCTCTCTCTAAGACAAAATGACAAAATGTATGTGTCACCTTAATAGTTATATACTTTAAATCAGTGGTTCTCAAACTGGGGGCCGTTAATAATTAAAAATTCATAATATTTGTGTGCGCATCGCAGTGATTCCAGAAAGGTGCATTCCAGACGAGTCTCTTAGGAGGTTTTATGTTAAAATACACTTTGAAAAGCAGCTGCCTATAGGCAGTAGGCAGTGAGACAGCTGGCCAGGTTTCAGAACAGACCCATAGAGACCCCAAGATGGATCCAGAGAGGCCACAGATTTTATGGCATTTTATGAAATATAGAAAATTATCAAAAACTAGGATCCCCAACCAAAATAATTGATGTTACAGCATTGTATAACTGAATATGTATTTGGTTTGATTCAATTTCTAAGTTTTAGATTATACTTCTTTATTTTGGAGGGCCGCAAAGCAATGCACCCCACACAAAGGGACCCCTTAAATCGAAAAAGTTTGAGAACCCCTGCTTTAAATAATATATATATATAATTACGCTTGGGTGTACAGTATATTTTTTATAAGAAAAGCTGCGTTAGACTATAGCTGGAGCGAGGTTTCTCGGAATAATAACTCTGTAAACTGCGTGTCTGTTTAAAAGGTGTTTTATTGCGTATGAACTGATCTTGAGGACTGCGCACCTGGAATTACTTGCGAGAGCGCGTCTGTAGACAGCGTCACATGGGGTTGCCTGGAGTATCTTTTTCTTAAGTGACGACAGGTGGTAAAGGAAAGGTTAGGCAGAAAGTCCTAATATGGAGATGAACTGGTCGTGTTTTATGCAAATGACTAAACTCGGGCACGTGGCCGCTCATTTAGAATACTCCAAATTCCCTTACATTAGGACGAGGTTAAGAGCAAGTTAATGTGCGTACGCACATGTTGTAAAGTAGGCAGGAAGTGAAAGTTCAAATGTGCCGTAAATACGAAAAATCTACGCAATTATTAGTGAATGAGACCCATTGACTGCTTTTGTATTGTAGTAACTAACCTTACTGCTCGGAAGTCATAAGACTTACCGACTTAAGTTGTTTGACTTAAGGCTAAATTTTGCAAGTTATGGCAGGGGAAACTTTGCTGTTAGATACCGTTGCCCCTGTGTTCCATTAGATAGAAAATTCATACTTCTCATTTTAACACTGCTGACTTTGAACACCACAACAAATAGGTTTCTAGAGTTTCAGCCTTATACTGTATCACTAAATTTGTTTCATGAAAGCATGAGAACGTATTCTGCCAACTAAGAATGTTGCTGTCAGATAAGGTTCTCCTGTGCTCAATAAGAAAAAGAGGAAGACAGGACTCTAACCAATGACTTGCCCATCTTAAGCCCAAAGCACTAACCGCTACACCATTGGGCCCATTGGACTGGCCTGCTTTAAACTGAAGTCCATCAAGGCTAAATTTTGCCATGTTAGAACAGGGGCTGAGAATGTTGCTGTCAGATACCGTTCCCCTGTGTTCCATAAGAGAGAAAGTTCATACTTGTCTCACATTTATACTTCTGACTTTCAACCATAACAAGAAGTAGATTCTCATAGTTTCAGGATAATATCACTACATTTTTCCATCAAAGCAAGAGCACGTATTGTGACAACTAAGAATGTTGCTGTCAGATAAGGTTCCCCTGTTCTATGAGAAACAAAAGAAATTGAAGCAAGACTCAATCCAATGACCTGCCCATCAGAAACCCAAAGCACTAACCACTTCACCATTGAATTGACCTTCCTGAACCTGAAGCTCATATTATTTAGATTGCCGGCTATAAACACACTGACGAAATTTTTGCTCTGCAAGATTTTTGACACCATAGCTGACCCGGTCCTTAAACCAACACCAACATTATAAACATGCTTGCCAGAATGCAAATGCATGCGTGCGTGGCTAGAAGCGTTCACGTTCATGTGCTCGAGTACACACATTTTTTAGAACTCTCACTCTCTCTCTAAGCAGTCTTGATCGGTGAGATTGTAGCTCTGAAGAAAGAGGAATCCTTCTGTGGCTTTCTCTCTCTCTGCTCTTTCCCAGAAAGATGAATCAGAGAGGGGTGACCGCTGAGTGGCCGAGGATCCTTTCATCCCACTCTTAAATCTTCCAGCGAGCTGAAGGGGGTCCAGGACTGCACCATCTCAGCTCCCCCGCAGGGGATAGAGCTGTTTAGAGAGTCTTGGCCCTGGATTTAAACACTAGAGAGAAGATAGAATACACACTGAGATCATACCAGCAGCTTATTTACAAGATGGATTAAATGTTCGTGTTTGTTTGAAAATGACAAAAGATTTTAAATTGATTTCATTAGAGTTATAGACACAGTCCAGCGGTTAGTGCACATTCCACAACAAATTGTGAGGGACACTGATAAATCCAGCTGGTGACGTTTCCAAAAGGCCACATTGAAATCTTTGTAACTACAAATAAACATTAAATAACTTTGTTTAAAAAAAAAATTCTCTGACTATTTATCTAACACAATCTCACGGCAAAAGCGTAACTATTCGGCTAATTCGTATGATCTTCTTCGAACATTTTTGTACGATTCTGCTTTTGCGCCAGTGACGTTAAGGTTAGGGTTGGGGCTTCTGTATTGCTTTTTCTAGTAATCGTACATTTTGATACGATTCACAATGTATGAATTCATACGAATAAGCCACCTCGTAAAATAGAGATCAGTTGGTTTATCTTATATAGTGCATCTATCTATAATGTTCAGTAGTGGACAAATGTGATGTCCGGGTGGGCATTGTTATAGAATATTTGCTTATATTGCCCCTCAGGTTAGAATAAACCATCAAAATATGAGATGGAAAAACAAAGAAATGGACAAAACATTGAACTTTTTGACGAATGGCAACCTGTATAACAGGGAATATAGTTTTTTTAAATACAAAAAAAAACACAGATAAAAAGGAAATAAAGCAAACACTGACTAGTTTCATCAGCTTTAAACATTTGTTGACCCTCTCGTGGAGTAACAGTTTGTAGTCGTTTTTCTGGACCTTAGACTGTAAAGACTGTTGTGTGACCGAACACATTTCGGTGTCTGGTTAACACATTTTGTGTTACTTTTAACTTAACCTTGTGTTATTTCTATTATTTACTGAACACAAATTCAACACAAAATGACTTATAATGTTAAAAAATCTAAATTACATAACTCAAAAATGTGTTATTATTCAACACATGCTTTTTAAGAGTGCAAGGCTCCTAAAACTCTTCTCAGTCACAGCTGAGCTTCAGTTTACACTTGAAGCAAACTATGAAACATCTACTTCCTTTTTGGTACACACTGTAAAAAACTGCAATTTCACAGAATTTTTCTAATATGGTAAAAATCCTCAGAGGAAAAAAGACGGCAAATTTACAAAAGAAACATGTTATTTTACGTGAGAAAATATTAATTTTCGGGTATTATGTAAATTTTTTATAATATATTTGAATACATTTCTAAGTTGAACATCACTTTTCTAATCACAATCACATTTAAGATCTGCATTGGAGATACAGTTTAACATTATTTGCTCTTATGTCTCATATAACATTCATATTTAGGTGATTTATTTCTTTAATCTCTTAGTCTAATAGATACATAAATTCTCATTCAAATGAGGTTTAAATTGTGTTTTGTCTTTTAATCGGCACGGATAGGGAACAGCTTTCTGTGAGTTGGGTGGATGGATTCCTGGTAATGATGATTAATACTTTACACTCCATATTACATCCAGATCTGCCTGCAAGACACAAACAGAGAACAGTCCATAACACGGGTCTAACCGTGCCCATACCCTACTGTACTGATACAAATAACAAAAATCACATCACTTTCACCGGCACCATGATGGCGAGGACCGGGATAGCATAGGTCACACGACACCAGCCGCAGGAAATGACCAAACCCTGCGAGCAGCTAAAAATAAAGGCCCGTTGTTCGAGGAGAATAGGACCAGGAAGGCAGCAAAGTACAGCAAATATTATTCCTATTCGACCACTGCTCGACCACAGCACTGTTTCTGGAGTGGAAGGAGAAGGGCGAGGAGGACTCGTATAAGAGTTCCAAAACATAGTAAGAGGCGACATAAAGCAAGCAAGGCATGTGTTATTTTTTGGGGAGATGTCCCGAATCCTTTGCAACAAGATACGTGGATAAAGTGAGAGAAATATTGATTATAAAAAGATAATGAATTAATTAAATCTAAAGTTCAAAAAGAATAAAACATTCTCAATATTTGTGTGCGCATAGCAGTGATTCCAGAAAGGTGCATTCCAGACGAGTCTCTTAAGAGGTTTTATGTTAAAATACACTTTGAAAAGCAGCTGCCTATAGGCAGTAGGCAGTGTGGCAGCTCGCCAGGTTTCAGAACAGACCCATAGAGAGCTGGAAACCTGACAAAACAAACTATGAGAAAAAAGAAGGGGGAGTGAGAGGAATAGTTAGGAAACAAGTGAAATAAAGAAAAGAGAGAGAGAGAGAGAGAGCATGGGCCGCCTCGCTCACGTTGACTCAGCTGAAGAGGCTGTAAGACCTCAAAACCTGGTGAGCAGCAACACTAATAAAAGTCTTTACTCGGGAGAGCATGCAGTGAAACGTGGCCTCCGGTCTATGTCAGTTTGTTTTTTCTCTCTCTCTCTTTGGTCACATTCCCTTTTGTCAGAAAAGAGAACAAAAAACGAGTCGTTATGTTGGCATGGACCTGCGTCATGGCCCCATCTCCCCCTCACCTCCCTTCCTCTCTGGCAAGCGCGCGGCAGCCTGGCACGGTGCTGAGCGCGGCCAAGAATGAAGCGCCTCGTCGCCTCACGCGATGTGGTGCGCTGAAATTTCCTGCAGTAAAAGACTGATCGGGAAGACACCCATAAAAAAAATGTGCAAAGTGAGAGTGCCAGACACGCCAGCGGGGGGAAGGGAGGGGGGCACACCGAGGGGAGTCTGAAAAACAAAACCGATGAGTCAAATCAGAATCGACTGGTTGCCGTGTCGTTGCTCTTTCACGTTTCCATTTCTCATTATTCCCTCCCTGCTTTTCTCAAACCCTGTTTTCATTTAAGTTGTGGCAAAGCTCCCTCTCGCTGTATGTGTTTCCCAAACCGAGAGCTATTTCCTGATTCCCTCTCTCTTTTATATTATTAGTCCACAGTCTTGCTTTATTTTTTCGCGGCTTCCTCGGTTCTGGCCGTTCTTATTTTTAGAATGTCATGACCTCCATAGGTTCCTTGTGGATTGGCATGGGTCTGCCAAGGGCAAAGTTCAGTGATGATTTGGCAGATGATGGCAGAGAGAGAGGCTGCCAGGGCAGTTCTAGTTCATTGAGAGTCACATACATGGTGGTTATCTGCACAAGTACCCACAATCCTTAAACAACTAGGCCTAACTGTTGCTACTAAAATCTAAACGAAAAGAATTCATTTGTCAGAGAAGATTGGTCTTTTTGTGGACACGGATATGGATGTATGAATATAAATGTATATCTGGCTGTATAAATGGATACCTGTCTATTGCAGTGTTTTGTGTTCCGGATCATGGTTGTTAAAAGTCACAATGGGTAACATTATTATCTATAAGAAAATTATTTTTACGTTTATAAATAAACTTTCATATAAAGTATCAAAACGACATCCCATCAGTTGGGTTGTGAATTCTATACTTGCACCTTTGAGTTTATTGGGTGTCTATGTAAACATGCCCTTCAGTGTTATGTAATTGATGTAGGACGGCGCTTTAGTGTATGTGCGCTTTTGTGTTTTGGGCTTAAAATAGATAGATGTTTGCTCATGTCTGTAGATTACCATGTTAATCTATTATCAAGGCTTTTTTACTCATAATGTCTGCAGGTTCTTATATTAATCTAATCTCAAGTCTATTGTTCTGACGAACTTCCTAGGTTATGATGTTAATTCACTTTGTAGCTTATTGTATTGTTGATGACCTGCTATAAAATAAGAGGTCTGGTCTGTTTTTACACTGCACTTGCTGGAAGACCTGCAGACCGAATACTCCAGAGCTCTGTTTCATTTTGTTTATATTTTCCGACTGAACGATTGAGCAGAAACTACCTCAGACGCACACAAGTGTATGCGGTCGTATACTGCAAATTAAAGGCGATGAAACTTCTGATGACTCTACTCTCTGACTGGAGTTCTGTGGCGGTCAATAACATCCAAAACTGGCATTCATAGGGAAAATCCCCAAAAAATTGGCTAATCCATGGGTTCATGTATTATACAGTATGGGGTTTTATGTCAGGTTTGGTCTCATCTTAAAGGTCTTTACAATTTTTTTTTTTTACTTTTTATTCGTTATCCTAAAAATGCGTCACGCACAGATACCTTGCACACTGAGTCCAATACGTATGAATTCATCAGTCGGAAAAAATCGCACAATAATACAGCCTGACCCTGCGTTCGCTCTGCCTCTCTCCTTATCTCTCCTTTCATCCCTTGCTTCTCTCCATTGACAGTGCCTCGCTAGGTACCCTTACGGAAAGAAAATATGTTTCCTAATATATTAATTAGAAATATTTAAATGACATATTGGAAAATGTACAGAATAATATATTGTCTAAATATATTATAATATATTGAATAATACAGAAGGAATTGCCACTTTTCATATATTGAAAAATATATGACAATATACTGTATTTACTTATATGTCCCAATAAACAGTATGTCATTTTATATTCAGTAATTTACGTTTTAACATATTGATGACCATGTGATATGATATGGTACTGTATGTGTAAAAATATATTGAACATAATATATTTACTCATGTCTTATATACACACACATATATGGAAATATATATTTCTTATGTTTAACAGTAACAGATCTCCTCCTTTATTAATATTCAGCAAAAAGACATGAAATAACATCTACATTTAAACATTTGCACTCTCCTTTAACAGTCAGCAAAGCTGGGAACTAGAAAGGGAACTAGAAAAGGGAACTAGAAATCTGCTCTAACTCAATTTATGAATGTGTCCATATACTGTATGTGTATACAGTACATTCACATTTATATGGTGAACATCTATGCACATTATATACTCAATAAAATATGATTTATGTGATAAATATTACTTTTATTTTTGTCTTCATTACTAAATATATTTATATGTTCAATATATAGCCATATGTTGTCAATGCATATATTGCTGTATATTGAAAAATATTAGCACCAGTTTCCAATATGGAAATGTATATTCCCATATATTTTTGTTCCGTAAGTGTAGGCTGTCCTCACTCTTCTTTTCACACCCATCTGCCGCCATCCATCCAGTTTGTTATTTCTCCCTTGAAACTCCAGTATTTCAGTTTCTCCCATGAACGCAATCATGAATGGACCCCCTGAAACCCCGAAACCCGCAGGTCTCCCGGATTTTGGTAATGTTTTGCACCGTTTTTGGCACCGTCGCTAGAAAATCACTACATATTATCCTCTTATCAAGCTGTTCAGCAATCATCTGCTCATCTGCCACTTTGTAATCCGCACTTTGTTTCCCATACAGTACTTTGTGCTGCGAGACGAAGTGGACTCAGAGGCCTTCCTGGATTTGTCTCTGAATTGTCAAAACACCTCTCAAAATGTTTGCTACGGATGCAGAAGGCAGAAAACTCGCTACAATTGTTTTATGACGGACAAAAATATCGGAGGCAGTGTGTAAATGTGATTGACACGATGTGAGGTCATATTTATTTTTTAACATGCAAAAAATTTCGGCTAAATGTGCAATGACCTTTCGTCTGGATGCTCAGAAACCTCACTCTCTCCAGTTTGTCAAAAAATGTGTTAACACTTAAAAGGAACAGTTCACCCAAAAATAAAAATTCTGTCATCATTTACTCACCTTTGAGTTGTTCCAAATCTGTATACATTTCTTTGTTCTGATGAACACAGCGAAAGATATTTGGAAGTATGCTTAAAACCCATCTCTTCTTAATAGCCAAATGAAAAAAAACTAACCCTCTCTCTTTCTCTCAATGGGTATTGGTCTGGGTTTTGTTGAAACTAGTAACTTTGTATTAGCACCTATTGTATTATTGCTCCTGTATGAAATTGCTCCCTGAACTCAAATGGATAAAAGGTTCTGCTAAATGTGAATGTAATGCAGCCATTCAGCTGCTGGATTCAAATCTTCAAATGTGTTTAATGTGGTCATGTTCATTTCTGTGGTCTATGATGTGTAGAACATATCTCTTAAGTGTGAATGTCCTGCTACTTGCATCAGCCGTGGGGGTGTGGTTGCGGTTTGCATGATGGGAAATCTGCACAACAATGAGACATTTTCCTAATTAATCCTGCGAGCAATAAGTATCCACATCGACACGTTCTCCCTCTCTCACATACACACACAAAGTAAGCGTACACAAACACACTCACTCACCGCAGTGTGGGCTGTGCTGTGGCTGCAGTTTAAAATGGCAGACTGTCACGCCATGCTCCGCTCCTCTGGGCTGATTTCACTCTTACGTACCGAGGGGTTTTGAGGGTGGATGAAATGATGTGTCTTCTGCTATTTACGCTAAATGAACTTTCTCTGTGGGGAATACGAAAAATAAGCCCCGTCTCGCACACACATTAGGCTGAGCATCTGTGCTCGAGTGAGCAAATGCGAAACATGCATCCGATGCAGCATGCGATTTGCTCGGCCTGTTTTCATATACTTGTAATAAGCAAGCAAGTGATTTACAACAGTGTTTGATAGTGCGTATGTTCATTAATGTGTGTGTATTTTTGTGTGTGTGTGGCCGTGCTTGTTCGTGCTTCGGGCTATGATGTGAGTCATGACAAGAAAATAAAATGTCCAAACAAGCTGGAACAGTGAAACAAACCGGGACGACCCACAGATCCCACACCAGCACTGCTACTCATTTTTACTAGCTGACCACATGGCTGAAAATAATTGGTCTACATTTTCAGACTGGTTTACGCTGGTTAGTACTGGTTTGGTGCTGGTTAAAATGGTTTGTGAAGTCAATAAACCCAGTCAACCGAACTGTTTGAAGCAGCAACGGTTCCCTGCTGAAAAAACAACAGCACGCTGCCCTAAAACACGACAGAAAATGTAATGTATTTAATGGTTATAATGAGAATTGTATTGGTTTTAATGGAACTATAGTGCTGTCGTATGTGATGGACTCTATTGGTGTGGGTTTATCTGGAAGAGTATTCCTATTGGGATAATGGCCCAAACACACTAAAAAAAGAAGTGTTGTTATGGTTTTAAAGGAGCATCTAGCGGTGAGGTTGCCAATTGAAACCAATGGCTCACTCCACCGCTCACCCCTTCCTTTTAAAGCACTAAGATGACTCTTACAGAACAAAAATGTTGTCGCGCTCTCGCTTCTTTGTCGAAAGAGATAACATATTTACGAAACGCGTTCTGTAAAGCAGTTCGTCTGTTAAGTGCTACTGTACAAACAACAGTGAATTCCATGTAAGGGGACCCGCCGTGTATGTAGATAGAAATAGCTCATTCTATAATAAAAACATGACGTTTCATTATCTAAGGTCTTTATACACCTCTGAAGACATAGTTATGTATATTATATTGCATTTATGTCAATAGATCCTCCAAAAAAATGACACATTGGACCTTAAATGGAAGAAGCTCATGGCTCATAATGGTGAACTTTTAAAAAAACTTTTTAGTGAACTTTTAAGGATTCAAAGTAAAGACCGGAGAGTGCCTGTGTGATAAATTTATGGCATAACCAAGTTTTTTGCCGTTTGTTTGGGTCCTGATACACAGACATGGAAAAGCCCGGGACTGTTCCATTGCACCAGGGTTACAGAAGTGACGCAGTATTGAGGTTCTGACATTTACCTAAGTTAGTGGTGCTTGTTAAGGCAAACATCACTATTACTGTTGCTCATTCTTGGTTAAAACCTAACCTCTAACCCTAAGAAACAACCTTAGGTGTGTATCCCGCCCCACCTTGTTTGTGCTACGGACATAAATAAAACCTCATATTATGCTGTTTGTTGAAAAAAGGGATGGTTCGGTCAAAAATTTTAATTCTGTCATTATTTGCTTTCCGTCATGTCATTCCACAACTGTATGACTTTCTTCATACTGTGTGACGCAAATTAAGATATTACCTCCTTTAAGTCACCGTGAAACGGAAGTTGCGATTGTCTTCTTTCCCGTATCGTGACGTGTATACGGGTGAAGCGGCTTCTGAAATGAATTCAATTCAATTCAATTTTATTCGAATTTTTCTCCCTTTACAGGAGAAAATAAGAAAAACACAGAGAAGGTAAAACACAGCACAGTGCATGGTGTTTAAAACAAGCAAGATCATTCTAGTAAATAATATCTAATAAATGCAGTTTCCCGGTGAGCAAGCCAACAGGGCCCTGTGGCGAGGAACCCAAACTCCAATGAGTCTCAGCCGGGAGGGCCAGGTGTCCTCTGACATGTCACAGCTGCACTCAGTGACTTTAATTGAAAGTTACTGAGTAAATGTTTATGAAAAATAGGGAGAGTTTATTAGTTGTGATTTAGGAAGTTCGAAACTGTTTAGGTCTAATTTTGTCTTCTTTTTTGATCGATATCAGACAACAGAGAATTGTTACAAGCAGGAAAAATAGTAATGGGATAATGTAACTGAGTTATAACTTCAAACTGCTGTCATGTGATGTAAGTTTAGCATTAAATACTTAGTATTGTAAATTTAGCATTAATGTGACAAGTAGTCTGTCTTTTGCCTGAAACTGGAGCTGGGATGGTCACTCAGTCTGCAGGCTCTCGCAGGAGGATGGCACGGGATGTTCAGATGGAGCTGGCGTAATCTCTAGTTAGGGATGAGCATATGACGTTCATCTGGGTCTGGTGTAATCTCTCCCTAACTCGGGATGGGCATCCCAAGGCGGGGGAGGAAGGCAGAAAGAGAATAATTAGCATAGCTGCAGTTAATGAATTGATTGATTTATTTAGCATACTATGCATTAAGTGAATGCTTAGCAGAAAAGATGCGTCTTTAATCTAGATTTCAATTGGGAGAATGTGTCTGACCCTCAAATAGTACCAGGAAGACTATTCCAGAGTTTATGTGCTAAGTATGAGAAAGCTCTTCCCCCTTTGGTGGATTTAGTTTTTCTAGGTGTTAGTGTTCCTGTAGCTCAGTGTTAAGAGCATGGTGCTAACAATGCTGAGGTTGTGGGTTCGATCCCAGGAGATTGCACATAGTGAGAAACAAATGTATAGGATAATGCAATGTAAATCGCTTTGGATAAAAGCGTAAATGTAGATGTTATCAAAAGTCTGGAGTTTTGAGAGCGTGATGAGTTGTAATGTGATAGAAGCTCTGTTATGTAGGTGCTAAACCAATTAAGGGTTTATAAGTAATTAAAATTACTTTAAAGTCAAAACGATACTATATGGGTATACTATAACCAGTAAAGGGATTGTAACTGGGGTTATGTGATCGTATTTTCTGGACCTAGTTAGAACTCTGGCAGCTGCATTCTGAACTAACTGTAGTTTGTTTATTGAAGATGCAGGACAACCACTAAGTAGTGCATTACACTAAAAAACCAAAAGAATGCCTGGCCATTGGACAGTCAGATTAGTCCTACCTCTCTTTCATTGCTTACATCATGTGGTGAAGAGTTGTCGTTGAGAGGGGGTAAGGAGCTTGATGTTTTTAATTAAAGATTACAAGTGCAAATGAATTAAAAAAGAATAATAGATCATTTATAACAATCACTACAACACTTTCCTGTTTAATTTCATGGTGACTTTAAAACAAGGGTGAGTAAAAATGCAATAATTTTCATTTTGAGGTGACCTACCCCTTTAAGCTTTTCGTTTGGCTCACAATAAAACAGGTGTAAAAAATCACATAAAGGTTCGCTTTAGGGGGAACCCAAGCCACATCAAAGGACAAGAATATCTCTGATACTTGTGGGTGGTCTCTGATGACTCGGACCACTAACCAACCACACAAAAAACCCCTCCAATGTGCTAAAAATCACTCAGAACATCTTTAAAACCGCATAGCAACGCCCTGGCATCCACCCAGAACACCCTACCACTAAGGCGTTGACTTTGGTAAACACTGCTAACATTTTATTCACAAATGTTAAAACTAGTTTACTATCCCTCCCTTTCTCTCCCCTGTTTTATTTCGGAAAATGTCAGAAAACGAGCCCGAGCTGGCGTGGCTTGCGCAAATTGTTGGCAAGTTTGTCTGGCTGGGTAAATTTGCAGAGGTGTTGTCTGAATGCCTGCGAGCGACAGCGCGGTGTCCCATTTCCAGCAGCTCTTTCTGAGAGCCACTGAAACCACCTGCGTCTCCCCTCACTCGCCAGACAGACACAGAGATACACTTCAGAGGTCAAGACCACTGGGAAGGGTTAAAATTCCACCGTCCCACTCGCCTTTCGCGTCCCAGACACAAGAGTTTGCACATCACTAGCGAAACCTCAGCAGACTATACATCTGCTTTCCCTCTCGGGCCTGGAGAAGTGTATACTGTGTGGGAGGGGGAACGGCAGACAGCTGGATAATTGCCTGGGTTGCTGCCCTGGGAGCAGCTTTATAGGCTAATAAAGCCCTCCTTTATAGATATAAACCTGTTTATTATCGCCCCGGTCTCCATTGATAAAACTTTCGCTTTCACCTTTCACATGAGCATGGGTTCTCAGACACACACAGTTGGAAACGTCTGGAAAGAAATATACTGCTAAATGCATGTTGACAAGATGCAAATGTGTCTGATGCAGTTTCGACATCTCTGTCTGATCATTGACGTGTTTCATGAAGACCATGTGTGTGAGACTGCACGAAAATGTCATTTTTAAGAAACCGCAGAAACAACTGTAATCAGTTAGGGTGAGTCAATCTCAATTGTGTTAACAATGGACTGAATCCTTTTTGTTTAGTTTTTGCTGGCCAATACTGCAGTGGTTTTGGATGTTATATAGTGACACCTATTGGCGTGGATGTGGTGTCACGCAAAGCAAAGGTTTTGGGTTACCAAAGCCAAAGCTTAAATTATGTGTATTTGTTGATTGTAAGTTATTCATTCCACAACAAAATGTGTTGTAATAGGGCGTTATGAGTAGTGTTTGACTAGTCATTTCATCAACATGAAGGACATTCTTCAATTTCATTTTATTGTATTAATTCAGTTCAAGTATATTTAAGTATATATAGTATGTACACTTATATCAATGTGCAGGTTGTATACTTTTAAGTGTACTATTTTAAACGGGGATTGAACAGTGTTTCATGCATTCTGGCTTCTCATGCTTAACATGGTCAACTTGTCAAAAAACGCGTTGGACGTATGACGTAGTATTTCTGTGCTTGATACACTCCCCCAAGGTTCGTATAGGTTTGGGAAAGTTTTTTTTACATGAAATTCCCTTACGTAACAACTTTTCTTTGTCCCTTATTGGGCAATTCTCCAGGAAAAGCACGGCCACTCGTCAACCAGCGAGAGCGAGAGAAAGAGCACGCCCACGCGTCAACCAGCTAGACAAAGAGCGCGTCCAACAATGCGTTTCGCAGAAGTACAGCTGTGTTTGTTTGTTCATTGCACTTGGGTGATGAATGTTATATAAACGGTGGATATAACGCTGGATTCGCAAATCGTTTGAAACTGACAGATGGTGCGGTCCCAGCGCCAAAAGATGGCGACAAGAACCGCACGCAGTAAGTGAAACTGAGTCATATGTTTGTATTTTGTTGGCAATTGGCGTGTGCATGCATTATGTAAACAACACAACTTATAGTGAATAGTTTACTGGTACCATCCTTACAGCCAATCAAAGAATACTCTCAGTAAACTACTTGTTTAGTAGGTGTATACTGTATACGTGTACATTTTCTTTAAGTGAAATTATTCATACTTTAGTTTACTGTTTAGATATAATATATATTTTCTATTGTATTGTAACTTGTTTATAAGGCAGTTATTAAAACTGTGATAAAAGTATTAATTAGTCTCTCAATCAAACAAGTAAACACAACCACAAGCCAAGTATTCTTAGAATACCTTATTATGCTATAAGTATTAAAAAGATGAGTTCAATTATAGGCCAAATATATTTCGATTTTTTGTCAGTATAATTCAAGTACACAAGCATTATTTGAAGCATATTTCTGAGAAGTATATTAAAAGTAAACCAAAAGTATATATATAGTTTAGTATATGTTTTAGTTTAAATACGAATATTAATGAACTTTTTGGGAAAGGGCTGTTTTGCATAATGTTGGGAAAACTGCTTTTTCTAACCCATTGATATGACTGATATGAGTCATCGTCTCACGAGAGTGCAACTTATTTTTTATTTATATTTTAAGTACTGTTATTAATCTTAAATTGTCTTTAGTTTTTCTTGTAAATAACATGTTTTCTGAGATTAGAGGAACTACATTGTGCTCGCAGCCAAGATCATGGTTTCAACTTTCATGCGTTCACGTTGGATAAAACCAATCTGCCAAATAAGTAAAAATGATTGCTGTCAAATCGATACATTTCTATAAAATGTAATTAAATTAGGGCTGTCAACGTTAACGAAGTAACGCAGGTGATTAATTTTTTCAATATAACGCGTTAACAAATATTTAACACTGCATCCGTTTGTTCTGTCATCCTTTGAGTGGCATTACATTATATAATCACGCTCTTATTCATTTAAAGGCTTTTTGTCACAGTTATGTTATGTTCTGTTAGGTTTTTTACTCCCCTGGTTTGTTTCTTTATTAGTTAATTAGTTTTCACATGTGTTCCCCTCATCTTTGTTAATTAGTCCCGCACCTGATTCTGTTTTCCCTGAGTGTCTTCCCTATGTATTTAAGCCCTGTGTGTTCCTTAGTTCTTTGTCCAGTATTATTTATGTCAATGTGTGTATTCTCCCGTGATGGTCCCCGATTGTTATTAAAGTTATGTTTTTGTTTATAATTCGAGTTTTTGTTTCAGTTTAGTGTACCGCCCGTGACACTTTTAAACCAGTTAAGCGCGATTTGAAACAATTGCTTTGATGACAGCTTCTAGCTGTGGGACGCGGCAAAACGTGACACGACGTGATAAACTCTCAATTATACTGTTGAATAGCTATAATTCATGTTAAAATAAATTATATAAATAATAAATTAAAAAGTGACATCAGTTCTAATATCAGAATGGTGGCCTTTATTCATTTAATTATGCTGTTAATGAAATCTGCTGTTTCTACATTAATTTGAAGATTAAATGTGAAATTATTAGAATTTAAAAGTATAATTAAAATCATTAATGTTATGTGTGAATAATCGTCATTAATCACATGGATTAATCATATAAATTTTTTTATCAATTGACAGCACTAATTTAAATATAGTTTACAATTACATTATGTATAAAAATAAATATGTATTACTCATATTTCCTAAATATATACATGTTAATATACAATACAATATAAATACAGACACCACACACACATATCCCACTATATAACACATCATATAAACACAAACATTTATTTTGATTTCAAATTCATCACGAATAATCAGTTAAACAACACATGTAAAAAAACAAAAATGCATGAAAAAATGTAGTGACAACTTGATTTTATCTATAAGAAATGTATTTGATCATGAAAAGTGAACATTACAGACATTATTTAGCCAGGGGGTTGCATGAAAAATATTTAAATGATGAGCTGAAAGGAAAGTTGTTCAGAGGAGAATTCATATTATACAATAAAAAAAGGAATTCACAATTGCATAGATAAACAGTACACATTAAGAAATCAATTAGGGTCGATTTCAAGTTGATGTGGGAAAAATAGTGAGAAGCCAAAGCTTTTACCGTACTAAAGGGAAAAAAGATAAATTTTTGTTCCCATCACATTATTGTATGTGTGTGTGCACACGCATGCAGGCATATGCAGGCCACCAAGCAGGACAGAGTGTTGGGTTACATTCCTTCCATAAGGGTGGAGGTCTGACCAGGCAGGTCACTCTTGGTTCAATCCCAGCAAACCGGGAGGTCTCACCATCTTCAATAGATGCAATTTAGTGTGTACATGCATTCTGGTATGTTTGTGAATGTGAACAACTCTATAAATGTGAGTCAACAGTCTATAGTTGCAGTTAAATTGAGAACCTCCTCCCTGTTCTGTATTGGGTTTAGTCTGAGTCAGAATTCCTCAAACTTTTGGAAATTCCCAAAGGTCTTGGGGGGGCAGGCTAGCCGCAGCGTTCCGGGTCTACGCAGAGTTTGGCTGGTCCCCTTGATTCTTCAGTGCTGGGAACGGGCCCTCGGGCTGACCCTGCCTACTCATACACACCCATCTGCTTCCTTTCTGTCAGAGACTGAAGCACTCGAAAACCACTCACAGACGTCAGCCATTACTAAAATCATACTGTAGTAATTTTAAAGGGCTCATGAATATAACCCAGCTTTCAGGGCATATTCTCAGAACTTTGACTAATGTTTGCTCAAAGTTAACAAAAAACCTGGTTGCATTGAAAAATGTTGTGTTCTTACATTGTTAGTGGAATGTTTAAAAGCGTTCAGAAGTAACATTTTCATAACTAATTCGAAATGTTTTCAAAACATTCTTCAAACATTAGCTCAAAATGCAATTTGGAAATATCTACAATGCGTTTGAGTTTCACAACAAACCAGTACAGTGAGTTTCATAAAAATAAGGGCTGTGTGGAATTTTAGTGTTCACATTAAACTTGAACAATCTTCTCCGTTGGGTTATAGATTTAGATAGATGGATTATAATGTTTTATGCTTGGCACAAATGAAGCGGAGAACATAACCTGATGAGCTCCATTCAGCTGTGATCTATGGTGTTGGCAGCAGCAACTGTTCGATGTAGGTCATTAATTCACAGGGAATCGGTTGGAATGCAGAGTTACTCGAGAAGAATCTGCTGGTTTTGTGCAGGCCAGGTCACACACATTCATTATACTTTGAATGACCTCAAGTACAAATCAAAAGATACAGCTACTAAACAATAAGATGAGTGAATAGCATGTGAACCAAACCTTTCTTTTCCCCAAATTGACTAAATCATTTTAATAGAACAGGCAGATCCTGGCAGCCCGGGTCTCGTTGACTGTAGAGTCTTTCAAGCTCACTAAAGTCACAAACATGACAGTTATGCTTACCATATAGCTCTAAAGACCTTCTCTATGGTGCTGGAGAACCTATAAGAGTCATTAACATTACAGGAACATTAAACGGCAGTTCACCCAAAAATGAAAATGCTGTCATCATTTACTCAAGTTTTTCCAAACCTGTATACATTTTTTTGTTTGGTTGAACACGAAGAAAGATATTTGGAAGAATGTTAGCAACTGACTACCATAGTAGAACGAATTATTATTTTTGTTGAAAGCATTTAGAAGAATTTAGGAAAACAAACAGTTCTGGGCTCAGTGGTGCCCCAGAAATTTCAGTTGCTAACATTCTTTCAAGTATCTTTCTTTGTCTTTAGCCGAACAAAGATGTACACAGTTTTGGAACAACTTGAGGTTGAGTAATTCATAACAAAACAATTTTTCTGTGCTGGTTTTTTCTTTGTCAGTGAGGGTTTCCTCTGGGTTTTCCCACAGTCCAAAGACATGAGTTGGTGTGTGAATATGTCTGTGGATGCCCTGTGATGGACTGGTCATCTATCTAGGGTGTACCCTGTCTATGGCCCAAGATGCTGGGATAGGCTCCAAGAGAGTTTGGAGGATGGAGTGATGTTCTATAAGTGTGGTCAGACTTTATCCTCTTGTGTTTACTTCTTCTGTTTTCACTCCCCCTGGTGTTAAAAGCAGTCTAGTACATTTTTTCTTGCAATTCCAAGCTACATCATTTTACAAAATGTTACTTGTAACGATTCATAGGAACATTTTTACAGCCTTATGTCAATAGAACTAAATACTGTTTTCATGAAATGATTTGCACTAAGTTTTGTTGGGCTTCAGCATCACTGTGAATGGTGAGAGGTGTGACTGCCCTGTGATGTCACACTGCATAAATGTGAAAAAGCAAAGCTCAGTCAGGACGGAGGTCAAACCTGAAACCTGTCTGAAGCCCGAAGAGAGTTTGCGATGGACACTGCTAAACCTCAGCCACAGTTTACCGAAACTTACTCTGAAGTCACAGTCAGTTCAAGCGCAGGTAAGATTTTAATATTTCCGAGGCCTATAGAAATATTACCTTTACACCTGTTCTTATTCATTATGTTGATAGTTCACCTAAAAATAAAAAAGCTGTCATCATTTATGCACCCTAATGTTATTCGAAACCTTTATTTCTTCTGCTAAACACATAAGCAAATATTATGAGAAATGTCTCTGAATCCATTCAATGGAAGTCAATGGGGGACAATGTTGTATGTTACCAACATTCTTCAAAATATTTTCATTTGTGTTCTTGTTTCAATTGTGTACAGGTTTGAAATGAAATTAGGGCGAATGAATGATGAAAACCTTTTGTTTTTGGGCGAACAATCCCTAGCGATGTCCTAAAATTAAGAAAACAATAAACATATCAAACATGAATTTATAATGTTTTATTTTTTTTACCAATTTATTTTTTGTATTTTGTAGAATGTGTGAATAAATTCTGATAGTCTCTCACAAATGTCGCATTTTAAAGTCTGAATTATACAATTAACAAAGCGAAAACGTTGTTAAAGGGATACTTCACCCAAACTTGAAACTTCTGTCATCACTCACCTTTGAGTTGTTCCAAATCTGTATACATTTCTTTGTTCTCATGAACACAAAGAAAGATATTTGGAAGAATGCTTATAACCAGACAGATATCGCCCTCCATTGACTTTTTCTTACGCCCTCCATCGTAAGAAAAATAACTTTATCTTTTTTTTTCTTCTGTTGACAAAAGACGACATTTTGAAGAATGTTGGACAGCAAACAGTTCTGGGACACTTTTGACTACCTTTTTTTTCCCTAGTATAGTCAATGGTGGGCAAAATCTTTCTGGTTATAAGCATTCTTCCAAATATCTTTATCTGTGTTAATCAGAACAAATACATGTATACAGATTTGGAACAACTCGAAGCTGACAGAATTTTCTTTTTTGGGTGAAGTATCCCTTTAAGGTGACATATTTTAGTTTTCGTTAGACATGACAAAAGCTCATTTCAGGTAAGGATCATAAACTTCCTCTCTTTACCCCCCACACTAACATTTTGAATAGCTCCTGAAACCGAGTCCCACAATTTGACAAATTAGTCACATTTTTAGCCATTGTCTGTCCAAAGCTCAACATAATCCTTAGGGTCTTGGCATGTCTCTCTCTCACGATATTAAGTTTAGGTGGCAAAGCCTTCTGTCTTTTGAGTTCCTGGACCATTGTTTGGAAGCATTGAGTCTCTTAATTCCTTCGTCTTTAGCGAACATCATTCGAAAGATGTGAACCTCTACACATCTCAGAGGTGTCAATGGATGATGTAACTCACGCTGTCAATAGGAAATGACTTGTAACCAGAGAGAGACCATGTTTATAAAACTCTTTCAGTGAGGAACATCTTTAGGAATGACAAAGAGGTCTATTCATAATGAACTGACTGTTTTACTTCATTGGATGCAGATGTTCAGAATCGTCCAAGGAAGGATTCAGGGACAACTGAGAACGCCAGGGGTGGAGGTGGACGAGCAAGGACATACCCCTCGCCGTCCCGTAGACGACACAGAACGACCTTCAGCAGTGAACAGCTGGAACAACTGGAATTAGCTTTCAGACAGAACCACTATCCTGATATCTACTACAGAGAAGAGCTGGCAAGAGCGACCAAACTCAATGAGGCTCGCATTCAGGTAACAAGGACTCCTAATGAATTTTGAAATCTCAATGACAGATTAAAAAAAACTTTTTAAAGTCATTTTATTTTTTGAAGAGCCCTCCAGACACCGGTAAAAACATGAATTACAACAATAAAATATTTACATGGTTTATTTTGTAAGACTACACACCTACTTTCAAATGCTTGCTAATGGAAAAAAGATGCTTTTTAGGTCCAGATGGTGTGGTTATTTAATCTACCAGCGGGGGCTTAATGCCCAGACTAACCAGCCAAACCTTGACCCCCTTCTTAGATCACTTTTGCTGACTCAAGGCTAGTGCAACCTGCCAGCTTTTCTCTCCCTGCAGGTATGGTTCCAGAACCGCCGTGCCAAGCAGCGGAAGCAGGATCGAATCATCCAGAAAGCGCTGCCAGTTGGCATGGTGCCGGGACGCAGGCCTCTCTTTAGCACCGTCTGCGTGTCTTCCTCTGCCGTGGGACGGCAGTACCAGTGCCCTCATTCCTTGCCACACATACCTCGATTCTCCTCAGTGCTGCCCCCCAGAGGGTATCCAACATATCCATCTGCCAACACTCATTTCTCCTGTTCTTCTGGCCCTGCTCCATCACAGGCCAGCAGACAGCCTGATGACTGGTTTAACCAACTGCGTAACATAGGACCATCCACCGGTCTGCCTCCCGCTTCAATGCTTTCTCTGGCTTCTGTATCTGGACTGGAACCGACTAGTCACTGGACCTAGAGAGAGTATAGAGAAGAAAAAGAAAACAGCAGCGGATAAATTTAAGAGACCATTTTTATTCATTTATAGGTTTGTGTTTAGGTAAAATGATTTTCTGTATTTTAATTTGTGAAATTTTCTCAAAATTTTAAATAAATATATTGTTTTTATTTGCATTTATGTGCACAACTGGAAAAACAGGTCAAAATAACAGAGAAGATGCTCTGTATTTTTTCAGACCTCAAATACTGCAAAGTTCACATTCACTTTTAAGCAATACAACAGTAATATTTGTAGCCTACATGTATTTAGGAAAAAGTTTTTTTACGTGACAACCTGGATTTTTATCAGTTTTCATGTGTCTTGTCATGCTGTCAGTCTTTCACATTGCTGGATGATTTTATGTCACTCCTGATGTTTGATTTGGTTGAAATTCAACAACACTGGACTGGAATGACCACAATACATCTAGAAATTTGGAAAGCTCTCTTAATTTTTGGCCGCAGCTGTATGTCTCACTCTTTTGTGAGATTCTTATTGTTCCGCAGGAGAACACTTTTGTATATTCCGTTTTGTACTAGAAGCTACACAAGAGTAAAAAAAGTTTCAATTTTGTAAGATTGATTTTTCTTTATTATTTATCTTTATAACACACAAATTGTTTTTCAGTTATTGCTGTATTGACATGGACAAAATAATAACATTTATATAGATTTCCATTCTAAATCAAAAAGCATTGCATCTCTTCAGTACATTGAGCAACTCATTGACACAGTGCTTTAAGGTTATTTGCAAAAAACCAAAACCAATGTACAATGGAGCATGTGTACATCCTTAGTTACATCTCTGTTCAAAGACATCATCAAGTCACAACTTTGGTAGAAATAAATTAACAATTGTGTATGTTAAAGAAAAGATGTAGATATTTTATGAGTATGACATAAATAATCACATTGTTTACATTCAGTATCTGTAGGGAAAACTGTTTTTATCTTTAGAAAGACATTTTTATTTCTGCATTAGAAATTGTTATACCAACTTAGAAATTAACTTAATAGCTAATTAAAACAATGCAATGCATTTTAAACATGGGCATTGATTACAATGATACTTCTGTCCTTTTTTACTTCTAAAGTCAAGCAAAGTAACATTTAGGGATGCTCCGATACCATTTTTTAAAGACTGAGTACGAGTATCGATATGTTTTTTCTGGTACATGCCCGACACCGATGCCTGTATTTTTTTTTTTTTGGTGCGGTGCCAATTTTCCAAGCACAACACACTGAAACTCAAAACACAAGCCTCAAAACACAGTATGAAAAAAATACTATTTGATGTGCTTGTCACAAACTTTCAAAGCACACATTTCAGTCAGTTCGGTGAGGTATCGGTGGTCTATACGAGTACGAGTACATGAGCACATGAGCTTGGTATCGGGTCCAATACCGATTCTGGTATCGGTGCATCCCTAGTAACATTCAGATCACAAAAATAGTTTAATGTGCTTTGGACTGACAGTACAAACAGGCACTCTGCACATTTATTGTTAAAACTGGTAGATGTTATAAATACCCCATGTAAAGTGCTCTTATCAAGCATCTTATTCTATCATCACGTGTATTAAATCCCATTTTCTGCTCACAACAAGGGACGTTTTAAACAATGTTGATGCCGTTTCTTTTTCCATACACTGAAAGTGAATGATTACTTTCTGTTTAACACCTCTTGTGAAAGTAATGTGGGTTTAAACCTTTAACAAAAATCCCAGTAAAAATTGAAGTCAATTTTCTAATCCCAGTAAAATAGATTTTCAGAAAAAGCAAGCTGTCAATCATCTCCCGCTTTTTTTTATAGCCATCTGCTGTCACTGCAAAGCATTTATTCAGTAACAACATCATATATGGTCGTTTACAGTGGATTCATTTGGCAGTTTATGCATCACATTCTGACAAGAGATGTACAGATGGGTGGGTGCAACACTATAAATATTGTACTGATTGCAAAAACCCACACATCTCATGCCACATGACCCTCACCATTTAATTCTACACATTTTATACTGGTTATTAACGGAACATGAATATACAGCTCCTGTGAAATGGCACACACACCGATGGATGTGCGGTGCATCTGTACATCAGAGGTATTCTACAATCACAGTGTGGCAGTGCATTCCTTCTTCATTTACTCCAAAGACCTCGCGAACTCTGCATAGTCAATGTAGCCATCATTGTTTTTGTCATCATCTCTGAGGACATCATCAATGAGGTTGATGAGATCCTCTTCCTTCATTGGCTGGCCATCCTCTCCTCTTTCCTAAAAAAGTATAAAAAAATACAAATGATAGTGAAACATGTTAAATCTGTTTTCATAGCTGTGATGACTTATTAATAATAAGAATAAATAGGTGTGTCCAAATGTGTTTGTTTGTGTACAAAGCAGAAAGTCCACTCAGAGGTGATTGAAACAACACACCTCCTTATGCACATGGGTAATGGCAGTAGCTAGCTCAAGTCCGTCCAGCAGATTGTTGCCATCATAGTCGTGCATCTTAAAGTAGTGAAGCTGCAGTTCATGAGGTGACATGTCAGATTCTGGCTTTTCAATCACTCCTTCTAAGTGCTCCATGATGTGACTGGAATGAAAAAGAATGAGCGATAGACTGACATATTGGCCAAGAGTGTTAATCTTACAACATTTATCCAATTTGAGATTATCAGTATTGTCCGATAACTGACCACGTTGACTTTGAAGGATAATACACAAATTGTCTATTTCTTAAACATTTTTGTCAATTTTGAGTTTGTTACTTCTATACTATACATTGTAAATGAAAGTTTAAATTCAGCAATGACATGTACATCATATTAAAATGTAATTAGTTAATTAGATGGATATAGTGAATATAGAAAATGACTGACTCTTTATCCTGAACCATGTTCCTGTCCAGTCGGGTGATTGGTGGGTGCACTTGGTTTGATCCAGCTGGTTCTGCATGTTGTCCACCATGCGTCCAAACAGACAACATGCAGCTGGACCAGAGCAGGAACCAGCCCCATAATCTCAGATGTCCTCCTTGAAATCTCATTACACTGAAATTACAGTTAAACATGGGCAATAGAATGACTGACAGCTCTCACTCAGTATAGCATATGGTTGGTTTTTCGCTGTAAGAATCATAACCATATAAAACAACTACTGTATATAATTAAAAACTCCATATCTATGGATATACAGACAGCATGAATATAATCTGTTGTTATTGATGATAGGGCTAATGACTGACATCTGGATGAACTTGAACAAACATGCAGACGTCAAAAGACATCGAAAAGAGGAACAATGACAAAACTGTTGGCATAAAAGGTGAAATATAACCACTGTTTAAAGCTGCAAGTTAAATGAATATTTATGAATATTATAACATTACTGTAGGTTCAGTTAGACGTTTAGGGCAAGATACCCAAGATAGATGATTAAGTTAACGTTACGTTAGAGGTACACTCGTTTCGCGTACGAGTAACAAGAATGAAAAACACACATTCTGCATCAATAAAACAACATAGTGCACAATTGCTCACCAGCTATGAAACAAAATTGATGGGTCAATAGTCGTACTGTTTGCTCAGACACAGTTCAGTAATGATGAACTACTGCTGGTGTTTACTCAGCGCCGCTGTTTCTGGCCGCGTTCGCTTGCCGTAGCTGCCTTTCACCTCATGGACACGACAGCTAAATTCTGATTGGACGCCACAGTTTTTATTGGAACAGCACTTGTTTGCCTTTTTCAAATTGTATGTATTTTTATTTTTATGTATTTAATGAAAACATACACAACACAGCTAAACGTTATAAAAGTAATAAAATAATAATAATAATAATAATGAAATTAATAAAAATCACAATGCATGTTGAGATATTCTGCAACAACAACCGTGTCCACGTAAGATTATTTAACGTAAACACAAAAACACCAGAAGGGTTTCACCGAATAGAAATGTACATTTTAATGCATAAAATAAAAAGGCTGGACACGACAGCTGAATGCTGATTGGATTTGAGTCGTGCGTCAGAGTCTAGTGCATTAATCCACACGTGCAGTCTTCAGCGTGAATGAGCGCAGTTTCAGTGATGAAGATGATGGTTTTATGTCGGCCGGTTAATACTTCGCCGAGATCAGCTGCATGGAAAACCTCTGCAGAGACGATGACAGGGCCAACTCTTTTTTTCGACGGCTGGAGGTTCAATGTACAGTGTTTTGCGTTGTGAATGTCGTAGACATTTGAGGATAGCAAGTAGATTTGCTCGTGATGCTTCCTAGTAACTATAGCATTTAGTAGTGTGTGTAACTCACAGTGGATAGATTAGTAAAGTATATTAGGAATGGGAGGATCATTTTTGTGTGTATTTCGACTATGAATGCCATTTTTACTCTATTAGTATGTAATTCGTTTATTTATATATTACCACCTACATTCTTACGTTAAACAATATATCCCAGAATTTAGCAAAACGACACTTTACCTAAAACATTTTTTTTTCGTGTTTCTCAGGTTCTACGTATTTAAGTCGTCCACTAGATGGCACTATTATCTCATCAGGTTATCCAGCATAGGTTGTTCGGTGCTCATTGTAATGTAATTTGCATTCTGTGGCAGATGTTTGCATCGATTTAGTCTGTATTTTACTAGTTTTACATAAACGGACTCAAGAATCGGCCTCATCCCTGACTCTATGCCGGCAGTGCACGGCATGATCTAGTTATTTAATTAAATAAAGCCCTGCCAATAGTTAACCAGATTTAATTGGTTAAATAGATTTAAGCTAGTCTAAGGATTTCAGGGTAATAAGACATAATGGTCAAGGACAGTGCGTTACTTCAGAATAAAGTATCTGTGCTGGATTCAAGCACATTAATACACAACCACATGTGTTGCAACCAAAATAGATGTTTGTCATGCACAAAGACCATCCAACTTTTATAATAATTCGTTTTTAAATCATTATTATTTTTTGGAATTGTTTCCACACAGACATTCTGTCTTTTACAAAATACTGACCATGCTAACACCTTAATACAGTTATTATATAGGCTATATACAAAGACCACTCTCATTACTAGAATGCAAAAATGTACAAGATCCTCAACACGTACGACATTGTTTAAAGAAGATCCCATGTTAATGTGTTACAGCTGTGATGGTGATTGTAGTTTTTTCTTTTTTGGGATTTTGGGAGAAACTTTGGACACTACTGGTTGTAATCCTTTTTTCTACATTTGAAGTACTTTTGAAGTAACAAAGGAAGTACAGTACTGTGGCACATGTATGTGATAATCATTCAGCATGGTATACATCAAGGTATCATGATAATATTGTCAACACCATCAGAACCATTGCATTATGTATTTGAAAGCACATGGCTTTTTAAGGGCTTAATATTCATTTTTAAATGGGCACCAAACAACCTAATGAGACAAAAAAAAGTGTTCCATTATGTTATGGAAAACGTGGCAAAGTCAGTGAATAATAGGCTATAAATGGGGGTTTCTAGCATGTCTGTAAACGAAAATGAATGAATGCTCAAATCTAACCCGAAAGTCACAAAAATGTCTATCGTGTTTTCATCATGTGGAAATTGCATTCTTTATTTTACCGTTTGATCCACCATGAACTCCTTGAAAAGTCGTGCACATTCTTCTGTCAAAAGATGTGGGATCCCTGAGTGCATTGATCGGCTACATTCCAAGTTGTGTGTAATTGAGAGTGAATCACAATGAAAGAAAACAAATGTTAATTATTAACAGGAATTATCTATATTTGTCGAGACAAAGCCTCCCAATGTTTTCCGCGTGTGTATAATATAATATGTTTGTGATAATCATTCAGATGGTATACATCAGGGTATCATGATAATATTGTCAACACCATCAGAACCATTGCATTATGTATTTGAAAGCGCATGGCCTTTTAAGTACTTAAAATTCCTTTAAAATGGGCACCAAACAACCTAATGAGAAAAAACACAGGGCTACATTATGTTATGGAAAACGTGGAAAAGTCAGGAATAATATAAATGGGGGGTTCTAGCCTGTCTGTTAATGGAAACGAATAACCGCTCAAATCTAAGCCTAAAGCCACAAAAATGTCTATCGTGAATAGCGTTTCATCATGTGGAAGTCTTTATTTTACCGTTTGATCCACCGTGAACTCCTTGAAAAGTCGTGCACATTATTCCGTCAAAAGATGTGGGATCCCTGTGCATTGATCGGCTACATTCCTAAAAGTTGTAAGAAGTGTGTAATTGAGAGTGAATCACAATGAAAGAAAACACTGAAGGTGAACGGTAATTATTAACAGGAATTATCGATATTTGACGAGACAAAGCCTCCCAATGTTTTGCCGCGTGTGTGTAATATAACTTTGCACATGCTCAGTGAGTTTTCCGTTGACAGTCGGCAGTCACTCCTCTGGTGTCGGTGGAGCACGGACACGGGCACAGGGACGCGGCCGGGATGACAGCGCGCCTCTCGTTCTCTCAGTACCGCATTGAGGCGGAGGTCGAGCGCTGCCGTGCGGAGTGTCAGTGGGATAAAATACCGGCTTTAGTGGAGCAGCTCACTGTTGCGCGGGTGCACGAGGATGGTAAGTGAGAAGAGACCCAGCACTGATGAGCGTGTGTCTGTTCCGCGTGAACTTTGCACCTTTCTGTTAAACTTAGCTCATGTTTCTGAGTGTCTACTGACACTGGTCAAAAACCTCACGTGCACTTTTCAAACGTCACTTTTTGTTATAGATTGATTTGATAGGGCACTCTTTGATTTATAAGATAATACGTTTGAATCACTTTAGTATGCTGTAGAACTGTGTAAACTTCGTTACTCATGTGGATCAGATGGGAATGCACACACACCCTTAAGATAATACAGGTAGAAGCTTCTACTTAAAGGGATAGAGTCATTATTTACTCGCCCTCATGACTGTATTTCATTTTCTTCTTTGGAAAGCAGATTTTACAGTGACAGTGATTTGCAGCAACACCGTGTTAGAAAATATGTCATTTTTCATAGCAGAGTTGAGCTTTATGCAAATGCGCTGTGATGCAGTGTGGGATTGCAGACAGTGAACTCATGTGATACACCTGATCAAATTTGTTACAACAGACTCAGCGCTTTCATTGCTGCCAATGTCAAAGCTGAAAAAGTGCCATAAAGTAGCTTATTTGATTTGTGTGCTACATTCTTTCTCTTGAAGCCACATGATACATTTAGGTTGTTATTCACCAAAAAACTTTTCTTCCAGCCGTCTGGTGGGATAATGCAGGAAACTACACACAGACTTTAGTTTTTGTACAACGTATTGCATATTTGAAAATAAGCATCGATGTAAAATGGCTTTTCAATAAATATAGACTTTTATATTGAAATTTTAAACTAGAAATATTAAAAAAAATCACATCAAATGGCCTTAAAAGACTTATAGACCACTTTTATACTTCTTTTTGTCCCAATCGCATGCTCAAGTGGTATGGATGAAAAGAAGCTTGGAGAGAAATGATGGCAGAATTTTTTTTATCTCTTTAACACCTGACTAATTCCTCACTTATTACCACTAGTCTGGCTTAGCCTTCATACTGAAGGTCTGGAACTTAACGAACGCCCAAGACGCCATATGACTGACAGGTAAAGCAACCAATCATGTTTCGTTTTGTGCCGCGTCATGTTTAGAGGCTTGGAAATGTCCCCGCAGTAACAGACCGGTGTACATTCACGAACGTGTCAGAAGTTAACAGCAACAAAATTATTATACGTTTATGCCGTGAACCTCGAATACTTTTAAGAAGTAAGCGTTTAGCCGATCGTGATGAAATCTTATAGCAACCCTTGTAAACATGACAGCTTACTTCTTCGATCAGACGGCTCCGTGTTGTTTCAAGGCGGACCGTTTAAGAACACGACACGCACGTCTACCGGAAATCCTGTGAAATTCAACCAATCGGATGATGACTTCGAACGTGCTGAAGTGTTTCCAGAAAAGTGTGCCTTATGCATCAGATTTTTAAAAATTATTATTAACATTAACATGTCACCTTATGCATCAGACGTTTAGCCAACGTGAGCGTGACGTCGGAGGCTGAGACTACATTACCACCAACAGTGTTCACCTTGCTTAAGTCAACATGGTTAAGGTGACGTACAGCGTAATCTGTCCCATTCCTGTTGTTATATCAAAAACTCAATCTAGGACATTAGGATCTAGGATCTAACACATGGCACTCCCAGGGGGTGTGTCCACCTCTGTCCAAATCAGATGTCTGACTGAGCAAGTCTAGTTTCCCCACCGCAAACAGACAGTAATTTCCCTATGGGAAACTAAATATTACTCATTACGATGGCCAACGAACTTTGCATTCTGTTTGTTTCACAATTGCCTTTTGTTGGACTTTTAAATTATACACTGCAGCAACATTTTGTCTTTCATAGGGAATCACAGCAAAACTCATGCCCGGATTCAGTGGGGAGTGAGAGGTCAGACCAAACAGGAAACACCTCATCAAAGTGTTTGTACAAATAATGCATGAGGCGAATAGCACGATTTAACAACCTTCTTGTCGGACAGTACATTTGAGCCAAGACAAACACCACAACCAGATCAAACGCTGTTTTATATCAGCATGCAATCTTAGCTCAAGCCATTCCGTCGTGATAAAGTCCAATGGTGGAAAATATTCCCAACAACACACTGTTCCAGATATGATTCTGGTCCTCTGGATTTTTATTATTATAAAGGAGCACAGTGAGATACACTGTCTGTAATAATCTTTGCAGATTCAAACTTAACCCACATTGTCTCTTGTCTGTCTGTAGATGATTACAGGACACTGCTGTTGGCAGAAGCTCTGCTGGAGGAGTGTCTGCTGGAGAACGTGACCTTGCTGAAGAATTCTACTCCTCTGACGGAACATTCACAGCCCAAGCTAGCTCAGGCCAAAGCTCACCTCGACAGCATCCTCTGCAAGGGACGTCTGGAGGTCTGGGACCGTTTCTAAATCTAGCCTATTTAAAATGCATCTAGCATTTTGGGAATTTAATAGAATGTTGTCAGCAACTGAAAATCCATCTCATTTAGAATAATGCAATTGGCCGTTCTCTGAGCCCCGCATTAAAGGGATACTTCACCCCAAAATGAAAATTCTGTCATCGTTTACTCACCTTCGAGTTGTTCCAAATATGTATAAACTTCTATGTTCTGATGAACACAGAGAAAGGTATTTGGAAGTATGCTTGTAACCAAACAGATCTTGCCCCCCATTGACTCCCGTAGTAGGAAAAATGACTTTATCCTTTTGTTTTGTTCTGTTGAATACAAAAGAAGACATTTTGAAGAATGAATGAAGTTGAATGTCTGCCAAATGAATAAATGTAAATGTAAGAATGTTGGACAGCAAACAGTTCTGGTGCACTTTGGACTACTACTGTATTTTTTCCTACTATGGGAGTCAACGGGGGGCAACATTATAAACATGGTTATAAACAGTCTTGCAAATATCTTTCTCTGTGTTCATCAGAACAAAGAAATGTATACAGATTCGGAACAACTCGAAGGTGAGTAAATGATGACAGAATTTTCATTTTTGGGTGAAGTCACCCTTTAAAGACACTTTTGATCGATCTGACCCTATTATTTGGCAATCCTTGTGATCCACCATATTATCATACAAGCTTTTCACTTTTCTTGTAAGTGTGTAGGATACAAAAGGTAGTTTTTAAAAGATTATCTTCGTTCTTACCGAATAACGTTTTTCTTTAATAACTTTACTATTTCAGTCATTATTTATTATACACAACATTATACCAGTTTAGCCATTACACAAGTTAAAGAATGATTATGTGGAAATATACACAATTTTTGGTTCCTAACTTGTGAGACATCTTATTTTTTGTATCGCATGTATACTCTTATTCTTTGTTGTTATCACAGTTAACACACACCTTTTTCCAAAAGCTACTTACAAAAGTGAGGAAAACAAAGCAATTCATTCTAAGGAGGCAATAACCCAGCTTAAGTCATTTTAGGTGACTTACGTTGTCTACATAGAATCTTGCTACATAATGTAAAGAACAGTCTGTAAAAAAAATCTTTGAAGAGCTTGATCTTTAACAATGTGGAATTTATGATTAAAATCAAACTTTGATTTATTTCACAGACGATGTCTAACTATTGATAGAGAATTACCTGCTGTTTTTTCATAAAAAGCATCCATGTAAGCATAAGCATTCACTGTATTTTTTTTCACTGCCCCCCTATAGCCGAGATACCTGAACGAAGCTCTGCTCCTGTTGGCTAAGGTGCACTATGTGCAGGGCAGCTACAGGGATGCCCAGGGCATGTGTGCCAGAGCGGGAGTTGATGATTTCACCCGACAGGAGCAGCCTCTCTATCAGCTGCGCATGCTGGCAGAGGCGTTTGTCATCAAAGGTATGAAACGTTCAGAAATCAATGATGTCTCATTAATCCTCCAATGCATGTAACGTTTAATATGACTTTTAGCTTGTGTCATTTGTTTCTCACTGTGCTCCTTGTAGCACAGCATGAAGGCTATGAAATGACTACAGTGACAATTAGTCTTGTATTCAAATTTTGCTATTGCATTCAACGTTATAGTTGAGTTTAACGCAAAATGTTCTTATATGGTAAGTGTTTCATGCAGGGTGTATGTGTTTACACTGTGACATCATTTCCATCACTCCATTCCATTCAGTCTTGCCTCAGGCTTGTTTATATTGGATTCAACACCAAGCTACAAGTGGACAGGTTTTGAAAGAACTTGTAGCTATAGTATGAATAACTTGCTATTAATATCTACATCCACCGAGAAGTGTGTGTGGGCAGGCGTGTGTTTTTTCTATATCATATCATGGAACAGACTGTAACCAGAAAGTTTTGCGTCATTGTCTACAGGATGCTTCTATATATATATATATCTCTAGTTATAATTTAAGAGAATGTTTCACTCATTGTGTGCCGATGCTTTTTCATTATTTTCTATAACCAAGATTGTTTTTAGACCCCAGACTCCCTTGTACTGTATGTATCACCCATCAAATGTTCAGACACAGACACACTGGAAATAAATAATATTATCTTTCGGCTGATATTAGGATACAGGGACCATGTGTCAGTCCCAAGAGACACTTGCCAGGCAGAGCTTGTGGCAGATGTTCTGTTCTTACTGACATTTCATAAGTAATGAGAACAGATTACAGTGCCTCATGCGGGAATGACTGGTCACCACTACAAGACCCAAACCAACCAAACCAAATATCTGTCTGTCTGTCTATCTGATTTCTCTGACATTTCTAGTTTCTCTCTGGGGAAATTGCAAAGAAACATTTCATTATTTTGATTTCAATTTGTTTTGATGGCTTTTTGCAGGGAATATTTCATATTATATCTCACTGACTCACTGAATCCAGTTTCAAGGTGGAAGCTGTGTAGTTCTCATTTCTCTGTTTAGTTCCTTAAATTTGTATAGAACTAGTGACTTCTGGGTAAATCTATTGCTGCCTTCACGAGCTCTTGGAAATTTGATAATTCCAACTTCTGATGTCATGATTCCGAGCAGGCTGTGTTCAGGTGCTATGTTGTCGGAAAGAATGGAGGACGGCAGATTCGTGCTTGCGTGTGTCTTGGGAAAATGTTATATGGTAATAGTTTTCAACCGTACATCCTACTGTATAGTTTTACTGGTCAGCTTGCTGACTATTCTGGAATATTGGTGAAATACATGCTATTTTCGCGAATGTATTAAACATACAGTAAGCTTCAAATGGTTATTCACATACACTCCTGAACAAAATCTTAAGACCGGGGGAAACATAACAAGTATTAAGCATTTCTCGCTGGTAGATCGTAACCTGGTTGTAAGTACTGCTTCAGACTACTGTAAGACTACTGGGTCTACCACTTGACTTTTTTGTCCCTTAGTTTCAGGATCTTTTAAGACATTTGCAAATGACTGTCTTACTGCGTCAAACCTCGACAGCGATGGCACGTTGCTAGAGCCCTTGCTTCTGCAGCTCAACAATCCTGCCACGTTCAAAGACAGAAAGCCTTTTTGCCTTTGCCATCAGGAGATCATTACAGCCTGAAGAACAATGACATGAAAGCCATATTTTTGCAAATATTTTTACTTTGTAAGGCTATGGTGATAAGCTAATGAACAGCCTGTTTAAGATTAAATGCAATTTTCAATAAATTGCCTACTCTCTGTTTTTTGTCTCTTGCTTCTGTTTCTTGTTTTGTCATTTTGAAGCAGTACTTACAACCAGTTTACGATCCACCTGCGAGAAATGCCAAATACTTGTAATGATTCCCCCGGTTTTTAAGATTAAGATCACGAGTATATGTAAATGTGTGCTAATTTAACAACAAGAAATCAAGGCAATGAAGCTGTTCAGGAAAACGAAAAAACACAGCACTTCTCCATCTCCACCTCGGGAACTCGGGTATCAAAATTATTTCCCAACTTCCCTGTGGGAAATGTGACATCAGAGGGCGATTTTTAACTCGGAAACTGATATTTCCGATCCTTTTGAGTGCTCGTGAAGGCATCATAAAACTAGACACTGTATATATGAGAGAGCTAAATGTCAGTGTTGTGGTTATTTCATTCATTAAAAAAGACATGGCATTCTGTTAGTTTAATGGGGCCTTTTCCTTCCTGTTATCCATTACAAATAAATGTAATTTCTTAATATTACTATTTTCTGGCCAAAGCAGAACTCCTTATTCCAAACAAAGTATACATGGAAAGTCCCTTCTCATGTCCCAAATAATCTCTCATTTTATCTGTATGATGTCGCTCATTTGCCGTTTCAGATCTCAGTACGTTTGCCTAAGCAGTTGTACTGTCAGAATAGCATTGTCTCAATTGTTAATGATGTTTAAATGGATTTACAATCAAAAGAAACTGTGACATTCATCTAAACACATTCAACTGTCCAGGTTTGTCTTTGGATCATCAGCGTGTGTCCGGTGCTTCCCGTATTAGACTGTCTGGGAGAGATGAGGACTGCCTGACTTGTTACCTCATGGCCTGCGATGCGGCCCTGTTGTACCTGCAAGAGCTGGACAAGGTGTGTGTTTATAAAACACCATTTACAGAATGTTATAAAATGGCTTGTTTTGTTCCTGGATGCTAATTGGTCAATAGTGGTCCAGTCATACAACAGTATATTATAGGACAAGCTCAAAATGTTTAACTAGATACTGTATCTATCAGTCTTAGGTGTTTGTTGGTCAGAGACTATATCTTATATATTTCTTATAATATACAGTCGTGGCCAAAAGTTTTGAGAACTACATAAATATTGGAAATTGGAAAAGTTGCTGCTTAAGTTTTTATAATAGCAATTTGGATTTACTCCAGAATGTTATGAAGAGTGATCAGATGAATTGCATAGTCCTTCTTTGCCATGAAAATTA
Organism: Triplophysa siluroides; assembly: GCA_006030095.1. Taxonomy (NCBI): domain Eukaryota; kingdom Metazoa; phylum Chordata; class Actinopteri; order Cypriniformes; family Nemacheilidae; genus Triplophysa; species Triplophysa siluroides. The sequence goes on along the minus strand of VCII01000868.1, from coordinate 1,503,185 downwards.
ACTTAATCCCAAAAAAACCTTTCCACTGCATTTCATTGCTGTCATTAAAGGACCTGCTGAGATCATTTCAGTAATCATCTTGTTAACTCAGGTGAGAATGTTGACAAGCACAAGGCTGGAGATCATTATGTCAGGCTGATTGGGTTAGAATGGCAGACTTGACATGTTAAAAGGAGGGTGATGCTTGAAATCATTGTTCTTCCATTGTTAACCATGGTGACCTGCAAAGAAACGCGTGCAGCCATCATTGCGGTGCATAAAAATGGCTTCACAGGCAAGGATATTGTGGCTACTAAGATTGCACCTAAATCAACAATTTATAGGTTCATCACGAACTTCAAGGAAAGAGGTTCAATTCTTGTAAAGAAGGCTTCAGGGCGTCCAAGAAAGTCCAGCAAGCGCCAGGATCGTCTCCTAAAGAGGATCAGCTGCGGGATCGGAGTGCCACCAGTGCAGAGCTTGCTCAGGAATGGCAGCAGGCAGGTGTGAGCGCATCTGCACGCACAGTGAGGCGAAGACTTTTGGAAGATGGCCTGGTGTCAAGAAGGGCAGCAAAGAAGCCACTTCTCTCCAAAAAAAACATTAGGGACAGATTGATCTTCTGCAGAAAGTATAGTGAATGGACTGCTGAGGACTGGGGCAAAGTCATATTCTCAGATGAAGCCCCTTTCCGATTGTTTGGGGCATCTGGAAAAAGGCTTGTCCGGAGAAGAAAAGGTGAGCGCTACCATCAGTCCTGTGTCATGCCAACAGTAAAGCATCCTAACACCATTCATTTGTGGGGTTGCTTCTCATCCAAGGGAGTGGGCTCACTCACAATTCTGCCCAAGAACACAGCCATGAATAAAGAATGGTACCAAAACACCCTCCAACAGCAACTTCTTCCAACAATCCAACAACAGTTTGGTGAAGAACAATGCATTTTCCAGCACGATGGAGCACTGTGCCATAAGGCAAAAGTGATAACTAAGTGGCTCGGGGACCAGAATGTTGAAATTTTGGGTCCATGGCCTGGAAACTCCCCAAATCTTAATCCCATTGAGAACTTGTGGTCAATCCTCAAGAGGCGGGTGGACAAACAAAAACCCACTAATTCTGATGCCCATGCCCAGTCGAATTGCAGAGGTCCTGAAAAAGAAGGGCCAACACTGCAAATACTGACTCTTTGCATAAATGTCATGTAATTGTCGATAAAAGCCTTTGAAACGTATGAAGTGCTTGTAATTATATTTCAGTACATCACAGAAACAACTGAAACAAAGATCTAAAAGCAGTTTAGCAGCAAACTTTTTGAAAACGAATATTTATGTAATTCTCAAAACTTTTGGCCACGACTGTACAATAATACATTGAATAACAATTTTAGTTTTTAATGTATAATGCAATATTGTAAGTACTGTGTTCACAATGTAGCATACGCCTCTTAAACCTCATTACTCACTTCGTAGTTCTTGTTCATGTGCTGTTCCTGGTCCCAAAACATCATATTGTGTGTTTACTGTGTTAGACTGTAACCACGCCCAGCTCCAAAACAACCAAAAGCGGCTCATCGGTCCCTCCCTTGGATGTGGACCCAGGCTTCTTCCTTCAAGCCGCCCTTCAGAGTGCATACTTGTCACTGCTGCGCAAAGGGTAAATAGATCAGACCCTATACCCACAATCCTCTGCGCTTCTGTGCTTTTATTGTATCAAACATATACAGTAGGCTACAGATAGATACGGTATTTGTCAAACAGCTACAGGTAATCTATATATTGATTTGTGGTGAATAAATGACCCGGGCGTAACACACTGCTGGTTATCTTGTGTCAAGTTAATGTGTGTGTGAGTATGTGTGTGCTAATAATGTCCAGCAGGTGTCAGCCTTTCAATATAGGTGAGGTGATGAGGTCTGGCTTTCTTGATATCAGTATTATACTTAGGACTGAAATCAAGGAGTGCTCGTTGTTATCATTCAGATATTTGGCATTGACTGTGTTCAGAAAAGGGGACTTGCATATTTTCTGTGGTATGTCTTCTTTGGAAGCCATCACAGTGTTTCTGTCTATTTCGGTGTAGATTATTATTTACTGTTCTGTTCTGTTAATCCATTCATCATATTCTTCTTTTGTTATCCCATGATCATTTCTCATCCCACAATCACTTCTGCTTGTGTGTTTGTGCGTGTTTTAAGTCACTTGGCTCAGGGGACACATCAGCTCCGGAGGGTCATGAGGGTTGTGGAGAGTCGGGGGTCTCAAAGTTTTAGGAAGGTGAGAGCTTCTAAAGTCACATGGAAAGACAGCCTCACGTCTACTCTCTTTTTTTATTGCTACCTGATTTATCATACCTTGTAGTAAAGAGACTAAGAGATGTCTTAGTTGTTATTCTTTTATTTTTTCACTGTAGGTATTTGTATTGTCAACATTTTCTACCGGAAACATTTTCCATTCTTTCTTTTCCTTTCTTTCTTATTTCTTGTTTATACTCGCGCACCGCGAATCTCCAATGACAGCGCAGGTGTCTCCCAAAACTGACTTTGTGTTTATACTTGATGCACTCGCCATTGTGCTATTTTGTGTAATGACAGAGGACGATCCAAAGTTAGTAAAGCCTAACCAACTAGCTGTGTGAAGAAATATATCACCCGAAGAACGTCCCTTGTTGTTATTTACTATGGTTTGACTATGGTATTTGTAGTAAAACCATAGTAACCTTAAATTTTCTATTGTCTCAGTACAGAAATCATATTTTAACCATGATGTTTATTGTAAAACTAGGGTAATACAAATGACAGTCCACCAAAAAACAGTCACTATTCTTTTACTATAGTAATATCATATTACAGTACTATACTATGATCATCCTGACTATATCTTTAGAATTAAAGGGACAATTTGCCCAAAAATAAACATTCTGTCATCATTCACTCACCCTCGAGTTATTCCAGACCTGTATATATTTCTTTGTTTGGTTGAACACAGAGAAATATATTTGGAAGAATGCTTGTAACCAAACAGTTCTTGGACCCCACTGACTCCCATAGTAGGAAAAATTTATTAATATTTTTTTGTTCTGTTGAACACAAAAGAAGATATTTTGACGAATGTAGGACTGCAAACAGTTCTGGGGCACTTTTGACCACCATTGTCATTTTTCTTACTATGGGAGTTAATGGGGAGGGGGTCTGTCTGGTTATAAGCATTCTTCCAAATATCTTTCTCTGTGTTCAAGCGAACAAAGAAATGTATACAGATTTGAAACAACTAGAGAGTGAATTTTCATTTTGGGTGAAGTATCCCTTTAAACAGGCAGTTTTTTGCTGCTGTGCCTAGAAGACTTTTGTGTAAACACTCTATTCAAATGAGCATCAGTGCTTTTGTGTGTTTGCTTTCAGGTCTCGTATAGTTTTAACTGCCCTGTCCTTTAATACCAGCTTCTCTCATTGCAAAATATATATAGTATATTGTAAATATGTCTTTCAGGCTGTTAATGTGTGTCTGAAATGATCAAGGACCCTATAAACAATACATTTCAGTAAGTCTTATGTAGAATTATTCATAGCGTTATGCAAAGCAGCAGTCGCTTGCTCAGGAGAAGCACAAATCTGTCATACACCAACTGGAGAAAAACTATCCATCCTGCTTCCTGCAAATTGCCTCAGTCACTGGGCATGTGTTGTCCCGGATTTATAATGTCAAGATTTCAATAGAGTAACTCACTGTATGTTTTCATTCACGTGTATTTTGAAATACACAGAAGTTTGTCTGTTGTGTTGTTCAGACAGTAGCACGCAGACTTGCAGAAGTGTTGTTGACTTCGATGAGTGAAGATGCTTACTGGGATCCGCTGACACCTCCACCACCCGCCTGGCTGGAGAGAGAGGGAGCCACACACCCTAAAGATGTCATGTACCCCTCCTCCAGACCACCACAGACCTACAGCACTGAGGGGTCAGGCTCTGCCTATATCTCTGTCTGTCTCTTTATCTTTTCTCCGTCTCGTTCTCTCTGCTGATAAAAACTTCAATAATGTTTCCCGTGGTCAGACATGAAGATTTGTCTCGACCACAGTTTGAATTAAGTTAATTATGATATTGTAATATTGACATTTAAGATGATCAGATTTTGGTAATGCCATCAGCAATTTAAAACCCCAAATTAGCCGAGCACTGAGAGAGAGAGAGGAATGGAGACAAAGAGCACTAAACAAGAAGGCCTGGTTTAATATTCAGGACACGCTGGAGCACTGCGCTGTGAATAAAACATACTGTAACTGTACCTGCGTGTCTGCAGATGCCCAGCAGAGAGGAAAAATACAAGAGAAGAATAGAGATAGAGAGATTTTAATGTGTCACTGAATCAATCTGAAGAACACGTATGATAACGGATAGAGCCAACATCCCAGATGGATGGAGCGGTTCCAGTGCAGCTCGGTACCAAAGTGTATCTGGATTGTAAATGATGACAAACGTTAGAATAAGGATGAAAAATGATGAGATGAAGAGAGACTAAATAGAAATAAAATGAAATACCAATAAAAGCATTGGTCAAAATAAAAAACAGACACGTGTGAGGAGCCCCGTGAGGGCCAGTGAAGTCCATTGAGCTCGGTTACAGAGTGACGTGTAACTAGAGACTGTCACCTGTGACATGTTTCCTGTTTCTGTGTTTACGGTGCAGAAGTTTCTGTCCACAGGACGTGGTTGAAGAGGCGGTACTTCTGCTACTCATCACAGAATCTATGGTGAGAATCTGCTGTATGTTCCTCACATTCACGCTTTAGGTTACACTACAATGTGTTGTTTAATGTGACATCTCTTCTTTTTTAGATGCTGCGTAAAAACGGTTCAACAATTGTATTGTTAACAACTATAAAAGAACAGTTCCGCTATCTGCTCAATGTACATTCTGTCTTTATTCACTCAGCATTGTGTCACATCTGTACGCTCTAGTGCTCAGGTCATGCCTTTGCTGATAAACCGTGTAGCCTGAATGCACTGTAAGTTGCTTTGGATGAAAATGTTTTTTTCCCTGTGGTTTCCAAAAGGAGGAATTTGAAAAAAGGTGCGCGCGCCGATCTCCAAAGTTCATTTTAGTTCCTTGAATCCTAAAGTGCTCTCTTTCGCCCCCTATAGGCCAGTGGTGAGGCAGTGATCAGTCTCACGCCAGAGCATCAGGAGGAGAGACTGAGCAGCATACAGGATGCCACCTCTGTGTATGACCTGCTGAGCATCGGTATGGCCAGAAGGGGGCAGTACGCCATGCTGTCACAGGTGAGATGCTGTCTCGACCGTCTTTCTTTATTTCTCTTAAACTTTGCCTTTTATTCTCCTTCTCCTTTCAGTTTACCTCATGCCCCTCTTGCCCCCATCCTCAAGGGTATTTCGGTAGTAAAGGATTTGCGTGCCGGTGAGCATTTTAAAGATCATCTGAACCCAGTCTGTTGTTTACAATCTCTACTTATATCTACTGAATGTGTGTGATTTCACTGACAGCCCACATAACACAATCTGCAGTGCCCGGTGCATTGCCATCAACACATGCTTGCGTGTGTGCCGCAGAAACTTCTGTTCTGTGAACACAGTGACGTCAATTTATTTGCTGTCAAATTTAGACCCAATTTCCCACGCATTTACCATACAGGATATACACGATTTGTTTTGTTGAAGGTTGATTCATTTACTCAAAACACAAAATGATGTGTGTGTGTGGGGTTGTTTGTTATCAGTGTTTGGAACGGGCCATGAAGTTCTCCTATAATGAGTTTCATCTTTGGTACCAGCTCGGCTTGTCTTTGATGGCAAGTGGGAAGGTGAGTCACCTGTACTGTTGTCACATAGTTCCACATCCATTTGACACTTGTTATATAGATTATATTTTGTTATTATATTGAAGACGCAGAGGGTTTTGTCCTCATGAATTTTGTGTTTGATGGTAAAAAGACATTTGTAACATCTTCTGGGCTCATAGTTGGACCTCCAGTTGGGACATAGATGTGCTTATATGAACTTGTAGCCTATCTGGTTTTATTTAATTTACTGGATAAAGACTAGGGCTGTCAAAAGATTAATCACGATTAATCGCATCCAGAATAAAAGTTTGGGTAAACATAGTGTATGTCTGTTTACTGTATATTTTGTTCTTATAAAACATACACATTTATTTAAGAAAAAATTAAATATTCATATTTGCCAAACATTTACATATAGTTTAAATGTTTGGCAAATATGAATACATGTAAACATTTTCTAAATATATACATGTGTTTGTACATGTATGTGTTTATAAAAACTAAATTAATATGCACAAAACACAGACTTTTATTCTGAATGCGATTAATCACGATTAATCGTTTGAAAGCCCTAATAGAGACATATCCAAATATTGCCGTGTTTATGCAATGTTGGTTTGTGGCACATGTGCTTGTATATATAAAAAGCTTATTGATGATACATGTTTTCAACAGAATGAAGGGGCTGTGTCTGTGCTTAAAGAGTGCGCTTCAATGAGACCAGAGGACCCCACACCCCCTCTGTTAGCGGCTAAAGTGTGCATCAATCATCTGCATTGGGTGAGCCAAAGATCCAGACATGCAGCAAATATAATCCACTTTTCTTTCCAGACAAAAATGTCAATGCGATGTTATATATCAAAGATAATCAATTAATATTCCAAGAGGTCTAGTATCTCTAAATATCTTTCCCAGCCAACATCTGACCAATCATACAACCTTACACCGTTTCATAAACTATAAAATAAAATATGCAACGTGCATTGCAGGAATACATAAATTGTTAAGTAATGAATTCTCAATAGAGATTGCTCAGGGATTGCTGCGTTGTATGTGCCCACATAACAAAATTTGTGACATGTAAACCAAAGCCACCTTGTTTATAATATTACATGTACAAATGTAAAACATGTAAAATTCTAGTATCATTATTATCTAATTACATTAACTTAAAGGGGTGATATGACACGGCTAAAACGAATATTATTGTTTGTTTTAGATGTAATGCAATGTGTATACACGATTTAAGGTTCAAAAACGCTGTATTTTCCACATGCATGTTTGTATCTCCTATTTGCCCCGCCTCTCTAAAACGTGCGGATTCTTTACAAAGCTCATCGCTCTGAAAAGCGCGAGGTGTGCTATGATTGACCAGTTAGCTAGTGCGTAGTGATTGGTTGAATACTGCAAGCGTGTCACGGAAATGTAACGCCTCTTACCATATTTGGAACATCAGGTTCCAAAGCAATTGTACTGACAGGTACGGCCACCTTACTTGCCTATACATTTGAGCGGTCTCAGTCAAATCATACCACCAACTGACCTGGATTTGTGGGGTTGTGGTTACACACAGCATTTCAGGCAGGTCTGGTTGAGCATTCGCTTTTAGATAGAGTGCATCTTTTGCAATTTTACGTGTCTAATACATGCAAGGGCAACTTATAACACACCAAAGACACAGAAAAACACAAATTCGTGCCATATATGACCTCTTTAAAAAAAAACTGGATGGAATCAGTTTTGGTGACCTCGCTAACATTCCTAGCTTATTCAGTAGTGATAACATGTAATGTAATGTCAATACCAATTAAACATGTCATGTATCAGGTTTCACACACACACAAACGCTGTCATGTTTGAAGTTGACCGAGATTAAGGCACATTTGTTGACAGAGCAGTGCTGAACAGACAGCACACAGTAAGAGGCTTATAGCACAATAGAGGCCTATAGCCACAGAAACCTAATGTGCAGACAGCATTAATGCCAGACATCCCCATCATCCCGCTGTGACACTGCAAACCTGCTCCTTATATTAGAACGGGTCATGTGAGGACTTGACCTTGATGCCAATTCATGTCAGCATGTTCGTTCGGCATTTCACTTGTTGAATTTTCAGAAAACAGAAGTCAGTTTTGGTCATACATACGAACCAAATCTTATGCAGTGTTTGTATGGAAAAGCTTTGTTGCAATTAAGTTTTAACCTTATTTTTGCAACCTTAAAGTATCCAACCCAGAAAAGTAAAGGAACAGCTCATCCAAAAATGTGAAATTCTGTCATTATTTACTCAACCTTACAGTTTGTCATTTCAAACCTGTGTGTCTTTATTACTTACATAGAAGACAAAACTAAGATGTTTATACATGAAGAATGTAATGCTCTAAAATTGATTTAATAGTTGAAATATGTGTGTCTGTCAGCTGGAGGATGCCGTGTCTCTGGCAGGACGTGTGGTTGCTTTAGGAGAGTGTGCTGGTGAATCTCTTCCTCGAGCTCATCTCACCATAGGCCTGTGTCGCAGTCTGCAGGCCTCCGATGGTAGGCTCTGCCTCACTGTTGTTTAAAGGGATACTCCACCCAAGAATGAAAATTCTGTCATTGTAGTACAATATAGTACATATGCCCCAAAAGCGTTTGCTTTCCTAAATTCTTCAAAATATCTCATTTTGTGTTAAACAGAACAAAAAAATATAATAATTGTTTTTACTATGTTAGTCAGTGGTGCCCCTGAAATCTCAGTTGCTAACATTCTTTCAAATATCTTTCTTTGCGTTCAACCGATTAATACAATTATTCAGGCTTGGAACAACTTGAGGGTGAGTAAATGGTGACAGAATTTTGGGTGACCTATCCCTTTAAGACCACTATCATCCTTAGAAGTGAGAATATTATAAAAGCCCTCCAGCTGTCCTTTATGCGAGAGAATAATCTGTTTTAATTGTATGTTTACAGCCACGCTGAAAGCCGATCGGGACGAATTTAACAGAAGAGCACTGCAGTCACTACGAAAGTACATTTGCTTGTTTACCTTATTCATTGGTGTATCCACATTCTGATGAACACAGAGAAAGATATTTGGAAGAATGCTTATAACCAAACATTGACTCCCATAGTAGGAAACATTACTTTATAATATTTTGTTCTGTTGAACCCCAAAGAAGATATTTTGAAGAATGTAAGACAGCAAACAGTTCTGGGGCACTTTTGACCACCATTGACCGCAGTGGTAGTCAATGGGGGGCAAGATCTGTTTGGTTATAAGCATTCTTCCAAATATCTTTCTCTGTGTTCAAGGGTAGGTGGAGCTTAGCAAAGGGTGAATTGTGAAGAGATTGGCAGGTGTCAGGTTGGCTGAAACTGCACATGAATCTTCAGATTCTGATTATGTTTTTGACTGCAGAGCGTATGCGCTGGACCCTCAGGACCCTCAGATTCTCTTCTACCTCTCTCTGCAGCTCGCTCTGGTCCGACAGGTCAGCAGAAGAACACACAGTCACTCCCTACAGTCAAGAGATCAGATCTGTCTCTTCAGTCAGCTTGGTTACATAAATATATAAATTTAATGAAATAGAAAAATAGAAATAGAAACAGTGCAGTTCCCTATCAAAAGCTACTCTCGATGCTGTGTTTTAAACGAGATGTGAGAACATTCTTTGTTCGACCGGTTGTGAAGCACGTGTGTCAAACACGGCAATAACTGGCTTTAAATAACCTTGGCAAGTGACGTGGCTAATTACACTTACACCTGCAGGTCATAAATATGCGTGAAGCGGACGTGACTTCAGGTTTTTTTGCAAACAAGAAAGCATTGGGGGAAGTCCAGAAGGGGTAGGGCTGGGTGGGGAAGTTCCAGCCCTTGGGGACGCGCCAGGGCGCGGAGCCCCAGTAGGCTTGACAGGGGAAGTCCTTGGGGGAACTGTCCTAGTCCCCTGCAGGACTGTTGGGCTGGACTCCGGCTGGAATGCCGGACGGGACACCGGCTGGAATGCCGGACGGGACACCGGCTGGAATGCCGGACGGAACGGCGGCTGGAATGCCGGACTTGACGGCGGCTGGGCAGTCGGACATGACGGCGGCTGGGCAGCCGGACTTGACGGCGGCTGGGCAGCCGGACTTGACGGCGGCTGGGCAGCGCTCTCTGACGGGCTTGGTGCCGGTTGCTGGACCGGGCTTGGTGCCGGTTGCTGGACCGGGCTTGGTGCCGGTTGCTGGACCGGGCTTGGTGTTGCTGGCGGGCCGGTTGCTGGACCGGGCTTGGTGCGGTTGCTGGACCGGGCTTGGTGCCGGTTGCTGGACGGGCTGGTGCCGGTTGCTGGAAGCCGGTTGCTGGACCGGGCTTGGAGCCGGTTGCTGGACCGGCTTGGAGCGGTTGGGGACCGGGCTTGGTTGCTGGGAGGAATCTGCGGCCGGGCTGGCCGCTCGGACCGTCACCTCCCCACGGCGCCCCCCCAAAAAATATTTGGGGCTTGACATCTCCGGACTCGGGACCTCCGGACTCGGGACCTCCGGACTCGGGACCTCGGGACCTCCGGACTCGGGACCTCCGGACCCGGGACCTCCGGACTCGGGACCTCCGGACTCGGGACCACCGGACCCGGACTCTGGACAAGGCTGGAGATGCCGGCAGCACCGAACTGGAGATGCCGGTTGCACCTGACTGGAGATGCCGGCTGCACCGGGCTGCATGCCGGACTGGGCGACCCAGAAGAGGCTCTCCTGCCCCGCTTGTCATGGGGGATGACTGGGGAAGACGAGGCGGATGGAGGTGCCGAGCTCCCCAGGGTAAGGGTCGCAAGGAGCAGTCCTTGGCTGCCTGCTGGGTTCTGTAGGGCTCGTTCATTCTGTCATGGATCTCTTGGGAAGACATGGCAGGAGAACCTAAGTGCAGGCAGGACTCAGACGTGGGGGGTAAACAAGGTATTTATTAAACAAAGAACAAGATTATACAAAAGGCAAAACAAAACCCACGAGGGGGAAAACGAGACAGGATACCTTTAACATAGAAAAACAAGAACACGGACTAACTAATCTAAGGAAACAAAACACTTGATAAGAACACTAAACTAACACTTACTTTTGACAAGGGGTAAACAGGAACAAGGTAGAACAATGGCAAGAATACAACTACGGGTACAGGAACAACTTAACAAGCACAAGCAGACTTCATACATACAATGAACGAGCACAAGACAATGAACACGAGGATGTTTTAAAGGGTGACAAACACAGGATCATAACGAGGAACAGGTGCTGGGGATTAGCACTGAGGAGAGGCTGACGAGGAACGAGATGTAGGGAATTATGACGAGACACGAGAAAGAATCATTCTTTCCCACACAAAACCATCAGGCAGTGTCATGGCTCCACTAGAGACAGGAATAAAACATGACATGATAGTGGAACCATGACAGCATGTGTGTCTTGCGTTTGCAAAAAAGCTGAGTAAAATAAGAGAGTATCTAAGTAGTTTAACTAAAGAGTATAACTAAAGGAGTCTATATATAGATATAAACCTATATATATATATAAAGTGTCTAAGCACTACCGTAACTTAGCCTATATATATATATATTTAGGACAAGATAAATCATGTCTGATTCAGTGCGAACTCTGCGATGCCCTTGGCATCCTGGTTGTCCGCGCTTGGCTCGCTTTCTTTAAGAAGAGCCAAGCCGCCCCTCCCTCGTCCTGGGGTTCGCGGTTCGATTTAGCCAACGTCCTAGTGTCCGCTTTCAAGCGTGCCCCGGCACCTCTTCGGATCGGGCAGAGGACGAGACAACCCTTGTTTCTGCGGGGTGTGAGAGTGCTGCCTCGGGGCGTTCCTCTCACGACGCTGGGGGGGTCACAAATGCGGTCGACCGTCTCAAGCTCGACAGGCCGCAGGAACAAGAGGCCCCCATGTGCTCAAAAAAATTGATGGCAGATATCTGTTGTGTGGCCATTCCGATCTACCTGAGGCGTGAGGTCCTCAGGGAGAGCGTGGCGTGTCGCGCCCCCCCTCGCTGAGGCAGGGGAACGGCCCACCATGCCCCTTAGGCCGCCTCGGGAGGGTCGGACCTGAGGCGCTTCATCTCTTCTAAAAAGAGATCCTGAGATTTGTGTGCCCCTAGGGCAAATGCTAAATATTCGGTCGTCTCCTGCCACACTTCAGGATGCCGAATATCTGGCATCCCCCCAACAAGACGAAGTCTTGATATTGATACCCCTTTCAGAGAAGCTGACGGCGTGGAAACTACTGCCTGGGACCTCTCCATGGGTAGAAAGGATTAAATTTGCATATCGCCCTCCATCTTTCAACGGCACGGTCTCCACTTACGTGCAACCGGAGCGAGCACATCTCTTGACACAAGAATTACAAGCTCTGCTGGACAAAAGGGCCATAGAACGTGTTCCCCTATCATACAGAGAATCAGGCTATTATAGCCGGTATTTTCTAGTTCCCAAGAAGGATGGGGGGTTGTGTCCAATTCTAGATCTTCGCGGATTGAACCGCTACCTGAAGACACACAAGTTCAAAATGTTGACCATCAAGATGATTTTGAAATTGATGAAATTTAGTGTCACGACTGGTTCGTGACGATCGATCTCAAAGACCCATACTTTCACATAGAGATCTTGCCACAACACAGAAGATCCTTGAGGTTCGCTTTCGGGGGTGAAGCTTAGCAGTATCGGGTTCTTCCATTCGGCCTAGCCTTGTCTCCCCGCACGTACACAAAATTTATGGATGCAGGTCTGGCTCTTCTGCGACTCCAGGGCATCCGCATTTTGAATTACATAGACGACTGGCTGATTTTAGCTCAGTCTCGGGAGCTAGCGCTTCGACATCGGGATGTCGTCCTAGCTCATCTCGAAGCTCTCGGGTTGAGACTCAAAGTCAAAAAGAGCATTCTTTCCCCTATGTATCTATAACGTATCTGGGGGTTATATAGGACTCAATCGCAATGCAGGCACAGCCCTCCACTAGGAGTTACTTAGATGGAGCGTTTTTAATAGATGGTGCAGACCCAATTCACTGCCAGATTGTTTCAGTGTTGGAGTTTCTGCAAGAGAAACTTTCCCCAGGGACAAGCCCCGGTACTCTCAGGGTTTATGTGGTCACCATGTCGGCCTGCCACGCCCTGATTGATGGGGTTTCTGTGGGAAAACACCCTTTAGTCGTCCGCGTTATTCGTAGAGTCAGGCGGCTGAGGCCTCCTTCTAGACAGATAGTACCATCATGGGACTTGGCGATAGTGCTCGAGGGTCTGGTTAGCGCCCATTTCGAACCTATGGAGTCAGCGCCTGTCAGGCTTCAGACCCTTAAGATGGTTTTTCTAATGGACATCTCTTCTCTTAAGAGACTCAGAGATTTGCAGGCACTCTCAACCTCGCCTTTCTGTTTAACTTTTGCCCCTGGGATGATCAAAGCTATTCTGCGTCCTCACCCGAGTTATCTGCCTAAAGTTCCATTCTCCACCGTGCATCCGGTTGTTCTTGAGGCCTTCTGTCCTCCGCTGTTCACAATGTCGGAGCAGGAACGATTTCACCTACTGTGTCGAGTACGTGCTCTTCGGAATTACGTCCACCGTACCAGCCAGTGGCGTATATCGGAGCATCTTTTCATATGCTATGGGACACACATTTGTCAGATTTTATAGTCTGGATGTCTATGCTACTCCAGGCTCACGCGTCCTAGAGTCTACATCCCAGAATCACGTCTGAGGCCTCCTCTCGGCTTGTTCACACACACCACACAACCTTGGGTTGTCCAGACACCTCAGTGCTGCGGCGTTGGTATTCTCATTCCCATAGCTTTTGAAACGCAGCATCGAGAGTAGCTTTTGATAGGGAACGTCTCGGGTTACTTGGCTGTAACCCTGTTCACTGAAAAAGTGGGAACGAGATGCTGCACCTCAATGCCGCCGGATGTCCTTTTAGATAAAGTTGGATCCTGAAGTCACATCCTCTTTATGTGTATTTATAACCTGCAGGTGTGGGTGTAATTAGCCACGTCACCTGCCAAGGTTATTTATAGCCAATTCTTGGCGTGTTTGACACACGTGCTTCACAACCGGTCGAACAAAGAATGTTCTCCCATAGCTTTTGAAATGCAGCATCTCGTTCCCGCTTTCTCAGGGAACAGGGTTACAGCCAAGTAACCCGAGACGAATCTAAAATATGTATTTTTCATTTTAAGTCATAAGGTTTTTCTAAACTTTTTATTTCCAGTTGTAAATGGGATGTCTCTGTCTGATCTCTAGTGTTGTAAGCTCTATCTCTTTGTGTCTGTGGCAGATTTCTGAGGCGATGGAGCCATTGCAGTCCGCTCTGAATGTACACAGTGATGATCTTCACTCTCTGCACCTGCTGACTTTACTACTCAGTGCCCAGAAACACTACCAACACGCCTTGGACACACTTAAACTCGCCCTTAACCAACACCCGGACAACTTCAAGTGTGTATCTTTAAGTGTTAATGCGTTTATATATTTATTTAATCCTGATATAGTATCTAGATAGCGGTTGCCTGATACTGTATACAACTGAAATTACCTTTAATTTACTTCCTAATACTTCACCCAATAATTCTGTCATCTTCTACTCACCTTTGAGTTGTTCCAAATCTGTATACATTTCTTTGTTCTGATGAACACAGAGAAAGATATTTGGAAGAATGCTTATGACCAGACAGATTTTGCCCCCCATTGACTAACATAGTAGAAAAAAACAATGGTAGTCAAAAGAGCCCCAGAACAAAAAAATGATCAAGTATGTTTTCCTACTATGGGAGTCAACGGGGGGCAAGTTCTGTTTGGTTATAAGCTTCTTCCAAATATCTTTCTCTATGTTCATCAGAACAAAGAGATTTATACGGATTTGGGAAAACTTGAAGGTGAGTAATGAAGACAGAATTTTATTTTTGGGTAAAGTATCCCTTTAACACAAATGCTCATCACCATGTGGGGTCAGTATTGCACCATAGCTTTGAATTGAAAGGACGAGAGAAGGAGAGAAAGATCATGTCTCAAAGTGACACACAGGAGCATGTCAAGGGCTCAGACTCTCACACACAAACACACTGTACACACACTGAATCTTGCCTAAACACCATACTTCATTCCAAGAATCACACCCTTGAAGAATCACAACTGTTTGTTATCATACATGGCAAGCGTAAGAAAACAGGAGTATAAATAGTGTCTGGCTGTAGCTTCGTTCTGCTTGTGTTGTTTACACACACACACCCACACATACCTTCACATTCATCCCACCACCCTCCAGCACACACAGATGTCGACCCATTTAGTAAATCTTTAGAGAGGGACGCATTAGCAAAAAATGTTCCCAGACATGTAGCCACAGGTCAAACGGCCGGATGGAGAAATAGGGTTGCATACCAGCAGCCGACCGATATGGGTTTGTCAAGAGAGGAGATATCAGCAAACCGTGATATAGCCAATGTAACATTATATTGCCAATGTTTATGTAGCTCAATTGATAGAGCATTAGTACGCCATTCAGGGGCGTCTCTAGACCCCTTTTACTGGGGCACGTGCACCAGTATAAATTTAACAAATTTATATTTTTCCATGTGATCATTTACATTGATAATAGCGGCAAAAAAACAGATCAATGCAACATAGTAACCTAAATTCACACAGTCTGAAAACACAAACTCGTGCTGTACTTTCGCACAGAAATGCATGTCCCCCCACGTCTGTGTGTTTCCTTGCAACAACTGCAGCACGCAGCTGCGCAATGCGGACGCAGGCATGCAAGGGTGGTGATACACGCCTGAGGTAGGCAATGAAAACATGACGAAACTAAAGTAAGTTTAGAAATAATTCATCTTATTCTGACTCGATCAGTAATAGCCCCTGTAGATGGACATCAGAATTTGTTTGTGCAAAGCAAGGAAATGGAAGCAGAAAGGAGATGATGAGCTTGAGGGAGGTTAGACTTGATAAACAAACTACTGTACATCCCCAGCCAGTCAGGTCTCAGACATTAGAGAAAAATGTCTCAGGAAAACCTTTGTCAAGTCTGTAAAATTGCGTTGTTGCTTAGAAAAACATTTGTCTTCTGTACTTTCAGAAATGAAATTAATATTTAGTTTACTAGCTCTAGTTTAGGACATTACATAAAAAGTTGGCAGAACCTATGGCTGAGATAACTATGTGCTGTTATAGGCAGTACAGTTGGATCAAAAAATGAACCAACTTTGTTTGGACTTGGCAGTTTTTTAAGATCAAATATGTTCTTTATATTATTAAGAGTCACCTCCCCAGTAATGTTGCACTGTAGGATCATGGTTTAAGCAAGGGAAGTTTGTATAAAAGTGCATTTTGTTGCAAACTTCTTGCACACAGCAGGTTTGTGATAGAAAAAGTAATGGGGGCCTGTGCCCCAGTAGAGCTTTAGGTCTAGCAACGCCCCTGATTCCAATCCCAGGAAACATACTCGCCTACTCATAAAATGTATAGTTTCAATGCCTTGGAAGTCACTTCGGATAAAAATGCAAGCCAAATGTTAATGTTGATATTTTACTTTATAATCGGCCATTATACATTTTTTTACATTTGAATTGTTATGCATTTGGCAGACGCTTTTATCCAAAGCAACTTGCATTGCATTTTGCTATAAATTATAATATCAATTATACTGTATAACACTGTACTGTATAATATACAATAGAAGAAAGTTGGTAACCGAACAACGATGGTACCCATTGGCTTCTATTGTATGGACACAAAACCAATGCAAGTGAAAGGGGGCCAGTTAACAACATTCTTCAAAATATCTTCTTTTGTTTTCTGCAGAAGAAAGTCACACAGGTTTGAAATGACAAGGGGATGTGTAAATGATGACGGATTTTTTTATTTTTGGGTGAACTATACCTTTAAGGTATATTCAGTATGTGTGCTCCCTTGGAATCACATTGCTTGAAAATCACAAACAGCCTACAGCTAAACCTATGAGCCGTATTAGTGTGAGATTTGTTTATAAGCTTTGTGTCACTTTAACACACAGCCTCTTGTGTTTTATTACTTTATTATATACTGTTGGTTATTGCATGTTTTGATATTGCCTTGCATCTAGGACTTTGCAAGTTGGCGGTTTCACAACAAAATACCTTGTAGACACACTATGTTTCTGCGGACATTTTATGAATAACTGGTGTCTCTTTGTGTTTAGTCTGCTTTTTACTAAAGTGAAGCTGGAAGAGGCTTTATTCTGCCCGGCAGTTGCTTTACAGACCTGCGCAGAGATGCTGGAGCTGTGGCAGAGCCGCTATGACTTCACTCGACTCAGGTGATGTTTTGTGTATGTGAGGGGCTGTTGATGAGTTTCAGGTATGTGTGCATGTCTCCTAGATGTTTTGATTTAATTTGCTTTGTTGTCCGTTCCAGTGAAGAAGATGACAACAGCAGTATACCCCCAGATCCGGGCCCTTTGAGCAGGAAACCCAGCGGCCTCCACCTCACACTTCCAGACTTCCAGGAGACAGAAACCGGTGTGTATCAGCGTGTGTTGTGAGAGTGTGCGTTTGCATGTGTTTGTGTAACTGAGACGTGTGTCATGTGACGTCAGGGTCTCAGAGCGCTCCATCTCTGGCTGTGTCCCGTCTGGAGAAGGCCATGTCTGAGGTGTCAATCCATAGCTCCACCCACAGGCAGGGCCCCGCCTACGTTTGGAACACTCTGGAGCGCATCTGGCTGCAAGCAGGTAGTTTGAGCTTGTTA
The DNA here is from genome assembly GCA_006030095.1 of Triplophysa siluroides. Classification (NCBI taxonomy): domain Eukaryota; kingdom Metazoa; phylum Chordata; class Actinopteri; order Cypriniformes; family Nemacheilidae; genus Triplophysa; species Triplophysa siluroides. The sequence goes on along the minus strand of VCII01000868.1, from coordinate 1,485,686 downwards.
AGAGATAAAGTTGCAATACAAGAGTAATTTGCTTTTGTATTTGATATTATAAGAAAAAAAATGCAGTAGCATCAATATAAACCAGCATTTTACTTCCCAGATTACTTTTGTAACTTGACATATTTCAAAGTGAAATATAAGGTTATTATTTTTTTATGAAAGATTACAAAGATTTTCTTTGTGGAATAACCCAAACATGCACAATCAGACCAGGAATGTGAATTTAGAAAAATAAATGGGGTCAATTTGGATTCAAGTAATACATACGGGACGTTGTTAAAGCACTGTGCAGATGTTATTTTTGCGTTATTTATACGCTGCTCCGTATGAAGTGTGTTTCCCAGGGATCTTATAGTGGGTGTTGGTGCCCTCTTGTTCCCATTCCCAGCATTCCTCTGGCATGGGTTCATTTCCTGTCTAAAATGGGACACATCCTGGTTCTGGACAAATGAGAGAATGTGAGAACACAGGCAGATCTGTCCATTGACATAAGCTTATGGCTGTGTGATGTTATACTGATAAATATAGTAAGCAGTGTTCGAATTGTGTCAAAGCTCTTGGAGGGTCCCGTAACCAGCCCCCCCCCCAAAATGGCGGGGCTGCCAATACAAGCATCAATCACATGATAGTTTGGATCACAGTACACATTACATGCATAAATGTCCTTAAAATGTTGATAATCCAGTAAAGGAGATCCACATGAGGGAGAGATTGAAAGACATACTTCATTTTCTTTTACAGAGACCATGCTATCAATCGTGCTGTTTTTAATTTATTTTGCATTGTACACTTTTATTCACAAAAATACATTTCTTAAGGTTTTGCCTAGGTTTGCCTTGCTGAGATTTTGCTCATTGTAAAATCTCTTTAACTTATTGAAAGCAATAAGAATAAAAACATTTTTCTTACTAATTGAGATTTTCCTTTTATTTTCCTTTATTATACATTTATCTCTTGTCCTTTGATTCTTGTTCTTAATATTATTGTCATGAAGTAATGCTCCCTTTTTTTGGAATATTAATAAAAAAATCCTTGGAGCGCGTAAGGGAGAGGACGCGTCAAAAGTCAATAGTGGCTGTCTGTACAGTGCCAAACCAGCCAGTCACTCTATGCATAAGCGTAAAGGCGTTTTAAACGTGATTCATCTACTGGTAATGTAGAACAAGTATATAAAAACAATCCATATGAACCAATGCAGAATACAAAAAATGAAAGCAGTAGCGTCGTCAAAGTCGGAGCTCATGTTTGCAGAAAGTTCTTTGGGAAACGCATACATTTCATCTGAATTTGCGTCTTATGAACTTTGGACAAATAACAGACAATAGTGTTTTGTTTTAGCGTAATAATTTGACAAAAAATATTCTGGCTTTTTAGTAGTCTAGTTTTAATGAAAAACCAGGGGACCCCCCCAAGTACATTATTTAAGACTTTATGAGGGGTCCGGGACTGCCCCAGGCCCCCCTCAATTCAAACCCTTATAGTAAGGGCTTAGTGAAAGCAGACCAACATCCTTAAAATGTATTTTTACATTATCTGTCATTTTGTTTAATTGACAGATGTGATTTGTTAAACTCACATCTAAAATGGGTAGTTTGTATTTCTGTAGTGCAAACCAGCAACACCAACATCATAGATTTTGTTTTCAGGAAATGTGTGAACTGATAAATATACACTGTAAGTCAATTTGAATTGAAGCGTACTACACACGAATAAAAGCACATTTAATTGTGTTATTAAAGTATTACAGTTGATTTTCCAAAAAGAATTACCAGCACATGAAAGACACAACATCACAGCTTGACTGGGAGATTTATAAACAAATGCATAATATAAGGTTTATAAAATCTTAACATTTATAATACACATAAGGCTAACAGAATTTCATTAGTCTAATAGCTGTGCAAATTGTCCCACAACACACAGCAAACAGAAGTTAATGGGATGGAGTTTTTTGGGCTGTGTTGGGTCCTAAATGCCAGAGTTGAGGACCTGAGCGTACACAGCGCTCCACACATGGCCTTATTTAGCCATGAAGATGAATATCCCTCTGTGAGAGAGATTTTAAAGGGAGGGGAGACACACAAAACTCACAGTTTTGTCATTTTATAAAACGCGCACAGAAGAAAATACCTTATTTGCCTGATTCTCCAATGATGAAACGTGTTTATATTCACTCCTTTACTCAAGGAGAGTATAAATGACGTGGCAATGAATACGTCTTTGAGAGTGTTGATGTTGCAGATGGCAAAGATGAATCATCATACACGCATGATACCAATATCACAGAAAGAAGATATTATACAAAGACGGTTGTAACTGCAGTAATAGACTTTGTTATGTGATGTCACACAAAAAACAGTCATAACGTCAGAATTAGGTTTGTGATGTCACAAAAAGTGGTCGTTATTTCTGATTCTGGCATCAGAATCATGATCGCCAAAGTAACAGCCAAACATTGATGATGTTTTTATGATGCTTGTAAGAGGTCACAGTGATGTCAACATCAAAATGGTTTGATTTTGTTGTGTGATGTCACAAAAAAATAGTCATCACGTCAGAATTAGGTGTGATGTCACAAAAAGCGGTCGTTATTTTTGATGTTACTGTGTCATCACAGAAACGATTCTGACATCAGAATCATGATCGCCAAACGTTGTCTTCATAAGACGTCGCAGTGATGGTTTGTAACTGACGCAACTGTATGTTATTTGTGATGTCGTGGTGCACACAGGGGAGTTGTTCATCGCAGACGGCAGGAGGAAAGAAGCTCAGTTCTGTGTGCAGGAGGCAGGCACTCTCTTCCCCACCTCACATTCAGTTCTGTTGCTGAAGGGCCATCTGGCTGAGCTCAGAGGCAATGACACAGAGGCCAAGACCCTGTATGATGAAGCAATCGCCATCAACCCTAGAGGACATCGCATAATGCTGCATCTAGTGAGTGATACACACATTCAAGGACATACCTACATCAGAATGTAGTTGCAGTAAAACGGCATCAACCATGGTTATTTCTACATGCAGGCCAATGCAAAACACTGTCCATTCATTTGTTCCCTTTCCTCTAGCACCCTCTGACTTTAAATACAGATTTTTTTCTACAATACTGTTATTTGAATAAAATTAACCCACACATGTCCATTCTAATGCAAAATAGTATATTGAATACACAAATAATAAAATAAATGAAACCAGAAGCAAATCATGCAATAAATAGGACAGATGAAACCATAATGTTTGTTTAAACATTTAAAATGAGTGTTGCCCCATCAGGCCAAAAGAGGCCATGTATTTTCAGCAAACAAGAAACTAAATATCCTAAAATATTAAATATATCTTTACTGGACACAGCTCATACAATGAGAGACTCGACCACGGGTTGTCCATTACAACCACACACCTTTTAATATTTTTGTTCTATACATACTCAATAATTTGAACAAGGGACTAAAATACAAGCATAAAAATTAGGTTTTTGGTTTGAAAACAGTATATTTTCACTTCACTTTTCAGTCACTGTTATGCAAAAACAAAATCGCATGGATGTATTTGTCACCAGCAGTTGGTTCAATGATGCTTGAGCCGTGGCATATGCACATACGTGTGTGTGTGTGTAGAAAGGCGGAGTGATGTGTGAGCTAACATTAGCTCTGCCTCCACTCTCTTCTTTCATTGTGACTGCATAATGTCAGGCCCTTCATTACTCATCTTCACTGGAGTAAGTGGAGTGAAGCTAGGCCATTTTCTCCCTAAATTTGGCCAATCAGAGCACAGTTGCCTGCTATTTTTGACATACACTATCAGTTCCCAGAGCTGATGAGAACTAATTCTGAGCTGAGATGGTGATGCCCTGCATAAGCCCACACTTCATGTTGACATCACTGCACGCTGTCACTACATCCTCAGTCACCGTGAGATCAAAACGAACAACTGCATGGTTTACTTTATTATAAATAATTGATCTGCATGGGCTTATGCGCCCTCATAATCTTTAATCGAAAACATTTACCTCTCCTTCCCCTTCAAACAATATGTCTTCTCTGCTTGACATATGTCCCGTCAATGGGGTTTAACATGATGCTAGGCGTTTTTTATTCTACATAAGCTGTTTACTGTGTGTTTCTGACCTGTTCTAGCTTAATACTAGGGTATTTTCGCTGGTTGCCAAGCGTTTTTAACAGTTGTAACTTAAAATAATGATTTGAGGAGTTACAAGTTACAGTTTTGAAATGTCAGTTCGATAAAAGGTTACCTGCAATTTTATGTTTCAAACAGAGATGGCGATAGAGAGTGTGATGCTGATCAGATTCTTATTACTACAATACAGCATTTAGTCAAACCTGGCACAAGACGTCATGTTCCCTTTTTGGTGATCTGTTTCTTTAAATGAGGAGACCTACAGTATTGGTGGATCCATACATGTGTGTTTCTGTTCAAAGCAGCTTGATGGGTATTTCTGTTTTGGGGATGTCAGCCGAGTCGCATCCGACTCAACGTAAGTGTCTGATGTTGCATCAAATAGGTTGAGTCATCACACACACACACACACGCGCACACACACAGAAACACACACACACGTGATTTGCGTGTACGTGTTTTTTTTCATATCTCTAATTCTCTTCTGTGTTTCTATGGCACTCTTTTTTGCTCTCTACCATTGGCTTGTCGGTTGATTAGATAATGCAAATACATTATTTATAACACTTCTCTCCTTCTCCGGGGTTTATGGGATGCCTAGCAACCAGTCAACTGTATGAGACAGCTGATAATGGCAAACAGAATGAGTGCTAGGGCCTTTTCATGCAAGCGTTTAGTTATAAGAGAAGTCATGAATGTGTTAGGACATGTTTCGCTTCATATTGTAGCAAACCACCTAAGCCGTTTCATTCGCCTGCCATGGGGGCCATACATACTATTGCATCTCATCCTCAACATATTATTCCCATTAAAATAAATATCTTTTTTGCATTACCTCTATAGTGAAGCCATGTCTTAAAACGGAAGAAAATAAATAAAATGAGCCTATCCTTGTGCACTATTTCATTTGTGTATAAGTGAATAATAGAGTCAGCCATGTTTGCTCAATGTGAGTATTCTGTATTTAGTAGCTGGCACTTTCTCAGGTAAACTAAGCTGATCCCAGATGGATCAGATGAGTATGCCATTGGATTAGCAGGGTTCAGGTAGAGGGCTGGGCCAGGTCAGGACCCCACTCCAAGACTTCATTTGGCACCTCTGCCACCATCAGCAGTATAGCACGTGCCATTGATCCGTTTAATCCTCCCGTTTCCTAGAATGCAATAGAGTTTATTTACACTTTACAAATGTGTGTTTGTGTTTTCTTTTCGCCTCTTAAGCCTTCCAGGTATTACTGTAGGACCAGAAAGCCAAGAGTCACCAGATAACCCTCCAGCTCCTGTCAGTGTTTTCAGCAGCTGTGTTTCAAATGCTGCGCTCACTCATAGATCTCATTTCCCTTCTTACTTTTCTCGCTCCCCAGTGGACTCATTGAAGTGTCTGAATATTAAACAGTCACATGCCGCTCACTGTGTGTGTGTGTGCTGATAGAGGAGAGGAGACCATGAAATGTAATCCCTCTACAATACATAAAACAAATTATTTCAAAGATTAATATTAAAAACATGTTTAGTCTATATTCTGGACAGTGAAAGACTGCCATTTTATTTGTATATAACTAATAAATTCTAATGTAATAATTTGATCAAATAGAAATTTCGTCAATTTTAGGCAAGTGCTAATAAACAGAGCTTCACTGAAATCGAAAGGTCTTTATATCTGACTGGGACAATGTTTTGTCTCTTTAAATATTAAAGAGAGTGAGAAAAGCAGAAAATAAAGGTAGAAGAATGAGATTGGATCAGAGATGGATATTCCTACAGAATGTAGCTTGGGTAATAATGGTTTATCAGTAAAGAGAGATAGAAGCCGGCATTGCTCACTATATTACATTACACATAATATACACATCACTTAATATCACATCTTGATATCAGTCAGCCTTTTGGTTATATTCAGTATCTGTCTTCAATATTTAAGTGTACAGTATTTGCTCTGGGTTTTAGGGGTTGTTTCTATTACTTGGAGGACATTTTATTTCAACAAACAAACGTGTCGCCCAAGTGGATTTAAAATATTTTAATGTAAACGTTTAAAATAATGTAAACGTTAAAAATATAGAGGCATTACATACATAAGTATATATTTTTACAAAAATATTTTAAAATGTGAAAATGCCACACAGAGATGAAAATTCAATAAAACATTGTTTAACTGAACTGAACAAAGAACTGATTCAGATAATAACCTAAGATTTGTAATGCTTTTTAATGAAGTTTAAATTAAAGATGCTTTTAAAGGTCCAGTGTATGACATTTAGCGATATCTAGTGGTCAGATTTGCAAATTGCAACCAACCGCTAGGGCTGGGGAGTAACGAAATACATGTAACTTAGTTATGCATTTCAAATACAAAATTTGAGGAACTGTATTTCATTACAGTTACTTTTAAGTGGGTGGTTATCAAATTACAGTTACATCCGAAAAGTATTTTAGATTACCAAAGTGATTACTTGGAATTTTAATGTCATTTAGTTCATTTAAACATTAATATAAACTGAAAGAGGCAATTGATGTAAACAGCAATTGGTGATTCTCTAACTCTGACAATCTGCAAAATAATTATAAAAAGCAGTTATGCTCATAAGTTTCATACACCTTGTGAATATGCGAAATTTGAATAATTTTAACAAAATAAGAGGGATCTGGGTTCATAGAAATTGCATGCTAATATTTTTTGGTACCGTCCTGAATAAGTGTGATATACTAATTTAGAACACACATACTTAATTTCCTCTCCCTCACATCATGTCCACAGGGGAAGTTGTTGGTGCGTACGGGCCGGGTGGGTCTCGGGGAGAAGGTTCTGAGGGATGCGATACAGGTCCAGAACACGGCACACGAGGCCTGGAGCAGCCTGGGGGAGGCGCTGCAGAGCAGAGGCAGTTCACAAGCTCCAGACTGCTTCCTTACAGCACTAGAGCTGGAGTCCAGCTGCCCCATTCGACCCTTCACTATCATCCCACGAGAACTCTGACATCACATCATGTACACAATCACTTCATGTTGTTTCTAACACACATTGCACCCAAAAAGTGCCGCTCTTGTGATCAAAACACAAATTATGAACGCATTTTCTTCCTCGCAAGATGTCATTTTGTTGTTATGCCGCATTCTCTTGTTTCTCAGGGACAACATTCTGTAATATTCCAGTGACAAGCTTGAATCTTTCTTTGACTATTTATGTACCCAGCGATCGACTGCACTATGCTGGTTAAAGATGGTTCTTTTAACAATGATTGCGAAATCGTCTCCGTGTCATTGTTTTCGTTTGCATTCCGTATCAGCACCGGCCCTGTAGCTCAGACGTTTGAAGATCTTATGTAATATTTCCAGTGCTGTTGGTCTTCTTTCTCTGGGGCGGCTGTGGTTGCCTAGCAGCCGGGCCGTGTTTGAGTTTCTGGGGAGGCTGTTGGATCTTCAGCATGTGGGTCTAAAGCCTCATGGAAAACAGCGCTGTGCTATTTTAGCCGGTTTGTGTGAGATGCCGGGATCAAGATGTTAGTTAGGGATAGCAGAGCATTGAGCTGCTTTATGTAAGTGTTATACTGTATGCACTGTAATTTCTTGTTTACTTGCACTATACAAGCCCACATGTTCTCCTTGCACAAAGGAACACGTTTCTCTCCGGCGTCTTCCAATTCTATTGTTTCCAACAGGTCTTTCTGCTCGATCTCCATTACTTCAGCTGAACTGCTTCCATATTATATGATGAAATATGGGATGAAAATGTCTGGTAACAGGTGTACGTTGTGAGTGTTGACAGAAAAGCTTACACAAAATGTGTTGTCTTTAACTAGACACAGAGATGTGTTATTTGTTAAAGGAGCAGTTTACCCCCAAATTAAAATTCTGTATTTACTCACCTTCGAGTTGTTCCAAATCCTTATAAATGTCTTTAATAAACACAGAAAAGATATTTGGACGAATGCTTGTAACCGAACAGTTCTTGGCCACCATTGACAACCATAGGAAACGTTGCTTTACAAATGTATTTGTACTGTTGGTAACGCTTTACATGAAGGGACCCTTTATAAAGCATTTATAAATGTGTTCATTAATGATTAATAAGTCATTCACAAATGCATAAGGAAGCAGTTATAACCGCATAAATAAAAAAGGGATTCTAACGAAATACCTGCAAAAAAGCGAGCAGGTATAATATAAACAGTGTCCAGTCTGACAGCCTTTATCGCAAATGAAATCAAGATAATAATGAATCTGCTTTCGAGTCAAATAAATCATTAATAAATACATTTATTAAGCATTTATAACATGTGAGTTAAAAATAGCTCACTATTTGGCAGGTTTTTCGTTAGAATCCCCCTTTTTATGCATGCAGTTATAACTACTTTATAATGCATTCGTAAATTACTTATTAATCATTCATGAATATTTTAATAAATGCTTCATAAAGGGTACCTTTATGTAAAGTGTTACCTTTCTGTTAAACATAAAAGAAGACATTTTGAAGAATGTAGGAAAGCAAACAGTTCTGGGGCACTTTTGACTACCATTGTCATTTTTCCTATGGTAGTCAGTGGTGGGCAAGAACTGTTTGGTTAAAAGCATTCGTCCAAAAACAACTAGAGTGAGTAATTCATGACAGAGTTTTCATTTTTGGGGAACTATCCCTTTAAGGTCAGATTGTGTTGTTTAGAATGCATGCAGGTCATTACTAAAGTGTTTGTTGTGTTCATTTGTTTATTCATCTGAATGGATTATGTACTGAAACAAAGCAATCTCCATTCTGAGAGTTCTCATGTTTCTCTCTGTTGTGTACCTGACTGTGTGTTAGTGTGATCCAGGCCTCGGGGTGGCTCTCTGATTACTCACAGGTGGCAGATCAGCCCCTCTGCTCTCCATCAGACCGAGGCAGAAACCAGGAGTCGTGGGAGGTCAGGTGTCCTGACTGAGTTACAGCTCTGACAGCTGGCTGCCCAGCGATTTATAGACGTGTTTGTTTTTGATGAGAACCGTGGAAAGATATGATGCGAGCAAATTACACAAAAATGCTTGGTGTGTACAGCAAACCAAAAAGGCAGCCAGATGATGTTCTATGACCTTGAATGCATTGAAAGTCACTGTTAAAGATACATTCTCTCATAATTTACATCACATTTAAATTCCATCACTGAGTTGCAAGGTGACCTGCACAATTGGCGCTCGATCATTTGTTTTTCTCAATCGAACAAAAATAAGCCAATTCACAAGTGGTGCTGTTCGTATTTCACAAACAATAGTTCATCTCAAACTGGCCTCATCCCAGCCCATACTCTTTAAAGTAATATGAGTCATATAATAGACCTGTGATGTAGGACCAACACCTGTCCGTTGCGATGTAAAATGATATCAGGCCTCCAGCCACTTTTATCTTGACTGATATTGAGTCTGAACATGACCCCGTTAAAAACGACTTGCGTGTTTGGCCGAAGCTCTAAATCAGTCACCTGACTGCACACCACTGCTACACATACATTCTATTTTGGGTAGAATGAAAATTTTAAGAATGGATTTTAGCTGTGTAAAAACACTTCCGTACTGATCTTTGGTATTGACTTCGTGCTGTTGACAATGATTTTGATTCTCTTTTGAAGGGTTAGTTCACACCAACATTTTTATTTACTCACCCACATGACATTCTACACATTTCAAGACCTTTCAGCGTCTTCCGAACACAAATTAAGATATTTTTGATGACATCCGAGAGCTTCCAAGCCTCCTCATAGACATCTTAGTCATGTTCACGGTCAAGGTCCAGAAAAGTAGAAAGACATAAGCTACTTAAAAGGGTCCATGGCAACTAAAATGGCTTATTTACATAATTTTTGTTTATGAATCATTTTAACACGATCTGTTTTTTTTCTGAAATTCAGTTGTTTGGTGTCATGCCCATTATTTATTATGATTTTTATGCACATTGGGTATATAAAATATTGGGTTATTTCTGTTATATATATTTATAACTGTTGGGTTACATTAACCCAGAATATGGTTATATTTGACCCAGCAATGGGTTTAAACAACCCAGCATACGTTCAGTTTTAACCCAACGGATGAGTTTGTCCATTTTTGACCGAATACATGGGTTTAGTAACCCAACAATGAAAATTTGCTGAACCATGAAAGGCAAACCCAACATGTTAATTAATCAATATTAATCATATATTTTTAATAATACATGTATTACAATGAATGCATTTAACATTGAGTTATATTCAACATATTCCATTGTATAAACATAGAAACTCTTAACCTGCATGTTCATTCTCAATATGATTAACAAATTCTGTCATGACCTCTGGAAGGGGTCAAGCTGGTTGTTGTGTGGGTGTGACATTGACCTCTTTGTTCAGACTGAATGAGTTATGTCAGAGTCATCAGAAAGCTTTGTTAACTATATGGGCGGCCATGCCGCAGCAAGCTCATGACATGCCAGAGATACCATTACTGTGACATCTAGTCACAAGATTGAGACTGAGCTGAGAAATTCAGTAGACATGTCTCATCTTTAAAAGTTATTAGTTACCCGGAGGATCTGGTTTGCAAACTGATTGTGACCAGATATCCATGCAATATAAGGAAATAAACAAGACATTAATCTGTAAATCAGCTTTTTGTAATGTATACTTACAATTTTTATTTGGAAAAAATGTGTATATGAATATTAATATAAATAAATATTAATATAGGCCATTCATGTTAATTTATCAATAAATCAGATTATGTAAATGTACATTTTTATTCAATTATCAGCCTAACCGGACTACGTACAGGTGAATAATTTTAATGGTAAAGTTCATGGTATGTTGCGATAGAGGAGGTCATGGGCCCAGTGCACTTTGACACCAGAGGTCAGCTGTTGACCCTTGTGCCACGTCGGCTCATATACGCCAGGTCCTGGAGTTCCCTTTGACAAACAAACAAACCATTTTAGAAAAAACAATGACGGAAACTATAAAAGTAAAGTGTTTGTTTCGGTTTATGTCACTCACAGTGTGTGCTCTGTACAGTCGGGGAAGTGTGGATCTGAAGCAGGAAGTGACTGCAGTGCCTGTGCTTGGTCTCGGGTCGTATTGTCCCGGCGCAGGACCCTCCTTCTGCATCCATCAATGCCAATGAAATAAAAATGCCATATTATTTGCTCTGATCAGAATGAAAGGTAAACTATTCCTTTAAGATCTGACTAAAAGATAGGATTTCTCCAATCACTCAGCGCCCCCTATAAAAATCAAACCTTAATCTTCAAACATAGATATATTTGTATGCCTTCGAAAACACGGTTGAGAAGAAGACCTTCAATGCTCAACACCTGAGAAGCTGTCTGCTACCATTACATGCTATTTGATTCCAACGGCGAGCTCACTGGATCCAGCTGGCCTACGCTGCGGTGCACGGCAGGTTGAACTGTGCTGGCTGTGTTCATGCGGGTCACGGGGAACCTGCTTCCTGATGGGGTTTAGAGGCATCAGGCTACTGCATCGCTACAGCCAGCTCAACATTCCCCCGGATCAAAGCAGATAGCTGAGCCATACTACACATGTCTGTAGAGGCACTGAGCTGTTATTTCATTAAGGGTGTCGATCCAGATTCAGCAGCCCTCAAACCAGAATAAATCACCAATCTTTTTGCACTATTTTATATTTTTCATATGCATAATAAAATGAAATGAAGAGAATAGAGTAAGAAATGAAGAGTCTGTTTGCCATAACAGAAGTTTTTTGGTCAATTATGACAAAAATGTCAATTAAACTGCATTGGGGTTGTTTTAATTAAGTAATACTATTATTATTAATATTAAGTAATAACAGCTAACTAACACAAAAAAAAACACTATAAAAACATGATTTTGTTTAATTGAGTTTTATATTTTTGCAAAAAAAAAACTCTTCATATGTATCTGTAGCTTATATACATTTTCTTTTATTTTCAAGAATAAATCAATTAAGAGAATTAAAAATCTTTTTTTTCTAAATAAACTATTTAAAGGTGTGTGTTCAAGTAAAAAATTTTTTTTTTTATTATTCAACTAGTTACAACATTTCTTCCACATGAAAATATGTTTTTATTTGCATTTATTTCATTTAAATTAAATGGGACAGTTGCATTGATTTTTGTTTCACTTCAATGCATCTTTGCCATTTTTTCCATGTCATTTCTTCTCATAATCATTTCTTCTCACAATCACAAAACAAATTTGTGAGGCAATCAGCCAGGTATTATTACTATGGCAGTGGCTATTTGCACTAAGTGAAAATGGCGACAGATGCTATTTACACTGAGTTTAAATGGTAGTAGGTTCTGATACACTATAAGTGAAAATAGCAGCACTTCTTAGCAATATACTATTTACACTAACTGAAAAAACCTGTATTTTCTTTGGAATCAAGTAGAAATAGTAGTTAGATGCTATTTACTTATAACTAGTGGCGGATAACGTTACTATTTGCACATCAGTATTGTTGTTCATTAAACTCTGTAAATCATTATATTTATAAAAATGATAAAAATTATGACAACTTATTGAAATATTACAGCCCTGCACCCCTAACCTTACCGTAAACCTAAACTTTATGAATAAAAATGAATTTTAAGTTCTTAATACATTTTTTTGAAAACAAATGCCTTTATGCATGTAAGGTAATAGAAAAAGGTAAAAGAGCGTTTTTAGCGAGAGGTGGATTTGAGCCCCGTTCTACCGTGCCAAGCCATACAGACTTTACACCCTACGCCATTGGACTCGCTGTTTGAAACAGCGTCGTTCTTACACTTTCTCTATTCCAATCACATACTGGTGGGCGGAGTTAGTGCAAATAGTCTCTGCCAACCAGGTGGGCTATTTGTCCTCAGTGTCCTCAGCATTACTATTATCCTCTTGGAAGACAAATCCAAAACATCTCCATCAAGTCTCCTGGAGTATGAAAGATCAACCCCTGAGCAATAAAAGTTGCCCATCTGCTGTTGATCTGTCATCTTTGGATTAAGTTTGAGGTTTCCTCGCTACTTAACCTCTGACACAACACTTGTCTTACACGAGACGACACGCACCCAAAACCGCACAAGGCCCTAACGTTCATCCTAATGAGACCCAGAGGATGCTTTATCATCCTCAGTGTTCTGTCAACAGCAGACAGCTGCCAGCAGAGCTCAGATAACCAGCCAGCACCAGCACGCTCGCACCACGACTCATGAGGTGTAAAACCAGTGACGCGCATGAACGTCGCTCTCAGGAGCTTACACGCTTTACCAAACATTCTCAAGCATTAGCAAAAGCTACTGTTATGTACACATAGAGAGAGGCTTTTTCACATTGTAAGAGGACACTCACAGGGAGAAAACTGACTCTCTGGACCACTGAACGGAACATCACGTGTCTGCAATAAGAGATGAGTGACATTAGAGAAGTGAATATAATGCACAGAACAGAGAGTCAACATGAGGGCTTAACACTATAAAGAGCACAACAATAAAGGCTTTTCTGTTGGTCCAGTGCAGCTGGTTTAGATTGCTTACATGATGAAATTACACTTTTTAAAATGTCATTTTGTCTTTGGAAAAAAAGAAAAGGTGACTATTAAAACACGGAAAGGAGTGCCCTGAAAGTGCCACTGTTCATATAAAACCTAACAATCTTCTAAGCAATATTATCAGTTCTTCTTTATTATTATGCATTTAGCAGATTTGACCAAAATTCATAAACGTTTGCTTGTAAACAATGGCAAACATTCAACCAAAATGCACAAAATTCACCTGGTAGGACAAGCGACAATCCTATGACTCCCTCACACTGGTCCTGGGGCCTCATTTATAAAACGTGCGTACGCAAAAATCCAACTAAAGCGGATTCCGTAGGCACGCAAGGCTGCGTACGATGCATCCTTGACATCGAGAAAACATCTGGGTACTTTCATGCATTCTCTGTTCTTGAGTATTGGAACTGGACTTTGACGGTTATTGATGACGAAGAGCGAGAACACGAGGACACAAGAGCGGTGAAGAACGCATATTGAGAAACGGCCTATAGATTTAGCATCTGACAAAGAGGCGCACGTGCGTTTTCTGTGCGTAGGCATCGTTCGTTCTATGAATCACACGTTCGCACTCTGAGAAATGTAGGACTTTTTTTTACAAATTAGGCCCCTGGGCCCAGTTGCACAAACTTAGCCGTCAAGTTAGACTGCGTCTTGACTACTAGTCTCACAGACTGTTAGTCTTACTTTTCAGATTTCAACTTGCCCATTCTACCTTTTTATTTAACTGATTTAAAGAAGTTACGACCAGTCTTAAAGAGAAAATATGAGATGACTAACTACTAAGACTAGTCTAAGCAGTTTATGCAACCGGCCCCTGATGCCTTTCAAGTCCTGCACTAAAGTAAGTGACTAAGAGCAATGCTTTGAAGTTGTTAAGCGAGAATGAGAAATCATCACAGATAGCAGTGTGTCATGTTCTCAGAGGAGTGTGTGAATGCTGAGGCTGGACACTCACTCACTTGCAGGGGGATTTGGTGACGGGCTTCTCTGCAACATCATAATGACCAGGTGAAAGACGAATATCCTGCATTAAAACAATGTTCATTTAAAACAAACAAAAGATTTTCCCTTTTGTTTTCTAATGCAGTGATATACATTTTGAAGTTTGATTTGAGCATCCGAATTGAGTTTGAAACAAAGGTTTGGGAGGAGCACATGAAGCATATACTCTGTTAAGTGCCTGATCAAAATGTTTCATTCTTTAAAGCTTTGGATCAGGCATTTTCAATGGCTTCCCCATTTGTTAGATTGACCTCATGATGCTGGTGTTCTCCAGTTGGGAAAGTTATAACTAAACTCAATAAACTCAGGATTTGCGCAGCTTGTGGGATGGCATATTGGACAGACTTACTTTGTCCCTGATCCCTAAAGTGTAGTTATCAGGTCTGGGGCAGTTTTTAAAAGAGTAAGTGGCCTGGTGCCGGAGAGCCTCATTGGTCGAGTCGGTGAAGTTATACGCCCCAGGCAATAACACGTCGCCTCTGCGCACACACATCATGAGGGTATTCTGCCGCCCGGTGCTTTTGAAACCATACGTCTTAGTCACAGGGTTGAGACCCATTTCCTCAATGAAGTCTCGGATGTGGTAAGTGCCAGGAATGGGAGAGTTCTGATGGGAGATAAGGAGACCAAAGCTTCTCATTACACCAAAATGATCTTGTTCTTGCGTGAACTCTTGATGTGTTCGCCATAAATGGTGACTTTTTTAATTGTTGCATTTAAAAAATCCCCTTGGCTGGAATATCTCATACCTTAATAGTGTTTCTCCACCAACCACTTCTATCAGCATACACATCTTTGTCATGATTCTGAAAAACAATGTATGGCGTTTGTATCACTCATTGCAAGCGTTCTTTGATTCCATTAATGTACAAATGATAAATGACTAGTAAATTAACAAATCACAATTAATAATGATTTTAAAATAAAAATGCATGTGGCACATTTTTTGAAATCACATCGTATAACGAAAAACATAATTTGTATAACAAATTCCTAAATAAAAAATGATATACTTTCATTATTTGCACATGTCATTCCAAATTAACCATTAACTCTCTTTCTTTTGAACAAATCAAAAGACTATACTTAGAAGAATGTTGATAACCAAACATCATTGACCCCCATTGACTTCCGTTGTATGGACACAAAACTACTGAGACATTTCTCAAAATATCTTTTGTGTTCAACTGAAGAAAGAGTCACATACAGGTTTTGAACAACATGAGGGTGAATAAAGGATGATAGAACTTTCAATTTTGGGTGAACTATCCCTTTTTAGCATATATACATGTATTTACATATATGTCATCTATGAGGACATTAAAAAGAGTTGTGTCATTTTCTTTATGCATTAAATGTCACAATTGTCACAAAGCTTTTTGCCTGGAGTTTTTTAATGTACAACCCCTTTAGAGCAGTAAATGTGGAAAAACTCACCCAGTCTACACCCTTTCCTTTAGGTAATGTTTTCTCTCTTCCTGTGGTCATAGTTCTGTTGTTCACCTGTTTGACTCCTGTAACAGACACCTCGGCGACAGGACGCGTTGCTTAGATACTAATACTGTTTAACTATTAATCAAGAGCGCTGGATAAATGTGTTTTACCCTCTTGTTTGCTCTGTTAAATTTGGTCTCCGACTTTTAAATGATACGAAAACAGCAGATTGTGAGTTTTATCATAATGTCATGATACTGCGCAACATAGATACATGCATACAATACATTTATGTATTATGTAATAACCTCAAAAAAGAAAAATTACAAGATGTTTTTAATATTTTCATAGTTTCTCAACATAGCAAATTGAACATCTTCTTAACGGATTAGTATGCCCAAAAAAATATATATTTATTCACTCTCATCTCATTCCAAACCTGTATATCGCTGATGTCCTTCTGAAACCTCTCCATATTTTGTGATTTTTATACAAATCATTATTAGTAACCCTTTATGTTTGTCACTGGGTTTTGCAAATCTAACCAATAAAAAGTATTAAAAGTGATTGTCAACTTTGACAGAACAGTATTTAATAATTTAGAAAGTAGTGTTTTTCCATTTCCTGAAAAACAGCAACGCTATGACTCTTATTTCTACAGAACACAATAGGGGCCAATATTGTTACTAATGTTCTTAAGAATACCATCTTTTGTTTTCTCCATAAAACAGAGTCATACAGGCTTGGAATAATATGTAAATACACTTTTATTATGAATTGTCCCTTTAACTCCCAGCTTCTATATGCTTCCCGCGAGAAAGACTTCTGCACATAAATATATTTTCTTTTTGAATGAAAATCTTCAGATAAACCTTTTTTAAAGTCTGTTCTTTTGTATCGTTTATATCTACTTGATTTCTTTTACAAAGTCAGAAAGGTCTCATGAGCTTTGTGGGGTGCTGAAACAATAAAAACAGTTATGACTTGTGTTACTATATGTAAAAACAGATAAAGACTCTCTCAGTTGTGTCTGTTTTACGGGCCATTGAGCGGAGCAGCATCTCTCTCTGGGAGTTTAGAGTAGAATGATCTGCTCTTGTTACTAGGTTACAGGAGAACACATGCTTCTAACACGCATCTGAAGGGCCCAGTGTTCACTGCTTGTTAAACCGGCTGTATCGGTGCGCTTGAAAACTGAGAATAACCCAGCCGTACTTCATTGTTTTGTCTACTCATTGTAATACTTCAAATTGAGGAAAGCTTTTCCAAGAGAGTGAGTCTTTAAAAGAGCTCTTTTCATCCAACCTATTTACCCAATGAAAACCCGTTTTCATCCAACATAGAATAATCCACTCATATTATATTACTTCCAACTAATCTGGTACATCGCTAGAACTCATGTACGATATAAAAAAGGATGACGTTTACAACAGTTGTCATACAGGAGTACTTTAATGAGCTTTTTAGACATGGATGCCTTGGCCAATCCTATCCCGTGAACACACATAGCAATTTGACCAGCTGACGAACAGTATAGTGATTTATACATGAATAATCTCAATTATTACAATAAATATTGTAAACATGTTGGTTAACAAAATTAGTGCACTGAAAATCAACTTCGATATGGATAATGAATACCAGAACAGCTTTTTAAAATGTATGGGGCTGAAAGATATTTTTCAAACAAAGAAACTTTTCACTATGGGTAAATAGTAAATTTTATTTGAAAACAAATATACAACTTGGAATGGACTATCTGAGGCATGACAATGCCATTAAGTGGCTTAAAAAAAGAAAAGTAAAAAGAAAACTACCGTGAATAAAACATTAAAGAGCATTGTAAGATTCAAACAAGTTCTTGGTATAGAACAGCAGATACAAAAGAGTTTATGTACGAGTATCTTGAAGATACACCCGTGTCTTTTCTTTTTTTTGCAGTAGTGCAATGCTGAGAAATTTCATATATATATATACACATTTATATATATATTATATACTTAGTCCATAGTCCATGCAGAGTTACGCCTCTACATTGTTGCCATGCCAACGTCGGTGCCAAGAGACAACCAGCTGGCAGGGATCCACTCTTGCTACGCATGAGGGGGTCTGACAGACGTGACGTGTGCATTTGTATACGCCACAGCCCCCTCTTCGCGGCAACAAGCACCTGATCGTGTAACCGTACCGCCACCTCAAAAACACGATGACAGCAAAAGAAAGGGACATGAGGACTGAAGATCCTATGCAGTTTACATGCAGTTCCTTTGGACAGCCGGGAGGAGGGAGGGGAGGGGACTTAACATTTTACAGATTCAATTAAACAGAAAAAAGGCAAATTATTTATAGAAGAGAGAGGATCTGTACAAGGCCTTCATTTCGCCGTCATCATCTGTACAAAT
Organism: Triplophysa siluroides; assembly: GCA_006030095.1. NCBI lineage: Eukaryota > Metazoa > Chordata > Actinopteri > Cypriniformes > Nemacheilidae > Triplophysa > Triplophysa siluroides. Next base: position 1,467,182 of record VCII01000868.1, on the reverse strand, counting down.
TCTGTAACGAAAGAGAACGCATTAGTCCATTTTTGAGCGTCTGCAACTCATTTAATTAGACACAATCCAATGCAAACGGAAACTTGAGTCCCAACCTATCCATGACACTGATTTTTGAAATCTTATGGGTCCAAAGATCCCACTTCACTTCTGTATTTTACACATCAGATTCGTTTGGATTGGTTTCGATTTGATCAGTTACACTGGTTAGCCCCGCCCACTGTAAAATCTTGGCCAAAACCAAACCCCACATAACAACATTTGACGTCAAACATGTACTGACTGGCTTTAATGTTTTCACGTCACCACATTTTTCATGTCAATCTAAACACACAAAATACTCATGGGTGGAAACTTGCAGTGCAAGAGTTGATGTGCAGGATTTTTCTTTGGAAGAATTCTAAATCAATTTTCAGCAACACGGAAACAAAAACAACAGGCTCACCTTCGTAGTTAACTTGACCATCTCCATCAATGTCAGCTTCTCGGATCATCTCATCGACCTCCTCGTCGGTCAACTTCTCTCCGAGGTTTGTCATGACGTGACGCAATTCGGCTGCACTGATGTATCCGTTGCCATCCTAAAACACAAGATGTCCTGTGTCAGAGGCCGCACAAGACATTATGTCTGGAACTAGTTTGTCATTCTGGAACCGCACTACTTCACCTTGTCAAAGACACGGAATGCTTCTCTGATTTCCTCCTCGCTGTCGGTGTCTTTCATCTTTCTTGCCATCATGGTCAGAAACTCTGGAAAGTCTATCGTGCCATTACCTAAAGACAGACAAAGTGTTAAAGGATGCTCAGCTTCTCATATCACGGTTATGTGCATTTGCAAGCATTCTTACCATCGGCATCCACCTCGTTGATCATGTCTTGCAGCTCAGCCTCAGTTGGATTCTGTCCGAGGGAGCGCATGACAGTGCCCAACTCTTTGGTTGTGATGGTGCCATCACCGTCCTTGTCAAAGAGTGAGAAAGCCTCTTTGAATTCTGCATAGAAGGACAAATGAAAAAGGACGTTGTGTTAGTGGAAACTCACAAAAATATAAACAAGGAACAAGAGGGGTGAGTTCCAAGTAAAAGCCGAATGTACTTATGTCGAATTTCACTTTGACAACAGACAAATAGAGAAAACATTTTTACATATTCAAATATAAACCCAAAAGATCAAGAACAAATCAACATTTCAAGTGATTACCGAGCGGACTCCATTTACATACCAGATCAATATAAAAGCTTTTATTATCTTTTCATTTTATAGACAAATTGTCATTTACACCCCTATGCTACTTTCCTCTAGAGGTGATTTCACAAATGACTTTTCACTTTCTACAATCCCATCAATTGCAGATCAATAAAATCATATTGACTTGAATGAATGAATGAATGAATGAGACACCCTCCCCATCCTCCCAAAACACATTTAACATAAAAAAAAATGACTGCAAAGAAGAAAGGTGCTCACACTGAATACCAAACGAAAACAAACTCAAAAGGCTATGAAAACACACCCTTTCCAAGATAAACGTGACCTTTTTTTTTTATGTAAAATCAACGCTTGCTACGCCTTTTCCCCCCACACACGGATGAAACCTTACACTACTCATATGCAAACCGCCAACTCCGAGACACCGTTTCTATGGAGATCCTGCCCTGTGACCTCATTTGGTTCCTATGGAGACAGGCCACCGGGACCTAGTGAGCAATATAGATTTCTGCTGCCGTGACCCTATTGAGCCGATATAGAATCTAGACTCCATAACACGGAAACATTGCTGTGACCTCACACGATCTCCAGGGAAACACTCTTCGTCTCGCTGGATAAACCACCGTGACCTCACTGTCACTATGGATACAGACCACAATGACCTATATGGTTTCATTGTCGTTTTGTTTGAGGACCTTTAGTGTAAATTATGAAACCATGATTATAGACATTGGTCTAAAACTAGGAATAAGGAGACAAGGTTTAAACAAACCACCCTTACGAAGTGTTATAAAATGATGAAACATTCAAAATCAAGTATTGGATGCAAAACGAACACTCCTGTAGTCCACATAAGTCGAATATATTAAAAGCAACTACACGCATGTATTGTCCTGCATTTATAAAACTAAAAATGAAAACAGTCGTATTTTAGTAAACCAACACACGTGTGTTTATGTAAGCAAGTGTATGAGGTTATCGCGACAGTGAAACAACCATATCACGACTCCAAGCCAGAACGTCCCGTCAACAAATGAACAAAAATAAAAGCTCTTTATTTTTCAGGTCATAAATAGGGTTGGGCATCATTTGAATTTAATCGATTCCCAGTTTCGATTCCACAGTTGAAGTAAAACATTTAGATATCAACATGTATGGTCATCTAGCCTGCGTATTGACTGCTTTGCAAAAATATTTATTTATGAGCACCGTTCTGTGTATATGCATAGCAACCATGTTTTGTCTGATTTATTAAAATTTGTATAACCATAGTTTAACTACACCATGCACACAGGAATTGATAAGAGAAATTTAAATGTAAAGTATTCGATTTCTATTCAGATCCGATTCCTAACCTTTCGATTCCGAATTAGAATTCATTTTCCATTCCCAACCCTAGTCATAAGTGACAACCTTGGAGGGTTCAGGTGAATGATGGAGATGTTTAGTCTAACAGGGGACACACCCTTGTCCCTCCGCCTGCAGTTACTAACCCCGTCCAACAGGGAAGGGTGTGTTCACTGAAACTACACCTAGACTCACAAATGAGTCATGGTCCTGCCATGTTTTGCTAGCTTTTCCCCACTACAACCGGTCCATTCATTCAGGAAACACGTCCCAACCCGGTCTCACGGCTCGCCATAAATGGAAATAATATAAATCCACAGAGAGAGAGAGAGAGAGAGAGGGGGGGCGGAGAACAGGGAAAAACTACGGGAATCCACACCACCGGCCACGTGCCAATGGACAGAGGTAGAAAAGTCTTACCGGCGATCTGCTCTTCTGTCAGTTGGTCAGCCTGCGGAGGAGAAAGAAAAAGCATTTTAACATTGGATGATGAGGGAGGGGCCTATATGGAGACCACTGAAAACCTCGTATCATCGTGTCCCCCATAATGTCTATGGGGTTTTTAAACCCCGAGTATCGTAAGGAATATAATGTGCTCCGGGTAACAGTAGACAAGAAGCGAATACGGCAGCTGGACGTTAAATGTACCAGGTGGCGCAGTCCACTCATAAAATCGCTGTCCCGCTTTATTTTAAAGTATGACATTAATGTACGTATACTGCGGACGTCAAATGCTTTCCAAAGCAGAGCAGGCGCATATGCATTGCAGTAATGCGTCATATTTGCATGCGAATTATATTTGCAATGATTTTACTGCAACGCGGTTTTTTTTATGATGTTGCGTTGCAGTGCATACGATTACTGTTAGAACATAACGCATCTTCTATGATTCACATGTTCATATGTACTTACAGACCATGCATTTATAAACAAGCTGTGCATTCAAAGAGAAAAGACGCACGATCTTAAATTCAGGCAATGCATATGAATGAACTGTAACGTTACGTCGACTGTATTGCGCATCACTTTGGTATGTCGTAGTTATAATAAGTGCGCACTACGTAAAATAAAACTGCCGTTCGTACAAGATAGTAAAAACTCACCATGGCGCGGTTCTAGCAGATGTAAGTCCACACGGTAACTACAGTCCGCAGCTGGCAAACAAACAGGATGCGATCATACAGGGCTTGACGCGCCTTTAATGGTCGCCAACAAACTCCGCCCCCCGCTCGCTCTCCATCCGCCAACGCGCTTCCTTCCCTATCAGAAACGTTCGTCAAAAATCACCCTAACGAAGGGTGTGAGCGCTCAATACAGCGCGCCGCATCTTGTTTACGACAGTGATTTCTTCAAATCGCGAATATGTGCGAGATTCACAAAGGTGGGTGCGTTTGCAGTGGAACTAGTTCACGCGCGGAGTCATACATTCTGCTAAAGTGTAGTCCGCTTTTCGCAGCGCCGTACGTTACGAGCAGGAGCGGCGGCTCGTGATTGGTCCGTTTGTAGCCGCAATGCGTCACTCGCTAAAATCCGAACAGACCTGCATTCCCGGCTAGACTCACTCGCTTCGCTTGAGGACTGCGTTTCATGAGGAGATAGCGTGGCATTCAAACAGTGATCTGTAGATCTGAGACTTCAGTTTGAGAGTCGTATGAACTGTATTGTTGATAATGGCTCTAAAGTAATGAAACTGAATAAATGATGGGTTGATGGCCATGTTGAGTGGCAAGCAATGGTGCACAGGTGTGCACTGAGCGTCATCTGTAATATAATGCCGCGAGTGATCAATCAAATAAAACGAATGGCAGCCTCAACACTGCTCTGTTAAAAGGATTTGGACGTTAGTTATGGAGCGCAGTCCACTTCATTTCCCCATCAGATTGATTTGGCAAGCCCGGCCTGCTGCAATCTTAGCACAAAGTCCCTCTGCAACGTTTCACATCCTCAGCAGACGTTCAGCAGCAAGAATAATGTCTTTTAAGCACAGGCAATTAAAAACCCCTCCGACACTTCAGGTCCCTACGATGCTGTACATGAATCAAAATTCTACTTTAATGCAGTTACACCGTACGATTAGGGAGACTTCAGGCATCCCATCCACTGTATTGGCTGGACAATGCCATATTTAATGGGATGTGAAGGGAATCTAAACATCTTTACTGAAGTCAACTAGACGGATCCATAGATTCCCGTAACATGTTCCGGGCATATGACTGACAGTCGTGCGTGTGTGTGTGTGTGTGTGTGTAGGCTCCGGGCCTGTCGTGTGCAGGCGTTCGAGTGTAACATCAGCTGAGACAGGCTCATCCAGGGATATCTCAGATGTGACATAAGGAGCAGCAGGCTTGTGGGCACACACACAGTTCATCCTCAGGCCTGCTTGTCCTCACTGAATGCATGGGAGTATCTAATGGCCTGTTTCTCTATGCTTGGCTGCATGGCTCTCTTTCTCCCACTGGCCACCTGTCTATACTGGACTTGCAGGTGGGAGCGAGTGGAAACTGTGCGGGTATCAAAGGGGACGGTTCGTTTTGTTATGAACGCAATAGGTTTCCTAACCAGATCGCCACCAACACGTGCCCATTGTGAAAAGGCTCTGCGTCAGACATTAGACATTAGATCTTCCCAAGGTTGGGGAATGTTTCGTCATGTGAAGAGAACATGTCAAATTTCACTGACCAATAAAAATGTCAGAGAGGTCAGTCGCAAGTCCGGTTTGTTGACCCACACCTAGCCATTTGTGGACTCTCTAGCGTTCAAACGCTCCGAAACTCTGTGGATGCACACATTCGTACACAAACAGGAAGCGTACAAACCACACCAATTCATACGTGCAAACATATAGCCGCATGCACTGAATATACATTGCAAAAAAATCCCATAAAAACAGTAATATTCCGGCAACTGGGGCACCAGGAACACTTTTTTTTGTCAAGTACATTTTTATGTTATTTTTCGCCAAACTCATAAATTTACGGTTTATTTCTGTACAGTAACTGCTTCAGTGTCCGCTTGGCATTCAGCATCACCTGCGGACCTGATCCTCAACACAGTGGGGTCTATTCATTCAAACCAGCTTTTCCACATTGGGGTTGCAACTCATGGAAGATTATCCAACTCGAGAAACATAATAAAGGTTCTCTCTATGTTAATCACATGAGGGAGATTAGCTTGATTTAGTGCTTGAATGGATGGTGTTGAAGAGTAAACAAACATGTTTGTGACGACGGCTACGTGGTAACACCTTCTGTATATGGTGAAGATTCCATTCAAGATTCTGGTGGAATGTAAAGATCTTCTCAATTAGTAACAATAAAAATAGTTTCCCCCTGTAAATGACACACCGGGATCTTGTTTCAGGCCAGAGATGGCCATGAAGTAGAGTTTAATGAGAAAATGGCCAAGTGGAACATGTCTGTAATGTAATTTGAATCGTTTATTACTATAGCAGAGGGCTCTTTGTCTTCAGCCAACCGGATCTCTCACTGGCATTCGTAACTTTTCTACGAGGTGATTTTTTTGTATGAATTTGTATGTAGTGAATCGTACAAAAATGTACGATTATTAGAAAAATGCAATACCCCTAAGCCTAACGTCACTGGCACGAAAGCTAATTCTACTAAAATGTACGAATAAGATCTTACAAATTCAAAAGGATTAGCCAAAATTAGCCACATCGTAAAATAGTTACGTTTTTGCTGTGAGCTTGTGTTGCTACAGCCTACGTAAGCAGCTAGCTAAAGACAGAACCCCATGTGTGCCAGATTCCAGTATATACACTGTAAAAATTCCCCCAAAAAACTGTATATTCTGGCAACTCGGGCGCCAGGAAAAACATATTTTTTGTCAAGCCATCTTTATGTTATTTTACGCCAAACTCCTAAATTTACGGTTTATTTCTGTCATTTAACATTTACTACATTTAAAAAATACATGACAATTCGGTAAAATATCACATGAAAGGTTTTACAGTGTACTATCACCCAGTTTTTTATGTTAGCATGTTGCTAACCTAATCATTCGGTAAACATAAAAAGACATACTACACTGGGTAATATTAAATGTAGCGTTTTATCAGAGCAAGCTTTTTTAATCAATACTTTTCATTATTAAATTAGATGTATTTATTTATTTATTATTGTCAAAATACCAGTTTACAAAATTGTGCCATTTATTAACCTTTGTTCACGTTGCCTCCTATTATAAATGGCTTTATTACAGCCAATTTGTAATATTTTTATTGATATTGATAAACATTTGTATAATCAAGGTGTTACTACGAATATCATTGCTGAAAAGAACAACAGAACCCTGCCCAAAAGCACAATAGAAAATGTATTGGATTTACTGTAATGGTTATAATGGGAATTGTATTGTTTTAATGGAAACTATAATGGTGTCTACTGGCATGTGATGGATTCTATTGGTGGGATGTTATACATTTATTGTTATAATGCCTAAAACACATTACAAAAATAACTTTTGTTAAGAACGTCATGATCTTGTGGAAGTAAAATTAGACAATGCTTCACTGTGAATATATGTGTGAGTGGTACGTTGGCAGGTAATCCACAGTTTTTTGCATTTATCAACACATCTTCCGTGACTTTTCAATACACAGAGCTTGCCAAAGTGTCCAAAGTCCAAGAAAGTGATGATGAATGAAAGAGTTATTTGGCTTGTATAGCTCTAAAGAACTATTGTCATAAAAGAGCCAGTTGTGGGCGTTAAGAATTCCAATCGCATGCTATTTTCAGTTATTGTGGTGATATGCGATGAGCATGTTTGATCGTAAACCTGCATGACGTGTTTGGCCCTACAATAGTAATGGGTGCATGAGCAATGGTATGATACAGTATGTGGGCTTATGTGTGAAAGCAATACTGTATGTTTCTCCAAATGTGATCTTTTCCTGAAATGACTCACTGTTCCTTGCTTTTCAAGTGGATTTTTCAGCTCACTGCTTGGCTTTTTGAGGAAAGGGGAACTTATCTACAACCATGCATTCCAGATCTGAATGTGCAACAAAATAATTCTTCTCTCATACCTGGAGAGTTTCAAGTCAAGTCAAGACAAGCCTTTACAGGGTCGGGTATTCAGAAGCCATTTTTACTGGAAAATATTTCTGCAGGACGATTTTGCCTGCATCTTAGTTTCATACACTGTATTAGTACTTATCAAAGAGCTTATGGGTGTGGATTCTCTCAGGCCAAAGCAGGTGTCTGGGTGTAGATGTCCTCTTGTGTAACTAGAGGTCGTGTCATCTTTAATTTATAAAGCCTAACAATGCAGGAGGGGGGTAGAGTTGGTTTTCAGGCCTGTGTCAATGTTCACCTTCAAAGAGAAAATTCTGTCATCATTTACATGCCCTCTTGCTGTTTCAAACCTGTATGACTATCTTTCTTTCGCACAACACAAAAGAAGATAATTTGAAAAATGTTGGTAACAGAACAGCACAGCCCCCCATTCACTTTCATTGTAAACCAACAACATTCTTCAAAATACCTTCTTCTGTGTTGTGTGGAAGAAAGAAAGTCACACTGGTTTGAAACGACAAGAGGGCGTGTAAATGATGACAGAATTTTCATTTTGGAGGTGAACTACTCCTTTAAACTCTTTGGAGTCAAACAGTGATAGAACCGTATAAGTACCACCAGTAAAGATTTACAGCCAGATGTTGGTGTATTTATACGGTTTCCTAATTGCTCTGATACACTCAGAAGGAAAAGCTGGACTCAGCATTACTCCAAGTCGAACTCTGGATTAAACTGTTGGCAAAAAAGCAAGTGAAGGGTTTGCAGAAATGACGTAAAGGGGAGATAAGGCGGAGCATGAAAAGCTTAGTTCACATCCTAAACTTTATAGTTTTATAACTGGGAGATAAATTTCAAAGAGTGCAGAGTCCAATGGCACAAGAGAAACTAATGGCCCTTTCTGCTTTACTATTGGGACAAAGGATCTTAATATTATCACTTTTGGTATTTAGATGATATGACCTGATACTCATACATGATGTCACATCTGAGGTGTAGACAAGACATTTTTACAATGCAAAAAGTGAAAGAAGCCAGTTGTTTTGGAAAATACCTTGTTGAGCCAGGTGTTTTCTTTGTATATTGTTGATTTTGGATTACGTTGCTGAGGACAATGCAACACAAATACACATTTGCATGTGAAAGACCATCCTACATCATACATATAAAAAAGCTTAAAGGGGGTCATATGACACAGTTAAAACGAATATTATCGTTTGTTTTAGATGTAATGCAATGTGTATACACGATTTAAGGTCAAAAACGCTGTATTTTCCACATAACATGCATGTTTGTATCTCCTATTTGCCCCGCCTCTCTGAAACGTGCTGATTTTTAACAAAGCTCATCGCTCTGAAAAGCGAGGTGTGCTATGATTGGCCAGATAACCAGTGCGTAGTGATTGGTCGAATACTGCAAGCGTGTGACGGAAATGTAACGTCTCTTACCATATTTGGAACATCAGGTTCCAAAGCAATCGTACTGACAGGTACGGCCACCTTACTTGCGTATACATTTGGGCGGTCTTAGTCAAATCATACCACCACTGACGTAGATTTGTGTTATTACACGAGGCATTTCAGGCAGGTCTGGGTGAGCATTCACTTTGAAATAGAATGCATCTTTTGTTCCGACACTTTAATTTTTGCAATTTTACGTGTCTAATACATGCACGGGCAACTTATGACACACCAAAGACACAGAAAAACACGTATTCACGCCACGTGACCCCTTTAATGCTGAAGCCTCTAGAGTTAAATACATGGTTTAATATGCTTAAAACAGATAGTTTAGAGTAAAGAAGATATTTTGAGAAATGTCTCAGTAGCTTTGTCAATACAGTGGAAGTCAATGAGGGGCAATGTTGTTTGGTTACCAACAGTCTTCAAAATATCTTCTTTTGTGTTCTGCAGAAGAAAGAAACTCATGCAGGTTTGGAATGACATGAGGGTGAATAAATGATGAAAGAATTTTCATTTCTGGGTGAACTATCCCTTTAAAGACTGTATATAGTGCAGATGGATTTTCCCAGAAAAGTGCACTGTAGTGCAATTACATTATTGCTGAATCTCTTCACGCTGTTTGTTTGGGCATCCCGACTAATATGATTTAGCACTGACTCAACCAATGGAGGACATTCTGGCAAATCTGTTTTAAAACAATGGTTAAATTCCAAATAGACTTAAGTGTCCCTGTGCCCTACTCACTTCGAAGGATCCCTTGAAATGGGAACTTGGAACACACTAGCAAAAGGAAGTTAGACAAACAATGTCACTGTCTCTTTATCTGAAGCAACTCTTTGTGGGGCGTACCCCATCTCGCAGGGCCCTGCAAGCCCAAATAATTGTTTTGGATTTTGCCCACTATGTTTTGCCAGAAAAGTAAAAAAAGTGAAAGGCATGACTTAAAATAGTATAAATAAAAGTGAATAATAGGGGCTGATAGGACAAAAATAATTAAAAGGTTTATGACCACAATTAGTGCAGGACAGGATAGGAGGAGAGAGTGATCAATGGTAGAGAGTGTGAGGTGGGATGGGGTTGGGTAAACAGAACACGCAGCTACTGGCCTGCCCTTGACCCCCTCTCCCTGTGTGGGCCTTCCTCTGCAGTGCACAACTCTGATGATCTCATCTTGCAGGGGCCATCACACACACAGACACGCACACGCACGCACACACTTCATCCTGTACTGAGAGGTGCAGGTGTCTTCCTGTTGCCCCAATGATTGACTGCCCCACGACACAACAGCACACTGCTGCCACTTAGTGGTGAAATCCACGTCCTACAATTTCACTAACCGATCATATCCTTGACCATAGTGGAAATCTGAGATTTCTCTCATTTAAAACATAAAAAAAATTCCTAATTAAGTTTTGGATTGTAAAAAAGATAACATTTTTAGGTCTCTAATTCAAAGTATGTGTGACAAAGTCATTTTATGAAAGGTGAACATTTCTATCCAAGCAATCGTCTCAAAGGATTTTTTAAAAAATTGAATTGTCTGTTTAACTTAAAATCATATTGTTAATAAATGGCAAAACGCCTTGCATTAAATTAAAAAGAATGCAAAGTATCATTAAGGATGTAAGACTGGTATGGTTTCACCGGAAAAGGGCAGAACCTCCAATAATAGTAACTGGATAAGGGAAGTAATGTCTACAGTTGGAAAAGATTGAATACTCAAGTTTCGAGACATATGGTCCACTTTTATTAAATATTTTGAAGAGTTCCATTGCTTTTAAGATGTGTGTCTTCTTCTTTCCATATCTAACTACTTAAACTACTAATTGTAGTTCCTTTATTGTTATCTTTATCGGTAATCTTAAAGTGTTTGCATGGGATCTTTCCAATTATTTCATTCATATTCACTCCTTTTTTTTCTTTTCTCCTATAATTAAGGGTATACCTCTGGAACCTCCTTTCTTTTGTTTATTGCCATACTCTCTCACGTTATTTAATTTGTCAAGTCTGAACAATCATGGGACACTGGATTCCTGCACTTTCAACTCTAGAAATTCTACAATTTCTATTGTGTATACATATGTAGAACTTGTTTATGTAATTCTTCTTTAGTTTTTATATTTTCCTTGATGCCGTGGGTTTTTTTTGGGGGGGAGTAGTTGTTAATTATACATTTATATGTGAAAACCTAATAAAGAAAATATTTAAGAAAGGGACTGTCTAATACCTCTCATACAAAAACACACTTTATAAGAGAAAAGCAAGACTGGGTGTAAAAACATGATGATCATTATAAACATGCATCAATGTTTAAAGGGATAGTCCACCTATATAACTTTCTTTGTCCTACTAAACAAAAAAAAGATATTTTGAAAAACGCTGGTGACCATATAATTTTGGTAGGCTACCCATGGACTTGCATTGGTTTTGTGTCCATACAATAGAAGGGAATGCGTACCACCGTTAGGTTACCAACATTCTTCAAAATATCTTCCTTTGTGTTCTGCAGAAGAAAGAAAGCCATACATGTTTGAAATGATAAGAGGTGAGTAAATGATAACAGAATTTTCTTTTTGGGGTGAACTATCCCTTAAGGTCTTTTGAAGGGTGGATGATGCACTTTATATATATACACATATGATGTTAGTTACAGCTTGCAAACATTTCCAAGTTACAATATTCTCAGTGTTTTTCATAAAGAAAATGAAGCCTGTTTTGTAACAATAACTTAAGCATATTTTTCCTCATTACTCATATATTATAATTCAACCAATACGCAATCAGTTAATAGGGCTTTGTCAATCTCTGTTTAACATAAATAATATATCATCCATTATTTCATGTTCAAATTTATAAAACACATTAGAATATACAACTGCACTGATGCAAGGTGAACCAGACAGCTGGATGGCAAATGTTATCGGTAATGACGCATGTGTTGGATAGTGAGGTTGTCAAGTATACGCGGGCTGCAGTGGGTGAAGTATTGCAGGGCGGGGTCATCAAAGTTAAATGGAGGGTGGAACGTCTCCTGAACGTACTCGGGCAGCAGGTGAGGAATACTGGAATGAGAGAGAGGTTTGCATGAATCAATCCTTCACTTTAAAACAGAATGCGTGTAGTTGAGATGAATAGCACACTTACTCCCCAGTGACGGTTTTCTTGCGTGAGCAGCAGAAGCAGGCGAGAGCGGCCAGAAGCAGCAGCAGAAGGAGCGGGATGCCAATGCCCAGAACCAGTCCCAAAATTAAAGACTTCTTATCCTCCCCAGACAGAGCGTTTGTTAGGTCTGTTCGGTTAACACCGGTCCAATCTGAATGGGAGGAGAACACAACAACGTGCATGCTTTAATGTGGTTTCAAAACTGAGATCTCTGTGTGACACTTTTGACTGTGTCTTACCTAATAAACACGACTGAATTTCCTTCAGATCTGTGCCGTTGCACACACACCTGTAGCCGCCGTAGGTGTTGACACACTGGGCAGGTTTGGAACACACAGCCTCATTTGTCTTACATTCATCAAGGTCTGAAATAAAAATCAAAACAAGAGAAGACGCAGAGATATGGTTATGAAAGAGGGTCTGACTTAACAAATATTAAAAATACTTAACTCAAACATTTCTGTCATTTACTCTCATCTTCCTAAATAAGATTTGAAGATCAGTCTGTGTCATAGCTCGGTATGTTTATGGTTTAGTATGTTGTTGGTTACGTAAAACTTCTAGAAATATAATTTTTCCTTTTGAGAAACTTGTCAAGGCATAGGAATTGTTTAGTGTACAGTGCACTACATATTCACAAAATCATGCTATCAAATGTAAAAAAACTAAACAAATATATATTTTTCTTACCCTCCACATAGGCTGAACGGATGCCGTAGTACTGACTGACTCTGGTAAGATAGTCCATGACATACCAGTGTGGAGTGTCACTAGACACATTAATCCTGTACTCCTTCAGACCGCCTGTTGTTACTGGATCAGGAGATGAAACTTTGGCGTTGTAGAACTTGTTCTGGAAGCCCATAGACAGCATGTCTTCGAGCTGTAGAGACGCAGAGTCGAAGCTTATCTCAGGTCATGGCATCAATGAAATGATGTTTTGTGTCAGATACACACGCACGCACTAACCTGATTCAGTCCCTGTTCAGACTTTGGATCTTTCCAGCCCATAGACACATTAAACACATTCCAGCCTAAAGAAAGACACATAGCTTGTGGTCTCTGCTGAGATTTGAAGTATGAGGTATTATTAAAAACACTTAAATAATCAGTCTTACCTGTGGGATTAGCAGACTCTCCTAAAAAGGTTCAAAACATGGTTATAGAATAAAGTACATATACAGAAACTACACCGTAAAACTTTGCTGTAATTTTGCAGCCGGTTTGCCAGTAACACTGTAGATTTCATTTACAATTTAGTTTTCAGCTTAAACTGACCTAGTTCTTATACTTTCTTTCATAGAACAAGACTAAATATCTTAGGTCACTTTTCTTGTTATGTAAACGTACAGTATCGTAATTTAAGAAGTTTGAAATAGTTTTACTAGAAATCAAGACAAAAATACATAGGAAGAGTGTCATTTTTTTCTGTTTTGCTGTGCTAATGTCAGTAATAATGAGACCGGTCTCTTCTAGCTCATTTTGAAGTGTTTTAATTGTAATTTTAGTAAAGTTTAATTCAAATTGAAAAAATTACTGTAGATTTCATTAATACCTTCCTATAGTAAGTTACTGGCAAAAAAAAAATAAGTTTTACAGTGTAGATACAAAAAAAAAGAATTTGGCCCAATAGAACAATCAAAGATTGCAAATAATTTCAGATCTGGTCCTTGATTCTGATTGGTTGAGCCGAGTTCTAAGCCTTTATAAAATACCTCGATTTAAATCTAACTGCATTACATAGCTTCATACTTTATTTTATGAAACCTTTTTTTTTTTTTATATCTAGGTCATTGGTGGCTAAGGGAGACATACATTGAAACATACATATGACCCGAGAAAATCTGCCGAATTTCTTAATTTCAGAAGGAAGATTTTAAACAAAAAGTGTGTACTCAAAGGAAAATTCAAAGGGTTTAAGGCATGCCACTCACCGCAGCCATCAGAGTCTCTGGTTTTCTGATAGCGGCACGAGCAGCGCACTGATCCCGGTGTGTTCATACATTCATACTTGGCGTTGGGACATGCCGAGGGGTCCAAACACTCATTGATATCTGCATGTAAAAGGATGTGTGAGTGCTTGATCACATGTGCGACCCAGAGAGTGTGTGTGTAGTGCGCATCTTTGGGTCATACCTGTGCACTCTTTACCGCTTCCTGTGTAGCCAGACTTGCATTTGCATGTGTAGTTGTAGCCGGTGCTGGTGCAATCTGCCATCTCATGACAGGGGAAGGGAAATGGAGGAAGGCAGAAGTCTGCGGGATGGTGTTTGACACAAAACTTTGATTAAGGAAGAACTAAAATCCAAAATTTGAGCCGTTGTAAAACACACACATACAAAAGAAAATATTTATTAACAAGCAAGTACTGACCATTTTCAAAGCACTTGTATCCTGGTTTGTCCTGATAGACGGTTGGAAAAGGACACTGGCCGCACGTGAAACTGTCCGGTTCCTTCTGTCTAAAGCACTCGACTCCAGGAAAACAGGGTTTGCCTTTACACACATCTGTTTTGTCATCACAGTACTTGCCACTGAAACCTGCAGGACACAGACATCCCACAACCTACAAATACAGAACAAACATTATGTCAACTGTATCTGTTGATGTAAAAAAACTTTGGCTAGCTCTACAATCCAAATGATATTTACAGATGCGGTGTACCTGAAACTTGCCCTGTAGATAGTTCTCCACCACACTGTTATATTGACAACTTCCTCCGTTCAAACAGTTACAGAGCTGAAGGACGGGGCTGATCATAGTGCTTGATGTCTGATCGCTCACTTGAATGGTCAGATTTACTGGCAGTATACTCTGAGGGGTCCATACCAGAACTCCATCACCTTCAGGGGAGAAAGAAACCATCATGCTTTTACACAGGAATAACGGAAGACAAATTTGTATGTAGGGTTTTATAACAGTAGTGTGCGTATAGTGTGATAAAGAAGTGCGAGTAAATCTCACCGCTGCCTATGGTGGCTCGTGGGGGACGTGGTAAGGCCAAAGAGAAGGTGATCTGGTCTCTGTTTGGATCCTGGGCCTTAACCTGCACTCTGACCGTAGTATCGATCTTACACTTGATCACAGTTGGCTCTGTCACAATGGGCGGCATATTCCCTGTTGAATAACAGCAGAGGAAAGCAATCACTGAAACAAAAGTTTTTTGTGTGTGGTTCTCTCATAGCTCAAAGGACCTAATGGTGCTCTTAACCCCTAAACTGGCGCAGCCGTTTTTGAGCCTACACACTAAAACGGCTGTAACTCATGAATTCTTCGGAATACAGACCTACGGTTGGTCTCGATTGAAAGAAGAGAATTAGCAGATTATTGTTGGAAAATAAATCACAAAAAAGTGATTTTGTTATGTTTATAGTCATAAAAAAAACTCTTAAAGGTTTATGTTTTTCTTTTATAAAAAAATAGGTTCAGCTCCAAAATGTCATTAGTTGAAGTCCCAAGGGTCACCACGTGTTGTATCAAGTTTGGTCTTGATGCACCAAATTTTGACATCTACCACCTAACTCCACTAGGGGTCCCCATATGGCTTCCGTTGGTTTTAACACTAAATCAGAAATTTGATCACAGATGCTTTTTTCACCTTTTTTACTTTTCCAGTTACCAGACACAACGAAAAAATACAAAAGCACAGGAACATGTAAACAAAACAAGAAATTAGTATGAAACTATATTTTTGATGCACACTCAATTATCATTAATGAATCAATTACTCGTCCTACATAAATTATTCTATAAAACACTGATCAAATGTGTTTTCTAGAGTCTTAGACCTTTTAAACGATATAATGTTTGTCATGATAAGATAAGAATTCACATGTTAAGTATTGAAGTAAATGTAAGCGTTCCGTAGGCAGTACGTAAATTTGATAAAAACTCTTGTCATTTACGAATCAATTACACTTCCTACATATTTTATTGTATAAAACACTGATGAAACATGTATTCTAGAGTCTCAGACCTTTCCAACGATATATAGTTTGTCAGGATTAGATCAGAATTCCAACAAAAATATGGAAGCAGATGTGGGTGTCCGTATACGGGACAGTGACTATTGAAAGGACATTAAAAAAAGTAAGCACGCTCTTTTAAAAAAAGAAACAATCACTCTTCCTACATACAGTATTCTATAAAACTGTGAAGAAATATGTTTTCTAGAGACTTAAACCTTTCCAACAGTATAAGGTTTGTCACAATAAGATAAGAATTCACATGCCAAATCTTGAAGTAAATCAGCTGTCCTCGTATACGCGACGCCGCCAGTAAAATGATTAAAATGAGACAATACAGTAAGATTGGATAACTATACCATACAATTATTGTTGATGGCATAGTATGAGTAATCTTTCCTATGGATTAAAAGTACTGTACATTTTTTTAAGTGACCAAAGATCACTGGACCCCACTGACTTGTATGGACACAAACCCCCAAGACATTTCTCAAAATATCTTCTTTTGCGTTCCACAGAAGAAAGAGTCATATAGGTTTTAAGGGTGAATGAATGATGACAGATTTTTCATTTTTGGGTGAACTGTGACTTTAAAGGAATAGTTGTGTACTGAATGAATGTCAGATGGTGTGGCAACGGAGAAAACAAGTATGTAATAACAGTGACAGTCTAACCGTAAATCTGTGTCCTGGTGCGAAGGAGCTGCTGGTCCTCCAGAACCTCTTGGCCGAGCTTTGTGTTGCCCGTGGCCAGGATGTCATGCACACACTGAATGCTGCTCTGGCAGGTCTGACTGTGTCTGGCCAGCACGTCTGGACTCGCTGAGGACAGCAGCTCTTCTGTTGTGATGGGATTGAATGGGGTCGAAGGAGGCTGTGAGAACAGAAGGCTCTCTGGAGCAGGTACAGCCCCTGTGACCCAAATAAGAAAACAACCAATAAAGACCATGTAGTAAAAAGCAAATAATATGTTCTAATGGTTAAATCATAGAATAGAGATTGACTCACATGACTGTCCAAATGGAATCAGGCTCTGTTCAGAAGGAGTAATGTTATTCACAGAGGGCAGCAGACGTCCATTGGAAAGCAGAAAGTCATCTGTCCTGTTGGAGCTCCAGTGGGCCAGCAAACCCAGCGTACGGTTGTAGAAGCGTTGAGGAACCTCCACCAGAGCGGCCAGCCTGCCTGCGTCATCCCTCCACACGGCCACGTTCAGACCCTCGGTGTACACCACCGCACATCGACTCTTAGTGATACAGCGCACTGCAAAGCCCTGCTCGCCTACATGCACTACTCCTGTCCAAACAGCAGAATGTGCCAGGTTAAAACTAACAAGTAAGGTTTTATCAATTGTTTTATTGTTTATAAGGTCTAAGGGTGACAAATTTGAAGAAGCTAAAATGTAAGATTCTTACCTACAAACACAGGTACGACCACATCATTGACAAGGATCTTAAGCCCATCTCCAGACTCAGCACACTGCCACTCCACCTTTTGTAGAAATCATTACTTTTATGACATGATCATTTATGCACAAAACGTCTGTTTGAAATGTCAGATTTACCTTTCCAACTCCCTGATAGAAGGCAGCTAATCTCACTAGAGCAGGCACTCGCTTGGGCTGCCCACCGGTCACCAGAGGAGCCGTCTCTCCATGCAGGGTGAAGATATTTGACCCTGTGCTGGAGGACAGGCGCACTATGACAAACTCCCCTATACCTTTGAAGGTATATTCACTGCCGTCAAAAGTGATGAAGTGAAGACTTCCGTATGCCAAACCTGTGTGAAAGAAGAAAGTACAAGACGGACTTTTCCAAAGCTGGCTCTTTGTCAACTTAATACATACAAAACAAAGACAAATCATTAAAAAAAATGTGTTTCTTATACACTCACTGAAAAACAATTCTGTAAAAAACTAACATTTTCTGTAAACTGGAAAAACAGAAATACACAGTAAAATATATACTGTATATATTTTCTGTAAAATTATAGGATACAAGGATATATATTAAATATGTTTTCCCCATTTATCTTGTAAATGTGTTGTCTTGTTCTGTAATTCTATAGTTTTAGATCGTACTTCTTTTTTAAATAAACTGTTAACAAGATATCTTTGCTGGCCGCAGCTGGGGCACCAGAAATAAACTGTAAAATAACGGATTTTCCCTTTAAAATTACATTTCCCCCGTTTTTCTTGTGGTTCTTGACTCTATTTCAAAAAATACATTTAAAAACCTGGAAAATCTGTAAAATTACATTTTAACTTAACAATTAACTTAATTTTGAATTGTTCTAAAATTCTAAATTTACACCGTTTTCATTTTTTAATTGGTGCAAGATCTGCACACAGTTTTTTAAACAAAATTTGACTTTAATACACTGTGTGCAAAAATTCGACACAACTAATTTTATAAAAATGGTGTAAAAAAACCTTAAAATTAAATGAATCCTATAGCTGTTTTATACAGAGTATTGTGGTCGTATTTGAATGGTTGAGCCACACTTTTGAGTTATGAGTTATTCTTGCTGTATCTTTCAGTTCAAAGGTCATTTTTTATGGATGAATGAAGTTTAGTGCTTGTGAACGCCTTCAATTTTTGTTGAATTAAAATGAGTAAAAAAATCATAAAATAACTATATAACAAAACAAACAACCAAAATGACAGCAAGACAAACAGAGACCAAGAGTTCTCACCCATGCCCGGCGCTCCTCTGCTCCCAGGTATGTTATTGTCGAAGCTGCTCCAGCTGTACCCTTGGCACCTATCTAGTGGTCTCTTTTCCAAGTATAGACTGCACAGAGGAGATTGAACACAGCACCACTGGAAGGGTAAGAGATCCTTTTCTGAAAACAAAATGAAAACAAGAAATTCACCAACATTTTAGAACTACTTACAGTTTATAAATGATTACAAAATATCTTAAATGAAAGCTGTAACGTTTTGCTTTACCGATATATTGTTGTGTTCTGTCTTCAGTGAAGTACCGTTCACTGTATCCAGCCAGCAGGGGGCCCTCCGGATCATACACGCATCTCTTTCCAGCCCTTTGTCTGTTGAAGAGAATGGACTGAAAGACACGGCCCCTCCTGCCACCCCATCTAAGATCCCTCAACTCCCTCACCAACGCCATCTGTTGTGATGGAAGAGTGTCTGGGCCAAAGGCCAGGTCCTCCTGAGCCTGAGAACGGGTACAGGGACACGGTGCCAATCCTAGCGCCCACGCTTTAGGATCTGGCTCACTGAAGGCCCAAAGCTGGCACTTTCTCTGAGGATCAGAGCTGGAGTCTGTCGAACCTGTCAGGTCGTACACCAGTTGCCCCAGTACGCCCGTGTTACCCATAACAGTCTGAGGACGATAGCGCCCTCCGGGGCCAAACAGGTTATTTGGTGGCTTTGGAATCTCGTTATGGAAGTTGTCCTTGCCATCAGTGTAGCCTATGAGAGCATCATGATTGGTCCTCTGTCCCGGGCCCCAGTTCATGTCGCTGTAGCGGAGCAGAGCGAAAGATCGCTGACCGTCCGTGGTTAGAATACACTGGAAGGTGTTGCTCTGTGGGAACATGGCACTATGAGGAGCCTGTAGTTGTTGCAAAAACATTTCTTATGGCTTGTCTAACAATGCCAAACTAGGGCATAGGGATTGGGTGGTGAGGTGACAGCAACGGTACACCCAGTTCACCATTTTATGGAGACTGAGGTGTTTGGTTTTCAAGTTTTGTAAACTGAGAGCAAACCTTTCATCACTAACATCCTGACTGAAATAACTTTTCATGTTTATGTTCTCAACGGAAGTGTATCATGTGTCACGTGACTTCACGTTCTCATGGTTTATTTAAATTATGACGCAAGCATGTAAATGTATTCATATTCATTTTGGTTGTGAGCTTGACATTGCATGTGATTACATTTATATTTGTTTATCCGAATGAAAGTGCATTCAACATTTTGTCGATACAGCATTTAGCATTTTAGGCGGACAACATTTCCAACAACCTCTCCACAAGACGTGGCATAATGTATTATTGATATTAAAGAATGGCAAGATTGGTGCCAAATATAGTATTTTGTTTAAGGTTATATGTGTAATAGTAACAATTAGCATCTGCTATTAACCTCATCTCTACAGTTTGTCTAACACTGACCTCAGACAGATTGATCTTTTGATGGGAGACAGGTAGAACGTGATCCCATGTGATTTTAACTATCCAGGATGGAGTGAAGGGTGCTTTGCCGTTTTGAGCCTCAAATTTGGTAACATCTTGTGCAGTGCGGTTGAATATTATTTCAGCGTAAATGTCAGATAAATTGAATTGATTGTATTCCTGTTGGAGAGAAAGAATGTTATACATGTATTTATAAGGTAATCACAATACGGTAAAGATATGGTTATTATAAATGTGAAACCGTGAAGTAGATGCTTTTCATTTAATTGCAGTTGGCCGGCACTTTTATTAAAAGCAACTTACATGCATTCACTTGAAATCAAACCCAGTTAAATAAAAGCTCAATTGGTTGTATAACATCAAAACTAATGATACACTTTTTTTATTTTAAGGGTCCAGTCAGTGAAATCAAGCGGCAAGGTTGTGAATTGCAACCAACCACTCACTCCAACCCTCTCGCTCCCGTTCGAAACATTACGACGGCTGACAGAACATGCCGATATATGCAAGGGGACCCACGGTGTTTGTAGATAGAAATAGATCATTCTAAGGTTATAAAAACATAACGCTTCAATGTGTAAGCTCTTTATACACCTCTGAAGACATAGTTATGTATATTATATTGCATTTCTGTCAATAGATCCTGCAAAAAAGTACACACTGGACCTTAAATGTAGAGACAACTAAGTTGGTCTAACTGCAGGTCTAACCCTGCTTCAGCACACCTGTCTGTAATTATCAAGCAACCCTGAACATCTTGATTAGATGGTCCAGGTGTGTTTGCTTGGGGTTAGGGCTGAAATCTTCAGGACAGTAGCGTTGGAAATCTTCAGGAGCAGGGTTGGAGACCCCTGGATTATATCCAAAATCATTTAAATTTTTATTTTCCCAAGCACTTTGATCAAAGCACTTTTACAAAAAAATCTGTAGTTTTCAAGAAGTTTCATGTTTATTGCAACACTAACCTGGTATAACAGCTTTCCTTCCCCGAGTGCGAGGTCAGCATCATCCCAAAACACTGCCAGCATGGCCAGGTTCTCATTACCTTTGAAACCCCCTGGAAACGGTGCAGGTAGCAACAGTTTCTCATTCTCACTGACTGACTGGAACTGCACCAAGCCATTATCTGAAAACTACAAATGTACTGTGACATCAAGCCTCTGTCAACCTTAACTAAATCGGTTCAACCTTAAAAACCAACATTAAATCGGTTCATTTGAATAATTGAATCTGCATGCTTACAAACAGCCGGTGATATAACGTGCCCGTAAATGGAAATCCTGTAGGAGGAGTTATATAAGGAGAGTTTCCATCCGGCAGTGTCAAGGGCAACACAGCATCACCAGCTTCCTCTCCAAATGGATACAGGTCACTTTCTGTAAAAACATATACAAAATACACCCTATAATCACATCATCTGCTTTTTCTAAACTTCATTAATTTATCTTTTAATTCATTAGTTTCTAAATACAAATGTTTCTTAACAAACATTGAACAAGTACTGAATACAATAAGTTATAAAATATTATATGAACTTTTAAAGCATCCCCCTACATCTTTTTTACTCTTTACTGCCCCCAACAGCTCTGGAGTACCCATTACGTTTATGTAATGTAACATTGACTGGTGTGTATAAAACAAGAGTAAGAAAAAAAATGAATGAATGCATGATTGTAATACAATGCCCCACCCATCTGTGTCAGCTGTATACAGTGGGTGTCATCAGCAGGACAATCACAGCTGTAAGATCCTACGAAGTTGGTGCATGTTCTGTTGATATTACACACATCGGATGAAAGGCACTCATTCCGGTCTGTGCATCCACTGATTCCACGTCCATTTCCTGCTGCAATATTCCATCCATTGCCACATTGGCACTGAAACCCACCAACGGAGTTGTAGCACATGGCAGCAGGGTGGCATCCACCGCTATTGACCTGACACTCATCTAGATCCACACAAAAAGCCCCTAGTGCAACAAGACCTGCTGCACATACACATAAATAAGACCCAGCGGTGTTGATGCATTGGCTTGACTTGTGGCAACGCGAAGGCAGTAATGAACACTCGTCAATGTCCTTACAATACGTCCCATTTCCAGAGTAGCCCATGCGGCAGTTGCAAGAGGAAGAGCCAACTGTGTTCCAACATCTTGCCATGGGATGGCAAACAGTGTTATTTGCACATTCGTTGATATCAATGCAGATACCATTCTCTTCACGGTGTCCCACAGGACAGGAGCACTGGTATGACCCAGGTTTATTGATGCACACCTGATCGGGACGGCAACTGTTGTTCGACAGGCATTCATTGATATCAGTACACAATGGGTCTTGAGCCTGAAATCCATACGCACAAGGACACCGGAAAGTCCCTACAGAGTTTATACATACAGCGTTGGCAGTGCAGGGATTCTCCTTTGCCTGACATTCGTCAATATCAAGACACTCTGTTCCTTCTGGATGAAAACCCAAGTTACAGTGACATTTATAAGACCCTGGATTGTTGACACATGTAGAGTTAAGTTGGCATATGGATTTATTATTTGATCCTGAACACTCATCTATGTCAAGACACTCATTGTCATTGCCCCAAAATCCACTGTCACACTCACAGTAGAATGAACCAATTGTGTTAATGCAAGTACCGTGAGTGCAGAGTGACCCTAACTTTGGAGATGAGCACTCATCTATATCCTCACATTGGGTACTACTGTTGCCTTTAGGTGAGAATCCAACATCACAAAGGCACTGAAATGCACCAATAAAATTGATACAGACACTGTGGTCTGAACACCAAGAACTGTTCAGGCACTCGTCAACATCTTCACAAGCTGTCTGATTGCCTGTATACCCGTCCCAGCATTCACAAGAATACTCTCCAAGTGTATTTTGGCAATTAGAGAAATTGGGACACCGTGCTTTTCCTGCGGCACATTCATCAACATCTATACACAAAGAGTTATTTGAGTAAAAGAAACCACTGTTACACGAACAGCCATATCCTCCCTCTTTGTTATAGCAGGTGCTATAGCTAGGGCAGGTAAAGTTTCCTATACTACACTCATTTATGTCCTCACAGTGTGTACCGTTGTATTGGTACCCCTCCCAGCACTCACAACGAAAAGACCCTTGTGTGTTGAAACAGTAGGAGAACTTTGGGCAAGCACCTGTTTGCTCACATTCATCTACATCAGAGCAATTTCTCCCATTCCCACGAAACCCATCAATGCAGGAACAATAGTTAGATCCGCTGATGTGTTTGCACTCGGCGTGGTTGTTGCAAGCCTTGGTGACATTCTTACAGTCCTCCTCTTTTACACAAGTTCCCACTCTGTAGACCAGACCGAGGGTACATGTGCAGGTATATGTTCCAGGCCAGTTCTGGCAGGTCATATTCTTCTCGCATAGCGAAGGTGGCAAACACTCATCCACATCCTCACATGTAATCCCATCACCCCGGTATCCCTTCAAGCATTGACAGTTATAGGAGCCCTCTGTGTTGTTGCACGTGGCGAGAACGCTGCAGTTATGTGGCAAAGCTGAGTTCTCGTTACATTCATCCACATCTTGGCAGTGAGATCCAGACCCGGTCATGCCTAAAGGACAGGTACAGTTGTAGGAGCCAGGGGTGTTCGTGCAGCGGGCAGCTGGGTGGCATCCTCCATTTTGGGATTGGCACTCATTAGTGTCTATAAGTCATCCAAAATGGTACAGGGTCAGGAAAATAACCCTAAAAAACTGAGAAGAGAGTCCTCGAGCAAGCAAAAACATGCACAGAGGAAACCTGAATAAAGAAAAGGGGCTTACCAGAGCAGTTTTTTCCATCCCCAGAGAAGCCGTTGAGACAGATACACTGGTGACTGCCTATGGTGTTGATACACTGTGCAAATGTACTACAGTCATTATCTCCAGACTCACATTCATTCAGATCTAAAAGAGCACAAAAAGAGTAACAGATGAGAAAGATAAAGGTAAACAATCCAATATACATACCATAAAAAGAAAAATGTTACTCTCACTTGAAAAACTCACTAGCAAAAAAGTTCTAAAAGTACCACTGTATCATGATAATACCATGTTTTTGCATGTACCTGTACATCCTGTTCCATTAAGTGCATAACCAACTCTGCATTTGCAGGAATAGGATCCCGGGTTATTCACACATTCTGTCTCTTTCCTAGGGCAAACATTCTGCTCACACTCATCGATGTCCGAGCAAGTGACTCCATCCCCCTGGAAACCCACATCACACACACACTGAAACCCTGTAGATGAAGCATGACACAGTCCATGCGGGTGGCAGGTAGGATCGCACTCAGGACTAGGGGTAACACAAGTGTCGTTGTATGCTACTGTGCCATTTAGACAAGAGCAGACATAGGCTCCAGGGGAGTTGACACACACAGAGATGTCCGGGCAAGGATAATTCGAGAGGACACATTCATCTATGTCTGTACAGGTGAAGCCATCTCCTGTAAAGCCTTGATTGCATGAGCATGAAAAGTCACCGGGATAGTTGTAACAAAAAGCATGTAGATGGCAAGAACCCTCAATGGCACATTCATTGACATCTTCACACATGACACCGTTTCCCGTGAAGCCCCGTTTGCAGGTACATGTGAACGAGCCTAATGAATTCAAGCATGTGGCATTGTGGTGACAAGGCTGTGTACTTGCGCATTCATCAATATCGGAGCATTCTGAAACCTCTGTGATCCGACTGAAGCCTGCTTTACACTGGCATGTGTAAGACCCTTCTGTATTTAAACACTGCTCATTGGTGCCACAAGCCTGTTCCGTTATCTGGCATTCATCTATGTCCTGGCAAGTGGTACGATTGACTAGCCGAAAACCTGGGGGGCAGTTGCAGGAGAAAGACCCCACACTGTTAACACAAGTTGCTCTGTTTCTGCAGCCCCCATTATCCACAAGACACTCGTTCACATCGGAGCACTGCAACCGACCATCCCCGATGTATCCCACCATACAGCTACAATTGAACGTCCCCGGAACATTAATGCAGAGTGCATTTGAGTGGCACTGCCTTCCGAAAGAGCACTCATCCACATCCTTGCAAAAGATCCCGTCGCCTTCGAAACCAGTCAGACATGTGCAGCTAAACAAGGCAGGTAAGTTTTCACATGATGCGTGAGGGCTGCAGTGTCCAATTGCGCATTCGTCCACATCGAAACACTGGTTTTGACTGTAGTTGTATCCTGGGCCACAGTCACAGAAGAAGGAACCGGGCGTGTTGACGCAGACAGAGTTGGCTGTGCAAATGTTCCCTGTGGCACATTCGTTAATGTCAGTGCACTTTTGTCCATCTCCCAGAAACCCAGATCGACAGGAACATTCGTAGCTTCCGAGCAAATTGATACATACTGCATTGCGGTCACAGTTGTTTTGTCTGTCGCACTCATTGATATCCACACATGCCAAGCCATTTCCCACAAAGCCTGCGGGACAAGTGCAACGATATGAGCCTGGTGTGTTAAAACAATCAGCAAATGAGCTGCAGATGTTGGTTTCACATTCGTTGATATCCTCGCATGTCTGTCCATTGCTTTGGTAGCCGATGTTGCAGATACAGCTGTAGGTTCCTGGCAAGTTCCGGCAGCCTTTGTATCCGTTGAAAGTGGAGCATACACCAGGACTCTCTGAACACTCGTCTATGTCTAGGCATAGATAATTTCCATTGCCCTTGTAGCCCGTGTTGCATGTGCACACGTAAGAGCCAGGGTTGTTGTTGCAGGTGGCATTCCAGTGGCAGATTCCCGGCCGAGTGCATTCGTTATTATCAGTGCACTGATAGCCGTTTCCGCTGAAGCCCGGTTTGCAAGTGCATTCTCTTCCTCCTTCTCTGTTACTGCAAACTGCGTTGACATGACAACCGCCATTATTAGTGTCACACTCGTTAATATCTTGGCATTGGGAACCATCGCCTGAATAACCGCTTTGACAGGAACAACTATAACTGCCCAGTGTATTAATGCAGCTTGCTTTACTGTGGCAGTTGTGGAGACTCATAGTACATTCATCAATGTCCTGGCACTGCACACCATTTCCCCTGTACCCCATTAGGCATATGCAGACAAAATTTTTATCAAGTGTTTTGAGGCATTCTGCATTGGTGTGGCAAATGCTCCCAGAAGCTGCACAGTCATTGAGATCTGCAGCTGTATAGGCAGAAGGGATCAGAGATGAGTAAGGCAGTAAGTGACTTTATTCTATATTGTTAGATGATAAATCATCTTACTTACCTGCATTTGTGTACCTGAGCACAGTACAGAAACACAGCAGGTACAGCAGCAGACTCCTGCACGAGAGCGACAGAAATTTAGAAACAATTAATTTTGCCAGTAGGTACCCAATATGAAAAATCTTTTAATGTAACCAAATAGTTCCTGGCCGACATTGACTGCTATAGTAGAAAATTTATAATGGTGGTCAAAAGTGCCCCAGAACTGTTTGCTGTCATACATTCTTCAAAATATCTTCTTTTGTGTTCAACAGAACAAAGACATTTTTTCCTACTATGGTAGTCAATGGTGGCCAAGATTTGTTCGGTTACAAGCATTCTTCCAAATATATTTCTCGGTGTTCATCGGAACAAAGAACTGTATACAGATTTTGGAACAAACTGAGGTTGAGAAAATGAGACAGAATTTTTCCTTTTCCTTTAAGTATAACAAACTAGTCTCACTGTCCTGCAATAAATTTGTTTACTGGTTCACCAAGTTTTTGGCTCTATGACATTATTTCGTAGGACTGTTGTTTGGCATCAATTATTTAAAAACTGTAATTTTAAGGAAATGTACAGGTTTATTTTACAGATATTTCTAAAAATACCGTCAAAAATCATAAAATTACAGAAAAAGGACAAACATTTTCTGGGAAAACTGTTATTTTGGGGTTTATCTCTGGCGCACTTGCTGCCAGAAAATTTCAGATTTTTTTACAGTGTACATATACAGTTGGTAAGTATGAGAACATCCTCTTTTATGTTGTTACGACAAGCCATCTTAACAAAAGCAGAGGTATTATCATTACTGCCGAAACTCCATTTCATGAGACAGAATGGTGGGAATGGCTGTGATACAGTATGTCCTACATATTCCCGCATGTTAGTATCTCCAAAACTCTTATAATAAAACCTGGTTAATTGTTCCAAATGAGCAGCAATTGTTTTTACGGTAACACCTTTCAATAAGGTTTAAGTACAACCTTAAAGTAAGTGTCACGCTTTTACTTTATGAAATGTTTTCTTTTAATGCTTAAAGTTCAAAGTTTATTTTCATAGTGTGATGTTGCTTACAGCACAACTTGTGTTGTGTAAATTGTGTTGATAAATTGATTTGATGCTCTTCAAGTTTCAATTAACTGGTATCATAAATTGATAATAATGTCAATTGAGCCAGAGGGTTCACAAGTTTGGTAACTGAAATCATGGATGCTCTGAATGAAGACAATGATCCCTGATTGGGTTACATACAGAATGTGTGCCACCCTGTAAGCCAGATTCATCTATTGTCTGTCTGAAGGAATCTATAGAAAACTGTGAGGTATTGTGCATCTGAATCAAATTACGTGAAAACATCATTAACGAGAAAATAACAGGAAAAAACACACTTCCTATAACTTTTTAAGGATGAACATCACCTCCTGATTAAGAATCATGTCTACAGATCCAACTTTAAAGTTCCATGATTGTGAATAGATAGTTAATGAAATAATACTATTATATAATTAAAAAGATTGAAATTGAAATTATGAAGAGTTAAGAAAAGGTTTTTAAATAATTCTTTACTTTTAGTGTATGAATGTTCTTAAAAACCTTCTCCCAATATCAGTATATCAAATAACATTTCGTCAAAACAATATTCAGAGTTTAACATTCAACAGTTTTACATTGAGGATGTAAATATGGACTTCACAGTATGATTATAGTAAACTGGCTTCAGTTCACATGAAGATGTAAATATTGAACTATAAATTAAAGTAGATCTTGCTTACAACATGAAGGCCTGTATCTACAGAATCAACCATTTTGTTGCTGTAGAGCAATAAATAAGAAATTAAATTCCAACCTAAATAGTAAAGATAATGAATGTAAAAGTGTACTTACTGCATATCTCACAGACGGCTGGTGAACCTACAAGGATGACATTAGGTCACAGAGAGAGTATGTCCCTCTCAGACTTTGCTTCTCTACTAAATTCCAGGCTACCGTCCCGAGTTTTAACACTTTGTCCTTCCTGGTACAAATGATAATGACCCATCTCAGGACCTGAGACATCCAAAACCAGCAGAATAGGGAACACCCATATACATGTTATGTTTCACTCTTCTAGTAACTGTATTACTCCCTTCGGGCTCCAGGGTCCAATAAAGGCGGATACAACAAAGAGCCTCATTCAATAGACTGTGTTCTGACTAAAAGTACCTTTACCCATGAACTTTAGTTTTGTAACGTCTTAAAGAAGACTGGTATAAACCATCGACAAAACCAATGTGCGCACGAGTGTTTAAATTATCTGCAAAGTATCTGAAAATCTTATAGTCATCAACAATTCTTCTTGGTAGAATACTCAAAAAACATGTCACATGAGGATAAAGGACTTTGTTCTGACATGACAAATTTAGCTTCTATTTAAGCCATAATACCTAAAAATAATAAAGCTAACTAACATTTTTTTAAACTGAGTTTTTGTAACAGACTCTTCAAATGTTTACCAGAAACAACAACCACAAAGCACCACTTATCTGTCTTTAAAATCTGAACTTTAACATGCAATATGTTAAAATGTTTATATATCTTCAATTGTTGCAGATAATCATCTCTAAGAGCGTTTTTCTTACCTGCTGGTTCTACGACGCGGAGCAGCGGATTCTCCCTTCCAGCAAGTGGACGTCCCCTGGGCGTCTCGGCAGAGAGCTACAGATCATTCTTTTGTAGAGCAAATTTCTACGGCAGCGAGCATGTCTCGCAGCTGTGTCCTTGGGTGTGACAGACTCATCCCTGAGTCAGACGGCCATGACACCTGCATCAAATGCTTGGGGGTCTAGCATGCTGAAGCAGGTTTCGTTGATCCGGCATGTTCTGTCTGAGAGAACATGACGGTCAAGGTGTTGCGGTCACGGCTGGCGACGTTCTTTGGGAATGTTGCCCCCACCCTGCTTGTTTCTCAAGCGAGTGCGATGATTTGGGGGTGCCTATGGATGTAGTTCCGCCAGCTCTGCAGCTCTGGCTTCGCGGACAGCCCATACCCCAGTACGCTCACCTGGTGCATCCCCGATGGGCGGCGGTAGACCGTCCCATAGCGGGCAGACTCGGAAGCGGGATGACGACGAGATCTCTGTCATAGCGTCGGACAGCTCCCTCCTGGCATCAGACGCGGACAATCTCTCTGAGCTCCCGCCTACAAGCGGTAGAGCTCAACATGAGACCGACGCGGAGATGTCAGCCATGCTAGCCCGGGCGTTACACCACCATCCCCGAAGCGCTCGCGGCTGGACGAATGGTTTCTCAGGTCGGGACGCGGTGAAAAACCACGCACCACCAGGTGCCTTTCTTCCCGGAGGTGCATGAGGAGCTCACGAGGTCATGAAATGCACCCTTTTCGGCCTAGCTAAAGCCCTGAAGGACCTGGATGAGGGGAAGCCCGACCCTGCTCGCATGAGTGAGCTGTGCACTGCCACTGACCTCGCGCTCCATACGACAAAGGCCACGGCACGTGCGCTGGATCGGTCGATGTCCACTATGGTGGCCCAAGAGAGGCATCTGTGGATCAATCTTGCGCAGATGAGTAACTGTCTCCATCGCGGAGGAGAGCATCTTCCCGTCAGCAGCCCGCAAGGAAGGACTCCAAGCGGCCCTGACGGGATGAACCCAGGGTAAACAACACCGACCCCGGCAATACCAACTTTTCTGGGACAGGCGCCCACTTCCTCGTTAAGAGAGCAGTTTTCCCTGGGTTCCCCTCGGCAGGGGTAATCCCGCTCGGGTTGATGCACATGCAACCGCTTCAGCACTGGCTTCAGAGTCGGGTTCTGTGGACGGCGTGGCACCCCGGCACCAGGCGGATTACAGTCACGCCTCAGTGCCGGCGCACCCTCATTCCCTTGTCAGATTTGACCTTTCTCCGGGCAGGAGTACCGCTCGGGCAGGTGTCGAGGCGCGTCGTGATGACGATGGACGCCTCCCTGCAGGGATGGGGGGCAGTGTGCAACGGGCACGCAGTAGCGGGACAGTGGACGGGTTCCCAACTGCGATGGCATATAAATTGCCTGGAGTTGATGGCTGTCCTTCTGGAACTTATGAGGCTGCGGCCCCTACTGCAGGACAAACACGTGCTAGCCCGGTCAGACTCAAATCGAAATCCAACATCCTATTTTCACGTCAAAATGAATCATTCAAATACTGAAAAAGCAAACTTTTCCCCCAGACATGACACCCCTCAAAAACACTCAATAGTCTCTGACACTGTGTCAAGGATGGCGGTAGAGAAGAACCCAAGCGCAGGCAGCAGTATGGGGTAACACAAAAGGTCTTTTAATATATAAACAAAACCCGAAATACAACGAACGAGCACAGGACAATGAACACACGGATGTTTTAAAGGGAGACAGACAGTATGGGGAGGGGGGGTGGGGCCAGTCCAAGACTGTTCCCCCCAGTCCCAAGCCATTTGTCCTGCCCCCCATGAACTCTTGTTTTGCCCCACCCCCCCTCCCAATTTTGGTTCCCCAAATAACCATTTAGAAAACGGTTCTGGTCCTTGATTCTGACACATGAAAACTGTAATAATAATCAAAGTTATTCTGTTATTTTCACATGTTTGTCCAGTTTTCATTTTCTGCAAATAATTTTGAATAGAAACTTACTGTTTTATTTGGGAGAAATGTTAGTGCTTCACATAATGAAGCAAACATTTTTTTACCTAAACATACCTTTAAATAATAAATTCGGAATGGAATTTATTTTTTTAATTGCCTCTTAAATGTTTTTTAGCAGCTGTATTTTGCTTTGCATGCAAAATACCAACTAAACAGCATTTATGCAATGAGCAGAGATGGAAAGTGTGGTAACATGTTTCAGATCAAACAGGAAATAGCAATGTGGTATATAATATAGAAGTACAGAAATTGTGGGCAAAAATGTTGCACTGTATAACGACAAGATACAGGGGACATCTGACACTGCATCTTAGACACACACATTTACTGACTGGATAGGGTAAGCTTGTATATTTTCTATTCCCAGCTTTTAATAGAGAAAAGGACTACAACCTTATCTATGTCCTCATTCATATACTCAAAGAGCTAAAGATAAAAACTTAAAAGTCTTAAGTCAAATGGACAATTTATTCATAGATTCTAAGCCTAATCATTTTCATATAGTTTACAATGACACCTTTATTCTTGTGATCATGGTGAAAAATAAATTACACTTAAAAAATAAGAAAGAATAAAACACAAAGACTGTTTTATACTCTGTTTTTTAAAGAGAGATGACAAATAGACAATGAGAAAATTAAATAGATAAAAAAGGCACACAAGATAAGACAAGAGAACAGCCACAAAATAAGCGGTTCATTCTCACAAACTCTTGGTTTTGAGATGTCAAAACATGATTTTCTCAAAAACACCTGCATCAACAATTGTATTTTTAATTGATTAAAATCAAGGTATGACATGTTTAGAAGCATTAATTTCAAAACTTTTACTGACAGTTTAACACATAAAAATTCTCATTACCGTTACCATTTAAAACTGTCAATCCCATAGCATGTTTATCCATGATAGCGAAGCAAGTTTTTATAAATCGCACATAATAAGATATTAATGAATGATATTTCAATAGAAATGCGGAAAAAACTATCAGTAATCTGTTAACCTGTTTTCAATTTTCAATTCCATTTGAAAGGTACTGGCAAATGCGTTTCTTTACATGAAATCAAACTTAATGTAAATATCGTTGTGCCTGTGTAAACAGTCCTTTAAAAATGTTACGGAAGATGATAACATTTGTCATGGACATTTATTTTTCACAATTTCTTCAATTTTATTATATGAATATCCTGTCATTTTTTGTCATTTGAGAACATCTAATAAATAATAATAAAAAAAATTACACTTCATTCCTATGTTAAAATTATGCTTAGTGCAAAGAACAGCGCACAATTACGTTTATTATGATGATCATGTTGTATGTTCCGAATGATACATTTTATAATTAAAATCTTTACATCCATGACCCAAGCGTTGATCAATAAGAGGAAGTGACAAAAAAAAAAAGAGAAGCATTCAAAAACAAACAAGACGAACACGGGTGCAGGCCAGCGGTTTGTGATGTAGTGACTGAGGGAGGGCTTGTCAAAAGGGGGCGCAGGGGCGTCGCCCCACAAAATTATCCAGACAAGAAAACAGTTAAAAGAAAAGTCAAAATCAAAATTGTGTTATTTTTTACAAAACGTTCAACATATTTTAAGACCTCCCGGCATCTTCGGAACAAAAATAAAGACATTTTAGGAGACATCTGTGAGCTTTCCAGGCCTCCTCATAGACGTCATGGTTATAGTTGTTGTTGAGGTCCAGAAAAGTACTAAAGACATTGTTAAATTGGTCCATCTGCTCATAGTGGCTCAATAGATTTTTTTTTAAGCGACGACATTACTTTATGTGCGAAAAACAAACCAAAATAGTGATTATAACCAATATATTCTCCTATGTCGTGCATGGTGCGTGTTCACGAGAGCATTCCGAAGCATGCTCATTCTGTTTGTACGGTTGGCCAAAAAAGTGCAAGTCTTCCACAATATCGAAATCATCAGACATTTTGCGAAGATCAGTTTACATACACCGTGCATCTGCTTGAAAACACAGAGCGTCTGCCCCCACCATCGAAGTGCTCTCGTGAATGCACACCATTTTATGGTGAGATTGTGCCTCACGTCCTGCCATAGCTGTATCCCTTCAAGCCACAACAAATCAAACCATCAAAGTGGGACAATTTCTATAACCAGAATGCATTGCTGTTGTCAGTCGCCTGCAGATTCTTGCGTGATTGCTAGTTTTCGTGACACCTTTTACATTAGTGATTTTTCAGGCATCTGAAAGCCACCTACGGGAGGTATAAAGTAGCAGGTATAATCATTGTTGACGCGATCCGTGCCTTTAAAGTCCACATTTATTGACATGACGAATATCCAATATTAAAATTGATGAAGACATCTAGGACCAAAAACAAAAAAAAGAATACGATCGACAGAAATTGAGGACCCCCTCTTCATATGCACACCAAACCGGATAATGAAGTCAGCTAAATACACACCTGAATCCGAGTGAAAGACAACAACCCGGAAATAAAAAATTCTAAAATACAAAATAAAAGTCAAATATAACGTACACTTACAGGGGGCCCCACCCAACGAGCAGCCTAGGGGCCCCGGACCACCTCCGCCCCTGGCTACGGAACATTATGAAGTGTAAATTTAAGTTTAGAAGTATAGACAAATTCACTGCAACAGTTATACAGGATGAGAGTTCTACTCACCTTGACTCCCCATTCAGACCGCCAGAAACTTGCAGCGGCGCTCGTTTATTTCAATGGAGAGCTGGCGACTTCCAGCACCTGAAGCGACATTGACCGTTGGCCACAGAAAGTGGGCGTGTACACTAAATCCTTGGGCTGAGTCCGAAAGCTTAGGCAGCTGACTTGTTACCTCGCTGTCTCATGAGGCAATGACTTCGGAGACAACGTTTAGGCATGAAGGCAGCTCCGAGAAACACATTCGGATAGCCTTCAGAGGCACCGTAACGGAATATAAACAGAGTGCGCCTCTGTGATAACTAATCGAATATTTTTAAATTACAATAGTAATTTCTCGATAGAAATGCAATGAAAATTTGTAATAAGAGAAAATAGAACTTTATTTACACAAAAACTGCTGCTATAGCGGCTTTCTTGGCCGCTATTTTATTTTTTTGGAACTCGACCCTGCTTGACCAATCAAATTCCCCGCGTGAGCACACACATAGACATTGAAGGCAGCGAAGGATACATCTATGCTGCCTTCAAAACCACCTGATGGAGGTATCTCAGGAGACAGGAAGTAAAGCAAACATTGGATTCGGAAATGCCTTGACGCCTTCCTACCTCGAAATGCTGCCTCCGAAGGCTTTTGGACGCAACCTTGGTGTTTCGAGTCTGACGTCATCACGCAGCCGTGTTTTTTGGCAAGTTTAAGAATCATAGGGAGTTAAGATAGTTAGAGTTAGGGTGTGGGTTTCATAAGCCTCGAAACAGCAAGGATTTAGTCAAAAACCAACAAGCCACGGCCACAGATCTGACTCGAAACATCAAGGATTTAGTGAGTAAAGCGACAAAAGTTGAGAATTGTTCAACTTTATGCAAACGATGAGAGACTTTCGCGAGCAGTGGAGCTCACGTCATCCATCTCTCGTCAGTTACTGGAGGGTTCGTTCAAACTGTCACTAGGACAACCAAAATTAGGAATGAATTCAAACGATCTCATAGCAAGAGACAAGCAACACAAAGGCTCTTGCTGTCTGAATGTGCCTTGAGTATAAAGTGTTTATACAGCACGCGAGTATGGAAGGCCATTTGGGCAAATATTTATTGAAGTCTTGTTCCGACAGCCAGAAACTTTGTCGCTGTGTGTCGCCTGTCTCTTGCAATGAGATCGTTTGAAGGCATTCCTACATTTGGTTAAACAACTAGGCTAAATATAAATGTACAACAAAGCATCAGACGCTTTTTACTATAAGAAAATAGACTTTATCAAAAGTTTTTATTCTTGAACAGTTGGCTAATTAAGAAATAAATATAGCCCAAATTGTTTTCTCTTTCATTACTACACACCTTAAAAAACTAAATCTCTCAGTTTGGGGGTGTTAGAGTCTGCCTGACTGCCAATGCCAAATATTCTCTTTCCCCACAACCCTGTTTGCTTGGTTATTTACCATTGCATGACTGCCCTTCTGCTTTTCAAAGTTGACTTTGTTTGATAATAATGGTTTATTCCCTAACTTGACCATCACTAAATAAATTACAATAGGCTACGATAGTAAACACTAGAGTGCATTACAGTATGTTTTAAAGCCATAATTACTCTAACCCTTGTATTTTGAAATGCCAACAACCTAGCTTTTTTATTGATCAAAGATTATAATGTACAAAGAAGTACAAATGAAAATCTATCACATAGATGTAACGAAACAAGAACAACAATAACAGCCAGGGGAGATAATGAAGGGAATAGAGACTTAGATAAAATAAACAGAGGTAAATAAATTAAAGGAAATTAAGTAAAAAACTATTATAATAATAAAAAAAAGATAACGAAAAAAAGACTGCAAGTAAACTAGATTTGTAAAATAAAATACAAATAAAAACAGGACTAAAGCTAATGGGGAATTTTAAACAAGACACAGCAAGATAAAGTTTCCGTTGCTTTGGTATTCTTTGACACAGAGAGCGTTGTAAGGTATTGATTAAATTAGTTCATCTCTAGTGTATTTACAATCCCAGAACAGTAGATTCCTCTTGTGCATTACACAAAAGTTAAACACACTTCATGTCAATATGAGGTATACATTTCTTAAGATAACTTTTTGCTGGGTAGAATCAATTAATTAATTTAAAGGAAGTGTATTTAGATAGTACTTACCTATACGGAAAAATGAATGACATAGGACCACGTGGAATGTCAAGCATGAATGTGGTTATGTAAATGATGACGTCACCACTATATGTTTAATACATTTTATACAAATTTTCCCGTTTTGGGATTTGACATTGAATGGAACAAAGAGGTCTGTACACTGTAAGCCCGGATGAGTTGAGTTTACTTAAAAAAATGAAGGAAACCTGTTGCCCTAAAAAACTTAAGTAATGATTACTTAACAACTTGTCTAAGTTTACTTAAACATATAAGCTGTTCTAATAACTATTTTAAGATGAATCCACTTAATGTTTTAATTTCTTCTAATATCTCTGTCCAATTTTTCCACTTATCTTTTTAATTGCATTAAATTATATACAAAAGCAATCAAACAACAAAAATATTTTCTTGTTCTTTTATTGAAAACATTTAAAACTAATTTGCCCTCAAGTTTTAGAGGATAAGAATGTATCTAGTCGTAAACGTAACTTTGAGCCTTAATCAAATGCTTGAAATGTGTGTTCAATATGATCAGTCTCGATTTCTTTAAGACTGCAAGGGAAGCTCAGCTTCCCCTATAATTGTCAAAAAATGAATGGTCAAATATATGTACTATTATGTTAACA
Organism: Triplophysa siluroides; assembly: GCA_006030095.1. Taxonomy (NCBI): domain Eukaryota; kingdom Metazoa; phylum Chordata; class Actinopteri; order Cypriniformes; family Nemacheilidae; genus Triplophysa; species Triplophysa siluroides. The sequence continues at coordinate 1,430,524 of VCII01000868.1, read as the reverse complement.
TTTTATTGACTAAAAATGCGTTAAACACGTTCATCTCGAACGAAAACAATTCGTTCAGAATCAGCTGCTTAGGTCGGCTGACTCGATTTCCTTCTCATTCATTCCCGTAGCGTACAGTGCATTACTCTGTTGAAGCCCAGCGTCCATTGACTTCAATGGGGCTGCTTTAAACAGTTTTTTTCAGTGCTTAGAAACAAGACGGTCATTGGATAATGCTGCGATTATGTCCCGCCCACGGACGCTCAGCGTCTCTGGGATGAATGGAGGAGTGGGTTGGCCCGGACTCCGAGCGTCTGCGTGATGATTGGAGGGTCTGTCATCTCTTTTTAATCCACTCTTATGTCCTAAAACGCTCGTTTTTTGGGGTCGACAGCTTATAAAAACGTATTTCTTGTTTTTTTTCTAGCTTGTTTGCTATACACATTGTCACATATCAGCTTTTAGACATTGTTTTTTTTTTTGTTATAAATCATAAATGACAAGGAGGCGGCAGCTTCTCGCAATGCAAAGAGACGGTTGGTGTGGGCGTGGTCTTCAGATTATGACGCGTATCACTCTGTGTCCATTTCCAACTCAGTCCCATCGCGGATTTTGCATGTGTAGTCGAAAGACAAACTGCTGCAACCTTCGTATATTCACACATTCACACCACATTCATGTTTCAGTTTAACATAATTCCCACATTTCCTCCCGTTGAGTTTAAATATATATATATATATTAGATCGTTTGTTCATTAATTCATAGTCTGAACTAGCCAGCTAGCAAACTGCACACGATGGCAGACAGTGCTAATATTGTCGACCTGATTTTGGCAAAGCCATTAGAAAGTCTTCTTTACGAGGAGAAACTTAGAATTAAACAGCAGGGCAGATCAACACCTAAGATTGATTTAGTGCAAAAGATAGGGAAAAGTAACAGGTCTTTTCAGCTCTCCTGGTATGACAAAGTTAGCTGGCTGACTGGAAGTGCTGTGAAAAAGAAAATGTACTGCTGGCCATGTCTCTTGATGAAACCATCTCATGGATGTGTTGTTTGGTCAAAATTGGGGTTTGGAGATCTGTCAAACTTTGACAGGGCATATAAAAGGCATGAAAATAGCTGCTGGCCATTGAGAGGACACTGGTCAAGTCACTGGAAAAGACGCCTAGTTGGTACGACAGGGTTACAGAGCATTTTCTTGAAAAGGAACGTAGGGCAGAATTTACATATAAATAAATGGACAATTTTTATGATTTAGGCCGAAAATGAGCTTCCCCTCTTTAAAAGATCAGCAGCCGCCACTGGTGTAGAGTATTCCCTTAATAACATGAAAGCTTGGTTTAACATTTTCACTTAAGCACATGACATACTATATTGTCTATACAAATATAACAAATGTATAACATGTTTTCTTGGCATTGTGTGGCTAAGTTTTGTTTCCCTTTCTGTCGGTCTCTCGACGTTGTGTCGAAGACGACAGATGGGGTTCGCCCTTGAGAACCAATCAACTCTGACTACTATAGAAAAGGCCAATGAAATTTGGCGAATGAAATTTGCATGCCGGGCTCCTCCCCCGGATGTCCGGTATAAAAGGAAGCCGGCGTGCAGCATTCACTCACCTTTTGTTCTTCAGAGCCCTCGCTCATGACTACGAACAAAAAGAATTCAACGAATTCTTCTTCTACTTCGCCGGATCTACGACGCAGAGCAGCGGATCGTCCCTTCCTGCAGCGACCTTCTCCTGGGCGTCTCGGCGGTTCCGGAGGTGATAGAGATTATTTCTAAAAGGTCCTTTTCAGGACTGACTGAGCAATTTCCAGCGCGGCATGTCCCGCTGTTCTCTTGGGTGCGGCACCCTCATCGAGGAGGGGGATGGACACGATCGCTGCATTAGGTGTCTGGGCGTCCAGCACACTGAAGCAGCGTTCGTTGACACATCTGCCCGCACTGCGGGCGGATTGTCACTCAGAAGTTGCGGTCACGGGGGGCTGTCTTCCTACGGGAACCAGCCACCATTTCGTCTGCTACCCGGGCTGTGACATCTGTGGCTACGGCCCCGATGACCACCCACGTAGCAGCGTTAGTGATATGCTCACGGGCCGATCGCACCCCGATTCGCTCTTCTGAACGTTCCCCAACCGGCGGTGGCATACCGTTCGGATCCTCAGGCACGCACTCGGAAACGATGTGTGACGTAGATGAGATGTCGTTCGCAGCATCGGAGGGAGACTGGCATCCGACTCTGACGAATCCGAGCTCCCCCCCCAGGGGGGTCGAGCTCAGGAGGAAGCAGAAGTGATGTCAGCCATGCTAATCCGGGGATACGTGGTTCCTGGGGGCGGAGCGCGGTGCAAACCGCGCCCACCCCGGGTGCCATTTGTTTCCCGGAGGTGCATGAGGAGCTGTGTAAAACTAGGAGCGCTCCACGGACCGCTCCGGTCGAAACAGCTCCGGCTCCCTCACTTCCCTCGAGGGTGGGGCAGCCAAAGGCTACGTCGAGATCCCCCGGGTGGAACGTGCGGCTGCGGTGCATCTGTGCCGCAGACGGCTGCCGCCTGGGGAGAATCGGCCACGCCCACCGTCCAACGCGTGTAGGACTTCGACATCTATGGTGCCGAAGCCTTGCGCTGCCGCGGACCGGGCTGGCTGCCTCTCTCTCTACGCCATGGCCATCCTGCAGGTCCGCCAGGCCAGGGCGTTGAGAGAGCTCCACGAGGGTAAGGCCGACCCAGGTATAATGCAGGTTTTCTGTGCCGCCACTGACAGCGCTCTACGGAGCGACCAAGGTGGCGGCACGGGACCTGGGTCGGACGATGTCCACGGAAGTGGTCCAGGAAGTCACCCCCGGCTGAACCTTGCGCAGATGAGTGACACCGAGAAAGTCCGCTTTCTTGTTACACCCGTCTCGCAGGGTGGGCTGTTGGTACCGTCGAGACTGCGCTCAGCAGTTTTTGACGGTGAAGAAGCAGACAGTGGCGATTAGCCACATTTTTTACCACGCTGCGACTCGGCCGCCCTCAAGCCTCCGAGATCTCACGTCATGTCTGTTTCCCGGCAGCCCAGGACCCCTTCCACATCGGCTCCGGTTACTGTGCCCCCGCAGGTGGCACCCCGGAAGTCGAGGTCGAGGGGAAACCTCACCCCGTCAGCTAACTTCTCACGAGAAGTGACACTGACGGGAAGACCCCAGGGGGAGCAACATCGGGCCCGACCTTCACAGCTACGGCTCTGATCAGTCGGTACGGGACGGCTCCTGCCTCGTCACCAAAGCCGGGCCCTTCTCAGGGCCTGGCGCCCACTTACTCACAGAGAGTTTTCTGTTTCCCCTGGGAGTTCATTCCTGCCGATCGCACACTCCACTGGACTGTGCCCGGCAAACCCGACCCCACGCCCTGGCGTAGGGTCGTACACACACGACAGCTGCTACCACTCTCAATGACAGTGCGTGCAGCTGTCCCGCCAGGCAGGTAAGTAGGCAGAGCCAACCTTCCCTCCGGGGCCCCCTCCCCGCGACAGGGTTAGCTCCGCCAGCCATCGAACCACCCTCCATGGGAATGGTGAAGCAGACCGTCCCCTTGGTCCCCCTGTCACAGTCCCTGGGAGCTCGAGAGCTGCCCACACTGTCTCGGTGGCTAGGGCAGACGGTCCGTCTTGGTTACTCGATCCAGTTCGCCAGAGACTCTCCCAAGTTTTGGGGCATCATCTCTCCCTCTGTCTGAGGCTAGGGACGCCTACATACTTCGGGTAGAGGTCACACCCTTCTGGCAAACAGGCATCGAGTTCGTCCCTCAAACCAAGATGTTCGGTGGGTTACAACCCGCACTTCATCGTTCCCAAGAAAGACGGCGGGTTGCGCCCGGAGGTCTGCGTACCCTGAACTAAGCACCTTCACAAGCTGCTGCTCAGGATGCTCACGCAGAGGCGCGTCCTGACACCCATCAGGTGTCAGGATTGGTTCGTGGCAATCGACCTGAAATCCCTTTCGGTCTGTCCTGTCTCCACGGTCTTCACGAAGATCGTGGAAGCCGCCCTTTCTCCTGAGGGGAGGAAGGTGTGCGGGTACTTAACTATCTCAACGACTGGCCTGACACACTCGTGAGATGTTATGTATACAAGGGCCTGGTGCTCCGGCACCCAGATCGATGGGGAATCCAGGTCAACCGAGGAAAGGACAAGCTCTCCCCAGGGCAGAGCATCCTCTTTCTCGGTAGGGAACTCAACTCTGTCACCATGTCGGCGCAACTGTCCGCAGTACGCGCCCAGCCGGTGTTGAACTGCCTGGAACATTTCAGGCAGACAGCGGTCCCCTGAAACGATTCAGAGGCTCCTGGGCATGGCGTCCTCGTCGGGTGAGACCCCTCGGGTTGATGCACATGAGACCGCTCCAACACTGGCTTCAGAGTCGAGTTCCGAGGAGAGCGTGGCACACCGGCAGCAGGCGCATGGTGATGACGCCCTGCGGCCGACGCACCAAAACCCCTGGTCTTCCATGACTTTTTCGACGGACTAAGGTCCCTCAGGGCAGGTTATGAGGCAAGTCGTGGTGACGACGGACGCCTCCCTGCAGGGGTGCGGTGCAGTGTGTAACGGGCACGCAGGCGGGGCATTGGGCGAACCCCCACCTGCGCTGGCATATCAATTGCCAGGAGTTGTGGGCAGTGCTACTTGCACTGAGCAGGCTGCGGCCTCTCGTGCGGGACAAGCACGTGCTGGTCCGAGGACGGCACTACAGCTGTAGCGTACATCAGATCTTAGGGTGGCGTTCGCTCACAGCAGCTAACACAACTTGCTCGACGCCTCCTCCGGTGGGTCAACAGGTGATCCGTTCCCTGTGGGCCACACTCACCTCGGGCAAACTGAACTAGACAGCCGACGCGCTCTCTTGTCAGTTTATGCCTCGTAGAGAGTGGCGACTCCACCCCCGCGTAGGCCGCTTGGTACTCCCTGTCCGAGGCTCTCGACACGGATATCCTTGCGCACAGCTGACCGCGGGACGGGCGGAAGCACACCTTCCCCCCCCCAGGAGCCTCCTTGCACAGACACTGTGCAAGGCCAGGGAAGAGGAGCACCAAGTGTTATTGGTTACACCGCACTGGTCTAACCGCACTTGGCGTCAGAGCTGATGCTCTGGACAGCGACTCCCCCTGACCCATTCCCCTGACAGAGGACCTGCTCTCTCAGGGGAAGGACACGTTCTGGCATCCCAGATCAGACCTCTGGAACACCATGTCTGGTCTCTAGACGGGACGAGAAGTTCCTGAGTTGGCTACTCCCCCTCTATGGCGGAGACCATCACCCAGGCTAGGGCCCCATCTACGGGGCGGTTACACGCCTCTAGACGGCGCCGCTTCTTGTCCTGGTGTCTCTCTCAACGAGAAAGACCCACTGAGGTGCTCGATCAGGATTGTGTTGTCCTTCTTACGAGACTGGAGACTAACATCTCCCCTCCACACTGAGTGTGTATGTAGTCGCTGTCGCCACTCATCACAACTCAGTTGATGGAAAGTTTCTAGGATGACACGACCTGGTCGCCAGGTTCCTAAGGGGTGCGAGAGGGCGGCTCCCGCCTCATCTCCGCTCCATACCCTCTTGGGACCCTAAGGGGTCCTCGGGGGGGGCCTCTGGGCCCCCCAAGAGCCCCTCGGAGGTTCCGATCTTCCTCACCCGAGTAAGACGGCCCTCCTGATGGCGCTCGCTTCCTTCAAGAGGGTAGGGCACCTCCGAGCATCCTCCGTGTCCCCGGATTGCCTTGAATTCGGCCCTGGTAGCTCTCACGTTATCCTGAGACCCAGGCCCGGATGCGTGCCCAAAAAGTTCCCACTACTCCCTTACGGGGCGAAGTGGTGAACTTGCAGGCGCTCCCCATTGGGGAGGAAGACCCAACCCCATCCGTGTGTGTCCTGGACCGCACGCAGGGCCTCAGTAGCTCTGACCAGCTCCTTGTCTGTATTGGAGGACAGCAGAGGGGAAGGCTGTCTCCAAGCAGAGGTTGGCGCACTGAGTCGTGGATGCCGTTACGACGACATTCCAATCTCAGAATCTCCCATGCCCACTGAGGGGGGTATAGCCACCTCCTGGGCACTGGCAGAAGTGCCTCTCTAGCAGACATCTGTAGAGCTGCGGGTTGGGCTACGCCCATACACCTTCGCAGGGGTTAAACAACCCTAGCGTAAACCCGGTGTCAGCCCACGTCCTGCGTGGCAACATGTAGGACTGGCATCCGGCGGGGCGTATGCCTGCGAAAGCATCACACCACCCTCTAGGAGGCTGGGTCAGTGTGCTATCTACCTCTCTCCTTACCCTACTCTGGCTAAGGACAGGTATCCTATCCGCTTCCCTTCTTACCCAACCACTTGGTTAAGAATAGGCATTCTATCCATCACTAAGCAAGCACCCACCTGGGGGTTGGCTGGGCAGAGCAGCCTTCCCCCTTAGGCCGGGATAACATGTGAGCCATCCCCTGGCTCTAACCGGACCTAGTGCTACCGGACGCCTGTAACACCCCCCCCGTGGGCTGTTCCGTCTGATGTATCCTCATGATATGGTTCCCACTCCTGGTAACCCATGAGCTTCCCCAGGTGGACCTCCACCTCGCGGTTAACTACTCAGCCCGCACGTTCCATGCGTTCTCCTCCAAGGACGAGACCATACCTTATCCACCGTATTCCTCCCCACGGGTAGGAGGTGGCCTCTGCAGCGCATCCCTAATTAAGGAAGTTGCGCTTACCCGGTGTAAACCCGAGCCGGACGGCCTCTCGCCAGTAGAGAGCTAAGGCCTCCGTCCGTGAAAGGTTACCGGTCAGGGCTGTTCCCATCTTTCTCCAAGAAAGCTCTGGAACCCCCCGACCACCACACTGGAAGGTTACAGTTTCGCGAAAGCATCGAGCTGACACGCCCAGGCCTGTTACCGTCGCTTCGCTAGAGATTGTGACGCGATACAGTGTTGTGGCGTTTTCCATAGAGAACCCCATCTGTCGTCTTCGACACAACGTCGTGTCCCTTATGCCACTAACACGTATCGTATTCTGCTGCAGTCGTGAGAGGCTCTCAGGCTCTTCAGAACAAAAGGTGAGTGAATGCTGCACGCCGGCTTCCTTTTATACCGGACATCCGGGGGAGGAGCCCGGCATGCAAATTTCATTCGCCAAATTTCATTGGCCTTTTCTATAGTAGTCAGAGTTGATTGGTTCTCAAGGGCGAACCCCATCTGTCGTCTTCGACACAACGTCTCGTTCCCTCCATCAGGGAACCGAGGTTACATACGTAACCGAGACGTATTACCATCAGGCAACACTAATGTTCTCAGCTTATGAGAAAGAACAATGGATCTATTGATCACATTAGAAATGTAAATGTGGATAACCAAACTTTGTAAGAACAACACCAGCATTAAACTGCATTGTTTACATTAAACAAAGAAAGTGAAAATTTTCCCTGAATAAAATCTAGTGTGCCATGCAGTATTTCAATCATTTGGTTTTGGGTCATTCTTTTAGTCTCCACAAAAAAAATTCAAGGCACCAAATATTTACTAGTAAAAAAAGCTCTTATCTATTGAACAAAATCGGACCATGGCCTTTTATCCAAAAGTACAGTAAGAAATAAGAGTGAATAAATGCATAAAAAATGAATATAAACGTCATTCAGATGTTTTGTGGAGAAAACCGTTTTATACGGTAAACTGATTTTTCAGGGATTGAATTTTGGGTGCAAGCTCAACCTTGCCAAGGTTAAGAAATACCTGCTGGATGAAACAGAAAGTGTTTTTAGTCTTCATAGTTCATAGTCTTAGTTTTAGTTCATAGTCTTTGGATAGTCCAAGTGTAGGGCATAAATGAGTCCAAACAGAAGACCCTTCCCAGATGATACACACTCTGGAAGGGTTTAGCTGTGGACTTTCTGCATCAACGCAGAGGACTCCTATTGGAATTTGGTGGTACGAGTCCTCATTATTGATGTCCTAAAAAGACAGAAACAGATTCACAAGGTCATGCCATTTAAATAATTCTATGTTGTCAACTAAAATGTATATACACTGTACAACAATAAAATCAATCAGCATATAATATATTCTCCACAAAAATGTATTAAGAAAATCAATACCAGTACCAAGTCATGCATGAAAAAAGGACAAATGTTCTCCTTAGCTGCCAGGCCACGTTTATGGCAGTTTTTACAACCAGTACTTGTAATGTATAAATACAATTATGGTGTCACTTGTCCAAACTCAAACTACATATGCATTATTAAAGTAATGTACCTGCAACATTTAAAAACTTAACTAACAGGTCTTAAAGAAAGCAGAAGGGTCATCCCCTCAAATGACTGGCAGTCCACGAAGGCAAAGGGACCTAACATCTGTTGGATCAGTGGTCTGGAAGATATGGCAGATATTTTACAAAACAGTTTGGCTGGGATACAGACCAAAATATTAAATTAAGAGATTTAAGCATGGAGAAGAGAAAAGTAAAAAAAGAAGTAAGTAGAAAGAGTGCACAGACAAGATAACAATAAAAAGAAGAAACGGGTGAAATGACAACAGGAAAGAGAAGTGGTAGACGTAAAAGCTCAGCTAAAAGCTGACTGGCAAGGCCTTTCTTCTTCCTGAAGATGTCCATTAGACTTGGACTTTCGCACTCTCTGCTCCAATACAACCACAGCACGCGTGTCTAATTCGAAGGGGTTAAACGGGACAGTGTCAGTCGCAAGCCAGTGACATACGTTTACCTACGAACTGACATTTTTCTACGCTCGCAAACAACCTCTCGATGAAACAGCTAGAAAATAGACTGCGGTCAGGCCAGCCTCCACTTTGAAAACGTCGGTCAAGCCAGCACTCACATTGGTTTTCAGTGCGTGCATATATGAAAGATTGTGTTGGAGCACGGGACGACAAATTTCAAAATAAAAGCGGTTTCGCACTCTTTAATTCGAAGGTGTTTTAACGGTTGCAAGTGATGTTGCTAGGGCAATGAGACACGACGTTAAAGGATTACTATGCCGTTTCTATAATGTTTTAGGTGATTTCTAGGCCGTTGATAAGGTATTTGGGTGGTTATAAGAGTGTTGCTATGCAGTTTGTGTGGCGTTCTGGGTGGTTGCTAGGCCGTTGCTAAGGCATTCTGATGGTTGGTTTTAACCTAGTGGGCCAGTTGTGGTTAGAGAGACAGACTCATAACCAAAAAGTCATGGCTGCCCACTGCTCTGGGTGTCTGTGTTCACGACTTGCAGTGTGTGTGTGTGTTCACTACATACACGATCTTTCTCTATATTCAGAGAGGGATTCAAAATAAACTACCTGTTTCTTGAAAGTGATTTCACCTCAGAATCATAGTACACCATCTCAGATTGGCACTCAAGCAATATCAGGACTTTCTGATGTGGAGTTTTTTATTTAAATGCCTTCAAAATGTCTCATATATGCTGTCTTCTACATTTTCAGTTGTGAAAGGGAAACTTCATGTTCCAAGAAAATAATTCCATTAGAAATCAGAAATTTAGTTTGTGTTTTTATTTACTGATGAGGGGATGTTTTTCTTAACTTCACCTCACTTTAATTATATCCTTTTTTATGATGCTTATACGGATAAATTATTTAAAAATAATGACCAAGTTTTGACAAAGACGTAATTATTCTGATTTTTGTAAATTATTTAAGTCAATGAGATGCTGAAAAGTTTTAGCATCTGTCATTTGTTTTTGTTTTCTTAGTGTAGGCATTGACTCTTTGCTCTTGAGTATGTGAACGTAACAGCTTTCCCTGTCTATGTGAATGTACATATTATTACTATGTTTTTAAAATGAACACACACACACACTGCAAGTAGGTATGATGACATAGCAACCAATCGCGGCGAACATTCTGACTCAAAAATGTGTTCCAAACCGCGTGGTACTAAAATGTGTATGTCATTCAATATCTTCTCCTGGCCGCCTGGTGGGAGTATGTTTTTCCTGAATACGACGGTAATTACATCGAGTGCAAGCCCCTGAAGCGTTGGACACTTCGGGATTTCAGCCCTAATGTGATTTCAGGTCACCGCGGCTTTCAGAAAATTTGCGTTGCTTCAACCGGTCGGTGGGCTTCATCTAAGCTTTGGACACTTCTGAAAGATAGGTGGACTTAAATACATAGCTTTTATCTTGTTACTGACGAAATTCCATCGAAATCCATCGAGGAGAAAGTATTTAACTAAATGGCGGAAAATGGGTAGTAACATTTGTGGCGGGTAGATTAGCGAATGTACTGCAGGCGTCGTTCTAAAAAAAAAACATCGTCTGTATTCAACTCATTCTGACGGTGTTTTTCTTGAAATTATTACTGATGCTATGTAGTTTAATATGTATATCATGGTTTTTCTGACATGCTTGTCAAAATTGTAACATAGTTTACATCACTTCGAGTTAGATTACTGAGGACTAGCCTGTAACTCTGTCTAAATTAATAGGCTAAGAACACTTGATATGACAGTAGGCCCGGGCAATTGAAATGTGGATATGACAAAGTGAACAAGCATAATATTATTTAGATCTTTTTTTGCACTTTTTCATTTGAAAGAACTAACAAAATTCTACCTTCTTTTCAAATTACATGCAAATATCTGATAAAATAAGAAAGTTACAAGCAAAAATGTGTGAATAATAAGCATTTTCGGTCACACGACTTCTATTGTAGTTAATGTTAACTATTTTACTATATTCCTCGGTATTATAAATATCATAACATTCGCAATCCTCAACTGATTTTTCACAATTCAGGTGTCGTCGTAAAGGGAATTTTCAGCTCTTTCTAGTCATGTGATCCATTTTGAGCTTAGGGGTGTTTGGAAATTTTGTCATCATACCTACTGCAAGTCGTGAACACAGACACCCAGAGCAGTGGGCAGCCATGACTTTTTGGTTATGAGTCTGTCTCTCTAACCACAACTGGCCCACTAGGTTAAAACCAACCATCAGAATGCCTTAGCAACGGCCTAGCAACCACCCAGAACGCCACACAAACTGCATAGCAACACTCTTATAACCACCCAAATACCTTATCAACGGCCTAGAAGTCACCTAAAACATTATAGAAACTGCATAGTAATCCTTTAACGTCGTGTCTCATTGCCCTAGCAACATCACTAGCAACCGTTAAAACACTTACGAATGAAAGAGTGCGAAGCCGCTTTTAATTTGAAATTTGTCGTCCCGCGCTCCTACCGGAATCTTTCATATATGCGCGCACAGTGTGGGGTGGGGTAGGGGGCGTCGTCAGTCGAAAACTTTTTTTATTCAACCCATTACACTTAGTTTTCACCACATTCTACACTGTCTGCAGAGGTAGTAGAATATACTTACATTTTTACAGTACTACACTAAATCTTAAATAATTTAAATGTGTTGCAATTAAACTGTTTAACTAGAAGTTACATCCGGGCTTACAGTGTACACAAAATTATGTCTTTTGGCACAATAACGCGCACTCGTTACATCGTCTGTACATGTTCTAAAGACATTTTTGCTCAAGTGGCCTTCGATAAGTGACACAAGCAGTGATAATCAGTGATGCTATTTGCATTGGATGCTGTGCGCTGCATAAGTAAGTAATCCCTGTTATTGTTTTTTCTGTTTACACTGTAATACTGTAGTACACTTTTTGGTAGTTACACTAGTAAACTGTCTTAAAGAGTACCTAACATGTGTTTTTTAGGCCCTACTTTGGTTTATGGAGTGTCCAACAACAAGTTTATGTACATACAATGTGTTTAAACACTATAATCTCGTAATAATAGGCAGTTATTCGTACCTTATTTCTTGACTGACTTTCAAATGATTCGTTCCGCGATTCATCCGTCTAGGCCCCGCCTACCCGCTAACCTTGTGTCATGTGATTGGTCAGATGGTGTTGTCTGTTGTTATTGGTCAAACGCGTTCATCATTTGTCGCAAATGGAACCCCACTACCATCATTACGGTTTACATGTGGTTGGATGTCATGTATATTATCTGTGTAGCTAGAGATGGCGGCGATTTTACCGTACCAATTTGAGCCCGAGTCTGACGAGGAAGCATCAGAAGACGCTAATCCACAACAAACTCCACCACGACTGGAGCAGGATGTTTGTCAGTGGCAAGTGACAACTCTTGTCATACAAACTCCCAGTGTGACAACACGTTATGCGTTATGTTATGCTTTTGCTCATCAATGAAATAAAATATTATTTTTTTCTTAAAATACTGTTAATACGTTAGTAATACTATTATTTCGTCTTGTGCGTTGTCATGGTACATAGAGCATTTCAGAAAGTCGACGTCATGAAAAATGATGTATATGAAACCCAAATATATCTATATAGGTGCACGTGCGGCAAATGTGTCAAAATACAAAGTTAATAGCAAGATAAATAAACTGCAACTCCCCAGAAATAACGGCACATGCTAATGTTAGCGTTATATGCATTAGCTAAACACAGACATAAGGTACAAAAATATTTCTTGAAGTTCAGACAAAAATGAATATGTCACACTTACAGGCTGTGATTCGGTGGAGCTAACATGTCCAAATAGAGTTGGTATTGCCCCCTCTTTCAGGGATAGTCGTTTCACATATCCTGCAGTGAACGCGCAAAGATTATTAAAGCAATCTTCGGTGAAATGACGCGCGCACTGTTAAACCCTGGGGTTATAGCTACTCCTTTGGTATCGTTTGAAAAATGAATTGTAACCATTTTTCCCTCAGACGTTCTTCCTTTGGTAGTTGAAATAAGACGGACTTAGTGTCACGCCGGGGGACAATACTCTTAACATGAAACGCGTGAAATTTGGACGCGTCAACACGATCAATTTGTACGCGTAAATACGAATGTTGAGTTCGTGTGATTGCGTCAGACCGTACACCAGCCAATAGCGTTGCTCTGTTTAAGATTATATTTGCATTTGTGATGCGATGGCACGTTGCTATATACGTATATAAACATCAGACGACCATTTTTTGCGTGAGAGATGATGCGCTGTTAGGTAATCAAATACCTATGCAAACGTCACACGTAACATTTGTTCGCGAATGAGATCGTAATTGTGCGTTGGCATGTACGTAGGCAAACGTAGAAGTTCTGAGTGATACGTTGGTTGTGATGTCAGTCCTATGTCATGGGTTGTCATCTCATCTTTCGTCCCAGAATCCCCGTTTTAATATAAACAAAGTGATTAAGATTGGGCGCGAAATATTAATTACATTAAAGGCCCAGAAAACAAACCTCTCAATGGTGTCGCTTTGCGACAAGTTTTTTATCCTCGTCTGTGTTATTATGTGTAAGGCGATTTTGTATCAATGCATTAAATCTCGTATTTCGCTTTGGATGATGATACCTCAGTTTATGAGTGCAGTTACTGTACCTGTCGTTATATCTAGCCACGCCTAGTGGTTGTATTGTGAACTACACAACCCAGTCTTCATAAGCAGACAGCAAAATCACAAGTGTTGAAATATTTTTGTAAAATGAAGAAACAGTCAGTCATATTTATTTATAGAGCACATTTAAAAACAACAGATGTTGGCCAAAGTGCTGTACAAAATGTAACCATATAACAAAATACAAAAAGTAAACACACAGTGACAGAAGTAAGCACAGTGGCATGACTGTAGTGTGATAGTACACTACAGTTATGCCACTGTGCTTACTTATGACAATATGCAACCGTAGATAAATAAGTTTTAAGAAGAGTCTTAAAAACAGCTTATGTTGGTGAAGTTCTTATAAAAGGTGGCAAATTGTTCCATAGCTGTGAGCAGCCACTGAAAAGGCACAATCTCCTTTTCGATTTCAAGCCTGTCCTTGGAACAGTCAACTGAAGGCTACTATAGTTGACGTAAGTTCCCGAGGCATTACAGTGGAACGGAATCGGATCTGAGATATATGATGGAGCCATTCCATCCAAACCCTTATAAACAAACAACAATGTTTTAAAATGGATACGATGTTTAACTGGGAACCAGTGGAGAGAGATCAACATTGGTGAAATATGTTCCCTTTTACTTGTTCCAGTTAACAGTAGAACGGCAGCATTTTCAACAAGTTGAAGACTAGACAATAGACTGTGAAAAACCCTAGTACAAAACAATACAATAATCTGGATGAGATAAAAGCATGTATTACACACATGTTAAGGATGACGTCATCTTTGCAATAGTCTTTAGCTGACAGGGCAATAATAACAAATAATACAAGACTGATAACTTAATTATTAAGTATAGGGCATCATTTATTGCCTTATGTTCTTTTAACCACATCTGAAGCTTTGAAATTTGCCGTGCACATTACATATAGACAGGCTTATGAAAATATATACAGTATGGTGGTCAAAAGTCATACACCTGATTCTTAATACAGTACAGTGTGACCTGGAAAATCAATGACAGTGTGTGTGGTTTTGTGATAGTTGTTTAAGGGTTTACATTTGTCCTGTCCCATTAAACTGTTCCCTGGTCTTTGATTTTTCAGCACTTATGCATGTTTGACCAATGTCCAGCTGTGACTATACAATGTTAGATTCATCTTTACAGACTGACAACAAGCACTCATATCTTCAGAGGATTTCTCTGAAGATCAGTGTACAAGTTAAATGGCTCATAAACAAAAAACTCTTAGACAACAATCAGACAACACAAAAACTATAATTGATTGTCCAGGTACATCAAACAGTATTATAAGAATAAGCAATATGTAAACTTTTGAACGGGGGTGATTTTTTATATATTCAGTTATTATTCTGTTTTGTGGAATATATGTGAAATAATTTGTTCAGGGCAGTACTAAAATAAAAACAAATCTTTAAAATTACACTTATCTGAATAAACTAAATTTCAAAAGTTTTTAGGAATTTGCAAGGTGTATGTAAACTTTCGACCCCTGTGTATATTCCATATGATATCATAAAAGAAATGATGACAATGAAAACCACACTCTCTTTAATTTATTCCTATTTTTTAATATCAGAATCAGAAAGAGCTTTATTGCCGAGTATGTATGTTTGCACATACAAGGAATTTCGTTTTGGTGACAGGAGCATCCAGTACACAGAAACAGCAACAACAGTACACAGAGACCATAACACAATAGAATACAGTACACAGATGATTTTAAATAAGGGCCTATGGGTATAACAATAAGAAATACAATATAATAAACATAAGATATAGATGAAGAGAGTAAAGCTATGTGTGTATGTAAATATGTACAAGTAAAACTAAGAATCGACTATTGTAATACAAGGTATGTGCTATATACAGCAGAATTAAATATAATTTACATAAAACGTTGTATAAAAATAGATAGTGTATTATCTGCATGATATTATTAATATTGCACTTAATTATTATTGCACAGAGTTATTAATTGCACGGTGGGTATAAAACATTGAACTGTTGAAGAGGTAGATGGCCGGAGGGAAGAAGCAGTTTTCGTCTCTGGTTGTTTTGGTGCTCAGTGCTCTGTAGCACAGACCAGACGGCAGCATTGTGAAGAGATGATGGCTTGGGTGTGAGAGGTCCAGGGGGATTTTCTGAGCCCTTTTCCACACTCTGGATGTATAGAGTTGAGGGTGGGCAGGGGAGCACCAGTGATCTTCTCAGCAGTCCGAACCTTCCTCTGTAGTCTTCTGATGTCTGACTTTGTGGCTGAGCCAAACCAGACAGTGATGGATGTGCAGAGGACAGACTCTATGACTGACTAAAACTGTTTTAATAGAGTTTGTGGTAGGTTGAACTTCTTCAGCTGATGTAAGAAGTTCATCCCCTGCTGGGCTTTTTTAGCAATAGAGCCAATGTGATTGTCCCACTTCATGTCATGAGAGATGGTGGTGCCCAGAAACCTGAATGACTCCACTGCTGCCACAGTGCTGTTCATGATGCAAGAAGCTGGAAGTTTTTAAGATAATGCCTGGAAAGGTTGTCCTTTTAGGGCTGTTCATCTCTGCTTGAGTCAGTACAAAGGTCTCTTTAATGTCCTTTGGTATTCTAACCATGCCTTTAATTGCTCCCTTATCCACATATGTGCATTTTGGACATAATGGTTACATTGAAGCATGAAAAACATAGTTTAAACCCTTTTCAATAAATACATTTTATTTGATAAATATCTTCTTTAAAATTCTGTATTAAAACGTATATAAGACATAAGTGATGTTATAGGCTGTAATATGTGTGTGCAGTGACCTTTAAGTTGTATATAAAAACGTAAATATATGTAAGTTATACACCATACAACACAGGATAGAATATAAATATATGTATGGCACAAAAGAATCAATTAAATAACAGAGATATATAATAAGTGATTTGAATTTATTTATTGACCTCAAATTGTCAGCAGTTCAACTAAAACAGCAAGATTAGTATGTCACGTTTCAAAATAAGAGTCAAAATATTACACGCTCAAAAATGACCAGTTGACACGACAAAAAACGTTCGTTTAAACAAAACACGGCCAAAAAGATCGCGTTATGGCGATACAAACGATCGTGTCTTCAAATAACACGCCCAAAAACTTTGCGTTAAGACGAAAGAAACGTTCGCGTTTACACGGAACAAAAAGTCACGTTCAAAATTGTCATGTTGAAGCGTCCAAATTTCACGCGTTACGCGTTATACATATTGTCCCCGTTCGCGTTCCATAGAACACAGGCTCTAGACATGACACACACGCATCACGAACGAGCGACAGTGTTTGGGGGAGGAGAAATACGTTTTCACGGCAGTCTCAGCAAAACATAGGCGGGGACTATGTATAGTGACGTAGATACGCGGGTGTACTAGTCCACGACTCGTTTGTGTGATTCAGAGTCGACTCCCATTTTTACAAGCAAATAACTTAGATATTTATTCACCTTCGGACTTACAACTTGGCAGACAGCTTACTTTCAAACACGGCAACATAACAGACTGCATGAAATGGCATTTTCATGATCTCATGCTAGGTACTCTTTAAATGGTAAGGTACTGTTATATTTTATAGCTATATCCTATATCGATTTTATAAACTTTTTCCAGTAGTACGACTAACCGTAGTTGTTGTGCTTGTATCGCTTAACAAAAATTAATGACGAGACTGGATGGACTGTTATTATTCTTTACTTAACTAAAGTTAACTGAAAAGTTACTCTCGTATTTTGTTACAGAAGAATCATTATTAACAACTCCAGAGTTTCCTGAACACTCCATGCACTACAATGGTGAATTGATAAACTAGAAAATACTGTATTATACAGTATACCTTAATATTTACTATGGTACGGATCAAAAACACTAAAGCAGTATACTGCAATATTTTTTTTCATTTGCACTGGCACCTTATTACTGTTAATAAACACCATTACATGCTTTGATAGTTAAACCTTTTTTTTAGCTAAGCAGTGATGATACTGTACGTTTACATCACTTATCAAATGGTTTGTTGCGCCCCATCAAAACACCAGCCGCCACTGTGTGGGAGGCTAACTCGCCCAAACCGGGTAGATCTGGTTAGTATAAGGACCAGGCCTACACTATAAAAAATGCCTGTGAAATTCTGTTGTTTTCACAAAAAAGACCTGTTGTCAGAAAGCGTCTGTGAAAATACATAAAACACTGTCAAATTCTCTGGTAAATGAACAGTGAAATTCCATAGTTTTTGCAAGGAGTTTTTTTCAACTCCACAAACACTATTATCACCTTACAACACCAACTGTCATTTTATTTCTAAAAAAATCTTATTGAGAATTAACACAAGTTTACATGTTGATGGTTTTTGTTGAGTCCATTATGGTGATGAGTGTTTGCTTTAGTTGGGATCTTGACCCTTTGCTTCTTATGTTAAGTCTTTCACTGATTTGAATAACTATGTGATGAATCACACACCTTAACAGGTGGGAAAAAAAGTTTTAGAGTTTAGGTACTGATCAAAGTGATTTGTTGACCTCATTTATGATATTGTATGAAAATAATTTATAGACTAAAGGTCTATGACAGAGCGTCCATGACATGAAAAATGGACTAGCAGACATCAAGAATAAAACAGTTTGTCTCAACAATGGTGACAAAACTCTTAAGATAAACACAATGCATTCTGGGTAGCATCAAAGCACAAAATTCATCCATGACTCCCAGCATGCATTGCAGCTGTAAGCTTTTCATTTGTTGGTCACAACTGTTGAGATTCATACACTTATTTTTGATGTCTGAGTCAAAGATCAAACGCAGACCTTTTAACTGTTCAAAAATTCTTTATATTGATTGTAGCAGGAAATGTGGATCTCAAATGTGAGTTCATTCAGACTGTTGTAACAAAAATCCACCGAGACAATAAACGACATCAGACGAAAAGCTTGTATAAGAATCTTATCACATTTTCTTTTGTCATTATTTGCTTGAAAACTATGTTTTATACAAAACACTGTCATAGCAGCCATAATAAAGCTGGTGTTTATCAAATGAAGGATGAAAGAGCCCAACTAAAGCAAACACTGTCACAATAACGGTGACTTTAAACAACAATAAAACTTCAAGTCATGGATGTTGTGCTGCAGTCCCTGTGAAGCAGAAGTTCCACTGTGAATTGATTGGATAAATAAAAACAGGATGTTCCCGTAATTTTACGGTAGTTTGCTGGCAACCACAGCTGCCGGTACTTTTCTGTAAAAACTACGGAATTTGTATTTTCTCTTTTTTTTCGGATATTAAATGTTTTGTGGGTCACCACTATGCTGAAGAGTGAGTCTGTGTTTAAGTCAAGGCCAGGCAATGAGGTGCTGATGTCATGCTGCATGTTGCTTTGTTTAAAAGTGACTTAGATGTTTTTAATAATGAATTGAAAAGAAATAAAATAAAATAAAATAAGTAAATGTAATGTCTTCACTTTTATGCATTAGGTCCAAGTTTTCATTTTATATAAAGAAATGCTCTTAATATAAAAGACTCAAATGTATTAAGTTCATACACAGCTTGAAGTTTTTGCCCTGAAGTTTTAAACTGCAACGCTGTTTATGTTCTTTTCCTGTATTTTTACGGAATTTTACTGGCAACCACAGCTGCCGGTATTTTTCCGTTAAAACTACGGAACATTTTTCAGTGTAGTACGAGGATGAGTAAAAACATGAATAAAATGGTCCTGAAATAATTTACTTAAGAAGAGGAGATATAACAAAATTGAAGGCCACAGATTTACATGTTTTCAGCAAGAACAAGATCAAAATGAAAAACCTAACTATTTATATTGTTTTCATTACAACAGAATAGCCAAAGCACGTACGAGAATTTCAACTCTTGGTAAGCAAGCAGATATAGAAAGCCTTTAAGTAAAATAAAGTAAGGTTAATGAACAATGTTACTTGATAGAAGAATCAATTCTTCTTATTATTAATACTTTAAGCGATGATTGTTGCGATGTATCATTTTATTACAAGGAGATTTACTGTAGACCCTGTCAATAAAAGCTATTTTACAAACTGCTGGGGTCAACAGATGCATCTCATTTATAAAATATCATGAAGATGTAATAAATAACCCTAAGCCTTAATGTGAAAAACAGCAATGTGGCAAATCAAAATACTGGATTTAGTTAGACCATCAGCTTTTGCATTTTGGCAACCGATTTACATAGACAGCAGGGCATACAGCCAACAGTGCAAAAATGACATCTAGAGTTTTTAAAGCCTGAGCTCACTTTTCAGAATAATTAATAGAGGGCATGGCCCCCAAATTAGGTTTTCCTACTGAGATGAACCTTAATCTAACTGGTTCTATGAAGAATCTACTATCATGTTAAAATTGCCTTTTAGTGGAACTAGGCTTAATGGGACATTCCACTACCAAATAAAAATTTCCCCATGTTTTACTCACCCACAAGGCAAGGATGAATAATCCAGTCAGAGTTATAATACCACGTATCATTTTTCTTCCATGCGGTACATCGGAAGTGAACAGGTTTTTTGAAGCTCCATAAAGTGCATCCATCGGTCAAAGAACTGCTCGAAAATATGACAGCACTATTCTCGTTGATGTCTAGCTTTCGTCATCTCTCGAATGCGCGTGAACCAGAAGCTTGTTCTTCCCCAGATGACCCAGGCATGTCGTAAATTCCGGTGACGAACGCTGCATTTTTCGTTTTCAGCAAAGGGGTAGTTGTCGGTGTCAGAACACGATCCGGGAAGCCTGCACGATCCGTTCTGCGATGGAACACTTGACGGCCAGGCGGCACAACTGGCGGCGGCATATTTTTGTAGGCTATATTGTGTTTTTCATTTAAGAGTTCACATAGACTTTATTCCACATGTAACCAACATCGTGTGAGTCTTTCTGTTACTGCATACTCCCCTTTGCGATTCATTGCTGTATCCCAGCAAACAATTTTTGGTTCCCAGAACGTTCCGGTCCTGTAGGTTAGGGGAACGTCCCCCTACCTTTGTACTAACGTTAGTGGAACATTCCCCTAACGTTATGTTAACGTTCCCCTAACGTTACGATAACCTTAATGTTATGGTTAATGCAAATAAGTCTAAAATCATATGTTATAGATTGTTTATTGCTCAAAGAACAAGAACTGGGGTTAAATAAATCAACATTTATTAAATTAAACTGCCAACCATAAACAACATACAAATAAAACAAATAGAAAGAAAATAATAATAACTTTAAAATGTTAAACTAATTGGTAAAATTTTATTTTTTATTTTTTTATAATTACTATTTATTAAATGTAGAATGAGAAATATATATATATAAACTACATAAAAAAGTTTATATGTTACACTTATCAGATGGCAAAATCCATGATTAAACACTGTAAAACTGTCAATAAATACATACAAAATCACTGTGTTGCCACACATGGGATTTATAAATTTGTTATATTGATAATGTGCTTGTAATTGCTCCTTGAAAGTAAAAGTGGTTCCGGTTCTATACTTCCCTAATCTCACTGACTTGATTCTTAATTTGCTTGAAGACCTGAATGCAGACTTCGGGAAATGGTAAGAAACTGAAAAAACGTTGTGCATATTTAAAGAGTTAAATAGTTTTACGTTTTCATCTGTGTTTGTACTGTATGGTGCTTTTAAACATTTTCATTTTTACAACCTAAAGGGAACCTGTACAGAATGTTCCTTCCAGGTTATTTTTTGGTTTTATTGTTACCCCAAAAAATAACCTGAAGGCAACGTTCTGGGAACGTTAGCTTTTGGTTAGGAAAAATATAACCTACAGGTTCCCAATAAAAAAAACAAATGGGAACCATAGGGGAACGTTCTGTGTTTGCTGGCCTTAGGCCTACTTAACTTGCCGTGTTTCGATCTGAGGTCAGTAGTATTGTCAATGACGGTTCATGTCGTTTTTTTTATTAAAAGCTGCTAATATTAGTTAACTTTAAATTGAGTAATTTTGTATTAGTATGGGTCTATATAGGCTAATATATCTATCTATATAAAATAAATGAGGAAAATAATCCCTTCAATGGTGTTTACAGAAGACAATAAGTAACATAATATGCATTTCTGCCTAGACTATCTGCACTTACGTGAAGAAAGAGCTACAAACAAGTCTGGGGAAACGTTACAGAGTATTTCAAACTGACAATGGAAATTACTTGAAAAAACGCATAGTGTCAACACAGAAGTGACATGAGTCCAGATGTGGACAGTCCATTTTCTTTCGCTGTGAGTGAATGAAAGTCTCGAGGTATAAAGGTGCGTGGAACAGATCATGCAGTGTTGTAAATCGTCGCAAAACAGAATTATCATTTGCGCATGCGCGTTTTCTACTTCGTCATTATGCGCGAAGGAACCAACCACAAAGCAGCATCCTAAGTGAATGAACCAATCAGAAGTAGGGTAGTCAAAATCTCAACAAGCCTCTGGTTCACGCACATTCGATAGATGACGGAAGCTAGACAACAACAATAGCGCTGTAAAAATGGATATTTATCTTAAACAATGCATCGATTCGCTTCAGAAGACCTTTGTTAAGACCACGGAGCAGTTCTTTGATCCTTTTTTAAACTTCAAAAAATCAATACCTGTTCACTCCCATTATATCGCTTGGAAGCAAAATGATACGTGGTATTATAACTCTGACTGGATTATTCTTCCAGAAGAAAACTATGTTCAGATAGGATACCTTGAGGGGGAGTAAAACATGTGGAAATTTTGATTTGGTAGTGAAATATCCCCTTAAGCCCTCTAAGGGAAACCGCCCCCGAAAGTAAAGGGTGTTGACACTCATGAAGTTTGTGATGTAAAGAGTTGCTGTGGCAAGAAGAAAAACATCTAAGAGTCCCACCAAGTGGAGTCCCACAAATCATTGAGAACAAAACATAAAAAATACATACAGAAATCAGATATTGGACACAAAATGTCTTTAATGTAAAATTTGCCGTAAGCCTTTTTAGAGGTATCTTTTATATAAACAAATTTGCTCTACGTATCTTAAAATACATAAGTGTGATTGGTTTGTTTTAAGAAGGACACTGTAATGTGTTTTGTAAAGTATTTATGTACCCTAAAACTTAAACTTATGTACTCAAAAAATAGGCCTAATTCCGGTTTAAACCGCCCCTCTATGTTTTATCCTACACTACAGGGTCACAGGGAGTGTCAGCCTGAAGGCTAGAAAACACACTAGATAGGTGGCCAAGTAATGAATATATGGTAAATATTAAATGTGTAACCCACAAAGAATCAATAACTGTTGAGTAGTTTTAATTTAATTTAATACAATTAATTTACAATACAATATTCATATAAATTAATATATCTATCTATATATATATATATATATATATATATAACAATTTCATTTCATTTATAATTTAATATTATAACCAAACACAGACGGGTAGTATAACTTCGGGCCAGGTGTGTGCGTCCGATGAAACCGTCTATATGTATCAAATAAATTGGCTTAAATATATACAGTATGTCTCAAACAACTTCATATATTCATACACTGTATATCCATGTGGGTGTGTACATCTTATAGCCTAATATACATATTATAATTACTACAAAAAGTACAGTTGTGTTAATGTAAATTCTTTTGTACAAGATTGTACACACAAAAGGTAAACAATGAAGACTCACAACACCATAACATGCATGAAACACACCTAGGGAAACAGGTGAACTTGTTTCACTTTAACATCAATCACCACCACAAAATATAACCTATAAATTACATTTCTTTCGCAAGAACAAATACTATGAATATGCCGTCAAATTATCTAAGATCTGTGTTACACTGAGAGATGACACTACACTGCGAGACGACACTACACTGCAGAGAGTATGACATCAGTTTCGATGTTGTTATGGTATCAGTCAGGAAGGGTGTGTCCATTTTCCAAATTGCTAAAAGCTTTGCTGCCCTTCTCAGTAAGTCATCGTGATACCTGTAGGATATTCAGATGACAATGCTAAAGAAATGTCGATTTAGGCCAAGGTGTTCAACAGTACTTCTTAAAAATGTGTTAAAAATCAAAACACACGGTGTAGAGACCATCACTATCAAAAAGTCCTACTGAAAAAGGTTTAAAAACAGTGGGGGTTGGGCCTTTGTCCAAACTTGTTCGCCTGGTTCTCGCTGCATTCTCAGAGAGAGAAGAGATGCCTGAATGACTTCATGGCTAACATTAAAAAACCCAAATAGGCCTACTGACCACATTAAAAGTTCACATTCACTCATATAAAGTGTCTGATATTTACATTGATTAATTAAGCAGGCACTTTTATCCTGTAAGTTATTATTTTAAAGCTTATTGTAGACAGTCTACAAAGTTACAAAGCTTTCCTGTAGCTCAGTGGTAAGAGCATTGCGATAACAACGCAAGGTTTGTACAAACCTTAAGCTAATGTAGCCTGATATTTCAAGCTAATCTAAGGCATATTAAGCTTGTTTATATTTAGGGATGTAAAGACATTTACATTTAGTCATTTAGCAGACGCTTTTATCCAAAGCGACTTAGAGAGTTCAGGCAGCAATAAAGCAATAGGCCTATGTCATACAGGAGCAATAATACAATAGGGGCTAATACCAAGTTGCTAGTTTCAACAAAAGCCAGAACACTACCTGTTAAGAGAAAGAGAGAGGGTTAGTGTTAGTGTTTTTTTTCTCTCATTTGTCTGTCAAGTATACACAGAAGAGATGGGTTTTAAGTAGTTGTTTTAATGTTGTGAGAAATACATGTAAATAAAGTATCATGTCACTTTCAGTGTTTGTGTCACACCGGACAAATACCTCACAGCTGGTTTGCTGCAGTTTCACCCGGCAGGTATCGCACTTTGCATGTGATGCATTTCAAGCGAAAACGTTTGGTGGTTTACGATTACAAAATGGAGTTAGGAGTCTCCCTAATTTGATCGCTCGCTCTCGATGCGTCACGCGCTTCTGCCAAATATGGTCCGATACGAAAAAAGGTGAGTCTGTTTGAGTGTTAAGCCCGCCCACATCCTGAGTCCACCTGACGTCACTTTCCTCAAGCAGGTATATTGTCACCTGTAGCGAGTTTAGGTCAGTCGTTTGGCGGGTCGACTTCAGGAATAAACTCAGGAGCCTTTCGTCAGTGTCGGAATACGCTTTTGCTTAGATTTTGTTACTATTTTGCTGAGTGTTTTGGGTAAGAGTAACATAGAGCTTAATGATTTAACAAGTTAAACAGCCTGTGTTGTGGAGCGCGCGGACGGGAGTGATTTATAACGCAAAACCTCTCTTTCTTTCTTCAGTTATTTCCCACGATGAAGGCTTTAATCGTCCTGTGTGTGCTAGTGTTTGTGGATGTGGTTGCTTCACAATGTAAGTACACGATTCTAAACTTTATCACAACTCCGTTATATCTTCAATGGTAATTTAGGGATCATAAACTGAGCGGCTGTGTCCGTCGTTGGGTTAAACGTTGTTGTTTGGGCAGCGACACAACAATGAGCTCTGGGTGTGGTTCAGTAAGAAGGGGGATGGGGATAAACTCTTTTTGTAGTGCTGTGTACACTTCAACTTCAGATTGCCCAACCAAAAAGACATTCATAAAGAATTAACCATGGTTTGAATGTAGTGCAAGTTAAGTATTTTGGGCATATTGGTTGTTTCATTTACCGTTTCTCTAGAAATACTAATGTTTCACTAGGTATGATTACCAGCATAATTTGTCATGCCACACTTTTTATGTCCTCCCTTAAGTTGGGCATTCTTTTATAAAAATTTTTTTTTTTAATCTGCTCAAACAGGTGAATGTCAAAGCATGAAATGGGCAGTATGTGACGGCACCCCCTGCTCTTGTAAACTTACGTTGAATGAAAATGTCACACAAATCATTGACTGTACCAAGTGTAAGTTCCTTTTCTCTTTTTATTTATTGTAAGCTATTTTCTTTCCTGTACGTGTACTAAGTTCAGTCCCCCCACAGTAATTCCCAAGTGCTACCTCATGAAAGCAGAGATGTTTCGTGCCAGGAACAAGCTGGACACTAGATCCATTAATGGCAAGCCAGTAGAAACCGCGTTTGTGGACAACGATGGCATTTATGACCCTGAATGTGAGAACGATGGCAAGTTCAAGGCCATCCAGTGTAACAGCACAGACGATTGCTGGTGCGTTAACAGCGCTGGCGTACGCCGAAGTGATAAAGGCAAGAACATGAAGTGTGAGCATGTGGAGACCTAGTGAGTGCACTTAAAAAATACTCATGGATGAATCACCCAGTATAATGTGTGGTCTGATGTGTACTGGATGTAGAATTGAATCCTTTTTTCTCTCCTAGTTGGGTACGTCTTGAATTGAAGCATAAAGAAGTGGCTGCAGCTTTGGATGAAACAAAGTTGAAGACGTATGTAAAGTTTCTTTTCAAGGGCTAGTTCACCAAAGACATACTTGCCAACTTGTTGCAACACTTTTATTTTAAAACGAAAGGTGTCTTGATGCGCAAAGTGCACATTATAAATCTAACGGAGACATGGAGATCTGTGGTCTCTTTACATTGTTGCTAAATGTGCATTTGTGTTCCTCTAAGAAGTGATGCGACTGATGCAGTTTGTGTAGAACTCTAGTCTTGAGTTTTGCAAAAGTGACTTATTGTTCTTTCTATGACTCCTTTTGCAGTGGTATTGAGAATGCTTTGCTGGAGCGTTACAAGTTGCCTAAGGCGCTTGTCAAAAAAGTTCAGGTAAAACTCTTTTACATCTAATAGCAGTTTCTACTTTTTTATCCCTTTGAGCGCAATTGTGCTGATTCTTACTGCCTTTTCTTTATCCAGTATGACGGTGACGGTCGCCTTATTGTTGTGGATGTCGAAAAGCCTAAAGGTGACCGAGCAAACGACCTGTCCCTCATGACCTACTACATGGAGAAAGATGTAAGACTCATTGCCTTCTGTATTCAAAGTATATCATGTGTATGTAAATGCTACATGAATGGGTTTTTATGTATGTTTGTGATTTATCTCTTCTTTTTTAGATCAAAATTCTGCCTCTGTACCTGAAAACTACCCCATTTGAGGTCAGTGTCGAGGGAACTAAGGTGTCTATGGAGAACGTCCTGGTGTACTACGTAGATGAAGTCGCACCCACCTTCACCATGAAGAAGCTGACTGCTGGTGTGATCGCTGTCATCGTGGTGGTCAGCTTGATCGTGATCGCAGGACTTGTTGTCCTGGTAAGTGCACCGTTTATGGTTTCTAATTTTGATTCTAAATTCTTCGTGTTTCATTCATAACGGGTTCTTTTTTTTTGTATAGTTCCTCATCGGTCGACAACAGAAGGCCAAGTACAGCAAAGCACAGGTCAGGTTTTTTCCTCTACTGTAGTTGATCACTTATCTTGTTAAATTGATGTACAACAGCTCAACGGAGGATTCCATGTTCTTTTTTTCTTGCAGCCAAGAGAGATGGACAACATGTCTTAAGCTAGTACTGATGTCTCGGCACTTGGGGTGCATCCCACACTGATACATAGACCTGCTGTACATTCGCTTGTAACATTTTCATATTGGGGAAAATAAGTGTCTGTTACGGGCCGAGAACAGTTTTTAAATTACTTTTCAATGTTACTGTTTTTGCTATTTAATGAGGGCTCTTCAATTGGATCAACATTTTAACTGTACAGTTTTGTGTAACTTCGTTTTTAATAAAATTTGTTTTGTGTTAAACTTTGTCTTATTAAAAAGCGTAACCCTATTGGTTTGGTGGCGACATGTTTCGGGCTTGGTTTTAAATGTGGATGGCTTCCTGGTCGAAAGCTTTAATAGCTTTTGACTTCTCCCTTCAACTCATGCAAGTAGAAAATGGTTGCGTGCCACACCTGTACTCTGCTTCCTGAGATTTGAATAAGGTTTACTGGGGTGCCGAAAGCTCTGTTCATGGCAGATACTTCGGAGCACTCATTTTTAATATCAAAATGAGTAGTTTAAACCTGAACCCAGTTTTCAATGATATACCCTCCCCAAACGTTTGAACACATTTTTGTTGTCAAACCCTTTCGAGACTGAGCTTTTCATTAACAAAGCAGCTGACCACAGAAGTGCACAGAGAATGAGTAATTAAACCATGAGAGAGCGCTGTGCTTTCAGCTCCAATACAGGTCGGACCTGTTGATCCGGTTTCAGCAACAAGTTTCTATCATTGTGCATGACTACGGCACAACTCAAAGATCGAAACCTCCCTTAAACCAGGAAGCCATACTTGCAAAAGGTTGTTCTGTCAAGTTTTAACAGGCACATTAATGAATGACATTTTGGTAACGTGTGAAGCTTTCTTGCACCTAATGTGTGGTAATCTTCAACATGGCAAAAATGAAACATTACACATTTCAAAGGCAAAGCAGGCACATTTGTACCTTTCTGTGTTGAATGTGTAGTGCCACACGGTGCAAACAGTTATTGAAGCGGGTGGTGGTGTTTTTTTAGTAAAAAGAAATGGGGTTCAATCCGACTCTTGATCTTTCATGAGAAAATGCAAACTAAAGCTCTGGCACTCCCTTCTCTTGCTCTCTTTCTCATTGTTATGGGCTTGAGTTTTCCAGTAGTTTTCCCAGAAGTGCCTGAAGCATTTGTTTTTTTCGACTGGTTTGGACAGGTTTGGGTGGATCAGCCCTCCCCCAACCGCGCTCACACCCGAGTTGACTTCTAGTTAGTCTCTGTGTCTGTCGGTCTATGTTTCCATGGCAAAGAATGGTAGGGAGGGGCATTTCTGTGTTTTGATGCACGGTGTTGACAATACTCAAAGCCAAACAACGTATTGAGTTGTTACGGTTAATGCAACGCCTATAGATTGCCTTGAGTACAATAACATGAACTGTAATGTATGCGTTGATAATATAAATAAAAAGCATTTTATAAATGAACAAACTTTTGGGGTTTTCTAAATATAGTATTCTGTATGTAGATCACGGTGACAGTCCACTCTGCATTTTTTCTTGAATAATGAGTCAGGGCTGGCAAGCACAGATAGAAAAGAAGGTCAATGGATGACTAAACTTCTTTGGCTGGCGTCTGAACTATACGCCAAACTGTTCCAAACAACATACCAGAGTAATTGAAACATTTATTTGATTTAGTGTAACGTTAAATGAGTCCGTAGAACGATGGGAAACAATCTCATACATGACTAAACCAACGTGGGAGAATATGGGAATCCTGTTTGGTTCATTTCAATGGTTTGGGAAATAGCAGGACATGTGAGAACGCATACAAACCATCAAAATCAGACATTTGGGTAACATGCAAATTGCCGGCATGATCGAACAATAAAATAATTATTCAACTTAGGCGCTTCAATATTCATGTGGCCTACATTAAAGAAGTCACGTTTTTGACAGTAATAATATTTATTTAGTTTCACATAGAAAATATTTCTAGATAGTACATTTCAGTATAAATAGTTTTCTTATGACATCATCATCATTCAAGAACATCACAATCATGAAACAATGGCAGTTTAAAATCACTTCGCTTTCCATTTCATATGGTAATAACTAAACCTTTAACACCCCAACCGTCACAGATTCCAACTATCACTGCAGATCACAATGCGCTTCCTGTTTTTCAGTATATTCCCATCATGTTTTTACTCTACATGCTTAAACATGAACATGGTGACATTTGCATTGAATGTGATATCGTAGGAGGATAAATAACGATGGTATTGCTCAGTCTTTCATCACCATTTACAGTTTCCTGTAAATGATGAGGTGAGTAAACATCTCGGAAAAATGTACTTAGTAATAGTTTCATAATAAATTACATATTCATACCAAGCATAATTATAAAAGAAATGTGTTTGGTTAGTAATTATATAAATGTATTGTTGTATAACAAGCTTACATTGGTCGTTATACAGTAGAACATGGACATAATAAATACATCTTTTTGAATTTCATACATAGGTACCAACATACCATGTTGTGTATTTGGCTAAATCTCATCAAGCCTGTCAGCTGCATGTCCTGAGTCATATTTCATCCCCAAGCCAAAATAAAGAAATGCACAAATAATTTTTTCCATGAAAAAAGCTTAAAGCACAATTTCTTTCAAATTCACCTAACCTTAATTCAAAATCAAATGTGCATCATTGTGAAGTAATAAAAAGACACTAAAATAATAAACAATATTACATGAAGGTAGTACATGTATTTCAGATGATTCAAATAAACACTGCATCACAGTGAATAAAATCCAATAATAATCACCATTGAGAACAATGGGCGTTATGAGATATTTCCTTTAAATGTACAACGTCCAGACACAAAATGCCATCATTTTGTTGTCACGCACTAGTGTACAAATTCTGCTCAACTGAAAGACTGAAAAACAAATGATGACATTTTTACGATAGGTCAATATCGAGCAACCAAAGTGCACCGAGTTGTGCATTCTGGGAATTTCTAGGCAGCCAACCATCACACGCTAAAAAAGCCCTGGAGAAGACTAAATGACTGACTCCCTAGGTAGTGTATTTTTAGTGCACTAGGAAGAAGACCGAGGCAGAGCCTGAGAGAACAAAAGCACAGATTCCACCAGTAAATTAATCAAAGTAAGGTGGGGGCTTTGCTGGGTTTGCAGGTCGCCGGTGGAGATTTGCTTCTTGATTCCTTGCTCTTCCGTTCTCCAGACTGAGCCAGCATCAGGGCCGGAGCAGAAAGGTGGTGGGCCGCTGATTTTTGCTGTTGTGTGCTGTTCACATAGCTTGCTATGAGCAACGTCACGTCTCGAACCTGAAGAACAAGACAAGACAAACAGTGCTATCTTAGACTGTTATGAAATACGCATGTACAGACGTGCATGTTTGCATTTGTGTAGTCTTCATTAGAGCTATACAAATGAAGATGATCCGGCAATGGGACCTCCCACAGTTCCTATATAAAGGACAGAGTACACGACACATTTGTGCCGTACAGTGCTTACTTTAGAGGAGGCCATAGCAAACAGATGCTTCTCTGTGGGCTTTTCTTTGGACGTGCTGATGCCAGAACCCGAAGCTACCACCAGCATAAAGTCCTGACCGCACGCTCCGAATGTCACAATGTTTTTATGAGGGTGAGACTCCAGAACTTTCTAGAAAAAAGTCGAAGAATCAATGTAGCTCTTTGATAACCACTTTATTTAAAATGATAAGATTTGAGAAAACCGTGTTCACTTACTATTGAGTTGAACTCCAGTACGATGACTCCATTTTCATGTACTGCCAGCCAAACGCGCATGTTGTTCTGCAGAATTGGAGATAAAGGCTACGGGAAGATTGAGAGCGAGATTTATATGGAATGACATTGAAATGCTAACTACAGCCTCAGGCTCAGGCTATATAGCTTGGGGTAAAATAGCCAGTAAACATGTATTTAATAACATTTTATTTTTGTTATCTATTTGACATACTTCATCCGCTAGATTTAGTCGTCTCCACAAGTTAGAGAAACATAGAAAGCTATACAACAACTTTTCACCTCAGCCTCAAATAGTTTGGCTCCAAAAAGCGTCCACTTCCGAGCTACGGTCATGTAGATTCGTATGCATTCAGAGGAAGTCCGACCCCTCAGAGATGCCCAGCGGGTGGACAGCCTCTGTAGTAAATGCCTGTGATTGTAAGAACGTCAGTGTTAATGAACAGATAGATTGTGTTTATGTTACATTTAGTCATTGGAGGCGTAAATACCCCATGTGCTCCTCGGTACAGGCGTGTCTGTAATGCTTCGGGTAGAAACGCTCCAGAACCTGTTTCAGGGTCTGCTTAGATTTAGTCTGTGAAGCTCCTGATCCGCCCGGACTACAAAATGGACGCTCATAGTCACCAAATTCCACCTGGGTGATACATGCATGCAACACACATTTTCGTTATTTGCTTAAAGGTTCACCCCAAAAAAATTCTCTCATAATTAATAATTTACCACACCAGATGTAGACTAAACAAAGACAGCATGACAAAGACACGTGAAAACTGTGATAAAAATCAAGGTTATCATATAATTTTTTTTTTTTAAATGTCCTAAATACATGCACAAATATTACTGTTGTATTGCTTAAAAATGAATATGAACTGGTTTTCTTTGCGGTGTTTGAGGTCTGAAAAAATACAGAGCATCTTTTCTGTTATTTTGACCCGTTTCTCCAGTTTTCATTTTCTGAAAATACATGCAAATAAAAACAATATTTTAGTTTGAAATTTGGGAGAAATAAGTAGTTCACAGAATGAAAAAAATTGTCTCTAAAATGAAGTTATAAAAGTTAATTCGGAAAAATGTAAAATAATTTTTTAATGGTCTCACTACCATTATCACTACTCTATTTTCACGGCTCTATGTCTTCTTGTTGTTGTTATTAAATTCTCTCAATTATCTCAATGTTTTAAATTGTATATATTTTTCTAAATCCTAAGATTTTCAGAGTTATATTTTTATGAATTGTACTGTGAATATAATTTTACTGCGGGAATTCTTTTTTACAAATTTTCAGTATGTATCATACTGTGCATGGTTATGTAATGAAATACAACCTGAAACTTGTATAAATCAATACGCTAAAACTCCAGAAAGCACATACAACCTTCCCAATGGTTAAACATTCACCCATCCAGTAGGTTAAAATATGTGTACTGAAGCCAAACAATAGGTGTGTGAGAACAATTCATATTTTGTGAAATTGAACAACAATCACATAAGAGCACCAAATTCTAAATTCGATCAAATGTATTAAATGTCGATAACTTCAAATCTGATTGGTTGTTGTCTTGTGACAAAAGATAACATGATTGACAACTAGTCAAAAATACATGAGAACCAATTAGATTTAACGTTATTGACACATTGCTATATTTTAAGTTAGACCTAGAGAATTTTTAGGTACAATACTATTTTAAATGACTAGCGTAATTTAACTTTTTCAACATTTCATTTTGTAGTATAATTTACCACACTTAGATATAAAATCCCATCACGACAATAGTTTGGATGTATTTTTAATGAAATCTGCATAAATGAACACGATTACTCCTACATGATGCAGTGGTGTGAAAAAGCATTTGCCCCCTTGCAGATTTTTTTGTTATTGCATACTTGTCATGCTTAAATGATCCAGATCATCAAACAATTTTTTATATTTCACAAAGAAAACCAGAGTAAATACTAAATGCAGTTTTTAAATGTTGGTTTTATTTATTAAGGGAAATAACAATCCAAACATTTCTGACCCTATGTGAAAAAGTAGTTGCACCCTAAACCTAATAACTAGTTGTGCCACCCTTGGCGGCAACAACTGCAATCAAGCGTTTGCTATAGCTCGCATTGAGTCTTTCACATCGCTGTGGAGGAATGTTGGCCCACTATTCTTAGCAGAATTGTTTTAGTTCAGCCACATTGGAGGGTCTTCGAGCATGAACAGCTTTTTTAAGGTCATGCCACAGCATTTTAATTGGATTTAAGTCCGGACTTTTATTTATTTTTGACATTCAGAGGTGGAATTGCTGGTGTGTGTTGGATCATTGTCCTGCTGCATAACCCAAGTGCGTTTAAGCTTGAGGTCACAAACCGATGGCCGGACATTCTCTTTTAGGATTTTCTGGTAGAGCGCAGAATTCACGGCTTTGTCTCATCAGTCCACAGAATATTTCCCCAAAAGTTTTGGGGATCATTAAGATGTTTTTGAGCAAATGTGAGACAAGCCTTTGTGTTCTTTTTGGTCAGCAGTGGTTTATGCCTTGGAACTCTCCCATGGATGCCATTGTTGCACAGTCTCTTTCTTATTGTAGAATCATGAACACTGAGCTTAACTGAAGCAAGAGAGGCCTGCTCTCTGTAGATGTTGTTCTGGAATCTTTTATGACCTCCTGGACGAGTCTTCGTTGTGCTCTTGGAGTAATTTTGGTAGGCCGGCCACTCCTGGGACGGCTTACCACTGTTCCATGCTTTCTCCATTTGTGGATAATGACTCTCACTGTGGTTCGCTGGAGTCCCAAAGCTTTAGAAATGGCTTTGTAACCCTTTCTAGACTGATACATTTCAATTACTTTGTTTCTCATCTGTTCTTGAATTTCTTTAGAGATGTATTGCTATTTGAGATATTTTAGATCACTTCAGTTTGTCAGACAGGTTCTACTAAAGTGATTTCTTGATTCAACAGGTCTGGCAGGAATTAGGTTTGAGTTCGGCTAGTGAAATTTAACTCAGTAATTCAATTCGTCACAGTTAATTCATGATTTACCAAGGGGGACAATTTCTTTTTCACATAGGGTCAGAAATGTTTGGATAGTTTTTTCCCTTAATAAAGAAAACCATCATTTCAAAACTGCATTTTGCATTTACTCTGGTTTTCTTTGAGTAATATAAAAATGTGTTTGATGATCTGAATCATTTAAGCATGACAAATATGGAATATGGAAAAATCCGGAAGGGGGCAAATACTTTTTCAAACATCATTTTACAAATTTACAAGATAACATATTATCCCATTGTTACAGAATGGATTCAGTAAAACATACAACATGACCGTGTAATGTACCTGAGCAAGCAGAGCGGCCATCTCTAAAGCCAGCTCTTTGTTTACAGGGAAGCGACCTGCTGTTATATCCTCATTTGTTTGATAAGCCAACAGGAAACGCTCTCTCTCCGTCTCTCCTCTCATCTGCTGCGCGAAATATAACCTACCGGACGCAAACCCGATGTTAGTTACTCGCTGAGCTCAGTTGAAACACACAGCCCATTTCTCTTCTCTTTACCTGTTCTTATAAGTGAGTTTGATGGTCCTGGCATTCTCAGATTTGCCCGTGTGCTGCTCCTTTGCGGCCTGCTCCCATTTCGCAATAATATCACAAATCTGAGGACAAACCATAATGCCTTTGTTATAGACAAAGTGGAGTTTAATAATTCGGTGTCTATGAAGTATTGGTGTGTGTTTGACCTTCAGGTTTCCCTGAAGACAGTGTTCAAAGTCTCTGCCGGTGGGGTCGTCGGAATAAAGGCTGAAACCAGACTGACCAGTCTTCCTCACGCCTGTGTCCTGATTCAGTCGGCTTTGGAATTCCTCCACTGTTGTCGAAGCATCAAAACCAACAACCTGGCACGTGACGCGATGGCAGACAATACAACAGTATCAGTTAAACTGTACTTCGCATTATTTTTGCTACTCTTTGAAGGTTTGGACACACCTACTCATTCTTCAAAACACAATGGTATTATCGGAATTAAGCAGTGAGCAAAAAGGGATCTAAAGGAATAGCTTTTTAAGAGCAAAGCCTGTGTAACATGAATTCAGCTTGACTGCTTCTGCATGTCATATTGTTTTGCATAAACCTGGTATGTGTTGTTAAGGAAGTGAACTGGCACGCTGAATGGCAGAGAGTGGTGATAAGGATTCCTCAGAAGGATAGACAGGATCTCCATACGTGACGATCGTGCTTGCCGTTCACCTTTCTGCTGTGCCCGCTCCAGTGAACGCTGGCAGTAGATAGCATACTTTCCCACTTCCGTCCTGGTAAAAGTGGAGAGATTGGTCAGCTTTAAGCACGTGGAATGTGGTTCCTGGGAAGTGCCAGTTTTTTGTATTTACAGTACCTTAAATCTCCATGCCTTTTAAGGTGCATTTGCAAAAGCCAAAGAATGGGGTGCGTGGGCAAGAAGAGGCCGACACACAGTGCCAAAAACTGCCAACCCTGTGTTGGCAAAGGTAGAGAAAATCAACAGCACGTCCCCTGCTGGACTTGTTTTCAAATTGAGAAATAAAGCAAGCACTCCCCCTTGTGGTGACAGTCCACATTACAAGCATTTTATCCTCTCACCTGCAGGGGTCCCGGCTGACCGTTCGGTTGTCTCCTGCGGGTCTGTTTAATAAGCTGGCAGTAGATTTCAGTTTGGAGCTCTGGGTGGGTGAGACACACTTGCAGAGCACACTGGGCTAGAGTCACATGATAATCTATGGCTGGAGTGTCAATGGCGACATTTATAAATAGTTGACAGGTCTGTGAAAATAAAAACGAAGTCAGTCTTGCGGTTATGAAATCCAACGCGTATTAAATGACTATTAAACAAACATGAATTGTTATAACCTTAAAGAGCTTTATTGCTTCAGTTTGAAGGGCCTGGGAGGGCAGGGTGGTGAGTGGAGAAGACAGTCCTTCCTTAGTGAAACACAGCATTGGATGTCTCCAGAAATGAGACCCTGCAATGCCAAGCTTGCTTTTCATTTACTGAACTAAAAACACAATCAGGTAAGAGGCTGTTAAACTCTTACCTGGATCTCCATCCACGTTGAGAAGTTTAGCAACCAGCTGCTCAAACTCAGTGCCCACCTTCCCCACGGCAGTGCCCGCTGCCACAGACAGATGGTACAGCCAGGCCGTCTACAAGAGAGGAAAACAGAGAGACATTCAACTTGATGTCAGCAAGAAGTGTGCAAGTGAATCCAAAATAATGTGCTTTCGATGTAGTAGTGGTTAGTACAAAATAGTATAAATTAATGAATTGGATGAATGAATAAATAGATACAAATAAAAAAAATCCCTGAATACACCTACCTTACTTTAATCTCTTTCAACGAAATGAATACAAATGTAAAGAAATGTATTTAGCAGAAGTGTCTTTTTTAAAAGGAGAGGATGGTATATGGAATAAATGCTGAGAGATGTTTGTGAAATCAGGTTTAAACGATTTGAAAGTATTAGTTTGAAACTCATATTGTTAGTAAGAAATTATTAATACATTTTTAGCATATTTTTAGCAGAAAATGTAGTTAAAAATATTTGTTACTTGGTGATAAAAACGGGGCAATTCCAGTGTTGTGGATGTGATATTTTCAGTCAAAACTTGAAATATAAATTCTCAGAGAATGTATTTATAACCAATATATTAGCCATCTGTTTATATTTTACTAAACCCCAGAGTTATTATAGTTTTGATTTAGTTTTATGCATTTTTTAAATTAGCTATTACTTTTATGAAATAATGTAAAGTATATGCTTTTGTCATTTTATAATTTATTAGTTTAATATTAATTATTTGCTATATAAGATTATTATTTTTTGAGTTTATTAAAGCCACAATATGGAATAATTTTGTTATGAAATATCCAAAAATCACTTGCACAGTGTGATATATTTCATGCAGTTGTGTACTTCCATTATCCCAAATGTTCCCAAAAAATGTACAAATCCAGAGAAATTCCTATTTAAAATAATGGCCCGTCCCTTGTCTCCCTTGTATTTGTTGCACATCAGTGACTTAATATCCGCTGCTCCGCACTACCCTCAGTTTCCAGTTGTAGAAACTACGGCAACACACAAATGCGAAGTGGTTATACAGCATCTGGGACGCAGCATCTGTTGTTCTGTTAATATGGATCACGATTACTCTTTGGCGAAGTAAAGGAAGCCCAAAAAAGTGTAAACGTAATATCCTTTTTAAACGACGACTGTATAATTTTTAAACACGTAAAACTGTGTAGCATTACGCTACCAAATCAATTGAAAGTCCAATATCAGTCGCGGGCTAACGTAGCACTACATTCCACGTTTCTTGCAAGCTAATTCATTACGATGAACATGATGGGCGATCTCCATATGCCTCTGGATGGTGAAAACGACATGTCCCATAATTCCACTCCTACATAACATCATTTAGCTACGTCTTTTGTTGTTGTTTAGAAAGTGCACCATCTAGCGGTCCAAATGTACACATTGTGGCTTTAATATCATTTACTGCTCTAAACTTACTTCAGTTTATTTTTGAGGCAATATCTAAAGTCTTTCAAAAAAATTGGTCAATATTTATTTTCATTTCTATGCACAGGAACATTTTCAAAGTTTTAATTGTAGTAAACTAAAATAACCTTGCTAAACGTCCTGATGAGCAGAAAAAAATATTAGTCTATACACGAGTTTTCTATTTTACAAGAGGGAAAAATTCATGTGGTATTGATTGGTGTTGCAAAAAAGGATACAGGTTTTTGATAGACAACATACTTTGTAGGATTTCTGTGAATCAAAATACACAAACCAGAAAAAAATAATATCCAACAAACGGAGAAGGGATGACTTTACATAAAACATAAAATAGTTACTTTATTTTTCATGTGCCCATTTATGAGGAATACAGACCGTTATGGGTGTGACATCTCTTTAAAAACACACAAAAGCGCTTTCAATACTTTACCCCACATTGGCATTTAAACCACCAAATATTGACATTTGACCTACAGTATCATTATGGTAAAAATATTTTAATCTGAAGGTTGACATTTGGTTATGTGGCCAAAGTAATAAACAAACTCAAACATTAAAGATAAATGACAGCATTGCGTGGGAAAACATAATCTGGCGGTGATTCAGTGGGAAATTTCCCTTCTTACCTTCTCATGAGGTGAGTCAATAAGCAGGTATGTCGGGCTCTGACTCACTGGCTGAATGGAAAGAGTGTATTGCGCAGAGACTTTATCAGAGTCACATGACTTATCCACTTCCTCCACACGAGCGTCCCACAGTTTGATCTGACCCAGAGGAAACTGGGATTAGAAATAAGATATTAGTGCATTTACACACAAATAAAGCTCTGGGTAAAATGAGCGATTTAAGAAGACCTTATCGTCTTGACTTCTGAAGTAGTACAGCGCCTTCCCAAAAAGTGCACACCACACGTGCTTGGAGTATCCATACTTCACCTTGATGAAGACAATTAGCATATAGCAAATAATGTGGTTTTCAGTCAAATATAAAAACATTATCAAGACAAGAAAAATGTACTTGAGACACATAAATGTGTAAATATTTAGATTCATGCTTAAAGCATGATCAAACAAACTACACATCAATGGGAAGATTTTCTCTCAGGGATGCTCTTTCATTCCTTAGGAGACCTTGTTTAGTCTCCATTTAATCCCATTGCTGTCTGGGAAAAAGTCAAATGTGATTTTTATGGGATACCTTCGTCAGGTGTCCTTTCATGACGGGCCGCATATCAGGTTGTGTGAATAGAGGACTAGAGGCTTTGATTCTCACAACGCTCTGCAGAACCCTCAGCCACTCCTCCAGGAGGTTTGGAGAATCCGCCTTCAGATAATGAACACTCTTACCTGTCACCACCTGAAGTACAACATCAACACACAGAGAGTCAGTTTGAAACTACATCTGACAAACCCCACAAATGTCATTCACACACTGTACACACAATACCTGAAGAATCTGTTTCCCATCACCGCGTGCTATGGTGCTTGAAGCGTTGAGCTCAATCTGGCCTTGAGGCTTACGGATGACATTACTCTATAAAACCCCCCAGAAAAAAACAGAAGCCAAAAGATTTTATTACCCACTTGATTGAAGTTAATAACTATATGATGTTGGGACAGAGTAACATCCTGATAAAAGAAGTCACCATTTTATAACCCATGTTCACATCATGGAACACATCGTCAATAATTATAATTACCTTTAGTTTTTTATATACTTTATTATATTTTGAAAAATTGATAAAAACGGTTGAATTGTTTTTTAACTGAAATCACTGTGATTCATGAATTATTTATCATAAGAAACCAGCAGCTTCACATTGTGAGGCCTTAAAGCAACAGTTCACCCTAAATTAAAGAAATCTAAAACATTTTTTTATTTTTTTAAAATAAAAAATAAAACAATCATTTATTTACTGTCATGTCATTCAAAACCTGTAAATGACTCTTCTGTGAAACACAAAAGAAGATATTTTGAGAAATGTCTCAGTGGTTTTGTGTCCACACAATGGAAGTCAATGGGGGCCAATGTTGTTCGTATACCAACGTTCCTCAAAATATTTTATTTGTGTTCTGTAGAAGAAAGAAAGTCTTACAGCTTTGAAATGATACAAGGGTGAATAAACGATAACATAATTGTCCTTTTTAGGTTAAATATCCCTTTAAAGTTTGAAGTGTATCATTTCTGCACACTTCCCTGGTCTGGCATTGGTTGGTTAAAGGGGTCATATGACAAGGCTAAAACAAATATTATCGTTTGTTTTAGATGTAATGCAATGTGTATGCACGATTTAAGCTTCAAAAACACTGTATTTTCCACATACCGTGCATGTTTGTATCTCCTCTTTGCCCCGCCTCACTGACACGCGCATATTTTTTACAAAGCTCATCGCTCTGAATAGCGAGGTGTGCTATGATTGGCCAGTTAACCAGTGCGTAGTGATTGGTCGAATACTGCAAGCGTGTGACGGAAATGTAACGCCTCTTACCATATTTGGAACATCAGGTTCCAAAGCAATCGTACTGACAGGTATGGCCACCTTACTTGCGTATACATTAGGCCGGTCTTAGTCAAATCATACCACCAACTGCCGTAGATTTGTGGGGGTGTGGTTAGACGAGGTGTTTCAGGCAGGTCTGGGTGAGCATTCGCTTTTAGAAAGAATGCATCTTTTGTTCCCACTTTTTAATTTTAGCAATTTTACATGTCTAACAGATGCATAGGCAACTTATAACACAAAAAAAGATACAGAAAAACACCTATTTGCGCCATATGACCCCTTCAAAAACAGATAGTCCCAACCCGCTGGTTCTTGGATTTCAAAATGAAACAAAGTTTAGTTATAACTCGAATCTAAAGATAAGATGAATTCAAGATCCTTTATCATGATCTTCTATTCACCCTAATCAGAATGACTTGAGTCATTGAACTGACCGGTGACTTGTAGTACAGTAGCTCCCCGTCTTTCAAAATAAACCAGCGCCTCTTCCATGTTTTCTTCCATGTCTTTACCATTTTCAACAGGTAACCAGACTTCTCCATAGAGTCCTGGAACACATTTTCATTTGTCCTTCACAGTATGTGACTTATCAAGAAACAGAAATATATATGTGTGTGTGTGTGTCCTACACTCTTGTCATTGTCGCTGCTGGTGGAGCAGGTCTTGGGCAGTTTGTTCTCTGGTTCAGAACACTCAGTGTCAGTGGAGTAAGCATCAGGAGGGATGGCGTAGTCGCATTCAGATGTCATAGAAGACAATGATACAGCTGAGAAGAACACAACACATGCTGTCCCTTTATCCAAAGCAACTCACAGTGTCTTTCAGAGACAGACACACAAGAGCAACGCACATTATCAAATTATTATGAGATGTACAGTAGACAAACCTCTCTTCAGTGATCGAGAGCTTTCGTAGCTACAGTTCTTATGTGATTCTGATCCAGAGGTGTGAGAGCCGCACAGAGACACCTCCTCCTCTCCAGAGTAACACTGACACTCCTCTGAACTCTCCTCCTCTGAACTGGACCACTCCTCAGGAAACTCATTAGTGCTTAACAATGTCGCCCTCTATAGTACAAACATGGTATTCGTTACTTCTCAACATTTGTAGAGAAATGTCAAGAATTATGAATGATGAGAGCACACAAAGATCTCTACCCCTTTAAGTGTGGTGAACACAGGTGTGCTCGTGTTCTTGTACACGAGGGATGTGTAGAGCATGTAGGCGGGGCAGGAGGAGTGGTGGGGGGAGTCTGGAAAGAAAGAAAGGACTAGTTGTCAGTAAAGACAATGTAGCAAAGTAAAAAAAGTTCCTGGATCAGAGAAAAGTTCCTAAGACTGGGAAAAAGGGAATGAAAGTTAGCAACAAATTTCACTGACCGAGAAAAATAATGGACAGATGGAAGAATATTATGTGTATAAAGTTCCTTAAACACACCTTTATTAGAAACATCTTTGCATGACATCTCTGATAGACGAATTCCAGATTTCGCCACAGCATATATTCTGCTCTCCTGCACGTGAAGAGAATAGACATTTCGAACTTAAAGTCCCCGTGAACCGGACGTTGCGATCGTTTTTTGACGCAATTCCGAGTAAAATGGATTTTTGAATGAGAAAAATAGTGGGCGTGGATGATTTGATTTGATTGGATGTATAAAAACAGCCATTTCATTTTGAAAACTGGAAGCAGACTGACAGTTGAAGGGGAGGAGTTAACGGATGCTCCGCCCAAGCCGTCTAACATACGTCATCTAAGATGGATAGTCATTACCGGACGGAAATGCATTTTCAGATTTTAACTGAAGTTTATGAGGGCACACGATTTCTGAAAAGAGAATGACCCACATTGACAAACTATTTACAATAAAAACGATATATTTCATAGAAAAATAGGCATTGTATTTTTTTTATTCACTGGATCTTTAAAGTCCCGCTGTGGTCAATAATTTTATCCTATAAATTATATCCCGTTGACCATCAAAATTACATATGTAAATGTTCCTGTCCTTGAATAGCTTGAATGTAATTCTACACCTCAGCTTCATTAAGTATACGCAGATACAAAAATATGCAAATTAGCCCCTGTTTTTTAAACAATCTTTGGTAAACTGCAGCTTTATGGAGAAAATACTAAGCAATGGTTCAAAATGATACGTTTGCACCTGGTTTGTCTTGAAGCATATTAAAATCACCAAAATAAACATATAAACAACATTAAAAACTTGATTGATGACACCAATTCTTGTAATCTTTATTCACATCTCACATAACTCACCCAAGATGGCAACCTGTGCAGGGGAGGAGTCGGAGGTTTACTCCCAGGAACGGCTGCGCAGGCTTCCGGTGTTTCTGGTTCTTCTGGCGGCACTTCAGCTGGAGGTTCTGAAGGTAGATCGGGATGCTCTCGATCACAAGTCTCCATTCTTTGCTCTTGGTCCAAATCTGTTTCGTGGGGCCGTAGAGGACGTAGCATGCTAATTGCATTACGTGTTCGCCCGTGAGTGGCTTCGCTGTACAGCGGAGGCTGGCTCAGGTGCTTCTTGGCCAGCGCCAAACTCAAGTTAAACGCATTGGGGGTGCGCAGACGGGGCTGTTTGGGAGAGGCTGGGGTGTCTTGGGAATCCTGGGAAGGGGTGGGACGCTTCGGCGTGAGAGCTGGAGTTTGGACGGGACTGGGGGTGTTTGTTTCACTGGAGGAAGAAGAGGAATCCAGACATTGCGACTGGAAGCGTTTATTTAGGTCGTCCGAGCATCCGTCTTCATTATACGCTTTCTTGCCGCATTTCTTCGTAGTGCTCGGGGTTCCAGGAAGGCAGAGTTTGGAGAATTCGGCGTGCTGCATGTCGTCGTCGAACAGTGAGCTGCTGTCGTCAGAGGTGAGGTTAGCCTCGCTGGCGGGCCGGTTTAAACGCAAACCTTCAAACAGACATCTGTCTCCTTTGGAGATGGGTAAGTCAGCGGAGAGGCTGCAAGATGATGGTTCGCCGATGTTGTCACGCTCACCCACTTCTTCAGATCC
This sequence comes from Triplophysa siluroides, assembly GCA_006030095.1. Taxonomy (NCBI): domain Eukaryota; kingdom Metazoa; phylum Chordata; class Actinopteri; order Cypriniformes; family Nemacheilidae; genus Triplophysa; species Triplophysa siluroides. The sequence continues at coordinate 1,387,837 of VCII01000868.1, read as the reverse complement.
CATTTTAGAACCAGTGCCACAATGCTCAGTTTCTGGACCTTTCATTCCACAATCTGGATCAAGCACATAGACTGGGTGATCATAGTTGAACTTAAAGGGTTGACCAAAAAATGTAAATTCTGTCATCATTTTCAAACCCTCTTGTCATTTCGAACCTGCATGACTTTCTTTCTTCAGATGAACACAAAAGAAGATATTTTGAAGAACATTGTCCCCCATTGACTTCCACTAGGAAATATTTCTCAAGGTATCGTCTTTTGTGTTCCACAGAAAAGTCATATAGGTTTAGAACCACGTAATGGTAAAAAAAGATGACATCATTTCAATTTTGGGTGAACTATCCCTTCAACAAATCATTAGTTAATGCTTTCAGGGAAGTCAAAATGTGAGTGATCTGACCTGTAGAGGGTCTCCTGCCCTCCATGTGTGTGTGGTCCTGATCCGGCAGGGTGCTGATGCTTTTCTGGGATGGTTCTGGGCCTGTTAATACCTGAGGGTTCTTTCCTCTGATCTGGAAACAGCCAAATGTAAGGCTGCTGAGTCGCTTGGCTTCACCTACATTGGCCTGGACTGGGCCACCAGAACCAGAAGGATTCATGGCTACGACACAACGTAATGACATAAAACTTAGCTACAAAATAAAAAAGATGTCTCTGTTTGATATTTTTATATAAAGCAGAATACATTATGCAGCATCAACTGTCTCAAGTACTGTGTGCTACATAATCACATGGATCTTATCAGTTTTCATTCCTGAAATACATTTTATTTGTGCATTTTTGATATTTAAATATAATTTTGTGTGACATTAGAGATAGGGTTATTGTTAAAAATTATTTTGTTCAAATCCCACCCAGTGGATGCAAATAAACATACTTGTATTCAGTATCCAGTGCTGTTGTATTGCACATTTTGTGGAAAAAGTATTTCATGCATGCAGTAAAGTTGCATACTGTGTGTATGTATCGCATACTGGAGAAACATTAAAAGTTCTTTTAAGTTACATTATATGTGGTCTTGTGCATGAATACCTTGCAGTTGTTTTTTCAGGTCTTGCATCTCAGAGTCGTGTTTTTGGTTGATCTCTCTCAAAGAGGCATTCTCCACATCAAACTGTGAGGGATCACAAATAAACATTCACATGCTTTCTCTCCCCCTTAATCTTTCTCCAAAACACACACACACACGGTTAGAAAAAGCAGTAACAGACCTCATTCAGCTTCTTCATCACCCATTCTTTGATCTTGGCAGCTTTTTCCTCCACTGTCTTGGCATCTTGGATTCGGTTCTGTTTCTGCAGAGGTCAGATTGTGGTCAGCATGCCGTACGCGAAATGAATTAAACACATCAACAGATTTAAATAGATCTTTTGTGTGTATTGAAGAAGAATGACATTTTGTAATTATTAAAAAAATTCACCATTTCACACCACCTTTTCGGGAGCATAAATGTACCCCATAAGCAAGGTTGAAATAACCTTGACTAAAATGTTCAAAAACCTTGACTTTTTAAACTAAAAATTAATACTTTGAAAGCGTTTTTGTTTATTGAAATTATTGAAGAAAAAAAAAAGTAACAAAAAATGTAAATGTTGCCTCTGAAATAAGTTTAAAGCACTAAAATGATAAAAATACACAAAACTAAAATTAATTAATCTTATATAGCAATATAAAACATAAACAAATAAATAATAAAATGACAAAAGCTGCTAAATATTTAACTTAAAATGTAAAGATACCGTTAACTTTTTGTACTTTCTGACATTGTAGAGATGTCCTATGTTAAAGTATAAAATAAGTGCCGGTTGTAGATTTTGATGATCACATTTTTACCAACCATAGGTAAAAAAAGACACAAATTAATCAAATAAAGAAGTTTATAACAAATACATGTATACTACACACTTCTGGGATGTGACTGACCTGTTCCTCTAGCTGTTGCTCTAGGCTGGAGATGAGCTCATCTTTCTCCTGTAGTGATGCTTGAAGGCTTTGACAGCGCTTGAAGAGCTGCAGGTCTGAATCACCTGACTGGACATTTGACGCTTTCAGACGTTCCTCCATCCACTGAACCTGAACACAGATATGCATGGACATCATTCATATTTTCATAATAATTGATTATAATGATTAAAATCAGAATATTATCAGTATTAACCTGCTGGTTGGTCTCATATGCACGACGTTCTGCCTCCAAAACCTGCGTCTCCAACTGCAGCATCTGAGAGTTTATAAAATAAAGGCTAGTAGGTATTGTGTATGTACATGAGAAAGGACTCGATTAAAGAAAGCTAGTTAATATGATGCATTCCCAAGCATACAAAACAGGCCGATACTTCTTGCTCTGTGAGCTGGTTTCATTTTTCTTCCTTAGGTATTCCTTTCATAGCACTGCAATGTACTGAATGCAGCCACCTGAATAATTTTTATCAGAGTAAAAATGTCAAGCAGTATTACTTAAACATTCCTCGACAAGTACACATGCATTCAAATCTTTTAGTTATTTTTTTAATGAAAAGATTAGAATAAAATGCCATGATGGTAGACGTACATATTAATTTTGTAGTTGTAAACACATACACATACATGCATATATTTAAGACTAAATACCTAAATGTTTGTATGTGTGTGTGTTTAGAAATACAAAATAAATATGCACACTACACAGACATATATTATGTAAACACAAACTTTATTCTGGATGCGATTAATCGTTTGACAGCCCTAAAATGATTCAGACGATTCTTTTGACCACTGCACTTCCATTCCTCATTTTTTTGTTAATAACTTGCATATGTGTCACACACATTCTGTGGATTGGTTGTTGCCAGACGATACAGGGGAGTTTGTACAAGTAAAAAGGTCTGTTTACATGACATTGACTGTATTTCTAAGACCACAAGTGTAAACGTTTCTATTTAACATTTTTTATGTAATAAAAGACCAAATAAGATGATAATCTATAAGCTAATAACATGTCTAAACCAGGCATTCCATGCTATCACGGCAGAACTAAGCATCTTCTGCAAAATATAATTTCTATGATCTACACTATAATTTATATTTATACATCCAAAATGTATTTTGGGATCCGAATGTCTGGTTTCTTATGTGTAATGTGTCGGATTCTGTTTCTTGTTTCTTCATTGACACAGGTCTACATCAGCAACCTGTTTCTTCTAAGAAACTTCCCAATTGAAAACACTTGAATATGACATAACACACTGCTAATAATCACTGCTGAGCTCATAGTTTCCACTATGCACCAAACAAAAGTGTTTACAGTTGTATGTGTGTGTATGTGACTGGAATGATGTGGAGGCTCTAATCGTTCTTTATGATTTCTTAGTTTACTTCTCTCATTTAATTGTTTAGACTCCTAACACAAAGAGCTATTGACCAAACTGTCATTATAACCAGTTTGGAATAATCTAATAGTCTATGTGCTCTTTTTATGCTCTAGTTCTTCTGGACTTGTGTTAATAGACATTTGGTTGGATCTGGTAATGGTGGATTAGTCAAAGTTAGATGAATGACGTCAATCTGATTTTGCCAGATGCAAGTTTCATAAAGATTCACTTAGACACTGTTTAGATTAGAGAAAAGAAAGACAGGCTGTATGTAAAGATCAAAACCATCCTGTACCTTTAGTGAGCCAACGTCTTTCCGTTTTACTGGGCTCGTGTACTAGACCCAAGGGTGTGTCACCAAAACACACTGCTCATATTGAGAACAGCCAAAAATACATCACACATTCTGGAAAATCCGGCTGAAGTTGGATGTTGTGTTTTGGAACGTTGAAGCTGGTTTCTAACCGGTCATTAGCTGGCCCAAGCTGGTCATTGGCTGGCCACCATGTTCTAAAAACCAGCTTGAGCACATAAGGTTGGTATGACCAACTGGCAGATTGTTTCTGGACCATGAGCACCCTACTGAGCAGGTATTGACCAGCAGAGAACATCTAGTTCGAAATATCTATGTTGGAAACACATAAATTGGAAGTCAATGGGGGGCAGTGTTGTTTGGTTACCAACATTCTTCAAAATATCTTCTTTTGTGTTCTGCAGAAGAAAGAAAGTCAAACAGGTTTGAAATGACATAAGGGGGGATCAAATTATGAAAGATGCCACACATACATATGTATTCTCTGAACACAACCGGCTTCATCTGGACGATTTCATCTGCAAGCTGCAACTTCCACAAAGGCACAGATATAGATGAGAAAAAATAGCAAAGTAATTACAGATTGTTCTGAGAACAGCTGCATAAATCCAATCAAGTTCTGACCAAATCGGCCACAGGTTAGGGGCAGAAAAGAGGCATATGATAATGAGATGTCATCTTTTAAGACTAACTAATTGTTCAGACAACCCACCGATGTTAAAAATATAGTTGAACACATCCCAAACCCAACCTCCACCATCATTATGCCGCAGCCAAACACACAGCTCTGTTGATGCTTTTGTTGGTTTACACCCGTAAACTCTATATTTTCCATCAACGGCTCTTTAATTCTCATATGCCCCCCTTCTACTTCTCCGCCCATATGGTTCTGGCTTCAGTCTAGTCAGTCTTCCATTCCATGCATTCCATCCTCGGCCTTCCGTGGCCGGCCCGCCCTGCACCCCTCATCCAGCTCACAAAGCCCGTCTGTATGACAGCGCTCACTGCGCCACGGCTCAAAATTCCCCAGCGTCACATCGCCTCTCTGCTCTCACACTCCGTTCATCGGTGTCCTGCACACTCCTGCACCTTAGATCCCAAAATATGACTGAAATATGTTAGAAGCTCATAAATCCATTCTAGTGGAATCTAGCACTGAAATGATCGATGAACTGTTTCTGAACGTGACAGGGCAGTTCTGTCTAAGGTGGATGGACTGATCTGATGGTGAAGTTAACATAATTCCGATTTTCAATTGTTTCAGAGGAAGATGGTGTTCAAACTAACAATGTTCAATGCTTAGAAAAATACAACAATACATTTTAACTTAAAATGAATGATGTATGTATAACTCCTTAAGAACAAAATGTTACAGTTTCTGACAACTGTCTCAAAAAACCAATGTGGACTGGATCTGAGGTGTCGGACAAGAGGAGAAGCAGATCTATTTTTCACAATGTTTCCTCAATACGAGAACACAAGCGTGCATTGAACTTTGTTTTGAGCTAAAGTCACTCTGATCTGTGGACCATGGTTTTCAGCCTTTTTTGATCTGTGACCCATTTATTTTGTATTCCAGACCATTTTGTAACCCAGCCCCAGCCCCAGCCCCATCCACATAACAGAAAAAAGCTATGCTTTAGGATCTCACAAGTGATATATAACACTCCTAAGAAAAATGACACATTTAATCATTTAACCAATTACTATTGACTCTTTTGACTGTTTCTTTCAAAAGCAGTTAAATAAGTTAAATAAGAAGTTAAGCTTTGAAAAGGAGATACAATGCAAGGTCTGTCGTTTTCCTGCGGAATTGGGTTACCTTTAAACAGTACAGTGCCAGGTTAAAGGTGAATAGATTTTGTTAATCAGTGTTGATTCTAAATGTATAAGATGATATTTTCAAAAATAACTTGTGTTTTAATATCTACAGCCATGGAAAAAATCAAGACACCAATTTTATATTTCATCATCATTTCTAGACGCATTGTCTCCATTCCAATCCAGTGACTCTTAAATTTCAACAAAATCAAACCCCAGGAATGACAAAATCTTCCAACAGCAATGTGACAGACTTGACAGCATGACAAGACACATGAAAACTGTGATAAAAGCCGAGGTTATCGTGTTTCTCCAGTTTTCATTTCTGCAAATAAATGCAAACAGAAATAATATTTTTTTGTAAACAATATTGTTGTTAGTAGTTCACAGAATGAAACAAAAATTATAATTTTACTTAAACACATACTTATAAATATTAAATTCAGAAAAACTGAAAACGGTCTTTGTAATGGTCTCTTAATTTATTCCCTTGGCTGTATCTTATTTGTGGAAGTGAAATATTTTAAGTTTTGGTATCTGGGCTAGTTTTGTTACGCAGATCTGGCAACCCTCGCTACAGTTTTCCAGTAGCTTAATTGGCAACGTACGGTGTTAGCAATGCTGTGGGTTTGATTCCCAGTCAGTACACAAAAGTATAGATTTAAGGCACTGTGAGTCACTTTGGATAAAAGCGTCTTGCCAATGCTAAAATGTCATGAAATGCACATGTGCTGAATTCTGTTTTGAAGAAATAACTGCATGCAGACAGTACCAATGGTTTAAGTGCTCGGTCAGTGTTGAAGTTCATTGAGATCATTCATGTTGAAGTCATGCGACACACTCTTTTAAGCTACAAAGAAGCACAAAAAATTGCCATAAATAAGGTACATTACATAGAAATTCATAGTTCCTCTAGCTTCTCTGGCAACATCAAGGTCATGGGTTTGGTTCCCAGGAAACACAAAAACGATAAACTCTACAGTTACTCAACTGTGAGTCGCTTTGATTAAAAGCATCTGCCAAATGCATACATGTAAATGTAAATCTCCCGTGACATCATCTGCCAAACTATACAGAATGTGGTATAACCACTAAAATCCACTACGTTCTTTGAGGATGGCTTAAAGCGAAAGCTCATGGTTTCTGTCCATGTCTGGTAAATTTGTTCAAAGTGAAACGAAACATGACCTTCAATTCTCCCCTCAAACAATACGTAGTCCGGCATATTCATATGTGTTTGGGACTGTCCTCTGAATGCTAACTTCCTGTATAGCACACAGTATTTATGAATACAGGCATTTCCTCTCCTGGGAATCTCAGTGATTAAAGGACGGTTTGTTTTGCCACTCTGTTTGTCTATCTCTCTCGTCCTTCTTTACTCGCTCTCTCATCCTTTCACTCTCATATACCTCCTTATCCTTTCTACCGAAAGTTTGTCACTTTCTCCATCCTGAAACCTAATCCTCCCCCTCAGTCTCCTCATCTGATAAGCTCTTTTTCCACAGGACTGATCTGAGCCGTTTCCTCAAACCACACTGATCTTTCCAGCCATCTTTATTTTAACTGCCCAGCTGATCCAGGACCTGCGGTGAGAGAAAACGTCAAGAGGCCCCAAATAAACATTTAATTACTTCAGTAAGAGACTGCATCCACATGTTGGGCAGGGGAGGAATAGCGAATTCAGCCCCAAGTTTGCTTTGGGATGACCAGCAGCTAACAACAACAAGTCCAGTGATAACAAACACAATGAGATTCTTACAGGATGAAATCATATGCATGACTCAGCTCAGAGGGGGTCAAAGGTCGTAACGGAGATGAAAGAATGTAAAATGCCTTACGATTGATTTTAAAGAAACACAAAAATGAAACTTCTGTCATGATTTACTCACCTTTGAGTTGTTCCAAATCGGTATTCATTTCTTGTTCTGATGAACACAGAGAAAGATATTTGGAAGAACAGATCTTGCCCCTATTGACTCCCATAGTATGAAAAAGACATTTTAAAGAATGTAGGACAGCAAACAGTTCTGGGGCACTTTTGACTACCCATTGTTTTTTTCCTACTTTGGGAGTCAATAGGGGGCAAGATCTGTCTGGTTTCAAGCATTCGTCCAAATATCTTTCTCTGTGTTCATCAGAACAAAGAAATGCATACAGATTTGGAACAACTCGCAGGTGAGTAAATGATGACAGAATTTTCATTTTTGGGTGAACTATCCCTTTAAGTACTTAAAACCATATTTACATGGATTTAATTTCAGCCGTATAATATAAAAAAGTCTAGATTGCTTGAGATCAAATAAGTCAAAAATCAACTCATTTATTTATTTCAAGGAAAAGTAGCACAGATAATATTTTTCATAAACAACAAGGAGCAAAATTCCCAAATCGCTAGAATGAGTTACATTTCAGACCCATAATTTCATACAAAGTATCCAGAAAAAGAAACAATGCTTCACAAGCGTTAACAACATTCTCAAAGTTGACCTCTCCCCAAGGGCAAGACATTTAAAGCGCCCGAACGCATCTGAAGTCTGTAATTCTAAGGAGATTCTGCAATCCCAGAATGCAGCGGTCTGGAGCCATGTGGTCAGGCGTCTGTTTATATTAACCTCTAATCTACTCTCCCCCGAGACAGGCCATGGCAAGCATGTACACACATACTCTTTCATGGAAAAAAAGCCAAACATGGAAACGAGCAAATACTTTAATAAGCAGCTTCTCTGCCTTTACTAGAAACTCATCTGTCGAGTATATGACCGATATAAATACAGGCAGGCATTAGTGGGGCCAGAACAGTTGCAGACAAATCATTTGTTATAACTGTGAGGGAAGCTTTATATGTGCTCAGCATGTGGTCGAATGTAATGATTTTTCAAGGACCAGTGTAAACAGCAGCCAGAGGACAGGAACTATAAGAGACAAAGTGAGCCTGACGGGGCCGACGGGCACCAACCTTCTCTGCAGTGAGCTCTCGAATCACGCTCATCTGTCCACGAAACTTAAAGAGCAGGGTCTCCAGGGCCATGTACTTCTCTTTCCACTCCCCACCAGAGCATTCATCGCCCTCCGCCATAATGCCAACCCTCAGGCCCTGCTGCATGACACACATACACATCATGAGAGAGGGTAACAAACTGTATCAAAATATATGTAGTCATCATTATAAAGAAATTAAATAAAAATACTTTACTATTCACAAATGCCTGTCTCATAGCATTGATAATTACAGTACTAGATTCAAATCAGTAGATATTCTTAAAATCAAATAAAAGATAATAATAAGTAAAATATATATATACTGTATACAAATTGAAACTGGAACTAAGCCAGTCTGTTTTTGAGAGAGCGAGAGGTGAATGGTTAAAGTGTTCGAGGGCTGGGCCAGGCCTGGATAAACTGACCAACTCTATAAAAACAAACACATCCAGCCAGCACTGATGCATCATCACACTTTCCACTGTCATAATTGTAATTGTGAAAAACATGTTAAGTGATGTAAAGCAAATAAACATTTTTACTTGCAACTAGAATAGCACAGGCATGGACACAAGAAAAATGCAAACATGCGTTGAGCTCGATCAGGCTGTTGGAGTAAATAAGAGTGAGGGGCTGAGACACAACCAAACACGTTTTTAAAGAATAATAACCTCATAACATTAAGGAATTTTGGGAATTTCTGAAAATGTGGCACAATAGAGTACCTCAGAGTATGTGAACCCCAGAACCGAGTTGGCATTTTTGCACTTTTGGTTCCATCGCCCCAAATTTGATTTTTGAATAGTTTTTGGGTAAATAGCCTGCAATAAGGTCTGTGGGTATCAAAACCTCTAAATATTTTCTCGCTTTGATCTATGAAATAAAGCACGCCAGTTATAACCCGATTGTGATTTTTTAAACCTTTATTGTGTCTTTAAAATGGCAATTTGCTAACAAGTTGCTAAAAGCGACAACATCCTTTGGCGGGGACGTTAGACGTCATCGCGCGTTTTAATCTCACAAATAATGTAAAATGGGCACAAATCTGTACAAATATTGTTGGGGATTAATTCAAAGAGTAATGACTTACCAGGGAACACGCTTTTAATAGTTTGAAAAAGTTGTCGGAGGCTTGGTGTTGGTGACGTTGATATCGAGCGACCGTAGTGTAGTCTGTTTATAGCCTCTTGTTAGCTTTTTACTTCCGCCGGTTGTATTTAGGCTTCAAAAATCGCAAATATTGTGTTCATCTGTAAAGATTTATTGTATATCAAGATAATCTTTACAGATGAACACAATATTTGCGATTTTTGAATAGAGTTAACATCATGAACATTTGTAAATCGCAGATCTTATTTTTTTGCGATCTCCCAAAAGTCTATGAGAAAAATGCATAGGCTCTCGGTCAAGGGAACCGGCGCGGGGCTAAGTTCTGGGTTGGCTTACAAAATACGTCATCTCTGAGGTACTCTATTGAAAAGGGGTCTCACGTGTAGATACAGAAGGGCCTGTACACATAAGATGGTCAGTAAGTTTGAGAAGTCAAGGAAACAAAGTATTTAAAACCTAGCCAAACGTTTTATAGACAGGACAGCATTAACAGTAGAAATAAATCTTTAGTAAAAGTACAATTTATTTTATCATTTAATCCTCAAATGTTTGAATATTGTTTGCCACATTTTCAAATCTAAATGTGTTTTCTGCTTTAATGTGTTCATTTTTCCCGGTTGTACTTGAACGTTCATTGTTATGTACAATATAAAGCTATACACAATTTAATATTTTATTACATACAGTATTATTAAAGTAAGCAGGGTTCGATAAAATGAACACAGTGTGAATGGAAAGTGGACTGAGGCCCGGCCAAATACATATAAACCCATTTTGAGAGTAAATCCAAAGAGCCCTGGTTCAGTTCTTTGGTTTCACTTAAAAAAGTTTAATTTAACTAAAATGACTAAACATGAAACATTTAACATAAGCATTTCACAGTGACCATGTGTCAATACAGTTTCCTGAAAGAGAACAAAAACTGTGGATACGTGATATTCTTATAGTAACCATATAGTTATTGGTTTTATTTTTAGAAACCACAAAGTTAGTAGTAACCACAAAGTAAAGTGAGGACTCACCACAGTAAGCACAGTTGTATGGTATTTGTAGTTAAACTTGAATTAATCTGCCAAATAATTCATGGTTACTACAATTTTTCTGTACCATACCATAGAATAAATAAAACAATCCAATATTAACCCGTTAAGTTCTTGATAAGATCGTTAAAAAGACTTGAAACACTTTAATTAAATGTTGACCATTATTGTGCATCACACACTAATACATACATTCATCTTATTATTTACTTCAATAAACCATTAACACTTTATATTTATACTCGATTTAACTATTTAATTCCTCTTACCACAAACAGAGCAGTACTTTTTTGCTAATAGCGCTGGAGTAAAGAAAAAAGATCCTTACTTGACAGGCAATGAATGTTTATAATAAGGCAGATGTCACTGGTTTCACATCATAATAATATTCCGCGTTGTCCAGTTCGTTATTGCCTCAATAACCTAATTATGATATAAAATCAAGCGCTTGTCCAGCTCAAACTTTTCACTCCAGCATCTTGATGTCTGTGGGAATGGGCGGAGTCATGGGCGTTTCTTTTACGAGCATCTACAATCAAACCATTGTAGGTGTGGTTACGGAAACACACGATGAGAAAGATTTACATCTCCGCAGACCAATCACACTTCAGAAATGTTGCACTTGGACCAATCAGCTTCGTGTCGGGCGGGTTTTGTCGCGACTCCGGAATTGACGCGTCACACGTGTGTGTTATGGTGCTGTAGAAGTTCAGCTCACTACATGTAGCATTTAGCTTTTTTACTGGTGTTTGCGTTGTCATAAAGGTAAAGCATTATATTTTTCATGCCATTAAATTGTTTTCATAAATATTACAAATATGTTTTTCAGATCAAAAGAGAATGTTAGATTTTTGTACGTAACATTAAAGTGAATAGCACTAGCTAGCCGGTGTTTCTGCATAACTGTTGTTATTGCTGTTAGTCTCAAGTCATGGTTGTGAAGAAGGGAGTACCTAAAGTGCAGGCGGTGGTCTTGGATGATGCCAAGTTGAAGAGTCTGATGGGTACGTGCCAGTGTTATTGTTTCCTGTAACACTGTAAGTGTCTATTTAAAGTTATTGCTCACATGTTTTCTGTCTCTCAGATTGTCTATCTGTTGTGGGGGATAGTGCATCCACACAGCTTGCTCAGGTTCTTAAAGACAGTCTATCCTCCTCTGAGCCGGTAGAGCAGATCCAGCTCATCTCTAAAGTGAGAGTATAATTCCATCAGATTGCTCAATATTATAAATATATATTATAAAATGAATCAACATTTTTTTTATGTATTACATATATTATCAAGCAGCCCACAGTCTTAACTTTGCATAGTTAACTATTTTATTGGTTGGCTTCAGGATAAATTAAGTATTTGTGTTGATGTGTGTTGACTGCAGGCAGGATCTATGCTGGAGCAGTTGCGAGAGGACGAGTCTCCTTCAGGTCCTTTACTGCAGGCCTGCTTGAACACACACTAGCGGTCTTATTCACCACGCTGCCAGCCAAAAATCCACTGAAGAGAGCCGTGGCAAGGTTTGAAACATTAATATGTATTTTTTCCAGTCTCATTAGTTATATTGTGAATCAGTTCTGACCTGTCAATAAAGTTCTGATTGGGTGATGTGTCTTGTTTTCTTTGGACAGTCCAGGCCCACATTAAAATGTAATTGTAGAGACACAGGCACAAACATTAAAGGGGTCATGTGACACGGCTCAAACAAATATTATCATTTGTTTTAGATGTAATGCAATGTGTTTACACGATTTATGGTTAAAAAACGCTGTATTTTCCACATACCGTGCGTGTTTGTATCTCCTCTTTGCTCCGCCTCTCTCTACTAGTGCAGACTTTTTACAAAGCTCATCGCTCTGAAAAGCGAGGTGTGCTATGATTGGCCAGTTATTCAGTGTGTAGTGATTGGTCAAATACTGCAAGCGTGTGATGGAAATGTAACGCCTCTAACCATATTTGGAACATCAGGTACCCCGAGCTTACTTGTGTATACAGTACATTTGGGCGGTCTTAGTCAAATCGTACCGCCAACACACCAAAGACACAGATGAACACGTATTCTGGCCATATGACCCCTTTAAATTCGTTACACATAATGCTAATTCATTTGTGTAAAATGATTACATATGAAACACAAAGCAGCTGTCCTCACAGCTTGACTGACGTTCTTTTAAGTAACCTTGTCATGCAAGTGCAGTTCAACTTGTTATTATATTGATCTATTTGACACACTGGTGCATAAATATTTGTAATGTTCTTTTTATCTCCATACTAGTGCAATAGCTGGCAGTCCGGACTGGCTCCAGCAGCAGGCAGTCGAGTGTCTTTCTGAGCGTCTGTCTTTCTCTCTCTGCTCCGTGAGCACAGATGACTATCCTCACCTAACAGATTGCATCACTTCCTGTCTGGATGGCTTCCCCATTGGTACATTCGTGTTTTTATTATGTTTTATACGATTTTGTCATAATAACCATTTTTAATACATTCTACCTGATTTGCAGGCGAGAAATGCATTCACCGTTTACTGACCGAAGGTTGGTATATATTATAAAAAATGTTTAAACCCACATCTTTCTTATTCAATTGCATCGTTTTTAACACACATATTTTATTTCTCCTAGTTCTCCAGTTTCTTCAGAAAGTTTTAAGCTATTATGTGGAGCAGAACAGGTAAACTTTTCATTATTATGTAAACTGCATTATAACTATGGGTTTCTTATAATCTACATTGGTAGAAAACTAAGTTGCACTAATATTTGATTTGGTTTTAAGTTGTCTAGCCGGTCGTCACGTGGCTCAAGCTCGGTTGATGCAGTCCTGTCTGGCGGTGGTGAAGACCTCCATGCTGGTGGTCCAGAGATCTCATGAGCCCGTTACTGCTGCACTTCGTTCTGCGTCAAACCAATGCGATCTGCAACAAGCACTCAGTGCATTACTGAAATGTTACACATCTATATTGACTGACGGTATGCTGAAGACCACTATATTCTCGAGATACATAGATTTTTATGATTTTTCGGTAGAGGTGTAAGATTTTGGTGTGTTGAAAAATACCTAGGAAGTAATAATACTAAGCTTCTTCATAGTTTCCTATCTATATTTTAATGATTCTAATCATACTTTTCAATATTTCTGTATCATTTATTCGAAAATCCAGAGGAGTTTGTTCAGACAGTCCAGAGCACTGCAGGAATGGCTCTGATTCTGCTCATCAGAACTGTAATGGGGAATGGAGATGATGTACCCATCACAGTGAGTGATTTACCTCGTTCTTTCGAATGAGTCCGTGTGATGATAACATGTGTAAGATGTGCTTCCAGGCAAGGTTATTTTAGTTAACTAAAATTCAAACTTTGAAATCGCCTCTGTTCTTTGAAATCAAATAAAATATTGATCTAAAAATAATTGGAAAAACTTAACTGGAAAATATGAAATGTTGCCTCAAAAAAAAACTGAAATAAGTTTAAAGCACTAAAGTTATAATAATTAACTAAAACTAAAATAGAAAACAATTAATATTATATAGCAACATAGAAATAAAACAAATAAATTATAAAATGATAAAAGCATATACAAAAATTGCTAAAACTTTAAATAAAATTAACATAAAACCAAATTATCTAATAATAAAAGCTAATTTAAAATATTAGTAAAACCAAATAAAACTAAAATCAAATCTATAATAATTCTGCTTCCAGGTTGCCGGTCTCTTGCATGGTACTTTAGAGTCAGACAACACTGCCCCCCAGTGTTTGAATCACAGCTGTGCGGGGCTGTATGAGAGCAGCAGGCCTGCAGCTGTGGCTTTGTATCTGAGTCACGGAGCTCTGGCCATGATCGGCTGGAGAGGAAAGACCCTCGGTCCACAGGCAGAGAAACTGCTGCTATTGATACCTGAAGTGCTTTTGTCTCTGGATACAAGGTATTGTGGCGCACATATTTGTTTTTTCATGACCCACACAAGCAGAACACAGGACAAGATATTTTTAGGAACGTTGGAAACCAAACAACACTGCCCCCTTCTTTAAGGGATAGTTCACCTAAAAATGACAACCACACAGGCCCACGTTGACTTCCATTGTATGGATACAAAACCACGGAGACATTTCTTAAAATATCTTCTTTTGTGTTTTGCTGAAGAACGAAAGTCATACAGGTTTTGATTGACGTGAGGGTAAATAAATAATGCCAGTTTTAATTTTGGGTGAACTCGCCCTTCAGAGTAAAAATATAACAATAAAAATCCTCTCTCATAGAGTAAAGGAGTCAAGCACGGCCATGGTCGTGGCTCGAGTTCTGACTCTTTGGAGCAGTGCCGCGGTCGACTGCGTCCAGACAGACACGTGTCCCCCACTTCTTCGCCTCTCTCTCGTCGGAGGCTCTTCTCTAACCACACGTCTCCACCACCACGTCTACTCCCACTGGGAGCACCCGCTGGACGGTGTCCGTCACCAGACCCGCTCCCTCTTCCAGAACCTGCTCCTGCTCCACCAGCACTGCAGCGAGCACAGATCCCAACCCAGCAGCGACCCGTACATCACTCAGCTCACCCGGGACCTTCTAGCGCTGGAGTGGCATATGAAAGGGAAGTACGGCACGCTGGCCTGCCTGGTGGAGCATTTAGGGGCGGAGCATCTCTTAAATCTGGATGCTGGTCTTCCATCCAGGCTGCTGGGTTTGATGGGAGATCAGACGTTGGCGCCGTACGCAAGCGATTTGCTGGAGAAGCTGTTTGTGAGTCATAAAGCACAGCTGTGTGCCCAGTGTAAGGATGGGAGTGAGTGGATAGATGGCTGGCATGAGGTTTGGGTCACGCCGCTGTTGCAGCTGCTGTGCACGGCCCGTCTGGATCAAACCACGTATATACTGGACTACTTCCTGCCAAAGCTGTTACGCTGCAATCCCTCCAGTCTTAGTCACATGGTACAGGCCTTGCAGGAGATGCCGTCCTACACAGACGGTAACATTTTTACATTTGATTAAGTGTTGAATTGTGTAGAGTTAAAGTGAATTTTAAAGTGTCAGTTATTGTTTTTCAGGATTATCTGGTAGCAGAGGTGCGCTTGGAGCTCTGATGACATGTCTGCGCGCCGCCAGAGCCCAAGGTGTTCTCAAGGCTCTAGAGGAGGAATTATGGGATGGCCTGGTGCCCCTTTCACTAATGCGACAGGCGCTGGTGCACAAACATGATCAGGTGATGAGCCATTCAGGGGCACCGGAAACATTTACTTTTGAAAATGCAGTTACGTTTCCCTTACTGTTTTGTGTTTGTGTGATTTGTAAAATCAGGTGCGAATGGATGCGCTCGGTTTGGTATGCGAGAGCCATCGCAGCACAGAAACTCTCTCCAGACAGGAATTGGACCTCATTCGCCACTTCATGCCTTTTAATCTGAACAGCCAATCACCAGGGGTTAGGCAGCAGACGGTCAGTCTGTTAAAGAAGGTACATGTTTTTGGTGGTTGGGGTATAAGCAAATTTAATGGACAGGGAGATCTGTGTAAATGCGATTTGTACATTAACTACTATACATTTTGTGTCATCAGCTCTTGTGTCGGGCGAAGGACAGTGCCCAGCTGCTAAACAAGAAACTGGACCAGCATCCAAATGACCACGATCAAGAAATCCTTCACATGTATCAGGTATATATATATATATAGTATATGTACTGTGTGTTTTCAGATTTGTTTATTTGGATTCTATAGACCACTTTGGAAGATGTAAACAATGCTGGTTCAATGCTGGTCCAGAAGAACTTCCTGTTTCTGTTTTTAAACACTACGCAAACGTTTGAACAGAACACAACCAACAGAACCAAAATGTTTAATAAATATCTTAAAGATGTTATTATATTTGTACGAATTAAAAACATAAAACCTAAAGTGCAGCTGGACCAGTGTTTACATCTTGCGAAGTGGTCTATTGTCATGTTTATTTTATTTTTAGCGAAGTTCTTTTCACAGTATTGATGTGTGTTTCACCAGGAGTTCCTGCGCTGGTTCTGCAAAACCCTGTTTCAGGTGCTTCATCCCGGTGCCTCATTCTCCAGATGTCTTATGGCTCTACACCTGCTGACTCTGATAGCTGAACATTTCACCTTTAACACAGGTATCACTCAGCTGTCCACTAGAACACTCCAACCTGATGTCAGTACCCTCTCTTTAACTGAGAAAGGTGTCACATATGTACTTATTTACCAGTTCACCTCTTTCCATCAGGCTCTGTTGGTTTTGCTCTTGGAGATTCAGTGGGTGCGTCTGATGCTCAAGCTGTGCTGCACTGTATCGCCAGCAACTTCCTGGAAGTGAAGCAACTCGCCTGCAACCTCTTGCAAACGCTTCCTCCTACAGTTGTGCAGCTTCAGGTTAATATGAGGATATCATTGTTATGTATGGAAATTCACCCTATCTCACCAGCATAAGCTGTGCTTGGATGCTGGAAGGCAATTGGTGACCTGTAAGCATAATTTTTTAGGCTAATAATCAGTATAGTCAGTAAATTAACTCTTTTATTTTCCCGCCATTCTTAAAAAAAAAAAAAAGTTGCCCGCTTGCGTTTTTGAACATTTTCACTGAAATTCAATGGCTCACAGTACATTTTCTCTAATGAATAAATGGGCAAACAATAAATCAAATGAAAGAACGGAGTCTCTGCTTTTAAACAAATTAAATCGTATTTTGCTATCTTCATTTGTTCTTATATATCACCTTGTAAATGTGGGTAGGTTTCTTCAAAAATGCATAATTTTGTTTAAAAAGCTGAGATAAGCATTTTTTTGTCAAAGACTACAGCCAGATTAGATTCAGAACCATGATTTAAAACAGATAAAATATTTACCCAAAGATTCAGAGATTCTGTACTTTTTCCAAAGATGTGTAACAGCACCACCTGCTGTACAACAGCAGTACATTTTTTTGTTGGCAAGGAAAGAGTAAATGTGATTTTTGTGCTTTTTTTTCCTCTTTAGGAGCCTGAGATGTTGCAGTGTTTGCTGCGGGCCGCTCTGGACCTCAGCACCAGCACCAAACCCTTTGACAGTGTTACTGCGGCTCATCTCTTTAACCTGCTGCTCCACCAGCAGGACCTGCAGGACACATTACTCATCTGTATCCAGAATCAACACATATCTCTCCGGCCATCAGCACTAAACCAGTCCCAGGCCTCTGAGGACTCTGTACTGGAGCAGAACATGCTGGCAGGTAAACCATCATCATGTTTAGATGACCATCACACACACAGTACAAGCTAATATATGAGCTTGTGCTGTGGCCTAATAGGAAATATTCTAGGTATCTGAAGTTTCTGAAGACATTTTCTTTAATTAATATTTGTCAATCATGTATTTGTTTGAAGTACTACACTGATCATGTGCTGGACTACAAATACTGTGTGTTACTTTGTTTAGGACTTTGGCCCGGTTTCACAGACACGGCTTAGCTTAAGCCAGGGGTTTTCAAAATGTATGATGCCAAGGACCCCAAATATGACAAACCTTTTGTGAGGGACCCCCTTTTCCAAAATACATATCAAACAATAGTTTTTGTGTGTGTAAAGAAATTAAAAAAATGTGTTAGATAAATAGCAAATATTGTAAAGATACAAATATAAACAATTCTGGAAACTATGCATAGCAACAACCTAAAAACGGATAAACACGGTGGACTTTTATCATTTATGTTTCATCTTTTCCCCTAGAAAATTTCTGGGGGACCCCTGCAACAGCAGTTTGAAACCCCTGGCTTAAGCCAGAACTATGTCACTTTTATAAAAATGCCTTAGAAGAATACGTAATGTATGTGTTGTGCATCTTGAGAAAACAATGGCACTGATATATTTTAAGATATTTCTGGGCAGGTTATATTCATGTCACACATTCATTTTAGTCTGGGACTAGCTTTAAGCCTGGTCTGTGAAACCGGGCCTACAAATGAAATAAAAAAGCACATAAAAAAAATAAGCAGTGGGACTGTCTTAAACTAGTACAGCCAAAATGTAAATTCTGTTGCATGATTTCATTCTAAGAGTTCAGTTGAGTTCATAGTGATCTCCCAAAAACTGATAAAAAACCTCCATTAAAAAGCTTTGTATATAATGCATATTATTTGGGCTACTTTATAGAGTCATACTGTACAACAGCTTGTGACATAAACATTGGAGAATGTTTGCATTTGTTGTTTCAGTGGTGCAGTGTTTAATGGGCTGTCTGAAGGAAGAGATAGTAAAGGCCGAGTCGTCTCTTCTGCAGGCTGCTGCTTCAAGTCCTTTATATGGAAGAGCTCACTGTATCACTGCAGTCTTACAACAGCTCAACACTCGGTACACACACTCACACGAAGACTTCGTTCATCTGCTTTCTGAGGTGTTAAGCCTGTATCTGTCGTTTTGACTGGTATATGTGCAGGTTTATACGTGTGATGTTTGTCTTGTGTTTAGATCACTTGTGCTGCTGTCTCAGTGGAGGGATGTTGTCTCCGAGCTCATAGGTCTCTGCTACAGGATGTCTGATGTTGTATCACCTGTGGTTCAGAGCTCCTCTCCTGAAGGCCTTATTCCTATGGATACAGATTCGGGTAAATGCATCTCACGCTGTGTACTGACTCAGAATTCTGCTACTGTCAAGCCAATGCCACCACAAGCTATGCTTATGCAAGTTATTTGCGTTTTACTGTATCTTTGAATTTGAAGTGTTTAATCAGAGGTTCCTGTTAAAACAATTGGGTTTGTCATTTAACATTTACATTGGTACAGTTTATGAAGTCTATTATTATTGCATTATCACATTACATAACAATTTTTCAATATTTTCCTGATTTCCTGTAATAAGTAAATAAATGCAGCTTTCCTGTAGCTCAGTGGTAAGAGCATGGCACTAGCAACACCAAGGTCATGGGTTCGATACCAGGGATTGCACATATTCAGAAACAAACGTATAGTTTAATGCAATGTGAGTCGCTTTGGATAAATCCCGTTTAAAGTCCAAAGGGGACCGTGCCTTTTTGGTAGCCGCACCTCGTCTCTGGAACGACCTGCCACTGGAAATCAGATGCTGTACTTCTTTAGATCATTTTAAAGCTCTCTTAAAAGGACATTTACTTACCCGAGCATTTGGTGTGAGATAGTCTATACTCACTGCTTTATTTTGTTATTAAAGACAATTATGTTGTCTTTAATTATTTGTTACTTTTTTATGCTGTTTATTGGAAAGCACTTTGGTCAACATGAGTTGTTTTAAATGTGCTATATAAATAAATGAATGAACGAACGAATAAAAGCGTCTGCCAAATGCATAATTGTAAATGTGTTGGATTGTGTGTAATTCATCTCAGACTGTGGGACAGAAGTCATGTTTTCTAAATCAAAGCTAGAACTTATATTTCTCCGGCTCCACAGAGACCTCTGCTGGCCTACAGAAGATCCTGCAGGAGATTCAACCTCGTGACACTAATGATTTCTTCAGCAATGCTAGAGAGCTGGAGTCCAGTGAGACCGAGCACAAACACTTTAAACCACAAGCCAACATCAATGGTACAAATCTTACTGTTCTTTACAATCGCATTAAAATGAACATTGACTTTGAAATTAAAAGTCTTGTTGTTGTTGTATGTAAATCTGTCAGTGTTTGATAATAACCAGTGATGGAAATGACCGAGATTCACTGGCGGGACTCTAGATGGGGACATACTTTATATTTTTAGAACATAGGTGCAGAAAATCCCACTATATTTATGTATGTAATTGACAGAGTTTGGAGGTTATACTGATAATGAATGATTTGGAAAGTCGTGGCAATTCATTGGTTAAAGGGGTCTGTCTATTCTGTGTGTTTCATATTGTACACATGAGAGGTTGACGTTTAATCATTGAATTCTTTACGAAAGTCAGTCCGCAGGAATTGTTTGTGCGTGTTTATGTTGTGTAGATGATGGAGAGGCCTATCGGGTCACCGCTCAGATGGTGTTGGTGTGTTGCTGGAGGACCATGAAAGAGGTGTCCATGTTACTGGGTCATCTCTGTCAGAGCATGCCACTGTGTTCCTCTCACACACCTGCTGGAGTCATCACACAAGAACAGGTTAGACACACACACATATACACACTCAGCAGGTGTCATCTGATCCAGTACTCGCTGGCTGACACACATAAAGACACTCATCGAACATTGAGATCATTGTGACGGAAGCCACCGGACTCTCCCTGAAGCCCAGATCTCGCTTACATAAGAGTGTGAGATATAATGGAGAACTCTAGCTCATAGCTTCGAGTGGAGAGTTTTTCCAGTAAGCTGATCTTTTGGAGCTGAGGGCCGAGAGATGAGACATAGTAATAGCTAATACAGCTACAAACAAACGGCCCCTGAAGAGCAAAACAGGGCTCGTCGGGAAATGCGATCATGCTGAATACAAATTCATTGCCTAAAGCTATTAAATCTGAAAATGTCAAACGTATTTCCAGTGCAGACACACGGCTTTGTTTCAAACCCTAGGGAGCTGTCTAGCTGTCTAACGCCTGCCCGTCTACCATCTTTAAATGCACCATACTGTACTTCTAAAGCAGTAAAATGCAACCTTCTTTAAGGGATAGTTCACCTAAAAATGACAACCACAGAGGTCCACGTTGACTTCCATTGTATGAACACAAAACTACAGAGACATTTCTCAAAATATCTTCTTTTTTTTTACAGAAAAAAGAGTCAGGTTGTGCACAATATGAGCGTAAATAATGACAGAATTAGTATTTTTGGGTGAACTGTCCCTTTAAGGAATATTTAGGTCACCATGAGGATGAATAAATATGAGCTTTTATTAAGCATTCTGGGATTGCCTTTTCTATGATGGCTACATTCACATAAGGTATGTTTGAAGGCGGCATCATTCTGCCAATGGTACCTAAGAGGGATACTTCACCCAAAGATGAAAATGCTGTCATCATTTACTCACCTTCGAGTTGTTCCAAATCTGTATAAAAAAAGAGAAAGATATTTGGAATAATGCTCATAACCAAACAGATCTCGACACCCATTGACTACCATAGTAGGAAAAAAAACACTGGTAGTCAAAAGTGGCCCCCAACTGTTTGCTGTCCTACATTCTTCAAAATGTCTTCTTTTGTGTTCAACAGAACAAAAAATGAGACAGTAATTTTTCCTACTATGGTAGTCAGTAGGTGTTGAGATCTCTTGGTTATGAGCATTATTCCAAATATCTTTCTCTGTGTTCATCAGAACAAAGACATTTATACAGATTTGAGTAAGTGGTGACAGAATTAAAATGTTTGGGTGAAGTATCCCTTTAAAATACTGTCCAGGATGGCCGATCACATGGAGGTGAACCCTCACAGTCACATTTTCAAAACAAACATGGTACCAGCTGCCTGTACTCAGCACGAGTTATTTTTCTTGCGCTCTCTTTAAACCATGTAAATGTCTAGCTTGTGGCCTGCTGTGCCCGCTTTCAATTATGATCTGCCCTCTTAGCGTCGCGCTTTCATTTCAGACCATCCTGCTGTTTAACAGGCCGTCTACCTTCCCCATCCTGCATTCTTTCCAAATAACTTCCTTTTTTTCTTGAGGAGCTGGACCACTTCACGCAGAAACTCATTCAGCAGGTTTTTACACCTGAGACTCGGCAAGTAATTCGTAAACAGTCGTTCTGGCAGCATCTTAAGCCCATGTGCTCTTCGATGTATAAAAAGGAAACGTTTCCTGTATCCGGTTATGTGTTTGAAACCTCTGGAGTGACTTAACAGTGTTTATGTTTACAATTGGCACAAAGTAAAATTTAATCTCAAATGTGCCTTTAAGCCTTACCTTAAAGGAACAGTTCGCCTAATTCTGTCCTTTTTTAATTCACAAATCAGAATGTTTATGACTGGGGTTCTGCTGTTTAACACTGGATAAATCCAAAAAGGATAAAGCACCTTAAAAACACCTTAAAAAGGATAAAGCACCTTAAAAAAAGTATAAATGTGTCTGTATTTTAGGTTTTGTGGTTGTTTTTCCGAAGCAGTTGGTCGATCAAGCTGTCTGCTATCAGCCAAAGTTACACAAAGTTAGCTTAAGACATCATTATATAAAATTGTTTAAAGGGATAGTTCACCCAAAAATAACAATTCTGTCATTTACTCACCCTCTCGAGTTGGTCCAAACATGTATACATTTCTTTGTTGTCATTTTTTTGTTCTGTTGAACACAAAAGAAGATATTTTGAAGAATGTAGCAAACAGTTCTGGGGCACTTTTGACAACCATTGTAATTTTTCCTACTATGGTAGTCAATGGGGTCCAAGAACTGTTTGGTTACAAGCATTCGTCCAAATATCATTCTCTGTCTTCAACCAAACAAAGAAATGTATACAAGTTTGGAACAACTATAGAGTGAGTGATTCATGACAGAATTGTCATTTTTGGGTGAACTATCCCTTTAAACAATTTTATATATGTTGTCTGATAGCAGACAGCTTGATCGAACGTTCCCTCTCCGTGATCGATCGCTGCCACATCCGAGGGAGTGAGCAGACCTTGCAACACCTCACAGAAGAATGAAGTAAATCATTGGAGGTGTTACTTGATATCTGTGCAAAGGTTTTCCAGCAGGAATTTGCATTGGTCAGCCAACGTTTATGTTTCAGTGTGATTGTTATTGTCTTGCCGAATGACCTCAGCGCTTTAACAGATGCTGTGGAAGAACGCAGTGATGTCACCCGTGCGGTTACCATGGCGTATTGGCCTGTTATGTAAAGGATGATCTAATGATGCTGCCGGGGTCCACATGGCTTGTGTTTGCGGTTTGTATTTATGCCTTATACTACATCTTTTTCCAGACCGCGTTTCTGCGGAGGGTTAAGGCCCAGCGTGCATGTTTATGACAGTGATGGTCCCTTTTCCCGAATGTGTGGTCTTGATTCCTGTTATGTCCTCTGTTGCTATGGAAACGTGGCACTTGTTTTCCCACTTTGGAGGCGCCACGGCAACGGCAAAGAGTTAGTCAGACGGGGTATGGTTCTTTGATTCATCACCCGAACTGGATTCAAAAGCAAGAATTATGGGTAAACGCTTTCGCAGTAGAGGATTCTGGGATCATTTTGGTACCTCATGAAGTGATGCAATGGTCATTTTAATGTTGGTGACTCTAAATCTAACTCTTTGACAGTTTGATTTGAGTGAGTGAGCTCCTCATACTTCAGCTTGCCTCCAGGTCTTATATGTTTGGTTTGGATGGATGTGTGTTAATGGATGGATCTGTGTTAAAGGAACAGTTCACCTTCAAAAAGAAAATTCTGTCATCGTTTACTTACCCTCTTGTCATTTCAAACCTGTTTCACTTTCTTTTTCCGCAGAACATAGAAGAAGATATTGTGAAAAATGTTGGTTACAGAACAGCACAGCCCCCCATTCACTTCTATTGCAACAAATGCAAGTAAATGGGGGATGTTAACAACATTCTTCAAAATATCTTCTTTGGTGTTGTGCGGAATAAAGAAATTCATAATATGCATATGGTGTTTTTCAAGCTTAATCCACTAACTTCCAGCCACACAATGAACCTTGTCCTTCAAATAAACATCTGTGAGCCACTCCTATATTATTTCCGTTACATGCATACCATATGTTTGTCCAAAGTGTCTTTTGACCTGCTGTTTAGGTCACTTCGCATCGTGGTCTGCGGATTGCAGTATTTGCAGTGTTTGTTTGCATTTTTTCACTTTCAGTCTCTATTTAAGCAGAATTGCCATCAAAACAACCAGCAAACAACAGCATTAGACTCTTGTTAACCCCTAAGTCTCTTAATGCCAGACGCGCAGGGAAAGCTGCTATTTGGGTCACTGATCCTGATGTGTAATTAGCCGGCCGCGTTGGGAAATTTCTCTGTGCACGTGGAGCACAAACTTGTGCTAGTGGTTGCTGGGGGTGTGGGTGCCGTTGCAAACAGGAAGCGAGCGGCTAAAAAAAATCCTGCAAAAGCGTTTAAATGGTTGTTTGGAGTATGACTTAAAATAGCCGCTCTGCTGCCATATGGATCTTGACCGCTGCCCACCTGGAGGCAGAGCTTAGTTTGACAGCAAGGGCTGCCCTGAGACTTGTTTTATTTTATTAGCAGGGATGTGAACCATTCAGAATTGGGAGTAAATGAAGACAGTGGCACAATTTTCATCTACAAACTTATTTTAAACATTTAAGCATAGATATTTAGGATTATTACATAAATATGCACTACAGTTCAAAATGTATGGTCACTTTATCATATATATATATGTATATATATATATATATTGAAGAGTTTGGTTCCAAAATGAGATAAATCATGTTTTTTATTGTGCCTTCCAATTAATATAGATCAAACAAAGTTGGTTTGTTTTGATTTATGACATAATAATAAAAACAATACAGCTAACACAATAAAAACATGATAACATAATAAAAAAAAAGATTTGTGAAAATTTTTAAAGTTATATAAATGACACGGCTAAAACGAATATTATGGTTTGTTTTAGATGTAATGCAACAAGATTTAATGCTCAAAAACGCTGTATTTTCCACATACCATGCATGTTTGTATCTCCTCTTTGCCCCGCCTCTCTGTAACGCGCAGATTTTTAACAAAGCTCATCGCTCTGAAAAGCGAGGTGTGCTATGATTGGCCAGTTAACCAGTGAGTAGTGATTGGTCGAATACTGCAAGCGTGTTATGGAAATGTTACGCGATATTTGGAACATCAGGTTTCAAAGCAATTGTACTGATAGGTACGCCCACCTTACTTGCGTATACATTTGGGCGGTCTTAGTCAAGTCATACCACGAACTGACGTGGATTTGTCACGTCGTCGCTTTTAGATAGAATGCATGTTTTGTTCTGTCACTTAAATTTTAGCAAGTTTACGTGTCTAATACATGCATTGGCAATTAAAAACACACAAGACACAGAAAAACACGTGTTCGCGCCATATGACCCCTTTAAAAAATGGGAGTTTTCTCAATTTTGGTCGCCATGTGCATCTAGGTTTAAGTCCCCACCGGGATATAAAAACAAGGCCACACTCACACACACACAGTATATCTGTGTGTGTGTATGTATGTATATATATATATATATGTGTGTATACAGTATACCTATGTGTGTGTGTGTAGATCAATTATATAGACATCTGTCTTTCTCTGTCAGGTGGAGGCTGTGGGGATGTATTTTCGGGAGCAGCTTCTGCAGTCTCGTCACAGGGGGGCCTTCGAGCTTGCTTACGTGGGCTTTGTTCGTCTCACCGAGATGCTTTGCAGGTGAGCATCTGCACGACCACCTGAACCAAACAAACCAAACACGCTAACCATCATTATCCCAATTTAAATGTCTTGTAGCTTTGTCGGTTGGACATAACTATTGGTTTTAACCTATTTTAACCTATATATATCCCACTCAGTCACATTTTCCCACTCAAATCCAGGATGTTGACCCCGAAGGCCTCAGTCAGAACAAGTGTATGTCTTTGTAGATCAGGGAGTCGTAAGAACTGCTTCACCACAGCCCCTGATGTTGTGCTTGGCAATCTCATTTCATACTTTAATCAGTCCAACCTCCCCCCAAATCTCTGCTCTCTGTCAGCTGCTGGGCCGAAGACCAGACCTGCTCCTGAAGGACAAGCTTCAAATAATCAGGAAGTTTGAAAACTGTTAACATCTGGAATTCTGAGATTTAATGAGCTCTGGAATGTGGTCTCGGCACAGAGGTTGAGGAAATCGACTGGCTCGCTGCCACGAGCGTGACATGAGAGGGACATTAGATCCGTTCAGCCACTGCTGTGAGAGCGTCTTGAACTGTCTGACTTCAGTCCAGCATTCTGCTTTGTTTCACAATCGTAGTTCGCATTCGGCCCGTCATGTTCTCGTTTTCTTCGTTTACATGAAACGCATGCGATGTGTTCATCTGAGCTGAGGCAAGTGAAAAAACATAAAGCCATGAATTTTCCTCAAGGTGAAGGCGCGGATGCACACGCACGCAGCTTTGCTTTCGCGTTTAGCACGAGCGAAGAGGCCAGTAGCAGAATACAGTCCTGTATGAATGCTAAATACAGTCCGGTTGGGTTGGGTGTGTCACAATATACCGTTATTGTCAGTAATTGTTTGATATTGATATTAAAGGGGAGAGTTCACCCAAAAATGAAAATTTTGTCATCATTTACTCGCTCTCAGATTGCTCTAAACCTGTATATTTATATTCCCTACTATGGCAGTAAATGGGGGATAAGATCTGTTTGGTTACTGACATTCTTCCAAATATCTTCCTGTGTGTTCAACTGAACAAATACATTTTTACAGGTTTGGAACAACCCGAGGGGGAGTAAATGATGACAGAATTTTCAATTTTGAATTATCGCTTTAATATTTATTAATACTCGTACACATACAGTATGATGACATCCTAAATAATTCAGCTCCAGTATCATCATAAGTCATCATATGGAACGTGGGGTTTTTCGCATTTAACATTTTGCCTTAAAAGCCACAATAGTTCAAAACTCTGTGTCTCCCTCCCTGCATTTGTATTTGAAGAGTGTGAGTCAGTGACCAAAAAGAGAAAACACAAAACATTGAAAGATGATTTTGACTGAGAGCATTGTTTATTACGTTAACAGATTTTGAGGTTATATCAGTATTGAGAGTTATTTTGGCCACAATAACCGTGTGGTGAAAATCTGATATTGTGACACTCCTAGTTCTACAGTTCAGAACTAGGGTTATTAAGGTAAACTAAAACAATTAAAACATTTCTGTTAACTAACATAATACAAATATAGGCCTAAATGTTTGAAAAACTTGATCTTAACAAAAATGAGGAATGTTGCCTGTGAAAATATAAAAGTGGAGCCCTAAAATGATTAATTGTCAGTAATTAAAACTGAAATAAAAATAAAAATAATAGTAAAATAATAATATTATAAAAATTGCTAAAAATAAAACATTTAAATTAAACGGAAATAAAACTTAAAATGTAAAAATGATGTAATGCAGCTGTAAAACATGGCTGTTCAACTTTCAGACGTGTAATACTTTTTCCGAGAAAGTATATAAAACATGTTGTTAAATGCTCTGTAATTAAAAAATATATATATCTGAATATTGTTTTAATAGATTTTTTACATACTTTATGTAAAAAAAACTCATTTTTTTTATTTGTAAGGCACCCTACACAAAGGGGGCATCACTTTGTGGCTCCCAAAGTTAGTACGTATAATCTTAAACTTAACATTTTAATTGAACCAAAAACATATTCATTTTTTACAATGCTGGAACATCAACACTTTTGGTTGGTGGTCTTATTTTTCTGATGTTTGATTGCATACAATGAATGATACATTTCTATATTTCATGAAATGCCACAGAATCTGTGCCCCCCCGGAACCAAGTTTGATTGATTCCATACCGCAGCTTTTATCGTAATTGACGTGCCTAAAGCGTATGTTGATTTTATTTTTTGCTGTCAGCGAATTTATTCTTTGCTATCAATCAGTAATGTAAGTCACCTGAGACATTCTGAAAAAGTGACAAAAAGAGTTAATACATTTCATAATTATCGCCCCATGATATAATTGTTAATATGCGATCAACCCTGCTGATTCCTGTTCATGAATATAAAGTCTCTCGGTCATTGTTGTGTGTGTTTGTGGCATACAGGCCAGCTTTAGCAGTTCTTTCTACACAGAGACTCAGATGTGCTTCTGGTTCTGTCTGGAGTAAAAGTGTTACTGTGTGATTATGCGGCCCCACCGTCAACCACGAGACCCGTTACGAGGTGTTGATTGTCTGGCGTTCGGCTGCTGCCTTTTGAAGGTTTCCCCCCGTGTTGGTGACCGAGGAAGGCGTGTGTGTGCGTGCATGGGTGCCCGCTGCATGGTTCAGATTGTTTGATCTGGTCTGTTCGGTCCAGCGCTCCTGCTATAATGGTACTTTTCATAACCAGGGCCTCGCATTCTTCTGCGCTCTCAAAGCGGGCGTCCCGTACACGCTTGGGCAGCCTCTGCGATGTGTTTGCGTGCGTATGCGACCAAGCTTTTCAGTGTAATTAATGGTGCTTGCTAAGGCAAGCTTCACTATTATTATTGCTCATACTTTGGGTTAGGAATTCGAGCAAACCCCTAATCTGAAGTATTAAACTTTGGCACAGTGTACGTCCTGCATATTTGTGCTGAGTTTGGAATGACACCTCAAAAATGTTTTGAGGCCACTTGTTGTCTGGTGAATGACCAAATGAAAAAAGAAATAAACGCGTGCACATTGTGTGTTAAAAATGCTCGTATTCTCAACAGTGTGCACTAATACTTACTTGGTCATGGTTGCTTTTACGCTTTTTTCACATCCCGGCCGTGTGAATAAGCTGCAGATAAATCCGTTGCTCATAGCGTTCAATCACTTCCACATCTGAGAGTCTGAACCCGAGGTGTAACCGTTGTGTCTGAAAGTGGCTTACAGTCCCACACTGGATTAAGTTCTTAGGATCAACAATAGTCATTCTCCACAAAGGCTGTTTACACAAAATTGATGTTTATCTTCAAGACTGTTCCGCTCAAGTATAACTTGGCCGTGGTCTGACATTTTTCCCATTTGACTGTTTAAACTGAAAAGAAATTGAATTTCATAGTCAGCGCTTTGCTTTGGGATCGCATTTGGATGTGATTTGGTTTTCAACCTGCTTTACAAACAGTGAAACTTTGGAAAATCACAGAAAAGCATTGCATTAGAGAAGATGTTAACTAAAGGCGACGCCAAGAGCTGCTGGGAACCGCTTGAACTTGGATGCCCACAGCCTTTCTCGTTCTTCAGTCCACAATAAGGAATTTGCGTGCAATCTGTGCCCTGTTAATCTGTGTGTGTGTGTGTTATTGTGTTGTGTTTGTGTGTTAGGAGTGGGAGTGCGACGCTCCAGCAGCTCCCAGCACACTGGCTGAAGGAGGTCCTCGAGGAGGTGAAATCCAGTGACCCCTCCTCTAAACTCTGTGCCACCCGACGCAGTGCAGGAATACCTTTCTACATTCAGGTCGGTCCGCTTGACCTCCTTTGTGTACAACACAGACCATTGAAGTGGGGTTTTCTGATGAAAGTTTACAACTAAGGAAATAAATGAGACAAAAAAGGGATTAACATGTGCATGAAAATCTTCGGTCATATGAGTGGCCTGGAAGAAGTTGTTTTATTCTTCATGAGATGTTAAGATCACACGACCAGATTAAAAAATACTTGATTTTCTCCAGTGACTCTGTTAGGGGACAATTTTGGTCATGGACCCTTAAAACATCAGAGATTCAAGTACAGTGCTGTTTCTCTTCCACAAATGATGTCAATTCTTGGAAGGTGGCGTCTTTACAGAATTTTGTACAAAAGACTAGCAGGATGAAAAGTAGTATTTAAGGGATAGATCAGCCAAATATGAACATTCTTTCATCATTTATTCGCCCTCATGTTGTTTAAAACCTGTGTATGACTCTTTCTTCTGTGGAACACACTAGAAGATATTTTGAGAAATATCCATACAATGTTTGGTGTCTATACAATGGAAGTCAATGGGGAACTATATTGTTTGGTTACCAACATTATTCGAAATATCTTTTGTGCTATAGAGAAGAAAGTCAAACAGGTTTGAAACTGAAAAAAAAAACAGCGTTAAGAGAAAATAAGGTAATGTTATGTCCATATTCACAAACTACGTCCACTATAAAAACAGTTTGTCCAATATTTTACCACAATTGGGACTGTATATATTGCGATTCACACTAATTATTCTTGTCCAAGGCGATTCTGAAATCCCAAAGGCTTCGATTCTGTGTTTTTTGGACAGCTCTTCCGTGAACTACGACTCTTAGATCAGTAGGAAGTACTGCTTTATCTAAAAGCACTATGAGATTGAATCGTTTATAACGTGCATTTGAAAAAGCAACACTCCTCAAACATTATCATTATAAATAGACTTTATTATCATGAAAATACCTGAAAAGGTTTGAAGAACATCGATAGAATATGACCGTTGGCATTTCCTGGAACCTATGGCTGTGTCCGAAATAGCCCCCTATACTCTAATATAGTGCACTATTTGAGGGGACATCCATTTTAAGTGGTGTCCGAATTCATAGTGGACATTATTAAGTGCACTCATTTAATCCCAAGACGCAACCAATGTACACTAAAGGCTAGCTGCTAGCCATCTATCGTGAGGCTTGAATCTCCAAATTTGTGCCTATTGCTGCATCCCAATTCACCCACTTATATTATGCACTAAAAGTATGTAGTGGTTTTGTAATGGAAAATTATATACACTTTAGTGTGTAACAAAACAATATGCACACACCTGGAGCCGTTGTTGCCTAGACAACATTGTGGCCATTGACTGTCACACACATCAAAATACAGCTCTTCTTTCCGTTTAAGTATTTATTCATTCATTGTTTCATATGTAATGTTAACTCTATTATAGTTTTATTTATTTATGGAGTGAAGCATCAGTTATCAAATTTTATTAATGCGGTGGAGCGTCACTAAACTCTGGAAATGTTAGCGATAGAGTGTGCATCATTCTGCACTTCGAATTTCTACCGGAAATGTAGTCCGGTAATCTTTGGAATACTCTTTTCAATGTACTACGATTTGGGACATACTTGTCCTATTTTTGAATACCATTTAGGACGGATAGTATGCGAATTGGGAATGTGTCGCTGCGTCCGAAATCGAAAACTTCCATACTATATAGTAGGCGAAAATGAGTATGAGTCATGAATAGTATGTCCGAAACCTGCAAATATGCAAAAAACATAAGGCGAGAAATACCCGTATGGTCTACTACTTCCTCCGAGATTCGTGAGTGTGGATCGGATTGACACTTCTCTATCCCAAGATGCCACGGGAGCTGAGCAATGGTCAAATTTAAAAAGTAAATCAAATGAATATAGCAGAAAACTTTAAGGCGGATGTTCGTTTAATAAATGTATTTCTTGTGACTAAATTATGTTTTTATCAACACTCAGGTATAGGTTGTTGTTAATACGTCATAGATCAAAGAGCATAAGGGTCACATGACCATAAAACATGGCAGACGCAGTATGTCCGAAAATGTATTCATACTACTCCCACTCATACTATATATATATATATTTTAACTGTACTTATTTAAATTCAGTACGTACTGTCACAGTATACGATTTCGGACGCAGCGAATTTAAATCGTAAGTCTGTGTCCCATTATATTTGGTGTTTCTGCGCGAGAGCGCCCTCTGGCTTTCGGATGTGCCCTAATGAAGACAAAAATATTGTGGACTCTTAACGCTTCAGAGGTACTTTGTGGGCGAAATAACAGTAAAAAACCTCCAACACATGCGTATGTACACAAATATGTAACAGTGAGAAATTTCCACCAGCGGGAATTCGTTTAAATGAATCAGTTTGAAATGGACCTCTGCGGATCAGTAATTGATTCTGAGCATTTTTTTTACATCTCGTGAGAGGTCAGAATAGCTCAATACTGAAGTCAGGGAAAATGGCTTTGAGATCTGAATCATGACACCAGGAGAAGGATTTGGAGGAGCGTAAGACAAGCAGAGGATAGATAAACTCAACACCTGGCACAAGTTTACATTCCTGCGGCATGTTTCGGATAAGGTGAGCCCGCCCGGCGGGTTCACGCCCTGTGGCTCTGCTGCGCTGGGAATAAAAACTCCAGAGGAACTTTTGTGT
This sequence comes from Triplophysa siluroides, assembly GCA_006030095.1. Taxonomy (NCBI): domain Eukaryota; kingdom Metazoa; phylum Chordata; class Actinopteri; order Cypriniformes; family Nemacheilidae; genus Triplophysa; species Triplophysa siluroides. The sequence goes on along the minus strand of VCII01000868.1, from coordinate 1,355,534 downwards.
TACACTCATTATTTCAACATGTTATGCTGTCATTCACTGGAGTATTCAGGGTGTAATATTGACTTCAGCTGTGTTAGACACTCGAACGTTGATGTTTGTGCTTTGTCTTTAAAACACTTGATCTCTACTGTAAGTGCACTATTGTAATAGCTTTCTAATGTCTTGTGTGAAGGCCCTTCTGTCCTCTGAGCCAAAGTCTTCCAGCTGTAGTCTTCTGAAGATGACCATGAGATGTCTGACTGCATTGGCCATGCCCTCGGATGATGGATCTACTGACATCAGTACTGTGCCACAGGTGGAGAAACATAAACACACAGAGGAAATTCTGCTTAGATTGTTAAACAATTATGCAATTAGATCTGACGTTTGTTTATTTTGTCATTACGTGTGTTTGCATGCACATACAGGTCCATGCTCTGAACATCCTGAGGGCTCTGTTTCGAGATACACGTCTGGGAGAGAACATTGTGCCGTTCGTGGCAGAAGGCATGCAGGCCGCTATTCTGGGCTTCACCTCACCTGTGTGGGCTGTGAGTATCTTCTTGGTCATATAATCAACTGTTTGACAAGCTTAGTTTCTTTTCTGGCATTTACTTACTTGTTGGATCAGGTAAACTCCATGATATGGGAATACCAATGTCCGATATTGAGGAAACAAAGAAGATGATATAACACCAGTGTAGTTACAGCAAATGAGAAAATACAGCAAATGATCTAATAAACTTTTTTGTGTTAGTTAGCAGCAGGGGCGTTGCTAGAGTTGGAAGGGATAGTGGGCACATCAGACTTCTCAATGATGCCTACAAAGTAAACTCTTGCATACAAAACATCAGTTAGGCCTACACTGCTCCGCTTTGAGCAAGATTCTCTAACAGTCATTAGACTGCAATGTGTTGCTCACTAAGCATTTGAGGTCTGATTTCTAGTACAAATATCTAAAACTTCTTAAATCAAGATTAATTTGACAAATGAAAAATATCTTTTCGTCGAAAAATATTTTTCGTCATGTTTATGAAAGAAAATATAAGAATTTGTTTCTGTTTCAAACGAGCAATAAAAAATCTGCCAATGGGGTAAAAAATTAACTTGTATTAAGTTTTTTTTTCTTAAGAACCCAATACAAGTTCTTCTTAACCCACTGTCAGATTATTTTGCTCGTAGCTTGTATAAGAGTCGTTCTCAAACCGGAGGCCCCAAGATAAATCCAAGGGGGCCACAGACTTTGTGGAATTATATAAAATATAGAAATGTATAATCAATTAAACATTAGAAAAACAAGACCACCAACCAGAAGTATTGATGTTCCAGCATTGTATAACAGTATTTGTTTATGGTTTTATAAAAATTCTAAGTTCATGGTTTTGAGTTTTTATTTGGGGGGCCACAAAGCGATGCACTCTACACAAAGGGGGCCCTACAATAAAAAAGTTTAAAAACCACTGTTGTAGTATATAGGTTTAGCTTTTTAAACCTAGAAAAGTCCAGTACACTGTAAATCTCTTGGGCATATAACATACAACAGTTTCTATATATGTCGTTCCTTATTATCATACATTTCATAAGTAATTAAATGGCATTTATATTTTACAGTTATTTTCCCTGGTAGATAAAATGTGTCCTACATTTCGCGGCTACAAGTTTTTATCACTGTATTTTACATTATTTACCTCATATTAAAATATCTATTTAGAAAATATCATCTGCATATCATCTGTTTATATAAGATTTCATTACCAACTATAGAGCCAGTTAAACAACCTTAGTTGTTCAGACAGTTCATTCATGTGCACTGTAATACAGTTCAAAGTAGGGAAGGAAGGAGGCGAACATTTGAACAAACTTTAATTAAATAATACAAACATAAATATAAACTTAACATGTGTCCGGGCCCGGTCCTCTCTCGATGTACCTTCTGCCAGCTCGTTCTTTTATGCTTCCGATCTCCACCGTCAGAAATGCGGAGCCGGTGTGCGCACAGCTGATGGCCATTATCACTCACGCCACCGGCCCCGCCCCTTTGTCTGACGGCTCTCGCCCCGCCTTCCTCGCTACATGCACATTAAAAAGGAAAGTATCCCACTTCACTCCATGACAAAAGACTTCACTGTATTGATTAAAGTTTGCACAAAAACTACAAAACTGCTTAGATACGTTGAGAACAGTAAGCTTATTATTGCAATGTAGAAATAAGTTGTTAATTTCATGGAGCACCTCTTTAAGTGAATAAATTATGTTTGTTGAAACGGTGTCACCTGCTGACAGGATCAGGTGCTGTTCAACAGTGTGGCACAACGAGCGCTTCAGAGATGCGTTTAAAGCGGGCGTAAACCACGGGGTTTTTGCCAATATCATATTAATCTTGAGTATCTATAGAGTAGTATTGCATACTTCGTATCTTCGAAGAGTATTTAGTTTGATCACATTTATAAAAGATAGATTTACGTTTGTTTCCGAAAACATACGCGCGTCCGGGGGGAGGGGTAGTCTGAACTAAAGCACGTGCGCAGCCATTGTCAACAAAACACAGACATCAGTTTTACTCACCGCATGCGGTTCATGTCCGGCATCTTTTAGCGCTGGGACGGCTCCATATATCAGTTTCAAACAATAACATTCATCAATCAAATGTAGTGAACAAACAAACACCTGAACTTCGCGAATGTATCCACTCTCTCTCTCTCCAGCACACAAGTGAAAGTGACGTCTGCGCATGCTCCTTCTCCTGCTCTCCTTGCTGCCGTGTGCTTTTCCTGGAGAATTGTCCAATGAGGGACTAGGAAAAATAGTTACGAAACAGTTTTATATGTTCGAAAAAAACTTTCCGAAGCCTGTACGATCGCCGGGGGAGTTTATCGTGCACAGAAATACTACGTAATACGTCCAACTCGTTTTTTGACAAGTTGACCATGTTAAGCATGAGAACACATTACGTTTAACATTGTAAAGAAGTCAGAATGCATGAAACACCATTGCGGGGCCGCTTTAATGAAACAAACGTTTAAAATTACACTCATGTCCCACGACTTGCGTCACGAAAACATATTTATAAGCGACAATATTATATACCCTTCTTGTTTGTGTGTTGAAAGTGTTTTAAATCCTCAAAAAGGCTTTTGGCACAACATGAGGGCCTTAATGTGGAGATTTTAGCAGCGTCTAGTGGTGAGGTTTGCGAATTGCAACGCCTCCCTTTCAAATCACAACGGTGGCTGACACAGGACTTAGATGGCGCCACATTTTTGCTTCTTTGTCGAACAAGATAACGTATTAAAAACTACACAATGCACCTTTTAAACTAATTTAATTATGTACATTAAAAATTTTCAGACATGTTGCACCCTAGTTCTTTAAAGTATAGTGACCCCAAAAAGTATATGAACACTTAACCACACTGTGCACTTACACAGCCCAGTTAATAAAAAGGGTTGCCAGATCTGTGTGACAAAACTAGTCCAGTAGCCAAAAAAACTAGTCCAAAAGCCAACAAAACTAGCCTAAAACTATCCCAACAACTCCAGCCCTAATAGCAAAACTCAAAACATGCCTACTATACATGTACCTAAAATACATATTTTACCGAGCCTGTTATGCATAACTCACAATTTACTCTCCTATCACTTTATAGACATGATCATAAACACAGTCTGTTATCAGAAATAACTTAATTTTACCTCCACAGTGATCGCTGATGAACAAAATCCTTCCACCTTTAACTCACAAAATAAAAAAACAACCCGCAGCAATTTAAAAGTAGTCCAAATCTGTGGGACCTGGCAACCCTGCTTAAAATTGTGAAGCTAATTCTGGGAACAGCTCTGGCATTATTTGTTCGCAGAGGACATTTAGTTCGAGTGTTTTTTATAAAACACAATTTCTAAGTACGTTTAAGTGTGCATGGTCCCTGTATGTATTGCACGTACTGCACATTACATAAAGTAACAATGGTTTTATTGATCTTTGTAAAGGCCTAAAGACAACTCACTCCACATCGCTCGCCTCTCCTCTTGTTCTCACGCTCATTTGTTCACCGTTCCACGCGTAACCAAGCTGACTGTGAGGCCGTAACCGCTGCCGCGGCCCTGACAGGTTAATAATTAAAGTGAATGAGAGCACAGCGGCACAGGAGTCGTACGTGCGGTGACACACACAGGTGTGGGGTGGTCCTGGCCTGCTGCCCCGGTTCGCTCGCTTTGATCACCTCCTCATGGGTGACACGACGCCAGCAGGTCACCATGGTGACATGTAGGTCACATTCCTGTGCACTTCTCCCTCATACCTGTCCGTCTTTCACTATATATCTCTCCTCACCTCATTTTCTTATCAGTTCATACTTTTGGAGTCATTTTTTCCTTCTCACTGCTGTTCTCAGACGGCTCTTCACTCATACTGTACTTCGGGCCAGTAGACCCCAGTTCGATTAATCCTTCCAGAATACAACAGTCATACATAGAAAACCTACAGTTTCCTTACTCTGTGTCTACACTGCGAATGGGCTTTAGAACACATTAGACCCATTATAATTTCAAATTTTGTCTACCATTAAAATGGTTATCAAATGTGCCCCAGACCGGTTTGGTATTTGTAAATTCTTCAAAATATTTTAGTTTGTGTTCAGCAGAACAAAGACAAAATATGCAATAATTCTTTCTACTATGGTAGTCAAAGATGCGCTAGAAATCTCAGTTGCAAACATTCTTCCAAATCTCTTTCTTTGTGTTCAACCAAACAAATACATTTATACAGGTTTGGAACAACTTGAGGGTGAGTAAATCATGACAGAATTTTCATTTTTAGGTGAACTATCCCTTATGGTGATCAGAGGTATTAAAATGTAACAATTACATTTTAAAGCGACAGTTCATCCCCCAAAAAAGTATTTAGCCTTGTTCAAAAGAAACTAAATTACCTTTTCTTCTCTAATACACAAAAGAAGATATTTTGACAAATGTCTCTGTGGTTTTGTGTCCGTTCAATAGAAGTCAATGGGGGCCACTATTGTTTGGTTTGAAACTTTCTTCAAAAGACATGAGGGCAAATAAATGATGACAGAATTTTTTGGGGGCACTGTCCCTTTAAGGTCCTTTGCTGTTCTTGGAACTCAAAAGACCAATGAGTCTGGCTGATTGTTTTAAGTTGCTCTTATGACTGCATGATGTTGGATTTGTGACTAAGCTCTTGTGAACCGTTGAGCTGCAAGACCAGTTTTTGCTTTGTTAAAAGTCAGCTTTATCATCATGTGTTCATGTGCTCTGACTCACTGCTCTGTACAGTGCTAAAAGCTGAAGAATAAATAACACAAAGAGATGGCTAAAGTCAATTCAAAACAAATTTGCAGTTTTTATCATTTGAAATATTCAGAATGATATATATTCATATATCAGGGGACTTAGCTATATACTGTTGACTCAGTTACACTTAATAAGATTGTATTTGTTAACATGAGTAAATGCATAAACTAAAATGAACAATATCGTTTTTTGGCTCGTATTAATATGCCAATACAATTGTTCATGGTGTTTTAAAGGTCCAGTGTATGACATTTAGTGGCATCTAGTGGTGAGGTTAACGAATTGCAACCAACGGCTCACTCCACCCCTTTCGAAGCACTACGGCGGCTGACACAAAACTAAGATGTCGTCACCTTTTCGTGTTTTTGCCGAAGGAGATAACGTATTTACAAAACACGCTCTCTAGAGCAGTTTGTCCATTTGGGGCTCCTGTAGAAACAACATTATGAATTCCATGTAGATAGAAATAGCTCATTCTAAGGTAATAAAAACATAACACTTCATTATGTAAGGACACTGAACACAAAGTTATGTTTATTATATTGCATTTCTGTCAATAGATACTCCAGAAAAATGACACTGGACCTTTAACAAATGTGAACAGAGACAACATTTGATTTTAAAAATGTATTAGTAAATGATCAAATTGACATGAACTTTGAACAATACCGGCAAAATATTGTATCTTGTGTCATTGTGTTTCTCCATCTCATCCTGGCTTCAGGTGAGGAACTCCTCGACTCTACTCTTCAGCACTCTCATCACACGGATATTCGGAGTGAAAAAAGGAAAAGATGAGCATTCTAAAAAGAACAGGTGAGGCATCACGGTCTTTACTTTCATGCGACTTTCCTTTACGACTCATTTTATACAGACACTCCAACATGAAACCCGGTGTTTGTTTTATTTCTGCAAAATGATCTACGTGTTGCAGAGTGAAATGGGATATTCACAATATGGGCACAATAAAACCAGGATAATCCATTAAGAAAGACAATATGGTCATTTAAGGTCATGTTTTCGTATTTGCAGCAGTTTAGTCAAAATATGGAATAAACATATACGAAGGGTATCTTTAAAGATTTGTGTTGTTCTTTAAGTAGACGTCTGTGTGCACTGAACCCGAGTTGGTCTGCGCGTGACCCAAAATCTTCAATGAGATTACTGACAATAAAAGATTCTTGAAAATTCGAGCTCTGTGTGGAAAAAAAAACTCCTGTGAGATCCTTTCAGGGGTTGTTCACTAGGGGGCACTGTAACTCTGTTCGTTTTCTACCTCCATTCCCGTTGTTAATCTCTGCCTCATGTTGGCCTACAGCGCATGGATGCCTTCCAGCCACTTAAATGTTCTACATGTTCCTTCCAAGTGCCTGTTTGCCTTTATTTGTCTGTGTTCTGCCTGTCTCATCCCACGGTTAGCCTCCCTCGCACAGACTGATAGCTCTCGGCGATAGCTCCAAACTCTTCATCGTGAGCTCTTCAGTCAAGCTGACGCACGGGGGTTAACGCTCTAATCATTATCTTCTGTGCATACTTATCTTTTTTCATAACAGTGGGAATGCTAACAATATCTTCTCTCACTCACAAACACACAAACGTTGACACACTCATTCGCGTTCGCACCTTCACTAGCGATTCTGTTGTCAAGCACTAACACTGATATGACCGTTAACCCCCCCTGACCCCTGGCTGCAGCGGGACGGACGTGTGGGCCGCAATGGGACCTGCTGGGGTGACTCTCTAATCTCATGCAAACCGGTGGAGCGCAAGCTGTCGCAAGAACGTCCAGATGCATTGTGGGATTGAGCGCAGAAATGTTACGGATGGAGTGAGGAATGACTAAACGGGAGTGGCTGTGACCTCGATGAGGAGCAATAATAATGGCTCATTCATGAGATCATGGCTTGGTTTGAATCATTGCCTTGCTGATTAGATTTAATTGTAAAGTCGACTCAACCCAGCACTGGCATACCTCTCACACTTCAAAGAGCCCATGTGGTCCCGGGTCAGCTGACCATAGTGTTTTGCTTTAAGGTTACCCTGGGACTTTTTTTAAAGAAACACATCAGTGAAACTCTACAGGACTTTGTCAGAATCACACTGAAGTAATGCTGACTCTTTGGCTCGGGTGCTGTGAATGCCGGCAGTCAGGATAGTTTACTTTCAGCTGAACTCTGCCATCAGCTTGTCCAACATTTCAATGTGTTTGTGTTTAGTTTTATGTGTTTGCGTGACAGGCGGTTTGATCATTTGGGTCGGTCAGCTTTTCCTTAATGTTTTGTTTCATTGATGTTGCTGTGTGTGTTTGAGTTGTTGTATTATATTTTGATATGTACTTACAAAACATTTTGACAGGCCGTCTTCGGTTTCTTTTCAGTTTGTCATAGTCCGGACTATCACCATACTTCTCCTACTATTTCTGCAGTGTTTGGTATATGCAAATATTCTGTATGCGTGCTATACCAGGAAGGCCGTTTTGGGCCAAAACGTGGGTTGTATGGTAGAGCACATTTATCACAGTCATCTATCCCACAATGCAATGTTCTTGTCTTGACCTCATTATCTTCAGTGTGGCAAGTAGTGTAATATCATAGAAAGAAACTCACTGTTTTTTAATTGTTCTTTAATCTTTGTTTCTTTTAACATTCATGATGTTTAATCAAATTGACAACAATATATCGTAATATCCCTTCAAAAAAATTGATGATAGCTTAATTCTTTTAATCAAATGCTGCATAATATAATGCCTTGTAGTATATAAATGTAGTATTCAAATGTAATGTAAATGTAGTATTCTTGAAGGAACCTAGTATTCCATAAATACAGAAGTAAACAGGTCGGGTAGAACTAACTGTGTTTAATGTGTGCGTTTGAGTCTAAAAGGTCAGTTACGTGATTTCAGATAACACGGCCAAATAATAAAGCCAAAGAATTTTATAACTTTTAATTGCGTTAGTTTATTAAATCTGAGTGTTTGTTTGAAGCTGTGCTCTTGTCTTGTGTGCGCGGCCATTCAAGTGTGGCGTTTTGCGTGTGTTTGATGGGCTGATTATGTTGTTCAAACACATGTTCAACATTAGCTTTCATGTTTTCCATAACTATAAAACAGTCGACGGCAAACACTAATATCCTTTGCAAAAAGTTGAAATCGCATTATGACAATGATGGAGGCCTGAACAAAACCAGAAGTACAGAGTAATTGTTTCCCTGCTGCTTTTGCACAAGATGAAAACAGTTACGTGTGATATCCATCTCAATTGAAACTGTTTAGTAATTTAAAACGAAACAAAGACTGTTTCGACGTTAAATCAAAACATTTAGAGAATACTACTACGATTTCAGTAGCGTGTATGTGAACAAAGCTAACAAAGTTGCAAGCCTGTGACATCATCTTGCCTATGCTTATGTAAGGAGATTTTAAGTGCTGTAGAAAACATGAGACTAGCACAATGTGAGAAATTGCTTTTCAGTGACCATGGATCAAATATATGATATAACAGGACATTATTTATGATTATTATGCTATAACAGATAATGTACTGTATATGATTATTATATGACAGCAGTCATTTTATTGGATTATTATATAATATAGCTGCCAATGTATATGATTATTATGATATACAGTAGAGGGCATTAAATATGAATATTATATGATAAAGCTCAGTGGTTAGAGCATGGCACTAGCAATGCCCAGGTTAATGGTTCGATCCCAGGGGATTGCACATTGTCAGAATTTTTTTTTATCATACAATGCAATGTAAGTCACCATGGATAAAAGATTCTGCCAAATGCATAAATATAAAATATATATATAAATATATTATATATGATTGACATAGCGACCAATGTATATGATTATTATGATATAGATGGAATTTTATATGATTATTATATGATATAGTGGCCAATGTATATGATTATTGTATGATACTGCGGCCAATGTTTATGATTATTTTGATATGGCAGGCATTGTATATGATTGTTATACGATGTAGCGGGCATTTTATAATATATAGAGGCCATTCTATATGGTTATTATATGATATAGAAGCCATTATCTATGATTTGTATAATATAGTGGCCAATCTTCATGATAACTATGTGATATAGATGGCATTATATATGATTATTATATGATATAGCAGCCAATGTATATGATTATAATACGACATTGTGACCATTATATATGGTTGTTATACGATAAAGCGGCCATTATATATGTTATTATATGATATAGAAGCCATTATCTATTGCTTGTATAATAGAGCGGCCAATCTACAGTATATGATTATTATGTGATATAAATTACATTATATATGGTTATTATATGATATAGAAGCCATTATCTATTATTTATATAATATAGCTGCCGAACGTCATGATTATTATGTGATATAGATGGCATTATGTATGATTATTATATGATATAGCGCCCAGTGTTTGATTATTATGATATGGCACTGGCACGCATTATATATGATTGTTATACGACATTGTGACCATTATGTATGGTTGTTATACGATATATGGGTCATTATATATGTTATTGAATGATATACATTAGAAGCCATTATCTATCCTGTGTATAAAATAGCAGCCAATCTATATGATTATTATGTTATATGGATGTCATTATATATGATTATCATATAATAGAGTGGGCAATGTATAAGATTATTATAAGATATAGCAGCCAATGTTTATGATTTGTATGACATGGTAGGCATTATACAGTATAAGATTGATATATAATATAGTGGGCATCATATATGATTAATATATGATATAGCAGGCATTATACAGTATATGATGATTATATAATGTTGTAGCCACTATATTTGTATATTATATGACGTAGTGGACATTATATTTGATTATCAAATAGCAGACATTATATGATTATTATATAGCAGACATTATATGTGATTAGTATATATGATTCAACATGAAAGTACTGTTATACTGAAAATTATTTGGTATGCCGGACCTTCATTTGCTGACCTTGATTAGCTCACACACTATTGGAAAACATTCTGTGTTTCTGACCTTCTGTGTTTTGGATGTATTATACAATAGATAACCAAATTAGCTACAGAAATACTGTTGTCCAGTGTGGTTTGTTTTGCCCAGCAACTTTTGCCTTGTAAACAAACACACACCTCTACAGTTTAGATAATGCACATTTGTAAATGTAATGACAAGCAAATAAATTGATTGTTAAGAATGGTTTAAGGTTTGCAAGCCATGTTTATGTACATCTTCCAAGCGTTGAGTCAGGCAAACACTAATCCATACTGAAAGAAAGCAGGGTTTTGTCAAGCTTAACTAACCACGTTTTCCCATGTCAGAGCATGTGTGTGCGCGTGTGTGTGTTGCTAACATGCGGCAAGGGTGACAGAAGTAGATGACCTGCCATGTTGCCATGACAGCACCCTGGACTAAGTTCAGACCAGACTGTGCACATTAGTGGTTGAAACAGGATGTGGTGTGTATTTTACGTCGCTGAAGTTACAACATGTGTGTTTTAAATATTGGCTCTTGAGCTAAAGTTAGTCCAGTATAGGCTGCTTCAGTTAGACATGAAAAAAAGCTTTTATTAGATGGTCCATCTCAAACATAGAGGCTAGGTTAAATATAGCATGTTTATGCGTGTCTCACACACTTTCACCGTCTGCCCTTCCATCTCTTAACACATTTGTCTTTGAGCACGATTCCCATGGTTTATTCTAGCCTCTGTGCTTTCTAAGGAATAAACAAACACGGACCCCGAGCCGCGTGTCCCCGCTGCGCTCCATCACAGGCTCAGCTAATGAGAGCTTTATAGAGCTGTAAAGAGCTGAGGCTTTAGGAAGTGGTTAACAAACCAGACTTTTAAAGGTTGCCTGTGTTTTTACCCCTCCTTCTCTATTTTTCCCCCCTGTTTCTGTCGGACAAGATTGTCTCTCTTTTCCTGCCCTTGTGTCTCAAACACTCAAAACCTCAAAGACTGTTCTAAATGGTAAGACGATTATATAGATTTACTTGCATTTAGCAGTCACTTTTCATTAGTATGTGTGTCTCTCAATGAGAATTGAACATTCTAGATATCTCCTTTTGGATAAATAGTAAAGCCTTAAGTATAGTTCACTTTATATACGTACAGTAGCGAAGTATACTTAATTTGGGCCTATTTGCGAACACAGGCTTTCAAAGCATGCACATTGCAATGAATTGCAATACCTCTCCTGGCTTACGGGGGTCTGTAAAGTGCCGATAAGCTAGTTTTAAGCCCATACCTGCAAACTCGTCGTTTTATGGCGAAGTTCGCCGTTTTTTATCAAAAATAGGTCATTTATGTGAATTGTGTAATTCCGAAGACTTTTATTTTCTGTAGGGGGGGAGGGGGTCTTAGGCGTCTACTCTCGAGCATCTGAAACGTCTTTGGTCCAGCACCTGGATTCATTTGCCCAACCAGAATCAAGATAACAGCTAACAGCATCGTCTGTTTTGGTCCTTGGGCCAACTAGACTCGGCATCGTCTTTTTTTTGGTCCTTGGGCCAACCAGAATCAAGATAACGGCTATATGATATTTATTATTCAGTTCGCCCGTGTGATGGAAACGGCTATGTTATGAGAGACAGTTGCCAGTCTCCTTTTCGAAATTCCACTTCTAGAGCTCTACCCTTTTAAGTGAGGAAGGCACTTGGGTGCGATTGAAATTCATCCGAAGTTTTAGTCGTAGAAGCTGAAGTTTACAGATGATATTTAATCATTATTTTAGAGACCGAATCAATTAGCTTCATAATACATTAATATGCTGCCAGGTGCCGCGCGGATTCCTCCGTATTGCTTGTATCTGCTTTTTGACCTTTCTTTCTTATGAAAGCTCTTAATAACTATTTTTTTAACTCTTATAACTCGCATCAATCAGGTCCTGCACTTTATCTCTCTTAATAACTCTCTTAACATCAGTCACGCACTTTATTTGCTCAATCCTGCATGTTTTAAAACCAAAACCTTTTGCGCTTTGCTTCAAATGGACACGCATCCAGTTTGTATTAGTACCGAATTAGGAAGGTGCACTTCTCATAAAACATAGACAAATGAAGATCATTTTAGATGTTTATGTCATGACTTCGGTCTGATCGGCCCGGATCTGTTGTCTGCGTGTTCGTGTGTCTGCGTGTTTTGTTTAGCGTGTGGGTCTCGTTTTGACAGTTGGCCATGTGCTTACCTGTCATTGTCTTGTCTTCCCGCCCTCTCGTTATCTCGTAATTACCTCAGTCCACCTGTTGCTTATTTTCTCTCTCGCTAGGTGGCTATATCTTCCCTGTGTTTCGCTTGCTCAGTGCGAGACTGTCCAGTTTTTACGCGAGTTATCGCTGCATCTTGTCTAGTCCAGTCCAGACTATTTATAACTAACGGCAGTCTCCAGCGCCCCCTCTGCTCGACTCACGCTAGGCTGCTTTGTCCGCTGCGTCCTTTACCATCTGCTTACAACAATGTACTCTAAATGGTTGAAGGTCAAAATTACAGTTTCAGTGGAGCTTCAAAGGGCTTTAAACGATACCAGACGATGAATACGGGTCTTATCTAGCGAAACGATTTTATTTTCTAAAAAAAAAATATATATATGCTTTATAAACACAAATGCTCACCTTGCTCTGTTCTGCGATGCGCGTTCATCACTTTATGTAATACGTAAAAAAGCATATACATTTTCATTTTATTTTTTGAATGTTTTCGATCGTTTCACTAGATAAGACCCGTATTCATCGTCTGGTATCATTTAAAGCCCTTGAAGCTGCACTGAAACTGTAATTTTGACCTTCAACCGCTTGGAGTCCATTGAAGTCCACTATATGGAGAAAATCCTGGAATGTTTTCATCAAAAACCTAAATTTCTTTTTGACTAAAGAAACAACTACATAAACATCTTGGATGACAACGGGGGTGAGTAAATTATCATGAAAATGTATTTTGAAAGTGAACTACTCCTTTAATTACGACTTGGAGCATTGGGAATGGAGACGAAGGCAATGTATTTATTTTTTATGAAAATCTCAAATTCGACCACTTTTCCTGCAGCTCAAAATTATTGTCATGTGATTAGCTGCTGGTCCATAGGTGTCATGTGGTGCACTTAAAAAAACTTGTGCAGGCCAAAAGCCTGAAGAAAATGACAATACAACCCCCCTGTCGCATGGCAGTCAGCCTTTTCACCTCTTCAGAGTTTTGCAGATCGCACGGGATTAGTTTTACAGGGGTAGATGGGGTAGAGAAATCATTACCAGCGAAGATGAACAGATGTCATAGGCTTTTCGAATGACTTGAGTGAGTAATTCATGACAGAATTTTAATTTTTCGGTGGATCCCCTTTAAGTCATTAATGAAAGTAACCGATATGATTTTCCAATAGCTCTATTTGAGGAAGAAAATTTAAATGTTGCTTTTTTCCCCATAGCTCTCAAATCTCATTCACACCACAATTCAAAATTGACAAATGCGGCAATTTCTCATTGAATGTTCTTGCATGCTTATGATGTTAATTTCTGCCAAACATCTGCTTTTGTATTTGATAGAAATGAATCATTCTGCTTTGAGTTGTTATTGTTTTTGATTTTATAATTGATGTGTTCTTTGCAGTGTCAGCTGTTGGTGTGAGATTGCCGCAATTCATTTGTGACGCATTTAAACTGATTGTGAGCAATCCTTTACATGACTAGACTATCATCTCTCGCTCTCTTTTTCTTTCTCTCAACAGAATGACAGGCCGAGAGTTTTTCACTCGATTCCCTGCGCTCTATCCCTTCCTCCTCAGTCAACTACAGGAAGCCGCAGCATCAGTAAACAGGTGAGAAACACCTCCCGGATCATCACGAGGCGCTGCAACGTGTGTGCGATTTGTGTCGGATGTTGTTAAACGGTTGAAGGATGCCAGGGTTCGCTAAATAGACCCAGTTCTTCTCCACTCTCAAGTTCTCTGGGGGCCATAATTCAATTTCTCTAAGTGGCTCATCAGGCCTCTTTAGACCTATTAAGCACGCCTGACCACACGGATGCACAGATTCCTCGCTGAGATGCCTTGGATAAAGAAAACGTGTGTTGGATACAAACCGAGCTCTTCGGCGACTGTGAGAACATGTTGCTCTCTTATCTCCCTCATTGAATTTCTCCACAGACTGATGCTCGTCGCTCATCCAAATAGCACTCACGTTGCGAAATCGTCCCACGAGCCTGTATTATCTTAATATGTATCAAATTATTTTAATGCCTTTTCAGTCTGGCGTTCACTTCTTTTTAGCACAGAGGGGTCTGACTCTTTCCCACGGCCCGGTCTTGGCGCTTTCTTGCCAAGTCAGTCGAACTTCGCAATACTCGTATATTATATCGCCGGTAAATCATTTCGCACATAAATAAGAGTTGGAAAGAAACACGAGGAGGTTTAAAAATCATCAGCGTCCTCGCGCCACCCATCTTTATTTAATATGAAAAGATCATCATGGGATGGGGGGAGGGTGGGGTGTGGGTTAATATGAAGCAATTGAATGTGATGGAGAGTTTTTTCTATTGAAGTTCAATCTAGAACTTTTCTTTTATCTGGAAAGCAGGTTGTAGAAAGAATGCAAGCCGGAATACAGTTCATCTGCTTTGTGGGAAATGTAAACCGCGATATGAAGATTTTAAGAGTGCCGTGTCCACGAATAAAATCGTGATAAATGATTGGCCCCAGCTCGAGCGACTGCGTGCCGGTTTTATAACCATTTCAAACTCTGTACGTGGCAAATGAATGTCATGAGGGTTCGCTTGGACACACACCAGAAATGAAATGAGATGAAAAGATTCTCTTGGTTTGCTCCAGCACTTTGTTAATCTCATTTTTTTCCGTCTTATTATCTCTTCACCTTCACAGATTTTTTTTTCATGTTTCTTTTCCATTCATCTGACTTGCTGTATTTCATTGGTTCTCATCTGCACTCCCCCAAGCTTTCAGGCTTTCTCCTGAATGTGCGTGACGCTTCAGTCTCCCTGTGGTTGATGATGATCTCAGGGTCTTGGCTGTCCCGCACTGAAATCAGACTCTAAACGCATTACCGGGGCCCTGATTAGCATGATAGCATTTCCTGCACTCTGGCCCGGGGTCTGCGGGCTCCGGGGACTCTTCGGAAAAGAGATCGGCCATGTTTGATGTAATAATGACAAGCGTGTCCACAGCTGGCAGATGTGCTGTGGAAACCTCACGGCCTATAGAGAACAGAACAGATTTTGGCCCTCTCAGAGTAATAGAAAGATATGAGTAATTTACATTTGCGTGTGCATGTTTTATTTGCTCTGGTGAAAGTGTCTTTCCTCTGGACTCTGGGTGAAAGACAAGGCCTGTGCTGATATAGAATGAAGTGGAGGGAAGGGTCTTTGGGTTTGTAAGGGTAAACATATGCATGGCTCACATTGAAGGACATGTTTATCTTGTTGTGTTTAGTTTTAGTCGCTGTACGTGTGCTGCCCATACTTCTTCCTTCTTCTTCTTCCTAACTCGGTCAGGTCAACCACATCTCTCACAACATTCAAAAAACTACTTAAAAATCCATCTCTTCTGTGAATACTTGACAGTCAAATGAAGAAAAAAAAAACTAACCCTCTCTCTTTTTCTCAACAGGTGTATTAGCACCTACTGTATTATTGCTACTGTATGACATATCGCTTATTGCTCCCTGAACTCTTTGTAAGTCGCTTTGGAATAAAGCGTCTGCTAAATTACTAAATGTAAAATGTAAACAGTTAAAGGTCCAGTGTATGGATTTAGCGGGATCTAGTGGTGAGGTTGCGAATTACAACCGACGACTCACTCCACCCCATTCTGGTATTTAGAAGTGGCATTCTGACGACATGTAAACTTATGAAAATATAATTTCAAATACGGTAGAACGGCCCTTCTAAAACCACTGCGGTGTGCCGCAATGTACAGCATCTGCTGAATTTAGCTATTTTCCCATTTCTCTCTGCGTTAAGTCTCCCCAAACGGAAACTGCAGTTTACGCAGTTTCGCTTGCATTTAGCTCATAGATGCTCATAAAAAAATGACACATTGGACCTTTAATGTTTCAAACGGAGATGGCGATAGAGAGGGTGAAGTTACAGATTGCAGCTTTACATACATTCTTTTTCTATGTATAATTTGTTTGTATTTTTCTCTCTCATTTAGTGATTCAGGGCAGGTGAAGCTGCACCCCAGTCTGTTCTTGTTATTGTTGGTATTGGGTCGTCTCTACCCGTCCCCTATGGATGGCTCGTCCTCCCCTCTGGGCCTTGCTCCTTTTATGCCCTTAATTATTAGGTAAGTGTATTTTGAATTTATGTGTGAATTTATTACAACACAGTTTAAGACAATAGAAGTGATGCACGGAAAGTCCATTAAATATAACTAATATCTTACACAATGTCAGTCTCACAGACTGCTCCCTTCGCTCATCCTTCAGCTCAGAAAATCTATTCCCGCTGTCGATTTATTCCACCACGTCCATGTTTTTTCCTTCTCTTGCCATTTGTAAGATGCACGGTGCCAAGAATCGCTACTGTTGCTTCTGCCGTTCACACATTTTTGTCACTGCTCAGGTGGAAAATATTATTGGAACACATTCTACATGCACCTGTAATGGCATCCAAACATGGATGTGGCCTGACGCACACATACACACACACACAGTAATGGAATAGGCCTCAGTTGTGATGTGAGCGCCAGGAGTAATCCATTTCCACTCCCCTTTCTGTGTCACAGAACACTGTGTTCCTCCAGCTAGGGAGCAATTTGTCTATTCAGATGACAGAAACAATAGCAGGATGGTGTTTGTTTTGGCGCAGAATGACGGTGGAGAAATCTTGCTTCTGCTCTTGATAGCACGGCTCCTGGCTTTGTGTCTCAGTGGATGCTTGCGACACTTGGATGTGCACTTTGAAATCTCCATTCACAATTTACCGATGTGTTTGTTGATGACATCAAGATTATTTTTCTTTCTCCACTTTGCCGGTTTTAAAGGGGTCCTATGACACGGCTAAAAGGAATATTATCGTTTGTTTTAGATGTAATGCAATGTACTGTATATTCGATTTAAGGTTCAAAAACGCTGTATTTTCCACATACCGTGCGTGTTTGTATCTCCTCTTTGCCCCGCCTCTCTGAAAGGCGCAGATTTTTTACAAAGCTCATCGCTCTGAAAAGCGAGGTGTGTTATGATTGGCCAGTTAACCAGTGAGTAGTGATTGGTCGAATACTGCAAGCGTGTGACGGAAATGTAACGCCTCTAACCATATTTGGAACATCGGGTTCCAAAGCAATTGTACTGACAGGTACGGCCACCTTACTTGTGTATACATTTGAGCGGTCTTAGTCAAATCATACCACCAACTGACGTGGATTTGTGTTATTACACGAGGCATTTCAGGCAGGTCTGGGTGAGCATTCGCTTTTAGATAGAATGCATCTTTTGTTCCCACACTTTTTTTGATGTGTCTAAAACATGCATGGGCAACTTATAACACACCAAAGTCACAGAAAAACACGTATTTGCGCCATATGACCCCTTTAAACAAAAACATACTTAAGTCTAATGTTTTCTTTTATAATAGACTTCCTTCACGTGCTCTCGGACCTATCGGAAATATGAATTTCCGAGCTCAAAATTGCACATGAACACACTCTGATGTCGCGTTTCCAACTGGGAAGTAGTGTTGGGCGATATTCTCTTTAGTCAGATCGTTCTTTTGCCAGCCTGTGGATCGCCGATTCACGACAGTATCAAGGGGCGGGGCAATTTACAGTTGTTTATGACAAGTTGGATTTGTGGACAAAAAAACAGAAGCTAATGTGGCTAAAAATGCCCGCGTGTGACTGCAATTAGAATTCTATCAGAGTTCTATTCTACCGCAACCTTTTAGACGAGAGAAAGTAAACTATTGCTGCAAGTTAATGGCATTAATCCGAATGTTTTAGCAGGACGCTCAGTCTCTTCAAGTGGAAGAGAAACTCTGTTTGATAAACTGAAGCTTATTGTGACCCATTTCATCATTTCCTTTAGCTTCATCAGTTCAGCACATTACTAGATGCTCACAAGAACGTTCTGTACAGGTATGTGTACGCATAAAACTACCGCCGGTGACCAAAAGCCTTGGACTCGCACCGGTTTTTCTTCCATGACATTATTCTGCTCTCTGCCGGGCCGTGCGTATGCCAGGAATGTTCTGTACACCCTCTTCTTCACACCAACACCCCGTGGGAGCCAGATAGGCGTTAAGATTTTTTTTCCTGCAAAAACAGAGAGACTCTTTTCTTATCTGTATCTTTTTGGGGATAGTTGATTTAGTGAAAGTGGTGTGTTTGTATCTTCACTGTGTACATTTTTGCCGTTGTGTGTTGTAGTACCTGCGTTAGTAGTAGCACACGTGTGTTTTGACCCTCATGTGTGTTTAGTGTTCATCTGTAACAGAGAAGGGGTGTGTGAGGGCTGGAGATGGATCTTTTCAAGGCCTCGGGGCAGGAACACAGATAACACACAGCAGAAAGGACCGGGTCAGATTGAGCTTGCCACCTCGCATTGCTACTGGGCCTACCTTTCAATTCTCAGACACCTTTAAAACTACTCAAAATACACAGGCAAATGTGCAGAGATATTGGCTTCTCTGAAACAAGATCAGCTGATATTAGCTTTTTAGGTACTAAAATTAAATCTAAAACATATTGATGGGCCGTCTTTAAAAACTCAGTAGGTCAGAAACGGATTGCCAGAAAAAATGTGTTTAAAATGCAGGAAACACAGCTTTGCAGTGTATAATACAGTAGCACTTTACAGTAGTACTTTACAGTTCTTAATTGTATATTTCAAAGCAAAAAAATTATATTATTTAGTTTTCAACTGTGTATTTCATTATCAGGCACCATATATATATATATGGTAAGTAGCAATATGGTATATATGAAGAGTTTGTTTCCAAAATTAGATAACTCCGTTTAAAAAATCAAATCATGTTTTTATTATGTTTTCATGTTTTTATTGTGTTAGTTAGCAGTATTTTTTTGTTATTAAGTGTTAAACCAAAACAAACCAACTGCAGTTTGACTGATTTTAATTGGAATGCACAATAAAAAAAAAACATGATTTAAAAAAAATTTGAAGGTCACACTTTATTTTACAGTGCCCGTGTTACAGTGTAGTTATACATTTAAGTACTAAGTAATAATAATTAACTACATGTACTTACTATATGGTTAGGGTTTGGATTAGGGTGTGGTTTAGGTGTAGTTACATGTCATTTTGCATAATGTATAGTAAATACTACTGTTACTACATGTAACATGTGTAACAAGGGCACCGTAAAATAAAGTGTTACCAATTTGAATAACGGAGTAATCTCATTTTGGAACCAAACTCTTCATATGGTAAGTAATAATATACATCTGATGTGTACCTTTTAATATAGAGTTAACCACCATAACACAGGTGGTAAAATGGACGTCCACATGATTAATCAAAATATATATATATAGCAAATATTTTTTTGTTCTGTTGAACACAAACGAAGATATTTTGAAGAATGTAGGAAAGCAAACGTTCTGGGGCACTTTTGATTACCATTGCCATTTTTTTCTACTATGGTAGTCAATGGGGTCCAAGCACTGTTTGGATACAAGCATTCGTCCAAATTTATTTCTCTGTGTTCATTAGAACAAAGACATTTATACAGATTTGGAACAACTGGAGAGTGAGTAATTCATGACAGAATTTTCATTATTTGGTGAAGTATCCCTTTAAACAACACCAAAATGTAACGTAAAACACCTTAATGTTAGCAAACGGGAAAAAAAACACAATTCCATCAATTGTGAAATCATAAAGGCTTCTGATATAATACTTTGTATAATTTTATTGAATATTATAATGTTCCCATAGTGTGATATTGTTTCTTACCATTCAAGAAGACTTTGAAAGACCTCCGGGATGGATTGATCATTAAAGAGAGAGAGAGATCTAAGGCAATGGAGCTGAATGTTTCTCATGCGAGGTTAAGGGACTGCTGGATTAGGAGCTGTCTGGTTCTTGTCAGTGGAAGTATGCAAACCCATTCACCCAAATGAAGTCCACATGTAGAGATGTTAAATATAGCTGCCGCAGACCCCTCTACTCAACATCTGTACACGTGCCTGAAGCACTGCTGTCCAGCGACAAATCATTTCTGAAGATTTCACTTTGGTTTTTTATTAATGGGCCTGCTTGGCCTATGAGAAAGCCCATGCATGTTTACCTGAGAAGACTGTGATTTCACTCAGCGTTTCATTCTTCATGCAGAATTGTTTTCATTAGTTGAGGTTCACAGTGTTGACAGCACAGCTATCAATCCTAGAGATCTGATCTCACAATATTTGTATTGTGTGGGGAAATCTTGAAAGCCCTGTCTGTATGTCAGAGCTAGATCTGTTAAGCTTTTAAGGATTTGAGAAAATAGGCTTTACCACGACGACCCATTTTCTGTTATCCAAGACCATAAGCGAATATGGGTGCATTTGATTTCTGCAGAACTTAAGATCCATCTGCTAACATTTTTGCACGCTCTGCAAGCAAGAGACTGAAACAGTATGTCCTTCAGATTCCCTGTTGGAAAAAGTAGGTCACAACAGATTGAGGTGTTCAAGCTTGTTTATGTAACGTGGTAGCTGTTTTCTGATGATGCGCAAATTCATAAAAAACTTGACTGAGATGTTCTGTCAGTCCTGTTGATAAATAGGCTAATCATTGTTCAAGTTAAAGAATACATCTACATATGCCAACGGCAACCCTAAGGGTGGACATATTAAAAACAGATGGGAACTTTTGGATTGAGGGGTTTAAAAAGTGATTTATTTTGTTTTAAAACCAATTTTTTTAGAGGATCACTAAAGGTTATGTTGACCCATAAGAAGAAATCACGAAGCTCTTTAACATCTGAGATTAAGAGTACGTTTACACGATAAAAAATGGAAACGAATTTCCTTTGCGTTTTTGAAAAGTTTCACGTACACACGACTTTGTCTGCGCTGGTTGTAGTGGTGCAGTAAATCTACTTTTTGCTGGAGAAATGATAAGTATGTCACGTGGCACAAACATGCAGCATGGAGGCTGCCATTATTGTTTGGGGAATACTCGTGCATGCCTACAGACTGAACACGTAAAACGCATGCATATGACGTCATAGTTTTTGGAAAATGCCGCCTTTAGAGATCACACAGAAACGTTAATGCAGTTGTTTTCAAAAACGTGCACTTTGAGACCCGTTTTCAAAAGTTTGTATTTTCAGACCCCCAAAGCGCTGTTTTCGTGTAAAAATGAACAGCCAAAACGCATACAAAGTTTTTAGTTGAAATGGGTGTCGTGTAAACGGCCTCTTAATGAAGAGTAAATGTAAAGGTTTGCGTACTGTAAGTCTCGTGCATCTCAGATATTTCTCCAGAGAAAAAGAGCCAGAAATCTCACAAATGTCTCCACTGGAGTTTAAAAAGAGATCTCTACAATGTTACAAACTGAGCTCAGATTTGTGAAGCCTGCCATCAAAAGTCAATATTATTGAAGGTCTCAATACTTTTTGAATAGTTTTCTTGTTTCATTGCTTGTAAGAACCTTTAGGAAAAACATCTGAGACCAAGGTGAAACTCAAATGAAACCGAGATCTCCATCATATCTCCTGACTTATGAAACAGCACCCTCAAACGAAGAAACACTGGAAGCAGATCACAGAATCTAAGAGCAGATGGCTTTCAGGTTGACTGCTCCAGTAAGGAAACATATTCAAGGAGCATTCTGAGGTGTTCAGGTTGGTGATGTAGTCAGAGGAAAGTCTGGTAATTCAGGTCAGATGGGTGATTGGTGTAACTGTAAAATGATTATTGGTGAAATGATTATTGGAAACAGCCTGAAGGCATTGAGCAAACTCCTCCCTGTTCAATGAACGGTTACTTCTGTTGTCATTGTATTTCTGTTATACGCTTCATGTATAAATGAAGGGAGAGGCAGTGGATATCTGCTTCAGGCGTATATCTCAGCAATAACACACAAACCGCTCAAACGTGATGACAGGTTTGATCTTTCAGCTTCTCCTGATTGAAAGATTTACAAGATGTGCCTGCAGCTGAAAGCGTGAAGAGCCTCCCATAAGGTGCGGCGACTAATGTTGGTGGTGTCTTTGATTTCAGAATAGGTTTTCATCTGTGAGGCAACAAATTCCTTGAATTTGCCATCTGACAGTTGAACACTGTAGGTAAAACAAAATATCTCAAAATGGATTCGACATCACCTGACATACTATACGACATAGTGTCCTATGGGTCTTAGGTGGTATTTGTGGGTTCCTGCATTTTTAGGAACCCTTATGAATTTAGTATACAGCATTTTGAATAAAACAGCTCTTTAAAGTCCCAGTGAAATAAAAAATTACAACGCCTATTTTTCATGAAATATTGCAGCATTTATTGTAAATAGTTAATCAATGTGGGTCATTCCCTTTTCAAAAAACGTGTGGCCTCATAATCTTTTGTTAAAATCAGAAAATGCACTTCCGTCCTGCAATGACTATCCATCTTGGATGACGTTAGACGGCTTAGGCAGAGCATCCGTTAACTCCTCCCCTTCGACTGTCAGTCTGATGCCAGTTCCATTTCGAAATGCAATAGTTGTTTTTATACATCCAGTCAAATCACAGAGAAAGACGAAAGCCACGCCCACATTTTTCTCATTCAAAATTCCATTTCACACAAGTAAAAACGATTCAAGGGGACTTTAAAGCGGCCCTAACACACAGGGTTTCTGCCAATCTCATATTAATCTTGCGTATCTATAGAGTAGTATTGCATACTTCGTTTCTTCGAAGAGTATTTAGTTTGATCACATTTACAAAAGATGGACACAGCTTTACGATTGTTTCCGAAAACATACGGCGTGTGCAGGGGGAGGGTTTACAACGCAAGGTTGTGGGTTCGATCCCAGGGGATTGCAAATACCTATGTATTTCCTATGAGTCGCTTTGGATAAAAGCGTCTGCCAAATGCATAAATGTAAATGTAAAACACAGACATCAGTTTCACTCACCGCATGCGGTTCATGTCCGGCATCTTTTAGCGCTGGGACGGCTCCATATATCAGTTTCAAACGATCTCCAAATCCAGCGTTACATCCACAGTTTATATAACATTCATCACCCAAATCCAGTGAACAAACAAACACCTGAACTTCGCGAACGTAAGCTCTCTCTCTCTCATGCTTACAAGTGAAAGTGACGTCTACGCATGCTCCTTCTCCTTCTCTCCTTGTGACCGCGTGCTTGAGAATTGTCCAATAAGGGACTAAGTAAAAATTGTTACCAAACAGTTTTATATGTTCTAAAAAAACTTTCCGAAACCTGTACGATCGCTGGGGAATGTATCGAGCACAGAAATACGTAATATGCCCAACTAATTTTTAGACAAGTTGACCATGTTAAGCATGAGAAGACAGCACGTTTAACATTGCAAAGAGGTCAGAATGCATGAAACACCGTTGCAGGGCCGCTTTAAGGTGACTTTTTAAAGTACTTCGGGGCTGACACAGGAAAAAAGATGTCGTCGTGTTTTTGCTTCTTTGCCAAGGTAGATAACGTATTTACGAAACGCTATGTCGAGCAGTTTGTCTCATCAGGGCTACTATAGAAACAACATGATGAATTCCTTGTAAGGGGACCCGTGGTGTATTGTATGTAGATAGAAATGGCTCATTCTGAGATAATAAACACTTCATTATGTAAGGTCTTTATACACCGTTTTGAATTAAGTCTTGTGTGCACAGCCAATCCGTATATAGTCAGAAACGATGATGTCATCACCCCACATCTCAACCCTAATCAGACACTGCATAAGGTTTTTACCCATTCTCCAAGTAGACTTCCCCATTTTAAATGTATGTCTGTGCCCGATTTAAAGCGTCACCTATTGGTCTGGCATGTATACTACATCGTTTTGAGTCGGTTTTATGTGTACCCTGATGTTTATTGAGACGATGGCGTGATGACAGATTTTTTAAAGAGTAATAAAAAGATAGAGAAAGCCTTACCTTTGCGTGGATGTGGCCTAAAACGTGCAGTGGAGAAATTTATACACTGTTATGTAATGGACCCATTTAAAGAACATGTTTAACAGAACACAGTCAAACATGGTTTGCAAAATAATCCTATGCACGTACCACATCAGTCACATGATATCACAGAACATATAAACATGGACAATAACATAACCAGTGACTGTTTTAAGAACTTGCCAAGAACACATTCCTTAAGTCTGCTATTGGTTACACATATAGATAGTTTTCCCAGAATGAACGTCTGGAGGTGAATGTGTGGGATGATGGGACCTTGGTATAACAGCTTGTGTCTTACACAGTCTTTTGGTTTTTTGGTGAGAGTCTGTAGGTCCGGTCATCTCGGGTAGGGAATTGATATTTTCAAGAAGACTTTCGTTCAAGAAGGATCTTGATTAACTCCAGAAGTCCAATAACTCTAGCGTTATTGTGCCGAGATCAGTGTCAGCTTTGCATTTCTGTCGGTCAAAGCTCAGGTTGTTTCCAATGCATGCATGTCTTTGTCAAGCACATTGGTCTTGGATTCAAGAGAAACAGTCTTTTGGATATGACCTGCCACTGTGGCTTACACTGTGGTCTGTCTTTGTAATAAGTGTTGAGATGCTTGACTTTGATTTGGCGGAGAGGGCCTGCTGGTGATGCTTCAGAAGGTTAGCACTGGTCAGCATTATGAGGTTGCTGCTGGTGTCATCTGTAGGATCTGCTTTTTTCTTCATGCTTTTAGTGATCTCGTATACTCTAACGCATATATCTTTAACGATTAAAGGGTTTAAAAATATTAAATTAAAAGATATGATTCAAAACTGTTTTAAAACATACTTTACCGTAAATTAGTGCCTTTTATTTTTATTGATCGTTATTTACTGTTATCACTATTAAATTGCCATTACATTTATTTGATTGATCATAATTGACTGTTATCGCCATTAAATTAGCACTAAATTAGTTTTATTGGTCATTATTTACTGTTATCGCCATTAAATTGGCATTACATTGATTTTATTGATCACTATTTACTGTTATCGCCATTAAATTGACATTTCATTGATTTATTGATCAGTATTTACTGTTATCGCCATTAAATTGGCATTACATTGATTTTATTGATCTGTATTTACTTTTATCGCCATTAAATTGGCATTACATTTATTTTATTGATCATAATTTACTGTTATCGCCATTAAATTAGCACTGAATTAGTTTTATTGGTCATTATTTACTGTTATCGCCATTAAATTGGCATTACATTGATTTTATTGATCAGTATTTACTGTTATCGCCATTAAATTGGGATTACATTGATTTTATTGATCAGTATTTACTGTTATCGCATTAATTAGCACATTGGGTTACTTATCGCCATTAAATTGGCATACATTGATTTTATTGATCAGTATTTACTTTTATCGCCATTAATTGGATACATTGATTTTATTGATCAGTATTTACTGTTATCGCCATTAAATTGGCATTTCATTGATTTTATTGATCAGTATTTACTGTTATCGCCATTAAATTGGCATTACATTGATTTTATTGCTCAATATTTACTTTTATCGCCATTAAATTGGCATTACATTGATCAGTATTTACTGTTATCGCCATTAAATTGGCATTACATTGATTTTATTGATCACTATTTACTTTTATCGCCATTAAATTGGCATTTCATTGATTTATTGA